>CM061557.1:52181878-53520003 GCA_030864225.1 Capsicum baccatum var. pendulum
CCCTAAGCTTTTCTCTAATCCGTTGAACCTTCTCTAAGGAATCAAACACTAAGTCAGGCCCTAATATTGTGGCCTCACCTATATTGAACCAACCAATTAGCGATCTACATATCTAACCATAGAGATCCTCAAATGGGGCCATCTGAATACTGGAATGATAGTTATTATTGTATGTGAATTCGATCAAAGGCAAGTGGTCATCCCAACTACCCTTAAAATTGACAATACAAGCTCTTAGCAGATCTTTAAAAGTCTAAATGGTCCTTTCTGCTTGACCATCAATCTAAGGATGGAAGGTTCTACTATGGTGGACTTGGGTACCAAGGCCCATTTGGAATTTTTTCTAGAAATGAGAGGTAAACTGGGTATCTCTATCTGAAATGATGGATACTGGACTCCATGTAACTTGACCAACTCTCTGACATAGAGTTTGGCATAGTCCTCAGCTTAATAGGAAGTATGAACTGGCAAGAAATGAGATGATTTGGTCATCCTATCTACGATAACCTAAATAGAATCATGCTAATGACGAGTATGAGGCAAACCCATCACAAAGTCCATGTTTACTTCTTCCCATTTCCACGTGGGAATACTGAACTCCTGTAAGGACCCACTAGGCTTCTGGTGCTCAATCTTAACCTGCTAACATGTAGAGCACTTAGCTACAAATTTTGCAATATCCCTCTTCATCCCACTCCACCAATTGAAATCCCACAAATTATGGTACATCTTAGTGGCCCCTGGATGAATAGAATATCGCGCACCATGCGCTTCTGCAAGAATTTGTTGCCTCAAGTCATCTACACCTGGCACACATAAATAACCATGGCAATGCAACAAACTATCTCCTACTTGGGAGAAAACCTCTAATTTTTGGTCCTCTATTTTCTGGTCTCTAACTGACTCTTTCAACTTAACAAGACTGGGATCTCCATCTTGCTTTTCCTTCACTTCAGAAACTAAAGATGATTCTAAACTCTTCTGCACCCACACACTGCCCTCTGCTGATTCGACTAAGTGGTCACCTAGTCGGGCAAGCTGGCTAACTTCCTGAATTAACTTCTTCTTATCATTCTCAATATGAGCAACACTACCCATAGACAATATACTAAGAGCATCATCCATGATGTTGGCCTTGCTCGGGTGATACAGAATATTCATATAATAATCATTCAATAACCCTAACCACCTTCTCTGATGTAAGTTCAAATCTTTCTGAGAGAACACATACTACAGGCATTTATGATCTGTGAACACATTAACATGCACCCCATACAAGTAATGCCTCCAAATCTTTAAGGCAAACACAATAGTTGCTAACTCGAGATCATAAGTCGGGTAATTCTTCTAATGGGGCTTAAGCTATCTGGAGGCATAAGCAAGGACCTTACCTCTCTGCATGAGGACACAACCCAAACCTACTCTAGATGTATCATAGTACACAACAAACCCATTTGAACCATCTAGTAGAGTCAAAATTGGGGCTAAGGTGAGTCGAGTCCTCAACTCCTGAAAACTCTTCATACAAGAATCTGACCACTGAAACTAGACTTTCTTCTGAGTGAATCTGGATATAGGGGACGCAATAGAGGAAAACCCTTCAATAAACCGACGGTAATAGCCAACTAAACCCAAGAAACTCCAAATATATGATGTAGAGATGGGTCTAGGCCAGTTTCTCACCGCCTCAGTTTTTTGAGGATAAACTCTAATGCCATCACCGAAAATAATTTGACCAAGGAATACTTTTGACCTTAGCCAAAATTTACACTTACTGAATTTGGAAAAAACTGATAAATTCTGAGATTCTAAAGTACGATTCTAAGGTGATCTACGTGAGCATTCTCTCTACAATAATAGACAAGAATGTCATTAATAAAGACTATACCAAACATGTCCAAGTACTGCTTGAACATACAATTCATTAAATCCATAAAAGCTGTTGGGGCATTTGTAATACAAAGGACATGAGTAGAAACTCAAAGTGACCATACCGGGTTCTGAAATCTATTTTTGAAATGTCATATTCTCTGACTCTGAGCTGATGATAGCCTAATCTAAGGTCTATCTTAGAAAAGTAACTAGAACCCTAAAGTTGGTCGAACAAGTCATCGATTCTAGAAAGTGGATATTTATTCCTTACTGTGACTTTATTCAAGAGACGGTAGTCTATACATATTCTAAGAGAACCATCTTTCTTATGCATGAATAAGACTGGTGCACCCCACGGGGAAATACCGGATCTGATGAATCCCTTATCTAGGAAATCTTTCAATTGTTCTTTTAACTCCCTGAGTTCTACTAGTGCCATTCTATACAGAGGAATAGATATGGTCTAAGTACCTGGAAAAAGGTATATTTCAAAGTCTATTTCCCTAAGAGGAAGAATTCCAGGAAGATCTTCGGGAAAAACATCTGAGAATTCATTTACTAAAGGAACTGACTCAAGACTGGTAGTTTCTGATCTAGAGTCGTTGACTAGCACAAGATGGTAGACACATCCCTTGGATATTAGTTTTCTCGCTCCAAGGTATAAAATTAACTGACCCTTAAGAGTTGTAGTTCTACCTCTCCATTCAAGGACTGATTTATTTAGAAACTGAAAATAAACTATAATTTTTCTACAAACAACAGAGGCATAGCATGAAAGGAGCCAATCTATGCTGAGAATGACATCAAAATCAGCCATATCTTGCTCTACAAGGTCTGCTGAAGTAACTTTCTGGGATATCATAATCGGACATTTCCTGTATACCCATCGGGCTATGATAGATTTACGTACTGGGGTAGAAACTAAGAACGGCTCTGCTAAGGTTTTAGGACTGACTCTGAAGTTAACGACTATATAAAGAGTTATAAAAGAAAGAGAAGCTTCAGGGTATAGTAAAGCATAAATATCTAAATGAAATATCTGTAACATACCAGTGACCACATCAGGAGAATTTTCCTCATCTTGTTTGGACTGAAGTGGATAAAGATTATTTGGGTGTTGCCCTCTAGTTGCATTGTAAGTGGTACCCTGCTGATTCAGGTGACCTGAATAAGTTGAAGGACAATTATACTGACCCTGAGAACCTAACTGAGGACAATTTTTGAATCTGTGGCCTGGGTTTCCATACCCAAAACAAACATCATTGTCAGCTCTGTAAATACCCTCATGGTTTCTGCCATATGTCTGACAAAGAGGATTTGTTCGAGCACAGCTGACACTACCTTGAGATTTAGAGTCTGGCGTCCTATCTTTGTTACCATTTCTAAACATAGGTACTGGAGAACTAGCTGAGGACAAAGATGGAACTGAAGATTTTGAGTAAAACTGGGAACGGTTAACGCTTTCTGACTTAGGCTGATTGAAATTAAAGCTACCTATTCTATCTCTCTTATTCTACCTCTCTCTCTCTCTCTCTCTATTCTTAGCCTCTTCTATCTACTGAGCATGGACCATGAGCCTGGATATGTCCATACCCTTAATCAACATCGCAGTTTTGCACTCTTTAACCATACTATCTGACACCCCAAACACGAACTTGCTTATTCTAGACCTACTATCTGCTACCACCTGGAAAGCATACCTGGCTAACTGAGTAAACTTAAGGGAATACTCTTTCACACTCATACTGCCCTACCTAATATTAATGAACTCTAACACCTTGGCTTCTCTTAGCTCTAAAGGAAAGAATCTATCTAGGAAAGCAGTAGCAAACTCTTCCCACTTAATGGGCTATGTATCTATTCCCTTATCTACCTTTCACTGGTTAAACTACATATGAGCTACGTCTTGTAGCTGATAGACAGCTAACTCAGTACTCTCACTGGAAGTTACTCCCATAATATCTGTGACTTTCTAAACCTGATCAAGGAACTCCTGTGGATCCTCTTCTAAATTAGATCCTGATAATAGGGGAGGATTCATTCGGTTGAAGTCCTGAATCCTGGCTGGAGCAGTATTGGCTACTGGGTTGGCCCAAAAAATAGTTGGTGTTCATTTTGAGCTGCTATGGAATTGTCTAGAGTAGTGAACGCAGCTCTAAATTCTGCATGAGAGACATGCTCATCTAGGGGATCCTCCTAAATGGGCTGAGGTGCTGACTGATTTCCGATCCTTCTTTCGTTAGTCATTTTGGGAGGCATGTTCTATAAATGGAATAAAGAAATGGATTAGACTGAGATTTTAACTTGATCTCATGCTCACTCGCACGACATGAAAACTAAAAGAAGGGAAACTTTTCCTAAAACATCTCATAGCCTTATGTCCATAAGTTTGGCTCGCTATATATCCATGCACAAGACTTTACTTGATGTGGCTTTCAGGGTCCCTAGGACTCTATTAAACCATAGGCTCTGATACCAAGTTTTTAATGCACCAAGTCTGTATCCTGGACGCTACACGGTACATACAACCTCGAAGGACCACAAACTAACCCATGACTAATATATGCTGTGAGCACTGAGTAATGATACTATAATAAATATGGAAAATAGGCTAAAATGCCATAAGGTTCAAAATTTGTAAATACTGATAAAAGACAACCTCTACAATAATATCTAATAAAATATCTAAAAACTAAAATACTGTGTAAACTAGTCTAGTCTTAAAAGCCTCTAACTGAACTGTCTGAATGTGGAGTTGGCGGGATAAGCCCCCAACTAACTCCAACTACTGAACTAGTGATAAACTAAAATACTGAAATAAAAGTATGCCCTCAATAAATATGGACTTACTACTAAAATTATTTCTAATAACTGTATATGTATATGCACGGTCAGGAATCTTAGCATCCGAATCTATGATATGAGACATCATAGCACAAAGAAAGTATGTGTTAGTTAGTGGAATGTACTGGTATACTAGATGAGGTAAGGCTGAATGTAACGGTTCATATGGATGAAAAATAACTAACTGAATAATATAGAGTAACTGGATATGAGAGTACATAGATAACTGAACTGTTGTAAATATTGAGCATGCAGTACAGTGCATGTACGTGTATACTATAACTAAGCTTGTCTGAAGCTAAGCACTAAGTTCTGATACTGAGTAACTGATATCTAAAGTTACTAATAACTGAGTTACAGATACTGATTGATTGTATCTAACAGCCTTGATTCTGCAGAACTAAACTAAGTTCTATTCTGAAGACTGAAACTAAAATTGTAGGAGGTAATCATCTAACCGACTTACCCCAAATAAGATAATTGATTTAGGGTCTAACCTGTGACCCTAGTTGAAAAAGTGTCAGTACTGTTCCACGAGTAAAGACGCTAAAGAGTTACCCTCATCTGGAAGGTACTCTAATGAGAACGGTGGAACCCTCAACTGGCAGGTTAAAACACCTCATCAACCCTCAACTGGAAGGTTTGATGCTCAACCTACGCTGGCTACCTAGTTCTAGAATACAGGGATTTCTTCTAAGGATCACACCCTCTACTGGCAGGTGAGCCCTCATTCTTTGGTTCACTCGGTGCTGAGTCCTACTCTCAATTGAAAGACATTGAACTGGACTGGCTAATACTAAGTTTACTTAGTTTTCTTGAGTTCTGTAATTGACTGAGTTCTACTGAGTTCTATAGCTGACATAATTCTACTGATCATGATATAACTGATACTATTCTGTAAATAACATTGGCTCTAGGTAAATAGCTAGATTTTCGAGTTTTAAATAACCCCAGGACTCGATAGCATGAAAAATAAAGCATAGCATAATCTTGAAAGACATAACAATAATTTCTTATCCATAATTCATTCATAGAGACATTTTATCAAACACTCGTAGGGCATAAGCTTGTACATATACTAGCACGCCATGATTTCATAATTTAATTCACATGGACATTCTATCAAACACTCTGGGAGCATAACTTAATGCACATAATCATGGATAACATACAACCTTGCAACTACAATGCCCAAACTTGCAATTTCATGGGTTATAACATCGAAATTACACAATTCAACATATATGCTATTTCAATTTCATGGAAAACACAATTAATCATAGATTGAAACTCAATTAATGTCATGAACATGAATACAAACCAATTTCAAGCTTATAAATCATAAATCAACAATCTTGTGGCTTTAAAACGAATTTGTGGACTCTATGGGTGAAAAGAAATCATAGATGAACACCTAATATACCTAAATATTAGTTCTTGATGTTTTGTTGAGTTTCTTGATCTTTGTTCTTGATTTATTGAGAATTAGGGTTTAGCTCTTTGAGAAATAATGCTTTGATTTTGGGAAAAAATTGAATAAAGAATGACTTTAAAACATTTTTAGGGATTAAATCTCGTATTTGGCAATGTAAAAATCATAGGAAAAGACTACTTTAACCCTAGATGGCCTTTTAATTTTTCATAAAAAAATTTTGACCCGAGCTCTTGGCGCGATGCGATGCTATCGCCCCGTGTCTCTGGAAAATAACAACTGGGGGCTTGGCACGACGTGGTGGAATCATGGTGCCCCTTTTATTTTGAATTTTTGACTCATCGCAACGTGGAGGGATCATGTGGGAATACTAGAAAAGGACAATTCTAAACTGATCCTACGGTGCGACACGCCAATATCGTGGAGCAACACTGGAATTTTCCAATTGCCATTTGGATGGCCTCCGTGATGCGCTGAAATGCATTTTGGAACACTACTTTACGAAAATGGCCATAACTCTTCGTATGGGTATCGAATTTGGGCAAATTTTATATGGTTGGAAAGCTGAATGAATTCCTAAGAATTGGTAAGCTCTAAACTGAAAAATACTGAGTATTTCCAAAATTTTCTATAGGATAACTCATGGAATGGGAGCTAATTTAAGATAGAAAAATACGGGGTATTAAAATAATTCAAGAATGCACTCTTTATATCAATTTGGTAAAGTATAAATTCCTTATAAGCAGCAAAGGTCACAAGAAGTCTAATTTCTGTAAGTCTTACCACAGGGACAAAAGTCTAATCAAAGTCTATTCCTTCTTCCTGATTGTATCCTTGGACCACCAATCTTGCCTTATTCCTTGTAACTATTCCATGTTCATTAACTTTATTTCCGTACACCCACTTAGTTCCAATCATAGTTTTGTCTTTTAGGGGTGGAACTAAGTGTCATACCTTACTTTTTTCAAATTGGTTAAGATCTTCTTGCATAGCTACCATCCAGTCTGTATCGAGAACTGCTTCATTTAATTTCTTTGGTTCAATCACAGATTAGAAAGCTTTGAAAAGACATATTCTCCTTAATTCAGATCTTGTGGTGATTTCTGAGGTGAGATCAGTGAGAACATTTTCAATAGATTGATATCCTTGATACCTGTATCCTTTTGGAACCAATCCTTGAGAGCTTCTAGGATCACAGTGATTAATTTTAGCTAGGAGTAGTTAGTGGTTCAGTTCCTCCTATCAATATTCCTTCAGATTCAGTCCCCCCTATTGAGGTTCTTCCAAGTTTAGTTCTTCCAGTCTATAGACCAGGATGATCAATCTATTCCTTCACCTATTCTTCAAAATCACTTTCTTGCTACAGATTGGTCTTAGTAAAAGATTCACCAAATACTACATGCGTACTTTATTCAACATAGTTTTTTCAATTGTTTAGGACCCTAGATGCCTTGATATAGTATGAATATCCTAGGAATATCCCCTCATCACTTCAAGCATTAAATTTTCTTTTCCATTGTTATAAATGAAACACTTATAACTAAAAGTTCTAAGGTGTGAGAGATTTGGTTTTCTTCCTTTTAGTAATTCATATGGAGTCTTCTCGAGAGTAGGACTAATCATGCATCTATTTATAATGTATATAGCAGTACTGATTGCCTCAGCCCAAAGGTTTTTTACAATATTTCCTGCAAGCATTATTGTTCGAGCCATGTCCTCCAAAGTCCTATTTCTTTTTTCCACTACTCTATTTTGCTGAGGTGTTTTTAGAGCAGAGAAATTACGATCTATACCATTAGATGAATATAAATATAAAAACTTGGCATTTTCAAATTCTGTACCATGGTCAGACTTAATGAAAATTAGAGAAGTGCCTAGTTTCTTTCTCATTTCCTTGATAGATATAGAAAAAACATCAAAAGAATCTTCTATGGAAGCTAAAACAATGTCCAGGTAAATCTCCCAAACAGGACAATCCATGTTTGATTTCTTATCCTTTTATTTCAATTCTTTCTTATCTCTTTATTTTCTCTATTATAGGACAATCCCTGATTTGATGATCAGTCTTACCATACTTGTAACATCCAGTAGGATTATTATTGGAACTTTTTTTCTACCAGTTCCTTTCTTCTTTTTGAAGAATTTGTTGAAGTTCTTAGTTATGAAGGCAAGTTTTTCTTTATCCAGTTCAATTTCTTCATCACTGTCTGATGACTTCAAAGCCAAAGTTTTCTTAGGAGTTGTTTCTTCCTTCTTGATTTCATCAATTTTCATTTCATAAGTCTTCACATTTCCCACTAGTTTATCCAAAGTCATCTGAGTGAGATCCTTTGCTTCCCTAATGGTACTAACCTTAACATCTCATTTAGACTTAGGTAATACCCTCAACACCTTTTAAACTTGTTTCTCGGTAGGGATAACTTTTCCTAAGGAAGTTAATTAATTTTCTAATACAGTAAGTCTTCTCATCATCTAATGAAGAGATTCATTCTCCTTCATTTTAAAAGCCTCATATTCAGTAAAGAGAAGAGCAATTCTAAACTTTCATACCTGACAAGTGCCCTCATGTGTATTAACCAAGGCAATCCAGATTTGCTTGGCAGTGGTACAATTTGACACTCTATTATACTCAGCTCAACCTAGTCCACACTTTAAAATATTGTTATCCTTTGCATTCTTCCTTAATTCAACCAAGTCATCAATAATAAATTCACTTCTCACTTTCTTGACTTGTTCGCCATCAACCAACTTCATTAAGATAGTTGGACCATCAGCGATTCTGTCCCACAACTCGAAGTCTTCTCCACGAAGAAATATTTCCATCTAAGATTTTCACCAAATAAAGTGAGAGCCATCAAAGAGAGGAGGTTTGGTAGTGGATTAACCTTCATTTTGACTAGTAGGTACTGCGAAATTCATCATAGTGATGTTTTCTTAGGTGCTCACACTTATTAAGACAACCTCTCTCTGATAGAACTTGTTAAAATATGTACACTACTGATTAACTTACTTTAGCCTAGAAGTTTCCAATTGATGAAATAGATTGACTAACATGTTTAAATCTAGCTAAAATAGTAAGTAAATAACACAGTGCTTTTTCACGTGAAAAACACTCAGCTCAAAGAGGTGTAAAAAAACCACGACCCGTACCTCTGCAGAATTTAACCCCGGCTCCACTAAATCACTTGAGCCTCAACAATCAACAAATTATATGACTCTTGTAAACTAGGAATTACTCACTTCTAATTTCCTACTTCTACAAAACACACACCTTCCCAAGGTAAGTGTTCCGAAGTCTTTGAGTTCCCTAAATTGAAGACAATGATCCTAACTCAGTTTATACTCCATTGAAACTAGAATTAAAATAACAATAAACCTCAGGAACCAACCTAATACATAAAGTCTAAGACACCTTAACTCTATGTAATAGGAAAAGGTTCAACTATGACTTCTTCAAGTTAGTGACGGCTTAGATAATTTGCTAATTGTTGCTTTCTTTGTAAGTTCATGAGTGATTATGCCAATCACTTTCTGTATTTGAACACAACTCTTCAAAGAGTCCTTCAGTGGATAAGACTTCTTTATTGAAATGATCTCTCGACTCATTAGATCCACTACTAAAAAAATGCCAAAAAGCGACAGCCAGCATAGCTTTTTTGGGCAAAATCGACGAAAATTCATCGCTTTTTTCCATCTCAAAAAGGGGCGTTGTTTTTTTTAAATGATGGCCTACATCACTTTATTACGATGAACAACATCACTTTTGGAAAAAAGAATTTTTTTAGTTATTTTTTGAAAAAATGACGTTGTGTGTCGCTTTTTGTTCTTTATGTGAAGAACACATGATGAACAAAAAGCAACGTTGTGAGTCATTTTTTGTTCATCATGTGAAGAACACACGATGAACAAAAAACGACGGATATCTTCGTTTTATTGAAAAAAATAATATTTTTCAAAAAAATTGACGTTGTCCGTCGTAATTTGAGAAAAATAAGATACTTTTTGAAAAAAAAAAAGCGGCGTTGGTTGTCGTTTTTTGTTCTTCATAATGAATAAAAAGCGACGTTGGTCGCCGCTTTTTGTTCTTCTTAATAAATAAAAAGCAATGTTGTTCGTCGCTTTTTGTTTTTCATAATGAATAAAAAAGCAACGTTGGTCGTCGTTTTTTGTTCATCATAATGAATAAAAAAGCGACGACCGTCATCGCTTTTCTGCATTTTTCTTATGCAGAAATCTACATTTTCTACATCCCTCCTGCCAAATAAAAATGCAATTCAATATATACATCCCTCATGCAACACACATTATTACAATAATCATACAACACACTACATCAACAAATCATTTAAGCAATTCAAATCAACAACACTTAAACAATGAATCCAAGAAAATTCAAAATACTTAAAACAATCCTAAAGATTTGTCACTAATTAAAATCTAAGTTAAAAATATCTAAAAATTATGTAAAACTCAAGTTCAACAACACTAACGAGTAGCTCCAACAAACTCCTTATCACTATATGTTTCCTCTTCGATACTTGAATCAGGAGCAACGGCCTGTGCTAAGGCCCGTCTAAGATGTGCAATCTGATGTGACATAGTAGCATGTCTCAAAAATTGTAGAAATGGCCTGATCGTGCTTTTTCAACCAAAAACACATTGTCTGAAAATCAATTGACTAGTGTTATATGAATATATATATATATATATATATATATATATATATATATATATTAAAGTTAACTAAATAATAATTAAATCTAATATACCTTAAACTCTTGAAATATGGCTTGTTTAGAGACTATTGGAATATCCCACCACTCGTGCCAAGGATATGTAAAAAGTCTCATAACGCTCTTCCTTACAGCCTCATTAACTTCTTTTGACGCGCGATACCAACTGTAAATAACATAATAAGTATGTAAGCTTGAATATTTTATTAATGAAAAAAACAAACCTATCAATTGAAAAATAAACTTACGAAGATCCATCAGGCTAGATAAACACTCTAGCAAACATGTCTATATCTCCAGAAATTACACCAATCAAATCTACATCAATATCTTCTTCTATAGGAGAAGGTGCACCAATTTCAAGTCATGAATTCACATTTTCAAATGATTACACTTTACTGATTTCAAAACACAAGTTCATCTTTCAAGTAACTACACTAAACCATTTTCAAGTCACTAATTCACTTCTTAAGTAACTACACTTGATTAATTTGAAGTCAATACTACACATTTCAAAACACTAAACCATTTTCAACTCTCTAATTCACTTCTCAAGTGACTAAACTTAACCATTTTTAAGTCATGAATTCACATTTCAAGTATCAATACTAAACCAAATACAAGTCATGAATTCACATTTCAAGTATCAACACTAAACCAATTTCAAGTCATGAATTCACATTTTCAATTGATTACACTTAAAAATTTTCAAAACACAAGTTCACCGTTCAAGAACTACATTAAACCATTTTCAAGTCACTAAACCACTTTTTAAGTGACTAGTACACATTTCAAAATAATATACTTAACTATTTTCAACTCTCTAATTCTCTTCTCAAGTGACTAAACTAAACCATTTTCAAGTCATGAATTCACATTTCAAGTATCAACACTAAACCAATTTCAAGTCATGAATTCACATTTTCAAGTGATATCACACTTTACAAATTTCAAAACACAAGTTCACCTTTCAAGAACTACATTAAACCATTTTTAAGTGACTAGTACACATTTCAAAACACTACACTTAATTATTTTCAACTCTATAATTCACTTCTCAAGTGACTAAACTTAACTATTTTCAAGTCATGAATTCACATTTCAAGTATCAACACTAAACCAATTTTAAGTCATGAATTCACATTTTCAAGTGATATTACACTTTAAAAATTTCAAAACATAAGTTCACCATTCAAGAACTACATTAAACCATTTTCAAGTCGCTAATACACTTCTCAAGTGACTAATACACATTTCAAAACACTACACTTAAACCATTTTCAAGTCTCTAATTCACTTATCAAGTGACTAAACTTAACCATTTTTAAGTCTTGAATTCACATTTCAAGTATCACTAAACCAATTTCAAGTCATGAATTCACATTTTCAAGTGATATCATACTTTACAAATTTCAAAATACAAGTTAACCTTTCAAGAACTACATTAAACCATTTTGAAGTCGCTAATCCACTTTTAAAGTGACTAGTACATATTTCAAAACACTACACTTAACCATTTTCAACTCTCGAATTCACTTCTCAAGTGACTAAACTAAACCATTTTCAAGTCATGAATTCACATTTCAAGTATCAACACTAAACCAATTTCAAGTCATGAATTCACATTCTCAAGTGATTACACTTAACAAATTTCAAAACACAAGTTCACCATTCAAGGACTACATTAAATCATTTTTAAGTCGCTAATACACTTCTCAAGTGACTAGTACACATTTCAAAACACTACACCTAACCATTTTTAACTCTCTAATTAACTTCTCAAGTGACTAAACTTAACCATTTTCAAGTCCTGAATTTATATTTCAAGTATCAACACTAAACCAATTTCAAGTCATGAATTCACATTCTCAAGTGATATTACACTTTAGAAATTTCAAAACACAAGTTCACCATTCAAGAACTATATTAAACCATTTTCAACTCGCTAATACACTTCTCAAGTGACTAGTACATATTTCAAAACACTACACTTAAACCATTTTTAACTCTCTAATTCACTTCTCAAGTGACTAAACTTAACCATTTTCAACTCATGAATTCACATTTCAAGTATCAACACTAAACCAATTTCAAGTCATGAATTCACATTTTCAAGTGATATTACACTTTACAAATTTCAAAACACAAGTTCACCATTCAAGAAGTACATTAAACCATTTTCAAGTCGCTAATACACTTCTCAAGTGACTAGTACACATTTCAAAACACTACACTTAACCATTTTCAACTCTCTAATTCACTTCTCAAGTAACTAAACTTAACCATTTTCAAGTCATGAATTCACATGTCAAGTATCAACACTAAACCAATTTCAAGTCATGAATTCACATTTTCAAGTGATATACACTTTACAAATTTCAAAACACAAGTTCACCATTCAAGAACTACATTAAACCATTTTCAAGTCGCTAATACACTTCTCAAGTGACTAGTACACGTTTCAAAACACTACACTTAACCATTTTTAATTCTCTAATTCACTTCTCAAGTGACTAAACTTAACCATTTTCAAGTCATGAATTCACATTTCAAGTATCAACACTAAACCAATGTCAAGTCATGAATTCACATTTTCAAGTGATATTACACTTTACAAATTTCAAAATACAAGTTCACCTTTCAAGAACTACACTAAACCATTTTCAAGACGCTAATACACTTTTCAAGTGACTAGTACACATTTCAAAATACTACACTTACCCATTTTCAACTCTCTAATTCACTTCTCAAGAGACTAAACTTAACCATTTTCAAGTCATGAATTCACATTTCAAGTATCAACACTAAACCAATTTCAAGTCATGAATTCACATTCTCAAGTTATTACATTTTACAAATTTCATAACACAAGTTCACCTTTCAAGAACTGCATTAAATCATTTACATCCTCGAATTATGTGGTCCTAAAATTCTGTTAACTCTCAAAAATTTCAAAAAATTTTGCCAGAATTTTCTTTGTAAATAGGCATACACAAACCTATCAGCTAACCAGAATACATATAAATATGCTTCACCGAGCATTACAATAAATATGTTACTCAACTGATAATACACGAGACTCCACTTGGCATTCCTAAAAATTTTTCACCTAAAGTATAAATCCACAACTAACTACTCCATATAGAAACAAGACACACCTCAGATCTGCACTACCACATTAACTAGCAACGTACTAAACATAAATTCATGCATAGGTTAAGTCAATCTATTAGATAAGTTTGATGTAATAGCACTACAATCCTAATAATCTTCCTTGCATTTTCGATCACAATTCAAGCTTAAGGTAGAACACTTATCATGGACAACTACAAGAATTTATATACTATGTTGACTTATAACTATTGAATAGAGATCCAATAAATACTTGTTCACCAAGGGTCTGGCTCTGGTCGATGGCTGCAGCGTTGACTGGTGACTGGTAGTTGGTGGCGTAGAGGATAGTTCATCCGGCGTCGGAGACTGGCTCATCAGTGGTTGTTCATCGCGAATAGAGGGAGCTGCCGGTGGCGGCTTGAGGAGCTTCGTCAGTGTGGTTTCATTGGAAAAGTGGTGAGGCAGCAAGGGAGGAGAGAGGGGGAGCAAGATATATTTGTTATGGTGAGTCTTAGAGAGAAAGAGAGAGTATAAGGGAGGGAGGCAGATGTTTGAGGGAGAAAATTAGGATAGGGTTTGATATTTTGTTTAAAAGGAAAGATTGGTTAATCTGATCTCAGCCGTTGGATCAACTTTGATCAACGGCTGAGATTAAGGTATTTAAAAGTAGTCAATTGGAATTTAAATTAGGATTTATATTGATATTTAATTTTGGCTAAAATTGATACTAATTGGAATAAAAGATTAGCTAAAAACTAAACACAAGAAAGGAAAATTAAATAAGAGTGGTTGCTTGTTTAATAAATGTAATAATAATAATAATAATAATAATAATGATAATAATAATAATAATAATAATGAGACGGCATATGTGTTTTAAAAGAAAAGAGAGGGTAATTTGATCTCAGTCGTTGGATCAGGTTTGATCGACGACTGAGATTTAAAGGTTGAGAATTTGATCAAAATTTACATAAATTTTCAATTGTGTCACAAATTTGCTATAATTGAAATAAATTGAAAAAAACTAGGTTAAAATTGGTATATTGTGGTAAAAAATTGGGTCAAAAAATAAATAGATCAGATAAACTGATTTAATTTAGACTATTATTTAAATAAATGTTATAAATAATAATAATAATAATAATAGTAATAACAATAATAATAATAATAATAATAATAATAATAATAATGAAAAACTAGACAATATATTTATAAAAATATGAGTGTGCACCATTGCATGAAAAAAATAATTTAATAAAATTATGTAAAATGTCGTTTTTGAGTTTTAAAATTATAGAAAATGGTATCAAAATAATTTGTGCATTTTTCTAAATTATGAATGTGACACGTCAATATGTATTTAATATAAGAATAATGTGTACAAGAATATTAACAATTGAAATCAAATAATTTTGATAAAATAGCAGCCTAAATGACGAAAAAAATAGTAAGACGTTGATATTAAAATAAACTAAGCATGTAAGAATTAATGTTACGTAAAATTACTATATAAAATAGCAGCCTGAGAGGGTTATAGTGAGGTCAGAATTGTGTGTCAACACAATTAAACCGGTTTAGTCCCACAAAATAGGTCTGTGGGGGTACAGTGTACGCAAACCTTCTCGAAAACCTATTCAAGCTTGAAGATTCTTGTAAAATAAAACACATCATGTAGGGTTTATGCTTATTGATTTACTTATTGGTTTAACTTATTTAAAAATCGATAACCAATAATCCAAATCGATAATATTTAAAATCAAATCGAATCGACTGATGCACACCCCTAATTTCAAGAAAAAAATAGTGAAATTGGGATTAGAAATTGGGTTAAAAAATATTGAATTGGATATTTTAATTACGTTAATACAATGTATTAATATGTGAATTGTCGACTAATTGGCTTCATTATTATAACCTCAATAGTGTATTATTAGCTCGATCATATGATGTTAACGCATTATTCATAATATTTGAATATATAAACTCTTGCTAACTTTTAACTATATACATCACATACACGAGTATATTACCTCGTAATACAACGGATTTTATTTCTATTCTAATGAATTATCATTTAATTTAGCTAATATTATTATATTCTAATTTAAAAATAGATATTATTACCTTGATCAATCGATCGTATGACATCAATGTATTCAATAGATAAAGTTGATTGACTATAAACTTCACAATATGTATTAGATACATCACATACAAATGTAAATTACCTCATAATACAACATTTTGTATATATATAATGATAAATTAGCATTTAATTTAGCTTATATTATTATATTATAACTTCAACAATATATTTTTTTTGTATCAATCGATCGTATGATATCAATGTATTCAATAAATAATTGAATACATATAATTTTTTTAATATAAAAATTATTTATTTAATAGTAAATTAAAAATTAAATATCGAAGGGCAGTATCATTTTCATAAAGTTAATTTTTATTTAGTTTTAACAAAAGCGACGCTGTCCGTTGCTTTTTGAAGAAAATAAATAAAAATTAAAAAATATTTACAAATTACGACGGATGGCGTCGCTTTTCTATAATTAAAATTTTTAAAAATAAAAATTATAGCGACGTTATCTGTCCCATTTAATAAAAATTAAATTTAAAAAGCGACGGGTAACGTCGCTTTTCAAAAAATATTTTTTATTTAATTTTTAAAAAAGCAACGTTGTCCGTCGCATTTTCTAAAAATAATGAAAAATTTAAAATAATTATAAATTGCGACGGACAGCGTCGCTTTTCTAGACTTAATATTTTAAAAAATAAAAATTATAGCAACGTTGTTCGTCGCTTTTAATAAAAATAAATAAAAATTAAATTTAAAAAGCGAAGAACAACGTTGTTTTCAAAAAAATATTTTTTATTTAATTTTAAAAAATCAAAGTTGTCCGTCGCTTTTTGTAAAAAAAAAAATTACAAATTACGACGGACAGCGTCGCTTTTCTTGAATTAATATTTTAAAATATAAAAATTATAGCGAAGTTGTCCATCGCTTTTAATAAAAATAAACAAAAATAAAATCAAATTTAAAAATCGACGGACTACGTCGTTTTATAAAAAATAATTATTATAATTTTTTAATAAATTACGACGTTGTCCGTCGCTTTTATTAAAAAAAATATAAATTATTTTTTAATTACTTGACACAAAATCCGCAAAAAAAAAGCGACGCATATTAAGACGTTGGTCATCGCTTTTAATAAAAAATAAATAAAAATTAAAATTAAACTTAAAAAGTGACGACCAGCGTCGCTTTTCTCGTCGCTTTTTTTGGCGTCGCTTTTTAGCCCTTTTTTAGTAGTGAGAGTTTGTGGTAAAGTAAAAGTCCTACTTCAAGTCGATCTCCTACTCTGAGTGAAACTCTTTCTTTAGATTATCTTCAAGTGTTGTACTCAAACACAACTTCTTTTTCACATGTGATCAATCATTATGATTTTGTCAAGTCCTTATCTCAACTACTCTTATCTTGTCATCATCTTCCAATGACGAACTTGTGTTACCTTAACTCTGCACATCAGTTCAGTGGATCACTTCAACTAACATGTTTCATTTGTTATTTCAATCACCAAAATCATTCCAACACAGAGTATTCTTTTAGATGAGCCCAACTAATTTATGGTTGAGGTTTATGTTGGTGTCCCCCATTATTGACAATGATTGATTGTTGTTCATATTGGTGCCCCGCATTGAGTATGCATACTACATGGGTTTATGATATTTGTCCTATTTTCTCCTAGTTTCTATTGAGAAGTCAAATTATTTGTAATTAATTAGATGTAATAGTTAGTTAGTTAGCCCATAGTTAGTTTAGCCCATAGTTAGTTAAGTCCTAATGATTAACTGCTAGATTAGGTTGTGTTGGTTGTTGACTCAACAGAGTCAGTTATGATAGCTATAACTAGCTATGGTTCTCAAGATATTTTGTGCATAAATTTTTTGTATATAGTTTACCTACTGATCAATGGAAGGATTAAGGATTCTCATTCTCTCTTTCATCAAATATTCTCTCTGCAATTTCAAGATATTTTCCTTCTCCCTAAGAATCCTTCTTATGAGCTTAATCACTATATTCTATTTCAATTTTAATATGGTATCAGAGCACAAATTGTGTATTTGGAGCTCTTTACTCTGCTGAAATTCTGAATTGGTTTGCACATTTACCCCAATTTTTTATCTCTATTACTATCGCATCAATTTTTCTTCAACTGTTACTCATTTTTTGCATTCAAAATAATGAATTTCACTGTTTGTTGTTGCGTTCGAATTATCTACTATCTTCTCCATTAATTTATAGATTCTTTACATAAATCAGTACATCAGCACTGTTTTTCTTACTTCTACATGATTAATCTTTGAGAAATAATGGTGATTACAATGAATGTAGAAACTATTGAAACATCTACTGGTTCGAGTAACACTACCATTGATACAAGCAATGCATTGTAAATTCACCCCTCTAATAGTCCTGAAATGATGTTGGTGCCAATCCAATTTGATAGATTGGGTTATAGATCATGGAGATATACTGTACTAAGAGCTTTATCGGTTAAGAACAAACTTGGTTTCATTAACGGTAGGTGTGAGAAACCTAGTAAAAATTCACTTTTTGTTTGTCAATGGCAATGATGTGATGATATA
Source organism: Capsicum baccatum var. pendulum (assembly GCA_030864225.1). NCBI lineage: Eukaryota > Viridiplantae > Streptophyta > Magnoliopsida > Solanales > Solanaceae > Capsicum > Capsicum baccatum. The sequence continues at coordinate 52,200,539 of CM061557.1, forward strand.
GTGACATCGTGCATTTTGAATTCTTTATCCAAGGTGATATTGAATAGTGTGGAAGATGTTTACTATTCTCATGAGCTTTTGAAGGAGTTGTAAGATGGTATGACCAAACAAATGGGGCAAAATTATATCAAATCCAAAAGAAAATTAATGTTTTGTCTCAAGTTGCCTTAGATATCACTACCTACTATACGAAATTGAAGAAGTTAAGGGAAGAATTAAGTACTTTGAATTTTAAGACTCAATGCAATTGTTTATTTATATATGGAGCTAATGATGGTATGCATCAGGCAAAACAAGATAGACATTTGATCCAATTCTTCATGGGATTGAATGAGGTTTACATAGTAGTGAGCAGAAACATATTGATGATGAATCCTTTACCTTCAATGGCACAAGCCTTTTCCTTACTGATACAAGAGGAGAAATAGAGATGATTCAAGCCAAATAATCAAATGTTGATGGAATCGGCCTTAATGAATGTCAAGTCCTATGAAGGTGACTATAGTAACAAAACAAATTTGGGAAAAGTTTTAGGACAAATTACTCTAGTATATCATTTGGGAAAGGTTTTACACACAAAAATGGTGGTTATGGAGGAATCAGAAATTACTCAGGCAAGAGTAACTTCTATGCATGTAGTAACAACAATAACAAAAGTAGTTTGTTTTTTGAGTACTATAAGAAGATGGGACATATTAAGGACAATTTCTACAAATTACATAGATATCCACAGAATAATCCTCATGGGAGTAATCAAAGTTACAGAACTCAAGATCATCGAGGTTCACAATATAGACAATATTCTAATTTAAACTACAAAGAAAAGAAGGTTGTTGCTAATGATTGTGGAATTCCATGTAACATGACTCATATAAATGGAGATGAAGCTTCAACATGAACTTGCCACAGAAATTCATTTACAAGAGAGCATTACAACTAACTCATCAATCGTATGCAATAGTTCTAGCATAAAATGCAGGGAAAGATCACAAATCAACTATTAGCACTGGTACTGTCAATTTTTCAGGTATTGTAATTTATACATCATCAATTAATTTTGTTAATTCATCATGCAAGTGTTTTGAGTCTAGTGTTGACTTGTGGATTATAGAATTTGGGGCATCAAACAACATGATATTTAACAAAAAATCTCTCAGTACCATCTTCAGGATATCTTACCCACTATTATTGTCCCTTCCTAATAGCTATAGAATGAAAGTCCTAAATATTGGAGATGTGACTATTACACCAAAGATTACTTTACAAAAGTGTTGTATGTTCCCTCATTTAAATACAATCTCATATCAGTGCTTCATTGTCATCCTCCCTAAAATGAATAGTTTTCTTTACTGATTCACTGTGTCTAATGTCAAGCGATTGGTAATTGGAAAGATGGACAATATTTTATTTGCTCCAGAGGTCTAAGGCATGCCAATGATGACACAAATGAAGTTTCCTCATGTTGTTGTTGTTCAAGTACTAGTTCTCTAAAGCCTTTAGTCAATAAGAATAAAAACAGTAACACATTTGATGCTGACATGGCTAGTCAAAACCTCGTGTACTTTCCTATTTCTACTAAGAAGGTTTGTCTGAGTTCCTCTCATATTTCATTTCCTCACTTGTATGTTTCAAATTCAAAGAAAAATAGGTGACTTGTTTTCCACATGTTCTTGTTTTTCTGTTATTAATGATGTAAATTTGTTGTGACCTAATAGACTTGACCATGTACCCTTTTTCAAACTGAGAGATATCACCACATTGCCTGCACATTTTTCATCCAAACAACCATTTGTGTGCACTATCTGTCCCATGGCAAGGCAGGCTAGATTACCCTTTACCAGCAATACTAAACATACCACATCCCCATTTGAATTACTTCATGTAGGCCTTTGGGGGCCTTACCATGTATACATATATGATCACTTCAAGTGCTTTATCACACTAGTAGATGATTATAGCAGATCCACTTGGACTCATCTACTGAGTACTAAGAGTAATGCACTATCAATTTTAAAAGTTTTTGCCAATATAATTGAAAAACAGTTCAAAACCACCATCAAAATAGTCAGATCAGATAATGGTCTTTAGTTTACCAGAAAAAAAAGCATTCTTTTTTTCAAACCAAAGGTATAATACATTAGAAAAGGTGTCCATACACTCCATAACAAAAAAACATTATGGAGAGAAAGCATAAATATCTACTAGAAACTGCAAAAGCACTCTTGTTTCAATCAAAACTCCCTATGAGATACTAGGGATAATGTATTCTAATAGCCACACATATTATAAATAGACTGTCTTCCACTCATTTACACAACAAATATGCTTATCAACTTTTATACAATAAGAAGCCTAACTATACTCATTTGAAATCATTAGGTTTCTTATGTTTTCCTACTATACCCAAAGTGCACAGGGACAAACTTGAGCCCTTATATATTTCTTGGATATCCCTTTAGGATCAAGGGTTATAAGGTAATGAGTCTTGCTACTAAGAAAATACAAGTTTCCAGAGATGTAGTCTTTCTAGAGCATATTTTTCCTTTTACCTTATCTACTAAAACTAAAACCTTTCCTATGTACTTAATTTTGTGTCCCCATGTTCATCATTTGACTGTATTGATGTTACTATGATACTTTTGTAACTGTTAATAAGGATGTAAATGACACAAATAACAATTTTCCTTTGATCTCTGATGGCTTAAATTTTGCTTCAACCCTCATGTCACCTTCAAATACCTCTAATCAATTTCACATACATAAACCAAATACATATGTCACTCCACCTACTGTACCAACCACATCTTCAGAACCAATAGTACAAAGAAAATCCCTCAGAACTAGTAAAGTCCTTATACATCTACAGGACTTTATCTATCCACCTTGAAACCTAAAACAATTCAACCCATAAATCCATTATCTTTGACTGCCCTGTTCACTAAATATAATCACATATCTCATGAATCTATTAAATCCACCCATTCGTCTTTACTTGAAAATATTTTCAATAATGTTGAACAAAATTTATATGAAGAGGCTGCACTCAGTCTCGCTTAGCAGGCCATGAAACTAGAGTTTGAAGCTCTTCATGCCAACCATACTTGGGACCTTGTATATCTTCCAACTGGTAAGCAATCTATTTGGTTTAAATGGGTTTACAAGATTGAACATAAAGCAAATAGAAGTATTAAGAGATTTAAGGCTAGATTAATAGTAAAAGGCTACACTCAACAAGTTGGTGTGGACTATATTGAGACTAATTCACCAGTAGTCAAGACGACTACTATTAGAACTCTTATTGCTTATGTTGTTAATAAAGGCTGGCCCATGTACCAACTCAATGTTAACAATGCCTTTCTTCATGGATATCACCATGAACAAGTATATATGCAAGTACCTTAAGGTTTGATAGAACCTTGGTGTGCAAGTTGAACAAATCTCTCTATGGTTTGAAGTAGGCAGCGGTATGCCAAGCTCAAAGAGGCTTTATCATTCAAAGGCTATCAATATTTATATTATGATTATTCCCTCTTCTACAAGAAAAATGGTTTATTGACAGTGTTCATAGTTGTATATATTGATGATGTTGTGATCACAAGTACACACCTCAAAGAAATCAACAACCTAAAAGATTTTCTCCACAACACTTTCAAGATCAAGATCAAGGATCTTGGAAAGTTGTATTTCTTCTTGGGGATGGAATTGCTTCAGACTAAAGAAGAGGTAATCATCTCACAAAGAAAGTTTGTTCTGGACCTTTTGAAGGAATATGAATGTCTTACCTATAGCAGTTTTTCCTCTCCTCTTGATCCCACTATAAAAGTTAAGTGCTAAAGAAGGTACACCCTTATCTGATCGCATATACTATAGGAAGTTGATTGGAAAATTAAATTTCTTGACTATTATAAGGCTGGACATAAACATTAGTGTACAATAATTGAGCCAGTGCATGTAGGACCCTACAATACCTCACTTACAATCAGCATTTCATCTACTTAGATACTTGAAAAAAGACCCTACTCTTGGAGTTTACATGTTAGATATCCAGACTACAGTGTCAAAGCATATTGTGACTCTGGTTGGGCATCATGCCCTGACTCAAGAAGATCAGTTAGTGGTTATTTGGTCTTGCTAAGGAATAGTCATATTAGTTAGAAGTTTAAGAAATAGGAAACTATCTCATTATCCTCTACAGAAGTTGAATACAAATCATTGAGAAAGGTTGTAGGTGAGCTTGTCTGGTTGGACAGATTGCTTGATGAATTGATAGTTCACAATCCTTCTCCCATTGCATTGTACTGTAATAGTCAATCTACTATACATATAGCCAAAAACCTAGTATTTTATTAGTGTACTAAACACATTGAAGTGGATTGCTACTTTGTGAGGAAGAAACTTCAGGAGGGGTTGTTCACACTTCACTACCCAGAGACTTCAAATCCACTAGACAACATCCTTATAAAGGCTCTCACTGGAATCAAACATGTTTCTCTGTTGAACAAGTTGGCAGTGAGATCCTCACCTCCAACTTGAGGAGGGATATTGAGAAGTCAAAGTATTTGTAATTAATTACATGTAATAGTTAGTTAGTTAGTTAGTTAGCCTATAATTAGTTAAGTCCTAATGATTAGCTGATAGATTAATTACATGTATATAACTACCTACTGATCAATGGAAGGATTAAGGATTCCCATTTTTTCTTTCAGCAAATATTCTCTCTGCAGTTTCCAGATATTTTTCTTCTCCATAGGAATCTTTCATACGAGCTAAATCACTCGTTCTTCTTCGATTTTAATAGTTTTTTCCATAATAGTCATTGTTTTTCTTGGATAAAAATTCCTATCGAGGATTTGGATGATTTATGACGTGATGATCATTTGAAGGTAAACCAGGTTTATCTTGAGGGGTGTTGTTGGAGGACTTACACAACAAGAGAGAAATAAAAAGGAGATGTTGTTGGAAAATGTATGTTTTAACGAGATGGTGACAAACAAGCATTCAGTTAAAGTGAAATGGTTGTAATTGTGCATCACACACCGATACTAGAGTATAAGCTAAATGTTTCTATTGGGTGATTTCAATTGCAAGTGTAGGGCACCAGAACGGAGATTGAGAATGTCAGTTCTTGAAAATCCAAGTAACACGCATATTCTTTATGTGCTTATCTTCCCTTAGTCGATTACCTGGCAACTATCGAACTTCTTTCCTACATCTGCCATTTTACCTCTTGACCAAAGATCTCAACTTTTTCCATGTTAACTAGTTATTGCAGCTCTGATATCTTTGGACTTTACATCTATGGAAATTGAGTTTCCCAGTGATGAATAGTATGCGGACGTCTTAAGGCCTTGTTGAATGCAAGTGAAATTAGTCATAAATTTCTCATTCTGCACAAATGGTACGTAGTTAATTCTCCGTTTATGCCATTTTTTGTCTGTAACTGTGCAAGGTGTGCTAATTCCCCTATTCTTCTATAATTCCGTATAGCAGGTAAATTTCATGCTTGAGCGCAAGTTACTATTAGCACGATTCTTGAATACACAGTTGTCTGAATTCAGCCGCTCTTTTGAGGTTAGTAATTTCACCCATCTTCCTTTTATCCTAATAACAGTCTCTCTACCTCACCTCTGTTGTTCTTGCGTTTATCCTGCTTTTGGTCATCCTCCACATCAATCCCCTGCTTCATTATGCTTGATTTTGAATATGATTACTTTGTTTGCAGTGACTCTCTGTACAGAACAGGTTATACGAGTACGGGTAATTTATGCAAATTCCTCAAAGTACACTAAATGTTAAGAAAAAGAAACTTGATGTCAAATATTTTCACACACACAATGAAACATCTAAATTTATTGAGCATAGATTAGAAGTCATTCGTATCTGTACCCTAGCCTCTCTTCCCAGAAATTAGGTGCCTAATTTCAGAATATCTCACCGCTGACATCTATAGTTGTATTTACTTATTTTGATCTTGTAACATTAGGTACCTAAAATCAAGAACATTGTACTATATTAAGTACTCCTTATGTTTCTGAAATTAACTAATTTAATGGAAATTTGATATCACTATTTGTAATTATTTTATTGTAGTTTTGTATCGCAATGATGATATAACCTGCTTTACTTTTATGATAAATAGTTGTTCTACGTCTTATTTAACGAGTTTGTGAAAACCTTTGACTTCCGTTATTTGTGCACTTGATGGATTACACATTCTATTTGTATACAGTTTTTTGTTTTCTTTTCAAAATTTCCTAGATTTTCGAGGCTAGAAAAAAAAAACAGAATTAGATCTTAGAGAAGATCTAACTTAAGTAGATGCTCTCCATGATTTATAGTATTTTCGGAGTGCGCAGAGTCCCACATTCAAAGTTGAACTTAAAAGGGAAAAACAAAGTTACAGTTAAGGTGTAGAGATATCCTTATAGGGTTTGACTCCTTATGTGAAAATAATGTGTTGCCCTAACCAAAAACAAATAGTATCACATGACCATGTGAAAGAGTGTGTTTACTTAGGTATGAGGCCGAGTAAAATTGTACCAACTGGCAGTTGTAACGTATTGTGGGTATGAATGTATCATCGAATGATGCGGTCTAGGGTTGATTTGGAAACTTGGACCCGTTGGAGAAGCATATAAGAGAAGTCAGTGGGCCCGTTAACGTGTCCTTAAAAATGCTTTGACAATGTGGGTGACACTTAATGGATCTCCAAATAAATCTGTCAGACTTGGTGGTGGGCAATGCAGTACTAGGTTTGAGTGACCCTTCAATTTTTTAATGAACCATGCAAGATTTAGTTTGAGAGAAGATTTTTCATGGTGCGAACAAAGTATATAACACCATTTTAAAAATGTTTCTATAACTCATATCAATGTCCAAGAGATTAGCGCCAAGTCTGGTCCCAAGCTAATCAAGATAATAACAATAAAGTCACTCTATTCCCACAATGAGGGTTTTGACAGCTTTTTTAGATATAAAAAATCAATACTTCATAAAAGAAATTTAATATGTATCACATTTTTCTATGGCGTAATTAATTTAATATAGTAATACCTTGATTATTAGCCTGTTTGCCCACTCGTTCGGGAGAAAATAAGTGTATTTTGGGGAGTGGAAGAAACTAAAATAGATTTTTCCTACAAGTACTTTTATGAAACGTACTTATGAGAAAAGTAACTACTTGGAAGCACTTTTAACAAACTTGGTAAGACACTATTAAGCACAAGTGGTCGGTGTTTAAAAATTCTTTTTTAATAAGTGTCGATTTTTTAAATTTATTAAAAAAAGAAAATATTTTAAAAAAGCCACCACTTGTGATCTATTTTTATTTAAAATAAAAATAAATTAATTTTTTATTAATTAATTTAATAGAAAATCTACCACTGGTGGTAGTTTTTATTAAAATCACAAAACAAAATAAAATAAATTTAAAAAACGACCACTTATGGTTGTTTTTAATTTAAATAATACTAATAAGAAATTTAAAAACCAACCAGATGTGGTTTGTTTTGGAAATAAAAAAAGATAAAAACTAAATAATTATTTTTATAAAATAATTATATAAAATGTTGTATATTAACTTTATGTAATCTAATTATTGTTATTAGTAAAAATAATATATTAAATTACATATATAATATAATATAATATAATATAATATATTTACTTTATTAATAAATAATCTAATATACTAGTATTTTTAAAAATTATACTGATTTCATGTAGTCAATAACTGATATAACAATAATAAAACTAATCAATCTAACGTGAAAAAACTTACACTAAAAAATATATCAAATATAATATACAAATTATGTATAACGTAATCTTTATGTTTTACTTATATTTCAATATATAAAATAAATATTTTCTTTATAAATACGTTAAATGACGTTAAACATGCATAATCTTTATATAAAGAATATGTGTGTGTGTCTATATATATATATATATCATACCGTTGAGATAGACCATTAAAATCTGTCATATACATAATTGAAATATGAAAACTGATCTTTATAGTACATATTTGAAAGGCGATGTTTTATAGTACGTATTTACAGGCATAATTATGTAATATATAACCAATAATTCATTAATATAATAAATATGTTCTATTATAAGGTAATATATACTTGTGGATGTGATATATATAGTACGAATTCAAAATTTTATATATATATATATATATATATATATATATATATATATATATATATATATATATATATATATATATATATATATATATATATATATATAATTTTGGATATTTATATATGATGTAGTGATCGATTGATGAACGATGTAGTCAAAACCTAGTTTACTAAGCTAATCAAATATAATTAATCGATCACTCCTCTGAGTATGTATAACAAACACATCTCATTATTTTATTGGATAATAATATACTTGTGTACGTATGTGTGATATATATAGTACGAATTTAGAACTTGATATAGACGATAGTGTGCATATGTGTGTGTGTATAGGTATATGTATATACTATATACATATTATACAGTAAAGGTATATTAATGACATAAGATAATATAATCTATAATTCATTCGAATATTTGTGAAATACATTATATATTATTATGGGATGGTAAAATCATGTATGTGATGTTTATTGTACGTATTTTAAAGCTGATAGACAATTGAATATATGCTTATATACGTATATCTCGTGTAGTGTCGTATGTAGTAATCAAAAGCTAGATAACTAAATCTATATAAATTATTTAAACTCTAGGAGAGTTTTCAAAAGAAATAGAATATATTCTTAAATGAGAAACATGCATAATTGAATAAGGATTCATTCCGACGTCAAGAAAAAAAATGAGGAACTCCTTTGCTATGAAGTACCATATCTTAGTACAATTGGTGTACTAATGTATCTTGCAAATATTACAAGGCATAACATAGCCTTTTTTGGTCAATTTGTTAGCAAGATATAATTCTACTCCTGCTAGGAGACATCAAAATGAGATCAAACATATGGGCTTATTTTATTCTAAAGATTGTATTTCCGGTCTTGTTGGTTATGCTGATGTTGGGTACTTATCTAACCCGTATAAAGCTCAATCACAAATAAGTTATATGTTCACATGTGGGGATACTGCTATTTCTTGGAGATATACAAAGCAGTTTATCTATCCACTTCATTGAACGATGCTGAGATAATAGCTATTCATGAAGCAAACCAAGAATAAATATGGTTGAGATCGATGATACATCTCATTCGAGAAAAATATGGTGTGAAATATGATAATGTACCAACAAAGAAGAGAAATAAAGAATTCCTTATGAGAAATAAAGAAGTTTCTTCATTTCTTGTTCTTTGGTTTATATTTCATAACAACTTTTAGTTATTTGTGTATTTGTGTAATTTTTAGTTATTTTTAAGACTAAACTTTTTCAAAAGAATGTGATAGTCACAATGGCACTATTTTTTATCACTTGTTGAAGTTTTGTGTACGATGTTATCATTTTAAGTAGGCGTTTGGCCATAAATATCAGATATTTTTTTACTTAAACTAGAAATTGTGAAGTTGGAATTGTGTTTGGTTATACCTTTTTGCAAAGGAGATAAGAGAGATTTTTATTTGAAATTATGAAGATGTATAACTTGAAAATAGGTTATAAACAATTTTTCAAATTTGAAATCTAACTTCAAGTTACATTTGAAATTTTCAAGCTCAAATGTTGATTTTTAAATAAAGTGAAAAAATAAATTTTGGTTGACTATAGAAAATAATGAGTAGAAAATAGTAACCGAACACTAAAAGGAGTAAATTTCATTTAACAAAAAAATAATTAAGTAGACATAGCACGATAAATATTTTTCATCATCTATATATCAAGTAGAGGTAAGAATGACATAACTTAATTATTATTTAATAACATATTATACATAATTAAACATTAGAGTAAAGCATCTAGTATCCCTCAATTATGATCAAATTTGCTATGACACACTCCAACTTCACAGGGGTCCTATTACCCTTTGAACTCAATTTTAGCATATTTTTTCATCCTTTTTAGCTGACGTAGCACCTTTGACATGGGTCCCACTTTTATATAATAAAGGCACCACATCGACACAGAAAGGTAATAAAAACATGATAAAATTGAGTTCAGGGGTAATAGGATCCCTGTGAAGTTGGATTATGTCTAGCAACTTTGACCATAGCTCGAGCGGGTAGTAGATGCTTATCTCTAAAAATCATTATAAAATATGAGTAAGAGGTCTTATTTAATGTTTCTATGAAATATTTGTCAAGAATGATGTTATGAGTAGTATATAATAAACTTTTCGTTTCTTTTTTATTTGTCGTAATTTTTTTTTTTTGAGAGTCAGATGATATTTTTTAATCAATGTTTTAAGATATACTTTTTCATCATATTGATATGAGGAAAAAGTGCAATTTATAGTACTTCTCTCATACTTTTTGAATATCTAATTTTAATTTAAAATTTTGAGTTAATATAAAATAATTTAGCTTTGAAAATTGGGATAAGGGACAAGTATCTTTCAAACTATACTCGAAATTCAAGTGATAAACCTAAACTTTACCCTAAACTTATTTTCCTCTTGTGTTTTGCTTCTTTTGTGCTGATGTGGCTATCAAGTTGCAAAATATTTTATACTCAATTTGTGTTTAACTTGACAATCATCTAAGCACAAAAGGAGTACAAAAATATAAATAAATGAGTGTAGGAGGTAATAGGACCTCCATAAAGTTTAGGTATGTCACTGAGTTTTCGGATATAATTTTTTTTGGGGGACAGGATACTTGTGAATTATCTCTTGAAAATTAGTCAACTTGACTATCAAAGAGTGAAACATGACAACTATTATGAAATGGAACGAGTAATCAAGATAGGAATGAATTTATATCATTATTGGCCATTACTTCTTCTAAGACTAATTTTGATAATGCTGAAGTTATTCCAAATTCACTGTTTACATCTTTAATTACTTCTCCATAATTCATTCATTAATTGATATTATGGAATAATAATCTAAAGTGAAGTACAGTATTTTACTTATTTTAGTTAAATAACTTATAAATATAGCAACAGAGAAATCATCTTTTCATTCTTTCTTAACGTGATCACCATCAACCCCACTTCAACAACAATCTACAAAATGAAGAATGTCATTTCAAAAGTTGATGAAAAAGGAAAGTTTCCAATGTCCGAATCATATGAATTGAAGCCCAGTGATGTGCCTGCATTTTCCAACTTTGAACAAGGAGGAACATTAGAAAATGAATTGAAAAATAAAGATAGCTATGACTATAATCAAGATTTGGAAATCCTGAAGTGTATCTATCATTACCACACAAATCATAGGGTATTTCCATATCCTAATTATTTTGAGAAATTTATTGATTACATCGAATGTAACATCCCAATTTTTTGATCTAGAAATTGAATCGTTGTTCCTACCCGTGTAAGCTCTAATTCTATGGTTTATATTTAAATTCATGTGTCATGATCCTTCTCCTAGTGTATGAAGTGATTATGAGGTGAAAAGTATTCCTAAAAATCACTTGGAGCAAACTTGAACTAAGAGTCATTCATTCATCCAAAGTTTGATATTTGATTCCTCAAGGGTAAACTTTGAACCTGTATAACTTTTGATACACATAAATTTTTTAGCTCAAGACCCCCTAAATTGTAGATAATTTAATTAGCTTGCCAACGATACCAATTTTGTCAAAATTCGATAACCGAGCAAAAAGTTATGACATTTTTATGTGAGGCAGTAAGCCGACGCGATACATCGGCCTGCACATTACAGAGCTGTTTCACATGCTATTTCAGTTTCTAATGGGTCTAGGGGAATTTCGGTCGTTCCCCTCTCCCAAATTCACCTATAACACTCGATTTCCACCCCCAAAAGGCATAATACACTTTATCATTCAATTTTCCTCTCAAATCAAAGCCCTAACTCCTACCCAAAGATCAAGAACTCATCTCTAGGATCAAGAATTCCAAGAAAACTAATTAAGATTCGGATTCCATTCTTCTAACTACAAAATCTAAGGTCCATGGGGTTTTCCTAAAACTACATGGGCTAGTTTAAACACTTTGAATATGATTTAAAGTTTAGAATTCATGAGATTTCAAAGGAGTTTTAAAATTTACATTTCGATTGTGCATTAGGGACTCTTAAATGGAATTATTGTTTGGGTCTTAAGGCCTTTCCCACAAATTGATTTGTAATCTTATATATGTATGTATAAAAATCAGTTGAATATTTAATTGAGAGAATGACTATTTACACTCCTTCTCATATTTCAATACTTCTTGATTTTAGAATGTTATGAGTTGAAGAATGTTATTTAGAAGCATGGTATCAATGTTCTTAAATATTGTTGATTGATTTAAGATTGATTTTCAAATTAATGATAGGGAGGTGTTGCATGTTGATAAATGTTGAATATATATAATAAAAGAATTGCATGGTTTGCTAAAATTGTATGACCACCAAATGTTTGTTGAAATGATTGAAATAAATGATCTTTGCATAATTTGATAAATGCATTGAAGAATGAATTTTCTTGAATTATTTGCAGTATGGTGGTCTGAACTTTATGCTTTGAAAGATAAAACTGTGATATAATTTTTATGGCTTAGAACATGACTTGCAAGTCTTGGTATGATGATACCAATTCAGAATACCATAGTAGATTTAGAACAGACTAAGGATACATATTTCATTTCAGATTTTCACATTTTGAACTCAGACAGATGCATGTTTAGAATAGATTAAATATGAGAACTAAGAGAGTTAGGTGGTTACTTGAAGAGGGCATGAGTCATACAATTCATTTCTCAAAATCGTATTTTGTCAATACGGGTTTATTATTTTACTAAAAGAGATTATATACTGGCCTAGTGTCCTTAGGCGTATCAGATTCAAACACTTCAACCCTTGTGTCAAACTTGGGTTGAGGGCTTAGCTGTAGAGTTAATGGTAGATCTCATATTGCCCATAGGAAATTTTCAGATTGTAGGGTATACCACCTAACTCAGAAGTAATACAAAGAATAGAACTACAGTGACAAAAATGTTTTATGATTATCAAAGATTTTCCCGAACTATATTATGCATGATGTTTCATGACTTGCTCTCACCTGTTTTATTTACATATATATACATTATTTTGGATTGCTCTGCGTACCAGTACAATTGTATTGATCCCCTATATTTCAGGGTGTGACGCTCAATTTAGAGGTTTTTCTAAGCCGTAGAGTTATTCAGAAAGAAATGTGCAGTTGGTGAGCCTTCTTTATTTTGAAAGGCCTGATTTGAGACTTCATTATTTCTTTCTTTTATGGTCTATTGGGGGCCTTGTCCCAGATTTTAGATAAATGTCATTTTCAGTTGTAAGAAATTTTGCAGAATATTGTTAGATGTTGTTAGAGGTTCATGGATTCGATTCTAGATCGTTCAAATAAATTATGATTTTGACCATGATTCCATATTGTTATATTTCCATATTTTATCTTTGTATATGAATGGTGTATGTGATTGGAAGTTATAAGGGATCTCGAGCCTTCATTGATTGGAATGCCCATCACAGCCAGGGCCCTAGTTTAGGTTGGGATAAACATTGTATCAGATCACGGTTCATGGACCTAGGGTATCTGCAAAATCGTGTCTAGTAGAGTTTTGCTTATGGGTGTGTTGTGCTCACCACACTTATAATCAGGAGGCTATTAGGCATTTAAAAGTTGTTTTTTATTCGTTCATACTCTATTTCATGCTATAGAGTTTTCCATAAGAAAGTTATCCAAGTTCGTTCCTTGTTCTAATTTCATGGGTCATGCCTCACTATCGAGGCGATACAAGTCTAAGAGTCTAGCTCCCCCAATAATGTGGTTCTCGCTAATTGAGTTATAATTAAGGTTATGATATAACATGAGGACTTAAGAGGAGTCCGTTAGTGCTTCAAGGTGTATTAATTTAAGTGTATGCCTTTATTATGATAAAATCATACCTTTCAACCCGAGGTACAAAGTCTATACAGTCCTCTTTCAAAAATTTTATCGTAGATGTCTTCCATAAGGGTTATGATGTGTAGTAGAATGTTGGAACTGTATTTCCACCCGAGTAGTAGTGTACGCTAAAGTGTCATGACCTATTGGTAGTGAGATTGGCCAAGAAATTGGTGATATGAAGTCATAAGGTTAGAATTCAGAGTGAGGGTGACTTCTGTGTAAATAAATAGTTTTAGCTGTTTTACCGTTTATTGAGGGATGGTTTGCCATTTTATAGTGATAGACTAATGTGGTAGCAATAATTGTAGATTGTATGATAGTCTGTGAAAGAAGTGACTGGATCTGATTATTACATGCTTAAAAAAGAAAAGGTGCTCAAAATGGATAGTTATGGTGGTTGTAGAAATCATTTATATGTGGTAAGTTGAAATGGGTAGATTAGTTAATAAGATTTAAGTAGACTCATTAGTGTTTATTGAATTTTCAAAATCATTGTGATGTATGATTGGGTAAGTAAGTATGATGTGAGGAATTATAATTTGTTGATAAGATTTAAATGGGTTATACTATAAGGTTAAGATCGACTAATCCTATCATGTGATTTACCCCCTTGAGTTTCCTTTCCCTAGTAGTTGTATACTAGTACCTCATGTGAGAAGGTATGTAGTGGATGTTGAGTTGTAATGGTGATGTCATGAAGGAGTTGTTATTGTCCGCAATAGTGAAGTGAAGTGAAATGTTTGGGTTGATTTCCCAATTTGATGAACTAGCATAATATGTTGCATGCTTTATCGGTTGTATGTAATTAAGGATAGACAACAGGCTTGAACTTTAGATGTGGAGTGTAATGGTTAGAATAGTGGCTCGAGATTGATGATGCATATTTTGTAGGAATTAATTAGTAGGTTTGATGTGATGTGGGAAATCGCCAAGGTTGGCAATTTGTGAAAAAGGGAGTGGATAAGTAGTGGTATACATACTTGAGGACTAGTGTTAAAAATGATGAATTGTGGTTGAGTTATTAAGATGATTAGAGTGATAGTCACATAAGAATAATTTGAACCTAAGATAGCATATTGTTAGATAAGGTTGTATGTTATAAGTGTCATGTGTACCCATCTTGTGTTTTTGAATTTTGTAGTACAAAGAAGTCTAGGGAGTTATTGTATAGTGTTCATTAAAGTTGAAGTTGAGGAAATATAGGTAGACAATGTGAGCCTTTGGTATAGTTCCACAAATTTTGTTAAGTTGTAAGTTATGTGATTTGAGGTGTAATGACAGTATTCTAAGGAATTGAAGATGGAGTGTTAAGTGTTTAGAAGCATGGGTGTCTATGGCCATGAAAATGTTAGTCGTAAGTTGATGACTTTGGGAGTTAGAGGATATTATGATTAGTGTCCCTGAAAGGGGATGCCTTAGAAAATAATTTAGTGTCTTAGTATTAGATATTAATGAGAGAAGTTTGTGTTCATGAAGATACTGATAATCCATTTATTATAAGGAGTGTGGAAGCGTGCGCTCGTAAGAGTGGGAATTGTAGAGTGATCTCTAGAGAGGGTAGAGGAAGTTAAAAGTAGCATTCACAGAAAAGCAAGGCCTTCAGGGTATAGTTCTTAGGGAGAGTTTAGAGTTTAAGTATGTGGTGATGTCTCTTTTATGTTGAGAGTTGTAGCTATAGATTTGATGAGGGGATATATCCGTAAGTCTAGGATTGTGACTTTGATCTAAGGGGGAGATGGGGAAGTAAGTTAGTTCCCAATTTTTTTCCCAATGAGACAAGTTGTGGGGAGAAATCATGTTAAACTTATTTCTACTCAAGTGTAATCCTCCTACTCCAATTTAGAAAAGTATCCCACTAATGTATTACATCATTTGTTCAAGTCATGCCTATGCCTATGGTTCGAGTTCTCAATAGACTTATGTTTATAATCTGACCCCCAAAATAGAAGCAATTATGTCTCTCAGTAACCCAGTCTTTCAGGTATTCAAGCCATATGTTATGTTGTTTCTGATCCATGAGAATCTATGTCTCTCAGCATGCTTGGTCCTAAGAAAATATGTTTCTATATGTCACTGATTCATCCGATATCGGGTTTAGCCAAAGTGATGAAGTTTATTTAAACTCATGGAAAAATCTCAATTTCCTAAATGAGGAGCAATCGATTCAATTGGAAATCTCTATCTTAGTTGTAAAGTGATAGCCCGTAGCATTCCCGAATCAATACCACTCTTTGTTGCATGTGTGGAGAGATGAAAACTTGAAAATTTTTCTAATTGTTAAAAGACTTAGTCATATTTATGAGCTCTTAACTTTCATGATTTTTAAATTGATCTTCCCGACCTCAAAACGTAGATTTTTGAGTTGATTCATGATCAAGGGTGCAAAGGGGGTGTCTCAGGAAAGTTTCAAAATTTCCAGACGATGTTTAAGGCATGTTTGTATAATCAAAATAGTGGGTCAATGCAATATCAATGCTTCGCGCCAGGAACCGCATCGGTAGGGACCGACGCAGTACGTTACTTAACGTGTCAGGTGCCCAATTCATCTTACTGATTTCTGAGTCTAAGAAAGAAATTCAGTTTCTTTTCCTTGTTCTATCTTGATATATGAAGCAATGTTTTATCACTGTTCTCTATCCTATGAATTCATATTGTACTGTGTTTCTTCCGATTGACTCTCTACTTATGATCTAGACCCTTGATATATGGAGAACTTTGGGTCTATTTATCCTATATTTATTTCATGTCCCACCTTGATGTAGGTCAACAGGTATGGGTTATAGTTGAGTAGTGTTTCTTCTATTCATGACGTTTATTCTCGGGTTCCTTAATAACCCTCTGTATGATAGTATGATGGTGGATATGGAAGCGTGGTGATGTGTTAGGTAGGGGAGTATATGTTCTTGAAGGTAAAAATTTTGATGTGAATTCTTGAGCTAAGGTTATCGATGAAAGGGAAAAAGAGGATATGAACTTTTGTGGTGTGAAATAGCTAAGAAGGAGGAGCTATCGCTACCAATTTTCAGAACTGAATTAGTCATGAGTTAGCATAACTTTATCATTTTGGCTAATCCCGACATAAAATGAATCATCAACATACGAAAAACATAGTTCCTTAGATCCAATCATGATTTGGGACACAAACTTATTAGTCATGAGAAACATCACATAGAGCTTGGATGCTTAGAATATTGGATCACCGAGGGATATTATTTCTTCTAGTTTGGAAGTCATGACGTGTCATGAATTACACCGAGTGCTCAAACCTTAGACTTAGGTAGGACATGGATAGATAACGTAAGGCATAAGCAGAGTGACCTCTTAGATTGAAGTAGGAGGAACATGCTCGAATAGGAGTAGGTTCATCATGGCTCTTCCCCAACTCACCAGAATAAGAAAATTTCAGGAAATAACCTAAGTCCTCATCTCCCCCTTAGATCAAAGTCACAACTCTCAACATAAAAGAGACATCACCATATACTTAAACTCTAACTCTCCCTAATGATCTATACCCCGAAGGCCTTGATTTTCTGTAGATGTTACTCTTAACTTTTGGTAACCATTATAGCCATCACTCTACAAACCCCACTCCCATGAGTGTACGAATTTTCACTCCTTATCACCAAGGGATATCAATATGTACATGAATACAAAACCTATCAATAATTTAACATAAAGGCACTAAATTCCTTTTGGGACATCCCCCCCCCCCCCCCCAGTGATACTAATCAACTTCCTCTAATCCTAAAGTCATCAACTCATGAATAACATCATTATAGGTATGGACATTCCCACTTTTAAATACTTAACACTCTATCTTTAACTCCTTAGAATACTTGCATTACACCTCTAATCACATAACTTACAACTTAACAAACTTTGTAAAACCATACCCAAGGCTTATATTTCCTACCAAAATTTCCTGAATTCAACTCGAATGAATACTTTACAAAAACTCACCAGACTCATCCATACTACAATTAGAACATAATGACTGGTGTTAAAGGATAATAACTTTAGTGTCCAAAAAACTGAAAGGTTATAATTAGCAGTGATGCTATGTTTGATGAAACTTCCATGCTTCGAGCTCCCTCTGAATCTAGTGTTTCACCCATATATAAGATTAGTGACATGAATCAATGAAAGTTAAGCATCTACGTTGAATTGCAGATTGTAGCAGAGTCTACACCAGTGCCCACTTCTCAGTCTAGCCCAGAGATATAGAGTAATACTATTTCTTCTTCACCACTAGTGGTGCCACAATATTCTATTGCTAAAGATAGGCCTAGGAGAAATATTAAACCTCCTCAGAAGTATACTGAAGATGATTTGCTTTCTTATGCATTTAATGTAGAAAAAGGTATTGACTCTGGTAAATAACCTTCTACATAATCAGAGGCATTTAGTTTTGATAATTTCGGCTAATGGATGATTGCTATGCATGAGGAGATGGAATCACTTTATGTGATTGGCACATGGGATTTGGTGAGATTGCCTAAAGATAAGAATGTTGTCAGATGCAAGTAGGTATTTAAAAAGAAAGAAGGATAAACGGGAGTTAAAGATGCTAGGTACAAAGAAAGACTAGTTGCCAAAGGCTATCATCAGGTTCCAGTTAATGTCTTCACAATTATGTTTTCTCTAGTTCTAAAGAATAGCTCGATTTGAGCCATGTTTGGTATTGTGTCCATGCATAATCTTGAGCTTGAGCAATTGGATGTAAAAATTGCATTCTTACATGGAGAACTTAAGCAAGGCATCTTTATGCAGTAACTAGAGGGCTTTGTAGTTTCAGGAAAGAAAGACTATGTATGCCTGCTGAAAAAGTCTATTTATTGCTTAAAACAGTCGCCCAGACATTAGTATAAGAGTTTTGACTCTTTTATTACCTTTCATATGTTTCGGAGGAGTAGTTATGATATCTATGTATACTTTAAGGAGATAAGTGATGGTTCATTCGTGTATCTTTTCTTATATGATGAAGATATGTTGATTGTAACAAAGGATATGAGAGAGATAATAAAAGTAAAAGCCTAGCTCAGTAGGGAGCTAGAGATGAAGGATCTACGAGAAAAAAAAGAAGATTCTTGGCATGGAAATTAATAGGGATAAAGAGAAGTGTAAGTTATACATGATACCAAAAAGTTATATTGAGAAAGTGCTTCACAGGTTCAATATGCAAAATGCCAAACCTGTCTGCACTCCATTGGCAACTCACTTCAAACTCTCTACCATATTATCTCCAAAGATAGATGATGAGCCTGACTATATGTCTCGAGTTCAATACTCTAGTACCGTCGGGTCTCTTATGTATGCAATGGTATGTTCACGACTAGATTTTTTTATGTCGTCAGTGCAGTACGCAAATACATAGAAAATCCTAGAAAAGAACATTGGAATGTAGTTTAGTGGATTTTTAGATACTTGCATGGATCTGTTGGTATTTATTTATAGTTTGGGCAAAATAAAGATGGAGTGATCAGGTATGCTGATTCTGATTTTGGAGCAGACCATGATAAAAAAGGATCCCTTACAAGCTATGTTTTCACCATTGCTGGTTATGCTATCAGTTTGAAAGATACCATAAAGACTACGGTAGCTTTGTCAACTAATGAGACATAGGACATGGCTATTATGGAGGCTTTCATGAAAGCTTTTGGGTTGAAGGGTCTATTTGGTGAACTTAGAAAATAATTATAGATTACTACGGTCTTTTGCGGCAGTCAGAGTGCTATCTTCCTTGTAAAAGATCAGATGTTTCATGATAGGACAAAGCACATCGATGTTTGGTATAATTTTGTGCATGAAATTATTGCTCAGGGAGATATTATGGTGAGCAAGATTATTACCATGGTAACCCTGCTGATATGATGACCAAGACACTACCAAGTGCCAAGTTTGAGCATTTCTCGGAATTGGTTCGTGTTAGCTATTATGAAGTGCCCTTAGGAGCTTTTATGGAAGAGGTGGAGAGTTTGTCTTGAATTGGATTTGAGTTGTTGATTAGAAGTTTTTCAAGGTGGAGATTTCTAGAGTTGTGACCTAAATGTTTTTGACCCGACCCTGAAAGTTTAGCGGTAGTACTCATGTTTGTGATTTTCAATGGGGTCTATGGTGGTAGGTATGAACCTTTAAGTTTTTGGCCTAGGATTTATTTGTATCACTTATTATATAAGTGCATTTAGTGGGTAGTTTTGAGTATTCAGAAAATACGCACATTTTCTACATTGTACTCCTCTCCTTTGAAAGTAAAATTCGACTGCCTCTGCCCGTGGTTTTGGCAAGGGTTTCCATGTAAATCTGTTGTGTTGTTCTTATTTTACTTTTACTTGAGGTTTGCTTTTGTAAACCCCCGCAAAATCCTAAGCTTAACGTAAACCATTAAAGCTTGAAAAGTTGTCCAAGACTTAGAAGTTTCAGCTAAGTATTTACACTTAGAATAATTTTAGCCTTCATAAGTTGAAAATCCTATTTCTTTCTCCTTATGACCTTAAAATACCACTTTTTAGTTTTATTCATGATCAGGAATGTCAGTAGGTCACTTTGGGTGGGTTTAAGATTTTTTGGACATCGTTTAAACAGAGTTTGGAAATCCAAAATAGGGGATTAACGCGATCTCGATGCGTCGCATCGCCGATCGGGTCGATCAATATATTCCTTAGCTCCCAGTGCAAATTTATAGTGAGTCGACGTGGACTCGACATGATGCGTTGACCATCGCGTCTATCCCATCAACGCAACACATTGGGTTGCGCATCATAGGGCCTATTTTCAATGATAAAAACTCTGCATCCATAAGGGTATTTGAGTCCTTTTTCCACCCCTAATCATCTCCGAAACACGGAATTCAACCCTCAGTAAGAAAAATACACTCACTTCTTCTCAAACTCTCTCAAGAACAAAACGCTAACCCATCAAATTAAAAATTTAAGTCCCAAGGATTTCACCATCAACTTTCATTAATTCTAGCAACAAGGTTTGTGAAGTGTTCATCCAAGGGTTTTCTTCCACCCTTAGAGTTCAAGAAAATCTTTTAACTACAAATTAACTAATTTCATTGATTTCATGTTGGATTTGAATGTAATCTTGATTATGATGTTAAATGGGTTTTAAATTTCATGATTTATCATAAGTTTCATGAAAACTAGTTAACTGTGGGTTGAATTATGTGAACTTCATGTTGAACTCTTGAATTACAAGTTGAATGTAGTATCCACTATATTATTACATGTTAATTGATATGTGAAATAGCCATGTTCCCCAAGTGTTTGATAAAATGCGTATATGAATTGACTAGTGCAAACATGATATGTTATTATGTGATTTCATTCATGCACAGGCTCATGTATATCAAGTGTTTGAAAAGATGTCTAAATAAATGCATTATTAGTATGCAAGTGCTATTATGCTATGAAAGTCATGCGATGTTTTACTTTTCATGATAACGAGTCCTGGGGGTATTCAATAGCTAAATATCTAGTTGTTTACCTAGAGCTACAGTAGTTTAAAAATAGTTTTAGTTATGTCACAAATAGTAGAACTCAAAAATCAGTCACAGTCTCAGTTCAGTATTCAGTTCAGAACTCATTAGCATTCAGTTAGTTAACAGAACTCAGTGAACCCAGTCTAGTTCAGTTAAATGTAATGATTAGTAACAAATCAGTCAAGCCTAGAACAGTTAAGAAATCAGTTCGGTATCTATTTAGCTGGGAGTTGGAATCAATATAGAGCGAACCCAAGGATAGGCGCATCATGCCAACATAGGGTTTGAACCTTAGTAGTAATCCCTACGTTACAGAACTACATTGCCAGCGTAGGTTGAGATATATTCCTGCCAGACTAGGATTGATACATCTCATATGAGTTTTCCTACCAGCGACGGTTGATGAAAGTGCTTCTTGTCAGAGAGGGGGAACTCACAACTTATCTTTACCCATGGAACGGTATTGACACCCTTCCAACTAGGTTTATAGGTTAGGCCCCAATCTATTCATAGAGGGGCATGTCGATTAAATAACTAACTTCCACAGTTTCAGTTTTAGTATCAGTATAGAACTCAGTTCAGTTCTACAGATTTAGGACAATCAGACATAGTTATCCAGCTTAGTATAGAACTCAATACAATTCTTTAAAATTAGGAATATCAAAAGTAGTCACTCAGTCATCAGTAATACAGTATCAGTAAACTCAGATATCAGTTAATTAGTAACCATAACTTAGTATGCAGTTTAATCATGATCTCAGTTATATTTTATGTATTCATGCATGTACACTCATTCAATTATGTTCATGTTACTCAGTCAATTATTGTTCATGCATATGAACCCATTCATATTAGCCAACCTAACTTAGCATACCAGTATATAAAAAGTACTGGCGCATACTTTTCTTTTTCTCTATGATGTCTTATATCATAGGTTCAGAAGCACGGGCTCCTGACTGTACTTAGCACCCTATCCTATCAATAGCAGACTTAGTAGTGAGTCCTCATAGTTCGAGGACAGAGTTATTATTTATGTTTATCAGTATTTCAGAAAGATGTTTCAGTATTCCATTATCAGTATTCAGTATTGGTGCTTATTTATGAACCTCATGGCATTTACAGCATAACTTCTACATTAATTTTAGCTATATTGTTATTCTAGGGTTATTATTATTTAGTGCTCACAACAACTACTAGTCATGGTTTAGCTGGTGGTCCTTTGGGGTCACTGGTACTGTGTAGCATCTGAGGTATAGACTCGAGGTGTTAAAAATTTGGAGTCAAATCCTACGGTTCAACAGAGTCCTAGGAAGTCTGAAAAGACATATCAAGTATAGTTTGCACACGGGTGTGTAGCGTGCCACACTTATCAACAGGAGGCTACAAGATGTTTTAGGAAAAGATTCTCTTCTTTCAGTATTTATGTCATAAAAGAAAGCATAATCTCAATTTAAACTCCCAGTCTAATCCTTTTCTTCCTTTTGTTTACAAAACATGCCTTTTAAGAAGAATAGAAGAAGAACAGGAAATCAGCCAGCCTCTCATCCCATCTCGTCAGATCCTCTGGATGAGCATGTCTCCCATGCAGAATTTAGGGATGTATTTACCAGTCTATCCAGTTCAGTAGCAGTGTAGAATGAATGCCTAGCTGTTATTTAGGCTAACCCAGTGGCCAATACTACTGCAACAAAAATTCAAGACTTCATTTGGATGAACCCTCCATCATTTATCAGGTCTAAGTCAGATGAGGACCCACAAGAATTTCTTGATCAGGTGCAAAAAGTTACAAATATTATGGGGGTGACTTCTAGTAAGAGTGTTGAGTTAGATTCATTTCAGTTGCAGGATGTAGCTCACTCATGGTTCAAGCAGTGGAAAGTAGAGAGGGTCACAGATGTAGGGCCCATAGAATGTGAGGATTTACCACTACTTTCCTTGATAGGTTCTTCCCACTAGAGATTAGAAAAGCTGAGGCTTTGGAGTTTATAAATCTAAAATAGGCAACATGAAAATACAAGAATATGCTCTCAAGTTTACTCAGGTAACCAGATACACTACTCATGTGGTAGCAGACAGCAGATCCACAATGAGTAAGTTTATGTCGGGTGTATGTAACCGTATGGTCAAAGAGTATAGGACCGCAATAATGATTAAGGATATGGATATATCCAGACTCATAGTTCAGGCTCAGAAAATAGAAGAGGCTAATAATAAGGAAAAGGAGAGAGATAACAAGAGAGCTAGAACAGGTAGCTTCAACTTTGCTCAGCCTAAGTCAAAGAGTGGAAATTGTTCTCTATTTTATCCAAAATTTTTTGTTCCATCTCCTTCCTCATCCAGTACTCCAGTGATAATATTTAGATATGGCAATAGAGATAGGGTATCAGGCCCTAAACCCCAGGGTAGTGTTAGCAGTGCCTAAACAAATCATTTTTCCTAGAAATATGGTAGAAACCATCAGGGTGTCGGCAGAGCTGGCAGTATTATATGTTTCAGATGGGGAAAGTCAGGCCATAGTATTAAAGAGTATTCTCAGATGGGTTCCTAAAGTCAGTATAATTATCCCCCAGATTAGTCCAGTTGTCCAAATCAGCAGAGTGCCACTTCCAGTGCCACCAGTGGGAAATGCCCAAACAGGCTCAACGCACTTCAGTCCCAACAAGATTAGGAAAGTTCTCCTGATGTGGTCACTGGTATGTTAAAACTTGACCATTTATATGTTTATGCTTTCCTAAATCCAGGATCTTCTTTGTCCTTTGTAACTCCTTATATAGCTAATAACTTTGGAGTTAGTCCCAAAATCCTAAAAGAGTCTTTTTCAGTTTCTACCCCAGTGGGTAAATCTATCATAGCCTGGCAGGTATGCAAGAATAGTTCAGTTATGGTATCTCATAAAGTTACATCAGCAAACCTAGTAGAGCTAGAGATGATAGATTTTGATGTCATTCTTAGCATGGATTAGTTTTATTCATGTTATTCCTTAGTTGACTACAAAAACAAAATTGTCCAATTCAAGTTCCCAAATAAACCTATCCTAGAGTGGAGGGGTAGTACTTCAGCACTTAGGGGTCAACTTGTTTCTTTCCTTAGGGTGAGAAAAATGATATCTAAGTGTGTCTATCATCTTTTTCGAGTTCAAGATTCTAGTTCAAAAACCCCTAATCTTGAATCATTGTTAGCAGCGTGCAAATTCCCTAATGTGTTTCCCAAAGATCTTTCTAGAGTTCATCTCGAAAGGGAAATCAACTTTGAAATTGACTTTATTCCAGATACTCAGCCCATATCCATTCCACCATAAAGAATGGCTCCATCCGAACTCAAGGAGTTAAAATAATAGTAGAAGGATCTCCTAGATAAGGTATTTATCAGACCTAGTGTATCCCCGTGGGGTGCACCAGTTCTATTCCTGTGTAAGAAAGATAGTTCTCTTAGAATGTGTATAGACTACCGTCAATTGAATCAAGTAACAGTAAAAAATAAGTATCCACTTCCCAGAATTGATGAATTGCTTGACCAACTTCAAGGTGCTAGTTACTTTTTTAAAATAGACCTTAGATCAGGCTATCGTCATCTCAGAGTCAGAGAATGTGACATTTCGAAGATAGCTTTCAGAACTCTGTATGGTCACTTTAAATTCTTTGTCATATCATTTTGTCTTTCCAATATCCAAGCAGCTTTCATGGACTTAATGAACTGTGTGTTCAAGAAGTACTTAGACATGTTTGTCATAGTCTTTTTAGATGACATTCTTTTCTACTCCCGCAATGAGCATGATCATGCAGACCACCTCAAAATGATGTTCTAGACCCTCAAAGCCCATCAGTTATTTGCCAAAAATAGTAAGTCTGAGTTTTGGCTAAGGTCAGTAGCTTTCCTTGGTCATATCATTTTTGGTGATGGCATTAGAGTTGATCCCCAAATGACTAAAGTAGTGAGAACTAGCCCAGACCCATCTCTCCATGAGATATCCGGATTTATTTTGTCTTGGCCATCTATTACCGATGGTTTGTTGAGGCATTTTCGTCTATTGTATTCCCTATGTCCAGATTGACTCAGAAGAAAGTTAAATTCCAGTGGTTAGAGTCTTGTGAGAAGAGGTTTCAGGAGTTGTAGACTCGACTCACTATAACCCCAATTTTGACTTTACTATATGGTTCAGATGGGTTTGTCGTATATTATGATGCTTTTAGAGTTGGTTTGGGGTGTGTTTTGCTGAAAAAAGGTAAGGTCATAGCCTATGCCTCTAGACAACTTAAGCCCCATGAGAGGAACAATCCTACCCTCGATCTTGAGTTAGCGGTTGTAGTGTTTTCCTTAAAGAGTTAGAGGCATTATTTGTATGGAGTACACGTTGATGGGTTCACTGAGCATAAGAGCCTTCAGTATGTTTTCTCTCAGAAAGTCCTAAACCTCCATCAGAGAAGGTGGTTGAGTTGTTGAAACATTATGACATGAATAATCTGTACCACTCGGACAAGCCCAATGTAGTGGCTGATGCTCTTAGTAGGATTTCTATGGGTAGTGTTGCTCATGTGGAAGATGATAAGAAGAAGTTGGATCAGGATGTCTATCAGCTTGCCCAACTAGGTATCCGCTTAGTCGATTCAGTAGAAGGTAGTGTATGGGTGCAGAGTAGTTCAGAATCATCTCTGGTTGCTGAGGTGAAGAAAAAACATGATAGAGATCCCAGTTTAGTTAAGTTAAAAGAACCAGTATGAGATCAGAAGGTAGATATTTTCTCCCAAGAGGGAGCTGTTGTGTTGTGTTGCTAGGGTTGGCTATGTATTCCAGGGTAGACAACTTGAGGTGATAAATTCTTGCAAAAGCGCATGGTGCACACTACTCTATTTATCCAGAGGCCACTAAGATGTACCGCGACTTGCGGGAAATCTTTTGGTGGAGTGGGAGGAAGATAGATATCACAGAGTTTGTAGCTAAGTGCTCTACATTTCAGCAGGTTAAGATTAAGCACAAGAAGCCTAGTGGATCCATTCAGGAGTTCAGTATTACCATATGGAAATGGGAAGAACTGAACATGGACTTTGTTACAGGTTTGCCTTGTACTTGTCGTCAGCATGATTTAGTTTAGGTTATCGTAGACCAAATCATCTCATTTCCTACCAGTACATATCTCTTATTCAGCCGAGGATTATGCCAAGATCTATGTTAGAGAGTTGGTTAGGTTACTTAGAGTTCTATTAACCATACATTCAAATAGAGGCATGTAGTTTACCACATATTTCTCAAAAGCCTTCCAGAAGGGTCTTAGTACCTAAGTTCACATCAGTACAACCTGTCATCCTTAGAGAGTTGGTCAAGCAGAAAGGACTATTGGGACTTTGGAAGATATGTTAAAAGGGTATGGCATTGACTTTAGGGGTAGATGGGATGACCACTTGCCTTTGATTAAGTTTGCGTATAATAATATTTACCATTCTAGCATTTAGATGGCTCCATTTATGGAACTTTATGGGAAGAGATATAGATCTCCCATTAGTTCGTTTGAAGAAGGTGAGTCCACAGTAGTATACTAGGGCCTGACTTAGTTTTTGACACCTTAGAAAAGGTTCAGTAGATCAGGGAAATGCTTAAGACAGCTTAGCGATGACAGAAGTCGTACGCAGATGTGCGAAGAATGGATCTCGAGTTTGAGATTGGGGATTAAGTGTTTTTGAAAATCTCTCTTATGAATGGAGTGAAGAGGTTTGGCAAGAAGGGGAAAATCAATCTTTGATATGTCGGTCCTTAACAAAGTCTCAACATTTCAGAAAGGTAACCTACGAGCTTGAGTTTCCTTCAGACATAACTTCAGTTCATCCAGTGTTTCATGTCTCCTTACTGAAGAAATACATAGGTGACCCAGCAGTTGTAGTCCCTATAGAGGGTATAAATGTTCAAAAAAGTCTAACTTACGAAGAGGTTCCAGTCGAATTCTTTGTTATCAAATTGGCATATTGAGGAACAAAGAAGTCCCTCTAGTCAATGTTTTT
Source organism: Capsicum baccatum var. pendulum (assembly GCA_030864225.1). Taxonomy (NCBI): domain Eukaryota; kingdom Viridiplantae; phylum Streptophyta; class Magnoliopsida; order Solanales; family Solanaceae; genus Capsicum; species Capsicum baccatum. The sequence goes on from CM061557.1 coordinate 52,228,030, forward strand.
TGCCAAAATCAGTCCATTAAGGGAGCTACTTAGGAAGCAGGAGCAGATATGCGGACCAAGTATCCTCAGTCTTTCTTGAATTTATTCAGTTCCATATTCAAATTTCTTGTATGAGTTAAATATCAGTTAAATTTCATAGCATTCTCATCTCATACATACCCTTATGAAATAGCTCATTCATAAGTCATGTTCTCACAATTCAGTCATGCTTTAGCTATTCATGTTCAGCATGAATATTTAGGATATTAGTAGTTTTGGTCATATAAGCATGCTTCAGTTATGCATGCACAGTACATAAGTTCAATTTATCAGTATTTTTTAGCTTAGTTAGTCTAATTAGAGAAAGAATGTTTTGTGGGGAAAATATTGTAAGATCCCACAAAATCCTATGCTTAATTCATCCCATTAAAGATTGAAAAGAGGTCCTAAACTTAGAAATTTCAACTAAGCGCTTACACTTAGAATTATTTTGGCCTTCATAAGTTGGAAATCCTATTTCTCGACCCTTATGACCTTAAAATACCAATTTTTTTGTTGATTCAAAATCAGGAATGTCAGTAGCTCACTTAGGGTGTGTTTTGAATTTTTTGAACCTTGTTTAAATAGAGTTTGGAAATGTGTAATACCCCGAGAAATCCAAACCAATATTAGAGCCATGTACCAAGCTCATGCATAGTACGTCATGGTTCTTTTATAGTTTTATGAGTAAGTTAGATGAATATTAAGGCTTCAAATAACTCCCATCTATCAGACGAATCAAAACATTCCTTACCGATTGAATTATTGAGAAGGATATTGATATAGTCAACTTTAAATGAGAATATATCTCATTATACTTCAAATTTTTGAGCTCATCACCTATCAACAGATATATAATTGAATTATCTTTCTGGTGATACCAATTTCGTCTAAATCCAATAACGGAGCAAAGAGTTATTCCTATTTTACTCCAGCATATCAGGCTGGAAACAATGTGACGACATTCGTGATAGCTGATCACATTTATGAAGCCCTATCATGAAGGTCGCCAACCTTAGGTAGAAACTAGCTTCTAAGTGATGACATTCGTGATATTTTATCACATTTGTGATGCCCTATCACGAAGGTCATCAGCCTTAGCCAGAAACCAGCTCCTAAGTGACGACATTCGTGATAGCTTATCACATTTGTGACGCCCTATCACAAAGGTCGTCAGCCTTAGGCAGAAACCAGCTCCTAAGTGATGACATTCATGATAGCTTATCATATTTGTGACGCCCGATCACAAAGATTGTCAGCCTTCGGTAGAAATCAGCTCCTAAGTGACGACATTCGTGATAGCTTATCACATTTGTGATGCCCTATCGTGAAGGTCATCAGCTATGATTTTTCAGCAACTAGGAATTTATTTCATAAGGGTATTTTGGTCATTTCCTTTACCTCCCATGACTTATAACCCTAAAGAGGCATAATTTCTTCCATTTTTCTTCAGTCAAGCATCTCAAAAACCCTCTCTTAAGCTCTAAACCACAAGATTAGGGTTTCCATCAAACTCATCCCTCAAAAGCAAGATTCAAGCCTTTTTCCAAGATAATCGAGAATTAAGTTTCCCAATCCAAGAACACTCCAGCAAATCATCAAGGTTTCCTTTCTAAGCTTGCATAGTGTTCATCTACGGATCCAATCCGTTCATAGTGCTCAAGAACCATGTTTTAAATATTATTTTGTAAACTTTTTGTGGTGATACGATTATTGTTTAAGTTTCAATGTGATGTATAAAGGTGTTTTCATAGAATATATATGTTTGTTAATTGAAAACCATGAACTTTTGGTGGTTTAATATGGTGTAAGTATGAAACCGACCTATGCCTTAAAGAATGCATGCAAGGTGTTTGATAAAATGCTTAGGATGCTAGAAATTCATGTTTGTATGCTTCTATGATGTCTAAATGACAAGTCCATGTTAGCTATATACTTCAATATGGAATTCCATCCTTTTCATGTGTTGCTATTGTGATGGTATAAAGCATGTAAGATAATGCAGATATACAATATGTACACGAAATATATCCATGCATTCCCTACAATGTTTAAGATGTTTAATGACTATATGAAATATGATATCCTCTTCTTATGATATTATGAATTGTGGACTCAAATCTTGTGATCAAGTCATGTCATGTGTGTCAGTTTCCTTCTATCGAGTACTGGAGTTATTCGTACCCAAAAATATAGTTGTTTGCCTAGACCCATGTCATGTTATCATGATACTCTTAGTCAAGCCATGATCTATAGAATTCAGTAAGTCATGTGATTAAGGAAAATCCAGTAACCTCAGTAATCTCAGTAGTTCAGTAATCTCAGTGATCTCAGTACTCAGTAATATCTATAACCTCAGTATTCAAAGTTAATCTCAGTAACTTCATTACTCTCAACCAGTCCTCAGAACTCAGTACATCCCATCAGTCATCAAAATCTAGTAAACTTAGTTTAGCTCGGCTAAACAATACTACTAGTATTTGTCTAGTTAATCAGTGTCAGTTCAACTAATTAGTTCAGCTCAGTTATTTAGTTTAGTGTCTTTCAGATGGGAGTAGGATTCAGCACCGAGTGAGCCTAGGGATGGGGAATCACCGCTAGATTAGGACTGAGATCCTTAGATGCAATCCCTAAGTTCCAGAACTACGTAGTTAGCGTAGGTACGAGATCTCAACCATCAGATAGGACTAACATAATCAGGGGTCACCCGTTAGCACATTTATATGTATAGGACTGATCCTAAGAGTCACCCGCTAGATTAGGACTGACTCCAATGCAGATGTATTTACTGGTGGCGTGGTACTAACACCCTTCTAGTCAGGGCAGAGATTTGACCCCAGTCAGCTTATCTTAGTGCATGTTGGTCAGATGAATACATCCCACAGTTTTAGTTATAGATTCAACACTGTCAGATACAGTCAACTCAATTCAGTAGTACAAATTTAGTACTGTTAGAGACAATCAATCCTTATCATAATAAATAGACTTGAAGATTACCCATTAGATAGGACTGATCTCAACTATAGTTAAACAGAATTAGAATCATCAGATTTAAAGATCACCCGCTAGATAGGACTGATCTCAAATTTAGTTACTCCATGTAAAATAGAACTCAGATAGTTCCATCAGAACTTACATTGTCAGATACAGTCGCTCAGTATCAGTTACATCGGTTAGGCTGATTATCACAGTTATATCAGTTATATTAATTGTTTGAACCTATATATCAGTCATATCAATTATCAGAATTCATGATATCAGTATTCAGCTTCAAGACTGTCAGACACAATCAACCAAACCAGCACCGTGTAGCATTTCGGTTCAAAAAATTCTGGTGTTACAAAATGCAAAATAGTTGATCGATGCGTTCTCAATGCGCCATGTCGTACATCGCATCGATCAATATGTTCCTTAACTCACAGTGCTAATTTATAGTAAGCCAAAGTAGACTCAACACAATGCATCAGCTATCGCATATATCCCATCAATGTTTCATGTCAGACTATGCATTAATGGGCCCATTTTCAATCATTAAAACTCTGGGTCCATAAGGGTATTTGGGTTATTTCCCCACGCTTAATCTTCCCCCAAACATATAATTCATCCCTCAATAAGCAAAATATACTCAGTTTCTCTCAAACTCTCTCAAGAACAAAAACCTAACCCATCAACTTCAAGATTCATGTCCCAAGGATTTCACCATCAACTTTCATGAAGTCAAGCACCAAGGTATGTGAAGTGTTCATCCAATTGTCCCCTTCTACCCTTGGAGTTCAGGAAACTCTTTTAACTTCAAATTTATTGATTTCATGGATTTTATATGGGGTTTGTATGTAATCTTTATTATGATGTTAAATGGGTTTTAAATTTCATGATTTATCACAAGTTTCATGAAAACTAGTTAATTATTAGTTGAATTATGTGAGATTCATATTGAACTCTTGAATTAGAAGTTAAATGTAGTATCCATGATATTATTACATGATAATTGATATGTGAAATACCCATGTTCCCCGAGTGTTTGAAAAAATGCTTATGTGAATTGACTAGTACAAGCATGACATATTATTATGTGATTTCTTTCATGCACAAGTTCATGTATATCAAGTGTTTGACAAGATGTATAAATGAATGCATTATTAGTATGCAAGTGCTATTATACTGCTGAAGTCATGCGGTGTTTTACTTTTTACGCGATCGAGTCCTGGGGGTATTTAATACCTACAAATTTAGCTATTTACCTAGAGCTATAGTAGTTTCAGAATAATTTTAGTTGTGTCACAAGCAGTAGTATTCAAAATCATTCACAGTCTTAGTTCAGTATTAAGTTTAGAACTCATTAGTATTCAGTCAGTTAATAAAACTCAGTGAACCTAGTCCAGCTTAGTTAAACATCATGATCAACAATAGTTTAGTCAAGCCTAGCATAGTCTAGAAATCAGTTCAGTGTCAATTCTATTGGGAGTAGAAATCAACACCGAACGAACCCAGGGATTAGGGCATTCCTGCCAACATAGGGTTTGACCCTTAGTAGCAATCCCTGAGTCATAGAACTATATAACCAGCATAGGTTGAGATATATTCCTACCAGACTAGAGTTAATATATCTCATATAAGTTTACCTGCTAATGAGGGCTGACGTAACTACTTCCTATCGGAGAGGGTTAATTCGCAGCTTGTCTTTACCCATGGAACAGTATTGACACCCTTTCAATTAGGGTTATTGGGTGGACCATAATCTATTCGGAGAGGGGCATGTCGGTTAATTAACTACCTTCTACAATTTTAGTTTAATTCCTAGTATAGAACTCAGTTTGGTTTTACAGATTTAGGACTGTCAGACATAATCATCCAGCTCAGTATAGAACTTAGATCATCTCTTTAGAATTACGACTATTAGAAACAGTCACTTAGTTATAAGTAATATAGTATCAATAAACCTCAGATGCTAGTTAATCAGTAAGAAGAACTCAGTATCCAGTGTTATCATGATCTCAGTTACAGTTTACGTATTTATGCATATACACTCTTGGGTTATGTTTATGTTACTCAGTTAGTTATTGTTCATGCATATGAACCCATGCATGTCAGCCTACCTCACTTAGCATACCAGTACATTAAAGGTACTGACGCATACTTTTATTTTGCACTATGATGTCTTATATTATAGGTTCAGATGAACGGGATCCTGACCGTACTTAGCAGCCCAGCCTATCAGCAACAAACTTAGTGGTTAGTCCTCATAGTATGAGGAAAGAGTTACTATTTTAGTTTATCAGTAGTTCAGTATTCAGATTTAGTTGGGTGCTTATCCTATCAACCCCATATTCAAACAGTTAGAGGCTTTTAGACTAGAGTATTTCAGATAGATGTTTCAGCATTCAGTATTTAGTATTCAGTATTGGTTTTTAGTAATGAACCTTATGGCGCTTACAGTATAACTTCCGCATTTAATTTAGTTATATTGTTATTCTTGGGTTATTATTATTCAGTGCTCATAATAGGTACGAGTCATGGGTTAGCTGGTGGTCCTTCGGGGTCACTACCATCGTGTATCATCTGAGGTATAGACTTGGGGTATTACAACTTTATTCCATTTCAATCTAATAAGTTGGTATCGAAGCCTATTTTAATTATTTTCTCCTGGGTGGCAACCATGATGTATGATATTCCATTGTTAGATTGCAACACCAAATTTTTGTTATAGCAAGTTAGGATGTGGCTTATGATTGCGCAAATGGATTTGGATGATTCTCTATTAGGGTTTAATCACACACCCTCATCGTGGACAAGTGATGATAAATGATGTATGCATCAGAAATATCTATCTCAAATCCACCCTGATTTATCCAATAAGATTTTGTAGGATGTTTTGAAGGAGACCACTGTCACTGCATTATCGTTGAAACTAGAATCTTTGTTAATGACAAAGATCCTAACAAGTAAGTTGCATCTCAAATAATCAATAAAATCCCATCACATGTCTAAAGGTGCATCCTTGGAGGATTACCTATTTGTTTTTCAGGAAATAATCCCTGATTTATAGACTATGGAGGTTAAGTATGATGAGGAATACTTAGGATAGCTTCTGTTGTGTTCACTTCTTCAATCATACTCAACCTTTAGTGATACAATTTCATATAGTTGTGATACCCTGACTATAGATGAAGTCTATGATGTGTTATTCTCTAAGAAGAAGATAAAACATCTTGTGAATGGGTTAGATACTCAAGGAGATGGTCTCATTATTTGATGAAGAACTTGTCAGAGTAATTTTGGGGTTGATGATAGGTTTAGGTTGAAATATAGAAACAAAAAAAAACCTATAATTACTACAAGAAGAAGGGAAATATCACATATGAGTGTTGGAAAATAAAGAATAGAGAGAACAAAAAGCTCCGAAATTGAAGGAAAACCAACTAGAGAAGTCAGGTGAATCCAATTTTGTTGAAGATGGAGGTAGTGATGAAGAACTCTTGGTAGTTTCTAATGGTAAATCCAAATCCTGTATGGATTGGATTCTTGATTCATCTTGCACATTTCATATATGTCGAAATCGATATTGATTTACAACATATTTAACAGACTATAAAGGTGTTATGTTGATGGTAAATAACACATCTTGTAAGATAATTGGTATTGGAACAATCATAATTAAGATGTTTCATGGGTTTGTGAGAACACTTGGTGATGTGAAGTATGTAACAGACCAAAATAGAAATCTTATTTCCCTAAGTATCCTTGATTCAAACAGATATAAGTACATTGGTGAAAGTAGAGTCCTCAAGGTTACTAAAGGTGATCTTGTTGTGGTGAAGGGACAGAGAATGTGTGAAAATTTTTATGTCTTTCAAGGCTCTATGGTTATTGGTGATGTAGTTATTTCTACCTCCTCTCTATCAGAAAGTGACAGTTCTAAACTAAGTAGGAGAGGACTTCTTGATGGTCAGAGTATTACCAAATTAGAGTTCTGTGAGCACTATATTTTTGGGAATCAAAAGAGAGTCAGATTCACTAAAGGCATCCACAAAACTAAAGGCACACTTTATTACATCCATTCTGATCTATGGGGTCCTTTTAGAGTACCTTCAATAGGAGGTGCAAATTACTTGTTAACTACTATTGATAACTATTCTAGAAAAGTTTAGGTATTCTTCTTGAAGAAAAAGAATGGTGTGTTGTCTACTTTCAAGAAGTGGAACTATATGAGTGAAAGGAAAATAAGAAAGAAGGTAAAATGTTTTTGGATTGATAATGGTTTAGAGTTTTGTTCTAATTAATTTAATGCTCTGCGCAAGTTAGAAAAAATAGTGAGGCACTTAATAGTTCATCAGATTCTGCAGCAGAATGGTGTGGCCGAATGAATGAATAGGAATATGATGGAGAAGATGCATTGTATGCTCTCTAATGTTGGTTTACCCAAGTAATTTTGGGTTGAAACTACTTCCACTACTTGTTTTCTTATTAACCGCTCTCCCTCAGTCGTGATTGATAAAAAGACTCCATAACAGGTATGGTCTGGTACTCTTGCTAGTTATTCTGATTTGAGGATAATTAGATATCCTGTGTATGATTATGTTGATAATGGAAGGTTGGAACCTAGATCTTTCAAGTGTTTCTTGATGGGTTATAAGCTTGCTATTAAAGGTTATAAGCTTTGGGGTCCAGAAAATAGAAAGGTTATATTTAGAAATGACGTTGTGTTTGATGAAACTCCCACGCTTTGGGCTCCTTCCAAATCTAGTTCTTCGCTCTCAGATGAGCTTAGTGACATGAATCAACAAAATTCAAGCACCTACGTTGAATTATAGATTGGAGCAAAGTCTACACCAAAGCCTAATTCTCAATCTAGACTAGAGATACAGTGTAATACTATTTCTTCTTCACCAGTAGTGGCGCTATAATATTTTATTGCTAAAGAAAGGGATAGGAGAGATATTAGACTTCCTTAGAAGTATGCTGAAGCTAATTTGGTTGCTTATGTATTGAATGTAGCAGAAGCTATTAATTTCAGTAAAGAAATTTCTTCTTACTCAGAGGCAGCTAGTTGTGATGATTCCAATCGATGGATGATTTCTATGCAGGAGGATATGGAATCACTTCATAGGAATGGCAAATAGGATTTAGTAATATTTTCTATAGATAAGAAAGTCTCCATTGCAAGTGGGTCTATAAATACAAAGAAGAACATCTAGAGTTAAAGATGCTAAGTATAAAGAAAGACTAGTTGCTAAAGGCTACAGTCAGGTTCCAAGTATTGACTTCACAGATATATTTTCTCCAGTTGTAAAGAATAGCTCGATTCAAGCCTTTCTTGGGATTGTGTCCATTCATAATCTTGAGATTGAAAAGTTGGATGTCAAAACTACTTTCTTACATAAATAACTTAAGGAAAAAATCTATATGCATCAACCAGAGGGCTTCATAATTTCAAGAAATGAGGACTATGTATATGTAACACCCAAACAGTACACCTTGGGCATCATATGGTTCTTACATTCCCGAGGGACCACAAGATAACCCAAGAGCTGGTACCTGCTGTGATTACTAAATAAAACTGATGATAATAGATCATATAAAGAATTTAACTAAGAAATGCCATAAGATTTTAAATCATAGTTCTGATCAAGTCTGTAAATCAATTCTGATGATATTGATAAAATGTTTGACAATGAAAACTAAATACTGAAGACTGACTAACTATCTGTACTAGTCTGAAAAGCCTCTATTGACTAACTGTAGAGCTGATGAGATAAACCCCCAACTAACTCTGTCTGAATGGAAAATACTGAACTAATGAAATAACTTAGAAAAATAGACCAAGTCCTTAAAATTTAAGGACTCACTACTGCTACTGCTGAAAATCTGGAATGTCTATATGCAATTTGGGAATTCAACATCTGAACCTATGATATGATACATCATAGCACAAGAGACTAGTATGTGATCAGTACTTTGAATATATCGGTATACTAAATGAGGTAGGCTGATATGCATGGTTTCATGTACAAGTGTAATAACTAACTAAATGAATAAAACGAGGTACTGAATAGAATACATAAAATTTGTAAACACTGAGAAGGCATTACCAAGAATAAAACATATTTTGAATATAACTTGTAAACTAAAATACTGAGTATTGATAAATTAATAGATGATATTTGTATGCTGTGGTCAAGAAAAACAAAAACTGAATTGTTGAGTTGATTACTAGATTGAGACTGTGGGAGCTATCATCTAACTGACATTCCCCAAGAAGAAACTAGGGGTTCAACCTGTGAACCCAATTGGAAGGGTGTCAGTGCCATGCAACAAGTACTAGCGCTAGCTGTGTGGATCCACTAAACTGTTATGATATGTCGAAGGACTAAGGGTGTCAAGCCTAAACTAATGGGTGACCCCTGGGCGGTAGTCAAGCCTAAACTGATGAGTGATTCCTCAAATTCTATGCTAGCTACATAGTTCTAGAGTACATGGATTGCTACCAATGAATTTGCCTACCTAGTGGGGAAGTCGTCATTCCAACACTCGCTCAGTGCAAATCCTACTCCTAACTGAACTGACTCAGAATATTGAACTGATCATGATAACTGAATAAACTGATACTGCTCATAACATGTCTAAAACTATTCTGAAGATGTGGAGGCTAAGTAAACAACTAAGTTTTTTGGTACTTACGACCCCCAAGACTCGATAGCACTAATAGCAAAATAGCACCAAAAGTTTGGGGACATAATTTGAAAGTATTAATTAAAAATTCATTCTTGTAGGCACTTCACGAAACACTTGATATGAATAATGTAAGCTAAACATAGGAATAGTTTAAATCTTATAGTAATAACATAAATTCAACATCAATATCACTAATTATGGTGTAAATCAGCAAATAACAATATGCAAACATATAGGGTTTGATAATAACAACAATTTCATGTAAACATGATATAGAGTTTGAATTCATGGGAATTCATGGTTAAAATCACAATTTAAAGACCATATATACTTGTAAAGATCACAAATTTAAATTTAAAATTGGATTCTTGGTCTCCTTGGGTAGAATGGATCCATGGATGAACATTTAACATACGTGAGTTGATAAATTCATGAGAGTTTTTTGGGGCTTTCCTTAAGATTGATCTTTAATTTTGAAGGCTAGGGTTTTGTTCTTCATATATGATTAGTTTCTTGGAGAGAAATTATGATTAATGGGGAATATAATTCCCCTTTAGGGTTGTAATTAGGTGTTTTGGACGGATTTGGGGCCATGGGAAAAGACCAAATGTATCTTTTCTTGTAAGTTGATGATATATTGATTGCAGCAAAGGATATGAGAAAGATAATAAAAGTCAAAACCCATCTCAATAAGCAGTTTGAGATGAAGGATCTAGGAGCAGTAAAGAATATTATTGGTGTGGAAATTATGAGGGACAGAGAGAAGTGTTTGTTATACATGACTTAGAAAAGATATATTGAGAAAGTGCTTTAAAGGTTCTATATGCAAAATGCCAAGCCTGTCAGTATTCTATTGGCAGATCTCCTAAAACTCTCAACTATATTATCTCTAAAGATAGATGATGAGCATGACTATATGTCTCGAGTTCCATACTCTAGTGTCATTGAGTATCTTATGCATGCGATGGTGTGTTCCCAACAAGATTTATCTTATGTCGTTAGTCCAGTTAGTAGATAAATGGAAAATCCTGGCAAAGAACATTGGTAAGTAGTTCAATGGATTTTCAGATACTTGCTTGGATCTACTGATGTTTGTTTGCATTTTGGGCGAAATAGAAGAGAGTAATCAGGTATATTGATTCTTATTTTGTAGTAGATCATGACAAAATGAGATTCTTTATAGGCTATGTATTCACCATTAGTGTTTTTTCTAATAGTTGGAAATCTTCCTTATAGACAATGGTTGATTTGTCAGCTATTGAGGCAGAGTACATACATATTACAAAGGCTTTCAAGGAAGCTATTTGGATGAAGGGTCTGTTTGGTGAACTTATTAAACATTTACAGATTACTACAGTCTTTTGCGACACTCAGAGTGCTATCTTCCTTACAAAAGATCAGATGTTTCACGAGATGACAAAGAACATCGATGTTCGGTATCATTTTATGTGTAAAATTATAGCCGGTGATGATATTGTGGTGGGAAAGATTAGAACCCATTATAACCCTATTGATATATTGACCAAGACATTACCAAGTGCCAAGTTTGAGCATTGCTTGGACTTGGTTGGTGTTAGCTAGTAAGATGTGTCCTTAGAGGCTTTTATGGAAGAGGTGGAGAGTTTGTCTTGAAATGGATTTGAGTTTTGAATTGTAATTTGTGTCAGGGTGGATATTTTTAGAGCTGTGATCCAAATTTTATTGATCTATCCCTGAAAGTTTTGCCATGCGACTTATATTTGTGATTTTTAATGGGGTCTGTGGTTGTACGGTATGGACCTTTATGTATCTTGGCCTAGAACTTATTTGTATGCACATATTATATAAGTGCATTTAGTGGGTTTTTTTGAGTATTCAAAAAATATGAACATTCTCTGCATTGTACTCCTCTCCTTTCATTGTAAAATTCCTCTGCCTCTGCCAATGGTTTTTCCCGCAAAACTTTTCTCTGCCTTTTACTTGTGGTTTGCTTTATTCTGTCCAAATCTAACAAACTGGTATTATAGCCTATTTTGATAATTTTATCAAGGATGGAAACCATGAAGTATCATATTCTACTATAGGGTCATAATATATTCCGCTATTGGATTGCAATATCAGATTTTCGTTATGGAACATTAAGATGTAGGTTGTGTTTGCGCCAATAGATTTGGACGATTCTTAATTAATGTTTGATCGCATGCCCTCATTGTGGATAAATGAAAATAAATGATGTAAGGATCAGAAGGCTCAATCTCAGATCCACCTTCATTTATCCAATCACATTTTATAGGAAGTTTTGTAGGAGAAAACTACTGTTGTGTTTTTGTTAAAACTGGAATCATTTTTTTATGATGAAGAGATTAACTATTAAGTTGTATCTCAAACAACGACATTATTCTCATTTCATATCTAAGGGTGCGTCCTTTGAGGATTACCTATCTGGCTTTAAGGAAATCATCTCTGATTTAGAGATTTAGGAGGTTAAATATGATGAGGAATATCTAAGGATGATTCTGTTACGTTAGCTGCCTGCATCATACTTGACCTTTGGGGATACAACATTATAAAGACGTTATACCCTGACCATAGATGATGTGTATGATGCATTTTTCTCTAAGGAGAAGATGAAACATCTTATAAATGTGTAGATGATTCATGAAGATGGTCTTATTATTCGAGGGAGGACTCGTCAGAGGAATTCTGGGGTCTATTATAGGTTTAGGTCGAAAACCAAAAATAGAAGAAAAATCTACAATTACTACAAAAAGAAGGGTAATATCAAATTCTAGTGTTGGAAGTTATGGAATAGAGTGAAAAAAAGTACCATTTTTATTAAAGATGTCGTGTAGTGATTAAGAACTCTTGGTAGTTTTTGTTTTTAACTCCAAACCCTGTGAGATTGGATTGTTGACTCAGCTTGCACATTTCATATATTTTGGAATTGAGATTGGTTTAAAAAAGATTAAATAGTCTCTTATTACCTTAAGTACCCTTGATTCGAATATTTATAGGTACACTAATGAAGGTGGAATCGTGTAGGTGCTCTTGTTGTGATGAAGGGATAGAGAAAGTTTACAAACTTTTATGGCTTGCAAGGCTCTACAATTACAGATGATGCAACTGTTTCTACCTCTTCTCTATTAGATAGTGACGTTGCTAAAATTTTGCTTATGTACCTGTGGCATATGAGTGAAAACTGGATGACTGAACTATGAAGGAGAGAACTTCTTGATGGGTAGAGTATTGCCACATTGGAGTTCTATAAGCACTACATTTTTGGGAAATAGAAGTGACTCATATTGACTAAAGTCATCCACTTAACTAAAGTCACCCTTGATTACATCCATTCTAATCTCTAGTTCCTTCTAGAGTACCTTCACGAGGAGGTGTGAACTACTTGTTGACTATTATTAATGATTGTTCCAAAAAAGTATGGGTGTTCTTCCTAAATCAAAAGAATGATATGTTTCCTACTTTCAAGGATTGGAAGACTATGCTTGAAAAGCAAATAGGGAAGTAGGTAAAACGTCTTCAGACTAATAATGATTTAGAGTTCTGTTATAATAATTTTAATGCTTTGTGCATGTCAGAAGGAATTGTGAAGCACTTAATAGTTCAACATACTCCGTAGCAGAATGGTGTGAGCGAACAAATGAATAGGACTATAATGGAGAAGGTGTGTTGTATGCTCTCTAATATTGGTTAACCCAAGTCTTTTTAGGCTAAAGCTGCTTCCACGGCTTATCTTCATTTTAGACACTCTCCCTCAGTCGCGATTGATAAAAAAACACCAGTAGAGGTATGGTCTGGTACTCCTGCTAGTTTACTGATTTGAGGATATTTGTCTGTCCTGCGTATGCTCATGTTGATAATGGAAAGTTGGAACCTAGATCTTTCAAGTTTTTATTTATGTGTTATAGAGCCTGGGGTTAAAGGTCATAAGCTTTGGTGTCAAGAAATAGAAAAGTTATAATAAGTAAGAATGTTATGTTTGATGAAACTACCATGCTTCGGGCTCCCTCAAAATCTAGTGCTTCACCCTCAGATGAGCTAAGTGACATGAATCAGCAAAAGTCAAGCACCCACGTTAAATTGTTAATTAGAGCAGATTCTACACCAGTGGCGCCATAGTATTCTATTGCTAAAGATAGGACTAGGAGAGATATTATACCTCCTCGGAAGTATGCTAAAGCTGATTGGTTGCTTCTGCATTAAATGTAGTAGAAGGTATTAATTCTAATGAAGAACCTTCTTCTTAGTTAGAGGCAGTTAATTGTGATTATTCCGACTAATAGATGATTGCTATGTAGGAGGAGATAGAAGAACTTCATAATAATGGCATATGGTATTTGGTGATATTGCCTAAAGATAAGAAAGTTTTCCATTGCAAGTGGCTTTTTAAAAATAAAGAAGGAACATCGAGTGTTGAAGAAGATAGGTACAAAGCCAGAGTAGTGTCTAAAGGCTATAGCCAGGTTTTACTTATTAACTTCACAGATGTATTTTCTCCAGTTGCAAAGCATATCTCAATTCGAGCCTTGCTTGGAATTGTGCCTATGAATAATCTTGATCTTGATCAGTTTGATGTCAAAATTGCATTCTTAAATAGAGAACTTGAGAGGGACATCTATATGCTACAACCAGAGGGAGTTGTAGTTTAAGAAAAGGAGGACTATGTATGCTTGCTGAAAAAGTCTCTTTATGGCTTAAAAATGTCACCCAGACAGTGGTATAAGAGGTTAGACTCTTTTTTGACCTCTCATATATTTTGGAGGTGTAGTTATGATAACTGCTTCTACTTTAAGGAATTAAGTAATGGTTCGTTCATAAATCTTCTATTGTATATTTATGATATGGTGATTGCAACAAAGGATATGAGAGAGATAATAAAAGTAAAAGCACAGCTCAGCAATATTGAATGTAAATCATTGAAATTGTCGATGATTCACTTAAAAAGAAAGACTTATCTTTTTTCCAAAGATAATCAAAAGCTACTTTTTACTATCAATTTTTCTTTGAATAACGATGTAATGTCAAAAAGAGAACTTTCTAAATTTATTCGAAAGTTAGAAAGAGAAATGGTTTTAATCAGTAGTTTGAGATGAAGAATCTTGGAGCAGCAAAGAAGATTCTTGGCATGAAAATTTTGAGGGATAGAGAGAAGTGTATGTTATAGTTGAGTCAGAAAAGATATACTTAGAAAGTGCTTCATAGGTTCAATATGTAAAATGCCAAGCCTATTATTATTCCATTGACATCTTGTATCAAACTCTCGGTCATGTTATCTCCAAAGACAATGTGACTATATGTATCGAATTTGTATCACCCCAAATCTGGTACCCCGAATGCTACAAGGTGCCCATGACCCCGAACGGCCATAAGCTAACCCGTGACTGATATATGTAAAGTGAGCACTGAATAATAGTATTAATATCGTAATTATAGAAACATGAACTGAAAGGCCATAAGGTTCAGTACTAGTACATAACTGAAAGATATAGTATAACAATACCCAAATAACTGAGATAATTATCTTAACATACTGCAGTCTAAAGGTCTCTAAACAGTCTAAATAATGAGTTGATGGGACGTGTCCCCAACTAACTTGAACTACTAAAATAAACTAAAAACTAAAATAGTAATATGATCATCATGTCCTTGAAAGATGAGGACTCACTGCTAACTCTGATCACTGAACTAGGATGCTACTGGTTCTCTGGAGGTCATGCTTCTAAACCTATAGTATAAGACACCATAGCGCAAATGCTTCAATACATTGAATGTACTAGTATGCAAGTGAGTAGGGTGAATGCAATTGGTTCATATGCATGAACAATACTAATTGACAGACTAACACGAACGTAAGAATATATGCATGCATACGTAACTATAACTGAGATCATGATAGGACTAGATACTGAGTTTTGACTACTGAGTCTATTGATATTAACATCTATGACACTGATGAGTGAGAAACTAATACTGTATTACTGAATATTGAGGGACTAATACTATGTAACTAATACATAGATAACTGTGTCGACAGTTTTGATTATGAAGAACTGGTATGGTTAATTGTATTTCACAGTCCTGAAGATGAATGTTAATAACATAAGTTTTGATAATTGATAACATGAGGGACTGTAGCTGATAGTCCTGAACCTGATGGAACTAGCTGAGTTTCACATTGTATCTGAGTAACTAAATCTGAGAACATTCCTATCTAGTAGGTGATCTCTACATCTGATGATACTAATACTGATTGACCATAGTTAATAGCAGTCTTGTCTAGTGGGTGATCACAGGGTCTATTTATAATGATAAGGATTGACTATATCTAATAGTCCTAAATCTATACTACTAAACTGAATTGACTGTATCTGACAGTCTTGATTCTGTAACTAAAATTATGGGATGTATTTATCTAACCGACATACCCCATACTAAGATAACTGGGGTCCAACCTGTAACCCCAGCTGGAAGGGTGTCAGTACCGCCACTGGTAAAGACAACTGTTGTGGAGTCAGTCCTAATCTAGTGGGTGACCCCTGGGATCAGTCCTATACATTTAAATTTGCTAATGGGTGATCTCTGAGTATATCGATCTTATCTAATGGGTGAAATCTCATACCTACACTGGATACTTAGTTTTGGAACTTAAGGATTGCTTGTAGGGATCTCAGTCCTATATAGCGGGTGAGTCCCCATCCCAAGGCTTGCTTGGTGCTGAATCCTACTTCTATTTAAAAGACACTTAACTGATTAACTGAACTAAGCTGATTAACTAAACTGAACTAATACTAGCGGTATTGTATAGCAGAGCTAAACTGAATTTACTGAGTTCTATTGACTGATGGAATGTACTGAGTTCTAAGGAGTGACTGAGAATACTAAAGTTACTAAAATTTACTGGGAATACTGAGGTTACTTAGACTACTAAGCTACTAAAATTACTGAGATTTTTGAGATTTCCTGAGTCACATGACTGACTGGGTTCTATGGATCATAGCTTGACTGAGGAGATCGTGAAAACATGACATAGATCTAAGCACACGGCTAAATATTTGGGTACAAATACCCCCAGGACTCGATGAGAAGAAACTGACATAGCATGGATTACTTGAACACATGACCTACAACACAATTCATAATTCATAAATTGAAGCACTTCATCAAACATGGGAAATTCATAAGCTTGTACATTTCATGATATTATACTAGTTGGGCATTATTCCTTCATCTAGGCATTTAATCATACACATGGTAGGCATAGCATATGTAGACAACATTATACAATAATTAATCATCATGATTCATTTCTAATTTTATCACCCTAGGGTTTATTTATAGGTTCATATGAATATACATCTATACAAATCAATTCCATATAAAATTGATCATGCAACATGGATTTGAATTCAATTGATCATTCTCAACATAAACAAAAAAAACCCAACATGAAATTCATAAAGAAATCCATAAATGTAAACTTAGAAAAGAGGTTATCAAGCCTCATGAACGAAAGGAGTCCATGAATGAACAAAATCCATACCTTAGTGTGTGATTTCGTGAAGATTGACGGTGAAACCATCTCGAATTTTAATCCCCAATAGAAACCTTAGCTTGTTATTGAGAGAACCTTGAGAGAACCTAGTATATTTTGGGTGAAGAATAGATAAATCAAGTGTTATTGGGTTTAAAACGGGGTAGGAAATTAACCCTTTTAACCCTTGATGCATCTGGTAATTTCATTAAATTTTTTCCGAACTGGGCCCCTGGCGCGACGCGGCACTATCGCGCCGTGTCACTTGAATTTGACTATTGGAAAATTGAGGGATGGTGTAACGCGGATGAAATAGCTCTAAGACACTGGATAGGACAATTTGCATTTTATCGTGTGGTGCGGCGCGCTACTCGCTATTATGGCGTTGTTTTACGATGGAAACTTGAAATAGGCATAACTTCTTTCCCTGTTATAGAATTTAAGCGAATCTTATGTTAATGGAACGCTTATTGAATTTCCCACATGAAAAAAAAGTGAAAATCTTGAAAAATACTCATGGAATAATCATCATTCAATTTAGAAGCTAGTACTAGGCATTCTTGGGACGAAATTAGCTAGGAAACATTGGGGTATTACAATATCTCCCCCTTGGAAACATTCGTCCTCGAATGAGACTAAGAGTGAGGGGAATAACATACACTAACATACATACTGAATATGAATAACTGGAATATGATCTCATGACTGACATGACTGATGGCTTAATATAACATACTAAACATGCATATCTGATGCATGACTAATAAGCTGAATTTATGCATATCTGATGCATGACTGATAATTGACTTATGTGTACATGATTGAATATTCTGATGAACTGAATTTCTCACAGTGAGAATACATATCTAATGCATAATTACATGCCTGAACTGATATATGAATGTATGGCTGAATATGAATGGGTACTTAGTGCCAAGTTTGTGATGAACACTAAACATGAAACTGAGTAAGTCTAAGGAGAACTGCTATCTTAACCGAAAATGCTAATGAATCCGAGATCATATTACTAAACATGAATGAGCGGAAATATAAGAACATAACTGAGTTTGGACTGATACGTGGCATACAAACCGAATATCATGAACGGAACTGAGTCTCTAAATACTTGGCCCAAAGCTGAGGTTAGGACTTTGAGGGTTAACTTATGAGTAACCTCTACTCTAAATCGGATTCTGTATTCGAAGAGAAACTTTATTTAAGGTATGAGAACATTGTGAAAATAATGGGGTATCTCCCCCTTGGGACACTATGTCCCTCTAAGAATGCTCACCTTTTTGAGATACTGGGGTGATGCACAGGGCATCCACGGACTGATTCATGACTGAATAATTAATGCTAAAAATATCAAGCTAAAATGAGAGCAAGAGGTCTAGCAATGCATCTCATGAGTATGAAGAACCTATAACGTACCCAAATCTATGCCGGGGGAATTTTCTTGATCATGGCGAGTCTGAAGAGCATAAAACATATTCTTCTACTGACCACTAGTGGAACTGGAAGTGACGCCCTACTGGCATAAATCTTTTCCCTTCTGAGCCCTTACTCTACATTCCCGCACCCTGTGGCCTAGCTTACCATATCCATAACATACCTCACTGCTTGTTCAATAAACACCTAGATGATTCTTACCACACTCTTCGCAAAGCGGATAGGTAACACTCCTTTTCTCAATACCCTCTTATTGTATTTTTCCTTTAGCTTAATCTTTTGCTCTTCTATCTGTTGAGCATGGGTCATAAGTCTGGCTAAAGTCATGTCACTATTAAACATGACGTATCTACACTCATTAACCACGCTATCATTCACCCCTAACATAAACTTACTCATCTTGGCCCTACTGTCTGCAACCACCTGAGGGGCATATCTGGCTAATTGAGTAAACTTAGGAGAATACTCTTTCACCGTCATAGTGCCCTTCCTGAGGTTGATGAATTCTAAGACTTTAGATTCTTTCAGCTCTAAGGGAAAGTACCTCTCTAAGAAAGTAGTGACAAATTCATCCCATTTTATAGGCCCTGCATCATTTTCCCTTTCTGACTTTCACTTCTTGAACTAAGTATAAGACACATACTACAACTGATACACAACTAGCTCAGAACACTCAATAGTGGTCACCCCATGATGTCGGTCACCTTTTGAACCTGATCTAGGAATTCCTAAGGGTCCTCATCTGACTTAGACCCTAGAAAAGATAGAGGGCTCATTTGGGTGAAGTCCTAAATCCTGGCTGCAGCTGAATTGGCCACTGGGTTGGCCAGACCGATATCTGGTTTTTGATTATTACTAGCAACTGACTGAGCAAGAGTAGTGAATATGGCCATGAACTCCTGTGATGCCCCGAATATTTTTTTTGTTATGATCTCGGATGAAAATATGTTGAATTCTGTTCTTTATCGTGATTAATAAATTTTCTGTGTGGAAATTCTAGATATGCAACCCATTATTGTGTAGAGTATCAATAATCTTTCCAACGATATGTAGTTCATCAAAAACGGACACTCGAGCGATTAGCTATGATCATTCCGATCTAACCGTGAATAGTTGTGAACAGTAAATGTGTAGGAAAAAAATACTGAGGCCACGAGAATTTTAGGATCAACTTCAAACTATCATAACTCCTTGTACATAATGATCTATGTGAGCTACTATATATCAAAATAAATCTATGAAAGTCCTCTTTCCAATGAAATTGGTTTCATCCAATTTGGACATAAGATCAAAAAGTTATGGTCGATCTACTTCAGCCTATCAAAACAGTCCACAAAAGGACAGATTTGACATTGTTTGATTTTTAAGGATATTTTGGTCATTCCCACTCCAATACATCGGGTTAAACCATGTATTTAAGTCCATTAAGAGCATTTAATAGCTCATTTTTCTCCAAAATTTCCTAAGGCTCAAACCCCAACCCTACTACTCCAAATTTCATCCTTCTATATCTTTTGATTGAACCGTAGAAATTTCAAATTGATTTGGGATTCGAGTTGATCATGTTAAGGGCTTCGAGAAGCACTTTTTATTTTTTTGAATAAAGTTCTGTAGTCAAAAGTTCATATTCATCTTTCATTTTTAGGTATGTGGGGCTTTGAACAAGATTATCCTTTCAATCTTGTGCCCGGTATTTTTGTTGAATTACATTGACATGAGATTTTACATGTTTTACCATGAATTGGAAATATGGTTTTATAACTTATATTATTTTCCATGAGCTATGGGGTTATGTCATCCGATATATGTATGATGTTGAGATGGAATTATGTCCAAAAAGTATTTGATTATGAGAGTATGATGATTTAATTTGTTAAGCCTTAATTTATAATATTATTCCACTATTTCCTTATTATGAATTTATAATTGATATTGGAAATTCTATATCTCTACTATGGGTTGATGTCTCAATTACCTTTAAATGAGAGTTGGATGGCAAATTGAGAAATGTTGATATTGAAGTTGCAATGAGTCTTGGTATTTTTTGGATGGCTTTGATGAGTTAAATTGTTGAAAATATTATGCATTGAGTCTTCATATCCTTTTCCAAATGTCGAGTCGGTTATGGTTCAATGCATTGATGCCTTGTAGATATTGAGGAAGATTAAAATGTTTTGAGCTAAATTGTGTTGAGATAGGAATCCACAAATTGATATGATTTGATAAATGAGAAAGAAATTTGATTTGGTCTTTATGATAGACCCTGGTGATGTGGTGGATTTCCTAACATGTTCTGAGCTTGTCAGGGAGTAGTACTTAGCACGGAGAGGGAAATTTGGTATTTTCCCAAACCTATGTACCATGGTAGGGTTGTTTGATGATTATATTATTAGCCAGAGAGCCCGATTGTGATTATTGCAGTTTTAAGGTCGTACTCCCTACCAAAAAATATGACGCTCCCACCAATGAGGGGTTTCAAACGTTGGTATTCCACGTAGCTCACATGGGGTTTTCGGTTATAGGAAACTCCCATTTCCATAAGATTCATGTTAGTTGAAATACCGAGTCACTCTGAGTTTTGATGCGGTAAGTCAAGTTGCCTATGATGATATATAATAATTTATGAGGGTTTTTTCCTACATTTCATATCTAAGATGTTATGAGTTGCATGATTCAATGTCACTCAATCCAGGTGTGTCATTATGGTCCGTATGTACGTTTTTATGAAATTTATGATATTATTTATATTTTGCATGCGCCCCCACATACTCAGTACATATTTTGTGTTGACCCACATATTTCTCTATGGGATGCATTCTTACCAAGATGTAGGTTTAGGTACTCAACCGCAGCCGCGACAACGATATCCGAGTGCCGCATCTACGTTCCTTCAGTGGTGAGTCGTCATGGTTCGAGGACAAAGTTGCTAGTTTTGGTGTTGTTGTTTTGTGATCCCTTTGGTCTATTGAGTCAGTTGGGGGTTTGCCCCAATAGCTCATTGATTTTGCTGTATAGATTCTATGTCAGACTAGTGTATTGTTGGGTTGGTTTGTATATAGACATTCCATATATGTACAGTCTAACGATATTCCATGCAATGTCCGATGTGATATGATATGTACTTATATATATATATCCCTAGCGGAGCGTGCATGTTGTTGTGTTGGAACCAAAGAGTTGTGTTTAGTCTTAAAAGGTTAGCTTGAGGCTACGTGTAGCCTTGGGCATTGTGTGGCATCTCGGGATGATATTTTGGGGCATTACAAACATGGTATCATAGGCTAAAGTTATGAAGAGTTCTAGGGAGTCTGACAAGCCGCGTTACGTAGAGTCTTGAGCATCGGTATGTAGCGCGCCACACCTATGATCAAAAGGCTGCGGGGCATTCTATGAAAAGTCATTTCTTTCTTTATACAAGAGTCTATCATGCTTACAACTGTTTCCTTCTGCTATTAATTCATGCATTCTTATGACGAAAAATGCCTCCACGTCAAGCTCGCAGAAACAACAACCAACCTCAACCTATTGATCTGTTACATGAGATGGTATCCCAGGCCAAATTTCGGGTAGCTTTTCAGATGCTAGCCCAGACAGTTACCGCCAATATTCAGGCCAATTCTCCACCTCCGCATGAAAATAATTCGATAGCAGGACGAATTCGTGACTTTATATGGATGAATCCGCCAGAGTTTCATGAGTTGAGAGTAGGTGAGGACCCATAGATATATGTTGATAAAATGTAGAAAAATACACAGCTTATACAGGTGACCAAGGAAGAAAGTGTGGAGCTGGCTTCTTATCGGTTGAAGGATATTGCCTATGACTGGGTGCAGATATGGAATAAGGGTAGAGAAGAAGATACCGCTCCGGTGACTTGGCAATTATTCCACGATGCTTTCTTGGATAGATTCTTTTCGCTTGAGTTACGAGAAGCTAAGATAGAGGAGTTTATGAATTTGAGGCAAGGCTCCATGTCGGTTAAGAAGTATTTTCTTAAGTTTAATCAGCTATCGAATTACGCTCCCAATATGATGGATGACTGTTATGATCAATAGGGAGATTGATCTTCCTAGGTTAACGATTCACACCCAAAAGATTGAGTTAGACAAGATAAAGGAAAAAGAAAGGGTAAGAGGGATTAAGAGAGTCAGATCAGAGAAACAGGGGTCTAGTCAGACTAGATTCTCCAGAGGGAGTTGCCCTCAGTTTCAGAGACGTCCATTTATACCTGCACCTTCCTTAGCTAGTGCTCCCATATATCGGGGTAAGCAGGAGCTCGAGAATAGGTCGGTACCTTCCAGATCTCAGAACGGTGTAAGCAACCGGCCTCATCCTCCTTCGTGTGCTAAGTGTGGTAAAGACTATTTTGGGGAGTGTTAAATGGGGAAGCAAAGCTGTTTTGGTTGTGGAAAGTTGGGCCACATACTTAGAGACTGACCGTATGCTAGATAGAGGAGTCGTGATACCCGTTCCCAAAGTCAGGCTACCAGTGCCCTGCCTCCCACAGCCCATCCAGTTCCTCCTCAGGGTGCTTCATCTAGTACTGCTAGCGGTCAACGCCAGAATCATTTCTATGCTATATTACCTCATCTGGAGCAGAAGGACTCTTCCGATGTTGTCACTGGTATGCTTCGTGTTTTCTATTTTGATGTCTATGTGTTGATGGACCCCGGTTTATGTTTTTCTTATGTGATACCTCTGGTTGCTATAAATTTTTAAAAGGATCCAAAACTTATTTGTGAGCCTATTTTGGTTTCTACTCCAGTAGGAGAGTCTTTCATTGCTAAGTGGGAGCATAAGAAATGTCCCATTACTGTGTTTCATCGGGTTATGTACGCTGATTTGATTGAGCTAGATATGGTATACTTTGATATCATTCTGGGTATGGATTGTCTTCACTCATTCTATGCGTCTATTGATTGTCATGCTCGTGTGGTCAAGTTTTAGTTTCCTGATGAACCTATCCTTTAATGGTTCGGGAGTTCTGTGATTCCTAAGGGTCGTTTCATATCCTATCTCAAAGATAGGAAGTTGATTTCTAAGGGTTGCATCCACCATTTGGTTTGGTTTAAAGACACTAAGTCTGAAACCTCGACCATTCATTCAATTAATGTTGTTAATGAGTTTCTTGATATCTTTTCGGAAGATCTCCCTGGAGTACCTCTTAATAGAGAGATAGAGTTTGGGATTAACCTTCTTCCCGATACTCAACCTATTTCCATTCCTCCAAATCGCATTTCTCCCGTGGAACTTAAAGATCTGAAGAAGCAATTGAAATATCTTTTAGACAAAAGGTTTATCAGACCTAGTGTGTCCCCGTGGGGTGCACCTGTCCTGTTTGAGCGTAAGAAAGATGGTTCATTACGGATGTGTATTGATTATCGGCAGCTTAATAGGGTTACTATCAAGAATAAATATCCGCTTCCTCAAATTGATGATTTATTTGATCAATTGCAAGGTGCGAGCTACTTTTCGAAGATAGACCTTAGATTCGGTTATCACCAACTTAAGGTTAGGGAATGGGATATCCCTAAGACAGTCTTCCAAACCCGTTACGGTCATGTTGAGTTTCTAGTGATGCCTTTTGGGTTAACTAATGCTCCAGCGGCTTTCATAGATCTTATGAATTGTGTATTTCGGCCATATCTAGATTTATTTGTAACAGTGTTCTTTGATGATATTCTTATTTACTCCCAAAGTGAGGGTGATCATGCGGATCATCTCCGAATCATGTTGGAAACTCTTCGTACTCATCGGTTGAATGCTAAGTTTAGTAAGTGTGAGTTTTTTCTGAACTCTGTAGCCTTCTTGGGTCATGTTGTTTCTTCCAAAGTTATTAGAGTTGATCCTCAAAAGATAGAGGCTATAAAGAGTTGGCCTAGACCTATTTCTCCTTCTAATATCTGAAGTTTCTTGGGTCTAGCTAGTTATTATCATTGGTTTTTTAAAGGGATTTCATCTATTGCATCTCCTATGACCCATTTGACCCAAAAGAAAGTGAAGTTACTATGGTCCAAATCTTGCGAGAAGAGTTTTCAGGAGTTGAAGACTCTACTCACTTCATCTCCTGTGTTGACTTTGGCTGACGGTATTGATGGTTTTGTGGTGTATTGCAATGCTTCCAGAGTCGGTTTGGGTTGGGTATTGATGCAAAAGGGCAAGTTATAGCTTATGCTTCTAGGCAGCTAAAGACTCATGAGAAGAATTATCCCACCCATGACCTAAAGTTAGCTGTCGTAGTTTTTGCTTTGAAAATCTGGAGACATTATTTGTATGTTGTCCATGTCGACATCTTCATAGAACATAAGAGCTTGTAGTATGTATTCACCTAAAATAAGTTGAATCTTAGGTAGAGACGATGGTTAGAACTGTTGAAAGATTATGATATGAGTGTGCTATATCATTCAGGCAAGGCCAATGTAGTAGCAGATGCCCTTAGTCAGAAGTCCATGGGTAGCGTAGCACATGTGGAGATTGATAAGAAAGAATTGGCCCATGAGGTACATCGTTTTGCTAGATTGGCGGTTAGGTTGTTTGGTGATGCTGAGGGTAGTATAGGAGTGCAAAGCGGTTCCAAATCCTCTTTAGTTTCAGAAGTGAAGGAGAAGCAAGACAGGGATCCTACCTTGGTCAGGTTAAAAGAGTCAGTTAAAGACCAAAAGGTGGAGGTTTTATCCCAAAGGGGAGATGGCATTTTGAGACTCTGAGAAAGATTATGTGTTCCTGATGTTGATAACTTGAAGCAGAGGATTATGGCGGAAGCGCATTGTACGCGATACTCCATCCATCATGGTGCTACCAAGATGTACCATGATTTGCAGGAAATCTATTGGTGGAACGATATGAAGAGGAACATCGCAGAATTTGTGGCGTAGTGTTCCACGTGTCAACAGGTTAAAATAGAGCATCAAAGGCCCAGGGGTGTGATGCAATAGTTTATCATTCCTACTTGGAAGTGGGAAGAAGTGAATATGGACTTCATATTTGGTTTGCCTCCTTCTCATCGTCATTATGATTCAATTTGGGTTGTTGTAGATTGGCTGACAAAATCAACTTATTTCTTGTCTGTGCATTCATCGTATACAGCTAAAGATTATGCTAGAATATATATTCGGGAACTCGTCAGATTTCATGGAATCCTTTTGGCTATTATTTTTGACAGAGGTGCTCAATTTTGGAAATCTTTCCAGAAGGGTCTCAGTACCCAAATTCGTTTAAGTTTTGCTTTTCATCCTCAAACAGATGGTCAGGCCGAGCGGACCATTCAGACTTTAAAAGATATGTTGAGGGCTTGTGTGCTTAATTTTAAAGGTAGTTGGGATGAGCACTTAGCATTAATCAAGTTTGCGTGCAATAACAGTTTTCATGCTACTATTGGAATGGCCCCCTTTGAAGCTTTGTATGATAGAAGGCGTAGATCACCCATTGGTTGGTTTGAAGTTGGTGAGGCTGCCGCGACTGGACTGGATGTGGTGTTTGAGGCCATGGAGAAGGTTAATTTAATTCAGGAAAGGTTGAAAACTGCCCAAAGTCGTCAAAAATCATACGCAGATGTAAGGAGGAAAGACCTTGGATTTAATGTTGGTGATTTAGTGTACTTGAAAGTTTCACCCATGAAAGGGGTGAAGAGATTTTGAAAGAAAGGGAAACTAAGTCCCCGTTACATTAGTCCCTGTAAGATTACACATCGCATTGGATAGGTAGCGTATAAGGTTGAATTGCCCGCGGAGTTATCTAGAGTCCATCCGGTTTTCCATATTTCTATGCTTAAGAAGTCTATTGGTGATTCTGTTGTGATTGATCCTTCCAAAAGCTTGGGTATTCAAGATAGTCTTTCATATGAAGAGATTCCGGTTGAGGTCTTTGACTTTCAACTTTGTAGGCTAAGAAACAAGGAAGTTCCTTTGGTTAAAGTGCTTTGGCGAAATCAATCCTTGAAGAGTGCTACTTGGAAAGCCAAAGTGGATATGCGCGCCAAATATCCCCACCTCTTTTCTACGAATCCTGAGCATGTTAAAGGTATCATTCTCTTTTGATTTAATCCTTATTGCCATGTTTATCCTGGCTTGTATGTTTTCTACGATACCTAAAAAAAAATCTAGAATGGAGTATATGCTTGGGCAAGATAATTTTTATCTATATACTCATTTTCATAGTATTTTTTCCCTACCTATCAATATTTGAGGACGAATGTTTCCAAAGGGGAGATGATGTGATGCCCCGGAAAATTTTTTCGTTAAGATCTCAAACAAAAATGAGTTGAATTTTGTTCTTTATCATGATTAATAATTAATCTATGTGGAATTTCTGGATATGCAACCCTTCATCGCCTATAGCATCGAATAAGCTTTTCGACGATATGTGGATCATCCAAAACAGACACTAGAGCGATGATTTATGATCATTCCGATCTAATCGTGAATTGTGGTGAACAGTAAATGTGCAGGAAAAAAATACTGAGGCCAGGCGAATTTTAGGGTCAACTTCAAATGATCATAACTCCTTGTACATAATGATCTGGGTAAGCTACTATATATCAAAAGAAAGATCTGAAAGTCCTCTTTCCAATGAAATTGGTTTCATCCAATTTGGCCAACGGAGAAAAAGTTATGGTCGATCTACTTCAGCCTATCAAAATAGTCCACCAAAGGATAGATTTGACATTATTTGATTTTTAAGGGTATTTTGGTCATTCCCACTCAAATTCATCTCGGGAAACCATGGATTTATGTCCATTAAGAGCATTCAATAGCTCATTTTTCTCCAAAATTTCCTAAGGCTCAAACCCCAAACCTACTACTCCAAATTTCATCCTTCTATGTCTTTTGATTGAACTGTAGAAATCTCAAATTGATTTGGAATTCGAGTTGATCCTGTTAAGGGCTTTGATAAGGACCCTTTATTTTCGTGAATAAAGTTTCAGAGTTGGAAGTTCATATTCATCTTCCATTTTTAGGTATGTGGGGCTTTGAACAAGATTATCCTTTCGATCTTGTGCTCGGTATTTTTGTTGAATTACATTAATATAAGATTTTACATGTTTTACCATGAATTGTAAATATGGTTTTATAACTTATATTATTTTCCATGAGCTATAGGACTATGTCATCCGATATGTGTATGATGTTGAGATGGAGTTATGTCCAAAAAGTATTTGATTATGAGAGTATGATGATTTTATTTGTTAAGCCTTGATTTATACTATCATTACACTATTTCCTTATTATGAATTTATATTTGATATTGGAAGTTCTATATCCCTACTATGGGTTGATGTCTAAAGTACCTTTAAATGAGAGTTGGATGGCAAATTGAGAAATGTTGATATTGAAGTTGCAATGAGTCTTGGTATTTTCCGAATGGTTTTGATGAGTTAAATTGTTGAAAATATTATGTATTGAGTCTTCATATCCTTGTCCAAATGTCAATTTGGTTATGGTTCAGTGCATTGACACCTTGTTGATGTTGAGGAAAATTAAAATATTTTGAGCTAAAATGTATTGAGTTAGGAATCCACAAATTGATATGATTTGATAAATGAGAAAGAGATTTGATTTGGTCTTTATGATAGACCCTTGTGATGTTGTGGTGGATTTCCTAACGTGGTCTGAGCTTGTCGGGGAGTATCACTTAGCACCGAGAGGGAAATTTTGTATTTTCCTAAACCTATGTGCCACCGTAGGGTGTTTGATGATGATATTACTGGCCAGAGAGCCCGATTGTGATTATTGCAGTTTTACAACTCCGCATGAGAAACATGTTTGCCCAAAGGTTCTTTGGACTGAGGGGATGACTAATTCCCATTTCTTCTTTTAGGAGGCATGTTCTGTAGAAGAAAGGGAGAAACAGATTAGACTGAGAGTTTAACTTTGAGCCTTTGCTCATTGGCATGACATGAATATTGAAAGAAGGGAAACTATTCCTAAAACACCTCATAGCCTCCTGCACATAATTGTGGTGCACAACATATGCATGTAATAGACTCTACTAGATGCAGCTTTTCAGACTTCCTAGGACACTATTGAACCTTAGGCACTGATACCAAGTTTGTAACACCTTAAATCTGGTACCCAGAATGCTACACGGTGCCCATGACCCCGAAGGACCACAAGCTAACCCATGACTGATATCTGTAAAATGAGTACTCAATAATAGTAATAGTATCATAAATACAGAACCATAAACTGAAAGGCCATAAGGTTCAATACTACTACATAACTGAAAGATATAGTATAATAATACAAAAACAACTGAGATAATTGTACGAACATATTGTAGTCTAAAATCCTCTAAACTGTGTGAATAAGAAATTGATGGGACATGTCAAAACCTAACTTTAACTATTGAAATAAACTGAAAATGGAAATACTAATGTGATCATCATGTCCTCGAAGGATGAGGACTCACTTCTAACTCTGATCGATGAACTGGGATGCTATTGGTTCTTAGAAGCTAGTTCTTCTAAACCTATGGTATAAGGCACCATAGCGCAAATGCATCAGTACTTAGAATGTAGTAGTATGCAAATGAGGTAGGTTGACTGCAATAGGTTCATATGCATGAACAATACTAACTGACTGACTAACATGAACGTGAGAATACATGCATGCATACGTAACTGTAACTGAGATCATGATAGGATTGGATACTGAGTTCTGACTACTGATTCTACTGATATTGACATCAATGTCACTTATTAGTGAGAAACTAATACAGTGTTATTGAATACTAAGGGACTGATACTATGATACTGATACATGGAAAACTGTGTCTGACAGTCCTGATTATGAAGAACTGTACTAGTTGACTTATTTGATAGTCCTGAAGCTGAATACTAATAACATAAATTTTTATAACTAATAACAGGAGTTACTGTATCTGACAGTCCAGAACCTGATGGAACTAGCTGAGTTCCATACTGTATCTGAGTAACTGAATCTGAGATTAGTCCTATCTAACGGGAGATCTCTACATCTGATAGAACTGATAATGGTTGACCATAGTTGTGATCAGTCATATCTAGTGGGTGATCCTGGGGTCTATTTATAATGAAAAGGATTGACAGTATCTGACAGTCCTAAATCTATTCTACTGAGCTGAATTGACTATATCTGATAGTCCTAATTCTGTAACTGAAATTGTGGGATGTATTCATCTAATTGACATGCCCCATACTAAGCTAACTGGGGTCCGACCTGTAACCTCAGCTAGAAGGCTATCAGTACCGCCACTGGTAAAGACAACTGTTGTGCAGTTAGTCCTAATCTAGAGGATGATGCCTGGGATCAGTCCTATATATTTAAATGCACTAATGAGTGATCCCTAAGTATGTCAGTCGTATCTAATGGGTGACATCTTGTAACTATGCTGGCTATGTAGTTCTGGAAGATAAGAATTGCTTCTAGGGATCTCAGTCCTATCTAGCCTGTGAGTCCCCATCCCTACACTTGCTCGATGGTGAATCCTACTCCCATATTAAAGACACTGAACTGATTAACTAAACTGATTAACTAAACTAAACTGATAATAGTGGTATTTTCTAGCAGAGCTAAACTAAATTTACTGTGTTTCATTGACTGATGAAATGTACTAAGTTCTAAGGACTGACTGAGAATGCTGAAGTTACAAAAACATTTACCGGGAATATTGAGGTTACTGAGATTACTGGGAATACTAAGGTTACTAAGATTACTGAGCTACTAAAATTATTGAGACTTCTAAGATTTCTCGAGTCACATGACTGACTGGGTTCTATGGATCATAGCTTGACTGAGGAGATCGTAAAAACATAACATTGCTTTAGGCATACAACAAAATGTTTGGGTACAAGTACCCCCAGGACTCGATGAGAATATATTGACATAGCATGGCTTGAACATATGACCAACAACACAACTCATAATTCATAAATTGAAGCACTTCATCAAACATGTGAAATGCATAAGCTTGTACATTTCATGATATTAAACTAGTTGGGCATTGTTCCTTCATCTAGGCATTTAATCATACACATAGTAGGCATAGCATATGTAGACAATATTATACAATAATTAATCATCATGATTCATCTCTAATCTTATTATCCTAGGGTTTATTTATAGGTTCATATGAATATACATTAATACAAATCAATTCCATATAAAATTGATCACCGGACATGGATTTGAATTTAATTGATCATTCTCAACATAAACAAAACAATCCCAACATGAAATTCATTAAGAAATCCATACACTTAAACCTAGAAAAGAGATTCTAGGGATTCATGGATGAAAGAGGTCCATGAATGAACACTACGCATACCTTAGTTCGTGATTTCATGAAGATTTATGGTGAAAACTTCTTGAATTTGAATCCCCAATAGAAACCCTAGCTTGTTCATGATTTAAACGTGAGAGAAACTAGTATATTTTGGATGATGAATGGCTAAATCACATGTTAATGGGTTTAAATTGGAATAGGAAATTGACCCTTTTTCCCCTTGGATGTGAATTGTAATTTTAATAAAATTTTCCCAAACTAGGCCCCTGGCGCGACGCAGTGCTATCGCACCGAGTCACTGGAATTTGACAATTGGGAAACTGAGGGAAGGTATGACATGGAGGAAATCACTCTGAGACACTGGAAAAGGACAATTGCCATTTTATCTTGTGGAGTGCCGCGCCACTGACAAATATGGCATCGTTTTATGATTTAAACTTGAAATAGGCTTAAATTCTTACCCGGTTATTGGATTTAAGCAAATCTTATATTGATGTAAATCTTATTGAATTTCGCACATGAAAAAAAGTGAAAATCTTGAAAATTCCTCATGGAATATCATCATTTAGTTTAGAAGTTAGTACTAGGCATTCTTGGGATGAAATTGGTTAGGAAACTTTGGGGTATTACAATATCTCCCTCTTGGGAACATTCTTCCTTGAATAAGACTGAGAGTGAGGCGAATAACATACACTGACATGCATACTAAATATAAATAACTTGAACATGATTTCATGGCTGACATGACTAAAGGCTGAATATAACATACTAAACATGCATATCTGATACATGACTAATAAGCAGAATTCATGCATATCTGATGCATGACTGATAATTGACTTGTGAGTATATGACTGAATATTCTGATGAACAAAATTTTTCCTAGTGAGAATGCATGTCAAATGCATAATTACATGCCTGAACTGATATATAAATGCATGTCTTAATATGTAAAGGTACTTAGTACAAAGTTTGTGATGAACACTGAACATGAAACTGAGTAAGACTAAGGCGAACTGTTATCTTAGCCGAAAATTCTAATGAATCAGAGATCATATTACTAAAAATGCATGAGCGGAAATACGAGAACCTAACTAAGACGGGTCTGATACGTGACATACAAAATGAACATCATGAATGGAACTGAGCCTCTGAATAATTTGCCCAAAGCAGAGGTTGGGACTTTGAGGGTCAACTTATGAATAACCTCTAAACTGGATTCTTTATTCGAAAAGAAACTTTATTTAAGCATGAAAACGTTGAGGAAATAATGGTGTATCTTCCCCTTGGGACACTATGTACCTCTAAGAATGCTCACCCAACTGAGATACTGGGGTGATGCACAGGGCATCCACAAACTTATTCATGACTGAAAACTCATGCTGAAAATGTTAAGCTAAAATGAGAGAAAGAGGTCTAGCAATGCATATCTTGAGTATGAAGAACCTATTACGTACCCAAATCTATGCCAGGGGAATTTTATTGATCATGGCATGTCTGAAGAGCATAAAACATGTTCTGACACTGACCACTAGTGGTACTAGAAGTGACACCCTGCTGGCACAAATTTTTTCCCTTTTGAGCCCTTATTCTACATTCCCGCAGCTTGTGGCCTGGCTTACCACATCCATAACATACCTCACTGCCTGCTCTACATACATATAGGTGATTTCTACCACACTCTTCCCAAAAGGAATAGGTAATAAGCCTGTTCTCAATACCCTCTTATTCTATTTTTCCCTTATCTTAATCTTTTGCTCTTCTATCTACTGAGCATAGGTCATAAATCAAGCTAAAGTCATGTCTATATTCAGCAAGGCGGATCTACAACCCTAACACAAACTTACTTATCTTGGCCCTACTTTTTGCAACCACATGAGAGGCATATCTGGATATTTGAATAAACTTGAGAGAATACTCTTTCACCGTCATGGTGCCCTTCCTGAGGTTGATGAATTCTAACACCTTAGCTTATCTCAGCTCTAGGGGAAAGAACCTCTCTAAGAAAGCAATGACAAATTCATCCTATTCTATAGGCCCTGCAACATCTTCCCTTTCTAACTTCCACTACTTGAACCAGGTATAAGCCATATCCTGCAACTGATATGCAGCGAGCTTAGCACTCTTAATAGTAGTCACCCCCATGGTGTCGGTCACCTTCTGAACCTGATCTAGGAATTCCTAAGGGTCCTTATCTGACTTAGAACCTATAAAGGATGGAGGGTTTATTCAAGTGAAGTCCTGAATCCTGGCTATAGCTGAATTGGCAACTGGGTTGGCCAAAACGACAGTTGGTCTTTCATTATGAGTAGTAACTAACTGAGCAAGAGTAGTGAATGCGTCCCTGAACTCTACATGAGAAATATGTTCGCCCAGAGGTTTTTTGGGCTGAGGGGCTGACTGATTCTCTTTTCTTCTTTTAGGAGACAAGTTCTAGAGAAGCAAGGGAGAATTGGATTAGACTGAGAGTTTAAATTTGAGCCTATGTTTACTAGTATGACATACATTAATACTGAAAGAAGGGAAACTGTTCCTAAAACACCTCATAGCCTACTACACATAATTATGGGGCACAACACACGAATGTACAAGACTCTACTAGATGCGGCTTTTCAGACTTCCTAGGATACTATTAAGCCTTAAGCACTAATACCAAGTTCTTAATGCCCCGAATCTGGTAGCAAAAATGCTACACGGTGTCCATAACCCTGAAGGACTACAAGCTAACCCATGACTGATATCTATAAACTAAGCATTGAATAATAGTAATAATATCATAAATGCAGAACCATGAACTGAAAGGCCATAAGATTCAATAGTAGTACATAACTGAAAGATATAGTATAACAATATAAAAACAACTGAGATAATTATCTGAACATACTGTAGTCTTAAAGACTCTAAACTGTCAGAATAAAGAGTTGATAGCACATGTGTCCAGTTAGCTTCAACTACTAAAATAAATTGAAAACTAAAATAGTAATGTGGTCATCATATCCTCGAAGGATGAGGACTCACTTCTAACTCTGATCACTGAACTAGGATGCTACTCGTTCTCTGGAGCTCGTGCTTCTAAACCTATGTGTAAGATACCATAGCGCAAATGCATCAATACTTTGAATGTAATGGTATGAAAGTGAGGTAGGCAGAATACAATAGGTTCATATACATGAACAACATTAACTGACTGACTAACATAAACATGAGAATACATGCATGTATATATAACTGTAACTGTGATCATGATAGGATTGAATACTGAGTCTACTAATATTGACATCTATGTCAAAGATGAGCAACAAACTAATACTGTATTACTTAATACTGAGGGACTGATACTATGTTACTAATATATGGATGACTGTGTTTGATAGTTTTGATTATGAATAACAAATCTGGTTGACTGTATCTGACAGTCCCAAAGTTGAATGCTAATAACATAAGTTTAGATAACTGATATAACTGATAACATAAGTTACTGTATCTGCCAATCCTGAACCTAATGAAACTAGCTGAGTTTTGTACTGTATCTGAGTAACTAAATTTGAGATCAGACCTATCTAGTGGGTGATCTCTTTATCTGATGATACTAATGTTGATTGACCATAGTTGAGATCAGTCCTATATGGTGGGTGATCTTGGGGTCTATTTATAATGATAAGGATTGACTGTATCTGACAGTGCTAAATCTAAACTACTGAGTTGAATTGACTGTATCTAATAGTCTTGATTCTGTAACTAAAACTGCGGGATGTATTCATCTAACTGACATGCCCCATACTAAGTTAACTAGGGTCCAACTTATAATCCTAGCTGGAAGTCTATTAGTACCACCATTGATAAAGATAACAGTTATGGAGTCAGTCCTAATCCAGTGGGTGACCCTTAGAATCAGCCTTATATATTTAAATGCTAACGGGTGATGACTGAGTATGTCTATCCTATCTAATAGATGACATCTCATACCTACACTGGTTACGTAGTTATGGAACTTAAGAATTGCTTCTACGGATCTTAGTCCTATCTAGCAGGTGAGTCCCCATCCCTAGGCTTGCTCGATGCTGAATCTTACTCCCATCTGAAAGACACTAAACTAATTAATTAAACTAAGCTGATGAACTAAACTGAAGTTATACTACTGGGATTTTCTAGCAAAGCTATACTAAATTTATTTTGTTCCATTGACCAATGAAATGCACTGAGTTCTGAGGAATGACTGAGAATACTGAAGGTACTGAGATTAAATGCGAATATTAAGGTTACTAAGATTACTGAGTCACTGAAATTACTAATATTTCTGAGATTTCCTGAGTCACATAATTGACTGAGTTCTATGGATCATAGCTTGACTGAGGAGATCTTGAAAACATGATATAGCTCTAGGCACATAGCTAAATATTCGGGTGCAATTACCCCCAGGAGTCGATGAGAAGAAATTGAAATAGCATGGCTTACTTGAACACATGACCAACAACATAATTAATGATTCATATATTGAAGCACTTTATCAAATATGTGATATGCATAAGCTTGTACATTTCATGATATCATACTTGTTCGCATTGTTCCTTCACCTAGATATTTAATCACACACGTGGCAGGCATAGCATATGCAGACAAAATTATACAAAAATTAATAAGCATGATTCATCTCTAATTTTATCATCTTAGGGTTTATTTATAGGTTCTCATGAATATACATCTATACAAATAAATTCCATATAAAATTGATAACCCAACATTGATTTGAATTGAATTGATCATTCTCAACATAAACAAAACAAACCCAACATGAAATTCATAAAGAAATCCATAAACTTAAACTTAGAAAAGAGATTCTCGGGCTTCATGGATGAAAGGAGTCCATGAATGAACACTACGCATACCTTAGTTCGTGATTTTGTGAAGATTGACGGTGAAATCTTCTTGAATTTGAATCCCTAATAAAAACCCTAGCTTGTTCTTGAGACAAACTTGACAGAAACTAGTATATTTTGGGTGAAGAATGGATAAATAATATGTAATTAGGTTTAAATAGGGGTAGTAAATTGACCCTTTTAACCCTTGCACGCGTCTTGTAATTTCAGTATATTTTTTCCGAACTGGGCCCCTGGCGCAAAGTGGCACTATCGCGCCATGTCACTGGAATTTAAAAATTGGAAAACTAAGGGATAGCGTGACATGGAGGAAATCGCACTGAGACACTGTAAAAGGACAATTGTCATTTTAGCTTGTGGCGCGACGCGGCATGCCACTGACCAATATGGTGTTGTTTTACGATGGGAACTTGAAATAGACATAAATTCTTACCCGGTTATCGGATTTAAGAAAATCTTATATCGATGGAAATATTATAGAACTTCCCACATGACAAAAAGTGAAAATATTTAAAATTCCTCCTATAATAATCATCACTCATTTAGAATGTAGTACTAGGCATTCTTGGTATTAAATTAGCTAAGAAACTTTGGGGTATTACAGAGTTCCATACTCTAGTGTCGTCTGGTCTTTTACGTATGTGATGGTGAGGTACCAACAAGATTTATCTTATGTTTTAAGTGAAGTTAGTAGATACATGGAAAATCCTAGAAAAGAATATTGGAAAGCAGTTATGTGGATTTTCATATACTTTCATGGATTTACTGATGTTTGTTTCCAGTTTTAGAAAAATAGAGATAGAGTAATTGAGTATGTTGATTCTGATTTTTTAGGATACCATGATAAAAGGAGATCCCTTACAGGCTATGTTTTCACCATTGGTTGTTTTATTATCAGTTGAAAAGCTACCTTACAGACTACAGTTGTTTTGTCAACTACTGAGGCAGAGTACATAGATATCACAGAACCTTTCTAGGAAGATATTTTGTTCAAGTTTCTATTTGGTGAACTTATCAAAGACTTACATATTATTATGGTCTTTTGCGATAGTCAGTGTGCTATCTTCCTTTTGAAAGATCAGATGTTTCATAAGAGGACAAAGCACAATGATGTTCGGTATCATTTTCTGTGTGAAATTATTGCCCGTGGTGATATTTTGGTGAGAAATATTAGCACACATGATAACCCTACTAGTATAATGACTAAGACACTACTAAGTTCAAAGTTTGAGCATTGCTTGGACTTGGTTGGTGTTGGTTGTTAAGATGTACCCTTATGGGCTTTTGTTCAAGAAGTGGAGAGATGGTCTTAAAATTTGATTTGATTTCTGAATTATAATTCATGTCAAGGTGGAGATTGTTAGAGTTTGAACCCAAATTTGATTGATCCGGCCCTTAAAGTTTCGTAGTGTGACTATGTTTGTAAGTTTCAATGGGCTATGTGGTGGTTTAGTATAGATCTTTATGTTTTGGGGATTAGGAATTATTTGTATGCATGTGTTATATAATTGCATTTAGTGGATTATTTTGAGAATTCAGAAAATACACACATTCTCTGCATTTTACTCCTCTTCTTTCATAGTGAAATTTTCTCCCTCTACCCATGGTTTTTCTTGAAAGGGTTGCCATGTTAATCTACTATATTGTTCTTGTATTTCTTTTACTTGTTGTTTGCTTTCTTCTATTTGAATCTAACAATATGGTATCAGAGCCTGATTTGATTATTTTCTTGGGGATGCCAACCATGAAGTTTGATATTCTGTTATTGGATTGCAACACCAAATTTTCATTATGGCAGGTTAAGATATGGGCTATACTTGCGCAGATGGATTTGGATGATGCTCTATTAGGTTTTGATGACATTCCCTCATCATGGACAGATGATGATAAATAGTGTAAGGATCGAAAGGCTCTATCTCAAATCTACATTCATTTATCCAATTAGACTTTATAGGATGTTTTGAAGGACACCACTACAACTGGGTTATGGTTGAAACTAAAGGTGTTGTCTATGATGAAGATCCTAACAATTAAGTTGAATTTCAAACAATGAATTTATTCTTATTTCATGTCTGAGGGTGCGTCCTTGGGGGATCACCTATCTGTCTTTAAGGAAATCATCTCTGATTTAGAGACTCTAGAGGTTACTAATGATGAGAAAGATATAGGGTTGATTCTATTGTGTTTGTTGCCTGCATCATACTCGACCTTTAGATATATGATTTTATATAGTCATGATAACTTGACCATAGATGAAGTCTATAGTGTGTTATTCTCTAAGGAGAAAATAAAGCATCTTATGAATGGGTCAGAGACTTAAGGAGATGGTCTCATTGTTTGAGGAAGGACTCATGAAAGAAATTCTGGGGTTGATGATAGGTTTAGGTCAAAATCCAGAAACACCAACAAAACCTATAAATACTGTAAGAAAAAAAAGCCATATCAAATCCTAGCTTTGGAAGTTACAAAATAGAGAGAAAAGAGAAACCCCAAAATTGAAAGAAAACCAACCAGAGAATTCTAGTGAAGCCAGTTTTGTTGAATATCATGGTAGTAATAGAGAACACTTGGTAGTTTCTAATGGCAACTCAAAACACTTGAGTATTGGATTCTTGATTCAGCTTGAATGTTTCATATGTGTCCCACTCGAGATTTTTTTACAACATATGAAATAAATTCTAAAGGTGTTGTGTTGATGGGAAATAACACACCTTGTATGATATCTTGTATTAGAACAATCAGAATTAAAATTTTTGATAGGGTTGTGAGGATACTTGGTAATGTGCGGTATGTCCCAGACCTGAAGAAAAATCTTATTTCATTGAGTATCCTTGATTTGAATGGATATAGGTACTATTGTAAAGGTGGAGTCCTGAAGGCTACTAAAGGGTCTCTTGTTGTGATGAAGGGACAAAGAAATTCTACAAAATTTATATGTCTTGCAAAGCTCTACGGTTATAGGTGATGCAACTATTTCTACCTCCTCTCTATTAGAAAATGATGCTGCTCAACTTTGGCATATGTACCTAAGGTATATGAGTGAAAATGGGATGGCTGACTAAGTAGGAGAGTACGTTATTATACACAGAGTATAGCGAAATTAGAGTTCTGTGAACAATGTGTTTTTGTGAAGCAGAAGAGAGTCAAATTCACTAAAGGCATCCACTCCACTATAGGCACACTTGATTACATCCAATTTGATCTCTGCGGTTCTTCTAGAGTACATTCAAAAGGGGTGTTAATTACTTATGACTATTATTAATGAATGTTCTAGAAAAGTTTGGGTTTTCTTCCTAAAGCAAAGAATGATGTGTTGCCTACTTTCAAGGAGTGGAAGACTATGATTGAAAAGCAAACAGGGAAGAATCTAAAATGCCATTGGATTTATAATGTTTCAGAGTTCTATTCTAATAAATTTAATACTCTGTGCACGTCAGAAGTAATTGTGAGGAACTTAATAGTTTGTCATACTCCACAACAAAATGGAGAGGATGAACGAATGAATAGGACTATAATAGAGAAGGTGTGTTGTATGCTCTCTAATACTAGTTTACCCAAGTATTTTAAGACTGAAGCTTCTTCCACAGCTTGTTTTCTTATTAACCGCTCTCTCTCAGTCATGATTAATAAAAAGACTCCATAATAGGTACGGTCTGGTACTCCTGCAAGTTATTCTAATTTGAGGATATTTGTATTTCCTATGTATGCTTATGTTGATAATGGAAAGTTTGAACCTAGATATGTCAAATTATTATTTATAGGTTATAACCCCGGTGTTAAAGGTTATAAGCTTTGTTGTTCAGAAAATAGAGAGGTAATAATTAGCAGGGATGTTGTGTTTGATGAAACTGCCATGCTTTGGGCTCCCTCCAAATCTAGTGGTTCATCCTTAGATGAGCTTAGTGACCTGAATAATCAAAAGTCAAGCACCCATGTTAAGTACATATCAAAGTAGAGTCTACACTAGTTCATACTTTTCAGTGTAGTCCAGAGGTATAGAGTGATACTATTTCTTCTTCACCATGAGTGGCACCACAATAATCTATTCCAAAAGAAAATCCTGGGAGAGATATTACACCTCCTCAGAAGTATGCTGAAGATAATATGGTTGCTTATGCATTACATATAGTAGAAGGTATTGATTGTGATGAAGAACCTTCTTTTTACTCAAAGGCAGTTAGTTGTGATGATTTCCGATAATTGATGATTACTATACAGTAGGAGATGGAATCACTTCATAAGAATAGCATGTGGCATTTAGTGAGATTGCCTAAAAATAGAAAAATTGTCCGTTGCAAGTGGGTATTTAAAAAGAAAAAAGAAACATCAGGAGTTGAAGATACTAGGTACAAAGCAAGAGTTGTTGCTAAAGGCTACAGTCAGGTTCTAGGTATTGACTTCACAGATGTGTTTTCTCCAGGTTTAAAGTATATATCGATTTGAGCCTTGCTTTGTGTTGTGGCCATGCATAATCTTGAGCTTGAGCAGTTCGACTTTAAAACTGAATTCTTACATAGTGAACTTGTGGTAGACATCTATATGCAACAACTAGAGGGCTTTGTTGTTTCATGAAATGAGGACTATGTGTGCTTGCTGAAAAGTCTCTTTTGGCTTAAAATGGTTGCTCAAATAGTGATATAAGAGGTTTGACTCTTTTATGACCTCGCATGTTTTGAATGAGTATTTATGATAGTTGTATCTACTTCAAAGAGGTAAGTGATGGTTCATTCATGTATCTTCTCTTGTATGTTGATGATATCTTGATTACATCAAAGGATATGAGAGAGAGATAATAAAATTCAAAGCCCAGCTCAGTAAGGAGTTTGAGATGAAGGATCTAGAAACAGCAAAAAAGATTCT
Source organism: Capsicum baccatum var. pendulum (assembly GCA_030864225.1). Lineage (NCBI taxonomy): Eukaryota > Viridiplantae > Streptophyta > Magnoliopsida > Solanales > Solanaceae > Capsicum > Capsicum baccatum. The sequence goes on from CM061557.1 coordinate 52,268,692, forward strand.
TGGCATAGAAATTCTAAGGGATAAAGAGAAGTGTAAGTTATACTTGAGTCAAGAAATATATATTGAGAAAGTGCTTCACAAGATCAATATACAAAATGCCAAGCCAGTCAGTACTCCATTGATAGTTCACTTCAAACTCCCATTCCACGTTATCTCCAAAGAAAGATAATGAGTGTTACAATATGTCCTGAGTTCCATATTCTAGTGCCTTCGGGTCTAGTGTTTGTGATTGTGTATTCCCGACCAGATTTATCTTATGTCATCTGTGCAGTTAACAGATACATTACACTTCCTGGCAAAGAACAATGGAAAGTAGTTTAGTAGATCTTCAAATACTTGTATGGATCTACTAATGTTTGTTTATAGTTTGGGATAAATAGAGATGGAGTAATCGGGTATGTTGATTCTGATTTTGCAGGAGACCATGATAAAAGGATATCCCTTAAAGGCTATATTTTAACCATTGTTTGTTATGCTATCAGTTGGAAAGCTACCTTACAGACTACAGTTGCTTTGTCAACTTCTTAGGAAGAGTACATGGGTATTACAGAGGCTTTCAAGGAACCTATTTAGTTGAAAGGTTTCTTTGGTAAGCTTACCAAAGACTTATAGATTACTACAACCTTTTACAATAGTCAGAGTGCTATCTTCCTTACGAATGATTAGATATTTTACGAGAGGACAAAGAACATTGATTTTTGGTATTATTTTGTGCGTGAAATTATTGTTTGTGGTGATATGATGCTGATAGTGATCAGTACCCATGATAACCCTACAAATATTTTTAACAAGACACTAACAAGTGCCAAGTTTGAGCATTGCTTAGACTTAGTTGGTATTATCTTTTAAGATGTGCTCTTACGGGATTTTGTGGAAGAGGTGGAGAATTATTTTTGAAATGGATTTGAGTTCAGAATTATAATTCATGTAAAGTTGGATATTGTTAGAGTTGTGACTCAAATTTTATTAATCCATCCCTAAAAGTTTTGCAGTGCAGCTCATGTTTGTGATTTTCAATGGTGTCTCTGGTTGTAAGGTATGGTCCTTTATATTTTTGTGCATAGGAATTTTTTTTATTCACATATTATATAAATTTATTTAGTGGGTTTTTTTGAGTATTCAAAAAATATGCAAAGTCTCCACATTATACTCCTCTCATTTTATAGTGAAATTCCTCTGCCTCTGCACGTGGTTTTTCCCGTAAGGGTTTCCACATAAATCTACTGTGTTGTTCTTATTTTTCTTTTACTTGTGGTTTATTTTATTCTATCCGAATCTAACAAACTGGTATTAGATCCTATTTTGATTATTTTATCGGGGATGGCAACTATGAAGTATGATATTCCGCTATTGGATTGTAACACCAGATTTTCATTATGCCAGGATAAGATATGGGTTATCCTCACATAGATAGTTTTGGATGATTCTCTATTAGGGATTGATCCCATTCACACATCATGGATAGGTGATGATAAATGGCCTAAGGATCAGAACTCTCTATCTTAGATCCACCTTTATTTATCCAATAAAATTTTACATAATATTTTAGAGGAGACCATTGTCGCTGCGTTGTGGTTAAAACTGTAATTGTTGTGTATAATGAAGAGACTAACAAGCAAGTGGCATCTCAAAAAACTACTATATAGAGATGCCACTTGCTTGTTAGTCTCTTCATCATACACAACAATTACAGTTTTAACCACAACGCAGCGACAATGGTCTCCTCTAAAATATTATGTAAAATTTAGAGAATCACCTATCTTCCTTTAAGGAAATCGCCTCTAATTTAGAGACTCTAGAGGTTAAGTACGATGAGAAGATCTACAGTTGATTCTTTTGTGTTCTCTTCTTGTATCATACAAGAACTTTAGGGATATGATTTTATATAGTTGTGATACCCTGACTATATATGAAGTATATAATGCATTATTCTCCAAGGAGAAGATGAAGCATCTTGTGAATGGGTTGGAGAATCAAGGAGATGGCCTCACTGTTCAGGAAAGGACTCATGAGAGAAATTTTGGGGTTGATAATAGGTTTAGGTCGAAATCCAAAAACAAAAAAAATTGGTAATTATTGCTAGAACAAGGGCCATATCAAATCCGAGTTTTGGAAGTTACAGAATAAAGAGAAAAAAGAATCTCTAAAATATAAGGGAAACAAACCACAGAAGTTCCGTGAAACCAGTTTTGTTAAAGATGGCAGTAGTAATGGAGAACTCCTGGATTTTCTGCTGGTAACTCCTAACCCTGTGAGGATTGGATTTTTCATTCAGATTTTACATTTTATATATGTCGCAATCGAGATTGGTTTACAACATACGAAACAATCTCTAAAGGTGTCGGGTTGATGGGAAATAACATACCTTGTATGATAGTTGGTATTGGAACAATCAAAACTAAGATGTTTCATGGGGTCGTAAGGACACTTGGTGATGTCCAGTATGTCCCAAACCTGAAGAAATATCTTATTTCCTTGAGTACCCTTGGTTCGAACGAATATAGGTACACTGGAGAAGCTGAAGTCCTAAAAGTTACTAAAGGTGCTCTTGTTATGATGAAAGGACAGAGAAAGTTTACAAATTTTTATGTCTTGAAACTCTCTACGATTACAAGTGATGCAGCTATTTCTACTACCTCTCTATCAAAAAGTGACGTTCCTAAACTTTGGCATATGTGCCTGGAGCATATCAGTGAAAACAAGATGGATAAACTAGGTAGGAGAGGACTTCTTGTAGGGAAGATTATTGCTAAATTGGAGTTCTGTGAGCACTGCATTTTTTGGAAAAAAGAAGAGAGTCAGATTCACAAAAGACATCCACTTAACTAAAGCCATACTTGATTACATCCATTTTGATCACTGGGGTGTTTCTAGAGTACGTTTAAAATGAGGATCGAATTACTTATTAACTATTATTAATGACTATTCCCAAAAAGTTTGGGTGTTGTTCCTGAAGGAAAGGAATGATATGTTGCCTACTTTCAAGGAGTGAAGGACAATGATTGAAAAGAAAATAGGGAAGCAGGTAAAATGCCTTTGGAATAATAATGGTTTAGAGTTCTATTCTAATGAATTTAATGTTATTTGGAAGTTAGAAGGAATTGTGAGGAACTTAATAGTTTGTCATACTCCACAACAAAATGCTGTGGCAGAACGAATAAATGGGACTATAATGGAGAAGGTGTGTTGTATGCTCTCTAATGTTGGTTTACCCATGTCTTTTTGGGCCAAATTTGCTTCCATAGCTTGTATTCTTATTAACCTCTCTCCCTCAGTTATGATTAATAAAAAGACTCCACAAGAGGTATGGTATAGTACTCTAGCTAGTTATTCTAATTTGAGAATATTTATATGTCCTGAGTATGCTCATGTTGATAATGGAAAGTTGGAATCTAGATCTATCAAGTGTTGTTTTATAGGTTATAAGCCCGAGGTTAAAGGTTATAAGCTTTGGTGTCCAAAAAATAGAAAGGATATAATTTGCAGAGATGTTGGGTTTAATGAAACTTCCATGCTTTGGCCTCCCTCCAAATCTAGTTCTTCAACGTCAAATGAGCTTACTGACATGAATCAGCAAAAGTCAAGCTCCTACGTTGAATTGCAAATTGGAGCAGAGTCTACACTAGTGCCTACTTCTCAGTATAGACCGGAGATACAAAGTGATCAATTGAATTTGCAAACACCAAGCTGATCATGTAGCTTCAGAAATGACACTGGTTTCAAGGGCTTTGTGAATATGCATGCAACCTGTTCATCACTTCTGCAATAGATAAGACTAATATTTACATCTTTTGTTAGATTACGCAAGAAGTGATACTTCACATCCATATGCTTACTCCGTCCATGTTCAACTGGATTCTTTGAAAGATTAATCGCCGAAGTATTATCAAAATAGATTAACATTGGTCCTTCCAGCATAAAATGAATTTCTTTGAGGATGTTCTTTAAGGAAGCTACAGCAACATACTCTGTCTCTATGGTCGACAAAGTAAAATAGGTTGCTTTTCAAAGACCAAGAAATAACTCTAGACCCCAGCATAAATGCGTATCCCGATGTACTTTTCCTGTCTCCAAGATTTCCAGCATAGTCACTATTAGTGTAACCAACCAAATGTCTAGCTACTTTCATCCAATAAAAAATCCCAAAGTCACTGGTACCATTCAAGTACCGTAGGATTCTCTTAGAAACCTGTAGATGCATTTCTTTTGAACTCTCTATGAACCTGATAATGAGACTTACAACATGCATAACATCAGGCCTTGTTTCCATTAAGTACATCAAGCTTTCCACAATTTATTCGTATAAATAGTTGTCCACTTTTCTTTCTTTATATTCATTTACAAGTTTTAGACCCTTCTCCATTGGTGTGCTCACAGTGTTGCGGTTTTTCATTTGGAATCTATATAGAATATCTTGCACACATTTCTTTTGTGAAATAAAAATGCTATCAACGGATTGATTCACTTCTAGACCAAGAAAATAATTCATCATTCCCAAATCCGACATGTCAAAGTCAACTATCATAGACTTCATAAAAATTCTCAATCATGGGCATATTACTTCCGGTATAAATTAATTCATCCACATGTTAACATACCACTAAAATCCCTGCACTCTTCTATTTTATATAAAGAGTATGTTCATATGGACACTTTCAAAATCCCTCCTTTAAAAAATAAGCATCTATACGACTATACTAAGCTCTTGGAGCTTGTTTTAGATCGTACAGAGTCTTTTTCAATCCAAACAATTTATTCTCAGCACCAAATTTCACATAGCTAGGAGGTTGTTCGATAAATATCTTTTCTTGTAGTTCACAACGTAGGAAGGAAGACTTCACATCCAGCTGGAAGATTTTTGAAGAATTTTGAGCAACCAAAGCAATTGTAACACCCCTATTCTGCACCTCAGATGCGACATAGTGCTCATAATCCCAAAGGACCATAAGCTAACCCATGACTGGTACTTGCTGCAATATCTAAATAATAATAATAAAATGCAGAAATTTGGCTGATATTTCCATAAGGTTCATATCTGAACATCAAATACTAATAATAAAAGACACTGAAATATGAATGTCTGTCTGAAATAATCTAGTCTAATAAGCCTCTAACTGAACCGTCGGAAAGTGAAGTTGATGGGCCAGGCCCCGAACTAACTCTAACTACTGAAAAACGTACTAAAATACTGAAATAACAACTTTGTTCACAAACTATAAGGACAACCCACTAAGTCTGCTGCTAATGGGCTAGACTACTAAGTGCAACCAGGAGCTCGTGTGTCTGACCTATGATGTAAAACATCATAGCGCAAAAGAAAGGTATGTATCAGTACTTTGAATGTACATGTCTACTAAGTGAGGTAGACTCATATGCAAGGGTTCATGTGCATGAACAATAACTGACTGAATACATCTGAATGAGAGTACATGTATAACTGAACAAATCAAATACTGATTATACAATAACGTGCACATATCTACATATACTGTGTCTGAGATCATAGTCACACTAGATACTGAGTTCTAATACCATAATAATTGATATCTAATTTTACTAATAACTATATTTCTAATAGATAGATGACTATTTCTGACAGTCCTGATTCTCTAGAACTTAATTGAGTTCTATACTGAGCTGGGGGATTATTTTTGACACTCCTGATTCTGTAGAACTAAACTGAGTTCTATACTGAGACTGAAACTAAAATTATGGGATATAATTATCTAAACAATATGACCCTCTCTGAATTTATTAAGGTACATCCTGTAACCCCAGCTTGAAGGGTGTCAGTATGGTGCCACGAGTAAAGACAAGCTGAAGAGTCACCCTTATCTAGCCGGTACTCTGAATGAGAATGGTGGTACCTTAAACTGGCAGGTAGAACACCCCATCAAACATCAACTGACAGGTTGTTGTCTTAATCTGGCCTGGATATATAGTTCTAGAATGCAAGGACTATTTCTAAGGACCATACCCTCTGCTGGCATGTGAGTCCCCATCCATGGGCTCACAAAGTGCCGAATCCTACTCCCAACTGAATAGACACAGAACTAATTTCTAAACTGTACTAGGCTATACTAATATGTTACTAATCGTGTTGTCTAACTGAACTGAATTGAGTTTATTGTGTCCCGCTGACTGATAGAATACTACTGAGTTTTGAATGATCTACTGAACTGAGACTATGACTGAATACTGAGTACTATTGTTCATCACGCTACTGAGACTATTTTGTAACTACTATAACTCTTGGAAAACAGCTAGATTTTTTAGGTATTGAATACCCCCAGGACTCGATAGCATGAAATGTAAATCATAGCATAAACTTGAAAAACATAACAATGTCCACTTGCTCATAACTCATTCATAAAGGCATTTTATCAAGAACTTGTAAGATATAAGCTTGCACATTTCCTAGCAAGTCATAATTTCCACATTTAATTCACATGAGTAATTTATCAAGAATTTAGAGAACATAATCTGTGCACATGATACTAAACAACATGTAGGCATCATACTTTCATATCCCAATTTGAAAATGAAGGGCTTTTAATATGAATTCACATGATACAACATACATGATAAGTAATTTCACATAAAACTTGAAATAAACCATGGATTGGAATGCAATTAACATCATAAATATGAATACACTCAAATCCCACATGGAATTTATCAAATCAATTAACTTGTAGTTTAAAAGAGTTTCTTGAACTCAAAGGGTGGAAGGAACCCCTTGGATGAGCACTTCACATACCTCGATGCTTGAATTCGTAAAAACTGATGGTTTGTTCTTAAAGATTTTCTCTTGAAATTAAAATCCCTAGGGTTTATTCTTGAGTAAATTTGAGAGAATTTTAGAGAAAGTGAGCAATTTAGCTTCTAGGGTTGTTTGATTTTATGTTTTCGGGCTGAAACCGGGTGAGATAATGACCCAAATACCCATTTGGACACGTGCTTTTAATGACTGAAAACGTGTCCAGTGAGGCATAGACCGATGCACCATGTCGATGGTATCAATGTAATGACCAATGCACCACGTCAAGTTTGCATGGGTTCACTAGAACTGCACTGAAAGCTAGGGGAAAAATTAACTGTCAACGCAATGGGTGACACAACGTGTTGAGATCGCATCGACCAACTATTTTGGTCACCTGAACATGCTTCAAATGAGGTCCAAAAAATGTAAAACTCACCCGAATAGACCTACTGACATTCCTGATCATGAATCAACCTAAAAATCGATATTTCAAGGTCATAAAGGTCGTGAAATGGGATTACCAACTTGCAAAGTCTAGAATACTTCTAAGTATAAACACTTCGCTGAAATTTCTAAATCTGGGACCTCTTCTAAAGGTTTTTGGTGCTCAATATTAACCTGCTGACATATAGAGCACTAAGCCACAAACTCTGCAATGTCTCTCTTCATCCCACTCCACCAATAGATATTCCAATAATTTTGGTACATCTTATTGGCCCCTGGATGAATAAATAATGCACATAATACGCTTCTTCAAGAATTCGTTGCCTCAAGTCATCTACAACTGGCGCACATAAATGAACCTGGTAATGTACCACACTATCTCCCCCTTAGGAGTTAACCTCTACCTTCTGATCTCTGACTGACTCCTTCAACTTGACTAAACTGGGATCTATGTCCTACTTTTCCTTTACATCAAAAACTAGAGATGATTCTAAATTTTTATGCACCCACACACTTCCCACTGCTGAATCAACTAAGCAGACACCTAGTCGGGTAAGTTGATGAACTTTCTAAACTAACTTCTTCTTTGCCTGGATATTATAGGATGCTTATGTCATAGTCTTTCAACAACTCTAACCACCTTATCTGATGCAGGTTTAGATCTTTCTAAGAAAATACATACTGCAGTCTCTTATGGTTTATGAACACATCAACATGTACCCCATAAAAATAATGCCTCCAAATCTGTAAGGAAATCACCACAGCTACTAACTTAAGATCATGAGTTGGATAATTATTTTTGTGTAACTTAAGTTGCCTAGAGGAATAGGCTATGACCTTACCTCTCTGCATCAAAACATACTCCAAACCAACTCTGGAAGAATTATAATATACCAAAAACCCGTCTGAACTATCTAGTAGAGTGAAAACCGGGGTTGTAGTGAGTTGAGTCTTTAACTCTTGAAAACTCTTCTCACAAGAATTTGACCATTGATATTTGACTTTCTTCAGAATCAATCTGAACATGAGGGATTCAATAGACAAAAATCCCTCAAAAAACCATCGGTAATAGCCAGCCAAACCTAAAAAACTCCTGATATCTAAGGGAGAGATAAGTGTGGGCCAGTTTCTCACTGCTTTGGTCTTTTGAGAATCCATTAAATGCCATCCCTAGAAACTATATGGACAAGGAAAGCTACTGACCTTAGCCTAAATTTGTATTTATAGAATTTAGTGAACAACTGATGGGATCTTAGGGTCTATAATTCTAACACCCCAAATCTGGTATCAAAAATGCTACACGGTGCTCATAACTCCGAAGGAACACAAGCTAACCCATGACTGATATCTGTAACTAAGAACTAAATAATATACTGTAAATATGTCGAATATAAGCTGTAAGGCCCTAAGGTTCAAAACTGAACTAATTCTGAATATAAAATAATATTTGTAATGGGGTATAATAATACCCAAAACTAAAATAAATTATCTAAAACATGTAGTCTGAAAGCCTCTAAACTTTCTGAAATTTGTGGGGTTGATAGGATATGTCCCCAACTAACTTTGAACTACTAAAATAATAAAGTAATAAAATAATCATGCTATCCTCAAATGATGAGGACTCACTACTAGTCTGGCTGCTGAACGTCTGATTTACTAAGGATGCTCGGGAGCTTGTGCTTCTAAACCTATGGTATAAAATACCATAGCTCAAATGTGTCAGTACGATTAAATGTACTGGTTTGCATATGAGGTAGGCTGAATGCAAAGGGTTCAAATGCATGAATAATTCTAACTAAATGTATAACATGAATGTGAGAATACACACATGAGTAAGTGACTATGACTGAAATCCTGATAACACTAACTCATGATTCAGTTAAAATAGATTTTCTGATATCTGAGTACTAATACTAGGATACTTAATGACTAAGTCTATTAAGTTCTAAGGAAATTATGTCATATTACTAATAAGGGAATGACTATTTCTGACAGTTCTAATTATGAAGAACTAGAGTGATTGACTGTTTATGACATTCCTAAAATCTGAATACTGGTAACATAAATTTTGTATAATTAATATATTATTAACTAGCATACTGTGTCTGGCAATCCTGAAATATGATGGAACTATCTGTGTTCCGTAATGGGCTGAGCGACTATATCTGGCAGTCCTGATTTCTATAGAACTTAACAGAGTTCTATTATGAAGACTAAATCTAAAACTGAAACTGTAGGAGGTAATCATCTAACTGACATGCCCCAAATAAAGCAATATAGCTGAGTTGGGGTCCAATCTGTAACCCTAATTGGAAAGGTGTCAATACCACACTACTGGTAAGGACAAGTTGTGAGTGATCCCTCATATAGAAGATACTCAAATGAGAATGGTAGGACCCTAATCTAGCAGGTTAATCCACCTCATCTTCCCTCAAAATAGTAAGTTTCATGTCTTAACCTACGCTGGCTACATAGTTTTGGAGCGCAAGGACTGCTTCTAAGAATCAATCCCTCTAATAACAAGTGAGTCATAGAGTTCCGTTGACTAATGGAATACTACTGAGATTACTAAATTATTGAACATTCTAATATTTACTAGGATTACTGAATGTACTGAAATTTCCTGAGTCACATAACTAGCTGAATTCTACTAAGCATGGTTTGGCTGAGGATATCGCGAAAACATGACACTGGCTCTAGGAACACAGCTAAATTTTCAAGTAAAAATACCCCCAAGACTTGATATAAGGAAACTGACAAGGTCTGACATTCTTTAATACACGACCAACATCAACAATCCATAATACATTAAGTTTGGAATTTCATGAAGTACATGGTTAAAATAATCTTATACATGGAAGGAATACATATTATCAATTTCATAATTCCATATTCTAGCATCATGAGCATTTCAACAAACATCTACGTTGAACATCAATAACATGGGAGTCCTTTGAACACAAGGGGAAAACATGAATCCATCACTTAAGTCACAATTGAACTATATTAATTGATTTCTAGTCTTCTAGGAATTTTATCAAACACCTTACATGCACCACTTAGGGCATAGGTATAATCATCAATTAACACCTCATAAACCACGCAATTCATGGATTTAAGCTTATATACTAACGTAATTCCACAAAAACAAATTGAGATTCCAACTTGGGAATCATACAACAACAATCACATAAACATAATTAACCCATAACACAATATTCATAATACATGATTTAAAACTTGATTTTTGGGCTTCATGGATGAAAGGAATCCATGAATGAACAATACGCATACCTGGAAATCTAAATTCTTGAAATTCTTGGAAAGATTCTTAAAATTGGCCTTGATTTTTTAAGCTAGGATTTTTTTCTCTTGAGAGAAAGTGAGGAAAAGTGATGTAATAGGGTTTTTAGGATATGATTTTGTGGTTAAAGGTTGTTATGGGTCATGAAAAAAGACCCAATTGCCCTCAAAAGGTTTTTATTTTTTGTGAATGAAAACCCGATTTCAGCACCTAGCGCAATGCGGTGCTATCATATCATTCCACAGAAAATTTCCAACTAGGAACTTGGCTAACGGCGCGATGCGGTGATATCTTGTTCCAATACCAGATAGGACTTGGAATCTTACCGTGACACAGTAGTATCACGATGAGACACTAGAAATTGAAAACTCTGGATTTGAGCCTTGGCACAACGCTCGATAATCGTGGAGACCCACTGGATTTTGACAATTACCATTTTGGCATGCTCCGCGACGTGTTGATGGCTCAAGTGGCACACTATCTTATAAAAATGGCTCTAACTCTTCGCCTACGTGTCGGATTTGGGCGAATTTGGTATCAACAAAAAGATTATTCAATTTCACACATGATAAAAATTAAAATTATTTAAAATTCTGCGTGTATTAAAGTGGATTAATCTTTTAAAGTAAGTCATTAACATTTTTGGGATAATTTTAGGCTAGGTAGAAGTATGGGGTATTACAATATCTCCCCTTTTGGAATATTTGTCCCGATATGAGACTTACTAAAATGGGAAAAACGCTAAGCTAAAGTACATACTGAACATGAACAACTAAAACATGACTACATGACTGATATTGCTGAGATTCATATTGAGCATGCATATATGAGGCATGATTTCATTAATGAACTAACTCATGATTACATAACTGAGATTTCTCATAATTACGTTTCTCATAAGGAGAATGACAGTATGATGAATGAACACATGATTGAATAGGTAATAGTAGATGGATACCAAGTTTATGATGGGAATCTGAGAATGAAACTGGTTTGTAACTAGACCTTGAACATGAAATTAAATAAGCTTTAAGAAAAGCTATTACCTTAGTCTGAGTCTGAGTTTTAGCGAGGAAGAGGTTAAGCTGCTTGGATCACATGTCTACTTCTGCTTTTCAAGTAGCTCCCTCAACGGACTAATTCCACCAATGAAATTTGACTAGAGGGACTTCTTTGTTCCTCAGTCCATGAGTCTGATAGTCAAGGATTTTTACTAGAATGTCTTCATAAGAGAGGTTGTTCTAAATGTCTACGCCCTTAACGAGGACTACAACTGTTGTGTCACCTATGCATTTCTTAAGCAAGAAGACATGAAAGACTGGATACACTGAAGCTAAATCTGAAGGTGACTCAAGATCAGAAGCTACTTTGCCAAAGCAACTAAGAATTTTGAAGGGACTGAGCTTTCCCTTCTTTCCAAACCTCTTCACTTCCTTCATGGGAGAGATTTTTAAATACATGAAATTTTTTGACCTCATCGCGAGATCCTTTCTGAACATGCATTAACGGGAACATGAGACCATGGTTGAGTCTATAACATGTAATGTGAACTGAACTAAGCCATTGAGTATATGGCTCATGGCTAATATTAGAGCTAGAGGGTCAACCTTTGGGTACCTCAATCTCTAAACTAGATTCATTACACGAAGAGAAATTAGAAGGTTTAGGGCATGATAGCTCGGGGATTATAGAGCATCTCCCTCTTGGGACAATATATCCCTAGAAAAATACTGACTTGACTGAGATACTAAGGAAAACTAGGATGATGCACAGGGCACCGACGATCTAAACCATGACTAAATATCTAAGATCTAAAACTGAGACATAGTACCCACACTGAGCTGATGTTGCAACTACTGGACTTTCTATCTTGGAATAGTTACATTTATGAGATTTTTGATAGTAGGAGTAGGTGGAAAGATGGGAAACCACACCATACAAACTTGTTACCTGATTTAGAAACTAAATTACTGGCTAATCGATCTAACTCATACTAAAACCTGTACTTAACCAAAGTACTTCTTCTTCACCTGAGACTACTGAAAATATTTGCATGAGCACTGAGAACGAATGCCTAAACATACTAACTTATTTGATTAATTAAATGACTAATAGCTGAATACTGGGTCTACAAGATGGAACTGTACTTACTCTTGAATAACTGGACTGCAACAGTAGAGCATTATGCATAGGAGATAAGAACTGACTGAGTGATATGAGATTAATGAGCATGAATTTTGAGGGTAACTGTATTATTTGAGAATGCAACACCATGAGTCCAACACGATTCTGGAATAGTCTTGTAAACTCAAAACTTAATTAAGCTACCGACATGATTAATAGGCTAGGACTGAGACTGAGATTATAGATAAGACGATAATTGAGATAGTAATTATAACGAAGACTGTAGCCGGGACAAAATACTTTTTTCTAATAACTAAAATTATACTGGTATTCAAGTACTAAATTTTGACGGCTAAGTAACTGATAACTGAAAGCCATGGTTTTGAAGGACTTCTGAGTCCTTTATTGAATATTGATTATTGAACTAACTCTGTAACTGAGACTCGAGGGATAGAACATCATCGTAATTAATTTACCAAGGGATCTAAAATGAGGTTATATGTGACATAGTCTGAGTTTGGCTAATCATTAGGAGTCGAGCATGAATCATGTAGGCTTAACATACTGTAAGACAGGACATGAGTTTATGAGTCATGAGTTGCATGACCTGATTCTGAAATTTTGTACTCATGGAATATGATTTGTAACACTAAGTGAACTAGGATTCCTCAAACTAGGAACTTGAAATGCACACGATCCTAAGGGAAGTACGTGAATGTAAGTTGTGTTCATGGAACTAAAACATAAAGCGTGCATAAATATCATGATGGTTGAAGTAAAAAACTTTGCACTGAGGTAGGAATGGGTCAGGAATCCTATTCCATTACTAATATTTTACACATACTGGCATCACTACCAGAATCCTGAAGGCCTGAGTTTCTGAGACATCATAACCAGGAAGTTCCTGTATACCTGTTGGGTTGTGTTTGAGTAACTCACTAGGGTGGAGAGTGGAAAAGGTCCTGTTAACATTTGGTATAACCTTAAAGTTACAAAAGAAAAAGAAGCTCCTAAATTCGAAGAAGCGTAAATATTCTAATGAAAGAACTGAAACATATCAGTGACTACCTCAGGAGAACTTTCCAGATCTTGCCAGGACTGAAATGGAAAGAGTTTGTTTGTGCATTGCCGACTGATAGCGATGGAATTGGCACCCTACTGATTCGAGCGATTGGACTGATCTAAAGGACAACCGTGCTGACTTTATGGATCGGATTAAGGATAGTCTTAGACCTTGTGACCTGACTCGCCATTTCCAAAACACACATTACTATCAGCTTTACGCACACCCTTATAATACTTACCATATTTTTTGAAAAACGGATGAGTGTGAATAATGTTTTCACTATTCTATGATTTGGAGCCTAGCGCTCTATCTTTGCTACTATTTCTGAACTTAGCAATAGATGCACTGGCTGAGGAAGGTGCTGGACATTCTTGAATACACGACCAACATCAATAATCGATAATACATTAAGTTGGGAATTTCATGAAGTACATGGTTATCATAATCTTGTACATGGAAGGAATGCATATAATCAATGTCATAATTCTAAATTCTAGCATCATGAGCATTCAATCAACATCTACATTGCACATCAATAGAATAGGAGTCCTTTGAACATAAGGGTAAAACATGAATCCATCACTTAAGTCACAACTGAACTATATTAATTGATTTCTACTCTTCTCGGCATTTTATCAAACACCTTACATGAACCACTTACGGCATAGGTATAATCATCAATTAACACCTCATAAACCATGCAATTCATGGATTTAAACTCATATACTAACGTAATTCCATAAAAACACATTGAGATTCCAACTTGGGAACCATACAACAACAATCACATAAATATAATTAACCCACAACATAATATTCATAATACATGATTTAAAACATGATTCTTGGGCTTCATGGATGAATTGAATCCGTGAATGAACGCTATGCATACCTGGAAATCTAAATTCCTTAAGATCTTGGAAAGATTCTTTAAATTGGCCTAGATTTCTTAAGCGAGGATTTTTGCCTCTTGAGAGAAAGTGAGGAAAAGTGATGTAATAGGGTTTTTAGGACATAATTTCATGGTTAAAAATTGATCTGGGTCATGGAAAAGGACCTAATTTCCCTTTGAAGGTTTTTGTTTATTGTCAATGAAAACTAGATTTGGGCACCTAGCTTGATACGGTGCTATCACATTGTGCCACAACAAATTGCCAACTAGGAACTAGGCTAACGGCGTGATGCGGTGAAATAGTATTCCTATACAAGATAGGACTTGGAATCATACTGCGACACAGTGGTATCACGATGAGATACTAGCAATTGAAAACTCCGTATTTGAGCCATGGCACGACTTTCCATAATCTTGGAGACCCATTGTATTTGACAATTACCATTTTGGCATGCTCCGCGATGCGTTGATGGATCAGGTGGCACACTATCTTCCTAAAATGGCTCTAACTCTTCGCCTAGCTGTCGAATTTGAGCAAAGTTGGCATCAACTAAAATCTTATTCAAGTTCCCACTTGATAAAAATTAAAATTCTTGAAAATTATACTTGTATTAAAGTGGATTAATCTTTTAAAGTAAGTCATTAACATTTTTGGGATACTTTTAAACTCGGTAAAAGTATGGGGTATTACAATATCTCCCCCTTGGGAACATTCATCCCTATATGAGACTTACTGAAATGAGAGAAATGCTAAGCTGAAGTACATACTGAACATGAACAACTGAAACATGACTACATGATTGATATTGCTGAGATTCATACTGAGCATGCATATCTGAGGCATGATATCATTACTGAACTGACTCATAAATACATGACTAAGATTTCTGATAACTGAGTTTCTCATAAGGAGAATGCATGTCTGATTCATGAACACATGATTGAATAGGAAATGGTAGATGTATACCAAATTTACGATGGGAATCTTAGCATGAAACTATTTTGTAACTAGAACTTGAACATGAAACTGAATAAGCTTTAAGGAAAGCTATTACCTTAGGCTGAGTCTGAGTTTTGCGGAGAAGAGGTTAGGGTAATTGGATCACATGTCTGCTTCTGCTTTTCAAGTAGCTCCCTCAACGGACTGATTCCGCTAATGAACATTAACTAGAGGGACTTCTTTAATACTCAGTCTATGAGTCGGTTAGTCAAGGATTTTGACTAGAATCTCTTCATAAGAGAGGTTGTTCTAAATGTCTACGCCCTTAACAGGGACTATGACTGTTGGGTCACCTATGCATTTCTTAAGAAAGAAGACATGAAAGACCAGATTCACTGAAGCTAGATCAAAAGGTGACTCAAGATCATAAGCTACTTTTCCAAAGCAACTGAGAATTTTGAAGGGACTGACATATCGGGGACTGAGCTTTCCCTTCTTTCCAAACCTTTTCACTACCTTCAGGGGAGAGATTTTTAAATACATGAAATTTTCTGAACTCATCTCGAGATCCTTTCTGAACATGCATGAACGGGAAAATGATAACACGGTTAAGTCTGTAACATGTAATGTGAACTGAACTGAGCCATTGAGTACATGGCTCACGTCTAATATTGAAGCTAGAGGGTCAACCTATGGGTACCCCAATCTCTAAACTGGATTCGTTACACAAAGAGAAATTAGAGGGTTTAGGGTATGATAGCTCGGGGATTATAGAGCATCTCCCTCTTGGGACATTATGTCCCTAGAAAAATACTGACTTGATTGAGATACTGAGGGAAATTGTGATAATGCACAGGGCACCTACGATCTGAACCATGACTGAATATCTGGCATCTAAAACTTAGACATAATACCCAAACTGAGTTGATCTTGCAACTACTAGACTTTATATCTTAGAATAATTACATTCCTAAGATTTTTGATAGTAGGAGTAGGTGGAAAGATGGGAAACCACACCATACGAACTATTTACCTAGTTGATAAACTAATTTACTGGTTGATCGATCTAACTCATACTAAAACGTGTACTTAACAAAACTACTTCTTCTTCACCTGAGACTACTAAAAATATTTGCATGAGCACTAAGCATGAATGCCTAACCATACTACCTTATCTGATTAATTAAATGACTTATAGCCGAATACTTGGTCTACAAGACGGAACTGTACTTAGTCTTGAATAACTGGACTACAATAGCAGAGCATTATGCAAAGGAGATAAGCACTGACTGAGTGATATGAGATAACTGAGCATGAATTGAGGGTAACTGTATTATTTGAGAATGAAACACCAATAGTACAACAAGATAATGGAATAGTCTTGTAAACTGAGGAATAGGAAGGATGAAAACTAAGTGACTGATAACTATACACTAGAGTCGAGTAAACTCAAAACTGAATTGAGTTATCGACCCGATTACTTGGCTAGGACTGGAACTGAGATTATAGCTAAGATGATAATTGAGACTGTAATTGTAACTAAGACTGTAGCTGGGACAAAATACTGGTTTTTGATAACTAAAGTTATACTGGTACTGAAGTACTAAATTTTGATGGCTAAGTAACAGATAAATGAAAGCCATGGTTTTGTAGGACTATCTGAGTCCACTACTGAATATTGATTATTGCACTAACTTCGTAACTGAGACTCGATGGATAGAACATCATCGTAATAAATTCACCAAGGGATCTAAAATAAGGTTGTACATGACATAGTCTGAGTTTGGCTGATCATTAGGAGTCCAGCATGAATCATGTAGGCTGAACATACTGAAAGACAGGACATGACTATATGAGTTATGAGTTACGTAACCTGATTCTGAAATTTTTGTACTCAAGGAAAATGATTCGTGAAATTGAGTGAATAGAGATTCCTCATACTAGGAACTTGAAATACACACGATCCTAAGGGAAGTACGTGAATGTAAGTTGTGTTCATGGAACTGAAACATAAAGCATGAATAAATATCATGATAGTTGAAGTACAAA
Organism: Capsicum baccatum var. pendulum; assembly: GCA_030864225.1. Classification (NCBI taxonomy): domain Eukaryota; kingdom Viridiplantae; phylum Streptophyta; class Magnoliopsida; order Solanales; family Solanaceae; genus Capsicum; species Capsicum baccatum. The sequence continues at coordinate 52,286,274 of CM061557.1, forward strand.
AATTTGCACTGGGGTAGGAATGGGTTGGGAATCCTCTTCCACTAATTTTTTACACATACTGGCATCACTACTAGAATCCTGAAGTCTTGAATTTCTAAGACATCATAACCGGGCATCTCCTATATACTTGTTGGGCAGTGTTAGACTGACTTACTGCGGTGGCGAGTGGAAAAGGTCCTGTTAACATTTGGTATAACCTTAAAGTTACAAAAGAAAAAGAAGATCCTAAATTTGAAGAAGCATAAACATGCTAGTGAAAGAACTGAAACATACCAGTGACTACATCAGGAGAACTTTCCTAATCTTGCCAAGAATAAAATGCAAAGAGTTTGTTTGGGCATTGCCCACTGATAGCGATGGAATTGGCACCCTGCTGATTCGAGCGATCGGACTGAGCTAAAGGACGATCGTGCTGACTTTGCATATCGGGTTTAGGACAGTCATGGACATTGTGACCTGACTCGCCATTTCAAAAACACACATTACTGATGGCTCTACGCACACCCTTAAGATATTTACCACGTTCTTTGAAAAGTGGATGAGTGTGAATAATGCTTGCACTATTCTGAGATTTAGAGCCTAGCACCCTATCTTTGCTACCATTTCTGAACTGAGGAATAAAAGCACTAGCTGAGGAAGAAGCTGGACATTCTTGAATAAACGACCAACATCAATAATCCGTAATACATTAAGTTGGGAATTTCATGAAGTACATAGTTATCATAATCTTGTACATGGAAGGAATGCATATAATCAATGTCATAATTCCATATTCTAGCATCATGAGCATTCAACAAAAATCTACATTACAAATTAATAGCATAGGAGTCCTTTGAACATAAGGGTAAAACATGAATCCATCACTTAAGGCACAATTGAACTATATTACATGATTTCTAGTCTTCTAGGCATTTTATCAAACACCTTACATGCAACACTTAGGGCATAGGTATAATCATCAATTAACACCTCATAAACCATACAATTCATAGATTTAAACTCATATACTAACATAATTCCATAAAAACACATTAAGATTCCAAGTTGCGAACCATTCAACAACAATCGCATAAACATAGTTAACCAACAACATAATATTCATAATACATTATTTAAAACTTGATTCTTAGGATTCATGGATGAAACGAATCCATGAATGAACACTATGCATACCTGGAAATCTAAATTCTTGAAGTTCTTGGAATGATTCTTGAAATTAGCCTTGATTTCTTAAGCTAGGATTTTTGCCTGTGGAGAGAAAGTGACAAAAAGTGATGTAATAGGGTTTTTAGGACATAATTTTGTGGTTAAACGTTGATCTAAGCCATGGAAAAAGACCCAATTACCCTTAGAAGGTTTTTATTTTTTATCAATGAAAACCTGATTTGGGCACCTGGCGCGGTGCGGCGCTATCATATCGTGACACAGCAAATTTCTAACTAGGAACTGGGCTAACGGCACAATGCGGTGAAATCATGTTCCAATACTTGATAGGACTTGGAATCTTACCGCGACACAGTGGTATCACGATGAGACACTAGAAATTGAAAAGTACAAATTTGAGCCTTGGCACGATGCTCCAAAATCGTGGAGACCAAGTATATTTTTGTAATTACCATTTTGGCATGCTCTGCGATGCGTTGATGGCTCAGATGGCACACTGTCTTACTAAAATGGCTCTAACTCTTCACCCAGGTGTCGGATTTAGGAGAATTAGGTATCAACAAAAAGCTTATTCAATTTCCCATATGATAAAAATTAAAATTATTGAAAATTCTACTTATATTAAAGTGGATTAATCTTTTAAAGTAAGTCATTAACATTTTTTGGATAATTTTAAGCTAGGTAGAAGTAGGGGGTTTACAATATCTCCCCGTTGGGAACATTCATCCCTATATAAGACTTACAGAAATAGGAGAAGTGTTAAGCTGAAGTACATACTGAACATGAACAACTAAAACATGACTACATGACTGACATTGCTGAGATTCATACTGAGCATGCATATTTGATACATGATTTCATGATTTAACGGACTCATGAATACATGACTGAGATTTCTAATAACTGAGTTTCTCATAAAAATAATGCACGTTTGATGGATAAACACATGATTAAATAGGAAATGGTAGGTAGATACAAAGTTTATGATGGGAATCTGAGCTTGAAACTGGTTTGTAACTAGAACTTGAACATGAAATTGAATAAGCTTTAAGGAAAGATATTACCTTAGACTGAATCTGAGTTTTGTGGAGAAGAGGTGAGGATGGTTGGATTGCATGTATGCTTTTTCTTTTCAAGTAGCTCCCTCAATGGACTAATTTCACCAATGAACTTTGATTAGAGAGGGTTGGGGCGTGGGGTTGTTGTGGGGGCGGGGGATGAGGAAAGGACGGGAGTGGGAAGGAGGCTGAGGTTTGGCCGCGGGGGTAGTATAGGAGGGCGTGTGGATAGTGATGGTAGGCTGAGGGTTGGGTCTTGGAATATAGGGACCCTTCAGGGTAAGTCCATAGAACTCGTGAAGATACTTAGGAGGAGGAGGATCAATATTGCGTGTGTCCAGAAGACCAAGTGGGTAGGGTCTAAGGCTAGGGATGTGGATGGTTACAAGCTGTGGTACTCTGGGAGCGAGAGGCATAGGAATGGAGTTGGCATCTTAGTAGATGAAGAGCTTAGAGGTCAGGTCGTAGAGGTGAAGAGGATCAATGATAGGTTGATGACTATTAAGTTGGTCATCCGGGGGTTTACCCTGAACGTGTGTAGTGCCTATGCGCCCCATGTGGCCTCGGAGGGGGAGGAGAAGATGTGGTTTTGGGAGGCTTTGGAGGAGGTGGTGAGAGGCGTGCCTAGCTCGGAGAAGATTGTTGTAGCAGGAGATTTCAACGGGCACATCGGGGCGTTACCGGGAGGCTTTGGTGATGTGCATGGTGGGTTTGGTTTTGGGGACAGAAATGAAGAGGGGACGACTCTATTGGAGTTTGCGAGGTCCTTTGGGCTGGTGGTGGTGAACTCCGGCTTCCCGAAGAAGGATGATCACTTGATCACCTTTTGAAGCGCGATAGCCAGGACCCAGATTGACTTTCTGTTGCTTCGGAAAGGGGATAGGGTGCTGTGTAAGGACTGTAAGGTTATCCCGAGTGAGAATCTTTCGACCCAACACAGGCTCTTGGTTATGGATTTGGGTATAAAGAAGAATAGAAAGAGGAGAAGTAAGGAGGGTAGACCTAGAATTAAGTAGGGCGGCTTGACGCCAGTGAAGGCTTGGAAGATAGGGGAGCAGTTGGCAGGATTGGGGGTGTGGGAGTGTAGGGGGGACGTGGATAGTATGTGGGATAGGGCGGCGAGGTGCATCAGGGAGAGTGCAACTGAGGTGTTGGGTGTTTCTAGGGGCTGAGCCGGGCACCATCGGGGGGATTGGTGGTGGAATAAAGAGGTGGAAAAGAAAGTGGGGACCAAGAAAGGAGTGTATGCTAAGTTGGTTGAGAGTAAGGACGAAGAAGAGAAGTAGGTAAACAGGAAGGAGTACAAGCTAGCTAGGAAGAAGGCTAAGTCGGCTGTCACAGTAGCTAAGTCGGCTGTCACAGCAGCTAAGATGACTGCTTTTGAGAGCTTGTATGCGGGGTTACAGGGGAAAGGAGGGGAGAAAAAGCTATTTAGACTCGCTAAGGCTAGGGAGAGGAAGGGGCGAGACCTGGACCAGGTGAGGTGCATTAAGGGGGAGGATGGTAGAGTGTTGGTGGAGGACGGCTACATTAAGGAGAGATGGCAGTCGTACTTTCATAGGCTCTTGAATGATGAAGGGGATAGAGTTATTGAAATAGGGGAACTGGAGCACTCAGAGGAGTGTCAGGATTTTAGTTCTTGTAGACGTTTTAGGGTAGATGAGGTTAGAGAGGCTGTTCGCAGGATGCGAAGGGGTAGGGCGACGGAGCCGGATGAGATACCGGTGGAGTTTTGGAAGTTCATTGTTGAGGCTGGGGTAAGGTGGTTTGCTGGATTGTTCAACGAAATCTTCAAGACGGCAAGGATGCCCGAGGCTTGGAGGTGGAGTACCATGATCCCCCTCTATAATAATAAGGGGGACGTCCAGAGTTGCGATAACTATAGGGGAATTAAGTTATTGAGTCACTCTATGAAGATTTGGGAGAGAGTGGTCGAAGCAAGGCTGAGACGGATACTGTCTATTTCGGAAAACCAGTTTGTGTTTATGCCTGGCCGCTCGACGACGGAGGCAATTCACCTGGTACGAAGGTTGGTGGAACAGTATAAGGAAAGGAAGAAGGATCTGCACATGGTGTTTATCGACCTGGATAAGGCATATGACAAAGTCCCCAGGGAGGTGCTTTGGAGGTGCTTGGAAGTGAGGGGAGTTCCGCAGGCATACATCAGAGCAATTAAGGACATGTATGAGGGAGCAAAAACTCAGGTGAGGACTGCGGGAGGAGACTCAGAGCATTTCACCGTCTTGACAGGATTGCACCAGGGATCCACTCTTAGTCCCTTTTTGTTTGCATTGGTGATGGATGTGTTGATGCGACGTATTCAAGGGGAGGTGCCGTGGTGTATGCTTTTTGCGGACGATATAGTTCTGATTGATGAGACTCGAGGGGGTGTGAAGGATAAATTAGAGGTGTGGAGACAAACCCTTGAGTCAAAAGGGTTCAGGTTGAGCAGAAGCAAGACAGAGTATTTGGAATGCAAGTTTAATGACGTAAGGCTGGAGGATAAGGTGGTAGTGAAGCTGGAATCACAGGTGGTATGTAAGAGGGATAGTTTCAAGTATCTCGGGTCCGTGATCCAGGGTAACGGTGAGATTGATGAGGATGTCTCGCACCGAATAGGGGCGGGATAGATGAAGTGGAAGCTCGCGTTGGGGGTGTTATGTGATAGGAAGGTGCCGCCCAAGCTTAAAGGCAAATTCTACAGGGTGGTAGTCCGTCCGGCCATGTTGTATGGAGCGGAATGTTGGACAGTAAAGAATTCCCACATCCAAAAAATGAAGGTGGCAGAGATGCGGATGCTGCGTTGGATGTGTGGGCTGACTAGACGGGATAGAGTTCGGAATGAGACTATCAGGGAGAAGGTTGGTGTGACTCCAGTGGAATGCAAGATACGGGAAGTTCGATTGAGCTGGTTCGGACACGTGAAGAGGAGGGGCATGGATGCACCGGTTCGTAGGTGCGAGAGGCTAGCATTGGACGGTTTTAGGCAGGGTAGGGGTAGGCCGAAGAAGTACTGGGGTGAGGTGATTAGGCGGGACATGGAGCAGTTACAACTTACTGAGGACATGACCCTAGATAGGAAGGTCTGGAGGACGCGAATTAGGGTAGAGGACTAGGGCCAGTTTGGGTCGCTACGGTAGGGAATTACTTGCTGGGGGTAGTAGCCTGGTATGCTTCCGTGTTCCTTGTTCCTTGTTTTAGTACGAATCTGGGTGCTTTCCTCTGTTTTCTTTCTGTTTTCTGTTTTCCTTTTCTTTTACTTATGACTGCCGCATTTATGCCGTATTTATGTTATGCATGTTATGTTATGTAATCTTGTAATCTGTTCGGTGCTCTACTTTGTATTGTGTGGTACTGTTGATGATAGGCGAATTTACACGCCTATATCAATATATTTTGCCCATATTTTAGCCTAGTTTTGAGAACAAATTATATATTTAATGCACTTTTAGTCCTTTTTCCTGTAAATGAGCTAACGAACATGATTAGAAAAGTTTCAGGTATAAATGATGCAAAATACAGCATTTTATGGCTTACTTGACGCAAAAGAAAGCTCACGAACGAAGGAGAAGGAAGTGGGACGCCTAAAGGACCAAAACTGCTGCATGGAAAATCTGTCCCGGGCTAAAACAGCAATTCTGAAGACTTTGGGGACTTACAGACACAAAATTGGATTTGGACAATGATAAATTAACCTAGTACAATTAGGTTATGTATTTCATTAGTTTATTTGGATTATGATAATGTTACATTAACCTAGTACATTTGGGTTAAGTGTTCCATAGGCCTAGTAGGATTTGGTTATTTATTTCATTAGCATAGTAGGAGTAGGATAGGAGTATTATAAATACCCTATCATGCTAGAGATTTTTATTCAATTCCTCCCTTAGTGGAGAGAATTCATCCCTCACCACAATACATTCTTCCATCCCTCTCTTCTTCCACCACAACAATTCTACAACTCTTCTAATCTTTCCATTAATATTATTTTCTTCTACTCTTCTATTCTTAATTTCCGCAACAAGAGAAACGTTACCTTTCTAAGGAATTCACGCCTCACGCCTACCACTTGTGCTACACGAAAATCATCAATCTTGTGGTATAATAACAACAATGTCAATCGTGATCTCCTTCGCATTCATGGGTAACTAAACCTCTCTGTTGGGGTTATGGAAGCCGAATGAGATACTATCTATTGCTGTGAGTTTGTGAGTTCATGACACGTGTATTGCTTATATCATTATTCTCTTCATCTTAATCTACATTCTTTGCGGTTGCAAACCCAAGAATAAGCCAGTCTAACATTTAACTTGTTCGAGAGAAAGGTTATTTGTCTGCAAAAGAGATAATGTCAAGGTAGTAGGACACCCTTTCCTATTAAAAAGCTAGTGCCGTAACTGGACTAACCTCTTGGAGAATTCGTACCGTTAGACATGCTTTAAGCTCGAGAGAGTTAAAGTGAAATAGTCCTTGTTTAGGTCGAGAGACGCTTGGATTTACCATCGACTACAATTCTCTATAAGCAATTGCATGTCAGAATTCTACACACTCATAGCCAATAGAGACGTATACCTCAGAAGGTGGACATAACCCCAACGCTTCAATTCTCATTGTTTACAACCAACGTAACAATCTTCCTCTTTTTACTTTGCTATTTTCAGCTTTTACATTATTATTTTGGTTACACATTACAATCCCCCCTTTTTACGAGACTTGCACCAAAAGTCTAGTAACCGTTGCTTACTTGTTGACCAAGCTATTCCCTGTGGGATCGATACCCAACCCAGGTTGGGTTCTATATTTGCTAACGACCGCTTTACACTCCCACGAGAGCTGTAGATTGAGCGTTATCAAAAATTGGCACCGTTGCCGGGGAATACGAGTGTCAATCAAGTTCGTGATAATTACTAGACCCTTTGGTCAAAGATTCTCGTACTTTTATGTTTAGTTTTTGTTTTTGTTTATTGTAGGTTTTTACTTTAGTGCATGCCCCATACTAGAAGTTCTGGTCAACCATTATTACCAATTAATCCTGAACCACAACGAATTAGAAGAATGGAAGCACAAGCTGAAATCGACAGGATGGTTGCTCAACACGAGCAAGCAAGATTAGCTGCTCTTGCCGCTGCTCAAGTCCAACAACAAAACATTGATAATCCTGGGCGAGCAACAAATCCTGACGATGAAGATTTAGGTGATGACGAGTTGATAAACCCAAGGCATGTTGCTGAAACTACAACACCTGCAAACAGAAGAGGTCGACAAGCTCGGTATAGGTATGATCGCCAACCTTTGCAGCCAGCTTTCGACGATGATGATGATGATCTTGATGGTGCCGAAGCCACTGGAGCTATAATTCCACCACCATTAGCTCCCGGATCCAAGTTCAACATCACAAGCACCATGATTCAGTTATTGCAACTCAAGGGATTATTTGGTGGACTAGCAGGCGACGATCCGAATATGCATCTCATCAACTTTATTTCTACATGCAGGTCTTTTAACAATCCTGGTGTTGGTCAGAATGCTATTCGATTACGTCTATTTCCATTGTCTCTGTCTGGGGAGGCAACACTATGGTTGAATGGGCTGACTCCTGATTCAATTACAAATTGGAGGCAATTGAGAGACGCCTTCCTAGAAAGATTCTTTCCGCCATCCAAAAGAGCACAATTGAGAGATGAAATCAGCAACTTCCGCCAGCTTCCCACTGAAGCTCTTCATGAAACATAGGAGAGGTTCAAGACAAAGCTAGCGAGATGCCCAAACCATCACATGACTAATGTTCACCTAATGGAGATCTTGTATAGAGCCTTGAATTCAATAACTAAACCAGTGGTGGATAATGCAGCTGGAGGTTCTTTCATGGACCTCACCTTTGGTCAAGCAAGAAATATGCTAGATCGCATGACGAAACAAAGTAGAGCTTGGCATACCAGGGATTCTACGGTAGCAAGCCCCACTTTATCTATTGGCATGACTGCAGACCAAAGCAGAAGAGAAGAAGAACGTGATCAAGACATGGCTCACATGAAAACACAAATGAATCTTCTGACAAAGCATTTATTATTAGGGAAGACCGAAAAAGTGAAAGCTGTGACGCTAAAAGGAAGAGACGAATCTGATTCTGAAGAGGAGGCCAACTACTTGAGCAATCAGGGGGGTTTCCACGGGAATGCCCAAGGAAACCAAGGTCGGAACTATTATGATAAATCCGGAAGCAAAGACCATGGTAGTTGGAAGAAAAACAATGAAAAGAGTGGTTTGTACGTTCCCCCTGGTAGACGTGATACCACCACATCTAATTCTGGAAATATGGAAGACATGATGGCTAAGTTATTGAAAGGAGTGGAAGCAACGAGCGCGGGAGTTACGGAGGTGATTAATGATTTGTCCTCCATGAAGCAATTAGTTGATTCTCATTCCACTTCTATCAAGCAAATAGAGCAGCAATTGAGCCAACTTTCAGCAGCATTCAATCAAAGAAAGGCTGGCACCTTACAGAGCGATACTGTGCAAAACCCAAGGAATGATGGGTCATGCATGGCCATCACTACCAGAAGTGGTAAGGAGTTGGAAACTTCAGCAAAAGACAAGCAAGTGGTTGACGAAATTGCGGACATGGACGTTACACCTAGTGACGTTGCAAAAGGAGATGATGCCGCAGCAACTACTTCCAACATCAAGGACGTTACACCTAGTGACGTGCAGCCTGAAAAAATGGAAAAACGGAAGCAAGAGGAGAAGAAAGCCATGGAGAGAACACTTCCATACCCACCACCACCTTTTCCCCAAAGATTGAAGAAGGTGGCGGATGACACTAAGTTCAGCAAATTTATGACTATGTTGAAGCAGCTGACCATTAATGTTCCACTGGTAGAGGCACTTGAACAAATGCCATGGTATGCGAAGTTTATGAAAGATCTTTTGACTAAGAAGAGGGTAGCAAGTTATGAGCTGAAGGATGATGTGCATCATTGTAGTGCAATTGCTACCCGATCGATAGTTCAGAAGAAGGCCGACTCCGGAGCTTTCACTATTCCTTGCACCATCGGATCTTTGAACTTTGCCAAAGCATTATGTGACTTAGGAGCCAGCATCAACTTAATGCCATTATCGATCTACAAGAAGTTGGGGTTAGGAGATCCTACACCAACCAATATGAGGCTTGTCATGGCGGATAGGTCGGTAAAACGACCTGTTGGTATTTTATGCGATGTCTTGGTAAAGGTTTCTTCATTTATCTTCCCAGCAAACTTTGTCATCTTGGATTGTGAAGGAGATTCGGAGGTTCCCATAATCTTGGGGCGCCCTTTCCTTGCTACAGGAAGTGTGCTCATTGATTTGAGAGCTAATGAGCTTTCATTCCGAATAAATGATGAAGTGGTTCGTTTTGATGTTTGCAAATCAATGAAGCAACCCAAAGATCTGACTGTATTTTCTGTGGCTGATGTTGTCCTTGATGATGAGAAAGAACGACTTGAAGAAGAGCAAATTCTTGATGATCCTTTGGAGGTTTTGCTCATGAAAGGAGAGATTGAGGATGCTGAAATTTCTGAAGAAGCTATTTGTGCTCTATCGGGATTAAGGACCTATCGCTATACTCCCAAGAAGCTGGATCTTGATCTCAAGAATCGACCCACACCACCAGCTAAGCCATCTATTGAAGAACCACCCACGTTAGAATTGAAGGAGCTACCAAGTCATTTAAAGTACGCATTCTTAGGAAGCAAAAACACTCTTCCAGTCATAGTGGCAGCCGATTTGGGTGAGCAAAAAGTTGCAGTTCTTATTGCAATCTTACACAAGCATATTAGAGCCAATGGATGGACCATTGCAAATATTATTGGTATTCCACCTGGGATTTGCACACATAAAATTCAGCTTCAAGAAAAGTGCACACCCACCATTGAACATCAAAGGAGTTTAAGCCCACCTATGCAAGAAGTGGTGAAGAAGGAGATTATCAAGTGGTTAGATGCAGGAGTTGTATATCCTATCTCTGATAGCACATGGGTAAGTCCTGTACAATGTGTTCCCAAGAAAGGAGGTATGACGGTGGTTGCAAATGCGAAGAATGAGCTTATTCCACTCAGGCCCGTTACTGGATGGAGAGTATGCATGGACTACCGCAAGTTGAATTCTTGGACACTCAAGGATCACTTCCCCATGCCATTTATGGACCAAATGCTAGATCGATTAGCGCGGAAAGGATGGTTTTGCTTCTTTGATGGTTATTCAAGTTATAATCAGATTTGTATTGCTCCCGAAGACCAAGAGAAGACAACGTTTACATGCCCATATGGTACGTTTTCCTTCAAACGTATGCCATTCGGATTATGTAATGCACCAGCCACCTTTCAACGTTGTATGATGTCTATTTTCTCTGATATGGTTGAAGACACTTTGGAGGTATTTATGGATGACTTTTCAGTTATTGGTGAGTCTTCTGAAGCATGTTTGGCAAACTTGAGCATGGCATTGCAAAGATGTGTAGAGTTCAACCTTGTGCTGAATTGGGAGAAGTGCCACTTCATGGTAAAAGAAGGAATCGTTCTTGGGCACAAGATCTCTGAAAGAGGAATAGAGGTTGATCAAGAAAAAATTGAGGTTATTGAGAGGATACCGCCTCCAATTTCGGTGAAGGGAGTTCGTAGTTTTCTTGGACATGCTGGGTTCTATCGTAGATTCATCAAAGACTTTTCCAAAATTTCTAGTCCATTGTGCAAACTACTAGAGAAAGATGCGAAGTTTGACTTTAATGAAGATTGCTTAAAGGCATTCGAATGCCTTAAAGGAAAACTCATTGAAGCCCCTATCATGGTAGCACCAGATTGGACGCTCCCGTTCGAAGTCATGTGTGATGCTAGTGGTGTAGCCGTTGGTGCTGTTCTTGGACAGAGAAAGGAGAAACTATTTCATCCTATCTACTATGCAAGTAAGGTCCTAAATGAAGCCCAAAGGAACTACACTGTTACTGAACAAGAGCTCCTAGCGGTTGTGTATGCGTTTGAGAAGTTTCGTGCCTACCTATTGGGTACTAAGGTGATCATCCATACAGACCATGCAGCTCTTAGGTATCTAATGACGAAGAAGGATGCAAAACCAAGGTTGATTCGATGGGTGTTGCTGCTGCAAGAGTTTGATTTTGAGGTCAAAGATAGAAGAGGTTGCGAGAACCAAGTGGCCGATCATCTATCTCGACTTGAGAATGAACATGTGGCGCAACCTGAAATTCAGATTGAAGTTCCATTCCCTGACGAGGAGATATTAACAATAACAATGGAGAAATTACCATGGTATGCTGATTTTGCAAATTTCGTGGTGAGTAATGTGCTACCTGCCAATTTATCTTACCACCAAAGGAGGAAGTTTATGCATAACGTTCAGCACTACTATTGGGATGAGCCTTATTTGTTTCAAAGATGCGCGGATGGTATCATTCGACGATGTATATCCCATGAAGAAGTGCCCACTATATTAGAAGCATGCCACACTTCGCAAGTTGGAGGACATCATGCAGGCAATCGAACGGCAAGAAAAGTTTTGCAAAGTGGTTATTATTGGCCTTCGATATTCAGAGATGCATACGACTATGTTAGAAGGTGTGACCAATGCCAACGTCAAGGTGCTATTTCAAAACACCATGAAATGCCCATGTCCAAAATTCTGGAGGTAGAATTCTTTGATGTGTGGGGTATTGATTTCATGGGTCCATTCGTGAATTCGTTTGGAATGAAATACATCTTGGTTGCGGTGGATTATGTTTTGAAATGGGTTGAAGCTGTAGCATTGGCCTACAACGAAGGAAAGCGTGTTGTAGCGTTCTTAAAGAAGAATATCTTCTCTCGCTTTGGAGTACCTCGTTCTATCATAAGTGATGGAGGATCTCACTTTTGCAACAAGCTATTCAAATCTGTATTGGCTAAGTATCGTGTCAAGCAACATAAGGTGGCTACGCCTTATCATCCCCAAACTAGTGGACAAGTAGAGGTTTCCAATCGTGAGATCAAGCAAATCCTTGCAAAGACGGTTAATGCTAATAGGAAGGATTGGTCTAGGAAGCTAGATGATGCACTATGGGCGTATAGGACTACATTCAAGACACCCATTGGTATGTCACCTTATCAGCTAGTTTATGGGAAGGCTTGTCATCTACCCATTGAACTCGAGCACAAGGCATTGTGGGCATTGAAGAAATTGAACTTGAATTGGGATGATGTGAAGAATCTGAGGTTGGAGCAGCTGAACGAACTAGATGAATTCCGTCTCCATGCATATGAACGATCGGATTTATATAAGGAGCAGATGAAGAAGTATCATGATCAGTGGATTGTTCGACGAAACTTCCAAAAAGGTGACATGGTACTACTCTTTAACTCCAGATTTAAGCTCTTCCCAGGTAAGTTAATATCGAAGTGGTCTGGTCCATTTAAAGTCATCCAAGTCTACTCGTCTGGAGTAGTCGAATTGGAAGGCAATAAGGGTGTTGTTTTCAAAGTGAATGGCCAACGTGTTAAGCCTTATATCGGTCCTCTTGACTCGATGAACAACATGGCCATCACTTATCTCGACGAAGTCTAAGTACTCGAGATTATTACGTCGAGCCACGACAATAAATAAGGCGCTAGATGGGAGGCAACCCATCGTTTTATCATTTTATCGTTTTATCGTTTTTCTATCGTTCTAGTACTTGTTTTGTTTTGCTAAATGAAAAATCCAAAAATAAGAGTCGTGCCACGACCAAAACTAAGGCGCTTGGTGGGAGGCAACCCATCGTACTAATCATTTTCGTTTGATTTTGAGCAAAAATAGGTGCAAGAAGTATTCAACGAGGAGATTGATTTCAATTGATGATTTGGACACATTGTATGGTAAAGTTGGTAAGTTAGGAATAGTGATGCATAAGGCTATGGATTGAGCATTTCTCATGCCCAAATAGGCATCGAGGAAGGCTACGCCTTGAAAAAAATAGGCCACGAACAATGCACAACCTATCCTATAGCCTAAGGTCTCGGAATCTAGTGTGCTATTGCACCTATGTTTGAGTTGTTTACTTTGTTTTTTTGTTTTCATTTTTTTTGTTTTTTTTTATTTGTCATTTTTTTAAAAAGTTTTTTCAGGAGTCAAATTTTTTTCTAGCTTCGCATGAAATTATTTTGATAGGCAGCATGCGATTATAACAAGAGTATGTGTTACAATTGTGACTATTGAGACGTTTAGACTCTAGTTGTGACTCATTATGTGATATTTTGTGGTTCAATTCCTTCACTTGTTGGGTCAAGAGTCTATATTACCTCCAATCAAGTCGACCATGTGCCTTGTGTGTGTGAGATAATAGTATCTTCTATGTATGTGGCTGATGCTAGAACTTGTCTGGTATGTATGCAAAGCGAAAATAAGGAGTGTAAGTTTAGGAGATGATTTAGGCATTTCTTTGGCAACCTATATTTGTTTACCTTTAGTTTTACCTACCCATGGACATCATCCAAGTTAAACCCTTTTGAGCCTTTAGCCTATTTCTTTGACAACCTTGTATGTAAGCCTAATCCATTTATTTCAAGACCGTAATTTGATCCAAATTCCTAAGTGCTTTAAAGTGAAAAAGTCATGTGACAACATAAGGGGAAATTGGGTAAGTATGATGCTTTAAATTGTAATGGTTCTTGAATGTGTTATGAAAAAGAAAGTGCTATCATAAGAGGTATGTTGAGAAAAGAAAAAGGAAAAGAAAGCTGAAAAGTAAGTTGTGGTTAAAATTGAAAAACAAAATAGGAGAACAAGGGTGGTAGAACAAAAGAAAGAAGAAAGGTTGAAAGAAAAAAATGTCAATGATACAATGTGATGTATTAAAGTGCTTAGGAACTTAGTCACTATTTCTGGCCAAAATAGTCCTACCCGTCCCTTAGCCTACATTACAACCATAAGAAGACCTATTTGATCCTAATCTTAGCATTCTGACATTTAGTGGAGTATTACACTAAGGGCAAGCCTATGGTCATCAGTTGCTGCATATGAATTCTTTGTGAGAGCGAGAGCAAGGATATTTTGATACCCATGTTTGAAAAATATGCTATACTTGTGAGTGATTATGGGTAATATATTGTGAGACACACATGGTTGATGAGTTTTGGATAGTGGTACATAATTCTTTGTGCCTTGATTTTTGAATATGAGTTAACCACGATCACGAGTCTATGCTAGAGGTTAAATTGTTTCTACTTATAATCGAAGAGCCACTCTTTGTTGATAATTGTTGTGCTTTTCTTGATAAATGTTTTGTGTTGTTGTTGTAAAAACCCTAAGTTGATGTTTAGAAGGACATGATATTTTGTTCGAGGATGAACAAAGCTGCAAGTGTGGGGTGTTGATGATAGGCGAATTTACACGCCTATATCAATATATTTTGCCCATATTTTAGCCTAGTTTTGAGAACAAATTATATATTTCATGCACTTTTAGTCCTTTTTCCTGTAAATGAGCTAACGAACATGATTAGAAAAGTTTCAGGTATAAATGATGCAAAATACAGCATTTTATGGCTTACTTGACGCAAAAGAAAGCTCACGAACGAAGGAGAAGGAAGTGGGACGCCTAAAGGACCAAAACTGCTGCATGGAAAATCTGTCCCGGGCTAAAACAACAATTCTGAAGACTTTGGGGACTTACAGACACAAAACTGGATTTGGACAATGATACATTAACCTAGTACAATTAGGTTATGTATTTCATTAGTTTATTTGGATTATGATAATGTTACATTAACCTAGTACATTTGGGTTAAGTGTTCCATAGGCCTAGTAGGATTTGATTATTTATTTCATTAGCATAGTAGGAGTAGGATAGAAGTATTATAAATACCCTATCATGCTAGAGATTTTTATTCAATTCCTCCCTTAGTGGAGAGAATTCATCCCTCACCACAATACATTCTTCCATCCCTCTCTTCTTCCACCACAACAATTCTACAACTCTTCTAATCTTTCCATTAATATTATTTTCTTCTACTCTTCTATTCTTAATTTCCGCAACAAGAGAAACGTTACCTTTCTAAGGAATTCACGCCTCACGCCTACCACTTGTGCTATACGAAAATCATCAATCTTGTGGTATAATAACAACAATGTCAATCGTGATCTCCTTCGCATTCATGGGTAACTAAACCTCTCTGTTGGGGTTATGGAAGCCGAATGAGATACTATCTATTGCTGTGAGTTTGTGAGTTCATGACACGTGTATTGCTTATATCATTATTCTCTTCATCTTAATCTACATTCTTTGCGGTTGCAAACCCAAGAATACGCCAGTCTAACATTTAACTTGTTCGAGAGAAAGGTTATTTGTCTGGAAAAGAGATAATGTCAAGGTAGTAGGATACCCTTTCCTATTAAAAAGCTAGTGCCGTAACTGGACTAACCTCTTGGAGAATTCGTACCGTTAGACACGCTTTAAGCTCGAGAGAGTTAAAGTGAAATAGTCCTTGTTTAGGTCGAGAGACGCTTGGATTTACCATCGACTACAATTCTCTATAAGCAATTGCATGTCAGAATTCTACACACTCATAGCCAATAGAGACGTATACCTCAGAAGGTGGACATAACCCCAACGCTTCAATTCTCATTGTTTACAACCAACGTAACAATCTTCCTCTTTTTACTTTGCTATTTTCAGCTTTTACGTTATTATTTTGGTTACACATTACAATCCCCCCTTTTTACGAGACTTGCACCAAAAGTCTAGTAACCGTTCCTTACTTGTTGACCAAGCTATTCCCTGTGGGATCGATACCCAACCCAGGTTGGGTTCTATATTTGCTAACAACCGCTTTACACTCCCACGAGAGCTGTAGATTGAGCGTTATCAATTGTGTGTCTTGAGCCGGGGGTCTATTGGAAACAACCTTTCTACCTCTTTAGAGGTAGAGGTATGGACTGCGTATATCTTACCCCCCCAGACCCCACCAGGTGGGAATACACTGGGTCTGTTGTTGTTGTTGTTGTAACTTTGATTAGAGAGAGTTCTTTATTCCTCTGTCTACGAGTCTGATAGTCAAGGATTTTTACTGGAATCTTTTCATAAGAGAGGTTGTTCTGAATGTCTACTCCCTCAACAAGGACTATGACTGTTGGGTCACCTATGCATTTCTGAATCAAGGAGACATGAAGAACCGGATGCACTAAATCTAGATCTGAAGGCGACTCGAGATCATAAGCTACTTTTCCAAAGCAACTGGGAATTTTGATGGGACTGACATATCGGGGGTTAAGCTTTCCCTTCTTTCCAAACCTCTTCACTCCCTTCATGGGATAGATTTTCAAATACATGAAATTTTCTGACCTCATGTCGAGATCCTTTTTGAACATGCATGAATGGGAACTTTAGAACATTGATGAGTCTGTAACATATGATGTGAAAAGAACTAATCCATTAAGTACATGGCTCACGTCTAATATTGGAGCTAGAGGTTCAACCTATGGGTACCCCCAACTCCAATCTAGATTCGTTATGCGTAGAGAAATTAGAGGGTTTAGGGATGATAGCTCGGGGATTATAGAGCATCTCCCCCTTGGGACATTATGTCCCTAGAAGCATACTGACTTGACTGAGATACTAAGGAAAACTAGGATGATGCACAGGTTACCTATAATCTGAATCATGACTGAATATCTGGGATCTAAAACTAAGACATAATACCCAAACTGAGTTGATCTTGCAACTACTGGAATTTCTATCTTAGAATAGTTACATTCCTAAGATTTCTAATAGTTGGACTAGGTGGAAAGATGGGAAACCACACCATATGAACTTGTTGCCTGATTGATAAACTAAATTTCTAGCTGATCGATCTAACTAATATTGAAACTTGTACTTAATCTAAGATCTTCTTCTTTACCTGAGACTACTGAAAATATTAATTTGAGCATTGAGCACAAATGCCTAAACATACTAACTTATCATGATAATTAAATGAATGATAGTTGAATACTGGGTCTACAAGATAGAACTATACTTAGTCTTGAATAACTGGACTGCAACTGCAGAGCATTATGTATAGGAGATAAGCATTGACTGAGTGACATGAGATAACTAAGCATTAATTGAGGGTTACTATATTATTTAAGAATGCAACACTAGGAGTAAAACACAATTCTAGAATAGTCCAATAAATTGAAGAACTGGAAGGTTGATAACTAAGTGACTGATAACTGTAAGCTAAGGTCGGCTAAACTTGAAACTAAATTGAGTTATCGACCCGATTAATAGGCTAGGATTGGGACTGATAATATAGCTAAGATGATAACTGAGATTGTAGCTATAACTTCGACTATAGCTGGGACAAAATACTGGTTTTTGATAACTAAGGTTTATACTGGTACTGAAGTACTGAATTCTAATGGCTAAGTAACTGAAAACTGAAAGCCATGCTTTTGCAGGACTATCTTAGTCCTTTACTAAATATTTATTATTGAACTAACTCCATAACTAAGACTCGAGGGATAGAACATCATCCCAACGAATTCACCAAGGGATCTAAACTGAGGGTATATGTGACATAGTCTGAGTTTGGTTGATCATTAGGAGTGTGGAGCATGAATCATGTGGGCGGAACATACTATAAGACAGGACATAAGTGTATGAGTCATGAGTTGTATGAGCTGAGTCAAAAATTTTTGTACTCATGGAACATGATTCGTAACACTGACTGAATTGGGATTCCTCATACTAGGAACTTGAAATGCACATGATCCTAAGGGAAGTAAGTGAATGTAAGTTGTTTTTATGGAACTAAAATGTAAAGTATGCATAAATATCATGATGGATAAAGTAAAAAACTTTGCACTGCGGTAGGAATGGGTCATGAATCATCTTCCCTTACTAATTTTTTACACATATTGGCATCACTACCAGAATCCTAAAGGCCTGACTTTTTGAGACATCATAACCGGATAGTTCTTGTATACCTGTCGGGCTATGTTATACTGACTCACTGGGGTGGAGACTAGAAAAGTTCCTATTAACATTTGGTATGACCTTAAAGTTACAAAAGAAAAAGAAGCTCCTAACTTTGAAGAAGCGTAAACATGCAAGTGAAAGAACTATATCATACCCGTGACTACATCAAGAGACCTTTCCTGATCTTTTCAGTACTGAACTGCAAAGAGTCATTTTGGATGTTACCCACTGATTGCGCTGGAATTGGCACCCTGCTAATTCAAAAGATTGGACTGAGCGGAAGGACGACTGTGATAACTTTGCGGATCGGGTTTAGGAAATTCTTGGACATAGTGACCTGTTTCACCATATCCAAAAGACACGTTACTACCTTCTCTACGCACACCCTTATGATACTTACCACATTATTCGCAAAGCGGATGAGTGCAAAAAATGCTTGCACTATTCTGAGATTTCGAGCCTAGCGCCCTATCTTTGCTACTATTTCTGAACTTAGGAACAGAAGCACTGGATGAGGAAGGAGATGGAACTGAAAACTTTGGGCTATGTTGAGAATGGTTACCACCCTGGCTAAGATAAACTATAACTACCTATTCTGGCTCCCTTATTATCTCTCTTTTTCTTCTTAAATTTCTGCTCTTTAATCTATTGAGCATGGACCATAAGTCTAGATATGTCTATTTTCTCAATCAACATCGCACTCCTACACTCCTTACCAACTCTACCTGAAATCCCAGACACAAACTTACTCATTTTGGATCTACTGTCTACTACTACATGGGGAGTATACCTGGCTAACTGGGTGAACTTGAGGGAGTATTCTTTTATGCTTATGCTATCTTTTCTGATATTGATGACTCTAACACTTTTTCTTCTTTCTACTCTAGGGGAAAGAATCTATCAAACAAAGTTGTAGAAAACTCTTCCTATTTTATAGGCTCTGATCTATACCCATATCTACCTTTCACTGTTTAAACCATGTATGGGCTACATCTTATAACTGATAAGTAGTTAACTCTGCACTCTCACTGGAAGTTACTACCATGATATTTGTGACTTTCTGAACCTAGTCGAGGAATTCCTTTGGATCCTCTTCAGACTTAGAACTTGAGAATAAGGGAAGATTCATTTAGCTAGAACAGTAGTTGGCCATTCATTTTGAGTTGTGACTGAATTGGCGAGTGTAGTAAATGCAGTCCTAAATTCTACGTGGGAAATATATTCATCTAGAGGATCTGCTAGAACGGGCTGAGTTGCTGACTAATTATCGATTCTCCATTCGCTATCCCCTTTAAAAGGCATATTCTTTAAGCGAGGGGAAAAAGTAGATTAGAAAGAGAAATTAATTAGAGATTATTCTTACTGGCACAACATAAATACTGAAAAAAGGGAAACTGTTCGTAGAGCATCTCATAGCCTCCTGCATATAAGTATGGTGCTCAACACACCCATGCACAAGACTCTACTAGATGTGATTTTTCAGACATCCTAAGACACTATTGAACCTTAGGCTCTGATACCAAATTTGTAACACCCCAAATCCGGTACCCAAAATGCTATACGGTGCTCATGAAGCCGAAGGACCACATGCTAACCCATGACTTATATTTGTAACTGAACACTAAATAATATACTGTAAATATGTAGAATATAAGCTGTAAGGCCCTAAGGATAAAAACTAAACTAATACTAATATAAAACAATGTCTGTAATGGGATATAACAATACCCAAAACTAAAAAAATTGTCTAAAATATGTTGTAGTCTGAAAGTCTATAAAGTGTCTGAAATCTATGAAGTTGATGGGACATGTCCCCAACTAACTTTGAACTACTAAAATAATACATTAATAAATAATTATGCCATCCTCGAATGATGAGGACTCACTGCTAGTCTGTCTACTAAATGTCTGATCTACCAAGGAAGATCGGGAGCTCGTGCTTCTAAACCTATGGTATAAAACACCATAGCACGAATGTGTCAGTACGATTGAATGTACGGGTATGCATGTAAGGTAGGTTGAATGTAAAGGGTTCAAATACATGAACAATGCTAACTGACTGTATAACATGAACATGAGAATACATACATAAGTGACTGTGACTAAAATTATGATAACATTGACTCATGAATAAAGAAAACATGGATTTTCTGATATCTGAGTACTAATACTGGGATACTGAATGACTAAGTCTATTGAGTACTGAGGAACTAATGTCATACTACTGATAACGAAATGACTGTTTTTGACAGTTCTGATTATTAAGAACTTGTTTGATTGATTGCATCTAATAGTCCTAAAATTTGAATAATGGTAACAAGAATTTTGTATAATTAATATACCATTAACTGGTATACTGTGTCTGACAGTCTTGCAATTTGATAGAACTAGATGAGTTTTGTATTGAGTTAAGCGACTATATCTAATAGTCTTGATTTCTATAGAACTATATTGAGTTCTATTCTGAAGATGAAATCTAAAACTAAAACTGTTGGAGGTAATCATCTAACAAGCATTCTCTGAATAAAGTAATATAGCTGATTTGGGGTCCAATCCGTAACCCCAATTGGAAGGGTATCAATACTGTGCCACTGGTAAGGACAAGCTATGAGTGATTCCTCATATAGCATGTACTCAAAAGAGAATGATGGGACCCCCATCTAATAGGTTAATCTATCTTATCTACCCTCAAAATAGCAGGTTTGATATCTCAACCTATGTTGGCAACATAGTTCTGGAGAACAAGTGAGTTCCTATCCTTGGACTAACTCAGTGCTAACTCCTACTCCCATCTGAATAGACACTAAACATGATTAACTGAACTGAAATGGATTGAGTTCTGATGCGTGAGCAGATGCTAACACATTTGAGGCTTTTAACTAAGAATAAGTATAAAGTCTTTAGCAACTTTTGTCATTTTTTATTTTTTCTCTTTGATATTGCAGTAAAAGTAGAGAAACAAGAGAATCAACAATTATGGAAATAAAAGAGTTGATTTCAGAGCAAGTAGAGAAGGAAGAATAGCTAACTACTTGTCTGATAAGTTGCCAACCTTGTGATAAGCTACCAAAGTTACCATCAGGCTTAGATAGAGAATAGCCTTCAACTGAAATTTGTGACGACATCTATGATAGGCCATCAGAAGTGTTATAAGTCGTCAAGCTCATCATCAAGCTTAGGAAGGGAATGGATTTTGAAGTAAAGAAGTGACGACATCTCTGATAAGTCATCACATGTCTGATAAGTCGTTAAGCCTCATCGTCAACCCAAGGCAGATATTATCAAAGTGAAGAGGAGCTGACAATATTCCTGATAAGCCGTCAGACTCCTAATAAGTTGGCACACACATCGTCACCTTTCTAAGAAAAAAATATGATATATGATTTTTTTCCATACTTAGACTGAATTACTTAAAGTATATGTTAGGGTTTTCATTCATGATCTTGGACATCTAGAACTCACATTTTGAGCACTTTTCTCTCTATCTTCTGACTTTAATTCTTTAGAGAGATTACTACAATTGTTTTGGGATTTTCTACTAGATCAAATCTGAGAAACACTTATTGCTATTCATCTTGCTGTAAGATCATCGATCAAATTATGAATTCAACATGTTGTTGCGCGTATTTTATTATGAGTGGCTAAATTCCCCTAAACCAAGTTGTGGGATCTATGAGTTTGGGTTTGTAACATAACTAAGTGTTCAAGAGTCTAAAGGTGATATGAACTTCTTGTTAAGTCCATTATTTTACATGCTGACTATTGGTTGCAAATAACAGTCTTTGCTTACGGGTGATTTGCTTGATATATGAAATCAACCTTAGTAAGAAGTAAATTATCAACAAGGACTTGGAAGCATTAAACTTCCATTTAATAATTAATTTTGTAACCAGATTAATTAACTTGGGATAACATCCTGTTATGAAATATGAATTCCCTAAGTTTGAGAGAATTAGGTGATTAAATATCTAAATAGGTTGAGAAACATTTAGACATAACTTAGACAAGGATAGACTATTGTTCCTACCTACCACAAGAATCTTAAAATGTTACTAGCGTCTATCAAATCCCAATATGCATAGTAAACATAACTCTGGTTTTCCTTTTCATATTGATTTCAAACACTGAACTGGGAATTAATTATTTGTTACACTTCCAAAAAAACCCAATCATAGGAAACTGGTAGCTATCAGTTGATTAACCTATAGATAACTCAAATTCACAACCTATTCCCTGTGGGATTTGACTCCAACCTAGTTGCATCATATATTAACAACAGTCTCTTGCATTCTCGTAAGAGAGGCGTAGATTAAGAATTATAAAAAATGGGGCCATTGTTGAGGATCATAGTTGTAAATTGAAGTTTGTATGCACTAATTGATTGTTAGTCAAGTTTCCTAGTTTTACATTAATTTGTTGTTTTTGTTTTTTACAAGAAATTTGTGGTGTATGCCAAGAACTAAAAGTTCTGGAGGACCATTATTACTAGTTAATCTAGAACTGCAATTAATTGGCAAAATGGCAGACCAGCAGGAGGCTGACTAGTTAGCAGCCTTATCTAGAGCTCAGGTGA
Source organism: Capsicum baccatum var. pendulum (assembly GCA_030864225.1). Taxonomy (NCBI): domain Eukaryota; kingdom Viridiplantae; phylum Streptophyta; class Magnoliopsida; order Solanales; family Solanaceae; genus Capsicum; species Capsicum baccatum. Next base: position 52,309,023 of record CM061557.1, read on the forward strand.
ATATGCAGAATGTCGGCCAATAAGTACGGTATCCAAATATTAAGGATGAACATTTGGGAGATGAAGAGTTATAAAACTATGGTATCCCAAGGCGTGTTGAGCAAATAGCTGCACCAGTACAGTGTAATGCTAACAAGAATTATCTGTTTCGAGGAAGGGAAGATCACTAGCTAGTCTAGTATGACCTCAATGATGATTATGGTGGAATGGATGGAGCAGGTGCGAAGGGTGAAATTATTCCTCCACTATTAGCACCTAGGTCAAAATTTAACATTACGAGTACTATGATTCAACTCCATAATCTGAAGGGGTTGTTGGGTGGCCTTCCTGGGGATGATCCAAACTTGCATCTGGAGAACTTTGTTACTATTTAAAAATCTTTTGATAACCCATGAGTGGGTCAGAATGCTATTCGTTTGAGATTATTTCCATTGTCTCTGTCAGGGGAGGAAACATTGTGGCTTAATAAGCTGAAACCCAATTCTATCACCAACTGGAGGCAGTTGAAAGGAGCTTTCCAAGAAAGGTTCTTTCTACCTTCTAGGAGGGTACAGTTGAGGGATGAGATTAGTAACTTTAGACAAATCCCAACTGAAGCCTTGCACAAAACCTGGGAGAGATTTCAAAAAAAGCTAACTTAGTATCCGAACCATAATATGATGGACACACTTGATGGACACTTTGTACAGGGCTCTTAACTCTGTGAAAAAACTAGGTGTATATAATGTTGTTGGTGGTTCATTTGTTGATCTTACATTCCTAGAGGCTTCAGAAATGCTAGGGACAGTGACCAAATAGAGTCGGGCATGGCATACCAGAGACTTTGTGTTAGAAAGCCCCACTATTTCTGTGGGTATGACTACAGAACAACACAGAAGAGATGAGGAGAGTGATCAAGACATGGCTCAACTAAAAATACAGATGGACTTGCTAACCAAGCATTTACTATCAGGTAAAACTGAGAAAGTGAAGGTTGTGGGATCACAGGGCAAAGTGGAGTCTAACTGAGAAGAAGTGGCGAACTATGTAAACAATCTGGGGGTTTCCAAGGCAATAGTCAAGGAAATCAAGGTCGGACTTACTATGAAAATGCTAGATATATGAATCAAGAGAAAGGAAATTGTAGGAGCAATAATGATATGAGTGGGATATATGTCCCTCCTGGAAATTGTGAAGATGCTACAACAAGTTCAAAGAAGATGACTATGGAGGACATGATGGCTAAATTGTTAAAGGGAGTGGAGGCTACCAACTCAGGGGTGACTACCATGAAGACTGATCTGTTCTCTATTAGTTAGTTGGTAAACTCGCACTCCACTATGATCAAATAGATGGAATAGCAAATAATCCAACTCTCCACAGTGCTGAACAAGAGGAAGAGTGGAAAATTACCTAGTGATACAGTCATAAATCTGCGGAATGATGGCCCATGTATGGAAATTACAACTAGAAAAGGTAAGATATTACCTGGCCCTTCTGTGGGCAAAAGTTTGATTGAAGATGTGAGTGAAGCAGAGAATGAACCCAAGGAAGGATGTCCGGTGGAGTTTGAGAAACTGGATAGTTTTGATGATGGTTTGGTAAAAGAAAAAGAGAAGGAAAAGGAAGTACTGGTGAAAACTCTCCCATGACCACCCACCACCTCCCTTTCCTCAAAGATTGAAGAAGATTTTTGAGGACACAAAATTTAGTAAATTCATGGCAATATTGATGCAGTTAACAATAAATATGCCATTGGTGGAGGCACTTGAGTAAATGCTAGGGTATGCTAAATTCATGAAGGACCTTGTGATGAAGAAAAAAGTGGTGAGCTACTAACCGAAGGATAATCTCCATTATTGTAGCACTATTTCTACGAGGACCTTGGTGCAGAAGAAGGTAGACCTAGGAGCAGTCACTATTCCTTATACGATTGGGTCTCTAGAATTTGCTAAGGCCTTATGTGATCTGGGAGCGAGCATTAATCTGATGCCGCTGGCTGTATATAAAAAGCTGGGTTTGTCAAATCCCATACCCACCAACATGCGACTTATGATGGGGGATAGGTTAGTAAAATGACCTATTGATATTTTATGTTGTGTGTTGGTGAATGTAGCTAGCTTCATATTTCCTGCGGATTTTGTCAATATGGATTATGAGGTAGACTTTGAGGTGCCCATAATTTTGGGTCAACCTTTTCTCACAATCAGAAGTGTGTTGATTGATTTGTGACCTAATAAGCTCTTATTCAGGATAATGATGAGGTGGTGCAATTTGATGTGTAATGAATGAAGTATCATAAACAAATAAGTGTGTTCTCAATTGTGGATGTGTATTATGAGGATGACCAAAAGGTGTCAATAGAGGAGAAACTTGTTTTTGAGCCTTTAGCTGTAGTTCTGATGAATTTTGATCGTGAAGGCATTAAGGAGTACGAAGAGACTATTTGTCCATTATCAGGAATGGGTTCATAATTTGTCCTTTATCAGGAATGGGTCATACTCTTATGCCCCTAAGAAGCTAGATCTTGATCTTGCTAATAGACCAACACCACCAGCTAAGCCATCCATTGAGGAGTCACCAGTGTTGAAATTGAATGAACTGCCTCGGCATTTAAGGTATGTATTTTTTGGCAACAAAAACACGCTACCCATTATTATTGCAGCTGATTTGGGTGAGCAATAGGTAGAATCACTTGTTTCAGTACTTCATAGGTACGAAAGAGCAATAGGATGGACTATCACATATATTATTAGCATTACCCCTAGCATTTGCACGCATAAAATACAACTTAAGGAAGATTGTACTCTAACCATTGAGCACCAGCATCGTCTTAACCCATCAATGAAAGGAGTGGTTAAGAAGTAAATTATTAAGTGGTTGGATGCAGGAGTTGTTTACCCTATTTCTAGCAGTAAATGGGCGAGCCCAGTCCAATGCGTGCCCAAAAAAGGGGGCATGACTATTATTGGAAATGGAATAAATGAGTTGATTCCACTCAGGACTGTGACTGGGTGGAGAGTTTGCATGGAATAGCACAAACTAAACTCATGGACTTTGAAAGACCACTTTCCAATGCCCTTTATGGACCAAATGCTTGATCTGTTGGCCAAAAAGGGATGGTATTACTTCTTGGATGGGTATTCTGGATATGATCAAATCTGTATTGCTCCTGAAGATCAAGAGGAGATGACATTAACATACCCATATGGCACCTTTGCATTGAAGAGGATGTTGTTAGGGATATGCAATACACCTGCTACGTTTCAATGGAGCATGATGTCTATTTTCTCAGATATAGTGGAAGATACCTTAGAGGTGTTCATGGATGATTTCTCCATGGTGGGAGATTCATTTGAGCTGTGTTTGGCAAAACTGAGTATGGCCTTGCAAATATGTGTTGAATTTAATTTGGTGCTTAATTGGGAGAAATACCACATTATGGTAAAGGAGGGCATCGTTCTCGGGAAAAAACTTTCAGCAAAAGGGATAGAGGTTTATCAAGCCAAGCTTAAAATTATTGAAAAACTACCACCTCCCATTTTAGTGAAGGGAGTGCGTAGTTTTCTTGGATATGCTAGCTTTTACAGGAGGTTTATAAGAGACTTTTCGAAGGTTTCAAATCCACTTTGAAAACTTTTGGAGAAAGAAGTAAAATTCTCCTTCAATGATGATTGTTTGAAGGTATTTGAATACCTTAAAAAGAAGCTAGTCTAGGCCCTTATCATTGTTGCACCGAACTGGTCAAAACCATTTGAGATCATGTGTGATGCAAGAAGTGTTTCCCTTGGAGATGTGTTGGGACAAAAGAAGGACAAATTGTTTCATATAATATATTATGCCAGTAAAGCACTGAATGGAGCACAAAAGAACTACACTATCATAAAATAGGAACTCCTGGCTATAGTGTGTGCTTTTGAGAAATTCAGGGCTTACCTGCTTGGGACCAATGTGGTGGTTCACACTGACCATGCATCCTTGAGGTATTTAATGGCTAAGAAGGATGCAAAACCAAGGTTGATTAGATGGGTGTTACTTCTACAATAATTTGACTTCGAAGTCAAAGATAGGAAGGGTTGTGAAAACCAAGTGGCGGATCGCCTATCTAGAAGGGAAGGGGAGCAGGTAGTTAGTGACGAAGTGGAGACAAATTATGCATTTCCTGATGAGGAGATCTTGGCTGCTACTATGGAGAAAATGCCTTGGTATGCTGATTTTGAAAATTATGTTGTGAGTGAGGTCATTCTAGAAAATCTTTCTTTCCATCAAAGAAAGAAATAAGAAAGAAATTCCTTCATGATGTGACATATTACTTCTGGGATGAACCGTATCTTTTTTGGCGATGTGCTGACAATATTATAAGGATATGTGTGCCAGAAGTAGATGTATTATGTAAATTGGAAGCTTGTCATGAATCCCCATTTGGAGGTCACTATGCAGGTGATCGAACGGCTAGGAAGGTATTGCAGAGCGGTTACTATTGGCCGACATTATTCAAGGATGATCATGAGTTTGTGCAAGAATATGACCAATGTCAGAGGCAGGGGTTGATCTCTAAAACACATGAGATGCCTTTGACTAAGATTCTTGAAGTGGAGTTGTTTGACGTCTGGGGCATAGATTTCATGGGTCCTTTTGTAAGCTTATATGGGATGAAGTAGATTCTAGTTGTTGTTGACTATGTATCGAAATGGTTAAAAGTTGTTGCCTTGTCTAATAATGAAGTAAAGAGGGTTGTTGCTTTTCTCAAAAATAATATCTTCTCTTGCTTCGGAGTACCACATACTAGTATAAGCGATGGAGGATCTCATTTTTGCAACAAAGTGTTTCAAGCTGCCTTAGAAAAATATAGGGTGAGATAGCATAGAGTAGCCACTCCATATCACCCATAAACTAGTGGGCAAGTGGAGGTGTCAAATTGAGATATTAAATCCATCCTAGCCAAAACGGTGAACGCTAGTCAAAAAGACTGGTCTCCAAAGCTCGATGAATCCTTATGGGCATACCGGACTACTTTCAAGACACCAGTTGGCATGTCACTATTCCAGTTAGTCTATGGTAAAGCATGCTACTTATCAATATATCTAGAGAACAAGGCTTTATGGGCCCTTAAAAGGTTAAATTTGAGTTGGAAGAAGCCAGCAGAGCTAATACAAGGCAACTGAATGAGATAGATGAATTCCATCTCAGGGCATATGAAAGAGCAAACCTATATAAGGAAAAGATGAAGAAGTATCATGATTGGAGGATTGAGAAATGAGATTTCCAAAAAGGTGACTTGGTGCTTCTTTTCAATTCTAGAACTAAATTCTTCCTTGGTAAGCTTAATTCCAGTTGGTCAGGACCATTTAGAGTTTGTTAAGTCTACTCATCTGGAGTAGTAGAACTTGAAAATGAAGACAGTAGCATCTTCAAGGTAAATAGGCAATGAGTCAAATATTTCTAAGTATAAACACTTACCTGAAATTTCTAAGTCTAGGACCTCTTTTCAAGCATTAACAGACCAAGTTAAGCTTAGAATTTTGCAGGGTCTAACAGCAATCACTAATCTTATGGTATCTAATTGATCAATGGGAGCAAATACCTTTTCATAGTCAACACCATATTCTTGCGTCTAGCCTTTAGCTACTAAGCGAGCTTTAAACTTGTCGCCCTCTCTCTTTTCCTTCAACATTGTTTTGTAAACCCATTTGACACCGATGGTTTTTTTATTTTCTGGAAGATTTGTCAACTCCCAGGTATTATTTCTTTCAATTGATCTAATCTCCTCATCCATGGCTTGCTGCCACTTTGGATCTTTTACGGCATCAATAAAAGATATAGGATCACAATCTTCAAATAAATAAAAATAATTAACTATATTTCCAGATTTACTGATCCCATATACCTCATAATCTTCCATCCAGCTCAGTGCACCGCTACTACGTTGAGGACGTTCATTGTTGAACTGAGCATCACCTGATTCATGTTCAACACCTCCAGTATCGTGTACTATTGGACTTGATTGTGAACTAATCTTCAAAGATCGTTCCTGTTCTTCTTCTTCTTCAACAAAAAATGGAATACGTTGATGCGAACTATTGTCGCTCCAAATACAGATTGATTCTTTATCAAAAATAACATCTCGACTAATAATAATTTTCTTGGTAATAGGATTGAACAAGCAATAATCTTTTGATTTGTCATCAACACCAAGTAAAATGCATTTCTGACCTTTAGCGTCCAACTTTTTCCTCGCAGCATCTGTAATATAGGCATATGCTATACATCTAAAAATCTGAAAGTACTCAACATTTGGTTTACACTTTCTCCAAGCTTCATGAGGTGTCATATTTCAAATAGAGCTAGTAGGATAGCTATTCAATATATTAACACTCCAATGAACTGCTTCTGCCCAAAAGTTTCTTGGTAAGTAACTTCTCTTCAAAAGACTACGCATCATATCAAGAATTGTATGATTTTTTCTTTCACACACCATTCTGTTGAGGTATGTAGGATGCCCTAAGATGCCTTTTGATTCCATGCTTCTCACAAAATTCTATTAATTCTAGTGAGTTGTATTTGCCACCCCGATCAGTCTGCAAACACTTAATTTAACAACCAACTTCATTTTCAACAAGCACTTTAAACTTCTTAAAAGTTTCAAATGCTTCTGATTTTTCTCTGAAGAAACAAACCCATGTATTTATGCTATAACCATCAATGAAGCTAATGAAATAGAGTTTACCTCTATTAGACGTAGGACATATCGCACCACAGATATCTGAGTGCACCAACTCTAACACATTCTTTGCCCTCTAAGACTTTCCTATTTGAAATGGTTCATGATGTTGCTTGCTAACTGCACACTCTTCACATACTTCATCGGGAGAGTCAAGCTATGAATAACTAAACACCAACTATTTTTTCTTTAAGAACTTTATGCTTCCAAAATTTAAATGCCCATAACAAAAATGCCACTTCCAAGCATCCTCTTTCACTTTGACAGAAAGACAATATTTTATGGAGTTGTGAAGATAGAAAGGAAACAGTCAATTTGACGACATGTTAACTTATGCGATTAACCGTAAATGAGGATCTTGTATCTTAAAAACTCCATTCTATAAATTAAGTTCATATCTCTTTTCTTAAAGCTACCTGACACTTAATAAATTTATCTTCAACGCAGAGAAATAAAACACATCACCTATGGTATGAATAGCATTGTTTTTGGTTGAAACTTGTACCTTTCATTTTCCCTGGGAAGAGACCACTAAATTATCTCCAAATCTAACAGTATCTTGAAAAGTTTCATCCAACTCTGAGAATGCCTAATTCTTCCCACACATGTGATTGTTATATCCGGTATCAAGATACCACAAATTAGTGGAAACTTTCTCTTTGGAAGTATACGCCATCAAAAATGAAACCTCCTCTTCTTTTTCCTTTGTTTTAGCGTCTTCCTTTCTTGCTTCAAAATTAGATCTGCCACCACGATTCTTACTTAAATTGATATGACACTCAGATTGGTAGTGTCCAAATCAATGTCATCAATAGCATTCAACTTGAGACTGACTTGTCACGTCTTTTTCCTTTCCCTGAGAATCGCCAGCTTTGTATTCTCCCCTTTCTAGTGACAACTTTTCCCTTTCCATTTGTCTTTCTCTGGATCTCTTCCTTTTGAATACATCACTTCCTTCAATGCTACTTCAGCTTTGCCTTTTTGGTTTATTTTCTGCTCATAAACCAACAAAGAACCTTGAAACTCCTCAATAGAAAGAGCAGCAACATCTTTGGATTCTTCGATGGAGCAGACAATATAATTGGACTTTGTAGTCATCGAGCGAAGTATTTACTCAATGATGGTAACATCCTCTAATTTTTCTCCATGAATTCATATTTTATTTACGATAGCTAAAACTGTAAAGAAATATTACCGACTCACCGCCTTGCATACGTAGAGCGTCGAACTCACCATGAAGTTCTTGAAGCTGCACTCATTTTTGCCTTCGTTGTTCCTTGATACTTCTTCTTCATGGAATCCCATATTCTTTTAGAAGTATCCTTCCAAAGAATTGTTTCCAGTACTGATCGATCAATAGCCTTAAAAGGGTAATTCTTCGCTTTGAGATCCTTTAACATTAGACTGTCAAACTCTGCCTATTGTGCTATTGAAAAAGCAGTACCAGTTGCTGGCTCTTGCACACTAATAATTTCTCCATCAACATACTCCAATGGTTGTAATGTCCATCGAAATACGGAATAGGAGGCTGAACAAAATTTTCATTTGTCATTGTTTTGTTGCTGCAATAGTACTCCAAAAAGGAAAAAAAATTTTCTGGCTCGGATACCAAATGCTAGAAAAAATAAACTGCAGCAGCAATTAAAAGAAAGAGACTCTACAAGTGTGGAAATTGTCTGCTTATTCCAGTTACAAATATGAAATTACAAGAGTCCTTAAATAAGATAAAAACCACTAAACAACACGTTTATTTGTTCCTAATAATTCTGAATCTAAATCCACTACAGACTAAAGACTAGGAAACTACTTATTGACTCCTAAATAAATGCAACAAACTAACTACTGACTCACCACAAAGCTAGTCATGTTGCTAACAGGGAATGTTGGAAAGTAATCTATCTACTATTTACAATAATTCGACTACTCATGTGGATGTATGGGTTATGAAGGAGTATGAGAATAAAGAATCTTGGTGAAAGATTTTTACAATCAATTACCCTATATATCCCGTACATTATTTATTTTCTCACTCTTTTTTCAATCAAAAAGAGGTGAATTTTTGCTTATGTTTCATAATACTACCATGATATACAATCCAAAGGATAACATAAGCAAATGTTCACATATTAATGAATTTGATTATGGTATTTTGACAAAATTCTTTCCTACCCTAGTCTGTCTGCTTTCACAAAATAAACAAGGGACACTACAAGATTCAAGGCGGCAATTATTATGATTATTGCAATTGTGTAAGTGATGATTTGTATGAGTTTGATTTTACGTATTTTGCAAAAAACATGTTTTGAGGAGAACTTTAACACATTGCACATCTTTTTTAAGTAAAGATTTAACTCATTAAAAATACAAATTACTCTTACATTCCGTGAATATGAAAGTTGTCGATGTTATTATAGGCTTATATTATTCAGTAGACTATAATGATTATTCACTAGTTGACGTTAAAGGAATAATCTGATACAAAGGATATGACAAGGGGGAACTAAAAGGACCTGTGAAATAGTTAACAGGACTTTCTTTTCACTTTTCACTTCTACTTAACCCGAGGAAGAAAAAATATGAAATACTTTCATTGCTTTTTTTTCACCGACTTATATCCAATATGAAGTTTACAATTTTTGATCCCCTTGCACTGCAATTCTATATGCGAAAACATAATAACCTTACTAAATACTATGAAATTTCATATTGATAATCCAAAAAGGTGCAAGAAATATGGGTAGAGTGTTCATAGTCCATACCACTACCTCAGAGGTGAGGTATACAGGTTATTTTCGATATATCCTACAGCTAAACTAAATAAAGGATAGAAAAATTAAGTTCATTGATTTTGCTTGCCAGTTTACGTTCATACTATCATCCAACAATTACCTAAAATCTTTACCACATTCAGACTCGAGCAGTTTTAGATAAATAAAGATGCTCCCATGTCACGATTTCCTAAATGTATAACACATTTGAAATTGAAGCATAATTCTATGTTGTTTTTCCGGCATTGAAGCATAAGTTAATGCATTTAAGTGATACTTCTTTAGACAAATATGTACGATGTATCCTTTCCAAACTTAACCGTATCTACTAATTCCCCCATTTGGACAAATGATGACGTGCACTTGATTTTGCAATCTTTCTATTAACTTGGAGGAGTGGTATAGCTCTTCATTTCTAAGCTTTCAAGTTTCACGCAATTTATTTTTAGTATCTACTGATTTTGTTTTATGTTAAATCATGTAATTTCGTCGTTATTTTTTTCCTTCCTCGAAAGAAGAGCGGAAGAATTAACATATCTGATTCTATAAGTTGAAGACAAGATATCAAACTTGGAAAAAGGAAACATTTTATATCAAATAAATTTTGAGTCGAACAGAAAATTTTGAGAAAACCAATATCCAAATTAACAATTCACACAAAAACTAGATTCAATGAAAGAAAAACGAGAACTTTAAACTAATGCTCCAAGAAATAATTTAAAATACTGCTATGAAGACATCGACCTTAAAACTCAAGAATGCATCAACAACTAATGTTTCATCTTTATAATTGCAAACTGGATAATAGTCACTAAAATTAACCCCAAAGACCCATACACAAGTTTAAAATTTTGTGTAACGCCCCACATTTTTGACCTAGAAATTGAAACGCCATCCCTACATGTGTAAGCTCTAAATCCATGGTTTATATTTAAATTCATGTGTCATTAACTTTCTCCTACTATATGAAGTGATTATGAGGTGAAAAATGTTCATAGAAATGGCCTAGAGCAAAGTTAAGCTAAGAACCTTTCATTCATCCAAAATTGGATATTCAATTCTACAAGAATCTAATTTGAATGTGTATAACTTTTGATACACATAGAATTTTGTATCTCAAGACCTACCAAATTGTATATAATTGAATTAGCTTTTCAACGATACTAATTTCGCCAAAATTTGATAACCGAGCAAAAAGTTAAGGCATTTTCTTTGTGATATAGTAAGTCGATGCGATGTCGATGCGACGCATCAGCCTACATGTTACAGAGCTATTTCACATGCTATTGTAGTTTCCAGTGGGTCTATGGGTATTTTGGTGCTTTTCCCTCACCCAAAGTCTGTCCCTAACATAAAATTCAACCCCAAGAAACATCAATTACATCCTTATTAAATTTTCTCTCAAACAAAAACCCTAACAATCTCCAAGAATAAGAAATCAAGAACCAATCCTTAAGTTTAAAATTTCAAGAAGACAGATCAAGATTCGAGGTCGATCTTTCACATCTTATAATTTAAGGTATGTGAGACTACTCTAAACACCTTGGGCATAAGTTTAATTGTTTTATTAAGATTAAAGATCCCCAATTATGATTTATAGTGAAATAGTCGATATTATTTTTGAAAATTATGCATCATCGGGTTGTTTTGATGAAAATATGTGTTATCTTGAGCCACTTTTTGTGGAAGTTGATCTATAACTAGGGATATATAATTTTGTCTAATTGTAAAGTTTAAATGAGAGCATAAATGATCAAAACTCCCTCTTTGATCATGATATTGCCGATTTTTATTGTTATGGGTTTCTTAAAGGCATGAACTTTCTAAACGAAAAAAATAATGGGTGAATGCTTGATAAATGATCATGGTTTGGTACTGTTTTTGACATGTTGAGAACGTTTTCATATGATAAATGTTTATTGTGTCAAATTAACACCTTTCTTGGATTTTTAAAGAAATTACAAAGATGAGGTGACCATCTATTGATTCTATAATTGGGAGGAGAATGCTTTGATGAAGGTTTTGAATGAAAGATTTATTGCAAAACTCTCTCCCATTTGATGTTTAAAAGTAAGGGTGGTCACTAATATGATAATAAGTGGAAAAGGGCTACAGATTGATATGATGTGATTTGATTGACTTGCAAGTCAGGGTATGACAATACCCGGTGATTACATGCCCTTAATAAGATAAGTATTAAATGTTATGAAAGTATGAAGAATGTTTGTTTTAAAAAACTAAAAGTCATGCTTAAGAGAGCTAGTAGGTTAACCGAAGAAGGCATTTGAGTGTAAGGACTCATCACTGAAAACCGTAGTTGCCGATATGGGTATTATGATATTGTATCCTATAAGAAGGGATAATAAAAATGATTAGGACATCTCACATGGGGGGATTCCTGCGGTGTGCTCACATGGGGGGCATCACCATCTCCAAATCTTGGTGTCTACTTGGATTGGAGGCTCGGCCGCTGAGTCAAGGGTGAGTTCCATATAGCCCATGGAATTTTAAATTTGTAAGGTATACCGACTAGCTCAGAAGAATAACATAGAATGAATCAAGATTGTCAAGAACTGATTTGAAATTATTAAATATGCCCTGGTATTTTACTTTTACAATGTTTACTATTATTGTAAAATGATCTCACCTATTTTTTGTATAAATTTTTGCTATTTTGAGTTGTTTCACATACCAGTACATCTGTATTGACCCTTTATATTTCAGGATTCGTGGCATAGTTCTGCAGTCCTATATAACAGTAGATTTGTGTGTGTCAGAAGTTGCAGTTGGTGAGCCTTCTCTTTTCTAGAAGGCATAATTTTCAGATTTTATTGTTTCTCTCTTTTTAGAGGTCTACTAGGGACCTTGTCCCAAATTTCAAACAAATGACATTTTCAGTTATTAGAGATTTCGCTGACTGATGTTAGACGTTGTTAGAGGTTTATGGTTTTCTTTCTAGATTGTTCAATATTATATTAACCATGATTCTGTATTATTTAATAGTTATGTATTTTTCTTCATATTATATTAAAGTATGTATGATTGCCAGATAGAGAAGGGCGCTCGGTCCTTGACAGTTTGGGATGCCCGTCAAGGCTAGGGTCCCAACATGGGTCATGAAAAACTTGATATCACAGTATGGTTCATGGTCCCAGGGTGACTTTGAAATTGTATCTAGTAGAGTCTTTCTTATGGGTGTGTTGTGCACCATACTTATAATCAGAAGGCTACCAGGCATTTAGGAGTTGTTTCTTATTATTTCCTACTCTAGTTCATGCTATAGCGTCATCGATAAGAAAGTTATCTAAATTCATTCCTTGTTCTAATTTCATGGGTCATGCCTCACTATCGAGGCGATTCAAGTCTAAGAGTCTAGCTTTTACAACGACGTAGTTCTCTCTAATTGAGTTATCCATAAAGTTAGAAGATAGAACGAGGACTTGAGAGGAGTCCATTAGTGCTTTAAGGTTTATTGATTTTAATGTATGCCTTTATTTTTATGAAATCATATTTTTCAGCCTAAGGTACAAAGTCCATTCAGTCCTCTTTCAAAATTCTTATTGAAGATGTCTTTGATAACGCTCAATCTACAGCTCTCGTTTGAGTGTAAAGAGGTCGTTAGCAAATATAGAACCCAACCTGGGTTGGGTGTCGATCCCACAGGGAATAGCTTGGCCAACAAGCAAGAGAAATTACTAGACTTTTAGTGCAAGTCTCGTAAGAATGGGGGGATTGTAATATGTAACCAAAGTAATAAAATAAAAGTTGAAAGTATCAAAGTAAAAAAGAAAGATTGTCACGTTGGTTGTAAACAATGAGAATTGAGGCGTTGGGGTTATGTCCACCTTCTGAGGTATGCGTCTCTATTGGCTATGAGTGTGTAGAGTCTTGACATGTAATTGCTTATAGAGAATTGTAGTCGATGGTAAATCCAAGCGTCTCTCGACCTAAACAAGGACTATTTCACTTTAACTCTCTCGAGCTTAAAGCGTGTCTAACGGTACGAATTCTCCAAGAGGTTAGTCCAGGTACGGCACTAGCTTTTTAATAGGAAAGGGTGTCCTACTACCTTGACGTTATCTCTTTTCCAGAAAAATAACCTTTCTCTCGAACAAGTTAAATGTTAGACTGGCGTTGGTCTATGCGTCTTCTTTTCTAGACAAATAACCTTTCTCTCGAACAGGTTAGATGTTAGAATGGCGTGTTCTTGTGTTTGAACCGCAAAGAATGTAGATTTAAGATGAAGAGAATAATGATATAAGCAATATACGTGTCTCGAACTCACAAGCTCATAGCAATAGATAGTAACTCATTCGGCTTCCATAACCCCAACTAAGAGGTTTAGTTACCCATGAATGCGAAGGATATCACGTTTTGCATGGTGGATGGCGTGAATAGTAGGTGTTTGGCGTGTGGTTTTGGTGATTCCGTAGCAAGTAACGATTCTCTTGTTGTGGAATTTAAGAATAGAAGAGTAGATTAGAAGTGTAGTGGAAGATGAGAGGGATGGAAGAAAATTAATTGTTGAATTGAGTGAAGAATGAATTTCTTGAATTAAGAGAGGAGTTGCCTCCACTAAGGGAGGACTTGATTAAAATCTCTAGCATGATAGGGTATTTATAATACTCCTATCCTACTCCTACTATGCTAATGAAATAAATAACCAAATCCTACTAAACTAAGGAAATACTTAACCCATTTGTACTAGGTTAATGTAACATTCTCCTAATCCAAATAAACTAATGAAATACATAACCCAATTGTACTAGGTTAATGTATCATTGTCAAAATCCAGCTTTGTGTCTGTAAGTCCCCAAAGTCTTCAGAATTGCTGTTTTAGCCCGGGACAGATTTTCCATGCAGCAGTTTTGGTCCAGGTCCCCAGAGTCTTCAAAAATGCTGTTTTAGCCCGGGACAGAGTTTCCATGCAGCAGTTTTGGTCCTTAGGCGTGTAAACTCCCTTTCCTTCCTTCGTGAGCTTTCTTTTGCGTCAAGTAAGCCATAAAATGCTGAATTTTGCATCATTTATACCTGAAACTTTACTAATCATGTTCGTTAGCTCATTTATAGGAAAAAGGACTAAAAGTGCATGAAATATATAATTTGTTCTCAAAACTAGGCTAAAATATGGGCAAAATATATTGATATAGGCGCGTAATTTCGCCTATCATCAACACCCCACACTTGAAGCTTTGTTCGTCCTCGAACAAAATATCATGTCCTTCTAAACATCAACTTAGGGTTTTTACAGCCACAACACAAAACATTCCTCAAGACAAGCACAACAACTATCAACAAAGAGTAGCTCTCTGATTATAAGTAGAAACAGTTTAACCTCAAGCATAGACTCGTGATGGTGATCAACTCGCATGCAAACGTTAAGGTGCATAGAATCATATACAACTATCCAAGACTCATCAACCATGTGTGTCTCACAATATAGTACCTATAATCACTCACAAGTATAGCATATTTTTCAAACATGGGTATCAAAATATCCTTGCACTCACTCTCACAAAGAATTCATATGTAGCAACTGATGACCATAGGCTTGCCCTTAATGTAGTACTCCACTAAATGTCGGAATGTTAAGATTAGGATCAAATAGGTCTTCTGATGGTTGTAATGTAGGCTAAGGGACGGGTAGGACTATTTTGGCCAAGAATAGTGACTAGGTTCCTAAGCGCTTTAATACATCACTTTGTATCATTGACACTTTTTTCTTTCAACCTTTCTTCTTTCTTTTGTTCTACCACCCTTGTTCTCCTCTTTTGTTTTTCAATTTTAAGAACAACTCACTTTTCAGCTTTCTTTTCCTTTTTCTTTTCACAACACACCTCTTATGATAGCACTTTCTTTTTCATAATACATTCAAGCACCATTACAATTTAAAGCATCATACTCACCCAATTTCCTCTTATGTTGTCACATGACTTTTTCACTTTAAAGCACTTAGGAATTTGGATCAAATTACGGTCTTGAAAGAAATGGATTAGGCTTACATACAAGGTTGTCAAAGAAATAGGCTAAAGGCTCAAAAGGGTTTAACTAGGATGATGTCCATGGGTAGGTAAAACTGATGGTAAACAAATATAGGTTGCCAAAGAAATGCCTAAATCATATCCTAACTTACACTCCTTATTTTCGCTTTGCATACATACCAGGCAAGTTCTAGCATCAGCCACACACATAGAATATACTATTATCTCACACACACAAGGCACATGGTCGACTTGATTGGAAGTAATATAGACTCTTGACCCAACAAGTGAAGGAATTGAGTCACATAATATCACATAATGAGTCACAACTAGAGCCTAAACATCTCAATAGTCACAATTGTAGCACATACTCTTGTTATAATCTCATGCTGCCTATCAAAATAATTTCATGCGAAGCTAGAAAAAAAAAAAATTTTACTACTAAAAAAAACACAACAAAACAAAAAATGAAACAAAAGCAAACAAACATAGATGTGAATAGAGAAGTATTATAGCATGCAATACCACCACCCCACACTTAGTCGGGACACTGTCCTCAGTGGAAAATAAATACGAGGAACCTGGTTGGTCGGACTTATTCTCTATGTCTGGGGTTATACCCCTTGCATTGGAATCATCATCAGAGTCGTCATCCTTAGAAGTTCCTCATAAGTATCCCACTTAATTCCAAGCGTGAGTCAGGGTATTTGCTGCGAGGAGGGTTCTCCTTGGTCCTTGCAACTTCTCTTTTTGCCCTTTTGGGAGGTGGTAGCCTTCTCCTTGCCTTGTCTCGCTTTAGGTGCCATTGTACCTGAGACTAGAAATAGTGTTAGTTGCAGCACAATCTCACTTGATACAATCTATATGCAAGTACTAGGGGTACCACCCCACACTTAGTTTTGTTGCACAAATCAGCGAGGTGAACGTAGTCGATTTACTCAGATTTCGTCGACATACGTTTTAGGATTGTATTCCAACAAGAAAATCAGCATTGTATCACTTATTTGCAGCCATTGGACTAATTTCATGGTAGATATAGCAACCCTACGACGTAGGGGTTGCCACATGGAATCGTTATTCTTACAACAAGCACAACCTCCTAAGTCGATAGGCACTATAATCTTATCCCGATGGCCGGGATAGTCTAACATGTAAGCATCCAAACAACACTCTTAAGCAATATTCATAGCCATATCAATTCAGCAAATATCATAACAATGCTATTGAAACCAAATTCAAGTCGGAAATAAGTCAAGAATTCCCTACGTATATGTTCACTCACATGATTATGCAACAACAATTCAAACACATGAACATCACCAACAATCTTATATGATTTAGCAATTTATAATAAGCATAGCAACGTAGTACTTACGATAAATAAATGAAGAATAAGAGAGTACTTACTTGCTTGAAGCTTGTGGGGACGGTGTTGTGAATTGGAAGAGCAAAAGAAGAAAATTTTGAGAAGATTTGGAAGGTTATGTGGCGCCTTTGGGGTGTTTTTCTAATGTGGTTGTGTTGTAAAACTATGTCCCCTTTATATAGGAAGAGTATGGGTCGGGTCATGACCCATTTACAATCGGATTTGGGGACAAAATCACCACATATGCGGCGCATATCCCTCGGCATATCACTTACATATGCGGCGCATTGTCCATGGCATAATGGGACATATGCGCCGCATTTCCTATGGCATATCTAGACATATGCGGCGCATATCCTATGGCATTTGGTCTCAGTATCTCAAATGCCATAGCATAGGCGGCGCATAGTCAAAAGCACAACTAGGAATAGGCGGCGCATAGGGTATAGCACACTAGATTCCGAGTCCTTAGGCTATAGAATAGGTTGTGCATCGTTCGTGGCCTGTTTTTACCAAGGCCTAGCCTTTCTCGAAGCCTATTATGACGTGAGAAAGGCTCAATTCATAGCCTTATGCATCACCATTCCTAACTTACCGACTTTACCATACAATGCGACCAAATCATCAATTGAAATCAATCTCCTCGTTGCATACTTCTTGCACCTATATTTGCTCAAAACCAAATGAAAACGATTAGTACGATGGGTTGCCTCCCACCAAGCGCCTTAGTTTTGGTCGTGGCACGACTCTTATTTTTGGATTTTCATTTATCAAAAGCAAAAACAAGTACTAGAAAGACAAAATGATAAAACGATAAAATGATAAAACGATGGGTTGCCTCCCATCTAGCGCCTTATTTATTGTCGTGGCTCGACGTAGTTACCTCGAGTACTTAGACTTCGTCGAGGTAAGTGATGGATCGTTTTCTGAAAGGATTTAGACGACAATGAGGCTTACCTGTGGTCATGCGATCTTTTTCGAGCTGGCTCATACGTTTCTCCGGAGAGTCACCAATTATATCATCAATAGTCCAACCCATAGCTCTCTTGTATCTCCTCAGAGCAGAGATGAGAGCTTCTACGTGCTGTTCACTTAAATCATCCACCACACTTATCGGAAGTATATTTCTACTTTCCAAGAACACATACCTTAGATAATCGGGAAGCTCTTGCGATTCTAGCATTGGTGGCTCGTCAAAGGGAGTCTTCGCTGTTGGTTGATTCTTGAGTTCACAATCCGGTTGCTTAGGAGTATAAGACTCTATTTCTGTTAGATCACCCATAAGTTCTTCATAATCTTCATTATCCTCATGCTCAACATTCAGTGGCGCAGCAGACAATGGATCAACAGTAGGTTGTTTCTCTATAGATAATGCTTTCGTATCCCCATAATGAACATCAGCTACAGATGACTCATTCATATCGCTGGGATGCTTCATTGTTTCGCATATATCAAACCGTACCACTTCGTCAACCACTTGCTTGCCTTCTGCTGAAGTTTCCAGCACCTTACCACTTCTGGTAGTGATGGCCATGCATGACCCATCATTCTTTGGGTTTTGCACAGTATCGCTTGGTAAGGTGCCAGCCTTTCTTTGATTAAATGCTGCAGAAAGTTGGCTCAATTACTGCTCTATTTGCCTGATAGAAGTGGAATGAGAATCAACTAGTTGCTTCATGGAGGACAAATCATCAATCACCTCCTTAACTCCTGCGCTCGTTGCTTCCACTCCTTTCAATAACTTAGCCATCATGTCTTCCATACTCCCAGAATTAGATGTGGTGGTATCACGTCTACCAGGGGGAACGTACAAACCACTCTTTTCATTATTTTTCTTCCAACTACCTTGGTCTTTGCTTCCAGATTTATCATAATAGTTTCGACCTTGGTTTCCTTGGGCATTCCCACGGAAACCCCTCTGATTGTTCAAGTAGTCGGCCTCTGCTTCAGAATCAGATTCGTCTCTTCCTTTTAGCGCTACAGCTTTCACTTTTTCGGTCTTCCCTGATAATAAGTGCTTGGTAAGAAGATCCATCTGCATTTTCATGTGAGCCATGTCTTGGTCACGATCCTCTTGTCTTCGCCTCTGCTCTGCAGTCATGCCAAAAGATAAAGTGGGGCTTGTTACCTCAGAATCCCTGGTATGCCAAGCTCTACTTTGCTTTGTCATCCGATCTAGCATTTGGCTTGCCTGCCCAAAGGTGAGGTCCATAAAAGATCCTCCAGCCGCATTATCAACCACTGGCTTAGTCACCGAATTCAACGCTCTGTATAATATCTCCATCAAGTGGACATTGGTCATATGATGGTTTGGGCATCGCATTAGCTTCGTCTTGAACCTCTCCCATGTTTCGTGGAGAGCTTCAGAGGGAAGCTGACGAAAGTTGCTGATTTCATCTCTCAATTGTGCTTTTTTGGATGGCGGAAAGAATCTTTCTAGGAAAGCGTCTTTCAATTGCCTCCAATGAGTAATAGAATCAGGAGTCAGCCCATTCAACCACATAGTTGCCTCCCCAGACAGAGACAATGGAAATAGACGTAATCGAATTGCATTCTGTCCAACTCCAGGATTGTCGAATGACTTGCATGTAGAAATAAAGTTGATCAGATGCATATTCGGATCATCGCCTGCTAGTCCACCAAATAATCCCTTGAGTTGCAAAAGCTGAATCATGGCGCTAGTGATATTGAACTTTGCTCCCGGTGCTAAGGGAGGAAGAATAATAGCTCCTGTGGAACCAGCTTCGTCAAGATCATCTTCATCATCGTCGAACAGCATTGGTACAGTTCGACGTCCAGACCTATATCTTGCTTGACGATCTCTTCTGTTTGCTGGTGTCGCCATCTCAGCAGTATGCTGTGGGTTTAATAGCTCTTCATCGCCCAGATCCTCATCGTCAGGATTTGTTGCTCGCCTACGGTTATAAATATTTTGTTGATGCACTTGAGCAGCCATCCTTTCAATTTCACGTTGTGCCTCCATTGATGCACTGAACAAACCTAAAAAAAAGAAAAACAACAACTAAAAGTAAAAGTACGAGAATCTTTGACCAAAGGGTCTAGTAATTATCACGAACTTGATTGACACTTGTATTCCCCGGCAACGGCGCCAATTTTTGATAACGCTCAATCTACAGCTCTCGTTTGAGTGTAAAGCGGTCGTTAGCAAATATAGAACCCAACCTGGGTTGGGTGTCGATCCCACAGGGAATAGCTTGGCCAACAAGCAAGAGAAATTACTAGACTTTTAGTGCAAGTCTCGTAAGAATGGGGGGATTGTAATATGTAACCAAAGTAATAAAATAAAAGCTGAAAGTATCAAAGTAAAAAAGAAAGATTGTCACGTTGGTTGTAAACAATGAGAATTGAGGCGTTGGGGTTATGTCCACCTTCTGAGGTATGCGTCTCTATTGGCTATGAGTGTGTAGAGTCTTGACATGTAATTGCTTATAGAGAATTGTAGTCGATGGTAAATCCAAGCGTCTCTCGACCTAAACAAGGACTATTTCACTTTAACTCTCTCGAGCTTAAAGCGTGTCTAACGGTACGAATTCTCCAAGAGGTTAGTCCAGGTACGGCACTAGCTTTTTAATAGGAAAGGGTGTCCTACTACCTTGACGTTATCTCTTTTCCAGACAAATAACCTTTCTCTCGAACAAGTTAAATGTTAGACTGGCGTTGGTCTATGCGTCTTCTTTTCTAGACAAATAACCTTTCTCTCGAACAGGTTAGATGTTAGAATGGCGTGTTCTTGTGTTTGAACCGCAAAAAATGTAGATTTAAGATGAAGAGAATAATGATATAAGCAATATACGTGTCTCGAACTCACAAGCTCATAGCAATAGATAGTAACTCATTCGGCTTCCATAACCCCAACTAAGAGGTTTAGTTACCCATGAATGCGAAGGATATCACGTTTTGCATGGTGGATGGCGTGAATAGTAGGTGTTTGGCGTGTGGTTTTGGTGATTCCGTAGCAAGTAACGATTCTCTTGTTGTGGAATTTAAGAATAGAAGAGTAGATTAGAAGTGTAGTGGAAGATGAGAGGGATGGAAGAAAATTAATTGTTGAATTGAGTGAAGAATGAATTTCTTGAATTAAGAGAGGAGTTGCCTCCACTAAGGGAGGACTTGATTAAAATCTCTAGCATGATAGGGTATTTATAATACTCCTATCCTACTCCTACTATGCTAATGAAATAAATAACCAAATCCTACTAAACTAAGGAAATACTTAACCCATTTGTACTAGGTTAATGTAACATTCTCCTAATCCAAATAAACTAATGAAATACATAACCCAATTGTACTAGGTTAATGTATCATTGTCAAAATCCAGCTTTGTGTCTGTAAGTCCCCAAAGTCTTCAGAATTGCTGTTTTAGCCCGGGACAGATTTTCCATGCAGCAGTTTTGGTCCAGGTCCCCAGAGTCTTCAGAAATGCTGTTTTAGCCCGGGACAGAGTTTCCATGCAGCAGTTTTGGTCCTTAGGCGTGTAAACTCCCTTTCCTTCCTTCGTGAGCTTTCTTTTGCGTCAAGTAAGCCATAAAATGCTGAATTTTGCATCATTTATACCTGAAACTTTACTAATCATGTTCGTTAGCTCATTTATAGGAAAAAGGACTAAAAGTGCATGAAATATATAATTTGTTCTCAAAACTAGGCTAAAATATGGGCAAAATATATTGATATAGGCGCGTAATTTCGCCTATCATCAGTCTTGCATAAGGGTAATGATGTGTAGAAAAATGTTGGAACTATATTTCCACCCGAGTATTAATTTATGTTGAAGTGTTATGACCTATTGGTAGTAAGACGATCCAGAAGTTGGTGACATAAAGTCACAAGGTTAGCAGTCAGAGTGAGGATGACTTTTGCATAAAATTTGTAGTTTTAGTTTTATAATCGTGGATTGAGGAGTGGGTTGCCATTGTATAGTGATAGACTAGTGTGGTAAAAATAATTGTAGATTGTATGGTAGTCTATGAAGGAAGTGATTGGATATGATTATTTTTTTTTCAAAATAGAGAAGGAGGTCAAAGTTTATAGTTATGGTGGTTGTAGAAATCATTTATAAGTGGTAAGTAGAAAGGGATAGATTAGTTAATAAGTTGTAGGTAGAGGCTCATTAGTGTTTACTGAATTTTGAAGATTTAGGTAAGTAAGTAAGATACGAGGAATTAGAATATGTTGATAAGATTGAAATGGGTTATATTATAAAATTAAGATCGACTTATCCTATCATGTGACTTTACCCCTTTGATGGTCTTTTTCTTTAAGTAGCAGTAAACTAGTACTTCATGTGAGAAGGTATGTAGTGGATTTTGAGTATTAATAATGAGGTTATGAGGGGTTGTGATTGTAGGTAGTAGCTAAGTGAAATGAAGAATTTTGGTTGATTTTCCCAATTTGATGGACTAGTATAGAATGTGACATGCTTTACTGGTGGTATATAATTGAGGATAGACAACGGGCTTGAACATTAGATGTGGAGTTTAGGTGTGGAGTGTAGTGTTGAAAATAATAGCTTAAGATTAATGATGCATATTTTGTGGACTAACTAGTAGGTTGGATGTGATGTGTGAAATATCCTAGGTTGGCAATTTGTGAAAAAAGGAGTGGATAAATGGTGATATATATATACTGGAGGACTAGCGTTAAAAATGATGAATTGTAGTTGAGTCATTAAGATGATAAAAGTGATAGTCTTATAATAATAAGTTGAACCCAAGATAGCATATTGTTAGATAAGGTGGTATGGTATAAGTGTCATGTGTACCCATCTTGTGTTTTTGAATTTTGTAGCATGGAGAAGTCTGAGGAGTTGTTGTATAGTGTTCATTAAAGTTGAATTTAGGAAATGTAGGTAGGCAATATGCGCCTTTGGTATTGTTTTACAAATTTTAATAGTTGTAGGTTATGTGATAGGAGGTGTAATAATAGTATTCTAAGGAATTAAAGATGGAGTGTTAAGTGTTAGAAGCGTGGGTGTCTATACCCATGAAAATGATAGTCATAAGTTGATGACTTTGGGAGTTAGAAGATATTACAATTAGCGTCCTTGAAAGGGGGTGTCCTAGAAAATAATTTTGTGTTTTTGTATTAGAGATTAATGAGAGAAGTTTGTGTTCATGTATATAATGATACCCCCTTTTGTGATAAGAAGTGTGGATATGTGCGTCCATGAGAGTAGGAGTTGTAGAGTGATGGCTATAGAGGCTAGAAAAAGTTAATAGTAGCATTTACAGAAAAGCAAGGCCTTCAGTGTATAGTTCTTCAAGGAGAGTTTAGAGTTTAACTATGTGGTGATGTCTCCTTTATGTTGAGAGTTGTGACTACAGATTTGATAAAGGGATATGTTCGTAAGTCTAGGATTGTGACATTGATCTAAGGGGGAGATGGGGAATTGAGTTAGTTCCTAAATTTTTCTCAATGCAGCAAGTTGCAGGGAGGAGTCATGATAAATCTATTGCTACTCAAGAATACTCCTTCTACTTCCATTTCAGATATTATTCTGCAAATGTCCTACGCCATGTTGATGTTGGGCGTATTTATATGTCTAAGAACCAGAATTTACCCATGTTTTAGCTAAGTTTTAAGGATAAAATATATAATTCTTGCACTTTTAGTCCATTTTCATTTAAGTGAGCTGACCTATGTGATTAGCATGTTTTCAGGTACTAATGATGAAGATTTCAGCATTTTATGGACCTGTGGGCAGCAAAGGAAAACTTCACATAAGAGGGAAGGCAGCTTGTGGACTGAATGTGATGCATGGGAACTTTTTCCCGGGCAAAGGCAGTATTTTTAAATACTTAGGGATGCAGTAGCAACTTAGTGGACAAGGATATTATAAAAACCTTATTGCTGAATTTTTCAGCATCATAATTATTATTAATTATTCAGTTTTCAGATTCTGTAATATTTTAGAACAGAGAGAACACGGCTCAGACTTGGGCAACGGATAGAGGGAAAACGTCATTCCCGTATTGACGCTAAATCATCTTCATCGTGAAGATTGTTCTAGCTTTGGTATGATGATGATATCTACTGTGATTTCCGTTGTAGTCATGAGTAGCTAAACTTATCTGTTAGGGTTATGGAAGCCTTGTAAGATATTATCTATTGCTATGAGTTTGTGAATTCTTGATGTGTTATGCTACTTATATCATTACTCTCTTCGTTTTAATTGAATTCTCATGGTTGCAAACATAGGGAATATGCCAGTATAACATTAACTTGTTTGATAGAAAAGTTGCATATTTGGAAAAGAGAGTGTTACAAGAAAATAGGGTTTTCAACCTCTATTTACACGTTAATGCCTTAGCAGGATTAACATTCTTGGAGAATTCGTACAATTTTTTATACACTTTAGGTTCGAGAGAGCTAAGGTGAAATAATCCTTGATGGGTGAAAAACACTTGGATTTAGAGTTAGAATACGAATCTCTATAAGTGCATGCATATCTAAATTCCGCATTACTCATAGTTAATAGAGAAGTAGAAAGTACAAGGT
This sequence comes from Capsicum baccatum var. pendulum, assembly GCA_030864225.1. Taxonomy (NCBI): domain Eukaryota; kingdom Viridiplantae; phylum Streptophyta; class Magnoliopsida; order Solanales; family Solanaceae; genus Capsicum; species Capsicum baccatum. The sequence continues at coordinate 52,333,353 of CM061557.1, forward strand.
GGACATAACCCTAACTTATCATTCTCTATGATTAAATCTTACTAAACATAACATTCCATCATTGCTTTGACAATATTAGTTCACGCCTAAACCAAACCCCCCTTTTTCCTTGGAATTTTCGACCAACAGTATACTAATAATCGCACTACTTAGTGACCAGAGTATTCCCTATGGGATTCGACACCCAACCAAGTTGGGTTCTCTATTTGACAACGACCGCTTATACTTTGTCACGAGAGTTGTAATTTGGGCGTATCAAATTTTGACGTCGTTGCCAGGGAATATGGTTTTCAACTAAGTTTGTGATAGTTAATAGACCCTTTGGTCAAAGATTCTATAATTTTACTTTTTGTTTGTTGTTTTTGTTTTGTTCAGGTTTGGTAGAGTGCATACCAAATACACAAAGTTCTTGTCAGCCATTATTACCTCTAAATCCTGAACCACATCTTATTGGCAGAATGGATGCACAACGAGACATTGAAAGAAGGGCTGCTCAACAAGAGCAGGCTAGATTAGCTGCATTGGCAGCTGCTCAAGTGCATCAACAAAATATTGATAACCCAGGTCGGGCTACAAATCCTGATGATGAGGACCTGGGTGATGATGAGTTACTAAATCCTAGGCGTACAGATGAGGTGGCAGCACCTGTGAACAGGAGAGATCGTCAAGCTAGAATGAGACCTGAACGTCGAGCTGTGCAGGCTCCTTTTGATGATGATGATGACGATCTAGATGGGGCTGGTGCCATAGGGGCTATTATTCCTTTGCCTTTGGCACCTGGAGCCAAGTTCAATATCACTAGCACCATGATTCAGTTATTGTGATTCAAAGGGTTATTTGGTAGACTTGCAGGCGATGATCCGAATAAGCATCTGATCAATTTTATCTCAACATGCAAGTCGTTTGACAATCCAGGAGTTGGACAGAATGCAATTCGGCTGCGCTTATTTCCATTGTCTCTATCTGGAGAGGAAACTTTGTGGTTGAACGGGCTAACTCCTCACTCTATTACTAATTGGAGGCAACTGAAAGACGCTTTCCTATAAAGATTCTTTCCGCCATCCAAGAGAGCACAATTAAGAGATGAGATCGGTAATTTTCGACAGCTTCCAGCCGAAGCTCTCCACGAAACATGGGAGAGGTTCAAGAAGAAGCTTATGCGGTGCCCAAATCATCAGATGACCAATATCCACTTGATGGAAATATTATATAGGGCTTTGAACTCAGTGACTAAGCCAGTGGTTGATAATGCTGCAGGTGGGTCATTCATGGATCTTACTTTTACTGAGGCAAGTGATATGCTGGATCGTATGACAAAGCAGAGTAGAGCCTGGCATATTAGGGATTCTGAGGTAACAAGCTCTACTGTATCTATTGGCATGACTGCAGAACAGAGGCGATCAGAAGAGGAACGTGACCAGGATATGGCTCACATGAAAATGCAGATGGATTTTCTTACCAAGCATTTATTATCAGGGAAGACCGAAAAAGTCAAGGATGTTGTATCACAGGGAAGAGATGACTCCAATTCTGAGGAGGAAGCGAACTACTTGAATAATCAGGGGGGTTTCCGAGGCAATGCCCAAGGAAACCAAGGTCGGAACTATTATGATAAATCTGGATATAAGGACCGCGACCAAGGGAGTTGGAAGAATAAGTCTGACAAGAGTGGTTTGTATGTTCCTCCTGGAAATCGTGAGGCTGTGGTGTACGGCTCTGGGAAGATGTCCATGAAAGATATGATGGCTAAGCTATTGAAAGGAGTGGAGGCAACCAACACGGGAGTAACTGAGGTAAAGAATGATTTGTCCTCAATAAATCAATTGGTTGACTCGCATTCCACTTCAATAAAATAGCTGGAACAACAATTGAGTCAACTATCGGCGGCATTCAATCAAAGAAAGGCTGGCACTTTACCTAGTGACACTGTGCAAAATCCAAGGAATGATGGATCTTGTATGGCTATTACTACCAGGAGTGGTAAATTGTTGGAAAATCCATCCAAAGGCAAGCCGGTGGTTGCTAATATAGAAGAGAATGTTATTGAAGCAGAGTGTGATGATTCTGTAGTAGCTGAAAATCAGAATGAGAACATTCTTGATACTACAGCTACATGTCAGCAGTCCGAAAAGATCAAGAATGTGAAGCAAAATAAAAAGGAAGTGGTGGAGAAAACTATTCCAAATCCACCACCACCTTTTCCTCAGAGACTGAAGAAGAAGGCTGATGACACCAGGTTCAGTAAGTTCATGACCATGTTGAAGCAGTTGACTATTAATGTACCTTTGGTGGAGGCACTGGAGCATATGCCAGGTTACGCCAAATTCATGAAGGACCTGTTGATGAAGAAAAGGGCAGCAAGCTATGAACTGACAGATAATGTTCATCATTGCAGTCCAATTGCCATGAGGTCTTTAGTACAAAAGAAGGCAGATCCTGGTGCTTTCACTATTCCTTGCACGGTTGGATCATTGGATTTTGCCAAGGCATTGTGCGATTTTGGGGCTAGCATCAATTTGATGCCGCTATCCATTTACAGACAGTTGGGGTTGGGCGATCCTACACCAACCAACATGCGGCTCGTAATGGTAGATAGGTCGGTAAAACAACCTGTTGGTATCTTATATGATATACTAGTGAAGGTTTCTACCTTCATTTTTCCTGTAGACTTTGTTATTTTGGATTGCGAGGTGGATTCTGAAGTTCCCATAATCTTGGGTCGTCCTTTCCTCACAACAGGAAGTGTGCTTATTGATTTACGAGCAAATGAGCTTTTATTTCGGATGAATGACGAAGTGGTCCATTTTGATGTATGCAAATCAATGAAGCAGCCTAAAGATATGAATGTGTTATCTGTAGCTGATGTTTATAATGAGGATGAGAAAGAATTATCTGTTGAGAAGCAGTTTACTGTTGAGCCATTGGCTGCTGTGCTTTTAAATTTTGAGCGTGAAGATGTTGAAGAGTATGAAGAAACTATTTGTGCTCTAACAGGAATGGGGTTCTATTCTAATGCCCCTAAGAAGCTGGACCTTGACCTTAAGAATCGACCTTCACCACCAGCGAAACCATCCATTGAAGATCTACCAGTGTTAGAATTGAAAGAGCTCCCCAGTCATCTAAAGTATGCGTTATTGGGAAGTGGAAATACACTTTCGGTTATTGTTGCGGCTGATTTAGGTGATCAACAAGTAGCGGCTGTCATATCTGTTCTGAAGAGGTACAAGAGAGCCATTGGTTGGACTATTGCTGATATAATTGGTATCCCTCCTGGGATATGTATGCATAAGATTCAGCTCGAGGAAGATTGCGTGCCCACTATTTAGCATCAACGTCGTTTGAATCCACCTATGCAAGAGGTGGTGAAGAAAGAAATTATTAAATGGTTAGATGCAGGGGTGGTGTACCCAATCTCAGACAGTAAATGGGTGAGTCCGGTACAATGTGTGCCCAAGAAAGGGGGCATGAAAGTAATTTCAAATGAAAAGAATGAGCTAATTCCACTCAAACCTGTCACAGGGTGGAGAGTCTGCATGGACTACTGGAAGCTGAATTCGTGGACGTTAAAGGATCACTTCCCAATGCCATTCATGGATCAAATGCTTGATCGATTAGAAGGGAAGGGATGGTTATATTTCTTAGATGGTTATTCCGGATATAATGATATTTGCATTTCTCCTGAAGATCAGGAGAAGACCACTTTTACATGTCCATATGGTACGTTTGCCTTCAAACGAATGCAATTTGGGCTATGTAACGCACCTGCCACTTTTCAGCATTGTATGATGTCCATCTTCTCTGATATGGTTGAAGACACCTTGGAGGTGTTTATGGACACCTTGGAGGTATTTATGGACGACTTTTCGGTTGTAGGTGAGTCATTTGAATCATGCTTGGCAAATCTGAGTATGGCTTTGTAGAGATGTGTTGAATTCAACCTGTTGTTAAATTGGGAGAAGTGTCATTTTATGGTTAAGGAAGGAATTGTTCTTGGACATAAAGTCTCTGAAAGGGGAATTCAGGTTGAGCGAGCCAAGATTGAAGTTATCGAGAAGCTTCCACCTCCAATTTTTGTAAAAGGAGTTCGTAGTTTTCTCGGTCATGCAGGTTTTTATCGAAGGTTTATTATGGACTTCTCCAAAATTGCTAGCCCATTATGCAAACTTTTGGAGAAGGATGCAAAATTTGACTTTGGTGAAGATTGCTTGAAGGCATTTGAATGCCTCAAAGGAAAGCTACTTGAAGCTCTTATTATTGTAGCACCCGATTGTTCTCTACCTTTTAAAGTTATGTGTGATGCAAGCGGGGTAGACTTGGGTGCTGTACTTGGTCAGAAAAGAGAAAGGCTATTTCATCCAATCTACTATACGAGCAAGGCTTTTAATGGAGCACAGAAGAACTATATTGTCGCTGAACAAGAGCTTCTAGCAGTTGTTTATGCTTTCGAAAAGTTTCGTGCTTACTTGTTGGGAACCAAAGTAGTGGTTCATATAGATCATGCGGCTCAAAGATATCTAAAGGCAAAGAAGGATGCGAAGCCGAGGATAATCAGGTGGGTGTTACTCCTACAAGAATTTGCTTTTGAGGTAAAGGATAGAAAAGGTTGCGAAAACCAAGTAGCTGATCATCTATCTAGACTTGAGAGTGAGCACATAGTGCAACCAGACCTTGATATTGATGATGCATTTCCCGATGAAGAGATCCCAGCCACTATGGTGGAAGACTTACCATGGTATGCAGACTTTGCGAACTATGTTGCAAGTAAAGTGATTCTTGAGCATCTCTCCTTTCATCAAAAGAAAAAGTTCATGCATGATGTGAAACACTATTTCTGGGATGAGCCGTATCTTTTTCGATGATGTGTTGATGGTATTATTAGGCGATGCATCTTAGATGTGGAGGTGCCTAGCATACTGGAAGTAAGTCATGCTTCACAAGTTGGGGATTACCATGCAGGTGATTGGACGGCCAGGAAGGTATTGTAAAGCGGCTATTATTGGCCTTCATTATTCAAGGATGCCTACGATTTTGTGAGAAGATGTGATCAATGTCAGAGGCAAGGCGCTATCTCAAAGCACCATGAGATGCCCATGTTTAAAATGCTTAAGGTAGAGTTATTTGATGTCTGGGGCATTGATTTCATGGGCCCATTTGTGAGATCGTTTGGGATGAAATATATCCTAGTTGTTGTGGACTATGTATCCAAATGGGTCAAAGTAGTCGCGCTAGCTGATAATAAAGGTAAACCTATTGTAGCATTCTTAAAGAGAAATATCTTCCCTCGTTTTGGGGTACCACGTACCATCATAAGCGATGGAGGATCACACTTTTGCAACAAGCTGTTCAGAGCCGTATTGGTGAAATATGGGGTTAAGCAACATAAGGTAGCTATACCTTATCACCCACAAACTAGTAGGCAGGTAGAGGTTTCTAATCGGGAAATCAAGCTGATACTTGCTAAGACGGTGAATGCCAGTAGGAAAGATTGGTCTAGAAAGCTAGACGATGCCTTATGGGCATATAGGACTACGTTTAAGACACCAATTGGCATGTCACCATATCAACTAGTTTATGGGAAGGCTTGTCACTTTCCAATTGAGCTAGAACATAAAGCACTGTGGGCACTGAAGCGGCTTAACCTGAATTGGGATGATGCTACTAATCTGAGATTGGAACAGCTGAATGAGATGGATGAATTTCATCTACATGTGTATGAAAGAGCAGACCTCTACAAGGAAAGGATGAAAAAGTACCATGATTGGAGGATTATCCAACAAAATTTTCAGAAGGGTGATTTGGTACTTCTTTTCAACTCCAGATTGAAGCTATTTCCAGGTAAGTTGAAGTCTAAATGGTCTGGTCTATTCAGAATTAGCCAAGTCTACACATCTGGAGTAGTGGAATTAGAAAACAATGATGGTGGTGTCTCTAAGGTGAATGGCCAATGAGTGAAGCCATATATCGGTCCACCCGACTCGATAAAATGTATAGCCACCATATATCTTGATGAAGTCTGAGTAATAGAGATAACTATATCGTGCCGTGACAATAAATCAAGTGCTACATGGGAAGCAACCCATCATTTTTAATTATTTTGTTTTACGAGGATGTTGTTTTTGATAAAGAAAAGTTCAAAAAGAAGAGTCGAGGCACGACCAAAACTAAGGCGCTTGGTGGGAGGCAACCCATACTTCCAATCATTTTTATTGTTTTTGATTAAGTGTAGGTGCAAGACGTATAAAGGAGGAGATTAGTCCCAAATTTTGATTTGAAAGCGAGCCATGATAAAGGTGGTAAGTTAGGAATGATGGAGCAAAGGTTATCGGTTAGGCATTGCCTATGCCAATCTAGGAAATGGACAAGGCATTGCCTATGCCAATGTAGGCAATGCTATAGGCATTGCCTATGCCATTGCCTATGCTCACTGCCTCACATAGGCAATGGACAAGGCATTTCCTATGCCAATCTAGGCAATGGACAAGGCATTGCCTATACCAATCTAGGCAATGGACAAGGCATTGCCTATGCCAATGTAGGCAATGCTATAGTCATTGCCTATGCCATTGCCTATGCTCACTGCCTCACATAGGCAATGGACAAGGCATTGCCTATGCCAATCTAGGCAATGGACAAGGCATTGCCTATACTAATCTAGGCAATACCATCGGCGCCGCCTATGCTCACTGGCTCACATAGGCAATAGGCAAGGCACCGCCTATGCCAATATAGGCAATAGGCAAGGCGCTGCCTATGCCAATCTAGGCAATACCATAGGTGCCGCCTATGCTATCATAGGCAAAGAAAAAGGCGCCGCCTACTTATATTTTTTTGCCTCCTAACCCGATTGGAAATGGATCAAAACCGACCCATGGCTAATTCTTTAAATAGATCCTCAACCGTAGAACACATTGCCATTGTTTGTTCAACCTAGGCGCTGCCTAAGCTCTTCCAATTTCTCTAAGTTTTTTTTTCTCTCATCTAATCTTGCAAGCTCATCTTCCCGAACCATCACCAAGTAAGTTATTCTTTTATATTCTGTAGTTGTTGCAATACTACGCTTATAATGGTTTATTAGATTTTAAAATGGTGTTTGGTGATAAGCATATGGTTGGTTTGTTATGATGCATCTAGTTGAGTGAAAGGACTCGTGTGGGTGTTCTTGACTTTACTCCGACTTGTATTTGATTGGTATTCACTGTCATATTTTTATGGAGTCGAAATTGTGAAGTTAATGCATAATCTTGAATGTTGTAAGCTTGAATGTTTGAATGACTCGTTCACCGAGGTACTGATTATGATTGACCACATGCATAAAATGGTGTGATTATTTCTATGCAATAACCTGATAACATCTCTATGTGGTAGTCTTGTTCAAAAAGTGCATTAATCCATTGAAATAAAGTTGGAAAGGATAGTCATAATTGCATGAAAGTATGACTGCGCTAAACATGTTGTTGGAACATACCACCTAATGGTATGTCGATGAAGTCTGAGTAATTGACATCACTCACTTAATTAGTCTGTGCCAACAAATTAAGTGTGGGGTGGTGCCATCACTATTTGTTGTTCGATTAGAGTGAATCTTCTGAGATGAAACTAACATGACTCTATTGTGATCTCAGGTAGAATGGCTCCAAAAGGACGACAAGGAAAAGAAAAAGTGTCCACCTTAAAGAAAGGTCAGAAAAGTTCAAGAAAAGACCAAGCTGAGTCCTCCTCTCTGCAAGTGCCTCGACGCACTTTTGGAGTCAAGTGGGTTCTAGAGAAGGAAGGGAAGGAGTGGTATAGGAACAACAAAGTAAAAAAATATGTTCATATGGAGTTGATGCAGAAGGAGAGTCTAGCAAAGAGAGACCCCCGCATTTTGGCTAAAATCATGGCGCTAAATCTTGACTTCATTTTCTGGGATATAGGGGAATGCAATCTTGATCTAACACGAGAGTTTTATGCTAATTGATCCCCAAAGAATACCGGAAGTGAAGTAAAGATTCGGGGCCAAATCCTGCAACTGAACACGGAATTCTTCAACTCTTTTATGGGCACTCCATTTGTGGATCCAGCACCACTCAAGGAGCTTTATCACAGACCTCCTTACAGCGATATCAGACATACATTGTGTGGCTCACGGTCCATGACCCGGTGGATTCGTCACAAGGATAATGGTCGGCACAACACCTACCCGTATGTTTCCTTGAACAGAGAAGCTCGCTTATGGTTGAAGATAGTCAACTCTTGCCTGATTCTTGGGACACAATAAACTAAGATCACACATGATCGAGTCTTCTTGGTGTATGCTTTGATGACGAATATTCCCATCAACATTGGTGTGGTTATACGATCGTTCATGCGCAAGGCAAGGCTGTACAAAAGGTCCCATTTCATTTTTGGCAATTTGTTGACTACGATCTTGAGGAAAGAGCACATTGAAGAGGAACCCGCAGACCATAATCTTCTACACAACCCAAAGAAGGTTGATCTCATGAAAATCAAAGATCCCAAAACTGGTCAAGGCATCAACCTTACCACTAATGAGAGACATGCTCGAGATGAAAGTTTCTTTCGCCATCTATATGGCATGACTAAGTTTACCATGATGAGTGGGGGTCGTGTTTCGACTGATGCAGAGCTTCAGCAGTTGGACTATGACTACCCGCTAAATGAGCATGCGCGGGCCATGTGTGTAGTGGGGGTATATTTTGAGGAACTCTCGATGATGACGTGCCGACTGATGATGATCACCGACTGCCAGACTCAGATGTGGAGGACAACTCTGATGATGAAGACTCTGATGATGATTCCAACGCAGGGGTATGACCCCAGGCATAGAAGAGGAGTCCAACTCATCAGGTTTTCCTTATTTATTTCCACTGAGGGCAGTGTGTCCCGTCTAAGTGTGGGGTATGGGTATATGTCTGCTGTATTGTATTTCTTTGCCTACATTTATTCTTGTTTTTTTGAATTAGTCGTAATTAGTTAGTTAGATTTTAGATTTTGCATGAAATTGTTCTGATAGACGGCATGGTATTATGACAAGAGTTTGTGCTAACTCATTACTATTGAGACATTTAGGCTCTAAGTTGTGTCTCTCTATGTGATAAATTGTTGTGGTTTAATTCATTCATCTATTGGGTCAAGAATCTATAATGCTCCTAATGAAGTTGACCATGTGCCTTGTGTGTGTGAGGTTATTGTATATTCTTTGTTGTGACTGATGCTAGAACTTGTCTGGTGTGTGTGTGAAGTGAAATAAAGAGTGTGAGTTTAGGAGATGATTTAGGCATTTCTTTGGCAGCCCTGAAATTGTTTACCTTCATTTTACCTACCTTTGTACATTGTCCTAGTGAACCCCTTTGAGCCTTTAGATATCTTCTTTGGCAGCCTCATATGTAGCCTAATCCTTTTTTTTTCAAGACCATAATTTTGATCCAAAAGCTCCTAAGCACTTTAAATTAAAGAATCAAGTTGAGTAGAGAGTGAGGAAAATAAGAGAAAAATAGTGAAAGTAATGCCCCAGAGTGTATTGGTACTTGAAAATGTTGTGAAAAAGAGTGGCTATCATAGGGATGCTTATAAAAAAATAAAAAAGAAAAAAAGAGAAAAGAAAAGAAAAAAATAAAAAAAAGGATGGGTTGTATATTCCCATCATTGTGTTTATGATTGAATAGCAAAATAGGTGAAAGGGGGTTGGTAGATGAAAGGAAGGTAGAGTGGTTGTTAAGAGTTAGTGTAAATGACATAATGTAGTGTATTAAAGCGCTTAGGGAACATAGTCACTATTTCTGGCCAAAATAGTCCTACCTGTCCCTTAGCCTACATTACAACCTGTAAAGACCTATTTGATCCTAAGCTTAGCATTCTGATATTAGTAGAGCATTACACTAAGGGAAAGCATATGGTCATCAGTTGTGATATATGAATTCTTTGTGAGAGTGAGAGCAAGCAAAGTCTTATACCCATGTTTCGAAAACGGCAAAACTATGAGTGATCATGGGTGATATCTTGTGTGAGCACACATGGTTGATGATTGTTGGGTAGTTTTATATGATTCTTATGGATTAACCGGTGTAGACGAATTGACCCTCCTAATGAGTCTATGTTGGAGGTTAAGTTGTTTCTTGTAGTGATCAAGAAACCTACTCTTTGTTAATAATTGTCGTGCATGTCTTGTTGAACATTTTGTGTTGCTACTGTGAAACTCTAGTTAGATGTTTGCATGGATGTAATATTTTGTTCGAGGACAAACAAAGCTTTAAGTGTGAGGTGGTGATGTTGGGCGTATTTATACGTCTAAGAACCATAATTTACCCATGTTTAGCTAAGTTTTAAGGATTAAATATATAATTCTTGCACTTTTAGTCCATTTTCCTTTAAGTGAGCTGACCTGTGTGATTAGCATGTTTTCAGGTACTAATGATGAAGATTTCAGCATTTTATGGACCTGTGGGCAGCAAAGGAAAACTTCACATAAGAGGGAAGGCAGCTTGTGGACTGAATGTGATGCATGGGAACTTTTTCCCGGGCAAAGGCAGTATTTTTAAATACTTAAGGATGCAGTAGCAACTTAGTGGACAAGGATATTATAAAAACCTTATTGCTGAAATTTTTAGCATCATAATTATTATTCATTATTCAGTTTTCAGATTCTGTAATATTTAGAACAGAGAGAACATGGCTCAGACTTGGGCAACGGATAGAGGGAAAACGTCATTCCCGTATTGACGCTAAATCATCTCCATCGTGAAGATTGTTCTAGCTTTGGTATGATGATGATGTCTACTTTGATTTCAATTGTAGTCATGAGTAGCTAAACTTATCTGTTAGGGTTATGGAAGCCTTGTAAGATATTATCTATTGCTATGAGTTTGTGAATTCTTGTTGTGTTATGCTACTTATATCATTACTCTCTTCGTTTTAATTGAATTCTCATGGTTGCAAACATAGGGAATATGCCAGTATAACATTAACTTGTTCGATAGAAAAGTTACATGTTTGGAAAAGAGAGTGTGACAAGAAAATAGGGTTTTCAACCTCTATTTACACGTCAATGCCTTAGCAGGATTAACATTCTTGGATAATTCGTACCATTTGTTATACACTTTAGGTTTGAGAGAGCTAAGGTGAAATAATCCTTGATGGGTGAAAAACACTTGGATTTAGAATTAGAATACGAATCTCTATAAGAGCATGCATATCTAAATTTCGCATTACTCATAGTTAATAGAGAAGTAGAAACTACAAGGTGGACATAACCCTAACTTATCATTCTCTGTGATTAAATCTTACTAAACATAACATTCCATCGTTGCTTTGACACTATTAGTTCACGCCTAAACCAAACCCCCCTATTTTCTTAGAATTTTCGACCAACAGTCTACTAATAATCGCACTACTTAGTGACCAGAGTATTCCCTGTGGGATTTGACACCCAACCTAATTGGGTTCTATATTTGACAACAACCGCTTACACTTTCTCACGAGAGTTGTAATTTGGGTGTATCATGTGTTCAAGTCATGCCTATGCGTATGCCTATGGTTCAAGTTCTCTATTTACTTATTTTATAATCTGACCTCTAAACTAGAAGCAATTATGTCTCACAGTAATCCAGTCTCTCATGTATTCAAGCCATATGTTATGTTGTTCGTGATCTATGAATATCTATGTCTCTCAACATGCTTGGTCCTAAGAAAATATGTTTCTATATGTCACTGATTCATCCTATGTCGGGTTTAGCCAAAGTGATTAAGTTTATGCAAACTCATGGCAAGTCTCAGTTTCTTAAATGAGGTGCAGTCGCTTCAAGCAAAAATTATTTTCTTTGTTGTAATGTAACACCTCGTAGCATTCTTGGCTCAATACCACTCTTGGTTGCATATATGGAGAGTTGACAAACTGAAAATTTTTCTAATTGTTAAAAGACTTAGTCATATTTATGAGCATTTAACTTCCATAATTTTCAAATTGATCTTCCTAACCACGAAATGTAGATTTTTGAGTTGATTCATGATTAGGGGTGTAAAAGGGGTGTCTCAGGAAAGTTTTGTATTTTTCACACAACGTTTGAGTTTTGTTTTTATGATCAAAATAGTGGGTCAACGCGATGTCGACCCGTCGTGCCAGTAATCGTATCGGTACAACCCGACGCTACGCATCGCTTAACGCAGCGGGTGCACAGTTCGTCTTATTGATTTTTTATTCCAGGATGGTAATTCAGTATTTTCCCTCGTTTTATCTTGATATGTGCACCAATGCTTTCTCACTGTGCTCTTTCCTAAGAATTCAAGCGTTATGGTGTTTCTTTCGAGCGACTCTCTACTTATGATCCAGATACTTTATAGATGTGGAACTTCGTGTCTATTTTATCGTATCTTCATTTCATGTCCCTCCTTGAGTGCCTTAAGAAATATAAGTTATGTTCAAATAGTGTTACTTCTATTTATGACGTTTATGCTCGGTTCCCTTAATGACCCTCCGTATGATAGTATTATGGCGACTGTGGAAGCGTGGTGATGTGTTAAGTAGAGGAGTAGATGTCTTGAAGATGATAATTTAATGTGAATTCTCTAGCTAAGGTTATAAGTGATAGGGAAGAGAAGGAAATAAACTTTAGTTGTGTGAAATAGCTAAGAAGGAGGGATGTGGCAAAAATATTTGTGAGAGTGATTGAAATTGTTGGTCTTAGTTAGGAGATTCATGTTGTGGGTGTAGTAATGATTAGGCTTTAATGTTGTGGTTTCTGAAAACACAAATTTGTGTTCTATGTCATTAGTACTCTCTAAATAAATCTTCAGTGTGTTTGATGGTAGTGATAAGGTAAAGAAGTTTTCTTAAAGGGATGTAAAGTACAGGTCCACGTAGCGTAAGTTAGCACATTTAACTCTGAGTTAGTCTTCAACATAGTAGTACTAAGTAGTGAGACTCGAAATCTTGTGGATAGATGTGTGACAGGAGAACTGTAAGATGGTAAGGACAAAATATGTTATTTAATATTGGGGGCATAGTTGAGTGGTGCCTTTAAGCTAAATCGATTTGTTGTATCATAAGAGGTGGAGAATGCTTCTATCCCAATCTTTCATGAAATAATAGTTCAGGATTAGTACCAATATAAATCAGGTCTATGATCATCAAATAAACCTCTGCCTTATGTTTTAATAATTAGGACTCATAGACCGCATGTGCAAGATTATCTGTATGTAAAGTGTCATTATCCCATGTTTCGCGCTTACATATTTCAATCGAGGTAATCATGAAACTCGTTTGATGTGTTTGAATATTTTGTTGAGGAAAATTATTCAATGCGAAATTACGTTATTTATTCTACACTTTTAGATCCTCAAAAGTCCCTACCTATCATTCGGGGACCAATGATCCAAAAGGGGACATAATATAATGCCCCGCATTTTCGAGCTAAAAATTGAATCGCCGTCCCTACGTGTGTAAGCTATAATTCCATAATTTATATTTAGATTCATGTGTCATGATCTATCACCTAGTATACGAAGTGATTATAAGGTGAAAAATGTTCATAGAAATGGCCTAGAGCAAAGTTAAGCTAAGAAGATTTCATTCATCAAAAATTGGATATTCGATTCTACAAGGATCTAATTTGAATGTGTACAACTTTTGATACACATAGAATTTTTAAGCTCAAGACCTACCAAATTGTATATAATTGAATTATCTATCGAACAATACCAATTTTGCCAAAATCTGATAACCGAGCAAAAAGTTATGACATTTTCCGTGTGAGGTAGTAAGCCAACGCGATGTCAATGCGATGCATTAGCCAGTGCGTTACGGAGTTGTATCACACGCTATTTCAGTTTCCAATGCGTCTAGGGGCATTTTTTTCATTTCCCCTCGCCCAAATTCCTTCCCTAACATAAAATTCAGTCCCAAGAAGTATCAATTACATCCTTATTCAATTTTCTCTCAAACTAAAACCCTAACCACCTCCAAGAATAAGAAATCTAGAACAAATTCTTAAGTTTAAGATTTCAAGAAGACGGATTAAGATTCAGGGTCCATCTTTATAATCTTATAATCTAAGATATGTGGAATTACTCTAAAAACCTTGGGCATAAGTTTAATTGTTTTATCAAAATTAAACATCCCCAATTATGATATATAATGAAATAGTCGATATTATTTTTGAAAATTATGCATCATGGGGTTGTTTTGATGAAAAGATGTGTTGTCTTGAACCACTTTTCGTGGATGTTGATCTATAACTGGGGATATATGATTTTGTCTGTTTGTAAAGTTTAAATGAGAGCATGAATGATCAAAAATCCCTCTTTTATCATGATATTGCCGATTTTGATTGTTATGTATTGCTTAAAGGCATGAGCTTTCTAAACGAAAAAAACTAATGGGTGAATGCTTGACAAATGATCATGGTTTGACACTGTTTTTGACATGTTGAGAATATTTTTTCATATGATAGATGTTTATTGTGTCAAATTAACACCTTCCTTGGATTTTTAAAGAAATCATAAAGATGAGGTGACTATCTATTAATTCTGTAATTAGGAAGAGAATGTTTTGATGAAGGTTTTGAATGAAAGATTTATTGCATAAATCTCTCTCATCTGATGTTTAAAAGTGAGGGTGGTCACTAATATGATAATAAGTGGAAAAGAGCTACAGATTAATATGATGTGATTTGATTGACTTGCAAGCTAGGGTATGATGATACCCGGTGATTACATGCCCTTAACAATATAAGTATTGAATGTTTTGAAAGTATGAAGCATGTTTGTTTTAAAGAACTAAAAGTCGGGCTTAAGAGAGCTAGTAGGTTACCTGATGAAGGAGCTTGAGTGTAAGGGTTCATTGATGGAAATCGTAGTTTCCGATACGGGTCTTCTGATATTGTATCCTACATGGGTGGATAGTAAAAATGATTAGGACATCTCACATGGGGGATTACTGCGGTGTGCTCACATGGGGGCATCACCATCTCCAAATCCTGTCGGCTACTTGGATTGGAGGCTCGGCCGCTGAGTCAAGGGTGGGCTCCACATAGCTCGTGGAATTTCATATTTGTAGGGTGTACCAACTAGCTCAGAAGAATAACACAGAGTGAGTTAAGGTTGTCAAGAACTGATTTGAAATTATTAAATATGCCCAGGTATTTTTACTTATACAATGTTCACTGTTATTGTAAAATGTTCTCACTTGTTTTGTATAAATGCATGTTATTTTTAGTTGTTTCATATAGTAGTACATCTGCATTGACCCCCTATATTCCAAGATCCCATGGCACAGTTCCGCAGTCCCATACAACAGTAGATCCGTGTGTGTTAGAAGTTGCAGTTGGAGAGCCTTCTCTTTTCTGGAAGGCCTGATTTTCAGATTTCATTGTTTCTTTATTTTTAGTGGTCTACTGGGGACCTTATCTCAGATTTCAAACAAATGACATTTTCAATTGTTAGAGATTACGCATATTGATGTTAGACGTTGTTAGAGGTTTATGGTTTCTATTCAGATTGTTCAATTGAATTATGATATTGACCATGATTCTATATTGTTTTATATTTCCGCACTTTCCTTCATATTATATGAAAGTGTGCACGATTTAAAAAAAGAGAAGAGCGCTTGGGCCTTCACGAATTAGGATTCCTGGCACGCATAAGGTTCCATCTCGGGTTGTGACATTTTCTGACAAATAGGGTGGATTATTTCAGCGGTAATATCCTACACATGCAACCATTTTCATATCTTTTGAGCAATGGTGCTCTAACATCGATGTAGTCGACAAAGTTCTTTGAATAAGGAGGATGTGGAATTACCCCATGATTGAAGTAGTACCGATAACTAGCCATCAAGATTGCTAAGTCGTGATTGTTGATGATAGGCGAATTTACGCGCCTATATCAATATATTTTGCCCATATTTGTGCCATGTTTTGAGGACAAACTATATATTTTATGCACTTTTAGTCCTTTTTCCTATAAGTGAGCTAACGAACATGATTAGCAAAGTTTCAGGTATAAATTATGTGGAATTCAGCATTTTATGGCTTACTTGACGCAAAAGAAAGCTCATGAAGGAAGGAAAGGGAGTTTACACGCCTAAGGACCAAAAACGCTGCATGGAAAATCTGTCCCGGGCTAAAACAGCATTTCTGAAGACTTTGGGGACTTGCAGTAACTTAGTTGGATTTGGACAATGATACATTAACCTAGTACAATTGGGTTATGTATTTTATTAGTTTATTTGGATTATGATAATGTTACATTAACCTAGTACATTTGGGTTAAGCATTTCATTAGGCTAGTAGGATTTGGTTAAATATTTATTTACCTAGTAGGATTAGGATATGGGTATTATAAATACCCTATCATGCTAGAGATTTTTATTCATCTTCTATTCAACAATTAATCTTCTTCCATCCCTCTCTTCTTCCACCACAACAATTCTACAACTCTTCTAATCTTTCCATTAATTCTATTTTTCTTCTTCCATTCATCTATTCTTAATTTCCGCAACAAGAGAAACGTTACTTTGCTAAGGAATTCACGCCTTACGCCTATCACTTGAGCTACACGCAATTAACCAATATTGTGATATAATAACAATGTCAATCGTGATCTCCTTCGCATGTATGGGTAACTAAACTTCTCTGTTGGAGTTATAGAAGTCAACTGAGATACTATCTATTACTATGAGCTTGTGAGTTCGTGACACGTATACTGCTTATATCATTATTCTCTTCATCTTAATCTACATTCTTTGTGGTTTCAAATGCAAGAATACGCCAGTATAACATTTAACTTGTTCGAAAGAAAGGTTATTTGTCTGGAAAAGAGATAGTGTCAAGATAGTAGGACACCCTTTCCTATTAAAAAGCTAGTGCCGTAACTGGACTAACCTCTTGGAGAATTCGTACCATTAGACACTCTTTAAGCTCGAAAGAGTTAAAGTGAAATAATCCTCGAATAGGTCGAAAGACGCTTGGATTTACCATCGAATACAATTCTCTATAAGCACATGCATGTCGGAATTCTACACACTCATAGTCAATAGAGACGTATCACTCAGAAGGTGGACGTAACCCCAATGCTTCAATTCTCATTGTTTACAACTTACGTAACAATCTTTCTCTTTTTACTTTGCTATTTTCAGCTTTTACTTTATTGTTTTTGTTACACATTACAATCCCCCCTTCTTACGAGACTTGCACCAAAAGTTTAGTAATTTTGCTTACTTGTTGGCCAAGCTATTCCCTGTGGGATTGATACCCAACCTAGGTTGGGTTCTATATTTGCTAACGACCGCTTTACACTCCTACGAGAGCTGTAGATTGAGCGTTATCAAAAATTGGCGTCGTTGTCGGAGAATACGAGTGTCAATCAAGTTCGTGATAATTACTAGACCCTTTGGTCAAAGATTCTCGTACTTTTATGTTTAGTTTTTGTTTTTGTTTACTGCAGGTTTTTCTTTTAGTGCATGCCCCATACTAGAAGTTCTGGTCAACCGTTATTACCAATCAATCCTGAACCACAACGAATTAGAAGAATGGAAGCACAAGCAGAAATCGACAAGATGGCTGCTCAACACGAGCAGGCGAGATTAGCCGCTCTTGCTGCCGCCCAAGTACACCAGCAAACCGTTGATAATCCTGGGCGAGAAACTAATCCTAACGATGAAGATTTAGGTGATGACGAGTTGATAAACCCAAGGCATGTTGCTGAAACTACAACACCTGCCAACAGAAGAGGTCGACAAGCTCGGTATAGATATGATCGCCAACCTATGCAGCCAGCTTTCGACGATGATGATGATGATCTTGATGGTGCCGGAACCACTGGAGCTATAATTCCACCACCATTAGCGCCCGGAGCCAAGTTCAACATCACTAGCACCATGATTCAGTTATTGCAACTCAAGGGATTATTTGGTGGACTAGCAGGCGATGATCCGAATATGCATCTCATCAAATTTATCTCTACATGCAAGTCCTTTGACAATCCTAGTGTTGGTCAGAATGCTATTCGATTATGCCTATTTCCATTGTCTCTGTCTAGGGAGGCAACACTATGGTTGAATGGGCTGACTCCTGATTCAATTACAAATTGGAGGCAATTGAGAGACGCTGTCCTAGAAAGATTCTTTCCGCCATCCAAAAGGGCTCAATTGAGAGATGAAATCAGCAACTTTCGTCAGCTTCCCTCTGAAGCTCTTCATGAAACATGGGAGAGGTTCAAGACAAAGCTAGCGAGGTGCCCAAACCATCACATGACCAATGTTCACCTAATGGAGATCTTGTATAGAGCCTTAAATTCAATAACTAAACCAGTGGTGGACAACGCAGCTGGAGGATCTTTCATGGACCTCACCTTTGGTCAAGCAAGCAATATGCTAGATCGTATGACGAAACAAAGTAGAGCTTGGCATACCAGTGATTCTGAGGTAGCAAGCCCCACTTTATCTATTGGCATGACTGCAGACCAAAGAAGAAGAGAAGAAGAACGTGATCAAGACATGGCGCACATGAAAACACAAGGCACTTATTATCAGGGAAGACCGAAAAAGTGAAAGCAATTGCGTCAAAAGGAAGAGACGAATCTGATTCTGAAGAGGGGGCCAACTACTTGAACAATCAGGGGGGTTTCCGCGGGAATGCCCAAGGAAACCAAGGTCGGAACTATTATGATAAATCTGGAAACAAGGACCAAGGTAGTTGGAAGAACAATAATGAAAAGAGTGGTTTGTACGTTCCACCTGGTAGACGTGACACCACCACATCTAATTCTGGAAGTATGGAAGACATGATGGCTAAATTATTGAAAGGAGTGGAAGCAACGAGCGCGGGAGTTACGGAGGTAATTAATGATTTGTCATCCATGAAGCAATTATTTGATTCTCACTCCACTTCTATCAAGCAAATAGAGCAGCAATTGAGCCAACTTTTAGCAGCACTCAATCAAAGAAAGGTTGGCACCTTACCTAGCGATACTGTGCAAAACCCAAGGAATGATGGGTCATGCATGGCCATCACTACCAGAAGTGGTAAGGTGCTAGAAACTTCAGCAAAAGGCAAGCAAGTGGTTGACGAAGTTGCGGACATGGACGACAATGAACAAGGAGAAGATGCCGCAGCAACTACTCCAGACGTCAAAGACGTCACTCCCAACAACGTACAACTTAAAGAAGTGGAAAAACGGAAGCAAGAGGAGAAGAAAGCCACGGAGAGGACACTTCCATACCCACCACCACCTTTTCCCCACAGATTGAAGAAGGTGGCGGATGACACTAAGTTCAGCAAATTTATGACTATGTTGAAGCAGCTGACCATTAATGTTCCATTGGTGGAGGCACTTGAACAAATGCCTGGGTATGCGAAGTTTATGAAAGATCTTTTGACAAAGAAGAGGGCAGTAAGTTATGAGATGAAGGATGATGTGCATCATTGTAGTGCAATTGCTACCCGATCAATAGTTCAGAAGAAGGCCGACCCCAGAGCTTTCACGATTCCTTGCACCGTTGGATCTTTGAATTTTGCCAAAGCATTATGTGACTTAGGAGCAAGCATCAATTTGATGCCATTATCGATCTACAAGAAGTTGGGGTTGGGTGATCCTACTCCAACCAATATGAAGCTCGTCATGGTGGATAGGTCGGTAAAATGACCTGTTGGTATTCTATGTGATGTCTTGGTAAAGGTTTCTTCATTCATCTTTCCGGCAGACTTTGTTATTTTGGATTGTGAGGAAGACTCAGAAGTTCCCATAAACTTGGGGCGCCCTTTCCTAGCTACAGGAAGTGTGCTCATTGACTTGAGAGCCAATGAACTCTCATTCCGAATAAATGTTGAAGTAGTGCGCTTTGATGTTTGCAAGTCAATGAAGCAACCCAAAGATCTAAGTGTATTCTCTGTCGCTGATGTTTTCTTTGATGATGAGAAAGAAGTGCTTTAAGAAGAGCAGATTATTGATAACCCTTTGGCAATTGTGCTCATGAATGGAGAGAATGAGGATGCTGAAAATTCTGAGGAAGCTATTTGTGCTCTATCGGGATTAGGGACATATTGCTATACTCCCAAGAAGCTTGATCTTGATCTTAAGAATCGGCCCACACCACCAGCTAAGCCATCTATTGAAGAGCCACCCACGTTAGAATTGAAGGAGCTACCAATTCATTTGAAGTACGCATTCTTAGGAAGAGGAAACACTCTTCCAGTTATTATAGCAGCCGATTTGGGTGAGCAACAAGTTGCAGCTCTTATTGCTACTCTACGCAAGCATATTAGAGCCATTGGATGGACCATTGCGGATATTATTGGTATTCCACCTGGGATTTGCACACATAAAATTCAGGTTCAAGAAAATTACACGCCCACCATTGAGCATCAAAGACGTCTAAACCCACCTATGCAAGAAGTGGTGAAGAAAGAAATTATCAAGTGGTTAGACGCAGGGGTTGTGTATCCTATCTCTGATAGTACATGGGTAAGCCCGGTACAATGTGTTCCTAAGAAAGGAGGCATGGCGGTGGTCTCGAATGCAAAGAATGAGCTTATTCCACTCAGACCCGTCACTGGATGGAGAGTGCATGGACTACCGAAAGCTAAATTCTTGGACTCTTAAAGATCACTTCCCAATGCCCTTCATGGACCAAATGCTAGATTGATTAGCGGGGAAAGGATGGTTTTGTTTCCTTGATAGTTATTCAGGCTACAATCAGATTTGTATTGCTCCCGAAGACCAAGAGAAGACAACATTTACATGCCCATATGGTACATTTGCTTTCAAACGTATGCCATTCGGGTTATGTAACGCACCAGCCACCTTTCAACGTTGTATGATGTCCATTTTCTCTTATATGGTTGAAGACACTTTGGAGGTATTCATGGATGATTTTTCAGTTGTTGGTGAGTCTTTTGAAGCGTGCTTGGCAAACTTGAGCATGGCACTACAAAGATGTGTAGAGTTCAACCTTGTGCTGAATTGGGAGAAATGCCACTTCATGGTAAAAGAAGGAATCGTTCTTGGGCACAAGATCTCCAAAAGAGGAATAGAGGTTGATCGAGCAAAAATTGTGGTTATTGAGAAGCTACCGCCTCCAATTTCGGTGAAGGGAGTTCGTAGTTTTCTTGGCCATCCTGGTTTCTATCGTAGGTTCATCAAAAACTTCTCCAAAATTGCTAGTCCATAGTGCAAACTATTGGAGAAAGATGCGAAGTTTGACTTCAATGACGATTGCTTAAAGGCATTCGAATGCCTCAAAGGAAAACTCATTGAATCCCCTATCATGGTAGCACCAGATTGGACTCTCCCGTTCGAAGTCATGTGTGATGCGAGCGGTGTAGCCATTGGAGCTGTACTTGGACAAAGAAAGGGGAAATTATTTCATCCCATCTACTATGCGAGTAAGGTCCTAAATGAAGCCCAAAGGAACTACACTGTTACTGAACAAGATCTCCTAGCAGTGCTGTACGCGTTTGAAAAGTTTCGTGCCTATCTATTAGGTACTAAGGTGATCATTCATACAGACCATGCAGCTCTTAGGTATCTCATGACAAAGAAGAATGCAAAACCAAGGTTAATTTGATGGGTTTTGCTGCTGCAAGAGTTCGATTTTGAGGTCAAAGATAGAAGAGGTTGCGAGAACCAAGTGGCTGATCACCTATCTCGACTTGAGAATGAACATATGGCGCAACCTGAAATTCAGATTGATGATGCATTCCCGGACGAAGAGATATTAGCAACAACAATGGAGGAACTACCATGGTGTGCCGACTTTGCAAACTTCGTGGTGAGCAATGTGATACCTGCCAAATTATCTTACCATCAAAGGAGGTAGTTTATGCATGATGTCCAGCACTACTATTGGGATGAGCCTTATTTGTTTCGAAGATGTGCTGATGGTATCATTCGACGATGTATATCCCATGAAGAAGTGCCCACCATATTGGAAGCATGCCATACATCCCAAGTTGGAGGACATCATGAAGGCAATCGGACGGCAAGAAAAGTTTTCCAAAGTAGTTATTATTGGCCTTTGATATTTCGAGATGCCTACGACTATGTTAGAAGGTGTGACCAATGCCAGCGTCAAGGTGCTATTTCAAAACACCATGAGATGCCCATGTCCAAAATTCTTGAGGTAGAACTCTTTGACGTATGGGGTATAGATTTCATGGGTCCATTCGTGAATTCGTTTGGAATGAAGTACATCTTGGTTGCTGTGGATTACGTCTCGAAATAGGTTGAAGCGGTAGCATTGGCCGACAACGAAGGGAAGCGTGTTGTAGCATTTTTAAAGAGGAATATCTTCTCTCGCTTTGGAGTACCACGTACTATCATAAGTGATGGAGGATCTCACTTTTGCAACAAGCTATTCAAATCAGTTTTGGCCAAGTATGGTGTCAAGCAACATAAGGTAGCCACACCTTATCATCCCCAAACTAGTGGACAAGTAGAAGTTTCCAATCGCGATATCAAGCAAATCCTTGCGAAGACGGTTAATGCAAATAGGAAGGATTGGTCTAGGAAGCTTGATGATGCACTTTGGGCGTATAGGACTGTGTTCAAAACACCCATTGGCATGTCTCCTTATCAACTAGTCTATGGGAAGGCTTGTCACTTACCCATCGAGCTCGAACATAAGGCATTGTGGGCGTTGAAGCAATTGAATTTGAATTGGGATGATGCTAAGAATCTGAGGTTGGAGCAGCTGAATGAATTAGATGAGTTTCGTCTCCATGCATATGAAAGATCAGACATATACAAGGAGCGGATGAAAAAGTATCATGATCAGCGGATTGTTCGACGAAACTTCCAGGGGGGTGATATGGAACTTCTCTTCAACTCCAGATTGAAGCTCTTCCCAGGTAAGTTAAAATCTAAGTGGTCTGGTCCATTTAAAGTTATCCAAGTCTACTCGTCTGGAGTAGTCGAATTGGAAGACAATAATAGTGTTGTCTTCAAAGTGAATGGCCAACGTGTTAAGCCTTATATCGGTCCTTTTGACTCGATGAATGACATGGCCATCACTTATCTCGACGAAGTCTAAGTACTCGAGATTACTACGTCGAGCCACGACAATAAATAAGGCGCTAGATGGGAGGCAACCCATCGTTTTATCGTTTTATCTTTTATCGTTTTTCCTTTCATTCTAGTACTTGTTTTGTTTTGATAAATGAAAAATCCAAAAATAAGAGTCGTGCCACGACCAAAACTAAGGTGCTTGGTGGGAGGCAACCCATCGTACTAATCGTTTTCATTTGGTTTTGAGCAAATATAGGTGCAAAAGGTATTCAACGAGGAAATTGATTTCAATTGACAATTTGGATGTGCTACATGGTAAAGGTGATAAGTTAGGAATGGTAATGCATAAGGCTATGGATTAAGCATTTCTCATGCCAAAATAGGCATCGAGGAAGGCTAGGTCTAGGTAAAAATAGGCCACGAACATTGCCAAACCTATCCTATAGCCTAAGGTCTCGGAATCTAGTGTGCTATACACTATGCGCCGCCCATGCCTAAGTGTGCTTTTGACTATGCGCCGCCTGTGCTATGGCATTAGGTCTCAGAATCTCATATGCCATAGACTATGCGGCGCATATGTCTCAAAATGCCATAGACTATGCGGCGCATATGTCCCTAAATGCCATAGACTATGCGCCGCATATGTCATGACTATGCCAAGCATCATGCGCCGCATATGTAGCATTTTTGTGTCCAAAACCGATTGTAAATGGGTCAAAACCCGATCCATTCTCTTCCTATATAAAGGGGAATTAGTCTTGAAACATAACCACACTAGAAATTGACCTAAGCGCGCCGCATATACATCCAAATCCTCTCAAAATTTTCTTCTTTTGCTCTTCCAATTCACAAAACCATCTCCAAAAGCCTCAAGCAAGTAAGTACTCTCTTATTCTTCATTCATTTCTCGTAAGTACTACGTCTATTATGAATTTCTACATCTTGAAAGATTGTTGGTAATGTTCATGTGTTTGGATTGTTAATGCAAAACCATGTGAGGGAATATATACGTTAGAATCATCTTGACTTGTTTCTGACTTGAATTTGGTCTTAATAGTGTTGTTATACTATTTGCGGAATTGCTAGGGTTATGAACATCGATTATTATGTTATGATCTTGTTACTTGGATGCTTACATGTTAGACCATCCCGTTCATCGGGATAAGCCTTATAGTTGCCCACCGACTTAGGAGGTTGCAATTGTTGACAATGTCCATACCGTGACACAACCCCTATGTAGTAGTGTTGTTTTATCTAACATGAAAGTAGTGCAATGGCTGCAAGTAAGCGATGAAATGCTGATTTTCTTGCCGGAATATAATCCTAAAATGTATGGCGACGAAATCTGAGTAATCGACCACTTTAACCTCACTGATTTGTGTTAACAAAACTAAGTGTGGGGTGGTACCCCGACTACTTGTTGATAGATTGTATCAATTGAGATTGTTCTACCATTAACACTATTTCTAGTCTCAGGTACAATGGCACCTAAAGCGAGACAAGGCAAGGAGAAGGCTACCACTTCACAAAAGGGCAAGAAAAGATGTCGAAAGGACCAAGGAGAATTATCCTCAACACAACTACCCCGCAGAATGTTTGGAATAAAATGGGTTCTTGAGGAGGACACCAAAGAATGGTATCGGAACAACAAAGAAAGACAATATGTTCACGTCAACTTGATCAACAAGGACACCTTAGCGAAGAAGGAGCCGCGTATATTGGCGCAAATAATGGCATTGAAGCTGGATTTCATCTTCCGTGATATGGGAGAATTCAACCTTGATTTAACAAGAGAGTTTTATGCCAACTGGTCGCCTAACACAACGGGCAACGAGGTCAAAATTCGGGGCCAAGTAATACAGCTCAACGCAGATTTGATCAACTCCTTTCTTGGCTTACCTTCGGTCGACACAGCACCATTCAAAGAGCTGTACAACAGGCCTCCTTATAGAGCAATACGACACACACTTTGTGGAAGTAGATCGATGGCAAGGTGGGGCAGACATAAAGACACCGGCCGACACAACACCTTCCCCTATGCTCCACTGAATAGGGAAGCAAGAATCTGGATGCGTATTGTCAACTCATGCTTGATTCCTGGGACTCAATACACCAAGATATCAAGAGATAGAGTGTGTTTGGTCTATGCTTTGATGACACATGTTCCTATCAACTTTGGGGAAATCATTCGCTCTACCATGAGGAAGGCCAGACTCCACAAAAGATCCCACTTCACTTTTGGTAATCTGTTGACAGCACTCTTGCGTAAGGAGGATATCGAAGAGGAACCAGCTGACCACAAACTCTCACATAACCCAAAGAAGGTTGACCTCACCAAGGTCAAAGATGCTGAAAGACATACTCGTGATGAGAGTTTCTTCCGTCATCTTTATGGCATGACACGCTTCACAATGATGAGTAGAGGTCGTGTTCCTACTGCTGAAGAGCTCCAACAGCTGGACCATGATTATCCAATGAACATGCATGCCCGGGAGATGTGTGGAGTGGGTGTATACTTTGAGGAACCTCTAGATGATGATGTGCCGACCGATGATGATCGACGCTTACCAGACTCCGATGAGGAGAAGAACTCTGACGACGACTCTTATGCTGATTCCGACGAAGGGGGTATGACCCCCGACATTGAGGAAGAGTCCTACTGACCAGGTTCTTCGTATTTACTTTCCACTGAGGGCAGTGTCCCGTTTAAGTGTGGGGTGGCAGTATCGCATGCTATACTTTTCTATTTGCATCTATGTTTGTTTACTTTTTTTGTGTGTTTTCGATTTTTTTAGTTAAGTTTTTTTTAGTAAAATTTTTTTTACGTAAATTTTTTTACTTAGCTTCGCACGAAATTATTCTAATAGGCAGCATGAGATTATAACAAGAGATTGTGCCAACATCATGACTATTGAGACGTTTAGGCTCTAGTTGTGACTCATTATGTGATATTTTGTGGTTCAATTCCTTCACTTGTTGGGTCGAGAGTCTATATTACTTCCAATAAAGTCGACCATGTGCCTTGTATGTGTGAGAATAATCGTATATTCTATGTTTGTGGCTGATGCTAGAACTTGCCTGGTATGTATGCAAAGCGAAAATAAGGAGTGTAAGTTTAGGAGATGATTTAGGCATTTATTTGGCAATCTACATATGTTTACCTTCAGTTTTACCTACCCATGTAAATCATCCTAGTTAAATCTTTTTGAGCCTTTAGCCTATTTCTTTGACAACCTTGTATGTAAGCCTAATCCATTTTTTTTCAAGACCATAATTTGATCCAAATTCCTAAGTGCTTTAAAGTGAAAAAGTCATGTGACAACAAAAGAGGAAATTCGGTGAGTATGATGCTTTAAATTGTAATGGTGCTTGAATGTGTATGAAAAAGAAAGTGCTATCATAAGAGGTATGTTGAGAAAAGAAAAAGGAAAAAGAAAGCTAAAAAGTGAGTTGTGCTTAAAATTGAAAAACAAAAGAGGAGAACAAGGGTGGTAGAATAAAAGAAAGAAGAAAGGTTGAAAGAAAAAAATGTCAATGATACAATGTGATGTATTAAAGTGCTTAGGAACTTAGTCACTATTTTTGGCCAAAATAGTCCTACCCGTCCCTTAGCCTACATTACAACCATCGAAAGACCTATTTGATCCTAATCTTAGCATTCTGACATTTAGTGGAGTATTACACTAAGGGCAAGCCTATGGTCATCAGTTGCTGCATACGAATTCTTTGTGAGAGCGAGAGCAAGGATATTTTGATACCCATGTTTGAAAAATATGCTATACTTGTGAGTGATTATGGGTACTATATTGTGAGACACACATGGTTGATGAGTTTGGGTAGTTGTATATGGTTCATTGTACCTTAACTTTTGCATGCAAGTTGACCACCATCACGAGTCTATGCTAGAGGTTAAACGGTTTCTACTAATGATTGGAAAACTACTCTTTATTGATAATTGTTGTGCTTGTCTTGACGAATATTTTGTGTTGTTGCTGTGAAACCCTAAGTTGATGTTTAGAGGGACATGATATTTTGTTCGAGGACGAACAAAGCTTCAAGTGTGGGGTGTTGATGATAGGCGAATTTACGCGCCTATATCAATATATTTTGCCCATATTTGTGCCATGTTTTGAGGACAAACTATATATTTTATGCACTTTTAGTCCTTTTTCCTATAAGTGAGCTAACGAACATGATTAGCAAAGTTTCAGGTATAAATTATGCGGAATTCAGCATTTTATGGCTTACTTGACGCAAAAGAAAGCTCACGAAGGAAGGAAAGGGAGTTTACACGCCTAAGGACCAAAAATGCTGCATGGAAAATCTGTCCCGGGCTAAAACAGCATTTCTGAAGACTTTGGGAACTTGCAGTAACTTAGTTGGATTTGGACAATGATACATTAACCTAGTACAATTGGGTTATGTATTTTATTAGTTTATTTGGATTATGATAATGTTACATTAACCTAGTACATTTGGGTTAAGTATTTCATTAGGCTAGTAGGATTTGGTTAGATATTTATTTACCTAGTAGGATTAGGATATGGGTATTATAAATACCCTATCATGCTAGAGATTTTTATTCATCTTCTATTCAACAATTAATCTTCATCCATCCCTCTCTTCTTCCACCACAACAATTCTACAACTCTTCTAATCTTTCCATTAATTCTATTTTTCTTCTTCCATTCATCTATTCTCAATTTCCGCAACAAGAGAAACGTTACTTTGCTAAGGAATTCACGCCTCACGCCTATCACTTGAGCTACACGCAATTAACCAATATTGTGATATAATAACAATGTCAATCGTGATCTCCTTCGCATGCATGGGTAACTAAACTTCTCTGCTGGGGTTATGGAAGCCAACTGAGATACTATCTATTACTATGAGCTTGTGAGTTTGTGACACGTATACTGCTTATATCATTATTCTCTTCATCTTAATCTACATTCTTTGTGGTTGCAAACGCAAGAATACGCCAGTATAACATTTAACTTGTTCGAAAGAAAGGTTATTTGTCTGGAAAAGAGATAGTGTCAAGGTAGTAGGACACCCTTTCCTATTAAAAAGCTAGTGCCATAACTGGACTAACCTCTTGGAGAATTCGTACCGTTAGACACTCTTTAAGCTCGAAAGAGTTAAAGTGAAATAATCCTCGAATAGGTCGAAAGACGCCTGGATTTACCATCGAATACAATTCTCTATAAGCACATGCATGTCGGAATTCTACACACTCATAGTCAATAGAGACGTATCACTCAGAAGGTGGACATAACCCCAACGCTTCAATTCTCATTGTTTAAAACTTACGTAACAATCTTTCTCTTTTTACTTTGCTATTTTCAGCTTTTACTTTATTGTTTTGGTTACACATTACAATCCCCCCTTCTTACGACACTTGCACCAAAAGTTTAGTAATTTTGCTTACTTGTTGGCCAAGCTATTCCATGTGGGATCGATACCCAACCCAGGTTGGGTTCTATATTTGCTAACGACCACTTTACACTCCTACGAGAGCTGTAGATTGAGCGTTATCAATTATAATAATAATCTTCTTCTTTGTTCAATTTACTTTAAGATGTTCCTCCTCTTTCAATGTTGGAAAATGTAGGCACATTAACTGGCTTCAATTCATATGAGTCAGACATTTGATGCTTTCCTTTTTCTTTAAATTTAGCATACACGCACTTCAATTGATACACTTCAAATGTTGGGAGCTTTATTTTTCCTATTTCGTTTGCAGGTTTAGAGATGATCGATTCTTCACATGAAGGAGTTGATAAAACAACTTCAATTTCAGATTTTTGATTTTCTCCAGAAGAAATCATTTGGGGCATGGTGATTCTTTTGAAAACGTTGGAGCTGATAAAGAAAGAAAGAAGATTATTTTATGAGAATGTGGAGATTGTTCTTTCTATTGCTACATTTATAGGTAATTCATTACACTAAAATTAGTAAAATATTAATTGTACTAAATCTTACTTCAATTTACAGTCCATAAATCTTATGTATAATCTTCACACTAGATTACTTTGTTGACCAGATATTAAATGTCCTTTTGAGTAAGGCATGTACTTATGTGTCATGTTTTATGGCTGGTAAAACTTGGCTTATACGGAAACCTACAACATATGGAAATTTCCTCAATCATAGCATACATTCTAATATAGACTAAACTATAACAACCCATATTTTCGGCCTAGAGTTGGAACCGTTGTTCCTACGTGGATAGTCCAGAGCCCAAAGATTCTATGCCAATATAAGTGTGACAATCAAATATGAAGTTTTATAACATCTTTGGAGGTAGAGTGAGATCATAAAAATCTCCTAACTCAAAGACGAGTGGAGAACTTTTCTATCGATAGAGTTTTAGTGGACATCCTTACTTGGGTCAACTTCCAACAACTATTACTTCCAGAATATGATGAGTTAGGTGGTATACTATATATCAAATGAAATATCTACAAATATTATTTGCAACACATCTGGTTTCACTTTAATCCTATATCAGAATAAAATGTTATGCTCATTTTACGTAAAAGTGTTTGTTTGTCAACAAGGTAATGACTTGAGTGATAAGCTGTCAACTAAGTGACGAGCTATCAACCTCGTCGTCACCCTTAACCATAAAACTAATTAAATCACTTAGGGTAGGTTATGACTAAGTTGATAAGGAATCAACTTGTTTACAAGCTATCAACTAAGTAATAAACCATAACCAGAAAGAGTCCAAACCCAGTGAGTGGTTGATTACTAACTTGATAACCCATCAACTAGTTGATAAGCTATCAACTAAGTATTACACCCTATAGTTTTTTGTAGTAGAACTATCATTCTTATTCTTATAATCTCCAATCCAAATTATTTCCCACGTGAATACAAGTTTCAAGATCATTATTGTAGTGTGTGAAGTGTTTTCAAGGTTAAATAGGTTCATAGGAACCACTTATAGCAAAATGAACTAAGAACCTTTGATTCAGAAAATTCTTGGTGTTAGATTATGTAAGGTTCATCTTTGAATGAGTATAAATTTTTATGCATGTGGAATTTAGCTGATTAAAACCCACCAAATTGTAGATAATCGAAGTAGGATTCCAACGATACTAATTTTTCCTCAATCCGATACCCGAGCAAAAATTTTTGACCTTGCAAAGTGGAGTGCGTTGCCTTGCAATCAGCTAAGGCTACTGGAATTGTTGTGCCATGGGAAATACATCTCCCAACCTATTTTAGTATGGGAAATTCGCCGCACATCCTAGCTTAGGCTATGGCCCAAAGGCGTAAAAACTTCATTTTTAAGTCATTTCTTTTTACCTTCCAAAACCATGCTTAAACGTAATTAGGATCACTAATAATGTTTTGACTCTCTTAGATCACTAATTTATCTTTCAAAAACACAATAGGAGAAAAACAACTTAGGGTTAAGCATTCAAGATCAAGGGATCAATTCTGTATGAATTCTTCATCGATTAAGATGCATAGGGCTTTCCTAACTACATGGTCATGGATAAATCATTATTTTATGTTTTGCATGAAAGATTTATTGCATAACTCTCTCTCTCATCTGATGTTTAAAAGTGAGGGTGGTCACTAATATGATAATAAGTGGAAAAGAGCTACAGATTAATATGATGTGATTTGATTGACTTGCAAGTTAGGGTATGATGATACCCGGTGATTACATGCCCTTAACAAGATAAGTATTGAATGTTTTGAAAGTATGAAGCATGTTTGTTTTAAAGAACTAAAAGTCGGGCTTAAGAGAGCTAGTAGGTTACGTCAAGAAGGAGCTTGAGTGTAAGGGCTCATTGATGGAAATCATAGTTTCCGATACGGGTCTTCTGATATTGTATCCTACATGGGTGGATAGTAAAAATTATTAGGACATCTCACATGAGGGATTACTGCGATGTTCTCACATGGGGGCATTACCATCTCCAAATCCTGTCGGCTACTTGGATTGGAGGCTCGGCCGCTGAGTCAAGGGTGGGTTCCACATAGCTCGTGGAATTTCAAATTTATAGGGTGTACCAACTAGCTCAGAAGAATAACACAGAGTGAGTCAAGGTTGTCAAGAACTGATTTGAAATTATTAAATATGCCCAGGTATTTTTACTTATACAATGATCACTGTTATTGTAAAATGTTCTCACCTATTTTGTATAATTGCATGCTATTTTTAGTTGTTTTATATAGCAGTACATCTGCATTGACCCATTATATTCCAGGATCCCATGGCACAGTTCCGCAGTCCCATACAGCAGTAGATCTGTGTGTGTCAGAAATTGCAATTGGCGAGCCTTCTCTTTTCTGGAAGGCCTGATTTTCAGATTTCATTTTTTCTTTATTTTTAGTGGTCAACTGGGGACCTTATCTCAGATTTCAAACAAATGACATTTTCAGTTGTTAGAGATTACACAGATTGATGTTAGACGCTGTTAGAGGTTTATGGTTTCTATTTCAGATTGTTCAATTGAATTATGATATTGACCATGATTCTATGTTGTTTTATATTTCCGCACTTTCCTTCATATTATATGAAAGTGTGTATGATTGCCAAAAAGATTAGAGCGCTTGGGCCTTCACGAATTAGGATGCCTGTCACATATAAGGTCCCGTCTTGGGTCGTGACATTTTATGACAAATAGGGTGGATTATTTCAGGGGTAATATCCTACACGTGCAACCATTTGCATATCATTTGAGCAATGGTGCTCTAACCTCGATGTAGTCGACAAAGTTCTTTGAATAAGGAGGATGTGGAATTACCCCATGATTGAAGTAGTACTAATAGATAGCCTTCAAGATTGCTAAGTTGTGATTATAATAATAATCCTCTTCTATTTTCAATTTACTGTAAGATGTTCCTCCTCTTTCAAGGTTGGAAAATGTAGGCACATTAAGTGGCTTCAATTCATATGAGTCAGACATTTGATGCTTTCCTTTTTCTTCAAATTTAGCAAACACGCACTTCAATTGATACACTTCAAATTTTGGGAGCTTTATTTTTCCTATTTCGTTTGCAGGTTTAGAGATGATCGATTCTTCACATGAAGGAGTTGATAAAACAACTTCAATTTCAGATTTTTGATTTTCTCCAGAAGATATCATTTGGGGCATAGTGATTCTTTTGAAAACGTTGGAGTTGATAAAGAAAGAAAGAAGATTTTTTTATGAGAATGTGGAGTTGGTTCTTTCTATTGCTACATTTATAGGTAATTCATTACACTAAAATTAGTAAAATATTAATTGTACTAAATCTCACTTCAATTTACAGTCCATAAATCTTATGTATAATGTTCACACTAGATTACTTTGATGACCAGATATTAAATGTCCTTTCGAGTAAGGGATGTACTGATGTGTCATGTTTTATGGCTGGTAAAACTTGGCTTATACGGAAAACTACAACATATGGAAATGTCATCAAGCATAGCGTACATTCTAATATAGACTAAACTATAACAACCTATATTTTCGACCTAGAGTTTGAACTGTTGTTCCTACGTGGATAGTCCAGAGCCCAAAGATTCTATGACAATATAAGTGTGAAGATCAAATATGAAGTTTTATAATATCTTTGGAGGTATAATGAGATCATAAAAATCTCCTAACTCAAAGACGAGTGGAGAACTTTTCTATTGATAGAGTTTTAGTGGACATCCTTACTTGGGTCAACTTCCAACAACTATTACTTCCAGAATATGATGAGTTAGGTGGTATACTATATATCAAATGAAATATCTATAAATATTATTTCCAACTCATCTGGTTTCACTTTAATCCTATATCAGAATAAAAAGTTATGCTCATTTTACGTAAAAGTGTTTGTTTGTCAACAAGGTAATGACTTGAGTGATAAGTTGTCAACTAAGTGACGAGCTATCAACCTCGTCGTCATCCTTAACCGTAAAACTAATTAAATCACTTAGGGTAGGTTATGACTAAGTTTATAAGGATTCAACTAGTTGAAAAGCTATCAACTAAGTAATAAACCATTACTAGAAAGAGTCCAAACCCAGCGAGAGGTTGATAATTAAGTTGATAACCCATCAACTAGTTGATAAGATATCAACTAAGTATTACACCCTATCATTTTTGTAATAGAACCACCATTATTATGCATATAATCTCCAATCCAAATGATTTCCCATGTGAATACAAGTTTCAAGATCATTATTGTAGTGTGTGAAGTGTTTTCAAGGTTAAATAGGTTCATAGGAACCACTTATAGCAAAATGAACTAAGAAACTTTGATTCGGAAAATTCTTGGTGTTAGATTACGTAAGGTTCATCTTTGAATGAGTATAAATTTTTATGCATATGGAATTTAGCTGATTAAAACCCACCAAATTGTAGATAATCGAAGTAGGATTCCAACGATACTAATTTTTCCTCAATCCGATACCCGAGCAAAATGTTTTGACCTTGCAAAGTGGAGTGCGTTGCCTAGCAATCGGCTAAGGCTACTGGAATTGTTGTGCCATGGGAAATGCATCGCCCAACCTATTTTAGTTGATGGGCTATGCGACGCCCAGCCTATTTTAGGCGTAAGGCAATTCGCCGCACAGCCTAGCTTAGGCTATGGCCCAAGGGCGTAAAAACTTCATTTTTTAAGTCATTTTAAGGGCAACCAAGTCTTTTTACCTTCCAAAACCATTCCTAAACGTAATTAGGAAATCTAATAATGTTTTCACTCCCATAGATCACTAATTTATCTTTCAAAAACACAATTGCAGAAAAACAACTTTGGGTCAAGCATTCAAGCTCAAGGGATCAATTCTTTATGAATTCTTCATCGATTAAGATGCATAGGGCTTTCCTAACTACATGGGCATGGATAAATCATTATTTTATGTTTTGAATGAAAGATTTATTGCATAACTCTCTCTCATCTAATGTTTAAAAGTGAGGGTGGTCACTAATATGATAATAAGTGGAAAAGAGCTATAGATTAATATGATGTGATTTGATTGACTTGCAAGTTAGGTTATGATGATACCCAGTAATTACATGCCCTTAACAAGATAAGTATTGAATGTTTTGAACGTATGAAGCATGTTTGTTTTAAAGAACTAAAAGTCAGGCTTAAGAGAGCTAGTAGGTTACTTGAAAAAGGAGCTTGAGTGTAAGGGCTCATTGCTGGAAATCGTAGTTTCCGATGCGGGTCTTCTGATATTGTATCCTACATGGGTGGATAGTAAAAATGATTAGGACATCTCACATGGGGGATTACTGTGGTGTGCTCACATGGGAGCATCACCATCTCCAAATGCTATCGGCTACTTGGATTGGAGGCTCGGCCGTTGAGCAGTACATCTGCATTGACCCCCTATATTCCAGGATCCCATGGCACAATTCCGCAGTCCCATACAGCAGTAGATCCGTGTGTTTCAGAAGTTGCAGTTTGCGAGCCTTCTCTTTTCTGGATGGCCTGATTTTCAGATTTCATTGTTTCTTTATTTTTAGTGGTCTACTGGGACCTTATCTCAGATTTCAAACAAATGACATTTTCAGTTGTTAGAGATTATGCAGATTGATGTTAGACGTTGTTAGAGGTTTATGGTTTGTATTTCAGATTGTTCAATTGAATTTTGATACTGACCATGATTCTATATTGTTTTATATTTCTGCACTTTCCTTCATATTATATGAAAGTGTGTATGATTTCCAAAAAGAGAAGAGCGCTCGGGCCTTCACGAATCAGGATGCCTATCACGTATAAGGTCCCGTCTCGGGTCATGACATTTTATGACAAATAGGGTGGATTACATCAGGGGTAATATCCTACACGTGCAACCATTTTCATATCTTTTGAGCAATGGTGCTCTAACCTCGATGTAGTCGATAAAGTTCTTTGAATAAGGAGGATGTGGAATTACCCCATGATTGAAGTAGTATTGATAGATAGCCTTCAAGATTTCTAAGTCGTGATTATAATAATAATCTTCTTCTTTTTTCAATTTACTTTAATATGTTCCTCCCCATTCAAGGTTGGAAAATGTCGGCACATTAACTGGCTTCAATTCATATGAGTCAGACATTTGATGCTTTCCTTTTTCTTTAAATTTAGCAAACACGCACTTCAATTGATACACTTCAAATGTTGGGAGCTTTATTTTTCCTATTTAGTTTGCAGGTTTAGAGATGATAGATTCTTCACATGAAGGAGTTGATAAAACAATTTCAATTTTAGATTTTTGATTTTCTCCAGAAGAAATCATTTGGGGCATGGTGATTCTTTTGAAAACGTTGGAGCTGATAAAGAAAGAAAGAAGATTTTTTTATGAGAATGTGGAGATGGTTCTTTCTATTTCTACATTTATAGCTAATTCATTACACTAAAATTAGTAAAATATTAATTGAACAAAATCTCACTTCAATTTACAGTCCATAAATCTTATGTATAATGTTCACACTAGATTACTTTGTTGACCAGATATTAAATGTCCTTTCGAGTAAGGCATGTACTAATGTGTCATGATTTATGGCTGGTAAAACTTGGATTATACAGAAAACTGCAACATATGGAAATGTCATCAAGCATAGCGTACATTCTAATATAGACTAAACTATAACAACCCATTTTTTCGGCCTAGAGTTTGAACCGTTGTTCCTACGTGGATAGTCCAGAGCCCAAAGATTCTATGCCAATATAAGTGTGACAATCAAATATGAAGTTTTATAACATCTTTGGAGGTAGAGTGAGATCATAAAAATCTCCTAACTCAAAGAGGAGTGGAGAACTTTTCTATCGATAGAGTTTTAGCGGACATCCTTACTTGGGTCAACTTCCAACAACTATTACTTCCAGAATATGATGAGTTAGGTGGTATACTATATATCAAATGAAATATCTACAAATATTATTTGCAACACATCTGGTTTCACTTTAACCCTATATCAGAATAAAATGTTATGCTCATTTTATGTAAAAGTGTTTGTTTGTCAACAAGGTAATGACTTGAGTGATAAGCTGTCAACTAAGTGACGAGCTATCAACCTCGTCGTCATCCTTAACCATAAAACTAATTAAATCACTTAGGGTAGGTTATGACTAAGTTGATAAGGAATCAACTTGTTTACAAGCTATCAACTAAGTAATAAACCATAACCAGAAAGAGTCCAAACCCAGTGAGTGGTTGATTACTAACTTGATAACCCATCAACTAGTTGATAAGCTATCAACTAAGTATTACACCCTATAGTTTTTGTAGTATAACTATCATTCTTATGCTTATAATCTCCAATCTAAATGATTTCCCACGTGAATACAAGTTTCAAGATCATTATTGTAGTGTGTGAAATGTTTTCAAGGTTAAATAGGTTCATAGGAACCACTTATAGCAAAATGAACTAAGAACCTTTGATTCAAAAAATTCTTGGTGTTAGATTACGTAAAGTTAATTGTTGAATGAGTATAAATTTTTATGCATGTGGACTTTAGCTGATTAAAACCCACCAAATTGTAGATAGTCGAAGTAGGATTCCAACGATACTAATTTTTCCTCAGTTCGATACCCGAGCAAAATGTTTTGACCTTGCAAAGTGGAGTGCGTTGCCTTGCAATCGGCTAAGGCTACTGGAATTGTTGTTCCATCGGAAATGCATTGCCCAACCTATTTTAGTCGATGGGCTATCTGACGCCCAACCTATTTTAGGCGATGGGCAATTTGCCGCACAACCTAGCTTAGGCTATGGCCCAAGGGCATAAAAACTTCATTTTTAAGTCATTTTAAGGGCAACCAAGTCTTTTTACCTTCCAAAACCATGACTAAACATAATTAGGATCACTAATAATGTTTTGAATCTCTTAGATCACTAATTTATCTTTCAAAAACACAATAGGATAAAAATAACTTAGGGTTAAGCATTCAAGCTCAAGGGATCAATTCTTTATGAATTCTTCATCGATTAAGGTGCATAGGGCTTTCCTTACTACATGGGCATGGATAAATCATTATTTTATGTTTTGAATGTTAAGGAATAATGTTTTCATTAAAAGTGTGAATTATAATTAAAAGTAAGTATTTCAAATCCTTCATATGATGTATGATTTCAGTCTTGAGGCCTTATGTTAAAACAAACTTTACTCATGTATATGTATAAATGTGTTTTCAATTTTGAAGTATGAACTGATACCATGAAGGAAAAATTTCTTCTCTCATTATGTTTCCTTTTGAATTTCAAGTTAAGGGTTATTTCATTTCATGATTGTTTTGAGTAATTAACTACCACATGTTAAAATGTTGAAAAGAAAAAATCTATGCGTGGTTTGGTATATGTTTTAAAATATGAATCCTCTTGTACCATTTGACTGATTGGTTGGACCAAAGACTTAGTTTTGAATGAAAGGATTGTAACTTGATACTATAAGGCTTAGACATATGACTTGCAAGTCTTGGTTTGACGATACCAAAATCAGACAATGCCATAATAGACTTAGAATAGAATAGAAGTCAGCTTTCAATTAGATTTTTCAAATTTGAGTTTTGAAAGATGTATGTTTATAAAAGGTTAAAAATGGACTTAAGAGATGTTAGGTGGTTACCCATAGAAGGCACGAGTTCAAAAGACCCATTGCCCAAAACCGTGTTTTGTCGATACGGGTTATTATGTCCCTAAGAGGTATTATATGTTGGCCTAGTGCCCTATGGTGTATCAGACTCAACACTCCAACCCTTGTGGTAAACTTGGGTTGGGGGCTTACCCACCGAGTTAATGGTGTATTTCATATAGCCCGTGGAATATCAGACTTGTAGGTTGTACCACCTAGCTCAGAACTAAGACAAAGATGTTGAGTTGATTTTTAAAACTATTTTTAAAAGCCTATTTATTATGCCCATGGATATTCAAATGGTTTATGATGACGTACTTTTCATGAAATGCTCTCACTTTATATATTAGTATTTTATTTTTGGATGGTTCTGCGTAACAGTACATTCGTATTGAGCCCTATATTTTAGGATCCGAGGCACAATCCTAGGGTCTAGCTACACATTAGATTGGTGATTTTGATATTTGCAGTTGGTGAGCCTTCTGTATTACAAAAGGCCGGGTTATAGAACATTTTTATTTGTTTGATTTATGGTTTGACTGGCGCCTTCTCCCAGCTTTTTTTTAGACACACAGAATTTTGTAATGTTAGAGATTTTACAAATGGGTGTTAAAGGTTTGAACATTAAAGATTTCCTTCCAAATTATTTAGTTGAATTATGTCATGGACCATGTTTTCGTATGATTTAATTTCCATTTTTCTTTATATTGTGTGAACATCTGTATGATTGCCAATTAGAAAAATAACGCTCGGGCCTTCATGGTTCGGGATGCTCATCGCGGCTAAGGTCTAGGCTCAGGTCGTGACAAACTTGGTATCAGAGAATGGTACATAGTCCTAAGGTATCTACAAAATAACATCGGGTAGAGCTCTATTTATGGGTGTGTAGTGAACCATACTTATAAGCAGGAGGCTACAAGGAGTTTAGGAATATTTCTCTTCTTTCATGATTTAGTTTGTGCTATAGAGTCTGTATATCCTCTAATCAATGATTTCCTTTATTTCAGTAAGTTATTATGCCTCCCCGTCAATCCAACAAATAGAATAGCCAAGTTAAGGAGGTCCTCCCTACCCATGGGATATGACCCCATAATAGGGATCATACTCCATAGTTTGTGGCTACTCCTGGAGTTCCTCCTGTTTAGACTAGTCCACCTAGGGCACCCAGGGCTCTTCGGTCTAAAT
Organism: Capsicum baccatum var. pendulum; assembly: GCA_030864225.1. Taxonomy (NCBI): domain Eukaryota; kingdom Viridiplantae; phylum Streptophyta; class Magnoliopsida; order Solanales; family Solanaceae; genus Capsicum; species Capsicum baccatum. The sequence continues at coordinate 52,372,092 of CM061557.1, forward strand.
CTAATCATACTCAACATCCCTAAAGAGAAATATCTAATGCTAAGTTTCGACAGTGTAGGCATATGATAACTCAGTTGGTGGCTTCTTAGGCCCAGCGATCTGAAGATGTGGAGTTTATGTCTGGATCGCTGGAGATTACACGTGTTGGTCAGTTAATGAGGTTGAACCCACCTAAATTTATAGGTATGAAGGTTGAGAAGGACCCCCATGGGTTCATTGATGAGCTGGAGAAAATTTTTTGGGTTATGTATACGAATGAAGACAAAGGGGTTGAACTGGCAGCTTATCAGTTGAAAGATGTGGCAAATCAATGGTTTAATGAATGAGAGGATTTGAAGGGTATAGATACTGAGCCTTTGGTGTGGGGTAAGTTTGTAGAGGCTTTTATGGACCATTTCATTCCTCAGGAATTGAGGAAATCAAAGGTTGAAGAGTTAATGAATTTTAAACAAGGGAAAATAAATGTCAAGCAGTACACACTGAAGTAATACCAGTTATCCCATTACACTCCAAAATTAGTGGGTAACATAAGAGCTCGCATAAGGAAGTTTGCATTTGATCTCTTAGATGATCTAGTATTGGAATGTAAAGGAGTAATGCTGAATAGAGACATGGATTTCTCTAGGTTATCTATTCATATGCAATAGATTGAAAAGCAGAAGAAGAGGCTAGTAGAGGAAAGGGAGAAGGACAGGCAAACCATTAGGGGCAGATCAATAGACCAGAATAACAGTCAATACTAGAGTGGTAATTAGGGAAACAGGTGGTCTAAGAAGAAATTTTGGAGCAACGCTTAATCATCCGCTAGCGCCCCAGCACCCAGACCTCCAATTGATGAGCGGTTCTGTAACCCTTAGTCTAACAGTTGTTGGAAGGCGTAGGGTACTCAGTCATAAAGTAGTATAGCTCTACCACATTGGTCGTTTCTGCGATGTGGGACTTGGTGTGCTATAATTGTAGTCAGTTAGATCATTTTCAGAGATATTACACTTCCACCAAAGATAACTTCTGTGCTGCCATATCCCAAGCGAATTCCTCAGCGCCGCCACCACCTCCCAAGGGTACTACTTCAACTGCTGGGATAGGTCGTAATTGGTTATATGCTTTATTTAACCGCCAGGATGCAGAGGCTTTGCTAGATATTGTCACGAGTACGTTACAGATCTTTTCCTGTAATGTGTATATGCTACTTCATCCAGGGTCTACTTTGTCTTATATGACCCTGTATATGGCGATCAATTTTGGTTTTGAGCCTGAAAACATTTTGGAACCCTTCTCTATTTCTACTCTTGTTGGTGACTTTATTGTGGCTTGGAGGGTGTATAGAAACTGTGTTGTGTCCATTTGTAATCGTGATATATGACAGACCTTGTAGAACTTGATATGGTTAACTTTGATGCTATATTGGGGATGGATTACTCTGTTCGTGTTATACCACACTAGACTGTAGAACCCAAAAAGTCACTTTTTAATTTCTGAATGAACTAGTGATAGAGTGGGAGGGGTATTCTTTAGAATCTAATGGGAAGTTCATATCTTATCTCAGAGCTCGTAAACTTAATTCAAAGGGGTGTTTGTATCATCTGATTCAAGTCAAAGATTCCAATGCTGAAAGTACTTCACTCTAGTCCATACTTGTGGTTAATGAATTATAGGAATTTTTTCCTGACGACCTCCCGGAGATACCACCCAAAAGGGAGATAGATTTTGGGATTGACTTATTTCCAGGTACTCATCCCATTTCTATTCTGCCAAACAAAATGGCTCCTACAGAGTTAAAAGAAGTAAAACAACAATCAAAAGATCTTCTTGACAAGGGTTTTATCTCTCCTAGTGTGTCTCCCTAGGTGTACTTGTACTCTTTGTACGTAAGAAAGATAGTTCCCTCCATATGTGCGTAGACTACCGTCAACGTAATAAGGTCACTGTCAAAAATAAGTACCCTCTTTCTAGAATTGATGATTTATTTGATAAACTTCAAGGTGCCAAATATTTCTAGAAGATAGGCCAAATATTAAAGAAAAGTAGGCCGAAAATCATATCCTGATGCAGATTAAGAAGGATGTTGGTCAGCAAAAGGTTATGGCATTTGAAATTGGAGGTGATGGAATTTTGAGGTATCAAGGAAGGTGGTGTGTACCGAATGTGGATGGATTACGGGAGAGAATTCTTGAAAAAGCTCACACATTGATGTATCTTGTTCACCCAGGCTCTAAAAAAATGTACCAGGATCTTAACATAATTTATTAGCGGAATAATATGAAAAGAGATGGTGCTAACTTTGTGTCTAAGTGTTTAAATTGCCAACAAGTTAAAGTAGAACATTTGAGGCCAAGTGGTACTTCTCATGAGATAGAATTTCCTATGTTGAAATGGGATATGATCAACATGGGCATCATTACAGGACTTCTGTGGTCCCAAAATCAATATGACTCCATTTGGGTGATTGTAGATAGGATGACCAAGTCTACCCATTTTCTTCCAGTGTGAATAGATTATTCAAGGGATGATTGTGCTAAGTTGTACATTCGGGAGATAGTCCGATTGCATCCTTCCTCTGTATCTATTATATTTGACTGAGGTATGTAGTTTTTTTCTCAGTTTTAGCAATCTTTTAAGAGGGGTTTAGGCACCCAAGTGAACCTGAGTATTGATTTCCACCCTCAAACTAATGGGCAAGCTGAGCGATCTATTTAGACCCTTGATGATATGTTGAGGTCCTGTGTAATTGACTTCAAGGGTATTTGGTTAAACCACTTACCGTTAACAAAATTTACCTACAACAACAGCCACCATTCTAATATACAGATGGATCTCCTTGAAGCTCTTCATAGGAGAAGATATAGGTCATCAATCGGGTGGTATGAAGTGGGTGAAACTCACTTGTATGGGCCTAACCTTATTCACCAAGCGATGGAGAAAGTAAAGATCATTAGGGAGCAACTTAAGACTGCTCAAAGTCGCGAGAAGCCTTATGTCGATGTTAGAAGGAGAGAGTTAGAATTTGAGTTTAATGATTGGGTATTCCCAAAGGTCTCTCCTATTAAGAGAGTCATGCATTTTGGAAAGAAAGGAAAGCTTAGTCCTCATTATGTAGGACCATATCAGATTGTGAGAAGGATAGGAGGGGTTTTTTATGAACTACAATTGCCTACGAGCCTGTCTTCGATACATCCGTTATTTCATGTTTTAATGTTGAAGAAGTGTGTTTGGGATCAATCTCATGTTTTTTCAGTGGAAGAGATTAATGTAAAAGACTCTCTTTCATATGAAGAAGAACCCGTTGCTATTTTGGATCATTAGGTTTGAAAGTTTAGAAGTAAAGAGATAGCTTCAGTGAAAATGATATGGAGGAATCAAAAAGCTGAGGAAGCGGCATGGGAGTCGGAGAGTGACATACGTACTAGATATCCTACCCTCTTTGAAATTATGGATAGTGGTATAAAAGGTACAAATCTTATCTTTCTAATTCCTTTCCATTAAGTGTTTGAAATCGTGCTTGCTATATTCCAAGTCATCATTCGAATATGAATGATCCCAAGTGGGGATAATGTAAAACCCCATAATTTTTATGCTAGAATCATTGTTCTTATGCGTGTAAGCTCTAATGATAGGCGAATTGACACGCCTATAGCACTAGATTTTGCCCATATTTTAGCCAAGTTTTGAGAACAAATTACATATTTCATGCACTTTTAGTCCTTTTTCCTATAAGTGAGCTAACGAACATGATTAGTAAGTTTTCAGGTATAAATGATGCAGAATTCAGAATTTTATGGATAACTTGACGCTAAAGAAAGCTTCACGAAAGGAGGAAAACAAATCTTGGACGCCAAGGACCTAAAGTGGCGCATGGAAAATCTGTCCCGGGCAAAAACAGCAATTCTGAAGACTTGGGGACTAGCAGTAACTTAGTAGGATTAGGATAATGATACATTAACCAAGTAGGAATGGGTTAAGTAATTCATTAGCTTAGTAGGAATAGGATATGGGTATTATAAATACCCTATTTTGCTAGAGATTTGAGATCATCTTTCAATCTTTCTATTATTCAATCTTCTACTTCTAAGACATTCTTCTATAATTCTACAACTCTTCTAATTCTTCCATTAATTCTACTTTTTATTCTTCTTCTGTTCATCTATACAATTCTTAATTTCCGCAACATGAGAAACGTTACTTGCAAAGAAAGTTACGCCTAAACACCTACCACACTTTGCTACACGAAATCTTTATTGTGGTTTAATAATAATGTCTATTGTGATTTCCTTCGCACTCATGAGTAACTAAACTTCTCTGTTGGGGTTATGTAAGCCTTATGAGATACTATCTAAGGCTATGAGTTTGTGAATTCGTGACACGTGTGTTGCTTATATCATTATTCTCTTCATCTTAATGCAAATTCTTGTGGTTGCAAACGCATAGAATACACCAGTATAGCATTAACTTGTTTGAAAGAAAAGTTATATGTCTGGAAAAGAGATAATGTCAAGGTAATAGGCTCCCATCCCCTATTAAAAAGTTAGTGCCGTAACTGGATTAACCTCTTGGAGAATTTGAACCGTTAGATACGCTTTAAGCTCGAAAGAGTTAAAGTGAAATAATCCTTGTTGAGGTCAAAAGACGCTTGGATTTACCATAGAATACAATTCTCTATAAGCACATGCATGTCTGAATTCCACATAACTCATAGCCAATAGAGACGTACAACTCATAAGGTGGACATAACCCCAACTTCTCAATTCTCATTGTTTTACATCTTACCAAACATTCTTTCTTTTTACTTTGCTATTTTCTGTTTTTACGTTACTATTTTGTTTACATTATTTGCACGATAAAATCCCCCCTTTTTACGAGACTTGCACCAAAATACTAGTAACCTTTGCTTACTTGTTGACCAAGCTATTCCCTGTGGGATCGATACCCAACCCAGTTGGGTTATATATTTGACAACGACCGCTTTACACTCTTACAAGAGCTAGAGATTGAGCATTATCAAAAATTGGCGCCGTTGCTGGGGAATACGAGTGTCAATTAAGTTTGTGATAATTACTAGACCCTTTGGTCAAAGATTCTCGTACTTTTACTTTTACTTTTTGTTTTTGTTTTCTGCAGGTTTTTATTCAATGCATGCCCCATACTCGAAGTTCCGGTCAACCGTTATTACCTATCAATCCTGAACCACAACGTATTGGCAGAATGGAGGCACAACACGAAATTGAAAGGATGGTTGCTCAACAGAAACAGGCGAGACTAGCTGCTCTTGCCGCCGCTCAAGTACATCAACAAAATATTGATAACCCTGGGCGAGCAATAAATCCTGACGACGAGGACCTAGGTGATGACGAGTTACTAAACCCTAGGCATGCTGCTGAGATCGCAACACCTGCTAACAGAAGAGATCATCAAGCTAGGTTTAGACCTGAACGCCGAGTTATGCAACCATCTTTAGACGATGATGATGATGATCTTGATGGAGCCGAAGCCACAGGAGCCATTATTCCTCCACCATTGGCACCTGGAGCCAAGTTCAACACCACAATCACCATGATTCAGTTATTGCAACTCAAGAGATTATTTGGTGGACTAGCAGGCGATGATTCGAATATGCATCTCATCAACTTTATTTCTATATGCAAGTCATTTGACAATCCTGGTGTTGGTCAGAATGCAATTCGATTATGTCTATTTCCATTGTCTCTATCTGAGGAGGCAACTCTATGGTTGAATGGGCTGACTCCTGATTCTATTACAAATTGGAGGCAATTGAGAGACGCTTTCCTACAAAGATTCTTTCTGCCATCCAAAAGAGCACAATTGAGAGATGAAATCAGCAACTTTCGGCACTTCCAACTGAAGCCCTTCATGAAACATGGGAGAGGTTCAAGACAAAGCTAACGAGGTGCCCAAACCATCACATGACTAATGTTCACCTAATGGAGATACTGTACAGAGCGTTGAATTCAATAACTAAACCAGTGGTGGATAATGCAGCTGGAGGATCTTTTATGGACCTCACCTTTGGTCAAGCAAGCAATATGTTAGAACGTATAACGAACCAAAGTAGACCTTGGCATACCAAGGATTCTGAGGTAGCAAGCCCCACTTTATTTATTGGCATGACTGCAGACCAAAAGAGAAGAGAAGAAGAACGTGATCAAGATATGGCGCACATGAAAACACAAGTTGATCTTCTTACAAAGCATCTATTATCAGGGAAGACCAAAAAAGTCAAAGTTGTTGCGTCAAAAGGAAGAGACGAATCTGATTCGGAGGAAGAGGCCAACTACTTGAACAATCAGGGGGGGTTTCCGAGGGAATACCCAAGGAAACCAAGGTCGGAACTATTATGATAAATCTGGAAACAAGGCCCAAGGTAGTTGGAAGAACAAGAATGAAAAGAGTGGTTTGTATGTTCCCCCAGGAAGACGTGACACCACCACATCTAGTTCTGGAAATATGGAAGAGATGATGGCTAAACTATTGAAAGGAGTGGAAGAAACGAGCGCCGGAGTAACGGAGGTAATAAATGATTTTCCCTCTATGAAGCAATTAGTTGATTCGCATTCCACTTCAATCAAACAAATAGAGCAGCAATTGAGCCAACTTTCAGCAGCACTCAATCAAAGAAAGGCTGGCACTCTACCTAGCGACACTGTGCAAAACCCAAGGAATGATGGGTCATGCATGGCTATTACTACCCGAAGTGGTAAGGTGCTGGAAACTTCATCAAAAGTCAAGAAAGTGGTTGACGAAGTAGCGGACATTGATGATAACGGAAAAGGAGAACGATCCACGGAAGCCACCCACGACGTCTATGACGTCACACCGAGCATGTTGCAGCCTGAAAAGGCTGGAAAATGGAAGAAAGAGGAGAAGAAAGTCATGGAGAGAACAATTCCCTATCCACCACCACCTTTTCCTCAAAGATTGAAGAAGGTAGTGGATGATACAAAGTTCAGCAAATTCATGACTATGTTAAAGCAGCTGACCATAGATGTTCCATTGGTAGAGGCACTTGAACAAATGCCTGGGTATGCAAAATTTATGAAGGATCTATTGACAAAGAAGCGGGCAGCCAGCTATAAGTTGAAAGATGACGTTTATCACTGCAGCGCAATCGCTACCCGATTACTAGTTCAGAAGAAGGCTGACCCCGGTGCTTTCACTATTCCTTGCACCATTGGATCTTTGAATTTTGCCAAGGCGTTATGTGATTTAGGAGCCAGCATCAATTTGATGCCATTATCTATCTATAAAAAGTTGGGGTTGGGTGATCCTACTCCAACCAATATGAGGCTCATAATGGCGGATAGGTCGGTAAAACGACCTGTTTGTATTCTATGTGATGTATTGGTAAAGGTTTCTTCATTCATCTTTTCGGCAGACTTTGTTATTTTGGATTGTGAGGCAGACTCAGAAGTTCCCATAATCTTGGGGCACCCTTTCCTTGCTACTGGAAGTGTGCTCATTGATTTGAGAGCTAATGCGCTTTCGTTCCAAATAAATAATGAAGTAGTTCGCTTTGATGTGTGCAAAGCAATGAAGCAACCCAAAGAGCTGAACGTATTCTCGGTGGCTGATGTTTACTTTGATGATGAGGAAGAATCACTTGAAGAAGAACAAATTATTGAAGACCCATTGGCGATTGTGCTCATGAATGGAGAGAGTAAGGATGCTGAAAATTGCGAAGAAGCTATTTGTGCTCTATCAGGATTAGGGACATATCGCCATGCTCCCAAAAAGCTGGACCTGGATCTCAAAAATCGACCCACACCACCAGCTAAGCCATCTATTGAAGAGCCACCCACGTTAGAATTGAAGGAGCTGCCTAGTCATTTAAAGTATGCATTCTTAGGAAACTGAAACACACTTCCAGTCATTGTGGCAGCAGATTTAGGTGAGCAACAAGTTGCAGCTCTCATTGCTATTCTACGGAAGTATATAAGAGCCATTGGTTGGACCATTGCTGATATTATTGGTATTCCACATGGGATTTATACACACAAGATTCAGCTTGAAGAAAAATGCACACCCACCATTGAGCATCAAAGACGTCTCAATCCACCTATGCAAGATGTGGTGAAGAAAGAAATTATCAAGTGGTTAGATGCAGGAGTTGTGTATCCAATCTCAGATAGTACATGGGTAAGCCCGGTACAATGTGTACCCAAGAAAGGAGGTATGACGGTGGTCACGAATGAAAAGAATAAGCTTATTCCACTTAGACCCGTCACCGGATGGAGAGTATGCATGGACTACCAAAAGCTGAATTCATGGATGCTCAAAGATCACTTTCCAATGCCATTCATGAACCAAATGCTAGATCGATTAGCGGGGAAAGGATGGTTTTGTTTCTTAGACGGTTATTCAGGCTATAATCAGATTTGCATTGCCCCCGAAGACCAAGAGAATACAACATTCACATGTCAATATGGCACGTTTGCCTTCAAACGTATGCCATTCGGGCTATGTAACGCACCAGCTACCTTTCAGCGTTGTATGATGTCTATTTTTTCTGATATGGTTGAAGATACTTTGGAGGTATTCATGGATGACTTTTCAGTTGTTGGCGAATCGTTTGAAGCGTGCTTTGCAAACCTAAGTATGGCGTTGCAAAGATGTGTAGAATTCAACCTAGTGCTGAATTGGGAAAAGTGCCACTTCATGGTAAAGGAAGGAATCGTTCTTGGGCATAAAATCTCCAAAAGAGGAATCGAGGTTGATCGAGCAAAAATTAAAGTCATCGAGAAGCTACCTCCCCCAATTTCAGTGAAGGAAGTTCGTAGTTTCCTCGGTCATGCAGGATTCTATCGGCGATTCATCAAAGACTTCTCCAAAATTGCGAGTCCATTGTGCAAACTCTTGGAGAAAGATGCAAAGTATGACTTCAATGAAGATTGTTTGAAGGCATTCGAATGCCTCAAAGGAAAATTGATTGAAGCTCCTATCATGGTAGCACCAGATTGGTCTTTACCGTTCGAAGTCATGTGTGATGCTAGTGGGGTTGCTGTTGGCGTTGTACTTAGCCAGAGAAACGAGAAATTATTTCATCCTATCTACTATGCTAGCAAGATCCTAAACGAAGCCCAAAAGAACTATACTATCACAGAACAAGAGCTCCTAGCAGTTGTGTATGCTTTTGAGAAGTTCCGGGCGTATCTGTTGGGAACCAAAGTGATCGTTCATACAGACCATGCAGATCTGAGGTATCTAATGACAAAGAAGGATGCAAAACCAAGACTAATTTGATGGGTTTTGCTGCTGCAAGAATTTAATTTCGAGGTTAAAGATAGAAGAGGCTGCGAGAACCAAGTGATTGATCATCTATCTAGACTCGAGAACGAGCATGTGGCGCAGCCTGAAATCGAGATTGATGATGCATTCCCTGACGAGGAGATCTTGGCGACAATAATAGAAGGACTACTATGGTATGCCGACTTTGCAAATTTTGTGGTGAGTAATATGATACCTGCAAACTTATCTTACCATCAAAAGAGGAAGTTTATGCATGATGTAAAACACTACTTTTGGGATGAGCCATATTTGTTTCGACGATGCGCGGATGGTGTTATCCGACGATGCATACCCCATGTAGAGGTGCCTGATATATTGGAAGCATGCCACACTTTCCAAGTTGGGGGACATCATGCAGGTAATCGGACAGCAAGGAAGATATTTCAAAGTGGATATTATTGGCCTTCGATATTCAGAGATGCCTACGACTTTGTGAAAAGATGCGACCAGTGTCAGCGACAAGGTGCTATTTCGAAACACCATGAGATGCCCATGTCGAAAATCCTTGAAGTAGAGCTTTTTGATGTATGGGGTATTGATTTCATGGGTCCATTCGTAAATTCGTTTGGAATGAAGTACATCCTAGTTGCTGTAGATTATGTCTCAAAATGGGTTGAAGCTATAGCGTTGGCCGACAATGAGGGAAAGCATGTTGTAGCATTCTTAAAGAAAAATATCTTCTCTCGCTTTAGAATACCACGTACTATCATAAGCGATGGAGGCTCTCACTTCTGCAACAAGCTATTCAAATCAGTGTTGGCAAAATATGGTGTCAAGCAACATAAGGTAGCCACGCCTTATCACCCACAAACTAGCGGCCAGGTAGAGGTTTCCAACCGAGAGATCAAGCAAATCCTTGCTAAAACGGAAAATGCTAATAGGACAGATTGGTCTCGGAAGTTGGACGATGCACTATGGGCTTATAGGACTGCATTCAAAACACCAATTGGCATGTCCCCATACCAACTAGTTTATGGGAAGGCTTGTCATTTGCCCATTGATCTTGAGCATAAGGCATTGTGGACTTTGAAACGATTAAATTTGAACTGGGATGATGCAATAAATCTGATATTGGAGCAACTGAACGAGATAGATGAATTTCGTCTACATGCTTATGAAAGATCGGATCTCTACAAGGAGCGGATGAAAAAGTATCATGATCAGCGGATTGTTCGACGAAACTTTCAAAAGGATGATATGGTACTTCTCTTCAATTGCAGACTGAAGTTATTCCCAGTTAAGTTAAAGTCCAAGTGGTCTGGTCCATACAAAGTTAACCAAGTCTACTCGTCTGGAGTAGTTGAGTTGGAAGACACTAATAGTGTTGTCTTCAAGGTGAATGGCCAACGAGTAAGACCATATATCGGTCCTCTTGATTCGATAAATTATATGGCCATCACTTATCTCGACGAAGTCTAAGTACTCGAGATAGCCATGTCGTACCGCGACAATTAATCAAGCGCTAGATGGGAGGCAACCCATCGTTGTTCATTTTTTGTCTTATTACGTGTTTTCTTTTGATAAATCAAAATCCAAAAAGAAAAGTCGTGCCACGACCAAAACTAAGGTGCTTGATGGGAGGCAACCCATCGTTCAAATCTTCTTTGTTGTTTTTGAGTAAATGTAGGTGCAAGAGGTATAAAACGAGGAGATCGGTTTCAAATTTCAATTTGGATGTCTTGCATGTTAAAAGTGGTAAGTTAGGAATGAAGAAGCAAAAGTCTATGGAGTGAGCATTGCTCATGAAAATATAGGCATCAAACAAGGCTAGGCCTAGGTAAAACTAGGCCACGAACAAGGGAAGGCCTATACTATGGCCTAAGGTCTCGGAATCTAGTGTGCCATAGCATAGGCGCCGCCCATGCCCAAGTATGCCATAGCATAGGCGCCGCCTATGCTAATGCCTTTTGTCTCTGAATCTCATATGCCATGATAAAGGCACCACCTATGCCTAGGAATGCCATGGCATAGGCGCCGCCTATGCTAGACAATGCTTTGCACAAGGCGCCGCCCATGCCAAGTATAGGCAAAGCTAAAGGCGCCGCCTATGGTCACTTCTTGTCTCCAAATCCGATTTTAAATGGGTCAAAACCCGACCCAACCTTTTCCTATAAATATGAGACTTAGTCTTGAACCAAAAACACATTGGAAACCTAGCTTATGCGCCGCCTATAGCCTCCAAATTCTCTCAAAAATTTTCCTTTTACTCTCTTACTTCACAAGAACATCATCCAAAGGCATCAATCAAGTAAGTACTACTTTGTTCTTCATTTATATTCCGTAAGTACTACACTACTACGCCCATTATGAATTGTTGAATCTTGAAAGTAGTATTGATGATTTGAATGTGATTGAATTATTGTGATACAACCAAGTGGGTGAATGAATACGTAAGGATGATCTTAACTTATTTCCAACTTGAATTTGATTTTGATGCACTATCATACTTCTGTGGAATTGATATGGTCACAAAAATTGCATAATCTTGTCACTTGAATACTTACATGTTGGAATGACTTGTTCATCGGAATAAGAATTATAGTTACCTACCGACATAGGAGGTTGTGATTATTGTTAGATGCTATACCTTGATTCAATCCCTATATAGTAGTCTTGATATATCAAACATGAAAGTATTGCCAAGATTACAAGAAGTATGACTGCTCTAATTTTATTGTTGGAATATAGCACCTAAAACGTATGTCGATGAAGTCTGAATAATCGACCACTTTCACTTCACTAGTCTGTACCAACAAACTAAGTGTGGGGTGATGCCCCTATTGCTTGTTTATAGATTGTATCCATCGAGATGATGCTAACATGAACATTGTTTTAGTCTCAGGTACAATGGCACCCAAAGCAACACAAGGCAAAGATAAGGCTACCACTTCCCAAAAAGGCAAGAAAAGAGGCCGAAAAGAGCAAGGAGAATCATCTTCGATGCAAGTACCACGCCGCATGTTCGGAATTAAATGGGTTTTAGAGGAGGAAGTAAAGGAATGGTATAGGAACAACAAAGAGAAGAAATATGTTCATGTGGACTTGATAAACAAGGAGAGCCTAGCAAAGAAAGAACCGCGCATGTTGGCCAAGATCATGGCGTTACATCTTGATTTCATCTTCCGAGACATGGGAGAATGCTATCTCGATTTAACAAGAGAATTCTATGCCAACTAGTCACCGAAAACCAGAGGAAGTGAGGTCAAGATTCGGGGCCAAGTTCTGCAACTAAATGCGGAGTTCTTCAACTCCTTTCTTGGCTTGCCTGCTGTTGATCCATCACCATTCAAAGAGCTGTACAGTAGACCTCCATATAGAGCCATTCGACACACACTCTATGGAACAAGATCCATGGCACGGTGGAGTAGACACAAAGACACCGGTCGATACAACACCTTTCCATATGCTCCTTTGAATAGGGAAGCAAGGATATGGTTGTGCATAGTCAACTCTTGCCTCATTCCAGGGACGCAATACACAAAAATAACAAGAGATAGAGTGTGCTTGGTATACGCATTGATGACGAACGTCCCTATCAACATTGGGGCAATTATTCGATCCACAATGCAGAAAGCTAGGCTACACAAGAGGTCCCACTTCAGTTTTGGCAACCTGTTGACTGCAATCTTGAGGAAGGAAGACATCGAAGAGGAACCGGCTGATCATAAACTCCCACATAACCCGAAGAAGTTTGACCTCGCAAAGGTGAAAGATGTTGAATCCACACATGGCGTCAACCTTACTACGGCAGAGAGACATGCTCGGGACGAGAGTTTCTTTTGCCATCTTTATGGCATGACTCAGTTTACAATGATGAGCGGAGGTCGTGTTCCAACTGCTGCAGAGCTCCAACAGCTGGATCATGACTATCCAATGAATGTGTATGCAAGGGAGATGTGTGGAGTAGGTACATACTTTGAGGAACCTCTTGATGACGATGTGCCGACCGATGATGATCGACGAATGCCAGACACCGACATGGAGGAGAATTCTGATGACGACGACTCCTATGATGATTTCGACGAAGGGGGTATGACCCCCGACATAGAGGAGGAGTCCGACTGACCAGGTTCTTCGTATTTATCTTTCACTGAGGGCAGTGTGTCCCGTCTAAGTATGGGGTGGTGGTATTTGCATGCTATACTTCTCTATCCGCATTTGCATTTATATTTATCTTAGTTTTTTTTCGTTTATCATTTTTTTAGTAGTTAAATTTTTTTACTTAGTTTTGCATGAAATTATTCTAATAGGCAGCATGAGATTATAACAAGAGTTTGTGCTAAAATCATGACTATTGAGACGTTTAGGCTCTAATTGTGACTCACTATGTGATATTGTGTGGTTCAATTCCTTCGTCTGTTGGGTCGAGAGTCTATACTACTCCCAATAAAGTCGACCATGTGCCTTGTGTGTGTGAGATAATAGTATATTCTGTGCTTGTGGCTGATGCTAGAACTTACCTGGTATGTATGTAAAGCGAAAATAAAGAGTGCAAGTTTAGGAGATGATTTAGGCATTTCTTTGGCAACCTACACTTGTTTTTACCTACCCGTGGACATTATCCTAGTTAAACCCTTTTGAGCCTTTAGCCTATTTTCTTTGACAACCTCATATGTAAGCCTAATCCATTATTTTCAAGACCATAATTTGATCCAAATTCCTAAGTGCTTTGAATTGAAAGAGTCATGTGACAAAATAAGAGGAAATTGGATGAGTATGATGCCTTAGAATATATTGGTTCTTGAATTTGTTATGAAAAAAGTGCTATCATAAGAGGTATGTGTTGAAAAGAAAAAGGAAAGAAAAAATAAAACTGAAAAGTGAGTTAGGTTCAAAATTGAAAAACAAAAGAGGAGAAAAGGGGTGGTAGAATAAAAGAAAGAAGAAGGGTTGTTTGAAAAGAAAGTATTAATGGCATAATGTGATGTATTAAAGCCCTTAGGAACATAGTCACTATTTCTGGCCAAAATAGTCCTACCCATCCCTTAGCCTACATTACAACCATCAAAAGACCTATTTGATCCTAAGCTTAGCATTCTGATATTTAGTGGAGCATTACACTAAGGGCAAGCCTATGGACATCAGTTGCAGCATATGAATTCTTTGTGAGAGCGAGTGCAAGGATACTTTTATACCCATGTTTGAAAAATATGCTATACTTATGAGTGATTATGGGTAATATATTATGAGACACACATGGTTGATGAGTTTTGGGTAGTTGTGTATGATTCTTTGTGCCTTAACTTTTGAATATGAGTTGGCCACCGTCACGAGTCTATGGTTAACTTGTTTCTACTAATGATCAAAAAACTACTCTTTGTTGATAACTGTTGAGCTTGTCTTGACGAATATTTTGTGTTGATACTGTGAAACCTTAAGTTGATGTTTAGACGGACATGATATTTTGTTCGAGGACGAACAAAGCTTCAAGTGTGGGGTGTTGATGATAGGCGAATTTACACGCCTATAGCACTAGAGTTTGCTCATATTTTAGCCAAGTTTTGAGAACAAATTACATATTTCATGCACTTTTAGTCCTTTTTCCTATAAGTGAGCTAACGAACATGATTAGTAAGTTTTCAGGTATAAATGATGCAGAATTCAGAATTTTATGGATAACTTGACGCCAAAGAAAGCTTCACGAAAGGAGGAAAACAAAGCTTGGACGCCAAGGACCTAAAGTGGCGCATGAAAAATCTGTCCCGGGCAAAAACAGCAATTCTGAAGACTTTGGGGACTAGCAGTAACTTAGTAGGATTAGGATAATGATACATTAACCAAGTAGGATTGGGTTAAGTAATTCATTAGCTTAGTAGGAATAGGATATGGGTATTATAATTACCCTATTTTGCTAGAGATTTGAGATCATCTTTCAATCTTTCTATTATTCAATCTTCTACTTCTAAGACATTCTTCTATAATTCTACAACTATTCTAATTCTTCCATTAATTCTACTTTTTATTCTTCTTCTGTTCATCTATACAATTCTTAATTTCCGCAACACGAGAAATGTTACTTGCAAAGAAAGTCACGCCTAAACACCTACGACACTTTGCTACACGAAATCTTTATTGTGGTTTAATAATAATGTCTATTGTGATTTCCTTCGCACTCATGGGTAACTAAACTTCTCTGTTGGGGTTATGTAAGCCTTATGAGATACTATCTAAGGCTATGAGTTTGTGAATTCGTGACACGTGTGTTGCTTATATCATTATTCTCTTTATCTTAATGCAAATTCTTGTGGTTGAAAACGCATAGAATACGCCAGTATAGCATTAACTTGTTCGAAAGAAAAGTTATATGTCTGGAAAAGA
This sequence comes from Capsicum baccatum var. pendulum, assembly GCA_030864225.1. Classification (NCBI taxonomy): domain Eukaryota; kingdom Viridiplantae; phylum Streptophyta; class Magnoliopsida; order Solanales; family Solanaceae; genus Capsicum; species Capsicum baccatum. The sequence goes on from CM061557.1 coordinate 52,387,707, forward strand.
GATAATGTCAAGGTAATAGGGTCCCATCCCCTATTAAAATGTTAGTGCCGTAACTGGATTAACCTCTTGGAGAATTTGTACCGATAGATACGCTTTAAGCTCGAAAGAGTTAAAGTGAAATAATCCTTGTTGAGGTCGAAAGACACTTGGATTTACCATAGAATACAATTCTCTATAAGCACATGCATGTCTGAATTCCACATAACTCATAGCCAATAGAGACGTACAACTCATAAGGTGGACATAACCCCAACTTCTCAATTCTCATTGTTTTACATCTTACCAAAAATTCTTTCTTTTTACTTTGCTATTTTCTGTTTTTACGTAACTATTTTGTTTACATTATTTGCACGATAAAATCCCCCCTTTTTACGAGACTTGAACCAAAAGACTAGTAACCTTTTCTTACTTATTGACCAAGCTATTCCCTGTGGGATCGATACCCAACCCAGTTGGGTTATATATTTGACAACGATCGCTTTACACTCTTACAAGAGCTGTAGATTGAGCGTTATCAAGCTCCAATACAAATGATTTTCCACATGAAGTCAGGTTTCATGATCATTAACCTAGTCTGTGAAGTGTTTTCGACATGAAATAGGACCATAACAACCTCTTATAGCAAAATGAACTAAGAACCTTTGATTCGGCAAATTTTTGGTGTTAGATTATGTAAGGGTCATCTTTGAATGAGCTTTTTTTGTATGTTGAATTTGGTGGATTACGACCCACCAAATTTTAGATAATTGAAGTAGCTTTAAAATGATACTAATTTTGCCCCAATCAGATACCCGAGCAAAAAGTTATAACCTTGCAAAGTGGAGTGCATCGCCTAACAATCACCTAAGGCTACTGGAATTGTTGTTCCATGGGCAATGAATCGCCCAACCTATTTTAGGCGTGGGAAATGCGACGCCCAGTCTATGTCCAATGCGCCGCACAGCCTTTCTTAGGCTAAAGGCAATGTGTCGCATGCCATATGCCCAATGGCATAAAAACATCATTTTTAAGTCATTTTATGGGAAACCAATTCTTTCTACATTCCAAAACCATCCCTAAACATCCCTAAATGAAATTAGGGTCACTAATATCATTTTAACCCTCTTCGATCTCTAATTCCTCTTTCAAGAACACAATAGGAGAAAAATAACTTAGGTTTAAGCATCTAAGCTCAAGGGATCAATTCTTTGTGAATTCTTCATCGATTAAAGTATGTAGTGCTTTCCTAACTACATGGGAAAGGCTAAATCATTATTTTCTGTTTTGAATATTGAGGAACCATGTTTTCATGAAAAGCTTGAATTGCAATGAAAAGTAAGTATTTTAAAATCCTTCATATGATGTATGATTTTGGTCTTGAGTCCTTATGTAAAATCAAACTTTACTCGTGTGTATGTATAAATGTGTTTTTAGTTTTAAAATATGAATTGAGAGCATGAAGGACGAATTTCCTCTCTTATTATGTTGCCTTTCCAATTATAAGTTAATAGTTATTCGATTTCATAATTGTTTTGAGTAATTGACCACCACTTGTTGAAATGTTGGAAAGAAAGAATCTTTGCATGGTTTGGCATATGTTTTGAAATATGAATCCTCTTGTACCGTTTGAATGATTTGGTGGTCCAAACACTTTATTTTGAATGAAAGGATTGTAACATAATACTATATGTCTTAAACATATGACTTGCAAGTCTTGGTATGACGATACCAAAATCAAACAATGCCATAATAGACTTACAATAGAATAGAAGTCAGATTTTAATTAGATTGTCAGAATTTGAGTTTTGAAAGATATATGTTAATAAAATATTAAAAATAGTCTGAAAGATGTTAGGTGGTTACCCGAAGAAGGCACGAGTTCAGAAACCTCATTATCTAAAACTGTCTTATGCTGATATCGGTTATTATATCCCCTAAAGGGATTAAATGCTAGACTAGTGCCCTATGGCATATCAGATTCAAACATTCCAACCCTTGCAGAAAACATGGGTTTGAGGCTTACCCGCTGAGTCCTTGGTGCATTCAAGATAGCCCGTGGAATATCAGACTTGTAGGGTATACCACCTAGCTCAAAACTAAGACAAAGATGTTGAGTTGATTTTCAAACTAATTTTTAAAGCCTATTTATTATGCCCATGGATTTTAAAATGGTTTATGATGACGTACTTTTCATGAAATGCTCTCACTTGCTTTATATATTTGTATTTCACTTTAGGATGGTTCTTTCTGCGTACCAGTACATTCGTATTGACCCCTATAGTTTAGGATCTGAGGCACAATCCTAGGGTCCAGCTAAGCAGTAGATTGGTGATTCTGAGATTCGCAGCTGGTGAGCTTTCTCCATTTTGGAAGGTTGGGTTATAGAATATTGTTATTTGGTTGATTCACGGTCTTACTTGGGGCTTGTCCCAGCTTTGTTTTTAGACACATGTTGAATTTTATAATGTTAGAGATTTTCATAAATGGGTGTTATAGGTTTGAACATTAAAGATTTCCTTTCGAATTGTTTAGTTGAATTATGTCCTGGACCATATTTTCGTATGATTAAATTTCTGATTTTCTTTATATTATATGAACATGTGTATGATTACCAGTTAGAAAAAGGGCGCTCAGGCCTTGATGGTTCGGGATGCTTGTCGCGACCAGTATCTTGGCTTTAGTCGAGATACTAAGTCATCAACTAAAAATTTTTGCAATTTTTATTCCGTTACTTTAGAGTTATTTTAGTATTTTCCTTAGCTCAAACCCTACCCTCCTGATTTAAATTAAATTTAAACGTTGTTTGCCTATTCTATGTCAGTTTCTCATCGTTCAATCTCATTTTCACTCTCAAGAGAGAAAGAAGTTAGGCTTTCTTTCAAAACTCATACTTACAAGTCCTAGATTCAAGATATCTCAAAGTTTGTACATCAATAAAAGGTATGTGGGACAATCATAAATCTCATGGGCATAAGTTTAATATTTTTACCGAATTTTAAAAATGTATATATATGTAGGCATATGTAATGAGTTTTTGAAACCGTTTAAAGAACATACATCATGAACCCATGTGTGATGAAATTATGAAATTACTAGGGTCTTCCATGAACTTGAGTTATAGTCATGCATACATATGCTCTGAGTTTCAAAAAGTGATTCAAGAGCATGATTTATGAAATTCCCCTTGCATGGTGAAATTTATTGTCTTAACCTATTATAAATTGTGAAATGGTTTTGAGAGCATGAATAAGTCCTCTTTTTCGATTATGAGATTTATATGTAACTAATGTTGGGGTTGTTTTATGAATGGTGATGATTCTTGAATTTTAGATATGTCTTTAACTATTATGCATTGTTATTTTGCATGTTCTCAAAGAGGTACTGCTCATGCTAAACGCTCTTGTGTCCTAATGAAGAAATTGCATGTGATTAATGAAAGAATTGGTCATCGTATGTAAACGACATTAAAAAAGAGTGTTTTGCATAGTTTTTAATGTGCTTTTGAAATAGAACTCTCATGTGGTGTATAAATCTTTTGGTGGTCATTAATATATTTTTGAATAAAAAGGACTATGGACATAATATAATATGACATAATATGATATGACTTGTATGTCTAGCTATGATGATACCTATTATGGATTGGCCTTATTATGAAATAAATGAATATTTTGAGCATGAAGAGTGATTTTAAGAGACTAAAATTGGTCTTAAAGAGACTTATATGGTTACTCGAAGAAAGCACAAGATCAAAGACTAGTCGCTGGAAATCGTGTTTTGACAGTGCGGGATTATAGTACCCTGCTATGTGATCTTATGCACTTTTGATTCATGTCATCCCAATTTGGGACTATGGTTAGGATACCTTCTTTGTGATGTTGTGCACTACCATGACATGTTCGCTTGATTGGGGATTATGGCACCCTACTTTGTGATCTTGCTTATCCCCATTACTGATACTCCAATCCTTAAGACAAATTGAGGGCTTGGCTGACGATTTAATGACCCATATAGCCTGTGGGTGCTATATTGTAGGGTGTACCACATATCTCAGAATTAAAATTAAAGAGAGTTGAGTCCATGATTTACAAGAATATTTTGAAGCCTTTGAATTATGCCCATGTATTTTGCCCAAATTATGCTAAATTAATTTCGAACTACTTTCAAATATTTTAAAAGAATTCTACGTTATATTGGATTGTTCAACATACCAGTACTTTCCAAGTATTGATCCTTATAATATGGGTTCTAAAGCACATTCCCATGATCCATTACATCAGTGGAACAACTAGGATAATAACAAGGGTTGGTTACCCATCCATCTTTTGGAGTGCAATTTATTCATATGTTGACTCTTTCAGATTATGGTCCTGCCATGGCCTTGTCCCAACCTAGACAGTTAGTATTCAATGGAGGTTTTATAGATGGTATTTGATTATTGTATTGTCTCTACTTTATTGATATATTTTGATCCTAAGATCAACTTGAATTTCATTATATCTTCCCCACCTTTATTTCATATGAATTATGTTTATGATAGCATGTTATGGGGTCTCTCGGGCCTTCATGGCTCGAGATTCCTGCTGCGTCCAGGTATAGTCTTAGGTCATTACAAGCTTGGTATCAGAGCATGGTTCATGGTCACAGGGTGTCTATGATGCCATGTCTAGTAGATTATTGTGTATGCGGTGTTGTGCACCACACTTATAATCAGGAGGCTACCAGGCATTTAGAATATCTTTTCCATTCTTTCATACTCTAAATCATGCAATAGTTTTCTCTATATTAAAGTCATCCAAATTCTTTTCTTGCTCTAATTTTATAGGCTATCTCTCATTATCGAGGTGGTACAAGTTCAAAAGTTTATATTCCTAATAAAATGGTCTTTTCTTATTGATTAATCCATAAAGTCAGAAATAACATAAGGACTTATGAGGAGTCCATTAGTGTGTCAAGTTTTTTGACTCAAGTATATACCCCTATCTATATAAGTCATGAGTTTGAGCCAGAGGTAAGAAGTGTATTCAGTCCTTTTTCAAAAGTTTTGGTACAGATGTCACGCATAAGGGTAATGATTTGTAGTAGAATATTGGAATAATATTTCCATCCTAGCAATATACGTTAAGGTGTTAAAATCTATGAGTAGTAAGGTGGTTCCAAAGTTAGTGGTATGAAGTCATAAGTTTAGAAGTTAGAGTTGGGGTAAATCTTAAGTGAAAAAGGTAGTTGTGGTTATGTAACCTTTGAGTAGAGGGTGGTATGACCTTGTATGGTGATTGGCTAAAGTTGTAGCATGATTTATAGATTTATGGGATATAGAAGAGGATCTGACTAGTTGTGATGATTAGAACTTAGTTGAAAGAGGGAAAGAACTCGTGATGCATACTTAGTATAGTAGAAAAATTAATCTTAGGTTGTGACTGAAAGGGGTAGATTGGCTTGTAATTTATAATTTTGCATTCAATTAGGAAATCTAAGATAGTGGAAATCATTAAGAGTTATAGAATTTTGAAGGTAGTTTGGATGTATGTATGGGGAAGTGGATATGATATGAGAAATTAGAATATGCTAATAGATCATAGTGGGTTATAGTATAAGAGTAAGGTCTACTATTCTTATTATGTGACTTTACCCCTCTTGACTCTGCTTTCTCTAGTGGTTGTAAACTAGTACAGTATGTGAGAAGGCGTGTAATAATATTAAGGTGTAGTACTAACGTTGTGGAGGAAAAATGTGCTTGTATGTCGTAGTTAAAAGAAGTAAGGAATTTAGGTAGATTTGTCTATTCGGTGGACTAGAATATTATGTGGGATATTTCATTAGTTGTACATGATTAGTGCTATACACTAGGTTTGTACTTTATATATGGATTGTGAAGGTAAGTATATTAACTCGAGGGTAGTGATACGAGAACTATGGGAGCAAGTTAGTAGGCTTGATTTGATATGTTCATAGTTCATCTTCTTGATATTCTTAGTATGAAGAAGTCTAGAAAGCTGCTATATATTGTTATTTAGAGTTGAATTAAGGGAAATATAGATAGATGATGTAAGATCTTGGTCTAGTTTTAAGAACTTTTTTAAGTTGTGAGGACATACAATTAGAGGTGTTATTCTAGTATATATAGTAGTGAAGAATTAATTGTCATATATTAAGAAGGGTAAATGTGTATTCTTATAAAAGTGTAAGTTATAGGGTGATGCCTATGGAACCTTACAAAAGTTAAGATTAGTAGCACTCAAGGGTAGTGTCTTCATACTAAAAATATCAAGGTAGTTTGGCTTTCACATGTATGGTGATAACCCCATTGTACTGAGTGTTTTGCTTGTTGATTTATTGACAGGATATCTCCTCAGGTCTAAAATGGTGACCTTTGACCAAAAGGGGAGAACATGAAATAATGAAGATCATGAATTTTTTCATGGTGGTAATTTTCTGGGAAAGGCAATGATAACTCTATTCTTATTCTAGTAAAATTCTCCTACTACGGATCAAGAGGACGTTATACCACCAATGTCTTATGTATTCAAATTGTGTCTATGCCTAAGGTCCAAGTTCTCTATGCAAATTATGTCCATGCTCTAACCCCCTGAACTAGAATCAATAATGTCTCTCAGCAATCCAAGCATCCAAGTATTCAAGCTCCATATTATGATTGCTCGTGATGCATAAATCAATGTCTTATATCATGCTAGTTCTAAGAAGCTATTATTTCTATAGTTACTAATTCATTTTATGTCGGGTCTAGCCCAAAGATATAAGTTTTATCAAACTTATGGTCATGCTCAACTCTTAAATTGTGAAGCTATAGCTTCATGCAGCAATCCTTGTCTTATCCCTTGAATATACGAATTTTGACTTTATGTTATTCCATTCATGATGTGTGCACTCACTTATCTCATTGTGCCTAGTCTAAAGAACTCATACTGCATTATGTTTATTCCTGAACAACCCTCTACGTATGATCTAGGTGGTTTCTATGAGGTAATTCGTGTCTATTGCACCGTCTCTCTCCCATCCCTGATGCTTGTAATCTAGTCCCTCATTGACCTTCCTTATATTAGAATGATAGTGATACTAGCAATAGAGTAATGTTTTAGATATAAGAGTGGATGTTCTTTAAGGTTAAAATTTTATGTGTGGTTACTCGAGTTAAGGTTATAGGTGAAAAGGGAAGAGGGAGACGAACTTTTGTTATGTTAAATAGTTAGGAAGGGGATATGTGGCAAAAATCTTTGTGAAAATGATTGGAGTTGCTGATTTTTAGTGGGGAGATCTATAAAATGGGTGTAGCAGAGATAGACTTGAATGTTGTGATTGATAGATACACAAATCAATGTGGTATGGTTAGTACTCCTTGATTCAAGGCATAAAAATTGTGTGATTATAGTGATAAGGTGTGTAGTATTCTTGAAGGGATGTAGAGTATAGGGTCCCATAGCTTAAGCTAGCTCATTTTTACTCAGGGTTAGGCTTCAACATGGAAGTACTATACAGTTAGACTATACAGGGAATCATTAGATTGAGATGTTGAAATGTGGTATTCATAGTAGAAAGCATAGTTGAGAAGAGTCGAAAAAATTAAAGGCTATAGACTTATCTATTGAGGCAGAGAATGTTTCTACTCTCTCCTTATATCCCGCGAGAATATCAGTTGATATCTTGTACCAATCTTAATCAGGCCGAGGATTCTTAGGGAAATTCATGCCTTACAATGTCATCATCATGTGCCATAGAACACATGCCAAGATCATGTCTATGTCAAGTCTCATTATCTCATGATTTATGCTTACACGATTTACTTGGTGAGGTCATGAAGCTCTTCTTGAAAGCCTATGTATGTTTCGTTAAGGATAATAATTTTAATGTGAGGTTATGTCCTTTATTCTATACTTCTATAGTTTAACAATGTAATACCCCGAAAAAAAAATCCAAACCAATATTAGCTCCATGTTTCAATCTCATGCATAGTACATCATGATTCTTTTATAGTTTTATGAGTAAGTTAGATGTATATTAAGGCTTCAAATAACTCCTAGCTATCAGACGAAGCAAAATGTTCCTTACCAATTTAATTCTTGGGAAGGATGTTGCCATAGTCAACTTCAAATGAGCATATCTATTATTTTACTATGAATTTTTGAGTTCATAACCCACCAACAGATAGATAATTGAATTAGCTTTCCAACGATACCAATTTCACCCAAATTCGATATCAAACTAAAAAGTGTCAATTTTACTCCATCATGTCATCCTGGAAACTGAGTGACGACTTTTCTGATGACTTGTCACATTTCTGACAACATTTTTGTTGATTTATCAAATTTTTAATGACATTTCTGATGACTTATCAGCCATTTTGTCAAGCTTAGACAGAAACCCATCAATTCCAGCTCCTAGGTGATGACCTGGGCTGATGGGCTATCACAGATATGACGGGTTATCAGCCTTAGTCGTCAGCTGATAATTTCAGCAACTAGGAAGTGGTTTCATAGGGGTATTTTAGACTTTTCCTTCTTCTTCCACAACATAAATTATCACAATCACGTACATAACCATCATAAATCAGCTTTAAAAACCCTTAATCCTCTCCACTCTCAATTAAAAAAAAATTAGGGTTTCCTCTCTAGATCATCACCCAAGAATAAGATTCAAGCTCTCTTTTAAGAAAACCAAGAAATTATCATTCCCAATTCAAGAACCTTCAAGAAAAGACATTCTCTTTCATGATTCAAGCCTTTGAGGTATGCAAGTGTTATTCTTGGGTCCCTTCCGCCCAAGAAGTTCAAGAATCCTTCTTTCTAAATTCAAGATTTTAAATTTAAGTGTTCCCATAGTTAATGTGAATTCATTTTGAAGGTTATGTTATTGTTGAGTTTTAATTCAGGATATGATTATAAAGTTGCAAACTTTGACCCTATTATGTAATAAATTATGTGATGTTCACGATAAATCCCTTCAAGTTATATGTTGATTGATTATCCATGAGAATTAGGTGTGGAAATTGTTATATGAACAAAGCATGCTCCCTATATGTTTGATAGAATGCTTAAGTAAAGAGAATAGTGCATTTTTAGTATGTTAGGCATAAAATCCCCAGTTATGTGATAACTAGTGCATGCCAAGCGTTTGTTGAAATGCCTTAGTGAACGTATTATGATAAGTTGCATGCATTCTTATACATGGGTATTCCTTATTGAATAACTATGAGATATTAGTATGCATACCCTATACATTTACATGTTTATGACATTCAAGTGATTGACGAGATATCGTATGGATTGTGTTGTGAATAAAAGTCCATTGTCATGATATTCAAGTGTGGTCCTGTCTTATTTATTTATGCTATCGAGTCCTGGGGGTATCTATACCCGAAAACTTAGCTACTTGTCTAGAGCCGAGTCAGTCTCAAGATAATCTCAATCACTCTATGATCCGTAGAATTTAGTCAATGACAGAACATTAAGGAAATTCAGTAATCTCAATACTAGTTCAATCCAATCTTAGTATTCAGTCTAATCAAGCTCAGTACTCTGTTCAGCTTTCAATAAAGCTTAGTAAGTCACAGGACTCAGTCATATTCAGACAGAAAGTAGAATTCATAAGTATTCCATTGGATAACAGAACCAAGTTAACTCAGTCAGATCAATAAAGAAATATGAATAGCAACAGATTTAGCTCAGTCTAAGTTCAGTTAAGAATCAGTTCAGAGTCCTTCAGTTGGAAGGAGGAACTAGCACCGACCGAGTATGAGGATAGCGGCTTCCCCGTTAGAAAGGCAGAGTTGTTAGTAGCAATCCATATACTCCAAAACTGCGAAGCCAGCGCAGGATGAGGAGTCACCCGTCAGATGAAGGCTTGACTTGACTATTATATTTCTTTAGGCTTGACTTCCTATTCACGGTCACCCATCAGAGAGGCTTAACCATAGCATAGATATCTACCTGTGGCATAGTATTGACACCCTTCCAGCTGGAGTTACAGGTTGGACCCCACTAGTTCAGATTTGGATCATGTCAATTAAGTGATAACTCCCATAGTTACAGTTTTGGTATCAGTCTTCAGAGTAGGACTCAGAAATCAGGACTGTTAGATACAGTCATCAATCTCAGTGAGGAACTCAGATAGTTCCATATATTCATAGACCACCCACTATATAGGCTTGGTCTCACATAAAGTTATTTAGTATCAGTACCTACAGAGGTCACCCGTTAGAATGGCTTGATCTCTGTCTCAGATTCAGTTGAGGATTCTTAATATCAGATCCAGAGATCACCCATTAGTTAGGCTAGAAGATTTAGAGATCATCCCGCTAGATAGGTTTGATCTTAGATTCAGCCAGTTATTATCAGTTATCGTTAGACTCAGTTATCCATTTTATCAGTATTAATAAGTACAGATATCAGTTTTAGTAACTTCAGATACGTATAATCTAAGTATGTTTAAAAACCTCATATTAATAGTATATTTAGTATAAGTTATCAGATTCAGTCCCATTATTCTTAGTCACATTATGCCCAGTATGTTAAGTAGTTATAGGTTCTTTATGTATGCTAATCCATCTCTTGCATATCACTCAGTTAGTTATTATTCATGCATAAGCCCTTCCATTTAGCCTTACCTCATTTCCATACTTAGTACATTCCCATACTGGCTCATTTATGCTATGGTGTTTTATTTGATGCCATAGGTTCAAAAGCATGAGTCCCAGAGCACTCTTAGCAAAAGACCCAGTCAGCAACAGTAGACGTAACAGTAAGTCCTCTTCATTCAAGGATGATCCTTATTTTTTTACTATCTCATTAGATTTAGATTATTTTTAGTAGATGAAGTTAGTGGGGTACATGTCCCATCAACTCCAGAGTTCGGACAGTTAGAGGTTTTTTAGATAGATTTACTAGTATTTAATTTTCAGTTTTGAATATTTTTAGATGTTTTGGACCTTATGGTAAGTTTTTGCCAGATTTCCACATTTATATTTATATATTTTACAGTGTACAGGTATAGATATCAGTTATATATTAGCTTGTGGTCCTTCGGGGTCATGCGCACCGTGTAGCATCCCGATTTGGATAATTGGGGAATTACAAACTTGGTATCAGAGCCTAAGGTTCAATAGTGTCCTAGGAAATCTAAAAAACTGCATCTAGTAGAGTGTTGTGCATGGGTGTGTTGCACGCCACATTTATGTACAGGAGGATATAATATATTTTAGGAACAGTTTCCCTTCTAACAGTATTCATGTCGTGCCAGTGAGAAAAAATCTCAAGTTGAACTCTCAGTCTAATCCTTATTCCTCTTCTATTTGCAGAACATGCCTCCTTGCAGATATAATGCCCGTAGGAATGACAATCAGCCACCTCATCCCGTAGATCCTATGAATGAGCATGTGTCACATGCAAAGTTTTGGGAAGCTTTTTAAGCGCTAGCCTAAACTGTGACCACTAGTGTTCAGGGTAACCATCAGACTGCAGCCCCACCTCCGCAAGATGGGGATTCAGCCATAGACAAGATCTAAAATTTTATGAGAATGAACCCACCAGAATTCTTTGGGTCAGTAGCAAGTGAGAACCCACAACTTTATCTAGAAGAGGTGAAGAAGACCACCTAAATTATGCATGTGTCAAAGGATAAGAGTGTGGAATTAGCATCCTATAGGCTGAAAGATATTGCTCATGATTGGGTAGTATTGTGGAAGAAGAGTATAGGGGAAGATGCAACTCCTATGACTTGGCAGATATTTTAGGATGCCTTCTTAGATAAATTTTTCCCGCTAGAGATAAGAGAATCTAAGGTAGAAGATTTTATGAACCATAGATAGGGCTCCATGGCAGAGAAGGAGTATTATCTTAAGTTCAACCAGTTAGCTAAGTATGCTCCTGACTTGATAGCTGATCCTAGAGCGAGTATGAGTAAGTTTGTGACTGGTGTGTCGGGGTTGGTATTGAAAGAGTGTAGAACCGCTATGCTCAATAGAGACATTGATCTTTCTAGGTTATTGAGGCATGCTCATCAGATAGAGGCAGATAAATCTAAGGAGAGGGAGATGTCTAATAAGAGATTCAAAATAGGTAGTTAGAGTTTTTCTCAAGATAGATCACAGGGTAGTAATCATTCTCACCATAGTTGGAAGAGTTCAGTCCCAGATCCATCCTCAGCTAGTATGCCTGCACCAAATTTCAAAGATATCAGTCATGATGGGGCGCCAGGCTCTAAAGGCCAGAGTAGTGTTAGAAGTGAGCGCACTTATCCGCTTTGTGAAGAGTATAGCAAGAACCATCTAGGTGTTTGCAAAGCCAATAGTCAGGTATGTTTTGGATGTGGTAAGCCAGGTCACAAAGTGAGGGAGTGTAGAGTGTTAGCTCAGAAAGGTAGAGATTCGCGTCAGCAGGGCACCACTTCTAGTACCAATAGTGGTCAGCGTCAGAACCGACTTTATTCACTTCAGACTTACCATGATCCAAAAAGTTTTCCTGACATACATTTTGGTATGTATGAATCTTTTATCTTTATGATATACATTCGTTTCAGACTCCTGAGGTTTAGTCATGATCTAGTTCATAGATGCCCTATGCATCGCCCCAGTATATTAGTAAAGTGAGTGTGCATAGCGGGACATAGTGTCCCAAGGGGGAGATACTCCATGATTCCCTGAAGTTATCAAATTCCTTAAATCCATTTAGTTTCATGCTCATATTCTCATTACAAGCTGTGCATCAGTCATTATTGCATAATCAATTTTGCGTCTAGGAGTCAGTTCAGTTAGACATTCATGCATTGGATATACATGTTCAGTAGAGAAAGTTCAGCTTATTAGTATACCCAGTCATGTATCTATAAGAACAAATCAGTCATGCATCCATGCATTAGATATGCATGTCCATTAGGAAAATTCAGCTTACGAGTAGGTTCAGATCTTACATGCATTCAGAATCAGTTACACATGCATCAGATATGCATGTTCAGTATGATACAGTCAGTTTATCAGTCACGTCAGTCATGAGATCATGATTCATTTATTCATTTTTAGTTCAAGTTTGGTGTATCGTTCCTCCCCTCTCAGTCAGTCTCATTCGAGGGTGAATGTTCCCAAGGGGAGATATTTCAATACCCCAAAAAAATCCAAACCAATATTAGCACCATGATTCAATCTTATACATAGTACATCATGATTCTTTTATAGTTTTATGAGTAAGTTATACATATATTAAGTCTTCAAATAACTCCCAGCTATCAAACGAAGCAAAATATTTCTTATCAATTTAATTCTTGAGAAGGATATTGCCAAAGTCAACTTCACATGAGAATATCTCTCGTTTTAGTATTATTTTTTTACCTCATGACCCAACAACTGATATATAATTGAATTATCTTTCCAACGATACCAATTTTGCCCAAATCCGATTTCGGAGCAAAAGGTTATACCCATTTTACTCCAGTATGTCAGCCTGGAAACTGAGTGACGACATTTTTAACGACTTATCACATTTCTGATGACTTGAAACACTTCTGACAACTTATCAGCCATGTCAACAAGATTAGACAGCAACCCATTAATTCTAGCTCCTAGGTGACGACCTAGGCTGACGAGCTATCACAGATCTGACGGCTTATCAGCCTTGGTCGTTAGCTGATAATTTCAAAAACTAGGAAGCAGTTTCATAGGGGTATTTTGGACATTTCCTTCACCTTCCACAACATAATCATCAAAATCACGTACATAACCATCATAAATTAGTTTTAAAAACCCTTAATCCTCTCCACTCTCAAGAACAAGAAAATTAGGGTTTCCTCTCAAGATCATCACCCAAGAACAAGATTCAAGCTCTCCTTCAAGAAAACCAAGAAAATATCATTCCCAATTCAAGAACCTTCAAGAAAAGACATTCTCTTTCAAGATTCAAGCCTTTGAGGTATGCAAGTGTTGATTCTTGAGTCCCTTCCGCCCAAGAAGTTCAAGAATCCCTCTTTCTAAATTCAAGATTTTAAATTTGTGTTTTCCATGGTTTATGTGAATTGAGTTTGAAGGTTATGTTCTTGTTTAGTTTTAATTCATGATATGATTATAAAGTTTCAAACTTTGACACTATTATGTAATAATTATGTGATGTTCATGATAAATTCCTTCAAGTTATTAGTTGATTGATTATCCATAAGAATTAGGTGTGGAAATTGTTATATGACCAAAGCATGCTCCCCATATGTTTGATAAAATGCTTAAGTAAAGAGAATAGTGCCTTTTTAGTATGTTAAGCATGAAATCCCCAATTATATGATAACTAGTGCATGCTAAGCATTTGTTCAAATGCCTTAGTGAACGTATTATGATAAGTTGTATGCATTCTTATGCATGGGTATTCCTTATTGAACAACTATGATATATTAGTATGCATACCCTATACATTTACGTGTTTATGACATTTAAGAAATTGATGAGATATCGTATGGATTGTGTTGTGAATTAAAGTCCATTGTCATGATATTCAAGTGTGGTCCTGTCTTATTTATTTATGCAATCGAGTCTTGGGTGTATCTATACCCGAAAACTTAGCTGCTTGTCTAAATCTGAGTCAGTCTAAAGATAATATCAGTCGTGCTATGATCCGTAGAATTCAGTCAGTGACAGAACATTAAGAAAATTTAGTAATCTCAGTACTAGTTCAATCCAGTCTCAGTATTCAGTCTAATCAATATTAGTACTCAGTTCAAATTTTAGTAAAACTTTGTATGTCACAGGACTTAGTCACATTAAGACAGAAAGTAGAATTCATGAGTATTCCGTCAGATAACAGAACCAAGTGAACTCAATCAAATCAGTAAACAAATATAAATAGTAACAAATTTAGCTCAGTCTAAGTTCAGTTAAGAATCAATTCAGAGTCCTTCAGTTGGGAGAAGGAACTAACACCGAGTGAGTATGGGGATAGCGGCTTCCCAGTTAGAAAGGCAGAGTCATTAGCAGTAGTCCCTACAATCCAGAACTGCGTAGCCAGTGCAGGACCAGAAGTCACCCATCAGATTAAGGCTTGACTTGACTATTATATTGCCTTAGGTTTGACTTCCTATTCAGGGTCACCCGTCAGAGAGGCTTGGCCATAGTAGAGGTCTCTCCACATGGCACGGTTTTGATACCCTTCCAGTTGGGGTTACAGGTTGGACCCCACTAGTTCAGATTTGGGGCAGTCGGTTAAGTGATAACTCTCGTAGTTACAGTTTTAGTATCACTCTTCAGAGTAGAACTCAGAAATTAGGACTGTCAGAAACAGTCCTCAATCTCACTCAGATAGTTCCATATATTCATAGACCACCCGCTAGATAGGCTTGGTCTCACATAAATTTATTCAGTATCAGTACCTATAGAGGTCAGCAGTTAGATAGGCTTGATCTCAGTAGCAGATTCAGTTGAGTACTCTTAATATCAGTTCCAGAGATCACCCGTTAGTTAGGCCTGATCTCAAGCCTAGTCAATCTTAATAATTATTAAAAGATTTAGAGATCATCCCGCTAGATAGGTTTGATCTTAGATTCAGCTAGTTAATATCAGTTATTGGTAGACTCAGTCATCCAGTTTATCAGTACTAATAAGTTCAAATATCATTTTCAATAGTTTCAGATACGTATAATCTTATTATGTTCAGAAACCTCAGATTAATAGTATATTTTGTATAAGTTAACAAATTCAGTCCCAGTATACTCAGTAACTCTATGCACAGTATATTAAGTAGTTACATATTCTCTATGTATGCTAACCTAGCTCTTTAATATCATTTAGTTAGTTATTGTTCATGCATAAGCCCTTGCCTTTTGCCTTACCTCATTTTCATACTTAGTATATTCCCGTACTAATTCATTTGTGCTATGGTGTTTTATTTGACACCATAGGTTCAGAAGCACAAGCCCCAAAGCACTCTTATCAATCCAGACCCAGTCAGCAGCAGTAGACGTAGCAGTAAGTCCTCTTCATTCGAGGATGGTCCTTATTTTTTTTTTACTATCTCCTTAGATTTAGATTATTTTTAGTAGATAGAGTTAGTTTGGGACATGTCCCATCAACTCCATAGTTCAGACAGTTAGAGGCTTTTCAGACAGATGTTTTAGTATTCAGTTTTCAGTTTTGAGTATTTTTAGACGTTTTGAACCTTATAGTAAGTTTTCGCCAGCTTTCCGCATTTATATTTATATATTATGAAGTGTACAGGTACAGATATTCGTCATAGGTTAGCTTGTGGTCTTTCGGGGTCCTGAGCACTGTGTAGCATCCCGGTTTGGAAAATCGGAGTGTTACAAACAAGTTCCTACCCATCATTTGAGGATGAATGATCCCAAGGGGAGATAATATAACACCACACATTATCGGGCTACAATTTGAATCATTGTTCCTATGTGGATAGACTCAAGCCCAATAATTCTTTGTTAATATAAGTATGATGATCATATCTAATGTGTGGTAACATCTTTAGAGGTCGAGTGAGATCATTAAAATATATATTTTGGACTATCCTAAATCTCATGAGTGTAAGTTCAATGTTTTTACCAAATTTTAAATATATATATATATATATATATATATGTATATTTAATGAGTTTTGTAAACCGTTTGAAGAGTATGCATCATGAACCCATGTTTCATGAAATTATAAAATTATGAAATTACCAGGGGCTTTTTCCATGAACTTGAGTTATAGTCATGCGTACATATGCTATGAGTTTTGAAAAGTGATTTATGCGCATGATTTATGAAATTCATGTCGCATGATGGAATTTATTGTCTTAACATGTTATAACTTATGAAATTGGTTTCGAGCATGAATTATAAGTCCTCTTTTTCAATCATGAGATTTATATTTGACTAACATTGGGGTTGTTTTATGAATGTTGATAATTCTTGAATTCTAAATGCCTCTTTAACTACCAAATGTTGTTATTTTGCACATTTTGAATAGGTATTGCTCATGCTAAAGGCTCTTGTGTTCTAATAAAGAAATTGCATGTGATTAATGAAAGAATTGGCCACCGTGTGTCAAAGACATGAAAAGAGAGTGTTTTGCATAAGTGTTTGTGTGATTTTGAAATAAGAACTCTCATGTGATATATAAATATTTTGGTGGTCATTAACATGTTTTTTGAATAAAAAAGGCTATGGACATAATATGATATGACATGATATGATATGACTTGCACGTCTAGCTCTGACGATACTATTTATGGAGTGGCCTTATTATGAAAGAAATGAATATTTTAAGAATGAAGCATGGCTTTAAGTGACTAAAATTAGGCTTAAAGATAGTTAGATGGCTACTTGAAGAAAGTATGAGTTGAAAGACTAATTGCTGGAAACCGTGTTTTGCCGGCACGAGATTATGGTACCCTGCTTTGTGATCTTTTGTACTACCATTACTTGTTGACTGGATTAGGGATTATGGCACCCTGCTTTGTGATCTTCGTTTCCCTCTTACTGTTACCCCAATCCTTATGGAAAACATAGGTTGGGGGTTTGGATAATGAGTTAGTGGCGGACCCGTATAGCCCGTGGGTACTAAGTTGTAGGGTGTACCATCTAGCTCAGAATTAAAACTAAAGAGAGTTGAGTCCATGGTTTACAATAGTGTTTTGAAGCCTTTTAATTATGTCCATGTATTTACCTTTATTATGCTAATTTAGTTTCGAACTGCTCTCAAATATTTTACATGAATTATATGCAATATTGGATTGTTCTACCTACAAGTACTTTCTAAGTATTGACCCTTATAATATAGGTTCTGAGGCACAGACCCGTGGTCCATTACATCAGTAGAACAATCGGAGAGGGTACTTGTGCCTTATCTCTTGATAATTAGTGAACTTGGCTATTAAAGAGTGAAACATGACAACTATTTTGAAATAGAGAGAGTAATCAAGATAGGAATAAATTTATATCATTATTGATCATTATTCCTTGTAAATACTGAAGCTATTCCGAATTCACAGTTTACTTCTTTAATTACTTCTCCATTATTCATTCATTAATTAACATTATGGAATTATAATCAAAAGTGATGTACAGTATTTTAGTTATTTTAGTTAAATAACCTATAAATATAGCAATAAAGGAATCATATTTTCATTCTTTCTCAACGTGACAATCATCGGCCCTAGTTCCACAACAATATACAAAATGAAGAATGTATTTCCAAAAGTTGATGAAAAAAGAGAGCATCCAATGTCTGAATCATGTTAATTGAAGCCCATTAATGTGCCTACATTTTCCAACTTTGACCAAGGAGGAACATCAGTAAATGAATTGAAAAATGAAGGTGACTATGACTATAATCAAGATTTAGAAATATTGAAGTTTATCAATCATTACCACTCTAATCATGGGGTACTTCCATATCCTTATTATTCCGAGAAATTTATTGATTACATCGAAACTTCAATGCCAAACTTGAAATGTCGTTGCCAAGCATTGGAAACTAAGATCATTACATTAGAGCAACATTTCTTAATTTTTATGAATATGGAAGCATGTACTATGTATTACCCTGAGATAATCCACCCTATTTCTTAGCAAATCTTCTTCTTGTATATGGCTTTATGGAGTTAATTTCATAGATGTCACGACTTGAACGGAGGCCCTGGCCGCGACGGGCATCCTGAACCATGAAGGCCCATGAGACCCTTTATTATGCAATCATATGCATAACTCATATGTATAAAGGTGCAGAAGATAGACTGAAAACATGATAGTCCCATAATCAAACGTAAAACTTCATAACATCAAACCATAGAAATCTAAATCCAATCTAGAACATTCTTTGAAGACTCTACTGATCTGAACATACTAGTCTGTCAAAAACAGGGACAAGGACACCAATCGGACCATAAGTCAAAAAGGAACTAACACATATGAAAGATGCTTTCTGAAGTAAGAGAGGCTCACCAACTCTAGATATCTGGAAAGAATCTACTGGTTAGCGGGACCACGTGACTGTGCCTCAAAACCTAAAATATAGGGGGTCAATACTTGAATTTACCGGTATGTAGAACACTCTAAAAATAATATATATTTTTATACAACATAGGTGAGAGCATTCCATAAAGAAATTTAGCATAAGGTAAATGAAAACACGTGGGCATAATTTGATGAGTATCAAAACCTTTTCTTGTAATCATGACTCAACTCTTTGTATTACTCCTAAGCTATATGATGCACCCAATGTTTCTAAATCCCATGGGCTATATGGAATCCGCCCTTTACTCAGTGACCAAGTCCCCAATCCAAGTTTGCCGCAAGGAGTGGAGTTTTCATAAATTGGTAATACCCCTATGTGAGCATACCATAGAAATCCCCTCCCCCTATATGAGATGTCTTAGTTATCCTCCCATGTAGGATAACATATCATAAGTATCATGTCTCCAAAAAATAGTTTCCAACAATGAGGCCTTTCACTCGAATACCTTCTTTAGGGAACCATCTAACCAGGGGCGAATTTAGAGGCTTACTTGGGGGTTCCTGGGAACCCAGTAACTTTCATATGAATCATGTATTTATATCAATAAATCTAGTAAATATATTAAAAAAAAATATAAGTTAGGAACCCACCATAAAGTGTTATATTGGTCTAGGGGAAAGAAAGATGCTTGCCAAGAGCTTTATTTAACTCTTGGTTGTGGATTCTAGCCTCATCACCGACCTTTTTTTAATTTTTATTTTTCTCAAAGAACCCATAAACTTAAGATCCTAGATTCACCTCTGCATTAAACTTTCTTTAAGCCTAATTTTAGTTCCTTAAAATCATTCTTCATGGTAAAAAAATATCCAGTTTAAGGGCATATCATAATAGGGTATCGTCATACCTAGACTTGCAAGTCATTCATATCTTATCATATCACATACATAGCCCTTTTTATTCAAAATCAGATTAATGGCCACCAAAAATTATTCATCAAATCACATGAGAGTTCTTATTTCAAAATCATATGAAATTTATGAAAATGCTCTTTTTTTGAGACTTTAACACATGGTGGTCAATTCTTTCACTAATCATATGCAGTTCCATCATTAGGAAACCATATCATTTAGAATAGAAATCAGCCCTTTGAAAAACGCGTCAAACAACCATATTTAATAATCAAGAGGCATGTAAACTCAAGAATGATCATCAATCATAAAACAGCCCCAACATTAGGCATACATAAATCTCATGATTAAAATGGGGACTTATAAGTCATGCACTCAAACCTATTTCACAATTCCTAACATGTTGAGACAATAGATTTCACCACGGGGAAGGGAATTTCACAAATAATGCTAATAAATAACTTTTCAATACTCATATCATGTATGCATACCATTATAAATCAAGCTTATGGTAAAACCCCATGACAAATATATACTTTCATCAAACTAGATTCATGACGCATGCTCTTAAAATAATTTCCCAAAACTCATTACATATACATACATATATATCTTTAAAGCTTGATAAAAAAAAAAAAAACTTATGCCCTTGAGATTTAGGATAGTCCCACTGTAATACACCAAAAATCCAAACCAATGCTAGAGTCATGTTCCAAGATCATGCATAGTATATTATGGTTATTTGGTAGCTTTATGAGTTAGTTTATGTTTATTAAGGTCCCAAATAACTCCCAGCTATTTGATGAATCTAAAATATCCCTTACCGATTGAAATTTTGATAAAAATGTTGCTTTAGTGAACTTCAAACGAGCATATCTTTTGCTTTACTCAGAATTTTCCATCTCAAGACCCACCAAATTGTGAAAAATTGAATTATCTTTGTAGCAATACTAATTTTCCCCAAATTCAATAATCGAATGAGAAGTTACTGCACTTTTAGTGAACATAATAGCTCATTACGAGCAGCACCACGTCGCGGTAACCCCAAGAATGACATTTGTCATTTAACTGTGTGTCACTAGGATAAATATTTTGTCATACCGAGGGGACATTTCACAATAGTCAATTTCTAGTGAGGCTCCATGAATGGCATCGCGTCGTGCCAGAGTGTCATTTTGCACTCGTTAATTTCCAAAGATGCAGCGCGATCCCACCACATCGCACCAAAGTGCATTTTTGCACTTGTCCGTGGAAATACACTTTCAGCCAAATTCCAGTGGCTCACGTCATGGCACCGCATCACGGCGATGGACAAAATTTGGATTTTCAGTGATGAAAATTTAATTCTTTCCAGGTGCAGTTGGGTCTTTTTTCATGACCCTAGTTAGTCCAAAAAATGAGATTAATGCCCTAATAGTCTAATTAGTCATTATTTAATTCAAATTCACTCAAATCAAGAACATTGTCTCCTAGCCTTCAAGATTCAAGATCAATTCCCAAGAAAAATTCTAAGAAACTTAAAGAATTCAACTACTCAGGTATGTTTAGTGTTCATCGTTGGATTTCCTTCCACCCCTGGAGTTCAAAAACCCCTTTGCAAGATTTAAATTATGATTTATATTCTTAAATTAAATTGTGTTCATCCATGTGTTGATTTTATGGTTTTTAAACCAAGATGATTATGAATTTCAAGTAAATAAACTAGTATGTGTGTTGATCTATGTACTCCTCATGTCATAACCCATGAATTGTGAATTGAATGTTGTAATCACGATAATCATATGTTATTTTTCTCTTCATGTTTAAGAACCATGCTCCATAAGTGTTTGACAAAATGCCTATGTGAATGATTTGTGCATGACATCCTAATTATAATATTTTAAACTTGTGATGTAGTTCTTTTAATTATGCTACCAACTCCTGGGTGTATTGTATACCCGAAATTAGCTGCTTACTTAGTTTTCAGTCATACTCGAATGATCCTGTAGTATCCCAGACAATCACATTGGGTTATTTAACAGAATTAGAGTGAGTTCGATTCGATCAAGCTTAGTACAGTCTAGTGATCAGTGTCTGTTAGGGTTTAATCCTTAGTAGAAAACCTTGAGTTACAGAACTACGTAGCCTATGTAGGATAAGTTTTCCTCCTGCCATACTAGGGTTTACGCAACCATATACATATTTCATGAGTCTTCCTGCCAGATTAGGGTTGACACAACATTATTAGTATCCCGTGGCAAGGTGCTAACACCCTTCCAACTAGGGTCACAAGTTGGACCCCAAATCAGTCTATAATTGGGGTATATCAATTAGATGAACACTCTCACTGTTACAGTTTCAATCTCAAAAATTAGTAAAGAACTCAGTCATTTCTACATGACTATGGCTATCAGTTATTAGTTACTCAGCCATCTGAACTCAGTACTTAGTCTCACTATAATCTCAGATACATGATGTATACCTATGTGTAGTATTGTATGTTCAGTATGTTCAGTAGTTACAGTTTTGCATATACTATCATCTAGTTACTTTATGATGTTCATTCAGTCAGTTATCATCTCATGCATATGATCCCTTGCCTATCATCCTAAACTCACCTAGCATACTAGTACATTCAAAGTACTAACACATGTTTTATCTTTGAGCTATGATGTCTCGTATCATAGGTTTTGACGTCCGATTCCTGACCACGCTTAGCCAGATTTAGTTAGCAGCAACAGATTTAGTAGTGAGTCCTCACCTATCGAGGATACTATTTTATTTCAATACTATAGTAGATTCAGTATTTCTCTTAGCTGGGGTTAGTTGGGGATTTGTCCCATCAACTCCATATTCAGACAGTTAGAGGCTTTCAGACTAGCATAGTAAGTTATTCAGTGTTCAGATGTTATTATCAGTTATACTCAGTTATTATTGTAGTATTTTGAGATATTATGGACATTTTCAGATTTCTTCCGCATACATATTCCAGTATTATATTCAGTGTTCACAGAAGGTACTAGTCATGGGTTAGCTTGTGGTACTTCAGGGTCATAGGCACAGTGTGACGCCCAGGGTGTAGTCTCGGGGCATTACATCCACATACATTTTGATGAAGAAAACTCAAAAAGAACATAGAGGGATTTGACCTTGGAGATCAAAATCCTAAAACCCTAGGTGGTTTCCCTTCTCTTGTTTAAGAGAAGACGATTGGGGATTTTGTAAGGTGAGAATAATGTTCTTAAGCCTTAATATTTGTCCAAAGAGGGTTGGGAAAGGTTATAGGATGATAAAAGACCCTTATTCCCTTAAAATAAATCAAATGGAACACTTTTTGATGCCCCGAAAAAGTTTTGCAGTGCATGGTCAAAGCATAGCTGAGGCATTGTGCTTAGGAGATTGCTTTGCTATGCAGGGCCATCGCAGACCCTGGACAGAGCCTAATTCAAACTCTCATAACTTTTGACTCTAGGATCGGATTAATGAACGATCGGTGGCATTGGAAAGAAAACTCAAAGATCTTTAATTTGATATATAGTAGGACACATAACTCTTTGTATCCTAGGAGAAATGGTTGCTGGAAATTGACCCAAACAAAATTGACAACTAAAAATCAATCAATAGTAAAGTACTCAACTTAACTTTTGAGTTAGGGGATATTTGAGACTTATATTACTCTCCAAATATTTTATCACACTAAGTAAATATTATTCACAATTATTTCTAAATAGAAACCTTGGTTCAGGTCTATAAATGTGGGAAAGATGGTTTAACTTTATCCTAAAAGTACGGGGTGTTACATTATCTCCCCCTTGGGATCATTCGTCCTAGAATGATGGAAAGGAACATGTTGAAGCTCTAAAAGTATGGAATAATGAATGTAATCTCCCCCTTGGGATCTTTGCTTTCTGAAATGCTACCCTTAACTTTCGCTAGCCTCTCTAGCGATCACCCTACAACTCCCAATCTCATGAGCATCCACATCCACACTCCTTAACACATAATAATCCATTCTCCTCTCCTTAATTTGGCTCTAAATAACACCATACAAAAACTCCCTAGACTTCCCTATTCTACAAAATTCAAGAACATGAACTAGGTAAAATTGGAACTTATACACATGAAACCTTATCTAACCATATGCCACTTGGGATTCATCTTATTCTTATAAAATCTAATGCTCTTATCCACCTATTGACTTAGCCGCAATTCTTCATAAGAACACTAGTCCTTATGTATATATGTACATCACAATTATCCACTAAAATTTCATAAGCTATCAACCTAGGATCTTTCACACATCATATTAATCCTACTAATTCATTTCCACAAAACATGCATCATTAATCTTAAGCTACTATTCTTACCACCAAACTCAACATCTAAAGTTCAAGCCTATAGTCTAGCATCAATCATGTACCACCAATGAACCATGCCACATACTATACTAGTCCATCAATTTGGGAAATCAAACAAAATACGTCATTTCACTTAACTACTACCTACAATCATATCCCCTCCATGACATTAATACTATACCTCAAAATATACTAAATACCTTCTCACGTGTAATAATAGTTTACAACTTCTAGAGAAAATACACTCAAGGAGGTAAAGTCACATAATAAGGGTAGTCGATCTTAATCTTATAATGTAACCCATTATGATCTTGTCAACATATTCTACTTTCTCACATTATATTTAACTTACCCATACATATATTCCCACTATCTTTATTTTTCATAAATACCAATAAGTCTCTACCCATAACATATTGACTAATCCACCCATTTTTATTTACCTCTTATATATAATTTCTACAACCCTCATAACTATCCACTCTAAGATTCTTCCCTATCTAAATAAATAATAATCATAGCTAATCACTCCCTCTATGAACTACCACACAGTCTACTAACCTTGCTATAGTATCATCCAATCACCATAAAAGGGCACACAACCCTCTACTTAAAGGTCACACAACTACATCTACCTTTTTCACTCAAGAGTAACCCTCATTTCTAACTTCTAAAATCATGGCTCTATAGCACTAACTTTGGAACCATCTTACTACTCATAGTTTATGACACCTTATCACTTTAATACTACTCAGGTGGAAATACTATTCCAACATTTTAACACATATCATTACCCTTAAGCATAATATATGCATCAAGGGTTTTGAAAAGACAAAATACACTCCATACCTCAGGCTCAAATGCACGATTGATGTAGATAGAGGTATACACTTGAATCAACACACTTTAAAGCACTAACCAGCTTCTCACAAGTCCTTATGTTATCTCATAACTTTATGGATAACTAAATCAGAAAGGATATCGTCATTACAAAATCTAAATTCTTGAACTTCTATCGCCTCAACAATGAGTCATGGCCTATAAAACTAAAGCACTAAAGAAATTTGGATAAATTTCATATGGATGACTCTATAGCATGAACTAGAGTTTGAAAGAAAGAGAAAAAACTCCTAAACTCCCCGTAACCTCCAGATTATAAGTGTAGTTCACAACCCACTCATTAAAAAAGACTCTATTAGACACGGCTTTGTAGACACCCTGGAACTATAAATTGTTCTCTTATACCAAGTTTGTCACAACCCGAACCAAGACCCTGGCCGCGATGGATATCCCAAACCATGAAGGCCTAAGAAACCCCTTAGCATATAATCATATGCATAACTCATATGTTTAAAGGTGCGGAAGATAGACTGAAAATATGATATTCCCATAAAAAAAATGTAAAACTTCATAACATCAAACCATAGAAAATCCAAATCCAATCTAGAACATTCTACAAAGCCTCTACTGATCTAAATATACTAGTCTATCTAAAACTGGGACAAGGCCCCCGATCGGACCATAAATTAAAAAGGAACCAACACATATAAAAGATGCATTCAGAAGTAAGGGAGGCTCACCAACTCTGGATATCTGAAAATAACCTACTGGTTAGCGGGACCACAGGACTGTGCCTTGGAACCTAAAATAAAGGGAGTCAATACTCAAAAGTGCTGGTAAGTAGAACTATCTAAAAATAACATATATTTTTATACAACATATGAGAGAGCATTTCCTAAAGCAACTTAGCATAAGGTAAATGAAAGAACATGGTCATAATTTGATGAGCATCAAAACCTTTTATTGTACTAATGACTCAACTCTTTGTATTATTCCTTATCTAGATGGTACACCCTACATTTCTATAATCTCATGGGCTATATGAAATCCACCTTTCACTTGTGGACAAACCCTCAATCCAAGTTTGCCACAAGGAGTGGATTTTTCATAAATTGATAATACCCCTCATGTGAGCATACTGTAGGAACCCCCTATGTGATATGTCCTAGCTATCCTCCTATGTAGGATAACATATCATAGGGCCCGCATTGGTAAAACACAATTTCCAGCATTGAGCCCTTTCACTCAAATGCCTTCTTCGGGTAACCATCTAACTCTCTTTAAGCCCAATTTTAGTCCTTTAAAATCATTCTTCATGCTAAAAAAATATCCACTGCTCATTCTGCTAAGGGCATATCATAACAGGGTATCGTGATACCCAGATTTTCAAGTTATTCATATCTTATCATATCATATCCATAGCCCTTTTTAATCAAAAGAACATTAATGAGCACCCAGAAGGATTCATCAAATCAAATTATAGTTCTTATTTCAAAAGCATATGAAACTTATGCAAACACACTCTCTTTTCAAGATTTTAATACATGGTGGTCAATTCTTTCACTAATCACATGCAATTTCTTCATTAGAAAATCATAGCATTTAGAATAGAAATCACCTCTTGGAAAATGTATCAAACGACAAAGTATAATAATCAAGAGGCATTTTAACTCAAGAATGATCATCAATCATAAATAGCCCCAACATTATACATACATAAATCTCATGATTAAAATAAGGACTTATAATTCAGGCTCTCAAACTCATATCGCAATTCGTAATATGTTAAGATAATTAATTTCACCATGGGGAAGGGAATTTCACAAATCACGCTAATAAATCACTTTTTAGTACTCATATCATGTATGCACACGATTATAAATCAAGCTAGTGGGAAAACCCCATGACAAATACATATTTTCATCAAATTAGGTTCATAATGCATGCTATTAAAACTACTTCTCAAAACTCATTACATATACATACCTATATTACTTTAAAGCTTGTTAAGAACATAAAACTTACTCCTATGATATTTAGAATAGTTCCACATACCTTTTGATGGTGAAAAATCAAAAGTAACGTAGGGAGATTTGTCCTTGGAGATCAAAATCCTCAAACCCTAGGTGGTTTCTCCTCTCTTATTGAAGGGTAGATGATTAGGGGTTTTGTGAGGTGA
Source organism: Capsicum baccatum var. pendulum (assembly GCA_030864225.1). Lineage (NCBI taxonomy): Eukaryota > Viridiplantae > Streptophyta > Magnoliopsida > Solanales > Solanaceae > Capsicum > Capsicum baccatum. The sequence goes on from CM061557.1 coordinate 52,414,882, forward strand.
AAATAATATATTTAAGGATTCATATTTGTTTAAAGAGGTTTGAGAATGGTTATGGGATGATAAAATACCTTTATGCCCTTAAAATAAATCAAACGGAACACTTTTTGATGCCCCGGAAAGGCATTACATCGCATGGCCAAAGCAAATTTTAGGGTTTGCATCACATCGACAAATCATAACTTAGGTAGTGTGATTAGGGGATTTCTTTGCGGCACAAGGCCTTCGTAGACCCTGGACAATGCCTCAAACAAAAACTCATAACTTTTGACTCCGGACTCGAATTGACGAATGGTCGATGGCATTGGAAAGAAGACTCAAAGAATTTAATTAGATATATAGGACACATAAATCTTTGCATCCTAGTAGAAATGGTCGTTGGAAGTTTATCCAAGTAAAACTATCAACTTAAAGTCAATAGATAGGAAAGTGCTCAACTTAACTTTCTGAGTTAGGGGATATTTGAGACTTATATTCCTCTCCAATGCTATTTCCACATTAAGAAAATATCATTCACAATTATTTCTAACTAGAAACTAGTGGTGTTATTATGCATTTTAATTTTAAAATCTTAATTTGCATAATAATTTATGGACATAAAGTGGAGAAAGTTGTGTCATTATATTTTGATAACTCTTGTAACTTCTAACACTTTATTTGTCCATAATCTACCACATTATGTCTTATACCTCATATGAACATTAGTTGTTGTAACTCCATGATCATTAGTTGCATGTAACATATGTAACAACAACACTATTTATCTACCCACATTACTCTAATTGTTAACGCTGGTAGCATGTGGCATTTAGTAATTTGGAACTTCTCTCATTATTTTGTTGTAACTCTCATGGCTATTAGTGTCAACAGTTTCTTGTAACTCTTGTAACCTAAATATTATTAATCTTTCCACTTTACCGCTCCTCTTTATTCTTCATATTTAAAACAAAGATGAATACCTCACCTATAAATAGGTGGTCTTGCATGTTACAGTATGTATAAGAAAATATGATAAGTGTGAAAAAGATTATAGTATGTAGTAGTAAAAGAGAGAGTTGAGACAAAGAAAATATTCTAAGTCTACTACTATATTCACTATACAAAAAAAGAGAGTTATTATATTAGTAAAAGAAAGAGTTGAGACAAAGAAAATATTCTAAGTCTTTACCTATATTCACTATACAAAGAGAATAAATAATATATGCTGAAGGAAGGTGTTCTTATGGTGGAGCTTTGGACTCTTCAAATAATCTGGAGTTTCTTGAGTTGTACATCGTTGATGGGTTGTTGTATCGTGAAGGGAACAAGTCAAGAGATATACTTCTGGATCGGTGTAGAATATGCCGCAGTGGGATTCAATCTCCTTAAACAAAGTGAGATATCCGCACCTCATCCAAGAAGAAGATTATTTTTATTTTCTTCATTTTTTACTCATTTTATATTTTCAACTATAATTTAAATATTGTGGTATATTACACGAATAATTTTAAGGAGATTCATGTTTTGTTACAGTTTCAAAAATCGTGAATATCATGATGAGAGATCTCAAAAGATGGGTGGCAAGAGATATTTTTCTACTTCTCTACTCAAGAGGAGAAAATGTAGAAATTTTTTTACTTATTGCAGAGGAAAGGTAAAAAATTACCTATTATTTTTCATGAATAAAATGACACTTTTCATGAAAATTTATTTTCTTAAGGTCTCAAAATAGTGAAGGCTAATGAAATGTGAAAAAATTACCATGAAAATTGTGATTTTTGCATTTTTGAGAATACTTTGGACAAAAGTTACAAGTGCATAAATTAGTCTTAGAATAAATCACATCTTACTTTATTTGCATGTGACTTGATGTCTTTAAATTTGGCTCTAATATATTATCAAATAAATTATAAAAAATATTGAGTATCCATTTGAAATTAAATATTTGGGTGAGATAAACTTTATTCTAGGAATGAAAAAGGCCTAATAAATCATATCATGAACTCTTCCTTGACATGTGATATTATGGTGAAAAAAAATTGTGAAATATATTTTATTTATTGTATGAGTCATGCAACTCCTTTTGATTTAAATATGTGAAAGTTGTGTGAGGAAAAAAAAAAGGAGTTTACTAACCTACTAAAATATGAGATATGTGGCTAGTCGTACTTGGCCTAAAAAATTGTGTAAAAGTACTTAAGCAGGTTATACAAGAAAATTAGATATATTTATTGGAGAAAAATTGTGGCTTGTTTTATTAAAATAAATCTTGTTATCTTTAAAAGTATTTTTGATTCAAATGAAAAAATAACTTTGTGTTATTTACTAAAATAAAGCCCCTTGTTAGAGTTCATTCGAGCTATAGAACTTCGTAAAGATTCTTAGTGCATTACATCCACGGGGGAGGGCATTGAATCGGTGGGAAGGAGATAATAAACTTTGAATGTCACTATGGAGCTTGTTTTCGCTACTTCCATTAGGGATGTTATTTTTCTTATTTTAAAGAAATTTGCTTTTCAAGGAAAAATATTTGATCGATCAAACAAGAAAAATATTTTTCATAAAATATTTTCCATCATACCAGACACACCCTTAGTTAGTATTTTTCCAAAATATTTAATCGACCAAACATGAAAAATGTTTTTCAAAAAATATTTTTCATCATACCAGACACACCCTTAGTGCTCTTCACTCATATATATATATAAGAAAAAAAACCTTTGATACATTTTGACTTCCCAAATTAAGTGTTCTCATGATATCCGCGCCAAATCAAAGACAATGGTTTAGTTGGTTTCCGACATCACCATGACATTTAGAAAATTATGGTGGAACTAGAATATTTATGAAAGGGTGTCAAAATTTTAGGTCAAATCTTGAACAAATATTTTGAACTGGTAATACTTTTTAATATATATATATATATATATATATATATATATATATATATATATATATATATATATATATATATATATGAAAAAAAACCTTTGATACATTTTGACTTCCCAAATTAAGTGTTCTCATGATATCCGTGCCAAATCAAAGACAATGGTTTAGTTGTTTCCCAACATCACCATGACATTTAGAAAATTATGGTGGAACTAGAATATTTACGAAAGGGTGTCAAAATATTAGGTCAAATCTTGAACAAATATTTTGAACTGGTAATACTTTTTATGTCGTGACTATTAAATTGTCAAGTTGAAGGGATAATTAGATTAACAAAAAATTTAAATGTATGTTGAATAAAACTCGCCAAATTAAAGGGTTTTTGATCTATTCAGTCAATATATTTTACAAAACATTAATTTCTAAAAACTAAACTATAATTTGGACCAAACATCACTGATATTTTTGAAACATTGGCACAAACAAAAGTCTTGAAAGTTTTTGTGTAATTTTAAAAATTAATTTCCGGATAAATTTGTAGGGTTGAAATCATAATATAAATTTTCCAGATTAAGTTTTTCAAATAGAAAATGCCATTAATTGCATTTTCTCCTTTTTTGAATTCAATAAATAGTAAAAGAGGGTAAAAAGTTACTATAGCTAAACTTTCTTATAATGTCATTATTCTAGGCAGGTGATTGGCTGTAGAAATCAAGTATTATTCATTTTATTTGAAATTGGTGAAGTTAAAATTGAAGATAGAAAGTTGTGTTTGATTATACTTTTAACAAATATAAGAAGAGAGCATTTTTATTTGGAATTATGAAGATGGAGTTGGAGACCAGGTCATAAGTTTGTTTCACAAATTTGGCATATAACTTCAAGTTGAATTTAAAATGTTTAGGGCCAAATGTTAATTTTCAAATAAAGTAAAAAATTAAATTTGATATGGATATAACAAATAAAAAATAATAACCAAACCCTAAAAAGAGCAAACTGATTTAACAAGAATAAAAATAACTTATGTAAACATAGCACGATATTTTACCATGATTAATAATAAGTCGATGTAAGAGTGCATATTACATGATAATTATTTGATAACAAACTATGCATAATTAACTATTGTTATATGGGAAAAAAAGGCAAATATACCCGTCAATTTTGTGATTTAGAACGAATATATATCTCGTTAGAAAAAGTTATACATATATGCACTATCGTCTAACAAATTGGGCATATTTACCATTTTTTGTTGAAGACTTATATTTATTGAATTAAAAAAAAATCTAAAACTGTTTATTTTTAATTCCAAGAAGATCATACGGCTTTAAAAAAATCACCTCACATTTTACCCCTCCAAACCCTATCCAACTGAAAAAACCCAATCTATCTACAACATCAATAAATGAAATTTAAATGAGGAATTGATTTTATTTAAGCTAGGTTCGGTCTAGAAAGGTAAATAAAGTGGGTAAGATAATTTCTGCCATGTATTGTTTGAAATTAAAAAGAATTAATTTTAACTTGTTAGATGGCGAGGGTGTATATACACCATTTTTTAAATTACAAGAAAATATGTGCATCATTTTTTTCAACGAGTGATATATCCGCTTGAAATCGCAAAAATAAAAGGGCATATATTTATCCCTTTTTCTATTGTTACATAATATGTAGAAAATGTGGAGGAGGTCGAATTTTATGTTTCTTTAAAATTTTCACCAAGAGTAATAGAGGATATGAATGAATTTATAGCATTGTTGACCATTTCACCTAATAAGGTTGTCTTTGTCAATGTTGAAAGTTTTTGACACTCTCATCATGAAAAAAGAATCTTTTAGCATTTATATCCTCTATTAAGATTTAAACATTTGGTGATTAACTGTTCATTCTACTTCATTGATTCCATCCTCAATTAATTCACCATAATCTAATCATAAATTGACATAAATGAGTGATAATATGATGTAAGATTTAGTATAACACATTACTTATTCTAGTGATATGATCAAGTTATAAATTCTAGCAATAGCAGGAACATCTCATCATCTTCAGTTTACTCCAAAGTAAGTAAAAGGTCTTCTTTCTTTCTCTCTTTATCAGCTCCAACTTTTAAAAAGATCCAAATGCTACCTGCAGAAAAAACTAGATGGAGAGAATAATGGAGTAAAGCAAGAAAATTCAGAATTTGATGAACAAGAAAAGGGATTAATCAATCAAGAAAGACATGAAAAAGATGAAACTAGAAGAACAAATAAGTTTTGAAACTGAGGTTTCCGACTTGTTAAGAAAATACCCAGTATTTGATGAAGCCTCCCATCTTCACCCAAATCAAAGCAACTCCAAAAACTTTTATTGGCCAACTGAAATAGTCACTGAAATTCTCTCAAGGCTTCTATTTAAATCTCTCTTGCGATTCAAGTCTGTTTTAAAATCATGAAATTCTTTGATTAGTAGCCCTGAGTTTACCAAATATCATCAATGTTTATCAACTAATAATAACAAAGACTACACTAACCATAGTGTTATGTAGAGGATAGCCTAACCAAAACTCAACCTTGAGGAAATTCTTGTCATGGAGGAAACTAACTTGGATTATCACTTAAAAAACTTTGGTATATCTTGTGTGATTGAGGCTTTGGTCAATGGATTGATTTGTCTTGTAAATGAGGCAAAGGAATTGTTCCTATGGAACCTAGCAGTAGGAAAGTAAAAGAAGCTTCCTGATTTTACAACTAAATTGAAGGATGATGGTCAATGCACATATGGTTTTACATATGATGATATTCATGATGATTATAACGTAGTGTGTATTTTTTCTATTACTCGCTATCTACATAACTTTCAAGAGATAAATATCTATAGCCTGAAGGACGATTCTTGGAGAACAATACATTGTTCTCAGAGAGTGACGCGGTTAATTGATTCAGGTAAATTTGTGAATAGGAAACTTTATTGGGCTACTAGTATTGATATAAAAAGTGGTTGGAGCATAACCTCTTTTCATTTGAGTAATGAGAAATGAAGAAAGGTAGAGCAACCTTATTATGAAAAAGAGGATAAATTTCTTGTGTTGGGAGTGTTGGAAAGTAATCTATCTATAATTTATAATAATTCGACTACTCACGTGGATGTGTGGGTTATGAAGAAGTATGAGAATAAAGAATCTTGGAGAAAGAATTTTACTATCAATTACTCTCTATATCCCGTGCATTATTTATTTTCTCACTCTTTTTTTCTGTCAAAAAGAGGTGAATTTTTGCTTATATTTCATGATACTATCATGATATACAATCCAAAGGATAACGTAAGCAACTATTCACATATTAATGAATTTGATTATAGTCTTTTGACGGAATTCTTTCCAACCCTAGTCTGTCCGCTTTCATAAAATGAACAAGGGACACTACAAGATTCAAGGCGGAAATTATTATGATTATTGCAACTGTGTTATTATAAGCTTATATTATTCAGTAGACTAAAATGATTATTCACTAGTTGATGTTAAAGGAATAATCTGATAAAAAAAATATGACAAGGGAGAACTGAAAGGAGATGTGAAATAGTGAAAAGGACTTTCTTTCAACTTGCACATCTACCTAACCCGAGGAAGAAAAGATATGAAATACCTTCATTGATTTTTTAATTTTTGCCAACTTATATCCGATATGAAGTTTACAATTTTTGATCCCCTTGCACTGCAATTATACAAGCGAAAACATAATAACCATATTAATTACTATGAAACTTCATATTGATAATCCAAAAAGGTGAAGGAAACATAGGTAGAGTGTTCATAGTCCATACCACCACCTTAGAGGTGAGGTATAGAGGTTATTTCCTATAGATTCTGCAGCTACACTAAATAAAGGATAGAAAAAATAAGTTCATTGATTTTCCTTACCAATTTAAGTTCATACTCTCATCCAACAATTACCTAAAATCTTTACCACATTCAGACTCAACAGTTTTAGGTAAATAAATTTTCTCCTGTGTCACAGTTTCCTAAATGTATAGCACATTGGAAACTGAAGCATGACTCTATGTTGTATTTTCGGTACTGAAGCATAAATTTATGCATTTAAGTGATACTTCTCTATACAAAAATGTATGATGTATCCTTTCCATACTTAACCGTAGCTACTGATTCCCCAAACAAATGATGATGTTCATTTGATTTTGCTAACTTTCTATTAACTTGGAGGAGTGGTGTTGCTCTTCATTTCTAAGCTTTCAAGTTTCACTCAATTTATTTCTGGTATCTACAGATTTTATTCTATGTTAAATCATGTAATTTCATCATTATTTTTTTCCTTCCTCAAAAGAAGAGGGAACAATTAACATATCTGATTCTTTAAGTTGAAGACAAGATATCAAACTTGGAAAAAGGAAACATTTTATATCAAATAAATTTTGAGCCGAACTAAAAATTTCGAGCAAACCAATATCAAAATTAACAATTCACACAATAACTAGATTCAGCTTGATGAAAGAAAATTAGGAACTTTATACTAATGCTCCAAGAAATAATTTAAAATGCTGCTATGAAGACATCAACCTTGAAAATCATGAATGCATGAACAACTCCAGTTTTATCTTGCTCTTTGCAAACTGGATGATAGTCTCCGAAATTAACCCTATAGACCCATAGACAAGTTGAAAATTTTATGACAAATAGGGTGGACAATTTTTTTCTACATGGATAGACCCGATCCCAATGATTCTATGTCAATATAAGTGTGATGATCAAATCTAAAGTGTGGTAGCATCTTTGGAGGTCGAGTGAGATCATAACAATCTCCTAACTTAAAGACGAGTGGAGGACTTTTCTATCGATAGTGTTTTAGCGGACATCTTTACTTGGGTCAACTTCCAACGACCATTACTTCTATAATATAATGATTTAGGTGTTCTACTAAATACAAAATGAAATATCTTCGAGTCTTCTTTCCAACACATTTGGTTTTACTTTAATCTGATATCGAAATAGAAAGTTATGCTCATTTTACTCTTGAGTGTCTGTCTATCAACAATGTGATGACTTGAGTGATAACTTGTCAGCTAAGCGACGATCTATCAACCTCGTCCTCATCCTTAACCAAAAAACACCATAAATTACTTAGACAAGGTGATGACTATGTTGATAAGCCATCAACTAGTTGACAAGCTATCAACTAAGTCATCAACCATAACCAAATAGTGTCCGAGCCCAGCTAGAGGTGGATAACTAAGTTGATAAGCCATCAACTAGTTGATAATCTATCAACTAAGTCATCAGCTAAAAATTTCTGCAATTTTTTATTCAATTTTTAGGGGTATTTTTGTCTTTTCCTTACCTCAAACCCTACCCCCATGATTTAAAACATATTTTAAACATTATTTGCCTGTTATATGTTAGTTTCTCATTACTCATTCTCCTCTTCACTCTCAAGAGAGAAAAAAGTTAGGGTTTCTTTCAGAACTCATACTTAGAAGGCTTAGATTCAAGATCTCTTAAAGTTTGTTCATCAAAAAATGTATGTTGGACTATTCTAAATCTTATGGGCATAAGTTCAATGTTATTAACAAATTTTAAAAATATATATGTATGTATATGTAATGAGTTTTGAAAACTGTTTGAAGAGCATGCATCATGACCCCATGTTTGATGAAAGTATAAAATTACTAGGGGAGTTTCCATGAACTTGAGTTATAATCATGCTTACATATGCTACGAGTTTTGAAAAGTGATTTAAGAGCATAATTTATTAAATCCTCTTCGCATGATGAAATTTATTGTCTTAACATGTTATAAATTGTGAAATAGGTTTGAGAGCATGAATTATGAAAAACCCTGGTGTTAGGACCTTAGAAAATTTTCTTGATTTCTAGTTTTTGGGTGAGATAAAATTTAGGGGAATGAGTCATACACTTGGGTATGGGTGTTATGATTCAGTCGTTTGCTAACCAGTGTTGGTTGGTGGGATGGATTTAGTTATTGGAATGGGTATGATTTGGGTGGTATGGGTTGTTTGGTTACTTCACTTAATCTTAGAATTGATAAATTAAGTTGGATCTGAGTATGCGTGGGTCACCATGAGTCGTAAGCCAGAGTATGAGTCGTACCATGGACTCATACAGTGGACAATGTTCCAACCTCTTGGGATTCTATTCTGTCAGGGGTACAGTTTATAAGTACTAGTCATATACTCGAATATGACTTGGGTTTGGGTGTGTTGTACATTGGACAGTGTTGGATCCAAGGGGAAATCCTAGGGTACGAGAGATGGGTACCACTCAAACAGGATAGGTATGACTCGTAAGGGCCATTCATACCCTTTAACTGGAATTAAATGTAGTTTAAGTGAGGTAAATCTGGATATTTCTCCACTTAACCTAATGAGGCCCCGCGACTCATATTCCTATTGGGAGGTTATTTGCCCTACTATTCTATTCTTAAACACTTGGAAAACACTCTTAAATCCTTTTTAGAGTTTTTGGGAAAAAGAAGTTAGGATTTCATCTTAAGGAGTAAACAGGGATTTTCTTGGTGATTTCTCCATCATCATCTTGGATTAAGGCATGTTCTCTTCCCTCATTGTTAGTTCCAACTAAAAGCATGGTATTATACAATATTTTCATGATTTTAACATTGCATGATTTTGGGTTTACAAATATGATTTGGGAGTTTTGGTTATAAATGCTTGGTTATGATTTTTCCATATTTTAATTATGCTTTTATATGCTTTAATGATGGTTTTGGATAATAGGTTGCATTCATGGAAAATTGGTTATGGTTATTTTGTAATGGACTTTGGTTTTGAAAATACTATGCCCCAATATGTTTGATAAAACACCTATAACAATGCTTTCACTATAATATTGATTTTTCAATGGAATTTATGCATGGTTTAAACTTGGTAACGGAACCCTATATGGTATGAATTGTTTAAATGGTTTTGGAATGGTTTGGCTTAATAAACATACTTGTGGGGTACATGGAAATCTCCCTAGTTAATTTGATAAGATGATCTATGGGTACATGGGAATCCCTTGATCTCAAAAAGATTTAGTTAATGACAATACTTGCAAGTTATATTTAGTATGGTGATACCACTACTAATGGCCTTAATGGATAATGGTTTGGTTGTTTAGTAATGGTTTTAATTAGGCTTAAAGGGGGTGTAGCAAAGTCATGAAAGGTGGAGGTCCGGGGGGACAAAAACTGGAAACTCATATTTGTCGAAGTGAGATTAGGTCCTAGTAACCACATGCATAATGTCACACATTATATTTTTTGGGATGTACTAGTCATCCCAGGATCTTTTCTCTAGTCGTGTGGTGTCACGCATTGAGGACCATTCAGCAGGGGAAGCTGAATCTATATATATTTGTATGTTTTATGTGCATATGGATGGTTTTACTTGATTTTATAATTGGCATTATTTTATCCTTATCCTGAGTTCATGCTAGCGTTCACCCGCTAACCTATCTTCAAGTGGATGTATCCCCATGTGATGCAGGAACTGGCCATTCTACTCTTAATACTAAGCATTCAAACATTCAGGGGTCAGCTTTGGATTGAAGTGGTGAGCTTCCATCTATTCGAGAGGTTCTATTTTATGAATGTTATTTCATACTTTAGATTATTTATGGATATTAGTTTTGGCTATGGTTGGGGGCATGTCCCAACCAGATATTTTTATTCTTTTGGTTAGAGGCTTTTGTGGAACTATTATGTGTTGGTATGGGCGAGATTGATATTAATATCAGCCTTAGTATTGGCATTGGTATTGAGGCTGACCTCATTGGTCAAAATTTATCACTGTTCCATCGTATTTCATTTTGGTATTATTCAATTATTAATGGAACTTATTTGGTTATGGTCAAATTTATGGTTTCAATTTGGTTTGGCATGGTTGAAAGGTTGGTATGGAACGGTTGGACTAGGTTGGGTCGGTCACGATCGTGATCCTATCCCAGAGTCTGAATGTGAGATGTTATGGTATTTTATTATATGCTCAAAATTCATCCAACTCAGGGCAGACGAATGGAGGTTGGGTTGGGTAGCGGGGGTGGTCTCCTGTTCCGATCGGACTTGGGATGCCCATTACGACAAGGCCTCGGATCGGGTCATGTCAAATTATAAGTCCTTTTTTTCGATCATGAGATTTATACATGACTAACGTTGGGGCTGTTTTATGAATGATGAAAATTCTTGAATTTTAAATGCCTCTTTAACTATTATTCATTGTTATTTTGCATGTTTTCGAAGAGATACTACTCATTCTAAAGGCTCTTGTGTCTTAATGAAGAAATTGCATGTGATTAATGAAAGAATTGGCCACCGTGCGTTAATGACTTAAAAAAAGAGTGTTTTGAATAAGTTTTCGTGTGCTTTTGAAATAAGAACTCTCATGCGATGTATAAATCTTTTGGTGGTCATTAACATGTTTTTTAATAAAAAGGGCTATGGACATAATAGGATATGACATGATATGAGACCACTTTCATGTTTAGCTATGACGATACCTATTATGGAGTGGCCTTATTATGAAAGAAATGAATATTTTGAGCTTGAATCATGGTTTTAAGAGACTAAAAATTGGGCTTAAAGAGAGTTAGATGGTTACCCGAAGAAAGCACAAGTTGAAATACTCATAGCTGGAAACCGTGTTTTGCCAGCATAGAATTATGGTACCCTGCTTTGTGATATTGTGTACTTTTGATTCATGTCATCCCAATTTGGGACTATAGTTACGAGCCCTACTTTGTGGTCTTGTGCACTACCATGATATGTTGACTTGATTGGGTACTATGGCACCCTATTTTGTGATCTTGCGTATCTTCCTTACTGATACAACAATCTTTATGGCAAACTTAGGTTGGAGGCTTGGCCGATGAGTTAATGATAGACTCATATAGTCCGTGGGTACTAAGTTGTAGGGTGTACCATCTAGCTCAAAATTAAAATGAAAGAGAGTTGAGTCCATTGCTTACAAGAATGTTTTGAAGCCTTTGAATTATGCCTATGTATTTTACCTATATTATGCTAAATTGATTTCGAACTGCTCTCAAATATTTTACCTGAATTATGCAATATTTTCGATTGTTCTACATACCAGTACTTTCCAAGTATTGACCCTTATAATATAGGTTCTAAGGCACAGTCCCGTGGTCCATTACATCAGTAGAACAACTGTGATAATGACAAAAGTTGGTAAGCCATTCCTATTTTGGAGGGAAATTTATTCATATGTTGACACTTTCAGATTATAGTCCATCTCGGGGGGCCTTTTCCCGGCCTAGACAGTTAGTATTCGGTGGAGGTTTAGTAGACGAAATTTGAGTATTATATTGTCATTACTTTATTGATATATTTTGATTCTAAGATCAAATTGAATTTCATTATACCTTCCTCACCTTTATTTCATATGAATTATCTTCATGATAGCATGTTATGGGGTCTCTCGAGCCTCCATGGCTAGGGATGCCCATCGCAGCCAGGGCACCGGCTCGGGTCATGATACAAACACTAATTTAAATGTTTCTTATCGAACATATTATTAAGTTGTTGAAGAAAATATAGTTCCCATTATTCTTGAACTGAAAAGAGTAGTAGACACAGTGCAATATTTTACCATGATTAATCATAAGTCGATGTAAGAATGCATATCACTTAATAATTATTTAATAACAAATTATGCATAATTAACAATTGCTATTGGAAAAAGGTCTAAATATACCCGTCAATTTTGTGATTTAGAGTTCATATGCTTCGTTAGAAAAAGTTATGCATACATACGCCATCGTCTAACAAATTTTGCATATTTATCATTTTTGTTGAAAGACACATTTATTGAATTAAGAAAAATTCTAAATTTGACTTTTTTTCTAATTCCAAGAATATCATGTGGCTTTACAAAAATTACCTCACATTTTACCCCTCCACACCCTATCCAACTGAAAAAAATTCCAATTCATCTACACAATCAATAATTAAATTGTGTCAAGTCTGAATAAAAAATGAATTTTTTTTTTTTAGTTAGGTTGGGTCTCGAGAGGTAAATAAAAGGGATGAGATAATTTTTAAAACCATGTCGTATTGTTTGAAATTAAAAAGAATTAATTTTAACTTGGTAGATGGCGAGGATGTATGTACACTATTTGATAAACTTCTGGAGTTTATCTGCATCATTTGATTAAATGAGTGATATATCCACTTGAAATCACAATAATAGAGGGGCATATATTTATTTCTTTTTCTATTGTTATATAATGTGTAGAAAATATAAAGGAGATCTATTTTATGTTTCTTTGAAATTTTCACCAAGAGTGATAGCTGATAAGGTGGGAATACACTGGGTTTGTTGTTGTTGTTGTTGTAGTGATAGCTGATAAGAATAAATTTACATCACTATTGATCGTTTCACCTAATATGACCGGCTTTGTTTCGGTTGAAAGTTTTTTATGCTCTCATCGGTTAAAAAGGAACAGTTTAGCATTTATATCCTCTGTTAAGATTTAAACATATGGGGATTAACAATTCATTCAACTTCAATGATTCGATCCTCAATTAATTCACCATAATCTAATCATAAATTGATATAAATGTGTGATAATATGATGTAAGATTTAGCATGTATTTCCAAAAGTTAACGAAAAAGGAAAGCGTCCAATGTCTGAATCATATGAATTGAAGCCCATTAATGTGCCTATATTTTCCAACTTCGAATAAGGAGGAACATCAGAAAATGAATTGAAAAACGAAGATGACTATGACTATAATCAAGATTTAGCAATCTTGAAGTCTATTCATCATTACCACTCCAATCATGGGTGATTGGTAGTTCCATATCCTCCTTATTCAGAGAAAATTATTGATTACATCAAAACTTCAATTCCCGACTTGAAATGTCGTGGCCAAGCATTGGAAACTAAGATCATTACATTAGAGCAACATTCCTTAACTGTTATGAATATGGCAGCGTGTACGCCCAGAGATAAGACACCCTATTACTCAACAAATCTTCTTCTTGTCTATGGCTTTATGGGGTTAATTTCGGTGATTATCATCAGTTGATGAACCGCAAGATGAAATTGGAGTTGTTGATCAATTCTTGATTTGCAAGGTCGAAATCTTCGTAGCAGCATTTTAAATAGTTTCTTGGAGCATTAGTTTAGAGTTTCCAATTTTATTTCACTAAGCTGAATCTAGTTGTTACATGGATTATTAGTTTGGAAATTGGTTTTCATGAATTTATCAGTTCGGCTGAATCTTCATTGTGGGATGAGAGATCATGAAAGGTTATTTTGATTTGATATAAAAATGATTCCTTTTTCCAAGTTTGATATCATGTTTTCCACTTAAAGAATCAAATATGTTCATTAATCCTCTCTTCTTACAATGAAGAAAAACATAATGATACATAACATTTTAGTTGCTATGTATAAAATTCAGCACACCAATTCCGTTGTTTAGTTATCATTTTATTATTCCGCAGATAATTAAAATCCCAGGGTCAGAAGATTAGTAACTCGACTTTCTCCTCGAAGTGATTAACTAATGAAAATACAAACAAAACCTATATTATATGATCAATATGAAAACTGCAAATGTTAGTTTATTTCTCTCTAGTGAGTCAGGTCTGTTATGAAACCTTGACTTGCTTTAGTTTGTCCCTGAGTTTATCAAGTCTCATATGAGTTTATCAGCTAATAATAAAGTCTTTACTTTATGATGAATCGGACTTGGATGGTTTGTAGCCTGAGTTTGTAGCGCTGAATTTATCAAGTCTCACACAAGTTGCTATGATTGGAACACTTGCGAACATTGGATTCTAAATGGATATCGGTGTGAAGTTTTGTCTATTGGGATCATGTCTGCTCTTTTATACTGAACATAAAAGTGAAAATTTTTGTCATACTATTTCAAACAGGAAGGTTCCCACTGTAGTGAATTTGTTTCTTAATAGAGTGGCAAATACTTTCTGTTTGATCTTTCAAGATATTAATAGTTGAAGAAGAACCAGGTGCAATAGCTACGTTTTCCTTTATCTATTTTTCTTTTTTCAAAAATAGTTAAGGAAAAAATAGTTAATCCACTACAAAAGACAATGTCCAACAGTTTGACACACATGCTATGGTTTCTCATTGTCGAGATGGGCGTGACAACACATTATATTTATATATGTAGACGGTGAGGCATGGGGAAAGGTTGGAGCTTCCCGCCTATAATGGAGAAAGTTATACTTTCGTATTATAAAATAGAGGGAATAAGGGCTCATTAAGATGGATATTCAAGTAACTACAGTAATAATATAGAGCTAATGGTGAAAGGAAGAAAGCTTTTGTTAGAAACTTAGTTGGTGTTGGTGAAGCTCCACTAGCTCACGCTCGACCCGAGGGTAGATTCGCAATGGGGTTACAAGCTCATGGAAGATTTTCTTTCAACTAGAAGAAGCAAAATAAAGTTAACCTCTAATTTATGTCAATCGTTAGAATCGATTGCAATGAATAGGCATACAGCATTTGCGCAAAATATTTGCAAAAAGAGTGGCTTCATATTCTTTTTCATTTTGGCTTATGGAATATATTACAGTTCCTAAACAGCCTTACAGTTCATTTGAGCAAAAGAACGTAAAGATTCTTAGTGCATTACATCCCCAGAAAAAATGAAACACAAGCTATGTAGCAGTATTAGTATAGAAGCATTGTACTTCAAAACAAAAAAAAAATATGAGAAACATACAATTAGTAGAAAAACCAATGAAAATAAATTTAGACAAATACATGGAAACTAAAGATATAAAATATATAGAATTCCTTAATGAAAATATGCAAGAATTACTTAGACTAAAACAAAAAATATTATGAAAAAACATTTAATCAAGCCTAAATGACAATTGATATTAAAATACTTGTTTTATATATACTTAGATATATAGAAATTATAGACATAAAGAAAATAATATGGGAAAAATTACAAGATTATGAAGAGGAAGATTATTAAACAATATAGAAAATTTAAGCATATATTATGAACATCAATATTATTTAGATTCAGATGAATATTATACAGACTAAAAATGTCAGGATATATTAAGAAAATTAGAGCAAACCAAGAAGACCTACATAAAGAAATTTATTATAGAAAACAAATTAGAGAAATAATGAAAAATCTAATAGAAAAATTAAAATGGATAGACGAAACCTTAAAAAATCTAGAAAAAAGCAAAGATAAAAGTTTAGATAGTTTTAAAAATTCATCAAAAAGAGAACAAAAAGAAATAGTTAGTAGCATAAATAACCTCAAACAAGATATTAAATATAGTACAAATAGAATAGATTATTATACATTTACTTTAGAATAAAATGATAAACTATGAATATCTAAAATATTGGAAACGAAAAATAAAAGAAATAAGATTAACAGAAAACCTTATAAAATCAAATTTAATTGAATACTTTAAAACAAAAGATATAGAATATTTACAATATCTTAAAAATAATATAGAAGATTTACAAAAACTAAGAAAAAAAAACTAAAGAATATTATAGCAAAGCATTTAATCAACTACCATTTAATCACCCCCAAAATATGAATATCATTAAAATTGAATATATTAATAAAATATATGAAAATAAAAAAATACAAGAGCGAAGAAAAATAGCTAATGAATATTACTACAAAGAATTTAACAATTACATAAATTAATGGATACATCTTATGAAAAGAATAAATCATTAAATGAAATGGAAGCCCAACTATATAGTTTATACCTAGAATACCAAAGGTTACATAATACTAACGAGGATCCTAAAATACTAGATAATTTAATTACGATAATATCTAATCTAGAAGATGAATTAATAAAACATCTTAAGTCAAGAAGATAAAAATGAAAATTATTCCAATCAATAATATTCACAAAATACATTATATAAAAATAAATACATAAGTATTTATTATCTAGTAAACTTACCGCGTCTAATCCACACCCCCCTGCAAATGGTATCAGAGCCTTGTGATTTAAAAAATACGGAAGTATTATATATATGAATTTATTTAATTAATTCATTAATTTATTTCCAAAATTCTAAATATACGTAATTTATCATGGTTGACATGTAGGTTTGGTATATATGTGTTTATAAGTGTAATTAGGTATTTGTGGTATGTAAATTCTAGTCATATAATATTTACCAAATGCTTTTTCTAATATGATTTTTCTCATATCTACTACTTCTATATGCTTAAGTGCATATAAAATAAGTATTTTAAATTTATCTACCATTTCGTCAGATAAATAATTATACATTTTTCATAAAATTGCTATTTTCAAAATATTCCCCTCAATCATACACATAATAAAATATGATCATATTAGATTACTATATACTAGATTATTCTTAAATAACATGTTCGTTGGTCACAATTAGCATGGTAATCCAGATATTTTTTCTTTAAACAACGCCTCAACTCTAGCTACTCCCCACCATGGCTTCTTGCCTCATTGGTTTCACCTTTAGGATGGCATAGTTCTTAGGGATTTTTCTCCGTTTCCATTTTGCTAATAAACTTCTTAACATGTTATTCTTCGAATAATTCTATTATAAAGTAACTAACATGGAACTTATTTTATCATATCATGATTATTAGGAATTAGGAATTTAGCTATTCATAATAGTAAATGAATATGCCCATTCTGGTAGGTTTGATAATTCTAAGTTTTGTTCCTCCTTAGATTTTTCCATTGAAATAAACCTGTTTTTAATAAATAATCAAAATATTTGTTGTAGACAAGAGAGAGAATTTTTTGCTTAACGCATGAAGGCTTACCTTCATTCTGCCTCCGATGCCTTCTATTTATGATCTGAAATTTTACAAAAGTATCTCTAATTTTACATGTTCCTAAAACGTTTTACAAAAAGTCTTCTACCTAACCTACTTTACTATACAAAAGTCTTTAAAAAGACAAAAACTATTAATGTTTTAGACTAATAATAGTCAAACTATACAATAGTTTATAATAATTTACGTAAAGAAATTGTGAAAGTTTGTTATATGCCGCTTTCACAATTTAATATCTTGTCTTTTATCTCCATTATTTTGCTTTGTTGCTTTCTTTTTTGTCGTATCTGCTGTTTTTCTATCTTCTTTTCAGCGTAGCAGCACATCTGGAATAAAGTTGTGCTTCCCACTTCATCTGCTGCATATGTGGTGTTTGTATTTTTGGCCAACTTTTTCACAAAATTGGTCCATAGCTTCTTCTGAAATAATTCCCTTACTGATAGATCTTGTTAACGGTTGTTCTTCAGGTCTGAGGAGTGTTAATCCCCATTTTCTAAGTTCTTCCATGTCATGGTCTCTAACTTCTTTGCAAGTTAAATAAATCAATGCTTGATTCCTTGAATATATATCCAAATTGATTTTTTATTTGAATAATTATTAAGTAACTCTGATAATATATTGCTTATTCCAATAACTCTTTTGTTGCGGTAAAATGTTGGTATCTGCGTTTTTGGTATCTCGGTCTGTGCACATATTTCTTATGGAATAATATAATCTCTGGTCATACCCATTTTGACTACATTAATAGTCTGTTTAATTTCGTCGAATAATATTTCTGCTGGTGCGAAATAAAATCAAACATAGAATAATTGTCCATTGGTAATTCTCTTGTAAGTCATAAATTCTTTGAGAATTTCTGGGATTCCTGCTAAATCTTCTCCATCGGTTGTGTAAACCATAGATAATAATCCATAATAGTAACATGAATTAATAAAATTTGGGCTTGTACCTGGTAAGGCAATAAGTTTCTTGTAATTTTGGCATTTTTGGGTAATATATCCTTTTTGTTATGCAGCTAGCTCTTCACTTTGAATAGGTTTGGTATTTAATAAGGTTTGTAAGGTGTGTATGTTGTCAATGTATTTACGAGAAGAATAGTTGTATATCTATTTTTCTTGGTTAAGTGATTCAGAATATGTATGTATCTGGAGAGGTGCAAATGCTTCTAAATTTTGTATATTTGGTGTATATGGTTTTGAAAATATTTGGCTGAGGTTATAATTCTTTTCTTTGGTATTTCAAGTCTATTTTTAGTGACTATATTTTTCCCTTTCGATGTACCTGCAGCTGTAATTGAAGTTACGTCAGTAATTTGAGTTTTAAGGTGTTTCTCATCGTCACCTTCTAGGTCTAGTTTTTTAATGTGTTCTTCCTGCACAGTATCTTTTTTATATAGTGCTCGACTTGCACTTTTACATTTGTAACTTCAGTAGTTAGTGTAATAACTCGTTCTTGTAATAACTACATTTGTTTAAACATTTGGGGTAATAAGTCAGTCTGAGTATCTTTGGCATCAGCCTCTTCTATTGGTAAATCAGTTTGAGTAGCTTTGTCTTGATAAGTAATCTGCAATGATATTTTTGTTAGTATTGATTACTTCGATTGTAAATGTAAAATTCAGTATATTTAATACTAGTCTCCGAATTTCCCTTGTCGTAACTGAGTTTTGTATTTTTCTTGTTAGCCAACATCTTACCTGTGTATTATCTGTTCTAACAATAAACTTGTTATACAAGATATATGGTTCAAATGTTATTAAACATTTATGTTAAGAACATAATTCTTTTCTATTTATTTCCCATTTTATTTCTGTTTTGTTAAACGTTCCTAAATAATATCTACAATGATGTTATAATTTTTCTTCTTCATATCTATATTTGAGTACTCCTCCATAACTATATTCACTTGCATCAGCTTCTACTATATATGTAATTTTTTTATTTTCATCTGGAAATTGTAATTTTGATAATTCCTTACAAAGTAATTTTATTTTCTATACCTGTTTTTTGTCTTCTTCATTATATCTATATTCTACATCCTTTTTTAATTTTTCTGTAATGGTTTTAAGTTTTCTGCTAATTTTGAAATATATTTTCTTACTTGGTTTACTAATCCTAGAAATGATTGTAATTTCTTTTTTTGTATCTAATTCTTCTTCTGAATTTATTATTTTTTGGACTATATGTTGTTGCATTTTGACTCCACTTTTACCTATTTGTATTCCTAAAAATTCTATCTGATTTTTCATAATTTCTGTTTTCTTCTCACTTAAACTTATTCCCGATTTTTTTATTATATCTGTAAATTGTTCTAATAATTTTAAATGTTCTTCTTTAGTGTTTGTGTATAATAGTATATAATCTATGTATACTATACAATTAGGTAATTGTTTAAAATAACTATCCATAAAATGTTGATATCTACCTGGTGTATTTTTATATCCAAATGGTAGTACGTTCCATTCATAAAATCCTTGTGGTACCGTTAATGCGGTTAATTCCTTAGATTCTTCTTCTAACTTTAAATGGTAAAATCCTGATTTACAATCAAATTTACAAAAATAATTATATCCTTGTATTTGTCTTATTTTTAATATCTTGTTTGGTATTGGGTAATTATAAGTCATAGTTTTTGCATTTAAATTTCTATAATCAATAACCATCCTGCTTTTTCCTCTTTTTTGTTCACTATGTTTATTTATTATAAATGCTGGGCTATTATGTTTACTATTACGTTTTTATATATATTGTTTTTCTAATAATTCTTCTATATGCATTTTAAATTCTTTTAAATCATCAAAATTATAGGTTAATGGTTTTTGGGTTATTATGCTATTTTTATCCATTAATTCAATTTTTATAGTGCTTTTATGTTTTTTCCATCCTTTTAATGGATCTTCACTATATAATTATTCTAATTTTTTCTTAATTATTTCTATCTTATTTATTTAAAATATAGTTATTTCCTTTTTATTTATTGAAAATACGACCAGTTCTATTGTATGTTCAATATTTTTTATATTTTTAATTTTTTTGTAATTTTTTCACTTCCTTCTATCCAATCAGTTTTCTTTCTTATTTTATTAGTAACTCTTTTTGCTCTTACTTTCTGTATACATGGTGTTGTAAACCACCAATCTGTTCTAGTTATTATATGTTCTAGTTATTAATTGATGTTAGCTCATAATTATAGATTTCTTCTATTGTTAATATTTTATCCCATACTTGTGTTTTTACATTCTTAGCTTTATAAGTAATTAAGCTTCCTTCATTATTAAATCCTTTAACTATTATTGGTGTTTTTAATTTATCCATTTACTTTATGGTAAATAATTATATCTACATAAATTAGCTTCTGCTCCTGTATCTATCATAGGTGTATAATATCTACTGTAATATCCTTCTACGACTATCTTCATTAATATATATATTTTCATATCATGTTAAAGCTCTTCTTAAGAATAATTTCTCTCTGTTATATGGTATAAATAATTGTGTATGCTTTATATTATATGGTTTTACTTGTTCTAAACATTTTATTCTTAATATTATGTCTGCTTTTTGCATTTCTTCCTTTATTTCAAATTCTATTTTCATTTTTCTAACTCCTATTGTTATTTTTGTTTCTGCTATATTTTTAGCGTTTATTAAGCTTCTTGGTAGATCTGGGCACATATTATTATCAGATTTTATTTCCTCATTTTTACTAGATATTTTGCTATATAACTTCTTTTTGTCCTGTATTTAAGAGTATTAAATATTCTTTTTCATTTATTATTCCTGTTATGTAATATTGATTTAAATTAACTATTGAACTTATTTCATAACTTGTTCTTTTTGATGAACTTGATGATTCTGGTTTTTAATAAGCTATTCTTTTTGTTGTACTTATTCCATCATTTATTATTTCTAAATCTTCTTCTATGTCTATATTTCTGTAACTATAATCATTATTATCAATTGTTTTTACGAATTGTTCAAAAGGACTTTCTATTTGTATTTTATTAATTTTATTTTTTCCCGTTATTTTATGTTTTGTTGTTATACATATAGATTTTTACATCTTGCTGTAAATATTTTACTTCTTGGGTTAGTTCTATTCCTGATATTTTCTAATATAATACTAAAGATTTATCTATATTCTTATCTGTTATTGCTACTGAATAGTTCGCACTTATTATAAATTTAAATATTTGGTATATTAAATTTTCTTTTATGGAAGTTATTATACTTTTTTCTATAGGTTTTATAATTCTATCATCTACTAAATATAATTCTATTGGTGTATCTATTCCTTCTCTTAAACATGCTTTTATTAATATCTCTGTACCTCCAAGGTGTACATATTTTATTGGGTCTCTACTTTTTATATCGTTTATTTCTTTATTAATTATCATTTTTGTAACTAGTGTTATACTAGCTTTACCTTTTGCATATCTACAGTCTATTATATGTTCCTTTTGACTTACTATGTAATATTCTTCCTTTTTCCTAGTAAATATGTTTTTTATTTTTGGTATTTTAAATATTTTTTCTACACTTAAATCTAAATCTTTTCCTTTTATTTCATCAAATATATTATTATCAAATATTATTTTTTGATCTGTTCCTTCGTCATTTAAATATTCTTCTTTTGTTATTATTTTTATATCTTCTTCAGTTATTTGGTTTATTTGTATATCTTCTTCAGTCATTTAATTCATCTAATTCACTATCTATTTCATTATCTTCTATTTCATTATCTGTTTATTTTCTAAAATTTCATATATATTGTCTTCACTTTCTAGCTCGTAATCTATATAATCTATTTGCATATATTCTGTATTTTCTATTTTTATTTCTAATATTTGTTTATTGTTTGGGTTTTTAGGTAATTTACAATCTCTAACTAAATGTCCTAATTTTCCGCAATTATAACAAGTACATTCTTTTATAGATTTCTTTTTTCCTATATGGTCTTTTATGTTTATAATTTTTTACATAATATCTTTTTATTGGTTTTTTAAATTTATATTTTGATTTCTTGTATTTCTTATATTTCTTATGTCTTTTACTTTTCGTATAATATCTTTCTTCGCATCCAAATTGAGGTGTTATTTTATCTTTGTAATATGCTAAATTTATTATTAATGTTTTTTCCATTTTTATCTCTTCTCTATATTTTTCACATAGGTTTCTATACCATTTTTGTAAAAATTTTATTCTTGCTCCTAGAGTATCTACTATTTTTGTTTCATCCCAACTTTTTATTATTTTTGAACTAAATGGTTCATGTAATTTACTAAAATATAATTTTCTTATTTCTTTACTTTCTTCTGTATTATATACTCCTTTCTAATAATATTCTTTAAATGCGCAAGTATATTCATCTACATAACACATATTACATATTGTTAATATTAACATTAAATTCCTATTTGTATTTTTCTCTCTATTTTGTTCTTCTTCTGTTGTTGTCATGCTACTAAATTCGTCTTTCATAGTTGTTTTATATTTTTTTAATAATTCTATAGGTGTTAATTTATATGTTGTTGTTGATGATGTTCCTTCTGTAGGTTTATCAGTTTTTAATGCCCTTTTACTATTTTCAGTTAGATTTAAAAACCATAATTTCACTGTTCCTATTAGTGTTCTTTCTATATATTCTGGTGCATCTGTTATATTTATATTATTATCTAATAATTGCTTTGTCATATATCCTATCCATAATTGTATTATTTTTTCTGTATTTATTACATAATCTAAGTCTAAAAAGTTATAATTTTTATTAACTATTTGTTTTGGTGTCCATTTGTCATATTCATTCTTTAGATTATATCTTTTAAACTTATTCTTATAATACGTAGGTTTTCTTATTTCTGATGTTCTAGATATTATATTTTTATATTTTCATCTTCTTTTTTATCAAGAGTGTTTATTTCCTTGTTTATATTTTCTAAGTTTTCTTCATTAATTACTTCTTGTTTTTCATTGATTTCTAAATTTTTTGTATTTGTTAAGATTTCTGTATATGTTTCACCATCTTCCGGATCATAATTATTTATTTCATCAATATCTATTGTATTAATTTCTAATTCCTTGGTTTCTATTTCTTTATTTTTTATTTCTAATTTTTCTTTAAATTGATTTATCTCATTTAATAATTTTTGTTCTTTATCTTTTTCTTCTTTTTCTTTCTATGTTTTTTCATACAAATCCTTTAGCATTTGTAGTTCTTTTTCTAACTCAGCAATCCTACTATTTTTAGTTTCTTCTAATTTTCGTATTTCTTTTGTAGTTTGTTGTTTTATTTTTTCTATTTCCTTTTTTCTATCTATTATAAATTCTTCTTTGTTCATTTTTTATATAATTGTTAATAGATCATGTCGGTATGTATATTCTAGACTATCTATTGTTGATTCTAAATTTGATATTTCTTCTTTTTGTGTATTTATTGAGTTTTTACTAACTCCGGCAATTATATTATACTGTAGTCTTTCTAACCTTATTTTTAATTCTTTACATTTTTTAGATATTATTTGTTTTAATTCTTTATATTTTTGTACGTTATTCATTTAAATAATATTTTTGGGAATATCTAAATCTCATCATAATTAATGAATTAATTAAATAAATCCATATATATACTACTTCCGTATTTTTTAAATAACAAGGCTCTGATACCATTTGTAGGGGGTGCAGATTAGGCGCAGTAAGTTTACTAGATAATAAATACTTTGATGCTAAATATTGAAGATTAAAACCTCGTATGCTTAGTTAAGGGGAGAATGTTAGGGGGCATTAGGTCGGTGGGAAGGAGATAATGAACTTTGAATGTCATTTAAGGAGCTTGTTTCACTACTTCCTCTAGGGACGTTAGTTTTTTCATTTTTAAGAAAATTGTATTTGTAGAAAAAGTATTTTTCAAAACATTTGACTGACCAAACATGGAAAATATTTTTTAGAAAATGTTTTCCGCCATACCAAACACACCCTTAGTTAGGCCCTCGTTCATCTCTTGGCTATATGCATGAAATTAAGTGTTCTCATGATATCCATGCCAAACCAAAGATAATGTTTTTGTTGTTTCCCAATGTCCCGATGACATTTAGAAGACGGAGGTGAAATTAGGATTTTTCCAAAAGGGTGTCAAAATATTAGTTCAAGTCATGAACAAATATTTTGAACTAGTAATACTTTTTAGGTCATGGCTATTAACTTGTCAGGTTGAAGGAAGAATTAGGCCAACAAAAATTTTAAATGTATGTAGAATAAAACTTGGGCAATTTAGCTAAAAGTGACAAAGTGTTTGAAAATGAGTTGTAGGTAACTCAACTTTTAATAATTGATTGTAGGTGACAATTATTTTATTAGTGATTAAGAAAGTTGGGAAAGTTTGAGAATTCCCCACAAGTTTTTAATTTATACTTTGATCCAGATGTTACCTAAAATAACTAGAAACGGAGGGAATAAAAACACGTGTTTTCTCTATCTTCTCATTATTGTTGTTTCCTCTTTACTGCCATTTTTATTGTTTATTGTTGCTGCTGCTTTATTCATCATCTTGTGCTTCATTATCATCATCTTCTTCTTAATTATCATCGTCATCTTCTTCTTGTTTACCATTGTTGTTGTTACTGCTACTGCTGCTACTTGACCAATTTTTTTTGGTCGAATTTAGTTTCGTACATCACTTTGGCATTACTTCATAGGAGACGTTGGTAAGTTTAATTATGATTTTTAGTTGAATTTCTCATCTGGGTACACTACTATTGATGTTTTTAAAACAATGGATAAAATCATAAATATAAATCCAATAAAATATTCATTTGTTTCAATAGATTAGTCATCTATTGCGACAGATGAGTTGTCTGTTGCAACGGAAGACTCATATGTTGGATTCATTTTTATGGTTATATAGTACTTTAACATGAATCGAACAGATGGGTCATCTGTTGCAACATACGAGTTATCTGTTGCAATAGATGAGTCATCTATTAACAAAGATTACTCATATGTTGTAATAGAACCTGAGCTCGATTTCAACAGATGAGTCATCTATAGCAACAGGTAGCTAATATATTGCAAAAGGTTATTTATCTGTTGCTATATGTCACTCATATGTTAGAATCAGCTTCAAAGATTTTGTAGTACATTCTAATAGGAGATTTATCTGTTGCAATAGTGTATAATCTGTTGCAATATAGGATTTGACTTTTCCAACAGATAACTCATCTGTTAGAATCAGCTTCAAGTTCTATTGTACTATAACATGAATTACCAATAGGTGATTTATCTATTGTAACATATAACTAAACTATTGTAACATGCCATGATTAACTTTTTTTAAAAAAATGTCTTTATTTAGGTACCACTAATTGAGTAATCAATAAAAAATGTCTTTATTTAGGTACCACTAATGGAGGGATCAATAACAAATATCTCTATTTAGGTACCACAAGATGTAATAGCAAAACTTCTGTTGTTGTTTTTTATGAACTTTGATATTTTTAACTCATTGTTGTGAACATAAATATTATTATTTAGTATATAAAATATCATTTTTAATAACTTGTGCATCAATAAAAATAGGTAAAACAAAAACTAAATACAATAGACCACAAAATTATTTTCAGCAAACTACACATCTGTTGCAACAGATGGCGATTTGCTAGAGAAACATAATACAATTCATTAAACTGGAATGTGTTCCTCCAACATATGACCAATCTATTATAAAAGATGGATAATCTATTGGAGTAACACAATACGGTTCCTGCCACAAACCTAATAGATGACCAATCTGTTTAAACAGATAGTTCATCCATTGAAAGAACTCTAAACTCTTGCTTGTTACTGGATTTAAAATTGCTCTTTACGTCGTACCGTTGACATGTTTGTTGAGAAGAATAACTAGACAGAATGAAAACTAAATAAGAATTAAAAATTTAAACTCGACGAAGCATAAATTTTTCATCAAACAAAAACAAAATACATTAGGTAGGTGGATCCAATATAGAAAAATAAAAAGACATATGTTAAAAGAAAACACATCACCAAATTATTATCATTATTATTAATATTATTATTATTATTATTATTATTATTATTGTTATTATTATTATTCTCAGTCGGCCAATCTTCAACCGGCAACAGCAGGGCACTTCTGAACCTGTGAATCTCTCAGAGCATCTTTGCCTTCACGGGGCCAACTCCTACTAGAGTTCATTAACCTGCCTTTGAAGTTCTCGCATAGTGTTGCACAGAATAGAAATGTCCTAAATAGGATCATCTATATCTAGAACACTCATGAATTGACAAAGAACATAAGCACAAAAGTAACGAAAGGAGTCCAAATGTAATACAGCGTATAATACCAACTGGTAGAGTTACACAAAAAGAACTTACCTAAACAAGAAAGAAATCTGATCTTTGAAAAGAAGTGGGTGAAAATGTAATAAAAAAATAAAATGCAAGAAATAAATAAAGTGGAGTGGAATGAACAAGTATGGAGGGACCTATTTATAGAGGATTGAATCTTAATATGGTCGGTAAAAAGTCATGACTATTCACATCCATCATTAAACCTAACTAGTAATGTTTCAATTATTGTGAAAGTCATAATTAAATCTAACTTTTGACTTTTTTATTATTGTGAAATGTCATGTCTTTTAAGCTTTTCAATAATATAACCATTTTTATTGAATTGTTGCAACTCTTGCATCCATTCATTGCAACATATGGTCCATCTGTCGCAACAGATTAACCATCTGTCGCAATATATAGTACATCTGTCACAATAAATTAACCATTTATTGTAAAATAAAATTCATCCATTGCAACAAACGCTCAATTCTTACCCCCAACAGTTGACATATTGAGAATAAGGAATAGACAGAATGAAAAATAAATAAGAATTAAAAAAACCAAAGTCGACCAAACAGACATAGATTTTTTAATCCATTACATACAAATATACAATAAAAAATAAAACATACATTAAGTTCCTCCCTTAGGTAGATCCGATATAATAAAACAAAATGCATATGCTAAAATAAAAACCACAACCTAATTATTATTATCATCTTTATTATTATTATTAACATCATCATTATCATCATCATCATCATCATTATTATCATCTTTATTATTATTATTATTATTATTATTGTTATTATTATTATTATTATTATTATTATTATTATTGTTGTTGTTAACTGGCAAATTGTCATCCACCAGCAACAAAGCCCTCCTCAGTCTTGCTCTCATGGAGCCCAACACCCTACGGAGTTCATGAATCTTCCTTTCAAGTTCCCACAAGGAAAAGCACATAATCACCTTATACAAATTCTGCTCAGCCATATATATAAATGGAGTAGATTGAAGGAGTAAGGAGAGACCTATTTATAGAGATTAAATTTGAATTGGTTAGTAAAAAAGCCACGACTGTTCAGTTATTTATCTTTATAAAAAAATTGATTTTAATACAACATTTTATCTTTATTATATTTTGAAAAGAAAATTGCTTTAAAATAAATCTAATAGATGGGTAATCTGTTGCAAAATATATTCTTTCTGTTTGATAATTTACAATATATTGGCAATCTATTGCAATAGATGTATATATTTGTTAGATTAATTCCAAAAGATAAGTCGTTTATTGCAACAAATTGATCATGTGTTGTAATAGATGTCTATAATTGTTTGATAATTTTAACAGTCTGTTGCAACAGGTTAGTAATCTTTTTATTCAAATTAAGCCATAGATGATGTAGGAAGAATAAGGTGCGTGCAGATGGATGGATCCACATTCATGTGTGGTAGTTATGTATTACTGATAAGGTCATAGTGACAACACACATAAAGTACAATCATTTTGTGAATGCAGTTTTTAACCGATTATGCATTGATCATTCAAATAATATCCTGCATTATACAGTTAAAGTTTGATTTATTTAAATTAATAAGGCCGAGTGACCATGAAGATGGTGCTGATACCCTGTTACGATTTAATGATGCTTGTTGCTCATATTTATGAGTGTCAAGTTTTGAGAAGGGATCAATATTTAGTGGCATTGTAGAGATCCAATAACGATTGGACTGACTTTAAGGGTACACTAGACTTTCATAAGTCCTTCGAAGCCTCTCTCTGCAGCAAACAAGAACATAAAACCAACAAAAATTCTCCTGGCCCAAATTTATATAAATGGGTTGTTCGAAAAGATGATTATAATCCAGAAGGAGTCGTAGGAGAATACCTATGACGGAAATGGAGTTGATGAAAGACTGTATCATCTAAGACCTAATTGAAGGGGAAACATAACGTAGCAAGCAAGGAAATTCTAGCAAATCTGGCCGATGAAATTGATTTAAAATATGAGAAATCTGAATCAAGTGCAAATATGAAAGTGTAACCAAAAATGAAAATTTATCAGTTGTCTCTCCCAAAGAAAAATACTACAGATGGACACATTGCTAGGGAACCACAACTAGTCAGCGTGGTAGGAATGATCACCTCTAGAGAAAATAAAAAAACACCAAGAAAGCAGTTTTTCAGGCACCAAGGGTTGAAATGATGTACATTAAAGAAAGAAAACTTGCGCCAAGAAGTTTTGAAGTTAAAATAAGGAATCAATCTAAGGCAAAAATTTCTGAATTTTAACTTACATCCCATGCCTTTTTTATGTTCTGATCAGGTCAATAGTAGTGAAAACAAAAAGGTATGAAGTTGGGTAGAACTTCTAGGCCTTTTTGTTTGTACTGCGACAGACGTGACCAGAAATACAAACTGAAGTCCTAGGATACAAGTGTAACTTCTAAAATTATCGTCTTGTCTTGATTTCTTATCAAAATTTCAGAAGTTCTTGGCGCAAGTTTTCATTTTTTTAGTATACATCATTTCAACCCTAGGTGCCCGAAAAGCTGCTTCTTTGGTGTTTTGTTATTTTCTCTAGATGTGATCATTCCAACCACGCTAACTAGTCGCATTTCCCTAGAAAAGTATCCAGCTGCAGTATATTTATTTTGAGAGAGAAGCTTGACGGATTTTTATTTTTGGTTAAACTTTCATATGTACACCTAATTTAGCATTCTCATGTTTTAAGTCAATTTCATCTTCTAGATTCGCTACACTTTCTCTGGTACACTATGTTTCTTATTTAATAAGGTCTAAGATGATATAATCTTTATCAACTCCCTTTTCCCTCCAAGGTATTCTCCTACTGCACCTTCTGTTGTAAAATTATCACCCCGACCAACCCAACTATATAAATTTGGACTAGGACAATAACTATATTGATTTTCGTTCTTGATTAAAGTAGTGTGACGCTTTGGAGGCCATTCAAAAGTCTATTAAACCCATATAATCAATCTAATCACTATTGAATCTTTTTTCAATGCCTCCAAAACTGGATCCCTTCACCAAACTTGTCACATAAACATTTTCAAGACCATTATTAAACCGTAACAAGATATCGACACCACCTACAAGGTCCCTCAGCCTTATCAGTTTGGACCTATCAAACTTAACTGTAAAATTGTAGATATTTTGTATGAATGATCAATGCCTAATCGACAAAAACTTCATTCACAAAATTGGTGTACTTTATGTATGTTTTCAAGATCACATGATCAGTAATACATACCTCAAACATATGAAGTGGTTCCATCTGCAAGTAGTTTATTCCTCTGAACCCATTTTACACTAGCCTTTTATGTTGGTCGAACAAAAGTTGATCAATTTTTACTTTCTTTTATTTGCAAAATAGAGAAAAATAAATAATGTCAAACAAGAGAAGAACAAAAAAAACATTACAATTGATGTCTACATAATTTTAAAAAAGGGTAACATAAAATTGAATGAATACAACATATTATAACATGCATTCCAACAGATGACCCATTTGTTGTAATAGATTACTCATCTGTTGAACAGATAAAGAATCTATTGAAATAGGCGATGCATCTGTGGAAACAAATGGCTGACATGTTATAATAGATGGGTCATCCATTGGAATAAATCAAACCATCTTTGCTACTGGTTTGATTTCTTCCAACAGTTGCTCCGTCTCGCCCAATAGTTGATTCATCAGTTGCAACAGTTGGGGAATTTATTGCAACACCACCAACACAAAATAAAACATCAACAACAACATTAATAACAAAGGAAAAACACCATATGTTCCAACACCATCAGCAATACAAAAAACACATGTTCCAACACCATCAATAACACCAACACCACATCTTCCAACAACACCAACACCAGCATAAAAAATGAAGAAACCAATAAAATACAGACAAAAAATGATACTGCCAATAAGGCTTTTTAAGTTTTTTCCAACAGATAACTTTTTTTATATTTAATTAAAACATTTGTTCATTCAAAACTTAAAAGTCACCTTTCTTTTAATTTTCTCAAAAAACAGAATACGGGCAATGGGTAAATAAAAAAAATAATAGATATACTCCCTTCTCTACAAAAAGAATGACCTAGTATGACTTGGCACGGTGTTTAAGAAAATAAAGAAAACTTTTGAATCTTGTGCTGTTAAATTATAGATATGTCAAATATACCAAAATGTCTTTCAATCTTGTGATCTTAAACAAGAACGTGGAAAGTCAAAATTAAAAAGTTGCTAAAAAAAAGGGGTCATTCATTTTTAAACTGACTAGAAAGGAAAGTAGGTCATTCTTTTTGAAACGGAAGGGGTAAATAACTAATTTAACTAACATGCAAAGAAGAAGATGAGAAGGAAAGAGCAATAGTAACCATACCTGCAATGTCAAAAGCAAAAGGAATCAAAATACCATTTTCATTCGAGAAAAGATATATATTGGTTGATATCTATAAGGATCCTCATGCAAAAGAGGAAAGAAAAGAGAAGAAGAAAAAGTAGACGATTGTGATTAGCTAAAAGAAGAAAGATGAGTTAATTTATGGCTGAAGGAGATATAATTCTAGAAGTGGGTTTGAATATTCATTAATAACTTTGAGGGGCACGAGACAGTGATATTAAAAAGACAAGATAAGATAACTCAAGGAGGTGACTTTTGAGTTAAACAAGAAATATATTTTACCATCTTGGTATTATATATTTTTTATTTCAATAGAAAATTACTTTAAAATAAAAAAGAACTTAAAATAGGTAAGTGATCTGTTGCAACAAATGTCAATATCTATTTGTCAATTTTTAATAGCTCAGTCATCTATTGCAACAGATGGTAACGTCTATTTGATAATTTATAATAGATAAGTTATCTGTTGTAATACGTTGAATATCTATTTTAATACAATTTTCAATTGAATTCATAGGTTCAACTATAATTTTAATTAATTTATCTACAATTATAGATGAGTTCATAGGGTCAACTACATTTTCAATTGAGTTGCTACAGTTGCATGTTGTAAGTACTGCGTACCTCCTGGCCTGATGTAATACCCCAAAGTTTCCTAACTAATTTTTTTGTCCCAAGAATGTCAAGTGTTAGCTTCTAAATTGAATGATGTTTATTTCATAAGGAATTTTTAAGATTTAAAATTTTTGTCGTGTGGAAATTCAATAAGCTTTCCATCAATATAAAATTTTCCTAAATCCAATAACCAGGTAAGAAGTTATGACTATTTCAAATTCCCATCGTAAAACAGCGTCATATTAGTCAATGGCGCGTCGCGCCACAGGAGAAAATGGCAATTGTCAAATTCCAATAGGGTCCGCAATAGTGGTGCATCGCACCAAAATTTCAGGTCACAAATGAAGTGGCAACACGATAGCTCCGCGTCGCGCGTTCCCTCAATTTCCTAGTTGTCAAATTTTAGTGGCACAACGCGATAGCGCCGCATCGAGCCAGGGGTCCAATTCGAGAAAATTTTATTGAAATTAAAAGATGCATCCAAGGTTAAAAGGGTCAATTTCTCACTCCTATTTAAACCCAATAACACATGATTTAGACATTCTTCACCCAAAATATACTAGTTTCTCTCAATTTTCTCTCAAGAACAAACTAGGGTTTCAATGGGGATTCAATTTCAAGAAAATCTCTCCATGGATCTTTGCTAAATCAAGAACTAAGGTATGTGTTGTGTTGATTTATGGATTCTTATCATCCATAAAGCTCAAGAATCTTATTTTATATTATGAATCATGACATTTATGTTGTGGGTTGTTTGTAACCATGTTTATCTTGTTATATGATTCCCAAGTTGGAATATTTGTGTGTTTTTCATGAAACTACATTACCAAGTGAGTAAAATCCATAAATTGTGTTATTTATAATGTTCAAATTTGATGATTATGCCTATGCCCTATGGGTGCATGAAAGTTGTTTGATAAAATGCCTAGGAGGATAGAAATTATGCACTACAGCTAAATTATGACCAAAAATGACTACCATGTTGTTCTTATGTATTGAAATTGTTGGTTGGATTGCTCATGAGTAAGCCTTATGAAATTATACTATGTATATATATTATCTTATTCACATACCAAGCTATGATAATCAAATGCCCATGAAATATCTCCAAATATTGTATTATAGATTGTTGATGTTGGTCAATGATTCAATAATGTCATGCCTTGTAAGTTTCCTTCCATCGAGTCCTGGGGGTATTTGTACCCAAAAAATATAGTTGTTTGCCTTGAGTCCGTGTCATGTTTTCATGATACCCTCAGTCAATCCATGATCCATAAAACTCAGTCAGTCATGTGACTCAAGAAAGCTCAATAATTCAGTAATCTTAATAGTATTCTATCTACTAACAGAACTCCATGAATTCAATCTAGTCTAGTTTAGTTAATCATGTTCAGTGTCTATTTAGATGGAAGAATAAATTAGCACCGAGTGAACCCAAGAATGGAAACTCACCTGTTATATGAGGGTGTGATTCTTAGAAACAATCCTTGCATTCCAGAACTACATACCCAGTGTAGGTTGAGACATCATAGCCTGTTATATGAGGGCATAAAAGGTGGCTTAACCTTTTATATGAGGGTTCCCACCATTCTCACTAAAGTTACTTTTTATATAAGGGTTCCTCACAAATTGTCCTTACTAGTGGTGCGGTATTGACACCCTTCCAATTGTGGTTATAGATTGGACCCTAACTCATCCATAATTGTGTATTAAGGGCATATCAGTTAGATGACTACTTCCCATAGTTTTGATTACAGAATCAGGACTGTTAGATATAGTCATTCACTCTCAGTAATAGAACTTAGATAGTTCTACAAAATTTAGGGCTGTCAAATACGATTAACTCAAAATAGTGCAGAACTCAGCTAGTTACATCAGAAACTAAACTGTTAGATACAGTCACTCAGTATTAGTTATTTCAGTTATAAAGTTATTAGTATCTCATGTTATCAGTACTCAGACTCAGTAATCATGTTATCACAACCCTAGTTACATTTATTATATATTTATGCATGTATTCTCACATTTATATTATTCAGTTAGTTAGTATAGATCATGTATGTAAACTCTTCGCATTCAGCCTACCTCACATGCATACCAGTACATTCAAAGTACTGACACATTTGCTCTATGGTATCTTATACCATAGGTTCAGAAGCACGAGCTCCAGATCATCAGTACCATTCTAGTCTCCACAGTCATATTTAGCAGTGAGTCCTCATCTTTTGAGAACATGATCATTTCTTAATTATCTCATTAATTAGTTTATTAGTTGGAGTTAGTTGGGTACATGTCCCATCATCTCCTTATTCAGACAGTTATGTTTTAAAGGCTTTTCATACTACAGTATGTTTAGACAGTTTTGTTTTGGGCATTTATACCCTATCCCTAATGTTATTTTCTATTGAATATTATGTTACAGTTTGAACCTTATGGCCTTTCAGTTCTTGTTTCCACATTATACAGTATATTAAGCAGTATACAGTCACAGATATCAGTCCTGGATTAGCTTGTGGTATTTTGAGTTCATGAGCACCGTGTAGCATTTCGGGTACCATATTCGTGGCATTACCAACTTAGTATATGATCCTAAGGTTTAATAGTGTCCTAGGAAGCCTGAAAGCGGTATCTAGTAGAGTCTTGTGGATGTATTGCGCGCCATAATTATGTACAGGAGGCTATGAGATGTTTTAGGAACAGTTTCCCTTCTTTCAGTTTTCATATCATGCCAGTGAGCATAATCTTAAGTCAATACTATTGCTCAGTCAGTTGCCACTCAGAATGAATGACCAGCTTTTATTTTGACCAACCAAGTGGCTAATTTAGCTGCAGCTAGGATTTGGGACTTCACACGAATAAATCCTTCATCCTTTCTCGATTCTAAGACAGATGAGGACCCTCTGGAATTTATCGATCAGGTTTAGAAGGTTACTGATGTTATGGGGGTATTAGCTATTGAGAGTGCTGAGATAGATTCATATTAGTTGTAGGATCTTACTCACACTTGGTACAAGCAGTGAAAGTCAGAGAGTTTGGTTGATGCAGGGATTATAGAGTAGGAGGAGTTTGTCACTGTACTTTTAGAGAGGTTCTTTCCCCTAGAGCTGAGAGAGGCTAAGGTATTAGAATTCATCAACCTAAGTAAGGGAAACATGAAGGTGAAAGATTGTCTCTTAAGTTTACTTAATTAGCTAGATATGCCCCTCATGTGGTTGCAGACAGCAGGGCCAAGATGAGTAAGTTTATTTCTGGGGTAAATGATAGTGTGGTCAATGAGTGTAGGTCAACGATGTTGAATAGTGACATGACTTTAGCCAGGATTAAGACTCATGCTCAGTAGATAGAGGAGCAAAAGATTAAGATGAGGAAGAAGCAGAATAAGAGAGCAAGGACAGGTAGTTTCAACTTTGCTCAGCCTAAATTAGAAAGAGAAAATTGTTCTCAGTTTTGTTCTATGTCGTCAGTTCCAGCTACTTCTTTAGCTAGTTTTCTAAATCCTAAGTTCAGGAATGGTAATAAAGATAGAGCGCTAGGCTCTAAGTATTAGGGCAATATTAGTAGTTCCCGCACCTATCCTTTTTGCCAGACTTGTGGCAAGCACTATCAGGGTATTGTAGAGCTGACAGTGGTATTTGTTTTGGATATGGCATGCTAGGACTTGGAGTCAGAGATTGTCCTCATCCAGGCCTTAGGGTCAGCAAAACCATTCCTCAGCTCAGTCTGATCGCCCAAATTAGTAGGGTTCCACTTCTAGTGCTACTAGTAGGCAACGCCCAAACAGACTCTATGCACTTCAGTCCCGGTAAGATTAGGAAAATTCTCCTGATGTGGTTACTGGTACGTTATAGATCTTTCATATGCATGTTTATGCTTTGATAGATCCAGGTGTTTCTTTGTATTTTGTTACTCCCTATATAGCAGTTGCTTTCAGAGCCAGTCCCAAAATTCTAGCAGGGCCCTTTTCATTCTCTACCCTAGTGGGTAAAATCATCATAGCCCAATGGGTATACAAGAACTGTCCGGTTAGGATATTTCAGAAAGTTACCTCAACTAATCTATTCAAATTAGAAATGATGGATTTTGATGTCATTCTCAGCATGGATTGGCTTCATTCTTTCTATGCCATAGTCGACTGCAGACACATGAAATTATCCAGTTCCACTTTCCAATTAAACCCATCCTAGAGTTGAAGGGTAATTTATTTGCTTTCAGATGTCATCTTGTTTCCTACATTCGGGCACAGAAAATGATATCTAAGGGATGTGTCTATCATCTTATTTAAGTTACGGACAGAAGTTCTGAAACTCCTAGTCTTGAATCAGTCCCAGTAGTAAGTGAATATTCATGTCTTTCCTGAAGATCTTTCAGGAATTCCTTTCAAAAGGGAAATAGACTTCGGCATTGACCTTTTTCCAGATACTCAACCTGTATCTATTCCGCCATATGGAATGGCACCTGTAAAACTCAAAGAACTGAAAGAGCAGTTGAATGATCTCTTAGATAAGGGATTCATCAGACCCAGTGTGTCCCTATGGGGTGCACTAGTCTTATTCATGAGAAAGAAAGATAGTTCTCTCAGAATGTGCGTAGACTACCGTCAACTCAATAAAGTCACAATCAAGAACAAGTATCCACTTTCTAGAATCAATGACTTGTTTGACCAATTTCAGGGTGCCATTTATTTCTATAAGATAGGCCTTAGATCTATCTATTATCAGCTAAGAGTCAGAGAATATTACACTCCAAAAATAGCCTTCTGTACTTGGTATGTTCACTTCAAATTCCTAGTCATGTATTTTGGTCTTACCAATGCCCCAGCAGCTTGCATGGACTTGATGAACTGTGTGTTCAAGCAATACCTAGAAATGTTCTTCATAGTCTTTATAGATGATATTCTGGTCTATTCACGCAGTGAGCATGATCATGTACACCATCACAAAATCATACTTCAGACTAATAGAGATCATCAGTTTTTTGCCAAATTCAGTAAGTGTATATTTTGGCTAAGGCTAGTAGCATTCCTTGGCCATATCGTTTCATGTAATGGCATTAGAGTAAATCCTCAAAAGACCAAAGTGGTAAAAAACTGGCCCAGACCTGTCTCTCCATCGCATATTAAGCGTTTCTTGGGTTTGGCTGGCTATTATAGGTGGTTTGTTGGGGATTTTCTTTTATTGCATCCCTATGTCTAGATTAACTTAAAAGAATGTCAAGTTTCAGTGATCAGATCATTGCAAGAAGAGTTTTCAGGAGTTGAAGACTCGACTTACCTCAGCTTCAGTCCTGGTTTTTCTAGATGGTTCTGATGGTTTTATAGTGTATTGTGATGCATCCAGAGTAGGTTTGGGTTGTGTACTCATTCAGCATGGTAAGGTCATAGCCTACGCCTCCAGATAGCATAAACCCCATGAGAAGAATTATCCTACTCATGTTCTTGAGTTAGAAGCCATAGTATTTGCCTTAAAGATTTAGAGGCATTATCTATACGGAGTTCATGTAGATGTGTTCTTAGATAATAAGATTCTTTAGTATGTCTTTTCTCAGAATAATCTCAATCCTCATCAGAGAAAGTGGTTAGAGCTCTTGAAAGATTATGACATGAGTGTCCTTTATCATCTGGGAAAGGCCAATATGATGGCCGATGCTTTCAGTAGACTGTCTATGTGTAGTTTTGCTCATGTTGAGGACAGTAAGAAGAAGTTAGCTTAGGAAGTCCATCAGCTTGCCAGACTAGGCATTCACTTAATCAATACAAAGAAGGGTGATATATGGGTTCATAGTAGTTCAGAATCATCTCTAGCTTCCAAAGTGTAAGATAAGAAAGATAGAGATCCCAGTTTAGTCAAGTTGAAAGAGTTAGTTAAAAATCAGAAAGTGAAGGTTTTCTCCCAAGGGGGAGATGGTGCTCTGCGTTCTTAGGGTCATTTGTGTGTTCTAGATGTAGATGACTTAAGGTAGTGAATTCTTGAAGAAGTGCATGGTGTATGCTAATGTATTCATCTAGTGGCCACAAAGATGTATCGGGACTTACAAAGATCTATTGGTAGAGTGGGATAAAGAGGGATGTTGTAGAGTTTGTGGCTAAGTGATCTACATATTAGCAGGTTAAGATAAAGTATCAGAAGCCTAGTGGACCTATGCAGGAGTTCATTATTCCTTCTTGGAAGTGGGTAGAAATAAACATGGACGTCGCGAGGGGTTTTCCTCATACTCATTGTTAGCATGATTCAGTTTGGGTGATTGTAGACAGGATGACCAAGTTAGCTCATTTTCTCCCAGTTTATACTTCTTATTCAGACAAGCATTACATCAAACTCTACATTAGAGAGTTGGTTAAATTTCATGGTATTCTGTTATCTGTTATCTCAGATAGAGGTACCCAATTTGCCTTAAATTTCTGGAAAACATTTCAAAAGGGTCTTGGTCCCCAAATTCATCTCAGTACAACCTTTTATCCTTAGACAGATAGTCAAGCAGAAAGGACCATTCATACCCTAGAAGATATGCTAAGGGAGTGTGCAATTGATTTCAAGGGTATTTGGGATAGCCACTTGCCTTTCATTGAGTTTGCGTACAATAATAACTATCATTTCAGTATTCGAATGGCTCCATTCGAAGCTCTTTATGGTAGGAGGTGAAAATCGCTAATTGGTTGGTTTGAAGTTAGTGAGGCCTCAGTTATAGGGCCTGACATAATATTTGATGCCTCATAGAAAGTCCAGTAGATCAGAGAAAGACTGCAGGCTACTTAGAACTGACAGAAGTCTTATGTAGATATGCATAAAAAGGATCTCGAGTTTGAGATTGGTGACTATGTCTATCGAAATATCTCTCCCATGAAGGGAGTGAAGAGGTTCGGCAATAAGGGAAAGCTTAGTCCCCGATATGTAGGTCCCTTCAAAATTCTTAGTCGCTTTGGCAAAGTATCATATGAGCTCGAATTAAATTCAGATCTAGCCGTCGTTCATCCCGCCGTCTATGTCTCTTTGCTCAAGAAGTGCATAGGTGACCCAACAGTTGTAGTCTCTATTCAAAGTATAGATGTTCATAACAACCTCTCTTATGAAAAGATTTCAGTCAAAATCCTAGACTATCAGACTCATAGACTGAGGAATAAGGAAATCTCTCTACTCAAAGTTCTTTGGCAAAATCAGTCCGTTGAGGGAGCTACTTGGGAAGCAAAAGTAGATATGCGAACCAAGTATCCTCACCTTATCTCTGCCAACTCAAATCTAGCTCAAGGTAATTAATCTCCTTAAAATTTTCAGCTTTCATGTTTAGATTTTAGTTACAACTTGATATCAGCCTCCTGCTCAAGATTCCATTCTTAAACTGGGTACTAAGTACCATTGCATATTCAATTATATGTTAATGCATCAGATTGGTCATGCATTCATGCATTAGACATCTATTGTCCTTGTGAGAAGACTCAATTATTAAAAATATTAGTCATGTAATTAATTTCATCATGTATTTACACATCAAATATATGTGATCAGCTTATCAATACTCTCAGTTATGTATTCATATATCAGCTCAGTCATTAAATCATACATCAGATATGCATGCTTAGTAGGAATCTCTATAATGTCAGTTATGCCTGTCATGTTTCATTGTTCATGTTCAGTATGTACTTTGGATTATCGTTTCCCCTCTCTCATTCAGTCTCATTCAAGGATGAATGTTCCCAATGGGGAGATATTGTAATACCCCAAAGTTTCCTAACTAAATTTTTGTCTCAAGAATGTCAAGTGTTAGCTTCAAAATTGAATAATATTTATTTCATTAGGAATTTTCAAGATTTTCACTTTATGTCATATGGGGAATTCAATAAGCTTTCCATTGATATAAAATTTGCCTAAATCTGATAACCGGATAAGAAGTTATGACTATTTCAAGTTTTCATCGTAAAACAGAGCCATATTAGTCAATGGTCCACCGTGCCACAAGAGAAAATGACAATTGTCAAATTCCAGTAGGGGTCCCCGATAATGGCCCATCGCGCCAAACTTCTAGGTTGCAAATGAAATGGCAACGCAATGGCTATACGTTCGCCATCCCTCAATTTCCCAGTGGTTAAATTCCAGTGAGACGACGTGATAGCCCCGCGTCGCGCCAGGGGTTCAATTTAGGAAACTTTCACTAAAATTAAAAGACGTATCCAGAGTTAAAAGGGTACATTTCTCATCCCTATTTAAACCCAATAACACGTGATTTAGTCATTCTTCTCATAAAATATACTAGTTTCTCTCAATTTTCTCTCAAGAACAAACTAAGATTTCAATTGGGCATTCAATTTCAAGAAAATCTCTCCATCATCTTCGCTAAATCAAGAACTAAGGTATGCATTGTGTTGTTTTATGGATTTCTTTTATCCATAAAGCTCAAGAACCCTATTTTAAATTATGAATCATGAATTTATGTTGTGGGTTATTTGTAACCATGTTTATCTTGTTATATG
Source organism: Capsicum baccatum var. pendulum (assembly GCA_030864225.1). NCBI lineage: Eukaryota > Viridiplantae > Streptophyta > Magnoliopsida > Solanales > Solanaceae > Capsicum > Capsicum baccatum. The sequence continues at coordinate 52,455,434 of CM061557.1, forward strand.
ATTCCTAAGTTGGAATATTTATGTGTTTTTCATGAAACTACATTAACAAGTGAGTGAAATCTATAAATTCAGTTATTTATAATGTATCAGTTTTGTGATTATATCTATTCCCTATGGTTGCATGCAAAGTATTTGATAAAATGCCTAGGAGGATAGAAATTATGCACTATAGCTAAATTGCGGCTCAAAATGACTTCCATGTTGTTATTATGTATTGAAATTGTTAGTTGGATTGCTCATGAGTTAGCCTTATTAAATTATACTCTATATACATGTTATCTTATACACATACAAGGATATGATAATTTAATGGCCATGAAATATCTCCAACTATTATATTATGTATTACTGATGTTGGTCATGTATTCAATAATGTCATGCCTTTTCAGTTTACTTCCATAGAGTCCTGGGGGTACTTGTACCCGAAAAATATAGTTGTGTGCCTAGAGTCCGTGTCATGTTTTCAAGATATCCTTAGTCAAGCCATGATCCATAGAACTCAGTAGGTCATGTGACTCAGGAAAGCTCAGTAATTTAGTAATCTCAATAGTATTTCATCAGCTAACAGAACTGCATGAATTTAGTCTAGTCCAATTCCATTAATCATATTCAGTATCTATTCATATGAGAGTAGGAATTATCACCGAGTTAACCCAAGGACGGAAACTCACCTGTTATATGAGGGTGTGATTCTTATAAACAATCCTTGTATTCCAAAACTACATAGCCAGGTTTGGTTGAGACATCATAGCCTATTATATAAGTGTAGATGAGGTGGCTTAACCAGTTATATGAGGTTTCCCACTGTTCTCACTAAAGTTATTTGTTATATGAGGGTTACTCACATATTTTCCTTACCAATGGTGCGGTATTGACACATTCTAATTGGACCCCAACTCAGCCATAATGGTGTATTCGGGGCATGTCGGTTAGATGACTACTTCCTATAGTTTCAATTAATGAATCAAGAATGTGAGATACAGTCATTCAGTCTCAATAATAGAACTCATATAATTCTACAGAATTCAGGGCTGTCAGATACAATCAACTCAGAATAGTGCGGAACTCAGCTTGTTTTATCAAAAGCTAGACTGTCAGATACAGTGGCTCAGTATTAGTTATTTCAATTATATAGTTATCACTATCTCATGTTAACAGTACTAAGACTAGTTATCATGTTATCAAGACCCTAGTTACAGTGATTATGTATTCATGCATGTACTCGCACGTTCATATTATTCAGTCAGTTAGTATAGATCATGCATGTAAACCATTTACATTCAGCCTACCTCACATGCATACTAGTATATTCAAAGTACTGACACATTTGCACTATGGTATCTTACACCATAGGTTCAGAAGGACAAGCTTTAGAGCATCAATAGCATTCCAGTCTCCACAGTCAGAATTAGCAGTGAGTTTTCATCTTTTGAGGATATGAACATTTCTTAATTATCTCTTTAATTAGTTTATTATTTAGAGTTAGTTAGGGATATATCCCATCATCTCCTTATTCAGACAGTGATATTTTATAGGCTTTTCAGACTACAGTATATTTAGACAGTTTTGTTTTGGGCATTTATACCCCATCCTTGATGTTATATTTTATTAGATATCATGTTACAGTTTGAACCTTATGGCCTTTCAGTTTATGTTTTCACATTATACAGTATATCATGTAGTATACAGGCACAAATATCAATCATGGGTTAGTTTGTGGTCTTTCAGGGTCATGAGCCCCGTGTAGTATTTCGGGTACCAGATTTAGGGTGTTACACCTGAGTCGTCAATTGAACAGTCTGAGTTGAAATGATTCATATTAACTCATTATTTGAGATATCTAAATTGATTTGCTAGAATTATGTTTAAGGTCACAAGGTCAACTACAGTTTTAATTGAATCATTGCAGTTACATGATATTAGTATTATGCTCCTCCTGACCCGAGCCATCAATCAATCAATCTGAGTTCAAATGATTCATATTAAATCATTGTTTGAGATACCTAAATTAATTTAGCAAGAATTATGAATGATTTCACATGGTAAACTACAGTTTTAATTGAGTCCCTACTGTTGCATGATGTTACATTCCCCCTAAGTTGAGTCATCAATTAATCAATTTGAGTTGAAATAATTCCTATTAACTCATTATTTGAGATAAATAAATTAATATATCTAGAATTATGAATGATTTCATTGGGTTACCTACAGTTTTAATTGAGTTGTTGCAATCGCATAATGTTGGTATTGCATTCTTTCTAACTCGAGCTATCAACCGAACAATATAAGGTAAAAAGATTTATATTAACTCATTATTTAAGACACCTAAACTAATTTACCAAGAATTATGGATGATTTAATGGGGTCAACTACAGTTTCAATTGAGTCGTTGTAGTTGCATAATGTTGGTATTGCGTTTCTCCTTACCTAAGTCGTCAATCGATCAATCTGAGTTGAAACAATTCATATTAACTCATTATTTAAGATACCTAATTGGATTTAGCTAGATTTATGGATGAGTTCACAGGTTCAAATAAGGTTTTAATTGAGTCACTGCAAATGCATGATGTTGGTATTGCATTTCCCCTAACCCCTGCCTTCAACCGATCAATCTGAGTTGAAATGATTCATATTTAATCATTATTTGAGATACCTAAATTTATTTATCTAAAATTATGGATGAGATAGAGGGTCAACTACAATTTTAATTGAGTCGTTGTAGTTGCATGATGTTGGTATTGCGTTCCTCCTGACCCGAGTCGTCAACCGATCAATCGGAATTGAAATAATTCATATTAACTCATTATTTGAGATACCTAAATTGATTTAGCTTATTATTATGATAATATTAAATTTTTCAGTGTTTCAATTGAACTTAATACAATTTATTATGATGAAGCGATTAAAATGTATCTCTTTTAAAAAATTAATTAAGATCAATTCAGACCAAATTAATATTCTTATAATGTGTCATTCTTTTTCAAAATACAAATCAATCCATACAAATCATCTATTTGCGGCAAAAATGCTTCATCATTTCAAATCTCGAGTTCTCGCTCTTTTTTTTTCTCTCAATAATACAAACAAATACTAACCTACATATTGCTCAACCATTCATAACAGATCATTTTTCTTTTCATTTTTAACCATATCATTGTTATTTTTGACTTCATTCTTGCTTGTATCCATTATTTTTTCTATCTTCACAGGTAATAGTGTTAGAGAAGAGTTCTACATTTGTTTTTTTTTTCTGAAAATAAGGGCTTTTTAGTTAATGATGAAAAAGGATACTTTTAGTTGCATTATATTTTATAATGGGCTAACAATTTTGAGTTTTGATGATAAAATCATAAAAAAAAAATGATAAAACCCTAGATTTTATCACAGTATTTTGCTGACTGTCGGTGTATTGTTGGATAGTGTTTGTGGTGGTGTTGGTGTTGTTGGTTTAGGTGTTTATATTGGTGGTGTTGGTTGTAGTGGTAGTGGTATTGATGGAGTTGGTGGTGGTGTTAGTGGTTATGTTAGTATTGGTGGTGGCGGTGGTGGTAGTGATGGTGGTGGTGGGGTTGGTGGTATTGGTGATGTTGGTGGTGTTAGTAGTTTTGTTGGTGGTGGAATTGGTGTTGGTGGTGGCGTTGGTGGTGATATTGGTATTAGTGGTGTTGGTGGGGGTGATATTGGTATTGGTGGTGTTAGTGGTGATGTTAGTATTGGTGGTGTTGGTAGTGGTGTTGGTGGTGTTTGTGGTCATGGTGGTGGTGTTGATGGTGTTCTTGGTTTTGGTGGTGTTGGTGGTCTTAGTAGTGGTGATGGTGGTCTTTGTAGTGGTCTTAGTGGTGGTGCTGGAGGTCTTAGTGGTGGTGGTGGTGGTATTGGTGGTGTTGGTGGTGGTTTTGTTGGTCCATCTGTTGCAACAGGTAGAACATCTGTTGGCAGATATTAACATAGGTCTTCAAATAAATTACCTATCTGTTGCAACAATATTTTCAGCTATTGGTATAAGACAAACAAGTAGCAAGACTGTTTGGATCTTATCCATCAAAAAATTTATCTATTGCAATAGCTTATGCATCTGTCGTAATAGATGATTCATCTGTTCCAACTGATTCGTTATATGTTGGAATTTTTTTGTAATATGGCATATAAACAATTATTGAAATTTGTCTTACCTTTATTAAAAAATTATGTAGATGTCAAATGTAATGTATTTTTTGTTTTTCTGTTGTTTGTAGTTAAAAGAAGTTTCCCAAAAGAAAAGAAACTGAAAGTGGATTAACTTCTGACCACGTAACAAAAAAGGCTAGAGTACAAATGGATCCAGAGGAACTTCCTGAACAATCTAAGTAAGGGAAAAGTAAAGCTAAGGAAATTTATGAAAATGATGTTGAGGGAGGTGGAGAAAGGTATGTAGAGTATGGTGAAGAGGAAGAAAAAGAAGATAAACAAGAAGAAGAGGAAGTATAAAGTAGAAAGTGTGAAAGATGATGAAGATCAACATGATGATAATTCATCACCAATGGGGCATGAATTAAGATCGAAATGGAAGCATGATCCTGTCAAAACTATTAGTATTGACAGGTTTCAAGTTGAGATGCCAATAGATGACCCTGCAGAACTAACTGGTGATTTTTTTGTGAAATCTCAGTTGGGGAAACCTTTTGATGAATGTAGGGATACTATGAAGAAGGAAAACCTAGAGGAATTTTGTAAGAGGAGCTGCTTTGGACGCTTTATTAAGTTGCCTGAGGAAAACAATGGCCGTTTCAAAATAGGCGTGGTATATGGTCTTCTCAAGCGCAAAATCAAGTACGTGGGGGATGATAATGATTTGAAGGAGAGGGGCAAAAAGATGGATGAAATCTGGATCAACTACTGTGGTATGTGTTGCGTCTCAAATACACACGTAAGTGAACGTGATCGTTCAAGTAGTATAAAGACTTAAACAGTCAGATATCGTTCCCACGAGGACTACACAACTAGAAATTTAACCAACTTTTAGTTTTAGATCAAAATGTAAATTAATAAACAAAAATTAACAAGTTGAGACTAGAGCGAAGTAAGAACCGGTTGTAATCAATTATGATTAGGATTCCAGGGTTGAGGCTTCTCGAACAATCATACATTCTCTATTCTTGTAACAGTTTAATTGGTTATTGGGTTGTTGATTCGCAAGGTTTATACCACGATCTTGATCTCTCAACCTTAAATCTTCTATCTATGGAATATTGTAACAACAACTTCCGCAGAGTTACAACAATTCTTGTAGATTCATAAAGTTATCTTCTTGCAATTGAACCAAGCAAGGCTTCAAGGTATATCCCTATCCTAGATGCTAATTCAAACCACTTCTTTTATAAAAGGATAAGAACCTTGCTCCTTAATTTCTTCTTTCTATCCTAAGATTCTCCTCCCGGATGCACATATAAATATAGATTTATTCTAATTGTGGCCACTCATCAAAATAGTAAGCTCAAGATATTAAGAACAACCCAGATGATAATCCAAAAAGAAATTATGAATAAGAATATCAAAGAATAATCATGTTCTTAACCTCAACCCCAGAACAAGGGTGTTTATCAACTCATGTTTGAAGTAAACATAAAAAAATAAGTAATTAATCATACCCAAAATAATTGTTGAAGTAAAGAAGTTCAAAAGAAATATTAAGAACCCTAAAAGAGAGAACTATATGTTTTTACGCCGCTGCTATACATGCCAAAAGTCCTTGTAATTATGCTCACGTGTTCCTTTTATACTTGGAAAAACATCACCATATCTGAACCCTTGACGCGATGCTTCACTAATTGCATTGACCCAACCAACACATCGAGTCAACATCACGTTGTTACACTAGAATTCATCTTTGAAAATCAAGCAAAGTCAATTTCTTAACCACACGACGCGACACATTGACATCGTGTCGTGTCACTAGAATTTGCTCTTCAACATTTGGCTAAGTGTCAAAACTTTAAGTATTGACACGATGCGTTGACATCACGTTGATGCACTTGAAGTTGCCCTTGAAATTTATTTTAAGGCACAAAAATCACACATCGACGCGACGCGTTGACATCGTGTTGATGCACTGGAATTTGTTCTTCAATTTCTAGCTAAGGCACAATATATCACCAGTCGATGCGACGAGTTGAGATTTATTCGTGTCACTAGTATTTTTTTCCTGTTTATTTCTTTCTTCTCATCAATCCTCCATATGTTTTTTCCTTCAATCCACATAGTCTTTTGCCTCATCATGATATGTATCCCATTTTCTTCCAAATCCGTAGAAAATTAACCCTGTATCTCTAATCACATCAGTTAGCCACAAAACACAATTTAACTTATGATTCCATATATTTGGCACACTTTTTATTCTCAAAACAAGTCCAAATATGGGTAAATAATGGTGTTTGGACATATAACTACGCCCAAGATCACCACCCCACACTTAAAACCTTGTTCGTCCGCGAACAACTTCAAGTAACACAATCATCAAATCTTTAATTGAAACCTAAGAATCATGCTAGTGTTGGGCACATGAACCTTTATTTCACACCTTACTATCCCAACAGTGACATTCAATTTATAGGCAAATTTAATATAGGCATGAAATCAGAAAACTCAATTAGTAATCCAAACTTTCATCCGCGTGCACGCTCACAACAAGAAAATTTTCCCATATCACTCACAATTTAACACTCTTAATCAGAATAGGAATATGAAAATTTAAACACTAGCTCTCAACGAAGAATTCATTTATATTAGGAGATGAACCATAGGCTTTCCCTTAGTGTATTACTGCACTAGTAGTCGAATGTTACAATGTAGGATCAAATAGGTCTTTTTATGGTTGTAATGCAGGCTAAGGGACGAGTAGGAAATATTTTTGAAATAGTGACTAATCTCCCTAATCTCTTAAATACATAACTCCCTTTAATCAAAATCACATTCTGTCAACCTAACTTTTTTTCTTGCCCATTCTTTTTACACATCCCTTGGTTCACCCAGATCTTTCTAAGCACATTATCACACTTTGGTAGGATTATCTTCTTTCACATTTCAGATTTTCTTCACATCCCAATTTTCATCACGCACCCCTATAATAGTCACCCTCAACCTAAACAATTTGCCTTAATTGAGGTACACATTGTCCTTAATAGACCAAGGCCAAAACAGGTTCATTGTAACGCAATAGCTGGGTAACAATAACTGAAATTTTTATCAAAAAATATTTTCTAACTCCTAACCTTTGAATTTAAGTGTGTAAATTACTTCTCTTAGAGCTTCACTTTCACCCTTTTCCATTCTTTGTACTTCAAGTTCCCCCTTATTTCATTATTAAAGTGCTTAGGAAATATGGATAAAATTAAGTTCTTATCAAAGAAAAGGATTCAGCTACATATGAGGCTACCAATGAAATCAGGCTATAGGCTCAACGAGGCTGACTATGAATATGCATAAGGGTAGGCAAATATAGCCCTTAAAATTTGGTTAACAAACAAATGCCTTGTAACGCCCCGGATTCTGAGCCGTGGATGCTACACGGTGATCATGACCCCAAGAGACCACAAGCTAACCCTTTTTGATATCTGTATGAGCACTTTATAATATACTAAAATAAATGCAGAAAACTGGCGGAAACTTTCCATAAGGTTCAAATACATAAAATACAACTGAATAAAGTTTGACAATATCAAAACTAAACATCTGTCTGGATAACTATTCTGAAAACTTTGTAGTCTGAAAGCTTCTAAACTTTCCGAACTGTGGAGTTGATGGAACATGTCCCCGACAAACTCCAACTACTAAATTACTAAAATTGGTAATAAAATAAAATAAGAACCATCCTCGAATGATAAGGACTCACTGCTAGGTCTACTGCTGCAGACAGAAACTGAGCTGCGAAGGGTGCTCTAGATCTCGTGCTTCTAAACCTATGGTGTAAAGTAAAACACCATAGCGCAAATACGCTAGTACATGGGAATGTACTATGTATGCAAAATGTGGTAAGGTTAAATGCAAGGGCTTATGCATGAACAATTACTTAACTGAATAATCATGAGAATACTGAATGAGGACATATGCATTAATGCACAAACCATAACTGAAATCATCGAGACAATGAATATTGAGACTCGGATACTACTTTACTAACGTTTGAACTCACTACTAATACTGAGATACTGAATAACTGAATCTACTGATATTAATAACTAAATACTGAGGTTGAGATCGGTCCTATATAGTGGGTGATCTCTGAATTGTATTATAATGAGAATTTTTAACTGAATTTGAGATCAGTCCTATCTAACGGGTGATCTCTGAATATACTGATAATGAAGATTATTTGACTTAGTCCAAGATCAGTCCTATCTAGTGGGTGATCTGTAAATCTAATGATACTGATACTATTTGACTAAATCATAGATCATTCATATATAGTAGGTGATCCTTGAATCTGTTGATATTAAGAATGATCGACTGTATCTAACAGTGCTGAATCTGTACTACCAAGCATAATTTTTTTTACTGAGACTGATTCTGAAACTTAAATAGTGGGAAGTAGTCATCTAACTGATATGCCTCGAAACTTAACTTATGGTGTCCAACCTGTAATACCATCTGGAAGGGTGTCAGTACCATTCCATGGGTAAAGACAACTTTACTTATGTGGAGTCAGTCCTAGCAATGGGTGACCCCTGAGATCATCCTTTCTAAAGGGTGATCCCTGAGTATGCCAATCCTATCTAACGGGTGGCATCTCGTACCTACGCTGGATACATAGTTCTAGAACATAGGGATTGCTCCTAGGGATCTAAGTCCTCTCTAACGAGTGAGCCCCTATCCCTAGGTTCGCTCGGTGCTGAATCATACTCCTAACTGAAAGACACTAAACTAATTCTTTTTTTAAACTATACTTGACTGAATTGAATCTGTTACTAATCATGTTACTTGACTGATCTAGCTGAGCTCACTTGGTTCTAGAGACTGAAGAAATACTACTGAAGTTCATTATCTAACTGAATGTTGTTAAGTTCTGAATTGATTACTTTAATGCTACTAAGGTCTGAACTGGATACTTGAATACTACAAAGATCTGAGATAAGTACTGAACTGAAGCTGGAATACTATTGATACTTAGATTACTGAGATTTCTTAAGTTTTGTAACTATTTGAGAGTATTAAATTCTGTAACTAACTGAGTTCTAAGAATCGTCCCTTGACTGAGATTATCGTGAAAACTGACACGAGCTCTAAACTTACACCTAGATTTTTGGGTGTAAATACCCCCAAGACTCGATAACATAAAATTAAAATATAACCATATTAAATAATAATAACCATGGACTTTCGTTTACCATTGCAATCATTAAAGCATCTCTTCAAGCTCTTGAAAAATCATAAACATGTGATAGTTTAGGGAGACATGCTATTGGCTCATACTCCATTCAACAAAGTATTACAACAAACACTTAACATGCATTGAAGAGCACATAATTGGGGGATTTCATGCTAACATGTCACAATTGATTCACTAAGGTTTTTCAACAAACACTTGGCACGCATAAACTTACACATAATTGGGGATTTCTAGTCAACATGCTATAATTGCTCTAATTCCTTCACATAAGCATTTTATCAAACATATGAGGAGCATGCTTTGGTTATTCAACAATTTATACACCTAATTATCATAAATACATCAATCAACATGCACCTTTAGGGATTTAACAAGGACATAATGCCATTCAACTCAAATCAAGATCAAAGCTTGCAACTTGTATTTTAAAGCATAAATTATATCTCAACAATAATTAGAACATGAAATTCAATTCACATAAATCATTAAAACTCATAAAAATCATAATATTTGAATTTAAAAAGGGATTCTTGAAATTCTTGGGTGGAAGGAACCCAAGAATCAACATTTGCATACCTTAGAAGACTCTTTCTTGAAGGTTCTCTAAGAAATCCTTAGGCTTGTTCTTGATAATGGAGGAGAGATTTTGAGTTACTGATTACTTAGGGTTTAAAAAGAGTATTTTGTTCATTTAATATCTCACAAAACGTTTTTGAAGTGATTAGGGATGGTTTAGGGGTGTGAAATGACTTCAACACCCTTGATCTAGGTCAAAACGGAGTGTTTACGTCACTTGGACCATAAGGTATGTGGCGCACACCTCATCGTATAAGCTAGGTTATACGGTGTACACCTTATCACCTAAATTAGGTTATGCATCACACACTTTATGGCATAAGTTAGGTTGTGCGTCACACACCTTATAACATACCTAAACCAGTAGCCTTAGGCGATTTGTTAGGCGACACACTTCACTTTACAAAGCCATAACTTCTTGCTCGGGTGTTGGATTTTGGAGAAATTGGTATCAATGGAAAGCTAAAACCACATATACATAAAGTTATTCTTGTTCAAAGATGACACTTATGAAATAAAACACTAAAACTTGATGGATTCGAAAGCTCTTAGCTTGCCTTACTCTAAGTGACTCTTATAAACACGCTTAATACATCACAAGCTCTCTTATTACTAGGATACTCATTGTAAGTCATGTAATCAAATATGAATCACAGGATAGGAGGTTTCATACGTAGAAACAATGGTTCATTATCTAGCTTAGAAATATATGGGGTATTACACTTATGTAATGAAGAAATTCTAATGCTTAACCAAATTTTCTAAGTGTTAAGCCTCTCTTGGCATGCTTTAAAAGCTATAACGAGTATGACAATTTATGGGATCTTACATGCCTAAATCACTTCCTACTCCCAACACCCTTTATTTCACTTTGTAAACACACCGGAGAAGTTCTAGTCATTCCCACACATGCAGAAGATAAAAAATTTCTCATACACTCGGTGCATGCTAAGAATCAAGTGAGATCCTTAAGGTCTCCGATTTTTGAACCTTATCAAATTCAATATTAAGTCAATCAAATCAACTAAAACTGTTGAGTTTTCATATTTAAGAAAAAAAAATTCCCAACACTAAAATTTCTCAAAGGTTGCAATAGGGATCTTACTACTTTCTCAGCTTGTAACGACGCACTCCCCTTAAGAAGGTTGTCATCCATCAATCATAAAGGAAGGCATTAACTAAGACGATTGCATAACAAAATTTGCCAAAAAGAGAACACATAATTACTATAATCTGAAAGTATGCCACAAAGGGTAAAAAAATAAAATATTGTAAGTCTCATAGACAAAAATAAAATCTTGCCAAAATAGGTAATACTTGCCAACTTACAAATTCTCCAAAAACATAAAAGGGATAATGATTGTTCGTCCAACAAAACCACAAACCAACATTTTTCAAAGATGGTAAATTAAAAGAGATGAGATGAAGATATAAATGAATAAAGACCAACCACCCCATACTTAAGCCGAGCACTGTCCCAGTGCTAGCAATAAGGCATGGTGGCATAGTACTCCCTATTCAATAAAATGTCACCATGGATGTCACGTCATCGGCATCAGCATCATTTACATCATCAAACTTTCCACCAAAGTCATCATCATCAGATTAATCCTCCTCCTCGGAGTCATCGTCAGAATATGCTATGTACTTCTCCTCATCGGTATAGACATCATCATCCATGGACTCATCAAAATCATCACTTATCCGCAACATGGTCTTGGAATGAGTCCCTAATGGATATTCCAGCTCTACTACACAAATTTCCTATTGGGTGACTGCTCATCCCGAAGTCCTCAGCAGCAAACTAGTAAACCCGTACATCCTAGGCATAATTTCTTCATTCCAAGCTTGATGCTCGAGCATAGTCAAATTCGTACCATGAGGAGAAGGCCCTTTGGTGCGAGAAATATCAAGTGTCATGTCACCCACAGGCAGTAAATAATCTACATTCTCTTCAGGCATGCCCTATTGCCTCAAAAATCTGGTCAGCAATCCACCAAATCCATATCTACAACCCCCTAAGAACCGGGCTTTCCTCATTGCTGAGAAATAATGGCACCCATATTGATGTCCACATCATCATTCATGAAGGTATAAATTAAATATACTCTATCATGGGTTACCTCCATCTTATGTATCCCATGAATCAGATAAGTATAAATAATTCTAGCCTATAAATGGTCCCCCTAGTCAAATTTGCAAATCGAAGTGAAACATGCATACCTTCCTTTTTGTGGCGAATCCACCTCATCGTAAATTGAGTACCTCACATAAGGTGATGTATATGTTGATATAAGGGTTTGATTATCATCCTCTTCAGTAGGTTAAGATCATCATAGGGTGCATATGCACCTAACAACTCATTAAAAGTGTCTGTCGTGAAAGTGATCGTCTGACCACGCACCTTAACTTCAGACTCTCTCGGTTTTAGTTAGCATAAAATTCCCTTACCAGGCTCAAATTGCATTCTCTTGGCTGCTCAAATAAGAAATCCATGTGTTGAGCCTCTATCTTTCTCACCATTGAAGGATATTCCTTCATCAAACCCCTCCTATTGATATACGGATCCACTGAATATTTGGATTCCTTGTGCTGTAAGTACCATTGTTTACCTGATTCTGCTATAACTTTTGTTTTAAACCTACGATGCCCCCTGGGAACAAGTGGTGTCACAGGTGCACGATCAGCTTGCCAGCTCCTCTTGTGCATAGACCCAGATGTACCAGCTATATTCATTCCATTGGTAGACATATTACCTATTCAACATATCATCCTAAAATTTCATCAAAACATAACCTTATAAACTAGCAACCATCAAGTGTGGAATTCACCCCACACTTAATTACTAGCATAAGTTTATAAATCGGTGAATCAAGGTACTCAGAATTCCCCTATTTATTTCACAAATCCAACAATCAGTTATCCAACATTAACACACATAGACATCTAAGAGTTGCACAGTTTCGTTACATGGCTTAAAGGCTAAACAAGTTGTTCTACAAATGCATCGCCCTTCATTATACATTACCACTCTTCAATTCTAGTGCAAACTTGCCTTCGATATGTTCTAGCCTAAACACAGTTAATTGCTCTCAATTTAGTGTATTATGGCTACCACTAAAGTGGTGTTGGATCAACATCCACCCCACACTTAGATTCCATCATATAATGAGCATCAAACTCAACCTAAAATTCAACTCATTAGACAATTAATTAACATCTCACCCATAGAGGTACCACATCAATTAAACCATGATTTGCATTTCAGTACACATTTACTCCCCAAATCTACCAAACTACAACAACAGTATATCATCCTTACCTCCAAATATTCTCACCCAATTTTAACAATTAACATTCAAAGTAGATGGAATTTAGTTAAACAAAAACCTTTAAGATTGAAATTTTAATTCATACGAAGTTTCATATTACACAACTTACAGCAATATTGAAGCACATGGATTCATAAAACTTAAACTCAAAATATAATTAAAACTTACCTGGTCTTGGTTGAGAAAGGAAGATGAAGTTGAAACTTTATTTTAGATTGACAAGAATTGACTAAGGGAGCAATTTAGGGTTTTAGGGGAAAGAGGGCGGCATAACTAGGGTTAGGTGGGGGGGTGGTTGAAAATGGTAAGTGTAGTATTTATAGGGGTAAATTAGGTTTAACATTTTTTACCGATGGTTGCAGGCAGCGCGACGCGTCAATAATCGTGTGGTAGACTCGACGCAATACGTCAAGTATGCATCGCTTTTCTTGAAATCATATCTAATATTGAGTCTAAGTGTTTACTGCATGACAAACGATGCAGCGCGACGCTAATCACCTCGGATCTCTACAAATAACCTTGAAAATTTTTTCTAAGTGTGGAATTTATGCCCATTGACGCGACGCACCGAGTTAGCGTCGATTCTTTGGAAATTACATCCAAAAAATTTTCTAAGGCCAAATATCTCAAATTTTTAAGCATCTTTTATTACCCCTTACCTTTTTTCACCACTTAACAGTTATTTACTTAATCAAAGGCCCATGTTCACCATCTTCTCTCTCTCAACCAAATTTCTCATTCCTACACATCAATCAAAAGCAACAAAATTACGTAAGCAAAAATGGGTTGCCTCCCACCAAATGCGTTATTTTCGGTCGTGGCACGACTCATTTTTTTGTATTTTTCTTTTTTTATTCAACTACTAAAAATTAAACTACCTATTACATTACATTTGTGGGTTGCCTCCCACATAGCGCCATATTTTACGTTGTGGGACGACTTAGCTTATCATTACTCTTTAGAAAAAGTGATAGATTCCTTGTGTTTATTCTGATGATCCACCCAATAGTGCTTTACACGCTATCCATTCACAAGAAACTTCTTAGTCTTCTCTTTATTCCACAACTCCATACCTCCATGGGGTGTCATACTCACTACCTCAAAAGGTTTAGACTATTTCGATCACAATTTTCCTGGAAACAACTTACGCCTTGAATTGAACAACAAAATAAATTGTCCGGGTTCAAATACTCTCTCCTGAATTTGCTTATCATGCCATCTTTTGGTCTTCTCCTTGTATAACTTGGCATTTTCGTAGGCATGAATCCTAAACTCATCAATCTCATTCAACTGTTATAACTATTTCTCTCCCATATCATTCATCTCAAAATTCAGCTTTCTCACAGCCCAATATGTTTTGTGTTCCAACTCCATAAGAAAATGAAAAGCTTTACCGTACACTAAGTGATATAGAGATGTCCCAATGGGCATCTTGTAAGTTGTTTGGTAGGACCAAAGTGTATCATCTAGCTTCTCTGCCCAATCTTTTCTTTGCCCATTCACGGTCTTCTGAAGTATTTGCTTAATCTCCTGATTGGACACCTTAACCTATCCACAAGTTTGGGGATATTATGCAGTGGCAACCTTGTGCCTAACACAATATTTAGCAAGAATATTTTTGAATGAAGTGTTAATGAAATACGTACCTCCGTCGCTGATTATTACTCATGATGTACCAAATCTGGAAAATATGTTCTTCTTCACAAATTAAAGAACCACTCTTGCATCATTATTCAGACTCACCAAAGCTTCCACCTATTTAGAGACATAGTCAACTGCTACAAGAATGTACATATTGTCTTTTAAAGATAGAAATGGGCCCATGAAATCAATCCCCCAAACATCAAAGACTTTAACTTCAAAAATATTATTGAGGGGAATTTCAAGACACCTAGATATGGTACCCAACCTTTGATATTAATGACAATTCTTTGCAAAAGAAACTGCATCTCTAAATAGCGTAGGCTAGAAAAAACATGATTGCAGTACTTTTCTCATAGTCCTCTCAACCTCATGATGTCCACCATGTGGAGATAAGTGGAAATATTGTATCACATTTAAAAAATCAGCCTCTAGGATACACCTACGAATGACTCTATCTGGACCCTGCTTGAAGAGATACGGTTTATCCCAAATGTAGGTACGAGAATCATAGAGTAATTTCTTCTTTTTTGGTATGGTGGCATCAGAAGGGAAAGCTATTAAATTCAAAATATCAGCATACCATGGGAACTCAACTGCATCTAAAGCCAACAACTTTTCATCAGGGAACTCTTCCTGAATACTAAGAGAGTTATCAACTATATGGTCTCGATTTTCCAGCCGTGACAAGTGGATCTTTCCTATCTCTCACCTTACGATCGAATTCTTGTAGTAGCAGAATCCACCTAATCAGTCATGGTTTTGTATTCTTTTTGTTCAAAAGATACTTAATGGAACATTGTCAGTATGAACTATGACCTTAGTTCCAACAAAGTAAGATCTAAACATTATCAAATACATACACCATTGCCAACATCTCTCTCTCTCTCTGTCACTTTATAGTTAACCTGAGCATCATTAAACACCTTGCTAGCATAGTAGATCAAGCAAAATATCTTATCTCTTCTCTGACCCAAAAGTACTCCCACACCAATATCACTAGCATCACATATCAGCTA
Source organism: Capsicum baccatum var. pendulum (assembly GCA_030864225.1). NCBI lineage: Eukaryota > Viridiplantae > Streptophyta > Magnoliopsida > Solanales > Solanaceae > Capsicum > Capsicum baccatum. The sequence continues at coordinate 52,471,363 of CM061557.1, forward strand.
AAAAGGTAACTCCCAATCTGGTGCGATCAGAATAGGTGTCTCAGTCAACTTTTTCTTAAGTTTTTCAAAAGCTACATTGCAATCAGCCCCAAATTTGAACTTGGCTTCTTTCTTTAACAATTTGCACATAGGGATTGAAATCTTTGAGAATACTTGAATGAATTGTCTAAAGAACCCTGGATGCCCCAGAAAGTTTCGTACTCCTTTGACTATGACTAGATGAGGCAACTTTTTAATCACTTCAAACTTCTCCTTGTCCACTTCGAGTCTTTTGCATGAAACTTTATGGCCTAGGACAATTTCTTCCTTAACCATAAAGTGTCACTTTTCTCAATTTAGCACTAAGTTTGTTTCTTCGCATCGAGCTAGGACTCTGTCAAGATTCTGCAAGTACTTTTCAAAAGAATTACCATACATAGAGAAATCATACATGAATACCTCTAAAACATTCTTCCACCATGTCGGAGAATATCGCCATCATACATCTCTAAAATATAGCAGGTGCATTTCAAAAGTCGAATGGCATGCATCTAAATGCATATGTACCATATGGATAAGTGAAAATGGTCTTTTAATGGTCTTTCGGTGCTATGATTATCTGATTATAGCCGGAGTACCCATACAGAAAATAATAATACTCTTTCCCGGCCAATCAATCCAATATTTGGTCAATGAATAGAATTGGATAGTGATCTTTACGAGTTGCTTCATTCAACACCCGATAATCAATATAGATCCTCCAGCCGATCACTGAGCATGTGGGGATCAATTCATTATCATCATTAGTCACTACAATCATTCCTCTCGTATTTGTTACACAGTGCACCAAACTCACCCATTTGCTATTAGAAATTGGATAGACAATACCTATATCTACCCACTTAATCAGTTTTTTTTACCACCTCTTTCATCACAGGGTTCAACTTTCTTTACCGCTGCACTTTAGGTCTGTAACCCTATTTTATGTAGATGTTGTGCATGCAAAATGCTAGATTGATTCCTATAATATTGGACATCTGCCAACCAATCGCCTTCCTTCTTCTCTTTAGAACTTCTATAGCTTCCTTTACCTGTACATCTGATAATCCTATAGGTAAAATAATAGGTAGCGTATCTTGATCACCAAGAAAAACATATTGCAAGTGAGGAGAGAGAACCTTAAGCTCTAAGTTAGGATCTTCTTCGACTGAGGCCTTGGGCGATGGACCAATTGGCCCATTCAAAGGCTTGAACGATACTTTCTTTGTCTTAACCACTGCTAAATTCATAACCTAGACAAATTCAAATGCTTTGACATCTCCATAAAGATCATTACCTGTCAAAGGTCGCTCTAATGTATCATCAGACAATAGTAAATATCAATTCGTTGCAAGATCAGTAACTAATATTATAGACAACTCCTAATATATGGCTAGAAGTTTCAATGCTTTGTACAGATAAAAAATTTCTACTTTATCATGCACTCGCATTGTCATTTTTACAGCTACTACATCAATAAGTTACTGCCCTGTTGCTAAGAAGGGTCATCCCAAAATAAATAGAACAACAGGATCAGCCTCAAAGTCTAGAATTACAAAATCCACCGAAAAGATTAAAGATCCTACTGCACCAACAAATCTTCTATAATGCAATCTGGCCTAGCAAGGTATCTATCTGCCAACTGCAAGAAAATAGTTGTAGGTTTGGTACTCCCAAGACCCATTTTTTGGTACCATGATATAGGCATAAGATTTATGCTAGCTCCGAAGTCACAAAATCCACGTGTACAAATAGTTTGTCTAATGGTAATCAGTAAGGTGAAACTACCTGGATCCTTCAACTTTATGGGAAATTTATTTTGAATCTTGGATGCACTGTTGAGTGAGTGCAACTGTAGCATATTCAGTCAACCGGTTGTTATTGGCAACTATATCCTGAAAGTATTTCGCATATTTTGGCACGCTCTACAGAATGTCTACAAGAGGAAGGTTTACTTGAACCTACTTCAGAAGATCTAAGAACTTCTTATAACTTGCTTTCTCTTGATGCCTCATTTATCTTTGAGGAAAGGGCAAGGGGAGAGTCTTCTTTTCCACATTAATTTTATCATTTGCCTCTTTTTCTTTGAATTTCTTCTCTGCCTTGTCTCTCGAATTGTCATTCGTGACTGTGGGATTTTCCTGTTCTTGAATTGTCTCCTTAGTTTGCAGCCCACTCCTTGTTGTAACTACATTCATCTACATAGGATTTGCCTCTGTGTCACTAGGTAACGCTTCTTGTGGCCTTGTATTTTGTGATCTTATAATTTGACCCAACTACAACTCTAGATTTCTTATAAGCAATTGTTGAATCTTCAACTCATCTGCAAACTACGCCTGTTGATTCTTTATGTTTGCTACAAACTATGATTGTTAAGCCATAAAGTGCTTAATTAATTCCTCTAAATTGCTAGTCTGAGCGGTCACCTGATTGTTCTGATCTGGCTATGGATTTGGTTACACTGGTCCCTTGTACTGATTTACATTCTGTACCTAATTTTCACCCCTTGAAAAATTAGGATGGTTTCTCCAATTGGGGTTATACGTGTTGCCAAAATTCTGTTGACCTTGATGATTTGCATTCCCAACATAGTTGACTGAATTTGGATTAATAGAAGATGCATCTACTGTGTGCTCACCACTTTCACAAACTTCTCACCAAGAATTTACCTGTTGAATTGTATTTATTGCGGCTGCTGGTTGTGTCACACCTAACTTTAGGTTGTTCAACTAAGTAGTCATATGATTTTGCATTGCTGCAATCTGTTCCCGTAATACAGTGAACATATCCACCTCTAATACCACTACAATCTTCTTGAGAGCGCTCCTTCAGTATGCATGCCAATCAGGATTCCCTTATAAAATTTGATTCAACAATGTATACAATTCTTCATAAGTTTTCTCCAAATCTTGGCCTCCTGCTTCTGAATCCAAGGAAATCTTTGTATTAAACTCACGGCCTACTATAAATGTGTGAACCAAGACATCATTCGATTGATGGTGATGAGGACAATTTCTGAGCATGCCTTTAAATCTCTCCCAAGCTTGGTAGAGATTTTCTCCATATTTTTGTCTGAAACTCAAGATCCTACTCCTCAAACGTACAATTTTCTGCGATAGAAAGAATCAAATAAGGAACTTTCGAGCGTAACCTTCCCATGAAGTGATAGAGAATGGTGGTTTAGCATGTAACCATCTCTTTGTTTCTCCCATTAGAGAAAAAATAAGAGTGTCAATCTGACATAATTAGCATTCACCCCTTTAGAAATGTACATATCACTTATTTCCAAGAAAGTTTGAATGTGCTTCTATGGGTCTTCATGTGAAAGACCATGGTATTGCCCTGCTGAATTCAACAAATGTACCATATTCTACTTTAGTTCAAATCGACATCCTGGCATGGGCTTTCGAATGTTGTGTCACATGGTTCGTAAGTGGGATTGCCACCACACGAATAGGTCGGGTGGTTGGTTGAGCAGGAACAACTGGAATAGTCAGAGCGGGAACATTTTCGGCATTTGAATCAACAGAAGCATTAGGATTAAGAACATTAGGATCTCGTATTTCAAACATTTGACCCAGTTGAGTAAAATATTGAGCTCTTCACCTTTGATGAATAGTCAATTTTGGTTCTGCAAAAGGCTCTACCAACTCTTTATCTCTAGCTAGTCCAGTATTTAGCTAAACCAGCAAAAATTCAGCCGCTAAGATCAAGTTGTTAACACATAAACTTATTATCAAAAAACAAAAATTAAGCAATTTACTAATCCACGGCCACTGCGCTAAAAACTTGTGGCGTCTCAAATGCACACACAAGTTCACATGATCTTACAAGTAGTATAGAGACTTAGACAATCAGATATCATTCCCACGAGGACTACACAACTAGAAATTTAACCAACTTTTAGTTTTAGACAACTAGGTATTAAGTGTTTTAATGTATCAAGATGATTGCAAATTTAAGAATAAAAATGTAAATTAATAAACAGAAATTAACGAGTTGTGACTAGAGAGAAGCAAGCAACAGTTGTAATAAATTAGGATGAGGATTCTATGGTTGAGGCATCTAGAACAATCATACAATTCTCTATTCTTATCACAGTTTAATTGGCTATCGGGTTGTTAATTCGCAAGGTTTATACGACGATCTTGGTCTCTCGATCTCAAATCTTCTATCTATGGAATATTGTAACTACAACTCCGCAGAGTTACAATAATTCTTCTAGATTCATAAAGTTATCTTCTTGCAATTGAACCAAACAAGTTTTCTAGATATATTCCTATCCTAGATGCTAATTCAAACCCCTTGTTTTATAAAAAGATAAGAACCTTGCTCCTTAATTTCTTCTTTCTATCCTATGATTCTCCTCTAGGATGCACATAGAAATATAGATTTATTCTAATGGTGGCCACTCATCAAAATAGTAAGCTCAAGAAATTAAGAACAACCCAGATGATAATCCCAAAAAAAATTATGAATAAGAATATCAAAGAATAATAATGTTCTTGACCTCAACCCCAGAACAAGGGTGTTTAGCAACTCTTATTTGAAGTAAACATCAAAAATAAGTAATTAATCATACCCAAAATAATTGCTAAAGTAAAGAAGTTCAAAAGAAATCTTAATAACCCTAAAAGAAATAATTTTTATGCTTTTCTGCCGCTGCTATACTTGCCAAAAGTCCTGGTAATACGTGTTCCTTTTATACTTGAGAAAATTTCACTAGATCTGAACCCTTGACGTGATGCGTAACTGATCGCATTGACCCAATCAATGCGTCGCGTGAACATTGCATTGTTACACTGGAATTCATCTTTGAAAATCAAGCAAATTCAATTTGTTCATCACACAATGCGATGCGTTGACATTGCGTCGTGTCAATAAAATTTGCTCCTAAATATTTGGCTAAGTGTCAAAACTTTATGTACCGACCCGACGCATTAACATCGCATCTATGCACTGGAAGTTGCTCTTTAAATTTCTTCTAAGGCACAAAAATCACACATCGACGTGACGCATTGACATCGCGTCAATACACTAGAATTTATTCTTCAATTTCTGGATAAGGCACAATACATAACCAGTTGATGCAATGCATTGAGATTGTGTCGTGTCACTAGTTTTTTTATCCAGTTTCCTTCTTTCTTCTCATCAATCCTCCATATGTTTTTTGCCTTCAATCCACATGGTCTTTTGCCTATTCATGATATGTATCCCATTTTCTTCTAAATCCATAGAAAATTAACCCTGTATCTCTAATCACATCGGTTAGCCACAAAACATAATTTAACTCACAATTCAAAATAATTAACATAACTTTTATTCTCAAAACAAGTAAATAGATGGGTAAATAGTGGTGTTTGGACTTATAAATACGCCCAAGATTAGTATGCCGGTTTGTTTTGGCATGAAAGAGTTTGTCATAGAGATAGGATTGAGATGCAATCATCTAAAAGAACCTCTCATCAAGGAAACACTTCACAAAAAGTCCAAGGCAAGTAGGACGACCAAACCATCCCCATCAAATAAAGGCAAGGCATTATCCAAGTGACCACCCACCAAAAGTAACTAACTCAAGAAAAAAATAGATAGGCTGTTGGACATTGCTAGATGTGGCTATAAAGCCATGAAGTTGTTATAAGATCTCAAGGATAAAGTCGTACTAAAGAATTACAAGGTAAAATTGTGTGTTTGGTTTTCCCATTCCGTTATATTGGCTAGAGACATCTACGAAGTCATAGAAGATGATTTTTTGGAGCTTGCCAAGGATCCTGTGAAATTCAACAATTATCCTTGGGGATATGACTGCTACAAGTTGACTGTCAAATGTTTATTGACAAAGCTATCCCCAAGGACTATCACCTTGTACGGATTTCCTTGTGCTTTTATGGTAAATATAATCACTTTTTGTATACTCTTGCATTAATTTATATTGAATAATTATTATGATTTTCTTTTTTTGCTTCCTGTTTACATTTTTTAGGCTTGGGCATTTGAAGCCATTCCTCCCCTCCGAAATCAAGTCAAGAATTATCCGTATGAGGTTTCTCATCCAAGGATCCTTAGATAGTTGGATGCAAAGATCAACACGAGAATTAAGGAGGTTGATCACTGTAACCCTCTGAATAATGCAGTAAGTCTTCTTTCAAGTAAAATAATTTGACTCAATTAAAGATATTAAAATAGATGATTCATAAGTTTCAACAGATTGGTAATCTGTTGTAATTTATCTTAACAAATTTCCTGTTTTGTGGAACAGATTAGTAATCTATTGCGACTGATGAGTCATTTTTAGCAATAGATCACCCATTTTTTTCGTTAGTTCTGTTAACCTGACTTTAACAGATTACCTATCCACTAAAACTTATGCAACAAATGGGTAATCTCATACAACAGATGGTTAATCTATTTCACATATGATTCATATGTTGCACCGTAATGATCATCTATTGTATAAGTTATCTGTGTTGACATATTTCCCAACTTAGTGAAAATTATTATTTAATTTAAATGTATCTACCCTTTCTTTTACATTGTTCATCCATGGATCATACCCACTCACCAAGAGATAGGGATGACTTCTTTTATTACTCTAGGTCTTGTTGATATAATAGAAGACCCAACAGTGGAGTTAATAAAGAAGGAATTAGCTGGAGAAACATCCATAAGAAGAGCAATTAGGCAAGGGCCTAATGTTGAGGTGCTACATGACCAACCTGCTACAACAAATCCAGGTGCCTCTAATGGGGGTATTGCTAGTAGAGTTGTTGAGTTTGGTGGTAACCATGATGATACTGATATTGATGCCAGTCGTGATGATGAGCATGTTGATGCTCAATAAAAAATATATATGTTTGAAATCACCCCTTACATTGGTCTATCTCACTCTTACACCGATCCTTTTCTCCCTTATGGTGGTCCCTCTCACCTCTCTTCACCTTCATGTTCTCATTGCAAATGCAAGGAGTTCAAGGAAAGATAGGATAAACTGTTTGAGAAAATAGATATTATCGCTGAAGCTGTTGAGGAATTAAAATTCAAGAAGCATGTCACACCATCCAAGATGGTGAGTGAACCCTACACTCCTATAGTACAGGTTAGGAAGAAGAATAGAGAAATTAGACAAATACTGCCAATTATGAAACTAAATAAAATTACAACTCCTCCTTCTCCAAAAGTTGTTAAGGTTTAGGGACCGTTGAAGAAGGTGGACATATACGCGAAACATGATGCCAAATAGAAGGTTGTTTTGAGAAGAACTATAAAGTCTAGGAAATATGTAAAATCCTACGCCATGAATACCTTTTCCCTCCACGACTTCAAAAAGATGACAGATATGTGCCTGTGGTACGTGCACATGGTAAGTTTACTTTTCCTAACCTAGCGTTCTAATCTACTCTATGTAGAAGAAGCTACGCAACAAATGTGTCATCTCTTTCAATAGCTGGTTATTTTAGTGTAACTGATGGTGGTTTTGATGCAATAGATTACTAATTTATTGCATAAGTTACATTAGATGGTTACTCTTTACTAATTCAAAGAACCCTGTACAACAGAAGGTCCACCCGTTGCATCTTTCCACTTTATTTTTCATTATTAAAATTACTAACTTATTTAAAAATTGTCTTCTTATAAAACAATATGTTTATGAAATTCTCTGCCTCATGAGGGTCAGGAAATCAGCATACCAAATGCTTATAATTCTGTCGATAGGATAACGGATCTCAACTTCTACAATAATTTCAAGTATAGGTATGATAAGCTCACTATGAAAGCGTCAACTCCCGGTAGCCTGGGATTTGATTTGCTAGTTTTTGCATTAGAATGGGATGAATATATGATTAAATTTGGAGGACAGAAGAGTTCATATCCATATGGCAAGCACTGGACCAAAGCAAAGAGGATTCTTGCAGTCATAAACAAGGAGGTCAAACATTTTTTGGCTCTTGAGATACTACTCTATGAAGGAAAGATGAGAGTTTATCACTGCAATTTATCTATCTTCGATGAGGCCCTTTTTTTCACCTACATGCAGCAACTGTTGGATTTGTTCCCCAACTTGTTAAGGCAGAGTAAACTGATGGATTATTTTCCAGTCAAAGTTTTGAATGAAAGATGAGAATTTGAAGGTCGAAAGAAAGAAATGATCCTTCCAAAAAATGAAACTAGTATAGCATGTGGGTCGTACGCGCTTACACACATTGAGTGTTTGCTGACCGACACAGAAATGATCGATCCAATGGCCTTTCTAGGTGACAACGCTATGGAAAATATTCAAGAGGTCTAGTCTTATGGGGTACTAACTAAATGCTTGGAGTCTGTGTATAAAAACAAAGATGTAGAAACACAAACACCATGACAATTTTATTTCTTGACAGGTTTTTATATTTGGTGAAAATTGAAATTTTCATAATGCAACAGATTGTCTAACTCGTGTAACGGATAGTCTATCTTTTCTAACAGATATTTGTTGCAATAGGTTGGTCATCTGTTACTTTATGCAGATGTCTATATCTAAGTTTATCTGTTGCAACAGTGGTAAGACCTGTTTGATAATTTTTAATAGATGACCTACATGTTGTGACATATGTATAAATCTATTTGATGATTTCTAACAAATATGTCATCTGTTGCAACAGATACATTATCTTTTTCAATATTTGAATCTAGTTTTCCATTTTAATTAATAAGTTCAAATATAAGGATAACATAGACAAAATAAAATAAATCAAAGCCTTTAGAAATTATATGAAATAAATCAACAAATAAATAAAATGGGAAAAATTGTTATGGGTACAGATCTAAACAAATAAATCAACAATTTAAATTTTGGTGCCAACAATTTCTAAGGAGAGGTAATTACTTTAACGGACTCACACTGTAAGGATCTACTCAATATGGACAAGTTATTCTTCATCCGGTGCTATGAAATTCTGGTTTGGTCATCATGGATCTTTGTCTTTGGAAGTAGTTGATGGATTATCAATTGTGATTTTATGTTATTTAGCAGTAGATTCTACTTGACATATACCTGGAAAGCCAGAATTAGCAATGCTAATCACAGAGATACAAAAAATGAAAAAGGATAACTCATTTATTTAAGCAAATAAAATAGATTTTTCTTCTATTTTAAATTGTACCAATGTGTTACCTATCTGTTGTAACAGATGGATCATCTATTGAGATAAGTTAAAATAGGAGGAAAACTCGTATGATAAATTCCAACAGATGACCCATCTGTTGCAATATATGACTAATCTATTTGGACAAACTAAAATAGTAGGACGTCTTGATTTAATTTGTCCCAATAGATGCCCCATCTGTTGCAGCTAATAGGTCATCCGTTGGTACAAATTAAAATAGGAGAAAGACCTGTTTGATTTGCTAAAACAAATTAGATATATTTTATAGTAGATAATGCGTCTGATGCAATATGTTAGTCAACTGTTGCAACATATGCAGATATATGTTTGATAATTTTTAGCAGATTTATCTATTGAAACTAATATGTAGTCTGCTTGTTTGTTGGGACAGATGGTATATATTCACCTTCTACAGCTCTTGTTTCTCTCTTGTGGCCCTTGTACATTATTCAAAAGTGCAAGACAAAGATATAGGAGTTAAAATTTTGCTTTTTTGATGCCTTGAAACTATCTTTCCTTCTCCTCTTAGCCGTCTTAATATCTAATGGTGTATATAGATATGAAATCCTCTTTCAAGAATGACACCTCTCTTAGATGTCAATTCCCTTACAAATGTAGTTAATGCATTAATAGCATTAATCACTTCATCAAGTTTTGCCTTGCAGTCTTGATATTTGCATGCAGAACACTCACTAGGAGGGGTAAAATCTATAAAACCAGACATGAATATGCTTTTCACCAATGTCAAATATTTTCAAATTAACATGGAATAGGGATAGTATGATCATAATTATAATAGTTTGTAGTTTTAAAAACTGGAAGAGGAGAATCATTAACCCCAACAGCAGCACCACTACCACCACCAATAGCTGTATCACCGCTAGCACTATCAGCAACAACAAGCCCACTCTCCAAAATTATTGTTTTTTGTGATGGTTATTGCTCCAAACAATTTCTTTTTAATTCTATCAATGACCTTAGGGTCTAATAAGTTTTCATAGATCATAAATTAAGAAAAAATTGCATCTTCAACTCTCAATTGGTCGGAACAAGTCACGGATGCACAATCTAAAATAAATCTGTACATACATTAGAATGATGATTAAACGATTTTAAAAAATTATTAATTAAAAAAAAATTAATTAGAATTAGACTTACTCCTTCCTTCGGGGGGTTGAAGAGATTAATAAATATTGCATTTTTATCAGTTTTGGCCGACAACCATCTCAGGATTCTTCAAAATAACACTTCTTCCTAGTAGTTCACTTCTTGTCTCAAATAAGGAATGACTTCAAATTCCCAAACCTATAAAACAATGCTAATAAATCAAAACCATTATTTAAGAAAAAGTAAATAAATCATAATAAAGAAAATATTTATTGTGAAAACCCATGGAAAGTCATATAAGTTGACTGTCTTTGGCGTAAATGGAGTCATCAAATATTTGACAGTCATTTTAAAGCTTCCATAACCCCAAGGATAGTTTTTGAATGCCTTAAGATCCTCGGAGAGATTTATTAAACCAAGTGATATATTGTTGTTAATGTCTCTCACCCAAAGAATATTATGTACTAACAAAACCAAGCAGAATAATTGCTTGTGCTTCTTTGAAAGTCTTTTACCTTTCAATGCTTTCATCAAATTTTTATTTTTGAAGCATGGACCAACAAGGGACACCAAGTCACCACCATCACTTGACTTGACTTTGCCTTTTTTGGGCATGCAGGGTGCTTTTTTGGGGTTAGAATAAATATGGAATGAGAAGGAGGATAACATTTTAGTCCAGTAACTATAGCAAACTCCTTCCAACCAAAACAAACAGGCATGCCATAGTAATTTTTCCACACCTCATCAATCTTATCTTTATTTTCATACATAAACCTATGATTGAGAATATCATATACCATTTTTATTTAAAAACAAGCATTGTTGTCCTCCGAGAAATCAAGATATTGCCCAAAGCAGCTGTCCCTGAAATAAGCATCCAATTTTTATTCTCAGAGTATTTTTCTAAAAGTGTCTAAAATTTTTTTCATGGCTTAATTAACCACGAAGTCACTGGTTAAATTTGTGGCAACATCACACTGCATTCTCACAGGATAACTATCAATGCTGAAGGTTTTGAAAAACTCTTTAGTAAAAGGGCTATTAGCATTTGGATCATCTCTTTAAAAACATTCTTCATCCCCATGTTCATTATCTTCTGCTTTTGATTGAGATAACACTTGTAAAGTAAGCTCATAGAGTGGTGATGTAGCCTAATTGCTTTATTTGTTCCTTTACTCGAACTTGATTCGGTTTCGTATCTTTTAGGAGCCATAGTATCTAAAAATAACAAAAAAAAAAGATTATAATTGATTGAAGCATCATTAAAAAGGATAACAGTAAACCTAACATGTACAACAAAGGTAAATAATAGTTCAACAGATCATACAAACCTAGTGCAACAGATGAGTAATCTGTTGCAAACAATAAAAACTATTTCTATACTGTTGTGATTTCTTTCAACAGATTACTCATTTGTTGAAACAGATTCATGGTATGTGCAACAGATCAACTATCAATATTTTTAAAATTTCTTCCTACAAAAGCGACATCTGTTGCAACAGATGATTTATCTATTAAGAGAAATCAAAGTCTTGGACATGTCGTCCTTTTGGAATAGTTGATAGGATTTCAAACAGCAGATTGTTCATTTGTTGCATCAGATGATTCAGTTGTTGCATCATATGGTTCAGCTATTTCAATATATAACTAACCTATTGCAATAGTTGAGTAATCTTTTGTAAACAATAAAAGCAGTTTCTATATTGTTGTAATAGGTGTGTTATTTGTTGAAACATGTAACTAACCTAGTGCAACAGATAAGTAATCTATGGTTACAATAAAAATTATTTCTATATTTTTGTGATTTCTTCCAACAGATCACTTATCTGTTGAAATAGATTCATAGTTTGTGCAACTTATCAACTGTCAATATTGTTTAAATTTCTTCCAAAAAAAGTATCATCTATCACAATAGATGATTTATCTATTAGGAGATATCAAAGTCTTGGACATGTCGCCTTGTTGGAATACTTGATAGGATTTCAAAAAATAGATTGTTCATCTGTTGCATCAGATTATTCTGTTAATGCATCAGATAGTTCAGCTATTGCAATATATAACTAACCTGTTGCAACAGATGAGTAATTTATTGTATATAATAAAAATAGTTTCTATACTATTGAAATTTCTTTCAACAGATCACTCATTTGTTGAGACAAATGACTGGTCTGTGCAACAAATCAACTATCAATATTCTTTACATTTCTTTCAAAAGCCTCAGAGGTCGTGACAGATGAATTATCTATTAGGAGAAATCAAAGTCTTAATTATGTCATAATGTTAGAATAGTTATAGGATTTCAAAGAATAGATTATTCATCTGTTGCATCAAATGATTCAGCTATTGCATCAGATGGTTCATCTGTTGCATCAAATTGTTCATCTATTATATCAGATGGTTTATTTATTGTAGCAGATGGTTTATCTGTTGTAGGAAAAAAATAGTAGCAGGATTTTATTCAATAGAACAACAACAATATTATCATTTACTATCTAATACACCATTTTTATCAAGAACAACAACAAATCAACCCAGCAACACCAACACAACACAGACGCCAAGAACGTCAACAGTGATAAAAAACACCAAAATTATTGTTTTATTTGTACAAACATAAAGAAAAAAAATAAAACTTCAAAAAAACTCAATAGACACCAACAAATCGAATCAACAGTTCGACAATATGAACTATAGTAACAACAAAAAATTATTTTTCACTCTGAAAAGAGAAGAGAAGAATATTGAAATTTAAGCAAATTTAAGCAGCAAATATTGAAATTATTAACCAATACTAGAAGAGAAGTTGGCTCAAGTTCCTCTTTTTCTTAACAACTAAAAAACCCTAAGTTTTTTACCTGTGAAAGAAAAAAACAGACAATGAAGAACTCGATGTTGTTGTCGCCAGATAGTAATGTTGTCACATTGACTGAAGGTTGACAGTTGAAAAGAAACTCGAAGACCAACTATTTGTTGTCGGGAGGCTGAAGTCGTCGTAAATTGAAGGAAGAAATTTACAGAACTATTAGTTAGGAAAAGCTTGAGAGAAACAGTCGAGAAAGAGGGAGGGGGGAGGGGGGAGAGGAGAGAGATGGTTGATTTGGAGAGGAGAGTGGTGTGGGTTGATTTGTATTTTTAAAAAGATTAGAAATTTTTGAAAATATTAATCATGTCCACAATTCTTAATTAAGTTTCCTAATTATGTTTGACCTTTTAAGTTGGTCAATGTCACTAATCCTTCATTCAAGACTTAAATGACACATTTCCTTCAATTTTCTCTTGCTACATACTCATAATGCAAAAGACGATAATAAAAAATAAAGCTAATGATCAACAATAAAGAGGGGAGAGGGGTTAACGATATTTATCTATTATTTGAAAAGGTTTATATAAGAGGTCAAATTTTCTTTTAATTTCAAATTCGAAAATCCTTGTTAAAAATTCAATTTATATTTAAATAAGATACTAAGATCATGTTTTCCTAATTTTATATTTCTACAATTCATTTAACAATAAATTTACATTTTTTTAGTTAAGAGTCCCTTAGTTGGAAAACCCTTCTTTACTGTTTTGAAAGCTATACAAATCTATTTACACAAATAGAAAATTGAATTTTTATCTTGATTGTTCAAAAGGATATCCATAATTGATGCATTTTATTTTGATTTGTATTTTTTTCATCAAAAGGGTAGTAATTTGATGTACAATATTTCAAAACCATGGATCATAATTATTAAAAGAAATCTCATAATTACAACAGATTTATATTCCATATATACTATATTCTTCATAAAGTTTTTTCAAAATTTTTGGAATGACATGTGATCACAACAATATTTTTACTATAAGTGTCACTTTAATTGCTAACTGATTATTTTCTTAATAAAATTATCATTTTACCACATTATGTATATCAATTAGAGAATTCTCTATATATTTACTGTTAAATGAACTTATTAACTGATTTTCACTTCAATTTAATCTAATTAATTTTACTATTACAAAATTAGTATTACTACTACATATACCTATCCTAATTTTATAGTTTGATTATACTTATTTGCTTATTTAATTAATTATATACTTACATAAAGAACTCAAATAAGGAAGCAATATTTTTTTCCATAATTACATATTTACTTCCCATGAATCCCTCCTATTTTTAAAATTAGATTAATTATTTAATTAACCCCACTAATTATGTTAATCTATAATCTATAATATATTAATATTAATAGTAAATATATTAAAAGTGTGAATACTCTTAGAAAAGTAATTTAAACTTTTTACCCTTCATTAAAATACCATGCAATAGACAAAATCATCTTTTTACTCTTTTTAATTTTGTTACTTAATTATATTTATTATATTTTAAAGTAAAGAGTTTCAAAACATATGGTAAGTTTTACAAATTAAAGAAAATACTAAAATTTATGGTATGAATTACTAAGAAAATTAATATTTATAGATTTCTAAAATATACTATAAGAGGAGGAGAGAAAATTAAAAAGTACTACATTTTGTTTTGGCTAAAAAGGAAATAAACAAATACACTTTTTTCCGGATAAACAAGAAATACATGTTAATGCCTAACTTCCTATTAAAGAAAAGTTCGAAAAAAGAGAGCAAAAAAAAAAAAAGGTAAACAACGTGTTATTATTCTTATATTGACAAATAATAAATTAAAACCAGCCAAATATGTTATTAAATTTATTTCTTACCTGCTTTTGTAGTTTGGAAAACCTAATTAAATTATTTTTTTGATAATTAAGGGTTTGAAACTAACTAAAATAATATATTAATTTTTCCTTATTCGAGTTATGTAATTTAGGACTTTCAAATCAATTAATATTGTATATTATTTTTTTCTTATCTAGGACTTGTTCGGGTTTTTGCCTTGATTTTCTTATCAAAATTAAGTTTTACTTTTTCTTGGAAGGAAAATAAAAGTACCCATAATTACTTTTATTTTTTCTAAAAGAAAAATATAATTCATTTCCATATTTGGCTAACCTCTTTCTTTGAGGAAAGGTTTTGGACATCTATAATTAGAAAAAACCCTTGTCATACTATAACACAATAGCATCCACAATGTAGTCACTAAAAAATCTTTGTTTAGGGGGATTTCTCCCAATAGATTTTATGTTTTTCATATTAGTTTTTTTATATGTAGGCCAATTGGCCAGACCATATCAATAATATAGTTTTTTAATATTATTTGATGTGTCATTTGAATTATGTCCGCTATGGTTTGCAAAGTATAAGCTTTCGCATGACGGTCTATGAATGTCGAACCCAACAAGGATTCTCTTGGACATCGAGATAGAAATACCAATATCATAAAATTCTGAGGTATGCTTCTAATCCTGAACACTTTTTTTTCTTTGGTGAATTATCAATTTTATTTTGCAAGATATTTGTTTTCCTTCAAATAACATGGAAATCTAAATATTTTTTCCTTCACCATCGATGTTTGTTCTTCTACCATATTATTTTTCTTTCATCATTGATATTGATTCTTGTAATATAGTCAAACGTTACATGTGCGATTAAACTAGTAAAGACTCAACTAAGAAAGCAATTAATTTTTACCGGATTACATATTCACTTATTGTTAATCGATCATATCTTTATTGGTTGTTATAAATGTATTATCATACATAATGAACGTTTATTTGTAGAAAAGTTAGAAATTCCAATTTTGGAGCAAAATTAGTTTTTCCCTATAAATAAAGAGTTTTCCTTCATTATTGTTCAACCCCTCATGTAATCGACAAATAAGAATTACTCTCTCTCCTTTCTCCATTTTCCTGTTCTTACTTTATATTTTATAACACATTATCAGTCCGAGTCTCTAACCATTGTCCCCAAAGTAAATTATATCCTTATGTTTCATCCCTAAATTTCGGTAACCAGGTTTGTGCCTTTTTTTTCCATGTGTTAAACCTTTCGATAAATGCTATATGAAGACACGTAATATGTGAAAGGAAATTACTTTGATAAAAACTTTGCATGTTGCTACCACCATATATATCTACTAATTGCAATGAATAAGAGATGAAAAAGGATGAAGAAATGAATTGGCGATTGTGGCAGGTGAAATTAGGAAAGTAGCTGGAGTAGCTGAGATATGAGGAGTTAAGGGTAGTGGATTACACGTATAAGTCATATGCAAAATAATAAGAGCATGTGCGAGTTGATCCAACAGTAAAAAAGAGGTTACAACTACCAAGATCAACGCAGTAAATTCATGGAGTAGTTGAGAATATCTGTTATATTCCCATTCAGAGAAGGGAGGGGAATTTTTAATGAACTTCGAGTAATTTCCTATCTCTCTCAAAAAATTCCCTCTCTTCCTTCTTCCTTCTCTTCCTTCTTCTGAATTCTTCTTCTCAACATCTCAATTTTAGGTGAATCACCATGGATGGATGCTAACAAGCTTCCGCCATTAGAGTAGTTGAATGTAGCAATGGATTATAGTACTGTAATAGTTCCTAAAAATCAATAAAAAGCCTCAATTCTACTTGTATTGTGCAATTTGAGTATTTTCATTACAATTTCAGTGGTAATCCATTACAAATTGGTATCAAAGAAAATCCTGGCCCTAACAATGACGGTAACTGAAATACGATACAAATCCATGAAGGACTTCATCAAGAAGGTGGATACTCAGCTTCAAAGCCACATAGCTGAAGCGGTGAAGAAGTTTGAATCTCACAATGTGAAGTTGGATGATCTATGGAAGAAACTGGATGTATTGATTAAGCATTTAATTTCACAGCAGAAAGGAATTTTGGGTAGCGTACCACGCAATAGAGGTCATTCTGAAGGTCCTAGTAATCGTGCTAGAATGGGAGAGCAGATAAACCAAGGATGGAGTTGCAATCCAGGCAATTATCATTATCCTATGGTTGAGTTCCCTTCTTTAATGGAACTGACCCTTGCTCTTAGTTACACAAAGGGGAGAGGTACTTCCAGTACCATCACATCTTGGACCCAGAGCAAAAATTTGAGATTTTGGTTCTTCACCTACAAGACAAGGTAGAGTTAGGGTACTTTTCATATCAGCTAAGTAGAGGTAATGTGAAATGGCAGGACTTCACTGATGAAATATGTAGAAGATTTAAAGTAGCTAAAAATAGTAAAATGAATCTGATGGGAGAGTTCAAAATAATTAAACAAAAAGGCATTGTTGACGATTACCTTGAGCGGTTTGAGGAATTAAAGGCCTGGATTTTTATAAGGAACCCCACACTTCTGGAAGAATTCTTCTTGGAATTCTTCATTGAAGGCCTGAAAGAGGAAATCAAACATGTGGTTAAAATGTTGAATCCTTATTCTTTAAGTCAAGCAGTAGATAAAGAGATCCATCAAGAGAGACTTTTACAAGTTCAACAGAAAAAGGATAAAGGGCAAGGCAGCAAAGGATTTGTTGGAGCGGGTTACCAAAGTGGTACTATGGTAGCATGAGGGACGAATAATTATAATGGGTCCCAAGCTACCAAGTTCTTTGAGCAAAGAAAGGCCCAGGGGTTGTGTTATAAATGCGGTAAGATATACCATGTGGGTCACCAGTGCAAGCAAAAGCAACTTAGTAATATGACTGCTGATATGGAGGTTACAGAGGTTGAATTGCACCCTGATTTGGGGTTAGTAGAAACACATATGGAATCTGATGGTGAAATAGTAGATGGGGAGGTACTGCAAGAAGCCATTAGCCTAAACGTTTTATCTGGCATAGAGGTGCCTAATACCATTAGGTTGTAGGGAAAAGCTAAGAAGAACAAAGTGACTATTCTCTTGGACTTAGGCAGCACCCACCGTTTCTTGGACATGGATACTGATATGAAGATTGGGTGCAATGTATGTGAGGCTACTCCTATGAGAGTAACTGTAGCTAATGGGAGTCATATTTTAAGTCGGCACTTTTTTCCTAATTTCAAGTGGAAGATACAAGAGGTTGAATTTGTGGACTCCATTAGTCTGGTAAGGTATTTGCATGGTGTCTCGTGTCTTGAGCCGGGGGTCTATTGGAAAGAACCTTTCTACTTCTTTAGAGGTAGAGGTATGGACTGCGTACATCTTACCCCCCCCCCCAGACCCCACCAGGTGGGAATACACTGGGTTTGTTGTTGTTGTTGTTGTTGTTGCATTAGTATGGTAAGATTGGGTGGCAATGATATCATTCTTGGTGGAGACTGGATGAAGGTCCATAATCCAGTGTTGCTGGACTTTGTAGAATATAAGGTGGAGGTGACTCACAAAGCTAAGCGGGTGGAATTGAAAGGAATGTACCATCAGGCAGAGTTGAAAAGTATGTCGTCCAGTAGTGTAAAACAATTATTCAAAAAGGGGAAAGCCATTTGGCCTCACCTTTTTATTGTTACTGCTACTAGTGTTGAGGACAAGGAGGTGATTCTATGTGAAATCCAGCTGATCTTAGATGATTTTCCCGATGTATTTGCTAAACCAAAAACCCTGCCACCACAAAGAACCCATGATCATCACATTCCATTAAAGAAGGATATAGAATCGATTAATATCAGACTATATAGGTACAATTATTTTTAAAAAGATGAGATTGAGAAACAGATGTCAGACATGTTGAAATAGGGGACTATTCAACCTAGTCACTCCCCTTTTTAATCTCCAGTGTTACTAGTTAAGAAAAAAGATGGAAGTTGGAGATTTTGTATTGATTACAGGGCACTTAATAAAATAAATATTAAGGATAAGTTTCCCATACCTCTAGTAGAAGACTTGATGGATAAATTATATGGTTCTACTATTTTTTTGAAGATTCACTTAATAGCAAGGTACCACCAAATCCGGATGAGGATTGAAGACATCTACAAAACAGGATTTGTTACACATATGGGACACTATGAGTTTAAGGTCATGCCCTTTGGGTTGACCAATGCCCTTGCAACTTTCCAAAGCCTCATGAACCATGTGTTCAGAGATAACTTGAGGAAGTTTGTGTTGATTTTTTTATGATATATTGGTGTATAGTTCTACATAATTGGAGAATCTAGATCATCTAAGAAAAGTGTTAATGGTGATGAGACATGAGAGACTCTTTGCTAAGATGCCTAAATGCTCATTTGGCCAGTCTCAAGTGGAATACCTTAGTTATATTATTACTGGACAAGGTATGTCTATTGACCTGGCCAAGATTGATGCTATTGTTAATTGGCCTAAACCCAAATCACTAAATAGTTTAAGGGCGTTCCTAGGACTCATCGGATACTATAGGAGGTTTGTTCAGTCCTATGGGATTATCAATAGACCCCTCACTAACATGTTGGAGAAGAATACATTTCAATGGAATGAGGAGGCTGAACCTGCTTTTGAACGACTTAAGAAAGCTATGACTACAGTTCCATTCTTGGCTCTTACTGATTTTAACAAACCATTCATCATTGAGACTGATGGATGCTCTAAGGGAATAGGGGTAGTATTGATGCAATTAGGGAAACCCTTTGCATAATTTAGCAAGGCATTAGGACCTAGAAACTTGGGCCTTTCCACTTATGAAAAAGAATACATGGTTGTACCAGCAGTTGTTGACAGATGGAAACATTACTTGTAAGGGGGCTATTTTATAATCAAAATAGATCACCAGAGCTTAAAATACCTCTTGGAACAAAGAGTCACGACATTATTGCAACAAAAGGGACTGACTAGACTAATGGAACTAGATTTTAAGGTACAATACAAAAAGGGCATGAATAATAGAGTGGTTGATGATTTATCAAGAAGGGTTGAAAAAGGAAGTGGTTGAATTGAGGGATATCACTGTGGTGGAACCCATAGGGATGTTAGAAGTTTGTGGAAGCTATGAGCATGAACCTACAGCTCAACAACTGATAACAGCTTTTATCACGGATCCTAATAGCAAACCTAATTTTAGTCTACAGCAGGGTATTATAAGATATAAAATGAAGCTTTATATTGGAAGGAGTATGGGACTGAGAGAGAAAATCTTTGAAGTGTTGCTTCAGTTTCCATTGGGGGGCTATTTAGGCCAACAGGGAACTTATAAGAGGATGCAAATGATTTTTTATTGGCCTAACATGAAGGCTAATCTGGTGAGATGGGTGTCTACATATGATCTTTTCCAGATAATTAAGACAGAAAACATGCCCTATCCTGGGTTGCTGCACTCTCTACCTATTCCAGAGGCTCCGTGGCAAGATATTTCTTTGGATTTTGTTGAAGTCTTACCAACTTTTGGCCATCAAAATACTATTCTGGTTGTAGTGGATAGGCTGACTACATATGGGCACTTTCTGGGGTTGAAACATCCCTATAATGCCTAAGAGATGGCTGAGCTCTTTCTTAAAGAGATCTATAAATTACATGGCCTACCAAGGTCTATTGTTTCAGATAGGGACTCTATCTTCACTAGCCATTTTTTGCAGCACTTATCCAAGGACATGGGAACTAAGTTGAATCTTTCTACTTCCTATCACCCTCAGTCTGATGGCCAGATTGAGCTACAGAACCGCTGTCTGGATTCTTATTTGAGAGCGATGGTATCCACCAAAGCCAAACAATGGCTCAAGCGGTTACCTTTAGCTGAATGGTGGTACAACACCAATCATCACACTTCCGTAAAATTACCCCTTTTGAAGCCTTATACGGCTATGTCCCTCCTCAGATTCCACTGGGTTCCACTTCACAATCAACTCATAATCCTATTGGCCTTTGCTTTGCTCAACGAAAACTAATGATTCAAGCTCTTGAGAGCTTTCTTCACCAAGCTCAGGTTTGTATGAAATTTTTTGTATATCAAAATCGTATAGAGAGGGAACTACAGGTTGGGGATTTGGTTTATCTTAAACCACAACCCTATCGAAAAACATCAGTAGTTGTTCATGGGTATTTAAAGCTCACTGCTAAATTCTATGGACTCTACAAGGTGTTACAACGTATAGGGACAGTGGCTTACCAGATAAAGCTTCCAACAGTATCCATCATCCATCCTGTATTTCACATCTCGCAACTGAAGCATTGTATTGGGCCCTCGATCATTGCTTAGCCATTACCTCCTACTTGTGATACAGATGGATGCATCTTAGCCCAACTAGTGTCCATTTTGCAACATCGCTTGGTTCGAGAAAATAATATTGCCACTGTTAAGATTTTGGTTCAGTGGTCAAATCTTGGCCCCGAGAAAGCCACATAGGAAGACTGGGGCTACTTGAAGAGTCAATTTCCAGCGTTTATGGCTCTGCACCAATCTTAAGGACAAGGTTGTTTTTTAATCGGAGGGGTAGTGTAAAGTATAAGAGAAGAAAAAGGACTAAGAAATGAATTGCGGATTGTGGCAAGTGAAATTAGGAAAGTATCTGGAGTAACTGAGATATGAGGATTTAAGGGTAGTGGACTACACGTGTAAGTCATCTGCAGAATAATAAGAGCATATGCGGGTCGCGTGCGAGTTGATCTAACGGCAAAAAAGAGGTTACAACTGGCAAGATCAACGCAGCAGACTCATAGAGCAGTTGAGAATATCTATCATATTTCCATTCAGAGTAGGGAGGGGAATTTTTAACATACTTTGGGTATTTGTCCTATCTCTCTCAAAAAATTCTCTCTCTTCCTTCTTCTGAATTCTTCTTCTCAACCTCTCAATTTTAGGTGAATCACCATGGATCGACGCTGACAACTTCCTCCATTAGAGTAGTTGAATGTAGCAGTGGATTGTAGTACTGTAATAATTCCTAAAAATCAATAAAAAGCCTTAATTCTACTTGTATTGTGCAATTTTAGTATTTTCATTACAATTTCAGTGGTAATCCATTACACTAATACAGTAATGAATACCAAATTTTAACAAAATTCATCTGTATATGTATAAACTACGAAAAAGGGCCTAAAATTCCCTTCAACTATGGAAAATGGTGCAAGAATGTCCTTCGTCTATCTATTGGGCCTCAAATATCATTTTCGCCTACCTATTGGACTTAAAATACCCCTCTCACCTATTTATTGGGCCTAAAATGCTCTTTTCATCTACCTATTGAGCCTATTTTGCCCTTTTATTTACGAAATTTATATAAAAAGGTCATCCATAAAACATAATTACATAAATAATAGTACTTTTTCTATATTACAAAAATAAAAGTTTTTTTTCATATATAGCAATTTAAGAAAATCAAAAAAGATAATTATAATTCTTAATTCAATACAATAACTAATTATCAATTCACCTTAATTTAAGGGATATATTTTCAATCTTCAAATTAAAAGTGGAAAAGAAAATCCCTGCTTTCAAAGATTTTTCTCTCTTATATTCAAAATTTAAATATTTATGAATAAACTAAGTATTCCATTATTTGCTCGGATATGTTTCATTTTATTTTCATGTATGTTAATCATCTAGTATTATTTCATTATTATGTATTTTTAATTCTAATGTAATGGGTTAACCACAATTTTTTATGAATAAATATTTATGAAATAAAAATCATTATGTTGGAAGCACATATATATCATATATTTTTGTTGTATCAACAACAACAACAAGCCCAGTGTATTCCCACACAGTGGGGTCTGGGGAGGGTAAAATGTACATAGTCCATACCGCTACCACCGAAGAAGTAGAGAGGTTATTTCCGATAGACCCCGTCTCAAGATAAATAAATAAATTAATAACAAAAAAGTCGTACTAAAACGTGAAGCAGGATGGGTGGCTTAACAAAAGTAAAGAATCAGAAATAGTAAAATATAACTCAGACCAATACAGGATAGGGGAACTAAGAGCAATAAGATATAAGAAATAAGAAAAATGAAATATGGAATGGGGTACCAGCCTAGTAGTAACCTACACTCACAGACCAAAGCCACCCACCACACCCAGTCTCCCCTGAATAGCAGCTCCTACCTATCGACACAGTCCTACGATAACTGCCCCGGCTAAACAGGGACTCTCCTAATTACATGCTACAACCCATGTACTTACCTAGCCTTCTACCCTTATCTGTGAACTCCACACCTTCCTATCTAGGGTCATGTCCTCGGTAAGCTGAAGTTGTTCTATGTTATGTCTAATCACTACCCTCTAGTATTTCTTCGGCCTCCCTCTACTCCTCCTGAATCCGTACAAGGCTAGCCCCTCACACCTGCGAACTGGGTCATCCGCACCCCTCCTCATCACATGCCCAAACCATCTCAACCTTTCTTCCCACATCTTATCCTCCACCAAAGCCACTCCCACCTTCTCCCGAACAATCTCATTTCTAACTCTATTCCCTTTTGTAAGCCCACAAATCCAGCACAACATTCTGATTTCCGCCACCTTTAATTTTTGAATATGGGTGTTCTTGACAGGCCAACACTCAGCTCCATACAACATGGCTGGACGGACTGTCACTCTATAGAATTTTCCTTTAAGCCTAAGGGGAACCTTTCTATCACACAACACTCAAGAGGTGAGCCTCCACTTCATCCAACCAACTCTGATACGATTTGAGACATCCTCATCAATCTCACCATTCCCCTGAATCATGACCTAAGATACTTAAAACTATCCTTCTTACATACAACTTGGTA
Organism: Capsicum baccatum var. pendulum; assembly: GCA_030864225.1. Classification (NCBI taxonomy): domain Eukaryota; kingdom Viridiplantae; phylum Streptophyta; class Magnoliopsida; order Solanales; family Solanaceae; genus Capsicum; species Capsicum baccatum. The sequence goes on from CM061557.1 coordinate 52,495,188, forward strand.
ATCCAACCTCACCACCACTTTATCTTCCTTCCTTAAGTCACTAAAATTGCACTCCAAATACTCCGTGTTGGACCTACTTAACCTGAACCCCTTAGATTCTAGGTTTTGCCTCCATACCTCTAATTTTTCATTCACACCCCTACCTCTCATGCATCTCATCAATCAGCACTACATCATCTGTAAATAACATACACCAAGGTACTACACCTTGAATACTCCACGTCAACACGTCCATCACCAGCGTAAATAGTAATGGACTAAGAGTCGAACCCTAATGCAACCCTATCTCGATCAAAAAGTGCGCTGAGTCTCCTCCTTTTGTTTGCACCCGATCCTTCCCTCCATCGTACATATCCTTAATAGCTCCGATGTACGCCATTAGAACCCTTTTCACCTCCAAGTATCTCCAAAGAACTTCTATAGGAACTTTGTCATAAGCCTTCTCCAGGTTGATGAACACCATGTGCAAATCCCTCTTTCTTTCCCTATACTGCTCCACTAATCTGCTCACCAGGTGGATTACCTTTGTCGTAGAGTGACCAGGCAAAAAACAAAACTGATTCTCCAAAATGGACATGATCTTCCTCAATCTCCGCTCAACTACCCTCTCCAGAATCTTCATAATATGACTCAACAACTTAATATCCCTATAGTTATTGCAACTCTAAACGTCCCCCTTGTTTTTATATAACGGAATCATCTTGTTTTTCTATAATGGAATCATCGTACTCCATCTCCAGGCCTCAAGCATTCTTGTAGTCTTAAGAGTATCATTAAACAAATCAGTTAACCACCTTAAGCCTACCCCACCCATAAACATCCAAAAATTTACTGGAATCTCATCGGGCCCATTGCCCTACCCCTCTTCATCCTACAAATAGCCTTTCTGACCTCCTCCACCTTAAAACGTCTACAGTAACTGAAATTACGAATCTCTTTCGAATGCTCTAGCTCCCCTAACTCAATGCCTCTGTCTCTTTCCTCATTCAAAAGTCTAAGAAAATAATCATGCTATCTCTTCTTAATATGAACATCCTTCACCAAAACTCTACCATCCTCCGCCTTAATGTACTTCACTTGGTCGAGGTCACGACCCTTTCACTCCCTTGCCTTAGCAAGCCTAAACAACCTCTTTTCCCCGTCTTTCTTCTCTAACCCCGCATATAAGCTCTCAAAAGTTATTGTCTTAGCAGCCATAACTGCTAACTTAGCCTCCTTCTTTTCCACTTTGTAAACCTCCCTATTCACCCGCTTCTCTTCTTCATCTTTACTCTCAAACAACTTAGCATACGCCCCCTTCTTAATCTCTACTTTCTTCTTAAAATTTTCATTCCACCACCATTCCCCTTTATGACTTCCTACCCTCCCCTTGAAATACCCAACACTACTCTAGCGGTCTCTGTGATGCAGCAGGCAGCCTTATACCATCTAATATCCATGTCATCCTTACACTCCTACACCCTCAAGCCTTCTACCTTCTCTCCTATCTCCAGTGTGCTAACTAGTGTTAAGCCACCTCACTTAATTCTAGGTCGACCCTCCCTAACCCTTCTCTTTTTTATTTTCTTGATAATCAAGTCCATCACCAGAAGGCTGTTCTAGGTCGAAAGATGCTCACTCAGAATGACTTTGTAGTCCTTACATAAAAACATATCCCCCTTCCTAATTAGCATAAGTCAATCTGAGTATTGGTTATCGCACTTCTGGAAGTAATCAGGTGATCGTCCTTCTTCGAAAAGCTCGAATTCACCAGCACCAACCTAAAAGCCCTCACAAAATCCAATAGAGTAGCTCCCTTACCATTTCTATCACCAAAACTATAACCTCTATGCACATCATCACAACCTCTCGGAAGAGCCCCAATGTGCCCATTAAAGTCACCCGTAGTGACAATTTTCTCCAAGCTAGGCACGCTTCTTACCACCTCATCCAATGCCTCGTAGAATCTCACTTTCACCTCCTCTTCCAAACCCACTTGCGACGCACAAACACTATACACGTGCAGTGAAAACCCCCCAATGACCAACTTAATTATCATCAGCCTATCACGGATCCTCTTAAACTCTACTACCTACTCTCTAAGCTCCTCATCCACTAAATTCCTATTCTATTCTAACTCTTACTCCCTGAGTACCACAACTTGTACCCTTCCACATCCCTCGCCTTAGACCCTACCTACTTAGTCTCCTGAACACATGCAATGTTAATCTTCTCCTTCTTAAGAATCTTGACCAACTCTACAGACTTACCCTGAAGGCTCCCTATGTTCCAAGACCCTACCCTTAACCTATCTTCTTTTGCCTCCTGCATAACTCTACCACCCCTCGCCGTACTAGCCCTACCACCCGACCTGGATTGCATATCCCCCCTACTCTTTCCTCTTTACCTCAACCCAAAATAACCCTCAACCCTAGCTCCCTCGAACATGACCCTATAACACCATTAATCCTGATAGCCACCACTCAAAAAATAAAAAATACCCAAGTTGACAAACAAATAGAGCAACCATAGGAAAATAAGGAAAAACAGAAAAATAGTAAGAAAATAGAAGGCACACACAAAATATTCTATCCAGCCTAATATCTAGAACAATAAAACACTATCTACCAATATGCAAAAGCAGCCCATCAAAACTAAAATCACAAGCAACAAAGTGATACAGAGAATCAAAATGGTAAGAAATAACTAAATATCAGAGTTCAGATGTCATTGGGGTACTCCTGCGTGCTGCTGGTTTTAAAAATTTTGAAGTCAAATCTGGTTACCGAAAAAAGTCATCGGCAAGTAGCTGCTAGTGCGTCGTCGAAGTTTGCCGAAGCTTTTTCTGGCTATTGTCGCAAGTCTAGAATCTGCTGACATGTTGTACGTCATCTTCCTAACCTATTATGATCGATGCTTCCCCTTTACATGGTTGTCAGAGTAGAGATGGCAGGAACCCCGAATCCTACCAGCGATAGCAGCGAAGAGAGTGTAAGAAGGAATGGGAGAGAGAGAGAAGAGGTAGAGAGATCTTAGGGGAGAGATAGAGAACAAGGGGAAAAGTACCCTACCTGTTGCTGGTGCATCTACACCGGTGCCGGCATCGGAGATAGCCGGCCAGTCAACGCGAGCTGTACGGCTCAGGCGTAGTGAACGTTATATTGCAGAGTGAATGTTAGAGAGAGAACGTTAGAACTTCTAAAAATTCATATATTTTTGTTTTATGAATATAATTAATGTCAAATTCAGATTATTATTATTATATTATTAAAATAATTTTTGCACCATTTGATATAATATCAAATGGTGTGTGATATTATATCAATTGGTGCAAATGGTTTTTGATATTATATCAAATGGTGTAAATTGTGCAAAAAATATATAAAAAATATCATAAATATTTATCTCACAAATTATATAAAAAATATAATAATAATAATAATATGGAGTTTATATTAATTATATTTATACTAAAAAATATAATAATAATAATAATATGAATTTTATATTAATTATATTTATTCAACAAAAATATGTGATATATTTGTACTTTCAAAAAAATTATTTTTATCCCATAAATATTTATCCATAAGAAATTATGGTTACCCCATTATATTAGAATTAAAAATATACAATAATAAAATAATACTAGATGATTAACATACATGAAAATAAAATGAAACATACACGAGCAAATAATGAAATACTTAGTTTATGTAAAAATATATGAATTTTGAAAATAAGAGAGAAAAATATTTGAAAGCAAGGATTATCTTTTGGACTTTTAATTTGAAGATTGAAAATATATCTCTTAAATTAAGGTGAATTGATAATTAGTTATTGCATTAAATTAAGAATTATAATTATCTTTTTTTATTTCTTAAAATGGCTATATATGAAGAAAAAAAACTTTTCTTTTTTTAATATCGAAAAATTACTATTATTTATGTAATTAAGTTTTATGGATGACCTTTTCATATAATTTGCCTAATTAAAGGTCAAAATAGGCTCAATGGTTGATGGGAAGGGCATTTTAGACCCGATAGATAGATGAGAAGGGCATTTTAGGTCCAACAGGTAGACGGGAAGGGCATTTTAGGCCCAATAGGCAGACGAAGGGAATTTTTGCACTATTTTGTATCGTTGAAGGGCATTTTAAGCCCTTTTTCATAAAAACTATAATTTAATCACTTCATTAATTTGGTTGTAGTCCTTAATCAGTGGTGTGGTTTTACTTATATGATGTTGGGGGATTTTATTTGTGTTATATAAGTTGTGGCACTCTAGATAGCTAACATGCCTTTTTTACTATTATTCTACTTGTTGAAGTTATTAAACTCTGTAAATTGAACTAACAAACAGAAGACTGTGTTAAATAGACCTTTTAAGTCTACTATTTAATTAAATGGACCGTGAGTTTTTTTATTTAGGGAGATGGTTTATTTTGTTAGGGCTATTTATCAAACGGATCGGATGGACCATTACACTTAACGATTTGGCCTATCGGTTATCAGTTTTAAAATATATAGATTCACTAGCCAACCAATTATAAGATATCGATTGGTTCAGTAATGGATAAATAATTATCGGACGGTTATCGGGCGATGTATCGAACCTCCACAATTTGACTACAAAAATAGACAAACAGTAGTAATATATCATGATAAAGAGAAGGCTTTTCTAACTTTCTATGCAACATGATTGTGCAGGGAAGAGACTACTAAGTCATTCTACTACTTGTACTTGGAACCTCCAAGAAAAAAGCACAATATAGCTTTAGTTTTGTTAATTTCTAAACCAATGTATATATTGTTTAAAAATATTTTGTCTCTTGGTTGTGTTACTTTGCCATAGTAATCTACACTATGGAACGTTAAAAGCACAAAAACAGTCAATTAAAGCCTTTGCTTTGCAGAGATCTAAAATTCGAAAGTTTATATTAGCTAATTTTATTAGTTTAATACTTACTCCTAATAACTTTTGCAAAGCACAGAACCAGTCAACATTTTACTGTCGCAGAATATGTTAGAATATTACTTTTACTCCTTATAACTTCTCTTTAGTTTTTAATAGATTTAGAGTTAATTAGTAATGGGCTTTAGGTTATTACGCTAGAATTCAGATATATTAGGTTTAGAGTTTATATTTTATAATAATGTAATATGTATTTTAATTTTTATATATCTAGGTGGAAAAGTATAAGTATATTTGGTAATTCTTAACGGGTTAACAGTTTATTCGAAAAGGAAATTAAGTAATCCATCCGCACACCGATAAGCCATTAATTATAAAATTCTAATCCGTTCACCAACTGTTTATCCGATAAGCCAACACTAATAAGCCAATAAGTCAATTTTACGGTTGGCTTATTGGATATGTTTTGGTTTTGAATAGCCCTAAATTTTGTGAATAATTAATTTTTTTTGTGATTTAAATTTTTTTATAAGTTTTAATAATTACAAACTAGTCCACAAAGGGAAAAGACAGCAACTGAATTAAAAGGTGAAAAATCTTCCATCAAAAAATCTTTCATGAGAATTCATGACCATATGCGAATCCGGCGCATCTCTCCTAACAAACAGGTTATGTATCTATCAGACAGATTTAGATTTATGGCTGATTATACGAAAGAAAATATGAGGTACATTCATTTTTTCAAAGATAAAGAAACAACATAATATATTAAAGAGTATGTTGGACTTATAAACTAGAATATCAAGAATTCATGACCATATTCAAAGATGACACATCTCTCCTAATAAACAGATTACAAATCTATCAGATAGAGCTTAGACTTGTGGGCGATTATACAAAAGGAATTATGAGGCACATTCACTTTTAATAAAAATAAAGGAATTATATGATATATTAAAGAGTATCTTGAACATATAAGCAAGAAAATAAAAAATTCAAGACCATATACAAAGATGAGGCATCTCTCTTAACAGACAGATTACATATCTATCCGACTGATTACAGACTTGTATACGATTATATGAAAGAAAACATGAGGTACATTCACTTTTTCTAAAACTAAAGAAACAACTTGATGTATTAAAGAGTATTTTGAACTTATAAGCAAGAAAATCAAGAATTTTTGACCATATGCGAAGCCAGCGCATCTCTCCTAATAGATAGATTACAAATTTATCCGATAGAACATAGACTTGCGGGAGATTATACCGAAGAAAATATAAGTTACATTCACTTTTATCAAAAATAAAATAATTATATGATATATTAAAGAGTATATTGGTATTATAAGAAAGAAAAATCAAAAATTCATGACCATTTGAGAAGCTGACACATCTCTCCTAACAGACAGATTATGTATCTATCTGACAAATTATAGATTTGTAGGTGATTATATGAAAGAAAATATGACATACATTAATTTTTAGGTCCGATACTTTTTAATATATTATTATGGTCTACTTTTTAATTACTTTTTTAATTTTTAAATGATAAAAAGACAAGGGGCTCATTTTGCAAATTGAGAACTCAAAGAGGCTTTTCAGCCAAAATTTTCCCTAAAAAATATAATAGTTTAATATAGTGGATCTAATGTTACAAAATTTGGATCTATTGTGCTATTGGTTAAAGAAAAGATGGTAGATTATATTCTAATGTTATTTCATTAAAAAGTTAAAACATCGGTTTATAGTCCTAGTGCATTATGATGATAAGATGCCGGATTGATGACCTTATACGCCTTTATATAGATAAGACATTGAGTTTGAATCTCAATGCATCATATTATTGATATAATTATGGATAAGGTAAAATAATATATTTTTTGTGAAAATAAATGAAATTTATTTCTTTGAATATGCTTCATTCCCTGATATGAATGTGATAGCAGTACATAATATGTTTGAAAGAAGAAAAGTTCTTAAATGTACGAATATAAGCATGGAGAGATAATATGATAACAATCATTAAAAATAATATTATTTTCACACGCTTATTATGATTATAAGATTTGTTAGAGAAAAATTCTTTACATTATATGTATGCCTCGATTTACTTCTGAGGTAGCAATATCTTAAAAGAGGTTATAAGTTATTATAATTTGATATGCTTAAGGCATGAATATATTCCATTCCCGAAAATGAGAATTTTGATTATTATAAATACAGATATACATCCTGGGGTGAATGTGATTGTGTTTAGTAAACTTATGATGAACTAGTTCGTGATGGTAAAAATATCACAATTCATCTCCAAATGAGGCAGAATAATTGAAAGATTGAATATCTCCAAGCTACTATGATAAAAAAAACACGAATGTGAAAATTTATTCGAGCATGGTGAGATCACATGCTATAATAAACTAGGAGTTTATTGATAAAAAAAATACATGTCATAGTAAACCAGAAGTTTACTTACGCAAATATCACATGCCATGGTAAACTTGAAGTTTACTACTATAAATCAGTTCATAAGTTTGCATGAATGATTATGGCATTCCGAGATGTACATAATAAGTGTTAGACTTATATTGAAGAACTAATATATTCTTCAATAATTGTTATGTTGATTGTTCGCATTATATGTTGGCTGGACCAGCGAATGTTGGGATTGGATCCCCTAAATTCTGAAAAGTATAAAAGGTAAATATGGGCCTGTTCACCTATCATGTGATATGTTGAAAAGATGCATTAGTAAGATTATCGCATGTACATTTATCATCTACCTATGGTTTGATATTAATAAAGTTGTTTGCTCAGCATATTGAGTTAAGAGTATAATTTTTAGATTGTGTAATCAAGATAATTCATCTTGATAATGTTGGCTTGACATTGAATTCCTTTGATAAATAGTTGAACCATTGCTAACGAGAACAAAGATTCATGTGTTGGTTTGAAATATGATATGTTATATACAAAAGTATGTGTACGCATCAAACCTATAAATAATGATTAATTCTCCCTCAAAGTTGGTTCTAAGTCAGGAACTACATAATTTTGATCTAATAGTTTTAATGTATGGTATATAATTAATGGATATACCATGAGGCACAAAGATAGATTCCTCAAAAAAGATGGAGGGTGTATGTTAGTTTTCTTAAAGGGGAGATTATAAGCCTTAATGGAGTATGTTAGAAATTACAATTAGATTCTTATTCAAAAGATAATTCAAGTCAAATGTCAGAAGTATTTGATAACTCAAATTAATCTCATATTTAAGCTGCAAGTACTTCTATTATGTGTCCCTAAATAACAAAGTCTACGCATACTTAAAGTGTGGTAGATTAATCATTTCCAAATTAAATAATCCTTGAAAAGCATAAGGAGGAAATAATAAAAATAAGAAGGTAATGTGCTCTTGAAGAGACTACAACATAACACTTTATGAAATCTTATGATAGATTCAGGTACCTAAAAATAATGAAGGGGTCAGATCTGAAAATATTATGTCACTTTGTGAACCGACATAAAATGATATATCATCGATGATTTCTTTGATAAAATATTGAGTAGTATTTTAAAAGATTTTGTTGCTACAAACCCTAGGATTATTTAAACATGTTGGCATAGAAATATTTATCAAGTGACATAAAAGGATGCATCTTGGTAAGCATAAAACTTATTTGATTTGCATTCTAGACATTTAAAGATATCACGCTTGAAATGTTGAATATAACAACTTGACGAAATTTATATGAAAACTTTTTTATGCATTCAAAATGTTTGATGTATATTAAAGTTTCTAGAAAATTTATTTATAATACTTATATTGCATAAATTTATAACTTAAATATTATTGAAACTTTGGAAAAAGTTTCAAAAAAAACAGATTATTGCTGCTATAGTGAAATTTTCCCATGTGTTTTTATGAAAAAAATAATATCGGAGTTTGTTGTATTTGTTGTCTATGTTGATGACATAAACCTTATTGGAACTCTAGTAGAGCTTCAAAAGGAAATTGATTATTTAAAGAAAGTTTGAGATGAAAGATCTTCGAAGGACAGAATTGTGCCTTGGTTTGCACATTGAGTATATGACAAAAAGTATCTTTGTCCATCAATATGCCTATGCAGAGAAGGTATTTACAAGATTTTATATAGATGGAGCACATCCATTAAGTACTACGATGGTTGTTCAATCACTTGATATGAGTAAGGATCCATTCTAACCTCAAGAAAACAATAAAGAACTCATTGGTCCCGAAGTATTATATCTTAGTACGACTGGTTCACTAATGTATCAAGGCCTGATAAAAGATTTTTGGTTAATTTGCTAGCAAAGTATAGTTCTGATCATCCTAGGATACATTTGAAAGGACTTGATTCTGCATATTTTTCTTTGTTGTGTATTTTGACCATTTAACCCCTCTTGATAGTTGCTATGTGATATTTATGGAGTGTAGAAATAGTTGGAATGCTTCCTAATGTGATTCAAAATTATTTTTGCGAGTTTGTGATTTTTAGACGTTAAAAAGGGCTCATAGTTGACTTTTACCAATATTTTTTATTTTGTGTATTGGATGGCTAAATTGACTACACTAGTACATCCCAAATGTCAATTTTTAATTGGCAGCATGGTGGGTGTGATTTTTTGGCTTTTGGATCTCATACTTGGTTTAGAAAATTATGAAATTGGATCTTGGGGGCCAATTTTGTGAAAACAATCTCCTTACAAAAGTCTTATGTCGCCTTTGAGTTCGGAACGTCGAATTTAGTCTACTAGCATATTTTGTTTTCCTTCATGGGACTCTGAAAAAATTCCTAGGGATTGATCCACAACTTTCCATTATAGAAAATTTGTTGATACAACAAAATCCTATGCAGCCACTTTAGCGGCCATGGGACTGCTAAAGCAGTAACCATTTTAGCGGCCTAGGCATCGTTTAAGCGGAGACCCAGTTGGCAGCTCACTACCGCTAATGGACCTTGAAATCTTTAGCAGTCTCCACTTTAGTGGTAGGGGACCGCTTAATCACCCCAACACAATTGGGATGGACCTCTAAAGGTCAACTCACACTTAAGTTGTCAGTGCTGGGAGTGTAAAAAAAACTCATTCTTCTTCCATTTTTGAGACTTTGAGCTTTGGGTTGAGAGGATTTTGGATGATTTATTTTATTTGGAGCTTGGATAAGTCCAAATCACTATTTTAATTGTTTTACTTCAATTTAGCCATCTAAAACTCGTTAAATTATGATTTCAAAAGTGGAATTAAGGAAACTTGGCCTAGAAGTCCTAAAATGATCTTTCTACAACTTTAACCTTGTTTTTACTTGGTTTTTATCCTATGGGCTCCTTTAATCATGGGTAAAGTTTTTATTAATAAAAATTTTGGTTTTTCCCTTACTTTTTGAAAACCTATTTGTACGGTCCGTTTTAACCCTTACTCAAAAATAGTCAATATTAATGTTGTTGGCTATCTTTTGATGCGTGAATTGTATAATTCTATATTTTAGTTGATTCCGAGGCCATTCGAGAAAGAGAGTCTTCATGTAGAATGACTTTAGGCTTAAATTTTGCCATCACCGGGTAGGTTATGGCTTAACTTTGTTTAGAATAGATTGAGTAGTTAAAATTTATATAAGAGCATGTTATGGGTATGGGTAATAGTCATGGAAATAATATTACACCATTGTGTGCCCACGTGGGGCTTGTATTATTATTGGTGGTGATTTGAGATGATATTTACTATGTATGGCCCGTGTAGGGGCCTTATCTGACATTATTGGCCTTGTGTGTACGTTTGGTTACTTACTACATGATAAAAACGCCTAAGATGAGGATAATGTGATATTAATGATGTCATACTTGAGTTTTTACTCTAATGGGACATTGCTTATACAAAATCATGGTTGGTAGAGATATTGAGTGGATTCTAAGATCACGTTTAGATGTATTGAAGGGATTTTGAGATCCTCATATTGTATTAATTGTGATCACTACATTCTCATATCATATATACATTCAATAGATATTGGTACTATTGTGGAAACACTAATTTTGACAAAAATAAGATATCTTGATAAAACCCTCTGACATAGGCTATGAGTTAGAGACAAGATATGGATATTTAGATTACAATTGAGTATTGAGATAGTATATGGATTATGAACCCACCATGGGTCCTACCTGTAAGCCTCGGGCTTGGTAGGGGTATATGGATGTTATGTGATAACCTTAGTCACATCACATCATCATTATCATCATCATTGCATTTCATATATTATGTATCTTCAGTGCTGAACTTTTGTTTTTAATTCAATGCATATTTATTTTGATTCTTTTATTTACTTGTTTCCTTGCTTATATGTTATACTTAGGACTGTTATAGGAGACGGTTTGATCTAATATTTGGGGCATTTTTAGATTGAAGGTAACGTGCTCATAGTCTGTATTTATGTATCTTATTTTCTACTTTGCTCAATTAGCCTATTATACCTACTTAATATAAGTGGATCATATTTATCCCTACTATGCCCTTTCAATATGGATCCAGGCACAAGTGCATTGCATGGTATCTCAGTTGGCCACTCTACGCCTATAAAGTTGACCTTAGACCTTCTCCTATCTAGTTATGTATTTTTTAGATTCTGAGATAGAGTTGTAGTTTTTTGAATTTTCAATTGTACTTTAAAAGTTTGAGTTATATCTAGATTGTTCTTACACTGTGACACCATTTTTTGGGATGATTTGTGGTATTTATTGTTATTTAGATTTTTGATGCAATTGTAAATGTATGGTCAATCTTTACTCTAAAAGTCTCTCCTTGGGAATTATATTATGATTTCTTATTACATATCGGTTTGGGTGATAAGTGATATCATGACCTTGGTTTTTGGGTCATGACAAATCGGTATCAGAGATACTTTTATCTGTCTCATAAGTAAAAGGGATTGGGTGCCAATTAGAGCCTCGTAGATTAATATGTAGATGTCTGTATCTATCTTCGAGAGGCTAAAAGATATCTTTAAGAAACTTTCATATTTTTGTTCCTTATCATGCAAATTTCTCCATACCCTATATTCTAAACAAAGTTTTACTCCTTTCTACACAGATGGTGAGAACTAGATCCTTTAAGGTTGGGATACTAAGCTAGCATCCGAGGGGAGATCCCAGCTAGGGGATGAGTCAAGGGTTGTGGACGGACTCGATATAGACGTCGAGCTCATGAAACTTTCTCTTTCAAAAGTAGTACTAGAGATATCTCCCCTGAACCTGAGGTTGAGTATGCCAGAGATATGAGCCCTACTTAGGTTTATCAATTCTTTTACTAACTCGTTTGGAGGGTGTTCCTTTGAGTTCTCCTAGTATTTCTCCAGCTTTGAGTATTGTACCTCCATTTGCACTAGAGACTACTTATGGAGTTCCTTTGGTTTTAAATATAGTTCCTTCTTTGGCATTGATATCTGCTTATGGTATTCTGTAGTCTTTGAGTGTTGTTCCTCCTTCTATTCCAATATTTGAATGTGGTATTCTGAGTCTAGGAGTTTAGCCTTTATTTATGTTGCCTCCTCATCTAGGATCACAATATGCCAAATTCACTATGCCTCCTATTGCTTTGGGTCCTGTTAAATAAAAAAAGGTTTGAGAGATTTACTTGCTTAGGTCCACCCACGTTCAGTGGTGTTGTAGGCGAGGATGCCTATGAGTTTTTTATTGATTATCAATAGAAGTTGTATAAACTTGACTCACTCAAGTTGCATGGAGTTTCTTACACTTCCTACCAGTTGAGAGATATAGCCATAGATTAGTGAAGCTTACATGTTAGTTACAGACCTCGTGGTTCACTCAAGATGTCGTGGGATGAGTTTGGTGAGGCATTTAGGGACAGGTTTGTGCCATACAGTTTGAGGGATCAGATAAGAGATGATTTTTGCATGGATCCATCACTGTTGTTGAGTATGAGGTATGTTTACAAACCTTGTCTGGGTATTCTATTGTCAGTATTGCCACCAAGTCTAAGAAGATTTAAAAGTTTAAAAGGGGATTGGACACTATTTTTTAGATTGCTACTGCCAAGTCGATGGTGTTAGGGTGTTATTTCAAAGTATGGAGGATAATGAAAAAATGACTAAGGCTATTCTTCAAGCTTCTTAGGGAGATGCCAAGAGGGTGCACTACTAGAGCAAATTTAGTGCACCCTTTAAGAAAGAGATTTCAGAGGCTCTCATGGGTGCCATGGTAAACCAGTGTAGGAAAATTTGCAGGGTTCAAGTAATATGTCTTTGAGATCATCCTAAATTTGTCATTCCAGCCTAATAGTACTTCCTCAAATTGAGTCAGGCCATATAGCCAAGGATTTCCCCTGTCATGCTTTTAGGCCTACTCCTATATTGGTAGCGAGAGGTGAACCTTATAGAGGTAGAGGTTCTATAAGGGGTACGTGAGGTAAGATTATTGGTGCCTGTGGTGGTGGTCATAGAGATACTTATTCCAATAGCAAACGGCTATACTAGCCAGACCTAACGCAGAGGCTTCCAACATTGTTATCACAGGTATTATCCTTGTCTATTTTAGATATATATTTGTGTTATTTGATTCGAGATCGACTTTCTCCTATGTTTCTACAAAGGTTACTTTGGGTTTTGGTTCTACTGGTGAGCCTCTTGCTATGCCTATTCAAGTATCTACCCCGTAAGAGACACTTTAGAGGTGAATTGGGTACACCAATCCTGTGTTGTGACCTTTGTTGGGAATGATACTAGGGTAGATCTGATCGTCCTATATGGTAAATTTTGATGTCATCTTGGGTATGGATTGGTTAGCTCCCTATTATTCTATTCTAGATTTTTATGCTAAGATTGTGACTTTAGCTTCATCGGGTGTGCCAAAGATAGCTTGGAAGAGTCTGCTTCATTGGGGTCTAAAGAAATTTATATTTGTCCTTCAGGCTTGTCACATGGCAGATAGGGGATGATTGTCATATTTAGCCTATATTGGTGATACTAGTATTGATTTACTGCATTCTTTGGGTTCCATCAATATTGTCCGTGAGTTTACGAAAGTCCTTCCAACGAATCTGCCTATATGCCTCAAGTTGAAGGAATTAAAGGATTAGTTTCAAGGACTATTGGATAAGGGATTTATCTAACTTGTTGTATGACCTTAGGGTGTGTTTATCTTATCTATGAAGAAAAATTATGGGTCTATGCATACGTGTATTGATTATAGATAGTTAAATAAGTTGATAGTTAAGAATAAGTATCCTCTTCCTTGTACTGATGATTTTCTTTATTAACTTTAGGGTGCTTTGATGTTTTTAAGATTGATTTGAGGTTTGGGTATCACTGATTAAAAATTAGAGATATGGATATTTAGAGGATAGCTTATCGCACTATGTACGATCATTATGAGTTCTTGGTCGTGTCATTTGGTTTGACCAATACCCTAGCCGTGTTGATGGAGTTGATAGAGTAGGTATTTTGATGGTATCTCGGCTCTTTTGTCATTGTATTTATAGATAACATCTTGTTTTACTCTAAGAGTGAGGATGACCATGTGTAGTATTTGTGGATTTTACTTTAGAGATTATTAGATGAGAAGTTGTTTTATAAGTTCTCCAATTGCAATTCTGGCTGGAATCTATCTCTTTCTTAGGTCATGTTATGACTAATGATGGGATCATGGTCGATTCGACCAAGATTTCAATGGTTTATGATTGGACTAGGCTACTTCTCCTATCGAGATTTAGAGTTTTATTAGTGTATCGATATACTATCGAAGCTTTGTTAAGTGTTTTTTATCTATTGCGGCCCCATTGACCAGGTTGATTCAGAAGAAGATTTTGTTTTAGTAGTCCAATGCTTATGAGGCGAGCTTTCAAAAGCTCAAGGATTTATTAACAACACTCCAATCTTGACTTATCCTAATAAGGGTGTGGGATTTATCATTTTTTGTGATAATTTTATGTTGGGTTAGGTGTCATATTGATGGAAGAGGGTAAGGTGATTGTATATTTTTCATCTCAGTTAAATCCCCAAGAGAAAAATTGCACTACCCATAATTTAGAATTATGCGCAGTTGTATTTGCATTGAATTTGTGGAAACACTATTTGTATAGAGTCCATTGTGAGATTTTCTCGGATCACCGTACCCTTCAGTATTTCTTCACCTAGTGTGATCTTAATATGAGTCAATGTCATTGGCTTGAGTTGCTTAAGTATTATGCCTTACTATTCTCTATCATCTAGACAAGGCTAATGTGGTTGCAGATGCTTTGAGGTAGAAGCCGACTAGTATGGGTAGCATAGCGCATATTTGGACCTAAGAGAGACCTTTGGCCTTAGAGGTTTAGTATTTGGCTATCCAAATGGTTATGCTTGATATTCATCTCTTGAATGTGTTTTGGCATTTGTGGAAGCTAGGTCTTCCTTGGTGGAGCAGATTCGGGCTGATTAGTTTGATGATTTTAGTTTAAGAGTAATTTAGGATAAGATATTGTGAGGTTTGGATAAGGAAGCCTCACTTTATTCTGATGGTGTTTGGAGGATTGGAGGCCGAGTATATGTGCCAAGAGTAGGTGATTGGTGGTTTTCATAGCTTGTTGCCTATGTTGTCAGCAGTCTAAGGCCGAGTATTTGAGGCCTAGTGGTTTTCTTCTGAGTTTACCCATTCCTTAGTATAGGTGATAATAGATGAGTATAGACTTCATGATGGGGTTGCCTTATAATTTTTGATTGACCAACTCTGCCTATTTCATCCCTTTTTAGGTTTTTGTCAGTACTTAGAGATTGCCTTTTATCTATGTTTGTGAGATAATTTATATCCATGGTATACCAGTGTCTATTATCTTAGATAAAGGTTTAGTTTTCACATCTCACTTCTGGAAGGCATTCTAGGAGGAGTTGGGTACCCAGGTTGATCTTAGCACAACTTTACACCCATAGATCGATGGGCAGTCTGAGTGAACTATTCAGGTATTGGAGAATATGCTCCATGCCTGTGTCATAGACTTTGGAGGTCAGTGGGAGAAGCATTTAGCCTTGACAAAGTTTGCATATAATAATAGCTATAATTTTAATATTGATATTGGACCTTTTGGGGTTTTAAATGGTATGCACTATCGCTCTTCGATTGATTAGTTTGAGGTTTTAGAGATTAAACCTTGAGGTATAGAGTTGATTCTGAGTCTCTGGATAGAGTTCAGATCATTCAAGACAGACTTCGAGTGACTCAAAGAAGCAGAAATGCAATGTGATTCATAGACTTTGTGCCTCAAGATTTAGTGTTGTTGATCGAGACTTCCTTCGTGTTTTGCCTATGAAGAGCGTGATGAAGTTTTGGAAGACGATCAAGCTTACCCTAAGTATATTAGGCTATTTGAGATTCTTTGGGCTATTGAGGATGTCGCTTACGAGTTAACATTACCCCCAAATTTTCAGATGCTCATCCAATTTTTCATTTATCCATGATATGACGTTATATATTAGATGAGTCTCATGACATTTGCTGGGACACAGTCCAATTAGATGAGAGTTTGTCCTTTATTGAGAATCCAGTCTCTATTGTAGCTCGGGGTGTTAGATGGTTGCATTCTAGAGATATTTCAAGGGTTAAGGTTCAGTGGAGACACCGTTCTGTATATGAGGCTATTTGGGAGGTCGAGTCTGAATTGTGCAGTACTTATCCCCAACTTTTTGTTGATTCAGGTATTTCCCTTGCCATTAGTTTTAGTACGAACTAGATTATTAGTGGTGGATATTGTAAGGAATTGATTCTATGAATTTTCCCCTTTTATATGTTTTGACCATTTTTCCTCCCCGTGTTTGCTATATGATTTTATGGGGGTATAGGAATGGTTGGCATGGTTCCTAATGCAATTTGAAATAATTTGTGCTAGTTTGTGGTTTTTAGAGATTTAAACTAACCTAGGAAAGTAACAAATAGTAAATATATAACAAGGGAGAGTTTTATAAATTAGTATTCGATCTGTAAATAAGGAGTGCATTTTTTTCACTATCAATTACACAAATATCGTCATGATCGATTATTGATCCAAACAAAATTGAGGAGTATCCATCTATTCTTCAAGATGAAAATATAAACAAAGTAACTATTATATCATTACTAGATCACAATGTATTATACCAACTTTATTTAAAGACTAATGAAATACTACTAACGGGAATATAAACTAATACAACCAACAGAAAAGTAAAAGACTCAGAATATTGCACATTCATCACTGACAAGGTGACTAACATTTCCTTCATGGATTTCAAAGAAATCTATAAAATCTAAATCCATAAGCTCAATATTATCTTCAGAGATAAAGTTTGCTTCTACATTGATATCTATTTTTGTAAGGGACGGCTGATAGAGATTAATTAGATAACTTGGTGTATATAGGTATGTGACCAGTGCCCCTTTCCTCCACACTGATAGTATTTATTTTTTTGAATTTTTCCTTTGCACAACTTCAGTATTTTCACCCTTCCTTTTACACTAATGGTGCTAAGGGTCATTATTTAGTTCAATAGGATCATTAAAATTTCTTCCTCGACCACGACCATGACCACGACTGGAGCCAGTACCATTACATCAACTTTCATGATTTTTCATCAAAACATCATTGTGTTGTTATGCAACAAGAAGATGCGAAATCAGTTTAGAATACTTTTTGAGGCACATCTCTCGGTATTGTTGCTGCAGGAGCATACTTGAGGCTGGAAATGAAGAGAATCTTTTCTCCGGAATGTCATGATCGATGATATTTTCTCCACATAAATTTAATATGTTTTAATTATAAACATAGCAGAATTATATGAAGTTATATTTTATAATCTAGCAATCTCAAATGGGTCCATTCATTATGTGCCTGTGGAAGGACGGTCATCTTCCGGTGGTCATATCTCTCATTTAGATTATTCCACAATATAAGAGGATCCTTAATGGTAAGATATTCCATTTTTAAGCCCTTGTCAATATAATGATGAAGAAATATCATAGCCTTGGCATGGTCTTAATTCGATGCCTGATTGTTATTTTTGATATTATCTGCTAAACCCATCGCATCCAAATGGATTTTGGCATCAAGTTCCCAAGATATATAGGTTTTGCCTGATATATCTAGGGCAACGATTCACGTTTAGATATATTTGACATTATTTTAAGAAAAATTAATTCTTATTTTTAAATATCATTGAAAAGTTTTTTGCAGAAACTTGTGTTGATAACGTGATATAAAATAACCTAGGAAAGTAACAAAGAGTAAATGTATAAAACTCTTTCTTGTTATATATTTACCCTTTGTTACTTTCCTAGGTTAGGACTCATAGTTGAATTCGATCAATATTTGATCTATGTATTGGATCACTAAATGAACTGTGCCAACAGATCTAGAACGTTGATTTTGGGTTGGTAGTGTGGTTGTTGTGATCATTTGGCTTTTGGATCTCATTTTGACCCTTTGTTTGGAAAATTGTGAAATTGGGTATTGGGGTTAATTTTGTGAAAACAATCTCTTTCCAAAAATCTGATGTCACCATTGAGTCCAAAACTTTGAATTTATTCTAGAAGCTTATTTTGTTTGCCTTCATGGAATTTCAAATGGATTTCAAAGTATTGATCGGTAAATTTGCATTTTAGCAAAGTTGTTGATACAGAAAAATCAGGTGCAATCGCTTTAATAGCCATGGGACCTTTAAAGCGGTAGGCACTTTAGTGGCCCAAGCAGCACTTATGGTGGAGGCACGACTGTCATCCCACTACTGCTAAATCAGGACTTAACCTATTTAGCGACCCAACACAATTGGGCTAGACTGCTAAAGTGGTCAACCCACACTTAAGCAGTGATCGCTTAAATAGTCCGCAATGGAAGTATAAAAAAAAAAAAAATTTCTACCATTTTTTAGACTTTGACCTTCGGGATGAGAGGGTTTTGGATGATTTTTTTTATTTTTGATCTTGGATAATCTCCACATTACTAGTTCAGTTATTCTATATATGAAATGGTTTTTCTTCGATTCTAATCTCGTTCTTAACATGTTTTCACATAGGTTATCTCCTATAGGTTCCTTTAATCATGGGTAATGTTTTTATAAACAAAAGTGTTGATTTCATGCTTTTATTTGAAAACCCAATACAAGAGTTTTTTTTACCCTAACTTAAAAATAGGCAATATAGTTATCATTGGTTTTCTTTTGATGCGTACATTCTATATTTAAATGTTTTAGTTTATTCTGAGGTTGTTCGATATAGGAAAGCTCCACATTGAAGGATATGGCTTAACTTTCTTCAAACTGAGCTGAGTAATTATTGTTTATATAAGAGCATGTTATGGATATTAGCAATAATCATGTAAATGATATTATACTATTGTGTACCTATGTGGGGGCTATATTGTTGTAGGTAGTAATATGAGATGATATTTGTTGTGTATGGCCTGTGTGGCGGCCTTATCTGATATTATTGGTTTTATGTATGAATTTGGTTTCTTCCTTCATGATAGAAATGCCTAAGGTAGGGTTTATGTGATACTAATGATGTATTAATTGAATTTTTTACTCTGATGGGATATTGCTTACACAAAATCATGGTTGGTTGATATATTTATTGGATTTTAAGCTCACGTGTACATGTATTGAATTGATTTTGAGATCTTCATACTGGTTAGGTTGTGAGTATTACATCCTCATATAATACATACATCCATAAGATATTGGTACTATATTATGGAAACACCAATTTTGACAAAACTGAGATATTTTTACGAAACCCTCCACCATAGCCCATGAGTTGGAGAAGAGCTATGGATATCGAGGTTGGGATTGAGTATTGAGATATTATATGGTTTGCAAACCCACTATGGGTCTTACCTGCAAGCACTGAGGCTTGTTAAGTATATACGGAGGTTATGCGATAGCCTCAATCCCACCATATCATCATTATCATCATCATTACTTTTGATACATCATTCATCTTCAATGTTGTACTTTTGCATTTAATTTTATGTATATTTATTTTGTTTCTTTTATATACTTGTTTCCTTACTTATGTGCTATATTTAGAACAATTAGCGGAGATGGTGTGAGCTACCGTTTAGGACATTTTCTAACTGCTGGTGATGTACTCATAGTATGTATTTATGTATTTTATTTTTTACTTTACTTAGTCGGCCTATGATACCTACTAAGTACAAGTGGACTGTACTCATTCTTACTGTACCCTTTCTGTGCAGATCAAGGTATGAGTGCACCACGCGGTAGCTGAGATCGTACGGAGATTTTTTGATACTTTGAGTTATTGGTTGCTCTACGCCTTCAGATTCGACATTAGACCTCCTCCTACCCAGTATATGTCTTATTTTGGATTTTGAGTCAAGCTCTTAGTTTTTAAAATTTTCAATTATACTTTCAGAGTTTGAGTTGTATCTAAATTATTCTTACATTGTGACACTAGGTTTTGGGACCAAGCATACTATTCGATTAGATTTTAAGTGTTCTGATGTTTTTGAAGATTTATCAGAGGTTCGGGTATCACCAATTGAGGATTAGAGCTTCAAATATTCTAAAGATAGATTTTTAGACTCGTCATTATGAGTTATTGGTCATATCCTATAGGTTGACCAATGCCCCAGCCACATTCATGGAGTTGATAAACTGGGTGTTTTCACAGAATCTAAACTCTTTTGTCATTGCATTTAAAGATGATATCTTCATTTACTCCAAGTGTACAATCGATCATTAGGAGCATTTGTGAATTGTACTTCAAAGACTAAGAGATGAGAAGTTGTATGCTAAGTCCTCCAAGTGCAAGTTTTGGTTGGAGTATGTCTCTAACTTGGGTCATGTGGTGATAAAGGATGGTATCATGGTCGATTCGTCCAATATTATAGCGGTTCATAACTGGGCCAGGCCAACATCTCTTACCAAGATTCAAAGTTTTATTGGTTTAGTAGGCTACTATTGGCATTTTTTAGGGTATTTAATCAATCATGGTTCCTATGACCAAGTTGACTCAAAAGAACATTTCCATTTAGTGGTCTGATAGTTTTGAGGAGAGCTTTTAAAAGCTCAAAAATTTATTGACCTCAGCTCCTATCTTGACTTTACCCAAGGATGGTGTGGAATTCACCATCTTTTGTGATGCTTATAGTCTTGGGTTAGGTGTTGTGTTGATGTAGGAGGGTAAGGTGATTGTATATTCTTATCGTCAGTTGAAGCTTGAAAAGATGAATTACCCTACCTTTGATTTAGAGTTGTGTGCGGTTGTTTTTTCTTTGAAGTTGTGGAGGCATTATTTGCATGGAGTCTGTTGTGAGATCTTTTTGGATCACCATATCCTTTAATATTTCTTTACCCAGCTAGATCTTAATATGAGCAGCGATGTTGGCTTAAGTTTCTTAAGGATTATGATCTTGCTATTCTCTGTCATCCATCCAAGGATAATTTGGTTACGGATAACTTGAGACAAATATCAATTAGTGTAGGTAGCTTGGCATATCTTTTGACCTAGGAGAGGCCCTTGGCTTTAGAAGTTCAGTCTTTAGCTAACAAGATGGTTAGTCTTAATATTTTGATATTTCGACACCTGATGTGTGTTGGCCTTTGTGGAGGCTAGATCTTCATTGATCGAGTAGATTCAAGCTCATCAGTTTAATGAAATTAGATTTTTAGTAAATTGGGATAAAGTGATGAGTGATGAGGCTAAGAAAGCCTCACTTAACGCCAAGGTATTTGGAAGATTGAAGGTCGGGTTTGTGTGCGAGAGTAAGTGATTAGGTGAGATTGATTTTGGAGGAGGCTTAGTGTTCTAAGTGTTCCATTCATCTAGGAGTGACTAAGATTTATCATTTTAATACCCCATAATTATCATAGCTCAATTCAGCCCATAGTATATGTACAAGAGGCCTAGAACATGAAAATTTGGCTGTGTTGGAGACTTAGTTTTATTTTTGGCCTGTTAACTTCGTTGATCTTTTTAAGTGACTTTCCTAACTCCGAGACGTAATTTTTTGAGTTGATTCATGTTAATAGGTGTAAGTAGCATGTCTCGGGTAAGTTTTGAATTTTTCAGACGAGGTTTGGACCACGTTTAGATACCCAAAATAGCAGCTCATCGCAATTGGACCGCATCACGGTAAGTAGGGCTGGGCGTCCAGTCGGTTCGGTCTGATTGTTTAATATCGGTTCAGTTTATCGGTTTTCAGATTGACAAAAATGACATCCATAACCAAACCGAAATAAATTCGGTTTGGTTTAGTTTTTACAAATTCAATTCGGTTATTTCGGATTTTTATTTCGGTTTGAAATATTAAAGTAGTTAGCCTCTCTTTATCATAACTGAGCATTTAAAATTGATAGTTTTTATAGAAAAATTATTTTTTTCAAACCTTTTTTTCATTCCCAAATATAAATAATTATAAATAACTCAACATGGATGAAACAAAATGAAATAATCATAAGCTTAACATAATACATAACGTCATTAATCATTATATATAATATAACCTTGCATAAATAGTCTACATAACAACGCAAAACTCATAAAAATAGTCCATGAAACAACATACTTTCTAAATAAATAGTCCAAAGTCACCAAAATAGTCCATAAAATATTTTAGTCACTAAAATAATTCATAAACAGCCTGCGGGGTATGCGAATTTGTTGTAAAATGTTAATTGTGAATGTGAATTACTAAATATTATATATATATTATATATATAATAAAATATATATTATTTATTTATAAAATTTTGGTTTTTCGGTTTAAACCAAAAAAATGTTTAACCGAAAAATCGAAATTCTAAAATTACAAACCGAATCCGATCCGTAAAACCAAAAAACTGAAACCGAAATTAAATTTCGGTTTGGTTTTTTGGTTTTTTTGGTTTAAACCAAAATATTCCCACCCCTAGCGTTAAGTATAATGATAGTGGGGTCACCGCATCGCGATGAAGATCAAATCGGCAATTGTTAGATACCATCAAGTCATCGCTATTGCACTGCTTCATGGTGAAAATCACTATGACAGCCTTGGCATATTGCGGTGAAGTCGAGTTCCAGTTATAAATTTTAAATTCCAAGGGTAGTCTTGTCATTTTCCCTCACCCAAATCATTCCAAAAACATGAAATTAAACCCCAAAGGACCATTTTATGTCCCATTATTTATAATTTCTCTCAATTGAAAGCTATTCTCTCTCAAGAACAAACTCTAGCCCTTCAAGATTCAAGCTCAAGTTTCAAGAAAACCACCAAGAATATTCAAGAATTCTTCAATTAAGGTATGTTAGATGTTCATCCATGGGTCCTTTCACCCATGAAGTCCAAGAAACAATTTTCAAGTTTAAAGATTTGGTTTTTACATGTTATTATGAATTATATCCATGAACTTCTATGAATTTTGACTTTATACCAAGTTTACATGTGTTTTTCATTGGAATTAGTCTTTGACATATTTGAAGGGTGAAAATTGCTTGTTAAATCCTTCACCCATGATTTTAATATTGAAGTTATGTTACTATCATATGTTTTAAACAATTTCTAGGCTTTAACTCATGACCCTCATGTGTTTGGTGAAATGCCTAAGTAATGATTTCAGGATAATGCTTACTTATTATGGTTTCAAATTCTCTTATGTGTTCTTATTGGTTTTGCTATTAAATCTTGGGGGTTATGAATACCTGAAAACTTAGTTGTTTACTTAGTTTCAGTATTTCCATAATGGTTTTGGATATATTAGAGTATTATCAGTCCAATTAGTATATCATATTAGTAAGTTTAGCTCAATCCAGTAATTAGAGTCAGTTCAGTTGGGAGTAGGATTTAGCACCCAGCAAATCAAGGGATGGGGGCTCACCTGCTAGGTGAGGGTGTGACCTTTAGTAGCAGTCCCTATATTCCAGAATGACGTAGCTAGTGCAGGTTTGAGATGTTAACCTACTAGTTGAGGGTTAACCTATATCTCACTAGAGCACCTACTAGTAGAGGGTGACTCATTAGTCCTTCAGGACTTAATTTCAGTGGAACCATACAGCCAGTCCTAGTATCCGTGGCATGGTATGACACCCTCCCAACTAGGGTCATAGGTTGGACCCCAATTAGCTAATATTGGGGCATGTTAGTTAGATTATAGCTCCCACAGTCTCAACCCGATATTCAGTTCAGAGTTTAGTTTTAGAACTTGCTTGACCATGACATACAGTTATTAGTTGTTCAGTATCAGTATTTTAATATTTTAGGTTACAGACTATACCAGTATTATGTCATATGCTTAGTCATGTATCCTCAAATTTTACAGCTTTCTCGCATACTATACATCAGTTATCTCATGCCATTTATTTAGTAAGTATAATTCATGCATATGAGCCAGCATATTATTCTAACCTTATTCAGCATACCAGTACATTCAAAATACTGACCACATACTAATTTCTTGCGCTATGATGTCTCATATCATAGGTTTGGACGCTTAGGTTCTCGACCGCACTTAGATATTCTAGCTCATCAGCAGCAGTGGTGAGTCCGTGTTTTGAGGACCATTTATATTTATTTTAGTATTTTAGTCCAGTTATTTAGTTAGTCAGAGATAGTTCAAGACTTATCCCATCAACTCCATATTCAGTCAGTTTAAAGGTTTTTCAGACTAGTACAGACAGATAGTTTAGTTTTCATTTGCTATTACAGTTGTTTCATCAGTATTTATTTTCAGTTGCTAAGACCTTATAGCATTTTTAGTTAAATTCATCATAGGTTCTTTGTTATTTTATTGTGTGCTCACAGCAAGTACCAGCTTATGCGTTAGCTTATGGTCCTTCAGGGCCATAACAAACATGTGGCATCTAGGGTGTATTCTTGGAGCATTACAATCATGAGTTAATACAACACTACTAATGGTTGGAATGAGAAAGAATATAGAGCAATTTGTAGATCGTTGATTATGCTGTCTGTAGGTAAAGGTCGAGCAATTAAGGCCTGGTGGTTTTCTTCAGAGGTTACCCTTTCTCTAGTAGAAATAGGAATGGATCACTATGGACTTTGTGACTTCTTTACTTCATACTTCTCGTGGTTCTAACAGTGTTTGGGACATCGTGGATCGATTGACCAAATCTGCTCATTTATTTCTATTTAGGTTTCCTTCAATGTTGATATGTTGTCCCGTATCTATGTTCGTGAAATAGTTCATATCTATAGTATATCAGTGTCTATTATATCAAAAGAGGTTCAGTCTCTACTTCTCACTTCTGGAAGGCATTTCAGGATGAGTTGGGTACCCAAGTTGATCTAAGCACAACTTTTTACCCCAGACTGATGGTCAGTCGGATCGGACTATTCAGGTTCTGGAGGACATACTCCACGTTTGTGTTATGGATTTTAAAGGTCAGTGGGAACAACATTTGGCCTTGGCAGAATTTGCATATATTAATAGCTACTATTTCAGTATTGAGATGGCACCCTTCGTGGCCTTCTACGATAGGCATTTTCGCACTCCAATCGGTTGGTTAGAGGTTTTTGAGATTTTTCCTCGAGGTACGAACTTTCTATGTGAGTCCTTGGATAGGGTTCGGGTAATTTAGGATAGACTTCAAGCGGCTCAGAGTGGGAAAAAAATTTTATGTGGATCTTAGACTTCTTGCCTTGATATTTAATATGGATGATCGAGTCTTTCTTTATGTTTTTTCCAAGAAGGGAGTAATGAGACTTAGGAAGAGGGGAAAGCTTAGCCCCAGGTATATTCGGTCATTTGAGATTCTTAAAACTATTGGAGATGAAGCTTATGAGTTATCACTGCCCCCAAATTTATTAATTTTTCATCTAATTTTTCTTGTTTCCATGCTATATTGTGATATCTTACATGATTCTCATGTGACGCGGTGTAGTTAGATGAGAGGTTGTCCTTCGTTGACAAGTCGATCTCTATTTTGGCCATGGTTGTTAGACAATTGCATTCTAGAGATATTTCAATGGCTAAGGTCCAGTGGAGACACTATTTTGTAGATGAGGCTACTTGGGATGTTGAGTCTGACATGCATAGTAGTTATCCCTAACTTTTTATTGATTCAAGTATTTCTCTTGTCCTTAGTTATTGAACGAACAAGATTCTTAAGGGTTGTTATTGTAAGGACTTGATTTTTGTGAATTATTCATTTTTAGGTTATTTGACCATTTTACTCCTCTCTGCGGTTGCTAGGTAATGTTTCTTGAGTATGGGGATGATTGCCACAGTTCCCGATGTGATTTGTGTGAGTTTGTGACTTTTGAAGGTTAAAAAGGCTTTATAGTTGACTTTGGTCAACATTTGTTGTTCTATGTATCGAATGACAAAATAGACAGTGCCAGCAGATCTAGAATGTCGATTTTTGGTTTGTAGCGTGGTTGGTTCAACTTTATGGTTTTTATATCTCATTTCAACCCTCGGTTCAAAAGAATGTGAAAGTAGGTCTTAGGGGTCAATTTAGTGAAAACAACCTCTTTTTGAAAATACAACGTCTAGATTAACTATAGAACATCAAATTTAATCTAGTATCATATATCATTTACCTACATGAAATTCTGAATGAATCCCGAGGGCTTGATCCACAACTTTGCATTTTTAGCGAAGTTGTTTGTGCACCAAAAA
The DNA here is from genome assembly GCA_030864225.1 of Capsicum baccatum var. pendulum. NCBI lineage: Eukaryota > Viridiplantae > Streptophyta > Magnoliopsida > Solanales > Solanaceae > Capsicum > Capsicum baccatum. Next base: position 52,521,693 of record CM061557.1, read on the forward strand.
CTTGGTGCGACCGTTTTAGCAGCCCAGCTACCGCTAAAGCGGAGGCCAGTTGGGCAGTCAGGTACCACTATAGGGGACCCTGACCACTTTAACGGCAAGGGACCACTTTAGAAATCAACCCGAGCTAAAGTAGAGACCACTTTAGAGGTCAACGCTGAGTCAGCTATAAAATAGTAAAAAAAAAATTCAATTCTTCTTTCATTTTTGAGACTTTGGGCTTCAGACTTTAGAGTTTTTGGACCATTTCTTCCATTTTCAAGCCTGTGTAAGCCCCAAATTACTCTTTCAATTATTTTACTTTAATTTTATCATCTAAAACTCGTTAAAATGCAATTTCCAAAGTAAAATTTGGGAAATTTAGCTCGAAAGGCTTAAAATGTTTTTCTTCAATTCTAACCTCGTTTGTATCCCATTTTCACTTGGATTTCCTTCTATGGCTTCCTTTAAACATAAGTAATGTGTTTAGCAATTAAAATTCTGATTTACCCTTTTTAGAAAATTCATTTCAGGGGTTCATTTTCACTCTAATTTTAAAAATAGGTAATATAGGTATCGTTGGCTTTATTTTAATGCATAGATTCTATATGCGGCCCATGTGTGGGGGACGAGGTTCTGATATTTTTGTCTTGGAGTATACGTTGACTTGTTTTTTTATGATAGAAATTCCTAAGTTGGAGTTATTGTGATAATAATTAGGTTTTACCCGCATATTTCATTCTAATAGTACGTGGCTTATATTGAATCATGGATAATTGACATATTGAGTAGATGTTTGAGCTCGCATATATGTATATTAATTGGATTTAAGATCTTCATACTGGTTTGGTTGTGAGTATTATATCCTCATATAATACTTACATTTATGAGACATTGGTACCACTGTGGAAATACTGATTTTTGATAGAAATGTGATACTTTTACAAAACCATTTGTTGTGGCCCATGAGTCGAAGAAGAGACATGGATATTGAGACTGTACTTGAGTATTGAGATTGTACATGGGTTGCAAACCCCTTATGGGTCCTACCTGGGAGTATTGCTCGGTAGGTGTCTCATATCATCATCATTATCATCCTCATTGCATTTCATACATTATGTATCATCTTTCTTGAGCTTTCGTGTTTGATTTTACGTATATTTATTTTGTATATTATTCGTACTTGTAACCAGTGTATGTAATATATTTAGAATTATTAGTGGAGATAGTCTTGGCTACTGTTTAGGACATTTTCTGATGGCAGGTGACGTGCCCATATTGTGTATTTATATACTTTATTTTTCACTATACTTAGTCGGCCTATATGCCTATTGAGTACTAGTAGATCATACTCACTCTTATTGTGTCCTTTCAGTGCAAATTCAAGTATGAGTGTGCTACGAAGCAGCACAGTCAACCTCCTACCCCATCCTATCTGGTTTATGTCTTGTTTTGTATTCAGAGACATACTTATGTTCCCTTTTCGGTTATCAGTTGTACTTTCAGACGTTGAGATGTATTTAGATTGTTCTTACATTCTAACACCGGGATTTTAGGATGGTTTATGATATTATTGTGTTTTAGACTTCTATTACTATTGTATATGTATGGTCTACTTCGTTCTAGAAGTCTCTCCTTGAAATTTGTGTTGATTTCTATTTCATATTAGTTTGGGTGATTGACTTATTTGTCAAGGCTCAACCGTGATAGAAGCCATCATGATCCTTAGTGTTTGGGTCATGACAGAAATAAATATGGAATAAATACTAAATAATTAATACAACAACAACAACATACCCAGTGTATTCCCACCTAAATACTAAATAATTAATGATCTACAAAATTTATTTTTCATGTAAGAGGCCAATTCTTAAGATACCACTTGGCATAACTTCATGCAAAACTATTCTCTTTTACTATATAACTAGTTCCGTGTGGCCCGTGCTAAGCCCGGCCCCAACGTCATGATATAAAAATAGTACATAATTTATTAAATAGTTCTCCTCCATTCCAAAGTAATTGACTTATTGGGGTATGACACACCCCTTAAAAAATCTTTTAGGACATAAATTGTAGGTTATTTTTCACTATTATTCTTTTAATTGTTCTTAAATTACTCTCCTAGAAAATATGACATACTTAAGAACCTCATTCAATGAAAGGGTGAAATTAGAAGAAAAATCAAACATGTCTCTTGAACAATGAACAATTCATTTATTTTGGACATTGAAAATAGCTCAACAATTCAATTATTTTGGAATGAAGGGAGTAAAATTTATTTCATAATTTTCAACAACATAATTAATTTACTGTTATCCAGATTAATCATATCTTATTGATAAGTTTTCATAACTATTAAAGTTTTGCATTTGACCCATGTTTATAAGTTTGGGTTCAAAACTACTCCCTTTATTTTAAAATAAGTGGCTTTTAAAAATATTTATTTCAATTTAGTTTTTCCATTAATGAAATCAAGAGCATTTATGATGTTCTTTCAATAGTACCTATATAGTTAAATGATTACAACATGAAGTGTATAAAATCAAATTTATATTTTTAAAATATAAATAAGAAGACTAATTTGGTAAAATAAGCCCCTCATAAATTTTTTCTAAAGGGGAGTGTTAACTCAACTAGAACAACTATTTTAAAAGGGAGGGAGTAACATAAAAAGCAAAATTTGTAATTACTTTTTTATTTCTTCACTTTTTGTGATATTAAGTTAATGAAAGAGTAGTTCAAGATTTCCTCCAAATTTCTAAAGTTTAAATCATTGTATAGGAGTTGTTGCAAGTTAAGAACAATTTTCTTATATTTTCAAATCGATTCATAATATAAAAGTTGTTTTCATCAAATGTTTTTGACAGTGCGAATCTGGATTAGTCGGGCTTCAATGCGGATACCGAATACTGGATGGGTAACCAAAAAAAAAAAAAACATTACAAAATTGACAAAAAATTACCTTGTGAGTACTACAAAAACTCTTCATTCTCCCCCATATATATTAGTAATATAGATATGAAATAAATATTAAATAACTAATAATCTATAATTTATTTTTGTTGTACAACACTATTTCTTGAGACGTCACTTGACATAACCCCATGCAAACTATTCTCCTTTATTATATATATAGATTACTGATTTAAAATACTTATAATGCACTCTCTGAATATTTGTATTTTATTTTAGTTTACAATAGAAGTCGATGTGTTAATAGGCATGGTAATTAGATTGTGTGTTTAATAGGAGACATATCCTAGTTTTTATATAAATTTAAATGCAAACAATACAATAAGTTCGTGGATGAAAATAATTTTCTCTCCCCAACTTTGCTTTAAAAATCAACCCCCCCCCCAACTCGTACTCCCCCTTTATCTAAATTGAATTTTTAAAATGAAAATTTTGCCCCCTCATCATCAATTTTTTTCTTATTTAAAATCATCATATTTTTATCTTTTTAAAATTCATGAAACAAATCCTTCATATAATATGAACATCATCTTCTAGGCGAAAAAAGTGAGAAATACTAATTAAGTATTTAAGCTAATGATGATCTATAATAAAATAAATTAGCATCATAAGAAAATTAGTTTTATTAATATAATCAAAACTCTAATATCTATTTTACAAGTGAAAATAAAAAGTAATATAAACTTTATAAATATATTTCAATGCATAAAATACAAAATAATTAATAAAAATTAGGCCAGATTTTAAAAGATTATATTTGCTTAGACTTTAAATTATAATTTATGCAATACTCTATTAATGACAATCACAATTATTTATATAGGCAATAGATAATACTCGTTTCATATCACTTGCCGCTCATATTAAAAATAATTATTTTAATTTACTTGTTCAATTTATGAAATCAAGAGAATTATATTATATTTTTTCTCACCCTTAGTATTAAATAAGCACATAAATTAGTAGTATAGACAAATTCAAAATTTCAAAGCATCACTAATAAGGTTAATTCAGCAAAATACACATTTAAATAAAATTTTCTTAAGGATTGTATCATGTTAAAAAAAGTCAAGTAATATGAAATGAAAATAGTAAGAGAGTGGTTGTAACGCCCCCAATTTTCTGAACTGGACGCTACACGGTGCTTATGACCCCGGGGGACCACAAGCTAACCCATGACTGATATTTGTACCTGTATAGTGCAATTCATGACATAATAATGTGGAAAACATGCACAATAGGCCATAAGGTACAACTGAAATAATATAACATCCATATGGGAGAAAAATACCCAAAACAACTGAAAACTAAATCTGAAAGCTAAATCTGAGCAAAAATCTGAAAGCCTTTAAGTACTATCTGAAATAAGGAGTTGAAGGAACATGTCTCCAAATAACTCCGTAAACTGATAACTAGCTAAAATAATAATGAATAAATCCAATCATATAGTCCTCAGATAAAGAGGAATCACTGAATCTCTGCAACTGGAAATGCTACGGCTATTGCCGAACTGGAGCTCGTGTCTCTGAACCTATGGTGTAACATAAAAAGAAAGCACCATAAAACAAATACACCAGTACGAGGGGATGCACTGAGTATACGAGTGAGGTAGGCTAAATATAAATAAGGTTTATATGCTTGAACAATGCTAACTGATTGACTGATATGAACGTAAGAGTGCAAACATACATACATAGTAACTAAGATCGTGAGTACATAATGTCTAAATCTGTACGCTAATACATGGCTGGAACCGTAGTTCTGATAACATGGATGACTGTATCTGACAGCCCTAAATCTTGTTGAACTCTCTGAGTTTCATGGTATAATTGAATTTGACCGTATCTAACAGTCCCGACATACTGATATCTGAAGAACTATTTGAGTTCTTCACTGAGACTGATACTGAAACTATGGGAGGTAGTTGTTTAATCGACATGCCCCATGTATACCATTACAGATAAGATGGGGCCCAATCTCTGTCCTGACTAGGAGATGTCAATACTGCGCCACTGGTAAAGACAGTTGTGAGTGACCCTTATCTGAAAAGTACTCAAAGTGAGAACGATGGGAGCCTAAATGAATAGGTTAAGCCACCTCATCAACCCTAATCTAACAGTCTAAGATGTCTCAACCTACGCTGGCTACGTAGTTCTGGAACACAAGCATGACTGTTAAGGATCACACCCTAAAACTGGTAGGTGAGTTCCCATCCTGGGTTCACTCGGTGCTAACTTCTACTCCCATCTGAAGAGACTAAACGTGATTCCACTGACTGTACATGGACATATTAACTGACTTCTATTGACTAACGGAGTAGTATTATTATCTGAGAGTTAACTGATATCATGAGATTTTTGAGGTTTCCTGACATGACTGACTGAGTTCTATAGATTATAACATAACTGAGATTTTCATGACAACATGACATGGCTCTAGGCACACAGCTATATTTTTCGGGTACGAGTACCCCTAGGACTAGATAGAAGGAAACTGACACACATGACATGATTTGATCACAAGATTTAAGTCCACAATTTATAATATCATAAGTAGGGGATATCATATTTCATATAGTTATTCTACATCTTAAACATTGTAGGGAATACATAGATATATTTCGTGTGCATATTCTATATATCTATTATCTTGCATGCTTCATACCAACATAATAGCAATACACGAAAAGCATAGAATTCATATTGAAGTATATAGCTAACATGAACTTGTCATTTAGACATCATAGAACCATACAAACATGAACTTCTAGCATCCTAAGCATTTTATCAAACACCTTGCATGCATTCTTTAAGGCATAGGTGGGTTTCATACTTGAACCATATTAAACCACCTAAAGTTCATGGTTTTCAATTAACAAACATATATATTCCATGTAAACACCTTTAGACATCACATTCAAACTTAAAACAACAATTGTCAACATATACATACTCATATCACCACAAAAAATTTACAAAATAATATTTAAAACATTGTTCTTGAGCTTTATGAATGGATTGGATCCATAGATGAACACTATGCATACCTTAGTGATTGAATCTTAAAAGAGATCTAATGTTTTTGTAGGTACTTGAAGAATTCCTTCAGTTTGCTCTTGAGGAGATGATCTTAAGACAAAACCCTAATCTTGTGGTTGAGAGTGTAAGAGAGGGTTTTTAAGATGCTTAAATATAGAAAAAGTGGGAAAAATTATGCCTCTTTAGGGTTATAAGTCATGAATGGTGAAGGAAAAGACCAAAATACCCTTATGAAATAAATTCTCAGTTGCTGAAAATCATAGCTAACGACATTTGTGACAAGGCGTCAAAAGTGTGGTAAGCCATCAAAAATGTCGTCACACAGGAGCTAGAATTGATGGTTTCTTCCTAAGTCTGATGACCTTCGTGGTAAGGCATCACAAATGTGGTAAGCGACCACGAATTTCATCACTTAGGAGCTGGATTTTGCCTAAGGCTGACGACCTTCGTGGTAGGATGTCACAAATGTGGTAAGCTACCACGAATGTCATCACTTAGGAACTGGTTTCTGCCTAAGGCTAACGACCTTCATGGTAGGGCATCATAAATGTGGTAAGATACCACAAATGTCATCACACAGGAGTTGGATTCTTCCTAAGGATGACAACCTTCGTTGTAGGGCATCACAAATGTGGTAAGCTACCACGAATGTCATCACACAGTTTCCAGCCTGACATGTTGGAGTGAAATAGGAATAACTCTTTTCTCCGATATCGTATATAGGGAAAATTGGTATCATTGGAAAGCTAATTCAATTATATATCTGTTGATTGGTGATGACATCAAAAATTCCAAGTATTATGAGAGATATGCTTTTTGAAGTTGACTATACCAATATTGTTCTCAAGAATTCAATCGGTAAGGAATGTTTTGATTCGTCTGATAGTTGGGAGTTATTTGAAGCCTTAATATACATCTAACCAACTTATAAAACTATAAAATAACCATCATGTACTTTGCATGATCTTGGTACATGGCTATAATATTGATTTTGATTTTTTTAGCGTATTACAATATCTCCTCCTTGGAAACATTCGTCCTCGAATGATGCCTGCTTGAGAGGGGAGAAAAGATAAACGCCACATACACTGATCATGCTCAACTGGCATATGATTTAGGACTGAATTGAATTCTAAACTGAATATAGCCCAACTGAACATGCATATCTGATTCATGACTGATAAGCTGAACTTATGAATGCATCATAAGCTATGCACTGATACTTGATACAAATTTTATATTGGAATTTTGAATATGTAACTGAATAAGTTTAAGGAAAATGGTTACCTCAAGCTAAGTCTGAATTAGTGGAGAAAATATAAGGGTACTTGGTTCGCATACCTGCTTCTGCTTCCCAAGTAGCTCCCTCCATGGACTAATTCCGCCAAAGATCCTTGACTAGAGGGACTTCTTTGCTCCTCAGCCTACGAGTCTGAGAGTTGAGAATTTTGACTGGAATCTATTCATAAGAGAGGATATTCTAAATGTCAATGCTCTGAATAGGGACTGAAACTGCTGGGTCACCTATGCACTTCTTGAGCAAAGAGACATGGAATATTGGATGAACTGAGGCTAGATCTGAAGGCAATTTGAGCTCATAGTCTACCTTACCGAAGTGACTGAGAATCCTAAAGGGACCGATATATCGGGGCCTGAGCTTTCTCTTCTTGCCGAATCTCTTCAGTCCCTTTATGAGAGAGATCTTGAGATAGACATAGTCATCGACCTCAAATTCGAGATCCTTTCTACGAACATCCGCATAAGACTTCTAGCAGCTTTAAGAAGCCCAGAGTCTTTTTCTGATCAACTGAACTTTCTTTAAGGCATCGAATACTAAGTCAGGCCCTATGACTGCAGTCTCACTAACTTTGAACCAACCGATCAGAGACCTACATCTCCTACCATAGAGAGCTTCGAATAGAGCCATCTGAACATTTGAGTGATAGTTGTTGTTGTATGCAAACTCAACCAAAGGCAAGTGGTCATCCCAGTTTCCCTTGAAATCAATTGCACACACCCTTAGCATATCTTCTAGAGTCTGAATGGTCCTTTCTACTTGACCATCTGTCTGAGGATGAAATATTATATTGAGATGAACTTGGGTACCAAGACCCTTTTGGAATGCTTTCCAGAAGTAAGAGATAAACTGGATACCTCTGTCTGAGATGATAGATAGTGGAACACCGTGTAATTTGACCAACTCCCTAATATAGAGTTTGGCATAATTCTCTGCTGAGTAAGAGGTACGAATTGGAAGGAAATAAGCTGACTTGGTCATTATGTCTACAACAACCTAAACTGAATCATGCTGATGACGTGTTCTAGGCAAACCCATCACAAAGTCCATGTTCACATCTTCCCACTTCTAAGTAGGAATAGTGAAATCCTGCAACATCCCTCTTCATCCCACTCCACCAATAGATCTCCCGTAAGTCTTGGTACATCTTAGTGTCCCCTGGATGAATAGATTATCATGCACCGTGCGCTTCTGCAAGAATTCGCTGCCTTAAGTCATCTACACCGGGAACACACAGACGACCCTGACAATGAAGAACACCATCTCCCCCTTGGGAGAAAACCTCTACTTCCTGACTCTGAACTGACTCTTTTAGCTTGACAAGGCTAGGATCCCTGTCTTGCTTCTCTTTCACCTCAGAAACTAGAGATGACTCTGAACTACTCTGAACACATACACCACTCTCTAAAGAGTCGACTAAGCAAATGCCTAGTATGGAAAACTGATGAATCTCCTGAGCTAATTTCTGTTTACCATCCTCAACATGGGAAAAACTACCCATGGACAGTCTACTGAGTGCAACAGCCACTACATTGTCCTTGCCAGGATGATAAAGGACACTCATGTCATAATCCTTCAAGAGCTCTAATCACCTTCTCTGACAAAGATTAAGATTTTTCTGGGAAAAGACATATTTAAGGCTCTTATGATCTGTGAAGATGTCTACATAAAAACCGTATAGATAATGCCTTCAAATCCTTAAGTCAAAGATAACTGCTGCTAACTCAAGGTTATGAGTAGGATAATTCTTCTCATGAGGCTTTAACTATCTGGGGGAGTAGGCTATGACTCTACCTTTTTGTATAAGGACACAACCTAAACCTACTCTGGATGTATCACAATATACTAGGAATCCATCAGAACCGTTGGGAAGTGCTAAAACTAGAGATGAGATGAGTCAATTTTTCAACTCCTGATAACTCTTTTTGCAACGTTCTGACCACTGAAACTTAACCTTCTTCTGAGTTAATCTGGACATAGGAGATGCAATAGAAGAAAATCCCTCAACAAACTGTCGGCAGTAGCCAACCAAACCTAAGAAAATCCTGATATCTAATGGAGAGATAGGGCGAGGCTAGTTTCTTACCGCTTCAGTTTTTTGAGGATCTTTTCTAATCCCATCACCCAAAATAATATGGCCAAGGAATTCTACTGATCTTAGCCAAAATTTGCACTTACTAAACTTGGTGAACAACTGGTGATCCCTGAGAGTCTGTAGAATAATTATGAGATGGTCTAAATGATCATGCTCTGTGCGAGAATAGACCAGAATATCATCTATGAAGACTATGATGAATGTATCCAAGTACTGCTTGAACTCCCGGTTCATCAAGTCCATGAAAGTTGCAGGGCCATTGGTAAGACTAAAGGACATGACTAGAAATTCAAAGTGACCATACCGAGTATGAAAAGTTTTCTTTAGAATGTCACATTCTCTAACTCTAAGATGATGATAGCCTGATCTGAGGTCTATCTTAGAGAAATAACTGGCACCCTGAAGTTGGTCAAACAAGTCGTCTATCCTAGGAAGCGGATACCTGTTCTTGACCGTGACTTTATTGAGCTGACGTTAATCAATACACATTCTGAGAGAACCGTCTTTCTTGCACATGAATAAGACTGGCGCACCCTATGGGGATACACTGGGCCTAATGAATCCCTTGTCTAAGAGATCCTTTAACTTATCTTTTAGTTCCTTAAGCTCTGCTGGTGCCATTCTGTATGGCAGAATAAAGATAGGCTGAGTATCTGGGAGAAGGTCTATGCCAAAGTCTATTTCCCTTTTGATGACCTTCTGGACTTGGTAAATGAATTCCTAAGGATCCTCGTCTAGCTTAGACCCAAAGAAGGACAGAGGGATCATTTGGGTGAAGTCCCGAATCCTAGCTGCTACTGAATTAGCCACTAGGTTGGCCGAAAGGATGGTTGGTCTTTTATTTTGGGCAACTATAGACTGAGCAAGAGTGGTAAATGCTGTCCTGAACTCCGCATGAGAAACATGTCTGCCCAAAGGATCTTCGGGCTGAGGAGCTGGATGATTTCTTCTCTTTGGAGGCATATTTCTAAAATAAGAGAAGAGCGGATTAGACTGAGAGACTGACTTGAAATTATGCTTAATAGCACGACATGACTACTGAAAAAATATGAACTGTTCCTAAAATATCTCATATCCTCCTATACATAAATGTGGTGAGCAATACACCCGTGGACAAGGCTCCACTAGATGCGGCTTTTAGACTTCCTAGGACTCTATTGAACCTTAGGCTCTGATACCAAGTTTGTAACACCCCAATTTTCTTAACCGGAATGCTACATGGTACTTATGACCACGAGGTACCACAAGCTAACCCATGACCGATATCTGTACTTGTATACTGCAATTCATGACATAATAATGCACAAAACATGCACAATAGGTCATAAGGTTCAACTAAAATAATATAACATCCATATGGGCAAAAAATACCCAAAATAGCTAAAACCTAAATCTGAAAGCTAAATCTAAGCATAAATTCGAAAGCCTCTAATTACTATTTGAAATAAGGAGTTGAAGGAACATGTCTCCAACTAACTCCGTAAAATGATAACTAGATAAAATAATAATAAATAAATCCAATCATATTATCCTCGAATGAAGAGGGCTCACTGAATCTCTGTGACTGGAAATGCTATAGCAACTGTCGATTTGGAGCTCGTGTCTCTGAACCTATGGTGTAACATAAAAAGAAAGCACCATAGTGAAAATACATCAGTACGAGAGGATGTACTGAGTATACGAGTGAGGTAGGCTAAGTATAAACAGGGTTTGCATGCATGAACAATGCTAACTGACTGACCGATATGAACGTAAAAGTGCAAACATACATACATAGTAACTAATATCGTGAGTACGTAATGGCTAAATATGTACGCTAATACATGGCTGGAACCGTATTCTGATAACATGGATGACTGTATCTAACAGTCCTAAATCTGGTTGAACTCTCTGAGTTCCGTGCTATAACTGAATTTGACTGTATCTAACAATCCTTGTATACTGATATCTGAAGAACTATCTGAGCTCTTTACGAAGGCTGATACTAAAACTATGGGAGGTAGTTATTTAACGGACATACCCCATGTATACCATTACGGCTAAGATGGGGTCCAATCTCTGCCCTGACTGAAGAAGTGTCAATACCACATCACTGCTAAGGACAGTTGTGAGAGACCCTTATCTGGAAGGTACTCAAAGTGAGAATGGTGGGACCATAAACGGACAGGTTAAGCCACCTCATCAACCCTAATCTAACAGGATAAGATATCTCAACCTACGCTGGCTACGTAGTTTTCGAACACAAAGATGACTGCTAAGGATCACACCCTAAAACTGGTAGGTGAGTCCCCATCCTTGGGTTCACTCGGTGCTAACTTCTACTCCCATCTTAAGAGACTAAATATGATTTAACTTACAGTACATGGACAGATTAACTGACTTCTGTTAACTGACAGAGTAGTACTATTATCTGACAGTTAACTGAGATCATGCAATTTCTGAGGTTTCCTGAGTCATATGACTGACTGAATTCTATAGATTATAGCTTGACTGAGATTTTCATGACAACATGACATGGCTCTAGGCGCACAGCTATGTTTTTCGAGTACGAATACCCCCAGGACTCGATAGAAGGAAACTGACACACATGACATGACTTGATCACAAGTTTTGAGTTCACAATTCATAATATCATAAGTAGGGGATATCATATTCATATAGTTATTCTATATCTTAAACATTGTAGGGAATGCCTAGATATATTTTGTGTACATATTGTATATCTCCATTATATTGCATGCTTCATACCACCACAATAGCAACACATGAAAAGCATGGAATTCATATTGAAGTATATACCTAACATGAACTTGTCATTTAGATATCATAGAACCATACAAACATGAACTTCAGGCATCCTAAGCATTTTATCAAACACCTTGCAAGCATTCTTTACTGCATAGGTGGGTTTCATACTTGCACCATATTAAACCACCTAAAGTTCATGGTTTTCAATTAACAAACATATATATTCCATGAAACCACCTTTAGACATCACATTGAAACTTAAACAACAATTGTCAACATATACATACTCATATCACCACAAAAAAATTACAAAATAATATTTAAAACACTGTTCTTGAGCTTTATGAATGGATTGGATCCATAGATGAACACTATACATACCTTAGTGATTGAATCTTAAAAGAGATCTAATTTTTCTGAAGGTTCTTGAAGAATTCCTTAAGTTTGCTCTTGAGGAGATGATCTTGAGAGAAAACCCTAATCTTGTGGTTGAGAGTGTAAGAGAGGGTTTTTAAGATGCTTAACTGAAGAAAAAATGGGAAAAATTACGCCTCTTTAGGGTTATATGTGGTGGAAAGTGAATAAAAAGACCAAAATACCCTTATGAAATAAATTCCTAGTTGCTGAAAATCATAGCTGATGACATTTGTGACAAGGCGTCAAAAGTATGGTAAGCCGTCAAAAATGTCATCATACAGAAGCTGAAATTGATGGTTTCAACCTAAGTCTGATGACCTTTGTGGTAAGGCATCACAAATGTGGTAAGCTACCATGAATTTCATCACTTAAGAGCTGGTTTTTGCCTAAGTCTAATGACCTTCATGGTAGGGCATCATAAATATGGTAAGCTACCACGAATGTCGTCACTTAGGAGTTGGTTTCTGCCTAAGGCTGACGACCTTCGTGGTAGGGCATCAAAAATGTTGTAAGCTACCAGGAATTTTGTCATAAAAGAGATGGATTTTGCCTAAGGCTAACGACCTTCGTGGTAGGGTATCACAAATGTGGTAACCTACCACGAATTTTGTCACACAGTTTCCAGCCTGACATGCTGGAGTAAAATAGGAATAACTCTTTGCTCCGATATCAGATTTAGGCAAAATTAGTATCGTTGGAAAGCTAATTCAATTATATATTGGATGATACATCATGATATCAAAAATTCCAAGTATAATGAGAGATATTCTCATTTGAAGTTGACTATACCAATATCCTTCTGAAGAATTCAATCAGTAAGGAATGTTTTAATTCGTCTGATAGCTGGGAGTTATTTGAAGTCTTAATATACATCTAACCTACTCATAAAACTATTAAATAACCATGATGTACTATGCATGAGCTTGGTACATGGCTCTAATATTGGTTTGGATTTTTTTGGGGTATTACAGTGGTGAAACAGAAAAAAAATGCACGTGCATGTACATACATTCACACTTAGGGTTTCTTGGTTGGGAACAAGTTATTCCGGGATTAGTTCTCTTGAAATAAGTTTTACAAGCATGTATATGTGATAACTTATCTCATTACTTTGATATAAAAAGTGGGATAATAATTTTAAAACTAACTAATACCTCTAACTAAACGCAGGATAAAATAAACTTGAATTTTATCCCCCAAATTATTATATTTTGTACCTCACACCAAATGAATTTTTAATACATATAATATTGCAATAACGATTTAAAAAAATAGGGAAAATGTTGTATTACCACCTTAAACTATACGTGAAAAGACTGTCACGCCCTTTTTTTTACCAAAAAGATTGATTTTATGTTCAAAAGGGTTTTTATTATTAAAAGGACAAAAGATGAAAATTTATTTCGAAAAAGGATTCATTTTTTCTACTAGATTCAGAGTCACCACTTGGAATAATCCGGTGTGCCAAGTTACCTTTGAAAAATCCTTTTCAAAATAATTTGACTCTTTAAACTGGTTTGCGAACAAAGATTCGTGCAAAGGAATTCTGTTGACAGAAGAAAATGTGTTAGGCACCCCTCCATCCTGTGGTTTGACCACGGTCTCTTGGTAGAGTATATCGACTAATTTGACATTACACTACTCGAAATAACCCCTATTGCAACGAACCTTTTAGCAACGGTTTTCAAAGTGTTGCAATAGATTGTCCAACCATTGCAAAAAAAATTATTCTAGTAGTTCAATAACCGTTGCAATTGGTGTATAACCGTTGCACTAGGATATTTTATAGAAACGACTTCTTGAACCATTGCTATAAAGTCACCTATGGCAACGCTTTTCTGGAAAGAAAAAACCCAATTGCATCGCTTTTCATTTTCCCTCCCAATTTTTTCACAACATCCGCCAAAATTCTTAAAAATATATAATAAAAATTAAAAAATATATAATAAAAATTTTAAAAAATATATACCAAAATAACTTTTAGTACTCTCATTAACTCATCTCTCTCATCGATTTGTATATACAGTACTCGATAGCACATCAGTAGTGCACTGATTGCCAGCCACTCCGACTACTGCTACGATCGCATTTCCCACCAAAGCTAATGTCTTAGTACTTTCATCACTCTCATTGAGTATTATATACTAGTGGACAACAACTAGATATAGTGCCGATTGCACCGACTGCCAGCCACTCCGACTACCGCTATGACCTCCATTTCGACCAATGCTCCGACCACAAATCTGATTTATAATAATCCAACCAAAAATTAATAGAGCAGACAGAAAATTAGGTATTGTTCTGTATTATCTATTGGGTATAATCAAAACCCATGAGTTTATGCCTAATAGATTTTTGTTCATAATGTGAGTTGCAATTGATTACATGGATGCTTTTTAGAACTCCTTCATCAAAATGACCAGTTATAATGTTTTCAAAATTCAATGTGGAGTTAACTTGTAAAATAACGTTTTTTGTGTCACTTTGAAATTTCAGTGACTATTAGTAATTTAAAATTTCTGAAATTGGAAAAGAGTGCGCCATACAAGTAGTTTCGAGAAGTATGCGGACACTGATAAGTATAAATTCGTGGGATTACATTGTGTGTGTTGTTGTTGTTGCTGCTGCTTTTTCCTTAGTTTTATGATTCCGAGTCCCTTTAGGTAAAGTAGTTGCGAGGGATGGATTCAGGTGATGATGAATATCGTACAAAGCCCAAATATTTTCTCTTCCCTTTTACCTTTTCAACTCGACTTCAGAACTCCATGTAATTTTATTTTTCAATAACCAAGGGATATATAGTGATTCATGTCAAACTATGTGAATGTCCCATCTTAACAGCTTAGATTATTGAAGATGTGGGACTTTTATTTACCCCGTCTATTTCATAGTCGTCATAGTTTAGGATATTATTTTGACTTATTATGTTAGCAATGGTAATCCAAAACTAGTAAACTAGTGGTTGAAAAGGTGTTCCAACGAGCCAGTGCAATGCCATTCTTATGTTATGTTTAGATGGTCATTGTAAGTTTACAGCAATGCCATTCTTTACTTGAGCCGAGGGTCGATGGGAAATGGGCCCTCTACCATTACAAGGTAGAAGTAGGGCTGTATACATGCCTCTCCATACCCCTCTTTTGGTATGCTATAGTTTGTAGATCCATTTGCCTTGAACTATGCCATACTCCCATTGAAGTGGATGGTGTGAGAATCTGGTTAGAAAGAGCATCAGTTGGATTTACGAAACTGTCAGTGGTTTGAATATCTGAAGTTCCTATACTCTGTACACTTTCTGTAGCTCTTTTCTTTGCCTTTGAATTTGTGGAAAATAGAGTTGGTGTTGCTGCTGTTGAGCCTAAAACTCCTGTAAAATCTCCTATTCTGGTGAAGCCTCGACTTTTTAGTAGCATTACACCTTGTCACAATGCTAAGAAATGCAGCAGATGTAGATTTGATTGGTTGGAGACATCAAATTATTGGCTTTCTCAGATCAAATTAGCTAAAACTATTGGAAAACACACTGTTTTTGCTGCTTTCTTTCAACTGGCTCTTGAATCCATTGCTGTGGTTAGTGTTTCGCTCTCTTTTATTCTAGGAATTTAGGGTAACATGATTTAACGATGATCACACAATTATATAGATCTAAAACCAGGCAAACTTTTTGAGATTCCATCTACTCATACAGTTGTAGTTCTAACTATATTAGTAGTTGATCTGAAAAGTACCTTATCTTATAAATTGTAACAAGTAGTAATGTTATCCATAAATATAAGTCTGCTTTGAAAATAGTTGTTAGGTTGCATCATGTTTCCACTTACTCATCTGGTAGCCTGTAAAATTTCTTCATTAATAAAAAGATTACTGCATGGTCCAAACATAGGAGCAAATTTAAGAGAATGCAAGGAATATCAAAGATTAAAATTAAGAGTAAAACTCTAGTTAATAATTTGAGTAATATGTCGATGGAGAATAAGTTCCTAGGTTTAGATGACTTTCCTTATCAGAATATCATGTGCAAAGCTATCAACAATGTTTCCAATTCTTTCACTTTCTTCAACTCTAAAGCTGTTAAAATGTATTAGTATTGTTGGTTAATATGAGAAAATATGGTAGTTCACATCTAATGAGAATTAACTTCTTGGAACATGATAAACAAAGTTCTCTTTTTTCCTCTATGCATAGCATAGGCTGAGCTAGTCAGTCTCAGGGGAAGGCGCCTGGGTTCCAACCAGGGGTTTATTCTCACTTAATCTCTATCTAGATTGGAATTTTATTTGAAACCCATATAGAAGTATGAAATATGTTACCTATTATGCTCTCGTATTTCGTCTCATTTTCTGAATGATAGATGTTATTATGAAAATCCTACTCAAGCAAGTGAGGCTAATTAATTCATTGACAAGTTGGAACTTTTCTCTTTTTTACCAACTTCTATAAATTCATCTTTAGTCACTTCAGTTTCTGCACTTCTCTTGTTCTGCCTTAAATACATTCTTTAAAATTTGATTGTTCTTATATAATGGGTGATCTTCACAGAACGAGTATGTGCAATCAGATCAGAAAAACATTCCTCTCAGATTATGTACTTTTCATTGTTGTTTCTTTATAGTTAGTAATTTACAGAAACCAAAAACTGCATACTACTGAAAGTATTAGTATGTTCTGTTAGCATGTTTTGTCCAAAATGAAATAAAAAACATTGTTCATTGATGGTTATTTTATGGAATTACAATACTCAGCCTATTTTATATATTTTTGATCTTTCAGATCAAAGTTGAACAATCATGAATCAAGAAGGGTGTTCAAAGAATCACCAGAAAGTTAAGAGCTTTGTTTCAGCTGGATCACTAGTAGCATTACGAAACAAACAGATACTAGAACAGAAAAAGAAGAAGAAGAATACATGCTACGTAAATGCAAAGAAAAATCATCACAAGCACAAAGAGAATTTAATCAACATTCCAGTTAAATCTCAAGTACAAGAACAAGTGCAACAGGTGATTCAGGATCCTATATTACCTCTACCACCAGTAGAGGAGCAAGTGCACCAAGAATTGTCAGATTACACCACTCGTGCATCATAACCATCACCTGAACAGGTGCAGCAAGATCAGTCACAAGTTCCTACTTTTGAAGCAAATGAACAATCGGCAAAAGGCAAGAATACATAATTTTAGTTTATACTATTTCAAAAAAAATTTGCATTCCAGTAATTTTGTTGTTCATATTATTGTAGGCCCTTCAATTAACAAAATAAAAAGAGGTTCTACACAAATGGCTGCAATACATGGATGAACTGAGCGTCAACTAATAGTGCTAAATAAATTGAATCTGCCTATTGGTCCTACTAAAGCAGTGGTCACCGAGTTTAGTAGTTTTCTTTGAACTTTGGCAAGGAATGGGCCATTTTGTCCTCTTAATCATAGTTGGACAAAGTTGAAGACACATGATGATATGTGGAGCTATATCCAGGTTCAAAGTTATCAATATTCTAATTTCTGGTTCAAATAATTTCATAGTTATTGCATTAACCAAATTGACCCAAATTACAAGAGAAATATGACATTCCCGAAAATGGAAAAAAAATGGGATGTGAATGCAATTGATTCTACTTTTAGAGGGTATAAGTCTAGGTTTAAGGAAGACCACTATTATGCCTACCCCAATGATGAAATTCGAATGGGAAATAGGCCTAAAACTGTTCCAGAACCTGTATTTGCGGATTTGCTTCAATATTGGAACTCCAAAGAAGCTAAGGTATGATATGAATATGTACAATTATTACTTTGTTCCATAATCACTACTTTAATTTATTTTTTAAAAGTGATCTCTACCAATTGTCTTGCAGGATAAGTCTGATGCTAATAAACAGAATCAAAAAATGTGAAAGTATCCTCACATTGTTGGCAGAACAAGTTTTGCTCTAATCCGTGAGGTTTGATGTTTTTTTAGATTTGTTACTATGAACTTGATGACTTGAAATTTTTTTAATGTTGACTTGCATGTAACTAGGAAAAAAAGAAAGAAAATTCCGGTGTTGTTTCAAACAAGGAATTCTTTGTGAATACTAGAAAAAGGAAATCTAACCGAGTGTACAAGGATTTATCCAAAGATATTACAAATAAAATAGTATGAAACTTTCTAATTCAAAATTGATCAAGAGTATTTGTTCTTTATTAAATATTAAATCAACTCAATTTAGTTGATTGTTTTGGATTTGACTTGTAGGTTGAAATGCAGAGAGTAGAAACTCAAGAATGTGAAGATGGTAGCCAATCAGTTGATGCATTCACAATAATTATGGGTCCTGATCATCCAGGTCGAGTAAGACTATATGGACGTGGGGTAACCAAGTCTCTTTTGAAATAAAAATCAATTGATTCTAGACCATCTTCAAAGAGAGGATACAACAAAGAATGCAAGCTCAAAAAGATGCCATTGAACAAGATGTTACAATTAATATCATTGCACGGTTGCAACGTCAAAATCCAGGATCAACACTTGATCCTAATGTTCTAAGATTCAATGCTCGTTCGTCAGGGGAAGAGGATTCTATTTAACAAATCAATCGTCTATTTATTGGGAGTAACAATGAAGGTCTGTCTTCTTTTCTTCTTCTGGCCCTTTCTTCTTTTTATTCTTCTTATTTTTTTAGGATGAGAATTTTTCTATTTTGTAGGAAGACTGTTGAATGTTATTTTGTCCATGAAATGCCTTGTGAAATGTGAATGTGGAGTTTTGAAATTTCTGTTATGGCTAAATATTTAGGATTTTGAATCGCAAATTACTATACATGTTATAGGATAGTGCTATAATGATGTTAAACTCATCATGGTAAATGTCAAACCACTATGCATTTTACATTCTAAATTCTTAAAGAATGTAACTTATGCATCACTATTAACGTTTCTAGAGATAGGGGTATCCAATAATGTAATTTAGGAAGAACCATGAAAACCTGGTAAAGCTGATATTGGATTGATTTTCTTTTACATACATGGAATGGCACTTGTTTTCTTATATCTTGCATTTAAGTTCCAAGGCATGGTTGCATCAATTATTGAGATGTTAAGTCCCTATAGTTTTATCTTCTAGATGATCCCACTTGCGCGTGTTGATTTGATGGTAGAGGATGGGTTTCTGCAGTGTTTTGTTTTTCTGTGAAACTGTGCAAAGTCATTGATCTCACTTAGGTGTTAGAAGGGCCTTGAATCCAAAGTAATGTAGGCCAGTCATTGTATATCATCTTTGTTAAGAGCATGGAATTGTTTCCTCAACAACTCATAAAATAGATTGGTCTTTTCTCTATCATTTTTAATAAATAAAAATTCAAGTATGAATCAACCAAGATAAACAAATTATAAACCAAAGTTACTCTATCTTAAAAAGGATTGTTAGTGTGTGCATTTATCTTGTGTTCCTTTTTTGTTTCTGTCTGTTTCCAAGTCATTCTTTCAGAACTCGATGATGTTAGGCTTATTTACATGCCTAAAGAACTATAATTTACCCATATTTTAGCTAAGTTTTAAGGACAAAATATATAATTCCAGCACTTTTAGTCCATTTTCCTGTAAGTGAGCTAACCAATGTGATTAGCATGTTTTCAGGTATTAATGATGAAGATTTCAGCACTTTGTGGACCTTTCGGTAGCAAGGGAAACTTCACATAAGAGGGAAGGAAGCTTCTGGAAGCTTGTGGACTGAAAGTGATGCATGGAAAACTTGTCCCGGGCAAAAATAGTATTTCTAAAGACTTGGGGATTAGCAGTAACTTAGTAGGACTAGGATATGGATGTTATAAAAACCCTATTTGCTGAATTTTTCAGCATTCCATTGATTGGTTCGTTGTTGACATTATTTTTCTCCTATTCGACTTTTAGTTTTCACGTTTTAAGACAAGAGAAACGCTACAAGACCGACAAGCACGGAAATCACGTCATTCTCAGAAGTGACACCAATACATACCTATTGTGAGATTGTTATTGTTTTGGTATGATGATGATGTCTTCGTTATTTTCCTTTACAATTATGAGTATCTAAACTTCTCTGTTAGGGTTATGGAAGCCTTTTGAGATACTATCTATTACTATGAGTTTGTGAATTCTTAATAAGTATGCTACTTATATCATTACTCTCTTCATCTTAATTAAATTCTTATGATTGCAAACATAGGAATACGCCAATATAGCATTAACTTGTTCGAGAGAAAAGTTACATGTTTGGAAAAGAGAGTGTGACAAGGAAATAGGGCTACCAACCCCTATTTACACGTTAGTGCCATAACTGGATTAACCTCTTGGAGAGTTTGTACCGTTAGTTATACACTTTAAGCTCGAGAGACTTAAAGTGAAATAATCTTGGATGGTCGAGAGACTAGGATTTACCATTAGAATACAAACCTCTATAAGTGCATGCATGTTTGAATTCCGCAATACTCATAATTAATAGATAAGTAGAACTCATAAGGTGGACATAACCCTAACTTATAATTCTCATTGATTTAATCTTACTAAACAAAGCTTTCCGTTGTTACTTTGATACTCTTAATAAATCCCCCTTTTCCGTAGAATTTTCAACCAACAGTCTACTAATAGTTGCATACTTAGTGACCAAGTATTCCCTGTGGGATTCGACACCCAACCCAGTTGCCTTCTATATTTGACAGCGACCGCTTACACTCTTACGAGAGCTGTAGTTTGAGCGTTATCAAATTTTGGCGCCGTTGTCGGGGAATACGGTTGTCAACTAAGTTTGTGATAGTTACTAGACCCTTTGGTCAAAGATTCTTGTAATTTACTTTTAGTTGTTGTTTTTGTTTTATTCAGGTTTTTTTCAGTGCATGCCAAACACCCGAAGTTCAGGTCAATCGTTATTACCTACCAATCCTGAACCACATCGTCTTGGAAGAATGGATGCACAACGTGACATTAAAAGAAGGGCTGCTCAACAGGAGCAAGCTAGATTAGCTGCGTTGGCAGCTGCTCAAGTGCATCAACAGAATATTGATAATCCAGGTCGGGCAACAAAGCCTGATGATGAGGACCTGGGGATGAGGAGCTACTGAATCCTAGGCATATAGATGAGGTGGCGACACCTGGGAACAGAAGAGGTCGTCAAGTTAGATTCAGGCCTGAACGCCGAGCTGTGCAGACTCCTTTTGAGGATGATGATGATGCTTTGGATGGGGCTGGTGCCACAGGGGAAATTATTCCTCCACCCTTGGCACCTAGAGCCAAGTTCAATATCACTAGCACCATGATTCAGCTATTGCAGCTCAAGGGATTGTTTGGTGGACTTGCAGGCGATGATCCAAATATGCATCTGATCAATTTTATCTCTACATGCAAGTCATTCGACAATCCAGGCATTGGACAGAATATTATTCGGCTGCGCTTATTCCCTTTGTCTCTGTCTGGGGATCTCCGTCTGGGGAGGCAACTTTATGGTTGAACGGGCTAACTCCTGATTCTATTACTAATTGGAGGAAACTGAAAGATGCTTTCCTAGAAAGATTCTTTCCGCCATCCAAGAGAGCACAGTTGAGAGATGAGATCAGCAACTTTCGACAGCTTCCAACTGAAGCTCTCCACAAAACGTGGGAGAGGTTTAATAAGAAGCTTATGCAGTGCCCAAACCATCATATGACCAACGTCCACTTGATGGAGATATTATACAGATCTCTGAATTCGATAACTAAGGCAGTAGTGGATAATGCAGCAGGAGGATCATTCATGGACCTTACCTTTATTCAGGCAAGTGATATGCTAGATCGTATGAAGAAGCAAAGTAGAGCTTGGCATACAAGGGATTCTGAGGTAGCAAGCTCTACTTCATCCATTGGCATGACTGCAGAGCAGAGGCGTAGACAAGAGGAGCATAACCAAGATATAGCTCACATGAAAATGCAGATGGATCTTCTTACCAAGCATCTATTATCAGGGAAGACCGAAAAGGTTAAGGACGTTGTATCACAGGGACGATACGAATCTGATTCTGAGGAAGAAGCCAACTACTTGAATAATCAGGGAGATTTCCGAGGCAATGCCCAAGGAAACCAAGGTCGGAACTACTATGATAAATCTGGAAACAAGGACCGTGATCATGGTAGTTGGAAGAATAAAACTGATAGGAGTGGTTTGTATAATCCACCTGGAAGCCGAGAGGCCGCTGCATCTGGTTCTGGAAAAATATCCATGGAGGACATGATGGCTAAGCTGTTGAAAGGAGTAGAGGCAACCAACATTGGTGTAACCGAAGTGAAGAATGACTTCTCATCAATAAACCAATTGGTTAACTCATATTCTACCTCAATAAAACAGCTGGAACAACAATTGAGTCAACTTTCAGCAGCATTCAACCAAAGTAAAGCTGGAACGCTACCTAGCGACACAGTGCAAAAACCTAGGAATGATGGAGCGTGTATGGCTATTATTACCCGAAGTGGTAAAGTGTTGTAAAATCCATCCAAAGGCAAGAAGGTGGTTGATGATATATCTGATAATGTTATTAATGCAGAAGGTGAAGATGCCGTAGAAGCTGAAGAGAGTGGTCATGACATTACACCTAGACGTCTGCAGCCTGAAAAGATCGATAGTCAGAAGCAAGATAAAAAGAAAGTGGTGGAGAAAACTATTCCTCTTCCACCACCACTTTTTCCTCAGAGATTAAAGAAGAAAGCTGATAATACCAGGTTCAATAAATTTATGACTATGTTGAAGCAGCTGACTATTAACGTTCCGTTGGCAGAGGCGCTAGAGCAGATGCTCGGATATGCCAAATTCATGAAGGACATTTTGACAAAGAAGCGGGCAGCAAGTTATGAGTTAGCGGATAATGTTCATCATTGCAGTGCAATCGCTATAAGATCGCTAGTTCAGAAGAAGGCAGATCTTGATGCTTTCACTATTCCTTGCACGGTTGGATCTTTGGATTTCACTAAGGCATTGTGTGATTTGGGAGCTAGCATCAATTTGATGCCACTACCTATTTACAAGAAGTTGGGGTTGGGCGAGCCTACACCAACCAATATGCGGCTCGTGATGGCTGATAGGTCGGTAAAATAACTTGTCGGTATCTTATATGATGTATTGGTGAAGGTTTCGTCATTCATTTTTCCTGCAGATTTCATTATTCTGGATTGTGAGGTGGACTCTGAAGTTCCCATAATCCTGGGGCATCCTTTCCTTGCAACAGGAAGTGTGCTTATTGATTTAAGAGCGAATGAGCTTTTATTCCGGATGAATGACGAAGTGGTCCATTTTGATGTATGCAAATCAATGAAGCAGCCCAAAGATATGAATGTGTTCTCTATAGCTGATGTTTATTATGATGATGAGAAAGAATTATCTGTAGAGAAGCAGTTTATTGTTGACCCATTGGCGGCCGTGCTTATAAATGTTGAGAGTGAGAATGTTGAAGATTATAAAGAAACTATTTGTGCTCTGACAGGAATAGGGTCGCATTCTCATGCTTCTAAGAAGCTGGACCTTGATCTCAAAAATTGACCTACACCACCGGCAAAACCATCCATTGAGGAGCCACCAATGCTAGAATTAAAGGAGCTGCCCAGTCATCTAAAATATGCATTTTTGGGAAGTAGTGATACACTCCTGGTTATTGTTGCAGCTGATTTAGGCGAGCAGCAGGTTGCATGTGTAGATGCAGGGGTAGTATATCCAATCTTCGACAGTCAATGGGTGAGCCCGGTACAGTGTGTGCCCAAGAAAGGGGGCATGACGATAGTTGTAAACGAAAAGAATAAGCTAATCCTACTCAGACCTGTCACAGGATGGAGAATATGCATGGACTACCGAAATCTGAATTCATCGACACTTAAAGATCACTTTCCAATGCCATTCATTGACCAAATGCTTGATCGATTGGCAGGGAAAAGATGGTTTTGTTTCTTAGATGGTTATTCCAACTAGAATCAGATTTATATTGCTCCCGAGGATCAAGAGAAGACAACGTTTACATGCCCATATGGTACGTTTGCCTTCAAACGTATGCCATTTGGGCTATGTAACGCAGCCGCTACTTTTCACCGTTGTATGATGTCCATTTTTTTGATATGGTTGAAGACACCGTGGAGGAGTTCATGGATGATTTTTCAGTTGTGTGTGAGTCGTTTGAAGCATGCTTGATGAATCTAAGTATGGCGTTGCAGAGATGTGTTGAATTCAACTTGGTACTAAACTGGGAGAAGTGCCACTTTATGGTTAAAGAAGATATTGTTCTTGGGCATAAAATTTCCGAAGGAGGAATCGAGGTGGGTCGAGCTAAAATTAAAGTTATCAAAAAACTACCACCTCCAATTTCTGTAAAGGGAGTTCGTAGTTTCCTCGGTCAAGCAGGTTTTTATCGAAGGTTTATTAAAGACTTCTCCAAGATTGCTAGTCTGCTATGCAAACTTTTGGAGAAAGATGCAAAGTTTGACTTCGGATAATATTGCTTGAAGGCATTTGAATGCCTCAAAGGGAAGCTAATTGAAACTCCCATCATTGTAGCTCCTGATTGGTATCAACCATTTGAAGTTATGTGTGATGCAAGAGGGGTAGCTTTGGGTGTTGTACTTGGTCAGAGAAGATAAAGGTTATTTCATCCAATCTAATATGCGAGCAAATCCTTGAATGGAGCCCAGAAGAACTATACCGTCACGGAACAAAAGCTTCTAGCTGTTGTTTACGCTTTTGAAAAGTTTCGTGCTTATTTGTTGGGGACTAAAGTGGTGGTTCATACTGATCATGTTGCGCTGAGATATTTAATGGCAAAGAAGGACGCTAAGCCAAGGCTAATTCGTTGGGTGTTGTTGCTACAAGAATTTGATTTCGAGGTAAAAGACAGAAAAGGTTGCAAAAACCAGGTAGCTGATCATCTATCTAGACTTGAGAATGAGCACATAGCGCAGCCCAATCTTGAGATTGATAATGCATTCCCCGATGAAGACATCCTAGCCACGATGGTGGAAGAGTTACCATGGTATGCAGACTTTGCAAATTACGTGGTAAGTAATGTGATGCCTGAGAATCTCTCTTTTCATCAAAAGAGAAAGTTCATGCATGATGTGAAACACTACTTCTGGGATGAACCATATCTGTTTCAACGATGTGCGGATGGTGTTATTAGGCGACGCATACCAGATGTGGAGGTGCCTAGCATATTGGAAGCAAGTCATATTTCCCAAGTTGGGGGTCATCACGCAGGTAATCGGACAGCAAGGAAGGTATTGCAAAGTGGCTATTATTATCCTTCAATATTTAAGGATGCCTACGACTTTGTGAGAAGATGTGACCAATGTCAGAGATAAGGCGCGATTTCGAAGCACCATGAGATGCCCATGTCAAAAATTCTAGAAGTAGAGCTGTTTGATGTATGGGGTATTGATTTCATGGGCCCATTCGAAAATTCGTTTGGGATGAAATATATCCTAGTTGTTGTGGACTATGTATCCAAATGGGTCGAAGCAGTAGCTCTGGCCGATAATGAAGGCAAGAGTGTTGTAGCATTTTTAAAGAGAAATATCCTCTCTCATTTTGGGGTACTACGTACTATCATAAGCGATGAAGGATCACACTTTTCCAATAAACTATTTAGAGCCATGTTGCTGAAATATGGGTTCAAGCAAATCAAGGTGGCTACACCTTACCACCCACAAACTAGTGGGCAGGTAGAGGTTTTTGATCGTGAGATTAAGCTGATCCTTGCTAAGACTGTAAATGCTAGTAGGAAGGATTGGTCTCAAAAGCTGGACGATGCATTATGGGCTTATAGAACTGCGTTCAAGTCACCAATTGGCATGTCCCCGTACCAATTAGTTAATGGAAAGGCTTTTCACTTGCCGATCGAGCTCGAGCATAAAGCCTTGTGGGCGTTGAAGAGGCTTAACCTGACTTGGGATGATGCAATTAATCTGAGATTGGAGCAGCTAAATGAGGTGGATGAATTCCGTTTACATGCGTATGAAAGGGCCGACCTCTACAAAGAACGGATGAAAAAGTACCATGATCAGCGGATTATCCAACGAAACTTTCAGAACGGTGATATGGTACTTCTTTTCAACTCCAGACTAAAGTTATTTCCAGGTAAGTTAAAGTCTAAGTGGTCTGGTCCGTTAAAAATTAGCCAAGTCTACTCGTCTGGAGTAGTAGAGTTAGAAGGCATTGATGGTGGTGTCTTTAAGGTGAATGGCCAACGAGTGAAGCCATATATAGGTCCTCTTGACTCGATAAAATGCATGGACACCATGTATCTCGACGAATTCTAAGTAATCGAGGTAACTATGTCGTGCCGCGACAATAAATCAAGCGCTACGTGGCAGGCAACCCATCTTTTTTAATAGTTTTGTTTTACTAAGAGTTTGTTTTTGTTAAATAAAAATCCAAAAAGAAGAGTCGAGCCACGACCAAAACTAAGGTGTTTGATGGGAGGCAACCCATCGTTCTAATCGTTTTTGTTGATTTTGAGTAAGTATAGGTTCAAGACATATAAAGGAGGAGATAGATCTCAAATTTTGATTTGGAAGTATGCTATGTTGAAGGTGGTAAGTTAGGAATGAAGAAGCAAAGGCTATGGGTTAGGCATTGCCTATGCAAATCTAGGCAATGAACAAGGCAAGGCCTATGTAAATCTAGGCAACGAACAAGGCAAGCCTATGCTATGGCCTAAGCTCTCTGAATCTACAATGCCATAGCATAGGCGCTGCCTATGCCCAACAATGCCATAGCATAGGTGCCGCCTATGCCAAAGCCTTTTGTCTCAGAATCTAGAATGACATAGCATAGGCGCCGCCTATGCCCAACAATGCCATAGCATAGGCGCCGCCTATGTCCAACTAGGCTTTGCAAAAGGCGCCGCCTATGCCAAGCATAGGCAAGGCATTAGGCGCCGCCTATACTTACTTTTTGGTCTCCTAAACCGATTTTAAATGGGCCAAACCCGACCCATGCCTTGTTAAATAAATAAAACTCCAACCTTAAGACAAAATCACATTGTTTGCTAGACCTAGGCGCCGCCTTTACTCTCCAAATCTTTCAAAAATTTTCTTTTTGCTCATTCCACCTTGCAAGATCATTTTCCAAGAACATCACCAAGTAATTTCTTCTTTTATATTTCATAAGTGTTACGATTGCTACGCTTATAATGGTATTTTAGATCTTAAAGTGATGTTGGTGATTTGAATATGGTTGGTTTGTGTTGCTACATCTAGTTGAGTGAAAGAATACGTGTGGGTGTTCTTGGGTGTTCTTGACTTATTTCCAACTTGAATTTGATTTTGATACACTGTCATACTTTTGCGGAATCGACATGGTCAAGTTACTTGCATAACCTTGTAACTCGAAAGCTTGAATGTTTGAATGCCTTGTTCATCGAGATGAAAATCATGGTTGACTACAAACATGAGATGTTGTGATTATTTCTATGTCATGACTTGATACAATATCCATGTAGCAGTTTTGTTCAAAAGATGCATTAAGCCAAACATGAAAGCATAGTCAAGATTACACAAAATAGAGTTGAAAAGGATAGTTAGAGACAACATGAAAGTATGACTGTGCTAAAATGTATTGTTGGAACATAACACCTACACGTATATCGATGATGTCTGAGTAATCGATAGCGTTCACTTAATTAGTTTGTACCAACAAATTAAGTGTGGGGTGGTGCCACTATTGATGTGTGTCGATCAAATCTTCCGAGATAAGCTAACATGATTTTATTTTAATCTCAGGTACAATGGCACCAAAAAGTCGACCAGGAAAAGAAAAAGCATCCACCTCACAGAAGGGACAGAAAAGGGGAAGAAAAGAGCAAGTTGAATCCTCCTCGCTGCAAATACCTCGCTGCATGTTCGTGATAAAATGGGTCCTAGAGGAGGAAGGAAAGGAGTGGTACAGGAATAAAGTGAAAAAGTATGTTCATGTGGAGCTGATACAAAAGGAAAGCCTAGCGAAGAAAGAACCTCGCATTTTGGCCAAGATAATGGCGTTACATCATGATTTTATTTTCTGGGATATGGGAGAATGCAATCTTGATCTAACACGAGAATTCTATACAAATTGGTCCCCAAAGACTACCGAAAGTGAGGTAAAGATTAGGGGCCAAGTCTTGCAACTAAATGTGGAGTTTTTCAACACTTTTCTGGGTCTTCCATCTTTCGATACATCACCGCTCAAAGAAATTCAACAAAGACCTTCGTACAGGGCAATCAGACACACACTATGTGGAATAAGATCAATGGCACGTTGGAGTCGACACAAGGACACCAGTCGGCACAATACCTTCCCGTGTGCTTCACTAAACCGAGAAGCACGGATATGGTTGCGGATAGTCAACTCTTGCCTGATTCCAAGGACGCAGTACACAAAGATCACACGTGATAGAGTATGCTTGGTGCACGCATTGATGACGAACATCCCCATCAACATTGGGGTGATTATTCGATCCTCAATGCGTAAGGCTAGGCTGCACAAGAGGTCCCACTTCAGCTTTGGCAATCTGTTGACTATGATATTGAGGAAGGAGGACATCGAAGAGGAACCTGCAGATCATAAACTTCCACACAACCCGAAGAAGGTTGATCTGACAAAGGTCAAAGATGCTGAATCTATGCATGGCGTCAACCTGACCACTGTATAAAGACATGATCGCAATGAAAGATTCTTCTGTCATTTATATGTCATGACGAGGTTTACCATGATGAGCGGGAGTCGTGTTCCAACTGCTGCAGAGCTCCAACAGTTGGATTATGACTACCCGATGAATGAGCATACGAGGGCTATGTGTGGAGTAGGTGTATATTTCGAGGAACCTCTTGATGATGACGTGCCAACCGATGATGACCGTCGAATGCCAGACTTAGACATGGAGGAGAAGTCCGACTCCGATGATGATTCCGATGCAGGGGGTATGACCCCAGACATAGATGAGGAGTCCGACTGATCCAGGTTTTCCTTATTTATTTTCCACTGAGGGCAGTGTGTCCCGTCTAAGTGTGGGGTTCTGGTATTTGTATGCTGTAATTCTTTGCCTATATTTATTTATGTTTGTTTGTTTGATTTTATCGTAGTTAGTAGATTAGCAGTAAATTTTCAAAATTGTTTTGATAGGCGGCATGGTATTATGACAAGAGTTTGTGCTAAAATCATTACTATTGAGACGTTTAGGCTCTAAGTGTGACTCACTATGTGATAAGTGTGTGGTTTAATTCCTTCATTTGTTGGGTCAAGGGTCTATACTGCTCCCAATAAAGTTGACCATGTGCCTTGTGTTTGTGAGATAATAGTATATTCTGTGTTATGGCTGATGCTAGAACTTGTCTGGTGTGTGTGTGTAAAGCGAAATAAAGAGTGCAAGTTTAGGAGATGATTTAGGCATTTCTTTGGCAACCTGTAATTGTTTACCATCTTTTGACCTACCTATGTACATTATCCTAGTTAACCCCCTTTGAGCCTTTAGCTATTTTCTTTGACAGCCATATATGTAAGCCTAATCCATTTTTTTCAAGACCATAATTTGATCCAAATTCCTAAGCGCTTTAAATTGTAAATTCATATGACAAAATAAGAGGAAATTGGGTGAGAATGATTCCTTAGAGTGTATTGGTACTTGAAATTATTGCGAATAAAAATGGCTATCATAGAGTTGTTTGATATGAAAAAAAAAAAGAAATAGAAAACTCAAAAGATAATTGTGTTCATGTTTAAATAACAAAATAAGGTGAAAAGGGGTGTTACATGAAAGAAAGGTAGCAGGATTGCTTAAAAGAGAGCGTTAGTGACACAATGTAGTGGATTAAAGCGCTTAGGGAACATAATCACTATTTCTGGCCAAAATAGTCCTACCTGTCCCTTAGCCTACATTACAACCTGTAAAAGACCTATTTGATCCTAAGCTTAGCATTCTGATATTAGATGAGCATTACACTAAGGGAAAGCCTATGGTCATCAGTTGCAACATATGAATTCTTTGTGAGAGAGAGAGCAAGGAGAGTCTTGTACCCATGTTTCGAAAAATGCAATATTTCTGAGTGATTATGGGTGATATATTACATGAGACAGACATGGTTGATGAGTTTTGGGTAGTCTTGTATGATTCTTTGTGCCTTAACTTGTGGATATGAATTAACCATCATCACGAGTCTAGGTTAGAGGTTGAATTATTTTTATTAGTGATAAAGAAAACTACTCTTTGTTAATGATTGCCGTGCATATCTTGATGAATATTTTGTGTTGTTACTGTAAAATCCTAAGTAGATGTTTACAAGAACGTAATATTTTGTTCGAGGACGAACAAAGCTTTAAGTGTGGGGTGTTGATGTTAGGCGTATTTATACGCCTAAAGCACTATAATTTACCCATATTTTAGCTAAGTTTTAAGGACAAAATATATAATTCCTGCACTATTAGTCCATTTTCCTGTAAGTGAGCTAACCAACGTGATTAGCACGTTTTCAGGTATTAATGATGAAGATTTCAGCACTTTGTGGACCTTTCGGTAGTAAGAGAAACTTCACATAAGAGGGAAGGAAGCTTCTGGAAGCTTGTGGACTGAAAGTGATGCATGGAAAACTTGTCCCGGGCAAAAAAAATATTTCTAAAGATTTGAGGATCAGCAGTAACTTAGTAGGACTAGGAAATGGATGTTATAAAACCCCTATTTTGCTGAATTTTTCAGCATTCCATTTATTGGTTCGTTGTTGACATTATTTTTCTCCTATTCGACTTTTAGATTTCACGTTTTATGACAAGAGAAACTCTACAAGACCGACAAGCAAGGAAATCACGTCATTCTCAGAAGTGACACCAATACATACCTATCATGAGATTGTTATTGTTTTGGTATGATGATGATGTCTTCATTATTTTCCTTTACAATTATGAGTAGTTAAACTTCTCTGTTAGGGTTATGGAAGCCTTTTGAGATACTATCTATTACTATGAGTTTGTGAATTCTTAATAAGTATGCTACTTATATCATTACTCTCTTCATCTTAATTAAATTCTTGTGGTTGCAAACATAGGAATATGCCAATATAGCATTAACTTGTTCGAGAGAAAAGTTACATGTCTGGAAAAGAGAGTGTGACAAGGAAATAGGGCTACCAACCCCTATTTACACGTTAGTGCCGTAATTGGATTAACCTCTTGAAGAGTTTGTACCATTAGTTATACACTTTAAGCTCGAGAGACTTAAAGTGAAATAATCTTGGATGGTCGAGAGACACTAGGATTTACCATTAGAATACAAACCTCTATAAGTGCATGCATGCTTGAATTCCGCAAGACTCATAATTAATAGATAAGTAGAACTCATAAGGTGGACATAACCCTAACTTATAATTCTCATTGATTTAATCTTACTAAACAAAGTTTTCTGTTGTTACTTTGAGACTCTTAATTCACGCCACAATTAAATCCCCCCTTTCCGTAGAATTTTCGACCAACAGTCTACTAATAGTTGCATACTTAGTTACCGAGTATTCCCTGTGGGATTCGACACCCAACCCAGTTGGGTTCTATATTTGACAGCGACAGCTTACACTCTTACAAGAGCTATAGTTTGAGTGTTATCACTCGACAAAGTCAAAAGTGATTTCTGTACATAAACACACTGGTGTTTTATTTTATTTAGGTAATTCTGGAAAAATGCAATTACGATTCATCTTCATTAATGTGATTGCATCCAAAATGGTTCTTTGGTATTTACTGTATGGATCCTAACTTGTTAAAGCAGTTAGAAGATGGCAATAAAAGCCTGTGTTAGCCAAGAGGTTCTGCTTGAACTAGACTGTGTTATTCCTTTCTCTTTTTTTGTTTTTGTTTCTTGATTTAGTTTTCGTGAATTATATTTCTTTTACTAGTTTGTATAAATAATTTATTCATTTACTATTAAAATTGTTTATGCTCTATTTATAGGTGTTCTCCTATGTTCTAATTGAAAATTAAATATGTTGCCATTTAAGTACTAATTGAGATTTTTTTTATAGATGTTCAAAATGAAGGAGGAGATGAAGAAATTGATCTTACTTGAGAAAAATTTTGAATTATTGATAGATATTTTAGTATCGATCTTTTTGATATTGAATTTTGTGAAACTTATCGTCACTCGAACTTGATACTTTATGGGAAAACTAAGGACCGTTTGACTTTGACATTTTTCTTTTGGATTTAGATTACGAGTTTGTTGAATATTTTTATTTGAATTATTAATGAAAGATTTTGATGTGATGTGTATATATAATTTTTTATTAATATAATTCTCTCTTTCTCTCTCTCTCTCTCTCTCTCTCTCTCTATATATATATATATATATATATGTATGGTATTTAAACTAGCTACAATAATAGGTGGCAAAAAAATATTGCAAAGAATCGTTGCAATAGGTTTTAAAAACCATTGCCATAGGTAGTGAAAAATCGTTGTAAAAGAACAATAATTGTTTCAATTGGGATATTGCAACAGTTTGAAACCATTGCAATAGATTGTACTGCAACGATCACGAACCATTGCAATAGAAATTCT
Source organism: Capsicum baccatum var. pendulum (assembly GCA_030864225.1). Taxonomy (NCBI): domain Eukaryota; kingdom Viridiplantae; phylum Streptophyta; class Magnoliopsida; order Solanales; family Solanaceae; genus Capsicum; species Capsicum baccatum. Next base: position 52,554,756 of record CM061557.1, read on the forward strand.
AAACTATTGCAATAGGAGTTGCAGAAACCGTTGCAATAGATGAACCTATTGCAACGGTTTTTGTAACCATTGCAAATGTCGTTGCTATAGGCCTATCCCAACGGCCACATATGCAACGCCTATAAATTAGTTGCGGTAGCTCTATAGCAATTGTTTTTATACCTATCGTAACGAATTTTGAACTGTTGCAATAGGGGTAATTTCTGGTAGTGTTATGAATGTATAAATCACGCAAAACCACATAAAACGATCAATCAAATTAATAAAACAAAATAAATCCAAAAACTATAATTTCTCGTCCAATTATACAGTCCCAAAATAGAAAAATGTGGATATGTAAACCTACGCTAACCTACACTAAATTTAAACTACGCTCCAATGCTCTACCCAATGCCTCGGGCCTTTGTCACGGATATCCTCCGAGTAAAAAATACTTCAAGGCATATCCTGGTAAATAGGTACAATATAATCTCGGGGCATTCCCTGGCGAATGAATACATCATCAAATCTTATGCGATAAAGTAGAAAGAAACATTCACATACACATTCAAACTTTTATCAAAACACCATTACTAAATTTGCCTACCCGACTTGGCATTTGCCTACTAGTTTCGATCTAAAATGTGATATTATCAAACTTAGCAAATCTGACACCTATTTTGCATTAAACAAATATCAATTAATCAATACAAACAAATCACATTCAGTATCTATCTGTTTTCAATTCTTACCCTCCCCCATTCAATTCTCAACATGATTAAACCAATTTAATACTCAATCCACCAATCAAGTTTTTACATCCAAATCAAAGATTAACCAACAAGACGAAGATTCAAACATGTCAAACACACAAATCATTCATAATTACATAAAATTAGAGGGAAAGAAGATAGAATTAGACCTTCGAAGAACCGCTCTCGTTGATAATAATGTTTAAGAAAGACCAGACTTGGAATTCAAAATAGAGCACTTTGATAATAAACCAAACTCTAACTCAGTATCAAGAAATAACGATCCGGATAGATTTGAATCCTAAGAAAGAAGAAACAGCGAGCAACCTGAGACTGAACTTGCAAAAATCTGAGAAAACTCGTATCCCAAAATATCGCTAAATCTGACAAAATCTCAACTGGATTAGCACCGAAATTAAATTAAAAAAGTATATATTCTGGCAAAAAAATCACCAGAACATTAACCATACGCCACAAACAGTAACCCGGCGGTGAATAATAAGTGGTCGGCGAATACAAACTAGTCACTGACGTAAAATTTTTGTCGGGAATCAAAAAACGTCCAGATCTTTCAAACCATATTCATTATCGATCTTTCTCTCACAGTGTGTGTGTGTGTGTGCAATTTGTGCATGTAATTTGTTAGCTTCCGTGCAATTTGTGTGTGTGTATGGTGAGGTTCTATATGTATCCTCCTCTTTTATGCGTTGCTACTAATCTATAAACAAAAATGGAGGTTTTATGTGGGGTGTGCGTTGAGAAAATATTATGTGTGTATGTGAAGTGGTGAATATATGTACGTAATTTTATTCTGTGTCTATGTCGTGTAGAAGAAACCAAAAGAAAAAAATGGAGTTTTTCCCTTTCTCTTTTTGGAATGAAATCCCCTGGTATCGTGTCCTTTTTTCTACTATATATGTGTGTATACCTTTATCAATTGGAAAAGAGAATGGAATATCCACGTGGGACCCTCCTAAAATAATGGAACCCCCTTTTTTAATTCTCTGTGCACATATGTGTCCCCCCTTTTATTTTTCAGATCTGTGTCATCCTACAATAATGGGGAGCATGTATTGGTGTGTGGGGAATTGTGTATGGAGTATGGTTCTATTCGCAATAAAAATTTTTAACTCTAAAAATTAACTGTAAGCAAAAAATAAAATAAACAAAAAGAATAATTTAATTTAAGGTAATTTTGCGGGTACAATTTCGTTGTTCTCTCGATTCTTCTCTCCTAAGTTTTTTTGTGAATCGAGGGACTTTTCAGTGTGATTCTTGAATGTCGGATGATTTGAGTCTCCTAGAAATGTTTTTTGATCTCCAGGAATTATCTGACGGCACTTCGTCTTGTCGAGTTGATCTCCGAGGTCAATTCATTGAAGAGTTGTATAGTCAATGCTGAAACTTCCTCTAATGCTTGTAGAATGTCCTCTTTTTTCTTTTTCTTTTCTTTTTTAGAATGTTATGTTACCCCCTATTTATAGTTGTGGCGGTAGGCCTTAGTTGCTTGTGATTGGCCGAAACATATCACTTTGACACTTGGCACCTTTTGACTGGTTCTTGAATTTGAATGATATTTCCACATCATTTGTACATATGGCGGTGTCTCATTGGTTTTGGATTTGATTGGGATGCCATGTCACTTGATGAGTTTGGGATTCAAAGTGAGATGGACCTGGATGAAGAATAAAATAGGCTTACTATTTTTTTAGCCCAAAATAAGTTTAAATCCAATAACAAATGGCTAAAATTCAAATTTTATATGAATTTTATCCATTAAATTTTATGTTTCTACAGGGTCCCATATGAATGAGTATGTGAGGTTAGTGAGGCATGTGTTTCTTGTGTGTATTCAATAAAAAATGGGGAGTGATGTGTGAGGTGGCATGATGAGGTGTCAATTTTTTATAGATTTGGTCATTATTTTTTCATACTTTTGGGAAAAAATTATGGAATGGGGTAGGGTGCGTGGTAAAACGGGATAAGATGATAAAAAATATTTTTTGATGGAATTTTGTCCAAAACATTATTCAAAAGAAAGAACCAAAAGGAAGAAAGGCAATCGAGTCTTGATTTTGGGCATTCTATCTGTTCTTAAGTTTTGTGGGGATCGGGTCACAAGTATCTCCAATGTTAGAAGAGAAGTGGACTATACCGAGTTGGAGAGTTGAGTGAGGTTCCATCGAGGCTCCGGTTCGTGGCTTTGTCATTAAATCAAAAATGAAAATTACATGTTAAAACATAAATGAAATTACAAAAATCCTATCTATGTAGCTTTATTTGGACTCTTGACTTGAGTTTCATCACCCTATTCTTCAGGCGAGCTTCTGACTTGCAATTTCTTCAACGTGTTTCTTGGCTTTCAATTGTTTCACATTGTTTCTTGACTTTTCATCTCTTACCCTTGTTACATGACCTTTAATTCCTTAACCTTGTTGACTTTCAATTTCATCACCATGTTCTTCACGCAAGCCCTTGACTGGAAATTTTCTTACTCTATTCTCCGGGTGAGCTCCCAACTTTCATTCCATCACCCTATTCTTCAGGAAAGCTCCTGACTTGCTATCTCATCACTCTGTTCTCTGGGTGAGCTCCCGACATTCAATTTCATCACCCTGTTCTTCAAGAGGGCTCTTAACTTGCTATTTTCTCACTCTATTCTCCAGATGAGCTCCCGACTTTCAATTCCATCACTTTGCTCTTCAAGCGGTCTCCTGACTTGTTATTTCATCACTCTGTTCTTCAGGCGGGCTCCTGACGTAAAGATTCATTACCCTATTCTTCAGGCAGGATCCTAACTTGTAATTTCATTACTCTATTCTTTGAGCGAGCTCCCAACTTTTAATTTCATCAGCCTGCTCTTAAGGTGGGCCCCTAACTTGCTATTTTATCACTCTATTCTCTGGGAGAGCTCCGGACTTTCAATTGATCACCCTATTCTTCAGGTGGGCTCCTATTTGCTATTTCATCACTCTGTTCTTTGGCGAGCTCTAGACTTTAAATTTCATCACCCTGTTCTTCAAGCGGGCTCCTGATTTGATGCTTCATCACTCTGTTCTCCGGGCAAGATCCTAAATTTTAATTTTATCACCCTATTTTTCAGGCGGTCTCCTGACTTGCAACTTCATCACTCCATTCTTTGGGTGAGCTCCCGACTTTTAATTTCGTTACCCAGTTCTCCAAGTGAGCCCCTGACTTGTAATTTCCTCACTCTATTTTTCGGGCGAGCTCCCAACTTTAAATTTCATCACCTTGTTCTACAAGTGGGCTCTTGAAATCAAAATCAAAACTAGAACGAGATTATCCTAAACAAAGATTATGATAGAAAAAAATTTCATTTTTTTGATAAATAAAGTCCTATTTTCCAGGAGGGTCCTGAGCAGGAAGTAATGTTTCATTTTATAGAAGGGTCCTGAACATGAAGTGAATTCCCGAATATGCTTTCCCAACTTCAACTGAACTTAATGAATAGAACTTTTCCTCTGTTTCATCAAAGAAAAATTTGTCAGTTGAAAAATTAGTAGTGGCTTGCAGCACTTGGCTTTCCAAACATCTGTTGCAGCGTTCCTTCATTTTTACATCAGATTACCAATATTTTCCCTTGTCTTGTTGCATTATTGACCCAAACCCAGATTAAGGGAAGTGACATTGATTCAAACACCAAATATCTATTTTACCCTGCCCCTGAGATGTACCTTTTGAAACCTGAATATTTCCATGCATCAAAGAACCTATCGGTTGATGGACTTTCTTTGCCTTGTTTTGAATTATAATCATGTTTCTTTCATGTGCTGGTCCTTGGATTTTCCTCATGTAATTGGGAAGACTAGTAGCAAGTTTTGAAATCATTTCTCAATTGTTTTGACATAGACATGACTCAAAATATAAAGAAATGATGGTGACTTTTATTTCTATAAATGACATAAAAAGGATAAAAATACGAATATGTATATGAAAGAAAAAGCCAATATCCCTCTTTCAAAAAGAAAACTTATCTGAATACGGCAACCAACTCCAATGATTATGACATGCATTTTGAATTAAGTTGTCTGATCTTTTTACCCAAACTTCCCATTTGTTGTTGAGTTCGTGACTTTGCCGCTGAATCGCTTCTTCAAACCTATTGGGCTCATACATCTCATTCAATTGACAATATCCTGAAAGATTTTTGCCAACAATCTTCTTTCCTTTTTATTTCTCTTAAACTCGTTATCGCCTAATGGTGCCTGTGGGGGTTTTCACCAATAAGACTCTCTCATTTTTATTTCTCTCAATTTACCATCGCCTTATGGTACCCGTGAGGGTTTTCACCTGTAAGACTTTCTTATTTTTATTTCTCTCAACTCACTGTCACCTTACGACGCCCGCGAGAGTTTTCACCACTAAGACTCTTTCATTTTTGTTTCTTCATGTTTTCCCATGATGATACAAAAAATATAATGCCAAAACATTTCCATATATCCATCGCATGTTCAGCCTCACAATTCTCAAAGATTGATCTGAAGGTCTTTCTTTGGTTGTAACTTGGCTTTGGGATAAGGTTAGAAAGAAAAGAGTGGTGGGAGGCTCAAACGACACTTGAAGTGGGGTAGGACTTACAACCTTTGGAATCGATTCAAAAAAATAACTCATGCCCTAGATTCTTTTGGCTGAGTGACTCTAAATTATTTATTTGGTTGGACCGATCCAAGAGTAGGGCAGCCTACGTATCTCACTCTCAAAAAAGGAGAATCAGGTCACACGTAGTTCCGGCAACTTATTGTTTGTTTTGATTTGATTTTTTGTCTCTTTTTCTTCTTTATTTTTGTCTCTTTTTCTTCTTTATTTTTTTGTACTCTTTCTTTTATTCTGTTTTTTTTCTTGACACTTTATCTTTTGATTCTATTTTGATTCCAAAAGAGGAATATGAAAGAAAATAGAACCAAGGCTCAAATTGAATGAACAAAGGATGACATAATGTTTAGATAGCAGAATGAAATGCTTTCATTATCAATCTTCAAAAATGCAAGTACTAAATATGAAATAGAACTAGCAAAGGATAAAACATCATACATAATATCTTTTGACTGCATCAGCAATGATAGCCATTTCTTTCATTTTGCCTTCTACATCTGTAAAATATAAAGCTCCATTGGGCAACACTTTCTTCACAATAAAGGGACCATGCCAATTTGGGGAGAACTTGCCTTAAGCTTCAACTTGATGGGGGAGGATATGCTTCAACACCAATTGACCAACTTCAAAATGCCTGAGACGTACCTTTTTGTTATATGTTCGAGCTATTCTCTTCTGATACAATTGTTTATGATATACCGACGTCAGCCTTTTTTCATCAATCAAGCCAACTGTTCTAGTTGGGTTTTGACCCACTCATCATTATCAATCTCTGCTTCTACAATGACTCGAAGAGAGGGAATTTCAACTTCTGCGGGAATGACTGTTTCTGTCCCGTACACCAATAAATATGGATTCGCCCCTGTTGAAGTACGAACAGTAGTACGATAACCCAACAACGGAAACGGCAACTTCTCATGCTATTGTCTAGACCCTTGTATAATTTTCTGAAGTATCTTCTTAATATTCTTATTGGCAACTTCCATGGCACCATTTTTCTTTGGACGATATGGAGTGGAATTTTGATGTGTGACCTTAAACTGTTGGCACACTTCTTGCATCAAATGACTATTGAGATTGACAACATTATATGTAATGATCATGTTGGGAATTCCAAATCTACAAATGATGTTGGCATGAACAAAATCTACCATATCCTTCTTTGTTACTGGCTTGAAAGTTGCTACTTCTACCCACTTTGTAAAGTAATCAATGGCCACCAAAATTAATCTATGCCCATTTGATGATTTCAGTTCAATCAGTTCAATCACGTCCATCCCCCAGGCCATAAAAAGCCATGGAGTAGACATTGCGTGCAACTCAGCAGGAGGAGAGAGTATCAAATCACCAACTCAGCAAGAGGAAAATGTATTTAATCACCATGTACCTGACATTGATGATATTTTCGAACGAAATAAATAGAATACCTCTCCATAGTAAGCCAATAGTAACCCGATCAAAGTATCTTCTTTGACAAGACACAACCGTTCATATGCAGCCCGCATACTCCAGAGTGTATTTCAACCATGATCGTTAAGGATTCTTTTGCATCTACAGACCTCAAAAGTACCAGATCATGGGTTCTCTTGTTAACATAGATCTTGTAAGCATTGTCGATAGGTATGAGCTTTAAATCTTGTCTCTCCTAATCGCTTTGAATTTGATAGATGAATAAATCTGAGTCCCTCAATACTAATATTTCCTGGATGCCCATGACAATATCTAGCCTCAGCCCTGGAAGGCAAGATTCATACTCTGCCATGTAGTTAGTATAATAAAATTGAAGTTGTGCTTTAACCGGGAAATATTATCCCAATTCAGAGATAAGATCTGCACCTATTCTGACTCCTTTCATGTTAACGACTCTATCAAAGAATAGCTTCCAACCTGGATCAGTATCTATGATGACTTCACCGACATACAATACCTTTTCATCAGGAAAATATGTCTTTAATGGTTTATATTCTTCATCAATGGGGTTCTCAGCGAGATGATCTGCCAAGGCTTAGGCTTTCATGGCGGTTTGGGTCACATATACAATATCAAACTTGATAAGAAATATTTGTCACTTTGTCAGTCGACCAGTTAGCATAGGCTTTTGAAAGATATACTTCAAAGGATCCATGAAGAAGATAAGATAAATAGTGTAGGATGAAAGATAATGCTTCAACTTCTGTGCTACCCAAGTATACAATGTGTAGTACATATAATACCTATATCATCGCAAAATTATATGAAAGTATGCGGAGATATATATAAATAAAATTATTAAAGCATATCTATGAAAAGAAAAGATTATACTAGAAAAATACTATGCAATATCTTTTCATTTATAAGTATGAATTAATTGATTAAGTATCGAAATTAATTTAATTTATAATATAACTATTAACGGCCTAAATTTGCCTAAACGTATGATAAAGATTATATAAATAAAGAATATCCCCGCCCAACGCCCCAAAAAATAAAATTTTCATTATAATTAATATTTGTACAACTGCAAGAATATAAAAAAGTACAAACACAAAAAATTTAAATCTTCTTTGAATTTCATTCCCAACGAGTATTTCCGAGAACCTATACAAACACTTGTAAATAAAATGTTAGTAACAAATAAATAATTATCAAAATAAATTAAAATTGTATGTGTGCACATATGTATAAAAGAATATTTTTTTGTTAAAAGTGAGCTCAAATTAGATTTTAAATATGATATGGCTACGAAGTAATTGCTGATTTATAAGCTGTCCTAAATAGTCTTGCCAAGATACGAATCATAAAACTTTTTGCATTATTATAAAAATTTCGTCATCGCCCAAATTTATTTATTTTATACGTATTTATATACGTCATATCTGTCTTTTTATTTGCAAAGACTTTAAAAATCGACGGAAAATTTTTTTTATCGGTCAAGTGTCGGCCTTTAATATTAAATAATAACTTTGATGGCCTCAAAGTTCATTGGCCAAGTAATATATATATGTTCATTATTAGTGTTTTTTTCCAAGGGTAATCACCTAACAGTGTTAAAAAAGAAACCAACCAGCTAAATCATGAATAATACAACTGCACAAAGGCATAACAAAGCAACACAAGCAACGACATGGGAATAGTGAGCAAGCTTGTCCAAATAAATCATACTGAATCATCAAGAAAATCAAACAGTTCGGCAAAGCGTTAGGAAAAATATAAGAGTATTAAAATATGTTCAAACATATATGAAAAATAATAAAAAGCAGAAAATCAGGTTATCAATTTTATTGGAGATCTATCGAAAATCCAACTCTGGTCAAATTCATACAGATAACATAGAAAAATAAAATAAACAAGCATCTCGCTCAACTGAAACATGGCAGCTATGAAAGTGACGTTGCTTCAACAGATCTCTTCGGAGCAACGCCAAAAGGATAGAAATCTAACCAGATTTAGCCGTTACCGCATGACAGTAGCGGCGGTGGTAGTGGTTTTCGGCTAAAACTCACCTACAATCACCTCCGGTGAGCCAGCGGTGGAGCAGCGAGATGAAGAAAAAAGAGAGGAAAGAGGGGCAAACAGCGATGGTGGCCGAAATTGTTGTTTGGTGAACGGGGAAAGCGGAGGAGGTGATCGTTGATAACGCTCAATCTACAGCTCTCGTAGGAGTGTAAAGCGGTCGTTAGCAAATATAGAACCCAACTGGGTTGGGTATCAATCCCTCAGGGAATAGCTTGGTCAACAAGTAAGCAAAAAGTACTAGACTTTTGGTGCAAGTCTCGTAAAAGGGGGGAATCTTGTCGTGCAAGTAATGTAAACAAAGTAATAAAGTAAAAAATGAAAATAGCAAAGTAAAAAGAAAGAATATTTATTAAGTTGTAAACAATGAGAATTGAGGAGTTGGGGTTATGTCCACCTTCTGAGTTATACGTCTCTGTCGGCTATGAGTGTGTTGAATTCTGACATGTATGTGCTTATAGAGAATTGTATTCGATGGTAAATCCAAGCATCTTTCGACCTATTCGAGGATTATTTCACTTTAACTCTTTCGAGCTTAATGCGTGTCTAACGGTACGAATTCTCCAATAGGTTAATCCAGTTACGGCACTAACTTTTTAATAGGGGATGGGACCCTACTACCTTGACATTATCTCTTTTCCAGACAGATAACCTTTCTTTCGAACAAGTTAAATGCTATACTGGCGTATTCTTGTGTTTGCAACCACAAAGAATTTAGGTTAATACGAAGAGAATAATAATATAAGCAGCATACGTGTCACGAACTCACAAACTCATAGCAATAGATAGTATCTCATTCGGCTTCCATAACCCCAACAGAGAAGTTTAGTTACCCATGAGTGCGAAGGAAATCACAATTGACATTGTTATTATACCACAATAATGATAGATTTCGTGTAGCACAAGAGTGGTAGGCGTTAGGCGTGATTTCTTGCAAAGTAACGTTTCTCTTGTTGGCGGAAATTAAGAATAGATGAATAGAAGAAGAAAAATAGAATTAATGGAAAGATTCGGAATTAAAGAATTAAAAGTAGTAGAAGATTAATGTAAGAATTTCTTAATGAGGAATGAATGATAAAAATCTCTAGCATGATATGGTATTTATAATACCCATCTCCTATTTCTACTAAGCTAATGAAATAATTAACCAAATCCTACTAAGCTAATGAAATACTTAACCCAATAGTACTAGGTTAATGTATCATTATCCTAATCCTAATAAGCTGATGAAATACTTAACCCAATTGTACTAGGTTAATGTATCATTATCCTAACCCTAATAAATTACTGCTAGTCCCCAAAGTCTTCAGAATTGTTGTTTTAGCCCGGGACAGATTTTCCATGCATCACTTTTGGTCCTTAGGCATCCAAGCTTCCTTTTCTCCTTTCGTGAATCTTTCTTTGGCGTCAAGTAATCCATAAAATGCTGAATTCTGCATCATTTATACCTGAAACTTTGCTAATCATGTTCGTTAGCTCACTTACCGGAAAAAGGACTAAAAGTGCATGAAATATATAATTTGTTCTCAAAACTTGGCTAAAATATGGGTAAAATATAGCACTATAGGCGTGTAATATCGCCTATCATCAGTCGTCGGAGCTCCGTCCATGGAGGCAGTGAAAGGGGAAAAGGGGAAGAAGAGTGTAAGATGAGAGAGATGAGGATAGAGAGAGAAAGTGAGAGAGGAGAGAAGATTATACGTGTGTTGTGTGTATTTGTGTTGTGTATGGATGTTTATATGTGGGTATTTAAAAAGAAAGAAAAAAAAGAAAAGCAATTTAGTCAAATCTATTTTTTCAACAAAATCCCTTAAATTGGGAGAGTAGGTAAAACAAAGTCAAAAAATGTGACTGGCATTTTGATTCTACTGATTTGTTATTTTGTGAATTACAATAATTGAACCAATTTATCTTTAGAGGTCGTATTAAATAGTATATAAAAATATAAATATCGATATATAATTATAGAAAAATATAAATAATAAATAAAAAATATAATTGTCTTGAAAAACATATATTATGTCATAAGTGATTAAAATTATACTACGTTATAAAGAAATGCAGTGTTATGTTGTATCATGCAGAGATTGTGCAAAAATATTAAAATAATAATAAACTAATAAAAATTCTAAAATTTACGAAATTAAAGATGATTATCAATAAATTATGTGAAATTAAAATACAACAATAAATGAGTAAAAATTCTAAAATAATGATGATTATCAGCAATTATTAACAATTGTAAAAAAAATATGTGAAAAATTACATTTTATGTACTTTAACGATCATAAAACCTAAAAGCATTAATTTTAAGTATGGAGAGCCAAAATTGGTTGTCAACAGTTTGCCCTTTTTTGATTGAAGATAATGTAAAAGTATTTAAACGAAAACGTTGACGTATAGCCAATTTCACTCGACAAAAAATTACTTTTGATAAAAATTTTGGTGAACTCTAATTTAAAGTTGCATACAATTCCAAATTGTATGAGGATTAGGTCGGGTATAGTTCAAAAGTTATACCAACACATCCTATTTTGAGTTGGACAAGCTCAATGCGTCCTTGAATTCTGCAAAATTTATAAAATTGAAAAACGGCAGACAAACAAGTAGCTAAACTTGATTTTTTTTAAGAAAGCCAAAGAATGACATGTAATGCTTTAACTAATGTAGAGATAAATAAATAAATAAAGGCATTACACAATTTTAATCGAAGACAAGAAAAATATTCAACTGAAGGCAGACATGCATAAAGGTCTTATCCGAGGGCATACTAATCCAAAATGTCTTATTTTAGGGTGGACAAACCCAATTCATTCTTGCAAAAATTGTAAAAAAAATTAAGGTGAATTTTTCTTTATTTTTTATTTTTTTTCTTTTTTAGAAATTAAAGATAGCATCCAGTGCTTAACTAAATAAGGAAAGAAAAAAATGGTACAAGCAAAGATAACATCTAGTGCTTAAATAATAAATTAAGTACATTGTGATATCTGCAGGTAAAGACAAAGCATGCAATGCTTAAATAACAAATAAATCCATTGTGATGTGTAAATAAACGTAAAGATGACATGCGGTGCTTAAATCATAAAACAAATGCATTGCGATATGTGCAAGAAAAAACCAAGATGGCATGCAGTTCTTAAATGATAAAATAAATGCATTGCGATAGTTGCGAGGCATGCGATGAATAAACAATAAAATGTGTTGCTATATGTGTGTGCAGTGCTTAAACAACAAAAATAAATGTATTGTGATATGTGTCAGCAAAGGCAAAATGACATGCAGTGCTTAAATGATGAAAATAAATGCATTGCAATATTTGCGAGGCGTGCAGTGCCTAGATGATAAAATAAATGCATTATATTATATGCGTACAGTTCTTAAATGTATAGCAATATGCGACAAAAAAGGCAAGAATGGCATGCGATGTTGAAATGATAAAATAAAAGTATTGCAAAATGTGTCAGGAAATGCAAAGATGACATGTAGTGCTTAAATAATAAAATAAATGCATTGCAATATTTGCTAGGCGTACAGTACCTAAATGATAAAATAAATGCATTGCGATATATGCGTGCAGTGCTTAAATGCGTAAGCATATGCGTCAATAAAGGCAAAGATGACATGTGATGCTTAAATAATAAAATAAATGCATTGCAATATTTGCGAGGCGTGCAGTGCCTAAATGATAAAATAAATGCATTGCGTTATGTACGAAAGTTCTTAAATGATAAATGCATTACGATATGCGCAGGCAAATGCAAAGATGGCATGCGATGCTTAAATGATAAAATAAAAAATTCTTTGTGATGCGTACGAATCCAGACAAGAATAAAATGCAGTGCTTAAATGACAAATAAATGCATTGTGGTATGTTGCCAACATAGGCAAAGATGACATGCAGTGCTTAAATGATAAGATAAATGTATTGCAATATTTGCGAGGCATGCAGTGGTTAAATAACAAAATGCATTGCAATATGAGCCATTATAGGCGAAGATGATATGCAGTGCTTAAATAATAAAATAAATGCATTGCGATGCGTACAGATAAAGGCAAAGACAATATGCGGTGCTTAAATGCATTGTGATGCGTGCAGATAAAGATAAAGATATCATGTCGTGCTTAAATGATAAAATTAATAAATGCATTACGGTGCGTGCAAGTAAAGACAATAATAAAATGCGGTGCTTAAATGATAAAATAAATGTGTTGCAATGCGTCCAAGTAAAGGCAAAAATAGAATGTGGTACTTAAATGATAAAATAAATGCATTGTAATGCATGAAAATAAAGGCAAAAATAACATACAGTGTTAAATAATAAAATAAATGCATTGCTAGATGTGTAATAAATTCAAGAAAAACATACAATGCTTAAATAACAAATGATAAAATAAATAAATTGTGATGCATGAAAGTAAAGGCAAAGATAGCATACAGTGCAAAATAAATAAATGAAGTGCGGTATGTGCAAGTAAAGGCAAGCAAGCATAAATATTTAATTGAAGAAAAACATACATAACTGTCTTATTGGAGGGAAAACTGACCTAATTATTCTATTTTATGGTGGACAAACCCCTGTAAAAATGATTGTTGAGCAAAGAATTATTTGGGAATAAAAGTGTTCAAATATTTTCGATGTTGCTTTACAAATTGCCCCAGTATCGAGCTATGAAATGCTGAAAAATGCAAGATTGTGTTCTTGCTGGGGAGAAAAAATGAATATAAGGTTGTGCTGACCAAATTCTGTATAGAGATTCCTACATATCTCAAGTGTTACAAGAATCAAGTCAATGTAGTTCGAAATAAGAAAAATAGAGTAAATTTTGAGGCGGCTCTTAAAATTTGCCCCAGTATAAGATTTATACTGGCATTGTCTCCTTTGAAAGGAGCTTTTTAAAAAAAAAATATCTTGTTATTAAAAAAATGCATGACATCTCCGATTGTTTACGGGGACTTGAAAATGAATGACGTCTTCAATTGTCTACGAAGACTGATGCATGACATCTCCGATTGCTTGTGGAGGCTGATGTCGTCTTCGATTGCCTACGAAGACTAAGACCCTCAACTAGTGAAGTGGATGAACTCTAATAGTCTCCCGACTGAAAAGACTATAAAAAATATAAAATACTCAAGATGGGTGTCTGACAAAAAAAATAAAATGCCAGTATTAAACGTATGTGCTTGAAAGAAAAAGGCAAATGCCCGTATTTCAAAATTAGGCACCTTGAATGAAAAGTAAAAAATTCATGTATGTAAAGTGAGCACCTTGAATGAAAGGTAAGAAAATGTCTGTATGTGAAAGTAGGCCTCTTAAAAATAAAAAACTATTGTATTTTTTGGTAAAAAGTATTGAAAGATGAAGAAGGTACAATTGTGTCTTGACTTCAGTTGATACCAATAATTAGTAGTGTGTATAAGAATTTCCTTATCTCTTTCCCAGCTAACCGAGATCGACTTCAGGGTAACTCCTATAGTTTCAGGTGGTACCTCATACATAGTCAAGTATCGACAAGATTTGTTCGTCTTGCTTCAAACAAAGATTTTGAGCTATGCTTATTCTCATGTTTCAAGTTCCCTCTCCATAAAGAAAGTCCCATTTCAAACATATTTGAGTAATTTTCCTTTTTAAATTTGGGGACATCTAGAGAAATACACTCACACTCCGAAAGGAATTCAATGCATGCAATTGTGATACCATAAGTTTGACCTTCATGTAAGTATCCACTACTGTGAGAACACTTGAAAGAGGATCTCATAGCACTTGTTATTGGCTTTTAATGTAGGCTTGGGGGCGGATAGGATGATATTTGGAATAAAAGTGATTAATTTCTCAATGAGCATTGCACTGCATTTTGCTTTCAACATTTGTTGTGTTTTGACACGTGATCATTTTTTACTATGCTTTGTTGCACCTTGCTTTGCATTTTCTTCGACTTTTTTTTTTAACTTTGCGTTGGAGTTTTTTTTCTTTTTTTTCAAGAAACAATATATTTTGTTCTCTTTTTTTTTCTTTTTTCCTTTTTTATGGGGTTTTGCTCCTTTTAAAGTCTTTTTTTTTCATTTTTGTTCATCTGGACAACATATTTTGTATTTTGTGTCTTTGATCTTGAATATTCATTTGTAATTTGCACGTATTTAGTGCGTTTAAGAAGGTGAGGCCAAGAGAGGGATAGTGCATGTAAGCACTCAAAAAGGTATAGGCTTAGATGCAGTTGTCCAAAGGAAAGGGTTTAGGCTCAAAAGAGGAAATGATAGGGATTAATGTCATTTGGTGGGCTGTGAAAGGCACAATCATATCAAAGAAGACCTACGATCCTTTCCTAAACCAAGTGTAACTCAAGATTTTGCCTCAACAAACATTAAGGTTAAGTTCTAGATCAACAATTTAATACAATGAATTAAACTAAAGCTCGTCATACAATGCACATGAAACGGTGAGGTTGGCTTTCTTTTTGTCTTAGATGCATGCAAGAGAATTTTTTTCAATCGTTACTCAGGTATGATAAAAAGTACCAAAAGAATCTATGGTTTACCATAAAATCAGTCCTTTACATCATACCACTTTATTCTTTCTCATGCACACTCCTAATTGTATTGATATCAACCAAGTCAAAAATTTATTATTTTATTTTATTTTTTAAAAAAGAATAGGGCCGAACCCAAATGGGGGTTGCCTACGTATCTTGTGAAAACGATAATCAGGTTTGCTTAGTTCAGACAAATTTGTGAATTAGTACATGCAATGTACAATTGTAAAAAAATGATGGCCATTCTTAAAAATAATGTGAAAGACAATCAAGAAAGAACTGCTTTTAGCATCAAAATTATTCTGATCAAATGATCGAAAGAATGGATGTAAAGCATGGGGAGAGCTTTGACACAACTTCAGTATGTTGACAAGATTAAAAAAGTTAGACATTGAAAGAATTATGACATTATTTCACTGCAGTTGGCAAGATTATTATAACTGAAAAAAATATTGAACCCTTGCTTTTGAAAGTAAGGATTGATACATCATAAATTTAATGATTTACGACGTTCAAAAGAAGAAGTTAGGTACAATTGCACAAAAATCAGGTGAAGTTTCATTGAGATTTGAATTTTGAGGAGTTATTAATTTGCGCTCTTGAAAGACATTACAGAGTGTCTTTGAACTGTTCCAAAAAATTTGCCCCGGTTTTGTATATCAGAGAAATCTTTTTATAACAGTGAATAAATCGAACCCTAATGCAGGGTTGCCTATGTATCTTTTCAGGACAACAATCAGGTCAAAATGTAGTTCAAACCTATACATAGCTAGTGGCAATATTACTAAGGTGCATTTTTTAACTGATTCGCTATACAAAACAAAGGTTATCTCACTAAAGTATAATCAATTTAGAGCAAATAAATATGTATAGACACAATAATCCTTCAAATATGTACAAAAATTATAATAATATGTCACTCGGGGCATAAACCCTTCAGACATTTGGACAAAAATTAACTACTATGCATGTACCTAAAATGCATTATTTTAGCTCTATATTATGTTGACTAGAAGTAGATAGACACGGACTGGCATTTTCTATATGAGAAGACACGTGGTCCCACGACAGTAAAACTTCCTCTCACCCCACGTATACACCAACTCTCTAAAATAAGGCGATTTTAATTTTTTTTTGAGAAAGTACAATTTACAATCCGCGTGTACAATGTGTATGTGTCAGTTTTCCAAAATGGAGGAAATATAAACGAAATGACAATTTATATAAAGCGATAAAAAACAACAATCTATAAAAATTAATAACAAATAAATAATTTAAGCCATATAATCATGATAAATCAAAAAATTAGTATGAAACAAATAACAATGTATAAAAACGTAAATATTTACCTAAATCTGTAATGGTTAGAACCTTGATTTCCCAGCAGAGTCGCCAAACTGTCATACCCTATTTTTACTTAAGGTCAAAATGAACACGACATTATGGACTCAAAAAAATCAATTTTGTACAGAGTCACCACCTAATTTTAAAGAAAAATAGGAAACCTATTTATTTATTATAAATATGACTTTTTTTAATCTACGAAACCAATTTAGATTTTAGGTAAGGGTTTAAATTATTTCGAAGAAATGGGGTTAGGCACCCTTCAGAATCCACAAATATGGTTCCCGGCCAGATTTAGGTTTATTAAAAGAAAAGAAAGAGAGAAAGTTAGCATTTGTAAATGCAAGTATACAATGTGTATTACATATAATACCTATATTATCATAAGAATATATAAAAGTATGCACAGATATATATAAATAAAATTATTTAAGCATATATATGAAAAGAAAAGATTATACTAAAAAAATACTATGCAATATCTTTTCATTTATAAGTATGAATTAATTGATTAAGTATCTAAATTAATTTAATCTTTAATATAAATATTAATGGCCTAAATTTGCCTAAACGCACAGTAAAGATTGTATAAATAAAGAATATCCCTGTTCAACGGCCCAAAAAATAAAATTTTCACTATAATTAATATTTGTACAATTGCAAGAATATAAAAAAGTATAAACACAAGATTTAAATCTTCTTTGAATGTCATTTCCGACGAGTATTTTCGAGAACCTGTACAAATACTTGTAAATAAAATGTTAGTAACAAATAAATAATTATCAAAATAAATTAAAAATGTATGTGTGCACATATATATAAAAGAATAATTTTTTGTTAAAAAGTGGGCTCAGATTAGATTTTAAATACAATATGGTTGCTGATTTAGTAGCCGTCCTAAATTGTCTTATCAAGATACGAATCATAAAACATTTGCGTTGTTATAAAAATTTCGACATCGTCAAATTTATTTATTTTATTATGTATTTATATACGTAATATCTTTTTTTTTATTTGCAAAGGCCTAGAAAATCGACAGAGAATTTTTTTTCATCGGAGTGTTGGCCCTTAATATAAAATAATAACTTTGATAAAATTAAATCCATCTTTTGTAATGGCATGGCCTCAAATATCCAGACAGAGAGAGAATTTCACTGGCAAGTAGTATAATATATGCTCATTATCAGCGTTTCTTCCAAGGGTAATAACCCAACAGTGTTAAAAAAGAAACCAACCAGCTAAATCATGAACAATACAATTTCCACAAATTAATACAATTGCCACAAAGGCATAGCAAAGTAACACCATCAACAAAGCAACACAAGCAACGACATGGGAATAGTGAGTAAGCTTTTCCAAATAAATCATAATAAATCATCTAGAAAATCAAACAGTCCGACAAATCGCTAGGAAAAATATAAGAGCACTAAAATATGTTCAAACATATATGAAAATAATAAAGAGCAGAAAATCAGGTTATCAATTTTATTGGAGATCTACCGAAAATCCAACTCTGGTCAAATTCATACAGATAACATAGCAAAATAAAATAAATAAGCATCTCGCTCAACTAAGAAAAGCAGCGATGAAAGTGAAGTTGCTTCAACAGATCTCTCTGGAGCAACGCCAAAAGGACATAAATCTAGCCAGATTTGGCTGTTATCGCGGGACAGTAGCGGCGGTGGTAGTGGTTTTTAGCTGAAACTCGCCGGCAATCACCTCCGATGAGCCAGCGGTGGGGCGGCGGGATGAAAAAAAGAGAGGAAAGAGGGGCAAGCAGCGGTGATAGCCTGAATTATTATTTGATGCACGTGGAAAGAGGGGAAAGGAGAGGAGGCAGTTGTCAGAGCTCCGTCCATGGAGGCAGTAAAAGGAGAAAAGGGGAAGAAGAGTGTGAGATGAGAGAGTTGAGGGTAGAGAGAGAAAATGAGAGAGGAGAGAAGAATATGCGTGTGCTGTGTGTATTTTTGTGGGGTATGGATACGTATATGTTGGTATTTAAAAAGAAAGAAAAAATAACAGCAATTTAGTCAAATCTATTTTTCCAAAGAAAAAATAACAGCAATTTAGTCAAATCTATTTTTCCAACAAAATCCCTTAAATAGGGAGAGTACGTAAAACAAAGTACAAGAAAAAACTGACCGACATCTTGACTCTACTTATTTATTATTTTGTGAATTAAAATAATTGAACTGACTTACCTTTGTAGGTCGTACTAAATAATATACAAAAATATAAATATCGATGTATAATTACAGAAAAATATAAATAAAAAATAAAAAATATTATTGTCTTGAAAAAAATATATTATTCTGTAAATAATTAAAATTATACTTCTTTATAAAGAACTGCAATTCTATGTTGTATATGTATGTAGAGATTGTGCAAAAATATTAAAATAATAATAAACTTATAAAAGTTCTAAAATTTACGAAATTAAAGATGATTATCAATAAATTATGTGAATTTAAAATATAACAATAAATGAGTAGAAATTCTAAAATAATAATGATTATCAACAATTATTAACAATTGCAAAAAATATGTGAAAAATTACATTTTATGTACTTTAGCGATCATAAAGCCTAAAAGTGCTAATTTTAAGTATGGAGAGTCAAAATTGGGTGCCAACAAATATAAACAAGCTAAATTTCTAATTACAACCCTGAAATAACTCGGAGAAATAGAAAGAAAAACAAAATGCAATACCAAAACTCCTTCTTGACGGGGAGAGGAGTGACTTCCCAGTTGTTGAGCTGAACATCAAGACCTATGAACTTCACATCTGCCTTACTGGTACCTTCTCCCTCTTAAACCATGTCAACTTCAACCAATAGGTCCTGGAAATCATCAACTAATCCGGCCTCGAACTCTATAAGCTTCATGACACTACTCTTGACAAATGACTTACTGAGTAGCGACACTGGGCGAGGGAGTGACCATGTTTTCTTCTTCCTTTTCTTGGACTTTTACCAATCTTCAGGTGTAGGCTTGAATCCTAGAACAAAAGTGCCCATGCTTTCACTCGAGCATATTGGACGAACTATAGCATGCAGAGACACTCCTAAACCCTCTCCTAGCTCAAATCCATATTCCAACATCTTATTCATCATCATGACAGAAGTAGAAGATAGTTGTGGACCTTGCATAACCTGTCCTTTGAAAATACGATCTACTAACACTGTATCGAAAGATTGATAGATAAATGTCTCCTCTACATTATTTGTTTCAATAAAAGGCATGGAAGATTCTCTGTAGATGGAAAAATCCCCTTCACCATAGATAACCACCTCTTACTTTTCGTGCTCGAACTTGATCATCTGGTACAATATAGATGCAACCGCCCCAGGCTTGTGAACCTGTGGTCTTCCCAATAATAAATTGTAAGAGGCATCAATATTCAACACTTGGAACTCTACGACAAATTTAATAGGGCCTATAGTCAACATTATCTCTATTTAGCCAATGGAGTCTGCTTTTGCTTTATCGAAAGCTCTAACACATACATTGTTGGGCCTAATCCTCTCGACACTGATATTCAACTTTTGTAAGGTGGATATAGAACAAATATTTGCACCAGAACCTTCATCAATCATGACATGATTGGCATAGAAATTTTCACACTTCACGGTAATGTCAAGACCCCGATTATGCCCCGTACCTTCTATAGGCAATTCGTCATCGAAAAATCTAATACGATTCACCTAAAGATTTTTCGAACAATTTTCTCGAGTTGGCATACTGTAATTTCCCCAGGAACATAAGATTCATTTAATACCTTCAATATAACATCACGATGTTTCTTAGAATGCAATAATAGAGAAAGAAGAGAGATTTGAGTTGGAGTCCTCATCAACTGATCTATGATTGAATATTTCGGCAATTTTATCTTCCTCAAGAATTTTTCTGCCTCTTCTTCGGTGAAAGGATTTTTGAGAAACGAAGGCCCATTCATCACTGGTTTAGGCTTCCTCAAACCTTAAGGCATAAAATATTTTCCCGACTGAGTCAAACCTCCAACATCATCTACTTCTTCCATAATTTCCTTCCCCTGATAAGTTATCACAGTCTGATTATACCTCGAGGAGACCCTTTTTGTATTGACTAACGAGAGTTGGGTCACCGATTTGATGATAATAGGTTCTGCAAACACTCCTCTTACCGTCAAAATAAGCTTGCTCGGAGATCCTACTACCGTTAACATGGTTTTGTCCTGACTTAAAACACAGCTTTTTCGACTCCTTTTAGAATGATCATGGGTATACTCATGTTTTGTTGGGCTTTATCTTGCACCATTTTTTCTTGGCTAAATGACATCGCCTTCATCGGATCCGCCACATTTACCAATTATCCTCATTAGTTTGTATTATAATAATAGGCTTGTAACATATCAATGATTTTTATCACCATATATTAATTCCAATATGTTGGTTTCAGTATGGGCTGGCAATGGATTCTGGCTGATATTTGGAATCTCTAGGGACTATATCAAAATCTTATTTGCATCGATTAGATCCTGGATATCTCTCTTTAAACACCACCATTTCTCGATATCATACCCTGGCATGTCAGAACAACATACACACCTTAAAGAATAATCAAGATTCCTCAGAGGTGGATTTAAAAGCCTTCCTTGTATTGGGCTCAAGACCTTCATCTTCCTCAACCTTTCAAACAAACTAGCATACGACTCCCCGATAGGTGTGAACTTATTCTTACTAACTTCCCTTTCTTAAACTCAGGCCTAGGTTGAAAACCATATTTGGAAGTATTTTAGAAATTTTATGGAGTTGAGGGATTATTTTGAGAGTTTGGTGCATACCATTGAGGGTAAGAAGGGGTTTGGGCATATGGTTGTGCACTATATACTGGGTATAGTGGTGGCGGAATGGAATACAGTGGGTTTTGTAGAGGGTAGTAATGGTGGGGAAAATATATAGAGCTTGGGCATAGACTTGGGCTTAGGACTAGGGATAGGGGCGAGGCGGTCTTGATACCCTCATTTATCATCTCTCCTATTTTGAGGACTTTGATAAACGACTTACCCATCACTAGAAGCAACTGTTAAAAATAGGTCTCATCTTGTGCCTGAATGAAGACCTCTACTAACTTACTCTCCTTCATTGGAGGTTTTACCCTCGCGGCTTATTCACGCCACCTTATCGCATACTCTCTGAAGCTTTCAGTACTCTTCTTCTTCATATTAGTCAGGGATTTTTCATTAGGAATCAGATATACATTATATTGAAATTTTTGCACGAACTCGCTAACCAGGTCATCTGTAATACCCGTGTTTTTTCTTAGCTTGAAAATCATCTCAAGGATGTTAGAAATTTCTTTGAAATAAGAATTAATTCTTATACACAAGGTATTTCGCCCAAATCTGACACCCGAGCGAAGAGTTAGAGCCTTTTTAGTGAAACAATGTTTGACCTGAGCCTTCAGCACGTTGCAGAGATAGCTCAAATAACAATTGTTAAATTCCAGTGTTGCTCCATGATAATGGTGCGTCACACCAAAATTTTAGGTCGTAGAAAAGGTGGCAACGTGATAGCTCTGCGTCGCGCCACCGTGTAGTTTCCTAATTGTCAATTTCTAGTGACTCGATGTGATAATGCCGCATCGCACAAAGGGCCCAACTCGGGAAATTGTACTGAAAATTTAATGACGTGTCCAGGGTTAAAAGGATCAACTTCCTACCCCTATATAATCCCTTTAACACGTGATTCAGCCACTTTTCACCCAAAACATATTGGTTTATCTCAAGAACAAACTAAGGTTTCTATTGGGGATTCAAATTCAGGAAGGTTTCACCATCAACTTCACAAAATCACGATCTAAGGTATGCATAGTGTTCATTCATGGACTCCTTTAGTCCATGAAGTCCAAGAATCTTATTTAACTACAAGTTATGGATTTTCTTCATGTTTTCATGCTTTGTATGTTCTTTTTCGTGTTGATAAATGAGGAATTGATTTCTATTCCATGATTTGATGATAAATTCCATGTGGTTTGATTAGTATAGATAAAGATTTACGAAATCTCATGAATAAAACCTTGTATGATGGAATTGGAATTGAAGCATAATGTTTTATTGTTGTATAATGAGTTTACATGTACTATGTCTGCCATATGTTTGATAAAATGCCTAGATGAAGCAAATTTGCCTAACTAGAATGATATCATGAAAATCTCGATAAATGTACAAGCTTATGCTTATTAGACATTTGACGAAATGCTTCAATAAACGTATTTTGGTGATTATCATGTATTCAAGAATATCAAGTCATGTCTGTTTCCTTCCATTGAGTCCCGGGGGTACTTGTACCCGAAATATTAGTTGTGTGCCTAGATCTATGTCATGTTTTCACGATACTCTCAGTAAAGAACTCTTAGACTTTAGATAGTCTTATGACTCAGGAAAAATCTTCATGATCGCATGACTTATTCAGTTGTCAAATATCAGTAATATTCTGTCATCCACGGAAATTCAGTAACTTAGTCCGTGCTCAGTTCAGTTCAGTAAATCATGCTCAGTGTCTATTCATATGGGAGTAGGAATCAGCACCGAGTGAACCCAAGGATGGGGACTCACCTGTTATACGAGGGTGTGACTCCTAGAAGCAATCCTTGCATTCCAGATCTATATAGCTAACAGAGGTTGAGATATTGTAGCCTTCTATATGAGGGTAGATGAGGTGGCTTAACCTATTATGTGAGGGTTCCCGCTGTTCTTGCTAGATTTACTTGTTATATGAGGGTTACTCACATGTTTTCCTTACCAGTGGTACGGTACTGACACCCTTCCAATCAGGGCATAGATTGGACCCCAGCTCATGTATCATAGCACTTTGGGGTATTACGGTTAGATACTACTTCCCACAATTTCATGTTACAGAATCAGGACTGTCAGATATAGTCAATCAGTCTCAGGAATAGAACTCAAATAGTTCTTCAGATTTCAGGATTGTCAGACACAGTCAACTCAGATACAGTACGAAACTCAGATAGTTCCATCAGAGTCAGGACTGTCAACTACAGTCACCCACGTTATCAGTTATACTCAGATATTGTCACCCATGTTATCAACATTATTCAGATATTGTCCTACTTGTTATCAGTCATATCAGTTACTAGCATGTCACGTTATCAGTATACAGACACAAAAATCATGAAATCACATTGTCAATTACAGATACATATTTATGCATGTATTCTCACGTTCATGTTAAACAGTCAGTTAGCATTATTCATGCATGCAAACCCTTGCATATAGCCTACCTCACATGTATACTCGGTACATATGTACTGACGCATTCGCGCTATATGCTTTCTTTTTATGTTACACCATAGGTTCAAAAACACGAGTTTCAGATCAGCAGTAGATCCCAGATTTAGCAGTCAGAGTAGAAGTGAGTCCTCATCCTTCGAAGACATAATGATTTTCTAGTATCTCATTGATTAGCTTATTAGTTGGAGTTAGTTGGAGACATGTCCCATCAACTTCTTATTCAAATTCTTCAGACAGTAGAGGCTTCCAGATGAGATGCATCCTAGATATAGACTATCATATTTGAGACTTCAGTTTTGTTTTGGGTATTCTATTACCCCACACAAATGTTACGTTATTCAGTTATATTCATGATCGAACCTTATGGCCTTTCAGTGTATGTTTCCACATTATTATGTTATCTTATGTAGTATACAGGTACAAATATAAGTCATGGGTTAGCTTGTGGTCCTTCGGGGTCATGAGCACCGTGTAGCATTCTGTTTTAGCAAATTGGGTCGTTTATCATCCCAACTATTCCACTTGTATATATCTTGATCAACAAATTACTCCGAAGCTAGACAAGTAAGAATATCGCAGAAGTAAGCCATGAGTAACTCTTATTTTCCTCCTGCCCCCTCAGCTGGTTAGAATAACATCTCAAATATGCCACGGGATCACTGTGTCCATCATACTTCTCAAACTTTGGTGTTTTAAAACTAAGTGAAAGGTCAACGCCTGGGAACATGCATAGATCTTTATAGGAAACACTCTTATATCCCCCGATTCCCTATAGGTTTCTCAAGGCCTGTTCCCAACTCTTTAATTTCTATGATATACCTTCCTATTCCTCCATTGTGACAGGATGTTCTGTATAGAAGTGAAATACAGGAGACTAATTGTAACAATAAAGATTATTTATCTTCGAAGTAGGTTCCGAAGCATGTTGTTGATCCTCTAGTATTTTAAGCATTGGTTCAATGGAAAACCAGAAAAGTATAATTGTCAGACGCACAGCATAGGTGGGAGCTTCAGATGGTAGTGAAGCCACGAACACAGGTATTGCCGGTGGTGCTGGTTGAGCAGTAGGCCTTGGTTGGGGAACTGCCAAGGGCACAGTAAAAGTGCCCGGATGATAATGACGTGGAGTGAATCCAGGTGCGTGCTTGGGTGACTCAATGAGAGAAGAAAATTATGCTTGGGAGAGTGGTGGGCAATTGAATATGTTTCAAAGATCTTTAGGGAATAGAGGAGGAGACATGCCGCTAGCCCATGCTCGTTGCAAATCTATCAATTATTGTCTGAGTCACAATATCTCATCATTGCGTTCTGAACCCTCTTCTCTAGGATCCTGATCTAGGTCAATGAGTGAATTTTTTATCTCCCTATTAGCCATAGTAAGCTTTGCTTTTGATCTAGTGAAGTAAGGATGACTAGACAGATTGCTACAAACCAACCACTTTTATCTGAAAGAGAATGCTCATCAAAGACAAAACCCGTTAGGATTAGGTCACACAACAAGCATGGAAATCACATTTGCATATTTGTCCTAGATTCATCCACATTTCTAACAGCCTTTGAGGGTAACGAGGTCATTTTAACATCATCCCGGTCTTTCTCATACACTCATTTTCTTATTCCCTCCAATTATGCCTCATTTTTTTCTTCGTTCGCCCTCGCTTGTCTCTTCTTTTGCATCAGTCTCTTTTCTTTCTTTTTCTTCTCTCATTATTCTTTTTTTCTTTTCTTCTCTCACTATCTCCTTTCTTTTTATCATTCTTTATGGCTTTTGCTTTTCTTGAAAAGAGGAAAAAATGAGGAAAAATAATGAACTAAAATGATTAGATCGAACCCAAAAGTAGATTGCCTACGTATCATGTTGTACATAAATTAGATCTTGCGTAGTTCGGGAAGTATGCACAAAGTTGATTTTTTTTACAATGACGAAAAACAAACGAAAAGAAATCACAATGCCACATCACTACATTTCATAAAAAAACAACTAAAACATACTTCGAATTTAAGACAACTTTATTACTAATCAACAAAGACTAAACAACACTCTAGACCAATAATACAACATGTATAACATTCCTAATAAAGACTCCAATGTTAAAACAAAATTGACACCGACTTAAATAAGATACAACAATACGATGACAGAAAAACAAAGGACTCAAACTAATAAAAGATAGGAAGTGCCCCTTCAAACTTCTGTGCTGCGTGATGGCTCTGGATAAGATGGATATGTCTATGAAGTTCTCGTTTGCCCACTCAAATTTTGCAACATACCCTGCAATGACACTTTGATATTTGGGAGGAAGCTTCTATCATGTGTTTCTACATCTTAGGGAATACACCGAAAAAGGTTGTTCTGATACCCTTCCACAGTTGTGAGCAAACCTGATAACTAAACTCTCAATACCTCCACTTTGGCACCTGGATCTTCCCCCTCATTGTCCTTAACTATGTCTATTTCTAGTATCCTTCCTCTGAGTTAAAATGGTAATGGCTTACTAATATCTCGAGGCATGGATTGCAGCCAGATCTCATATCTCTGAGTGTATCCCAGATTATCCAAACCTATTTTGAAAGTATCCACACCTAACTTTATTGTGTGATGCCAGAATTGTTCGTATTTACTCTCACCTAAGGATTGGTCCTTAAAATGCTCAATATTCTTTGGAATATCCATTACTAGTGGAACGTCTTGCAATCTACCCAACTGGCGCATTACTCTAAAAGCAGAGTACGGTCTGGTACAATTAATCCCTAACAGAACTAAAAGAAGTTGCACCCGACAACCACACAGGATTATTTTTGGACAAAGCTAGAGATAGGTCCACAGAATATTGTC
Organism: Capsicum baccatum var. pendulum; assembly: GCA_030864225.1. NCBI lineage: Eukaryota > Viridiplantae > Streptophyta > Magnoliopsida > Solanales > Solanaceae > Capsicum > Capsicum baccatum. Next base: position 52,581,592 of record CM061557.1, read on the forward strand.
CTCAGTTCTTGACTCGAGAAATTCAATCCAAGCATCGACTCCTACTGGCAGCGAGAACTTATCGAAGCACATTCTATGTTCCATGGCTTTCACTCGCTCAGGGACACAACGATCGACCACATCCGATCTAATCAAAGAAGGCTAATACAAGTGCTCCAGCATCCACAATTGCAATATTAGGTTGCTTCCCTCAAAGAATCTCATCCTCCCTTTTAATTTGATTAAAGCTTTATATATTTATGCCAAGATCATAGGTACGAGAGTGAACATTTCCCGTAGTTTTTTATGAAATAAGGCCATCACTACAGTCTTCAAGCGAGTAATAACCCGCCTTTCTTCTAATGTAAAGATTAAAATACCCAACAATGCAAGAGTGAAAACTTCTAGACGACGCTTCTACCAATTCTCCTTAGTTGCGTAGAATTCATCCCAAAAGCAATAAAAACCGTCTGAGGGCCCAAATCGAGCATACAAGTAATCAAAAGAGACCCAAGATTGGTTAAGGCATCCCAGGTGGTTATTGGCCTTCAATCCATAACCATGAACAAATTGTACAGGAGAATCAATCCACTCTCGAATCATCTCTTTCTAAATGTAAGGCAATTCAAAGAAACCAGATATCTCTACCAGTGTAGGTGTCATTTCACAATTTCCAAAGCTAAACACCAAACAGCTTGGGTCCCAAAAAGTCAATATAGCCTCGATCAGATCTGGGCGGGGCGTGAGGTTTATGAGGGAAGTGAGAGTGCCTAACTTCTCTGTTAACTCCTGTTGTTCGACGTAGTTAAACATGCTCTACCATTTCATTAACTTTTTAGGTACTTTGAAAACCATCAAAACCCTAGACTTTGTAGACGGATCCATCCAGTAATAACAGAGTACATTGACTCAAAATTCAATAAGAGAATAAAAATTCTCAACCCTCGGGATTCTAACATGGAGAAATATCGTATGACATAAAGGGACAGGCCGACTTGAAATCCAAATACACTGATTGTACCACTAAAAAGTCAGCCTACTTGGCCAGGACCAGCTAACAACACTAGGCTAAAAGGAGAAAGATCATAAGCGATAAACGACCAAAATAAAAAGATTTACCGGAACCACCGAGGGTTGCTTATGTATCCCTCCCCAAAAGACGAGAATCAGGTATGCGTAGTTTGTCCAGATTAGACAATAAAACACTAACCAACAATTTGAGCTACGACTTGAGGAACACAAACAAAAAGACAATTGAAAAATGTCAAAGAAATCTTTTACGGGTTTTTGATTTGACACTTTACATAAAACGGACACCAATGACTACAAAAGAAAAATCTTTTTTTTTTTTGGTATTTTTGTCATAAGAAATGTACAAAACTTGTACAACTTTTTTTTTTGAATTTTTCTTTTATGAAAAGCTCTTATTAAAAAAAGATAATCTTTCTTATTTTTTCTTTTCCGAACTACGAATGCATGCCAAAGAAACAAAAGAAAAATCTTTTTGATGCTTTTGTTTTTGAGAAATGTGCATAATAGGGGAGAATATTTTTTTGAATTTTTAAATTGCGAAGAACAAAAGCCATAAAGAACTCTAAAAAAAATACGAAACTCTCTTTTTCTCACTTTCTTTTCTTTTTTTTTCTTTTTGAAATTTTCCTTACCTAGACACTTTCTTTTAATTCTAGCACATGTTTTTCCCCAAATCAGTCCGTTAAAATGACCCTATTACCCTCAAAGATGCAACAATTAGCACGTAAGGATGCTTTAGGGGTGAGTTTCCTACAAAGAACCAAGTGGGTCCTACTAGGTATCAATATGATGCAGATAAGCATGACCTAAAGGCTGACCTACGTTGGGGTCCACTAACAAGGCTATTCGGGGGAGCGTATGGTCGATAGTAGCTGTGATTGCTTTTCACCTACTCCATATCAGCCGACGGCTTTCCCTCTTAGAATAAAGGTGACTCAACTATAGGTCGTGTACATAACGTGTACTGTAGAACTTGTTGCAGAAAGAATTGACTCAGGTTATGCAAATGATGTCAAATATAAAAGCAATAACACATAAAGAAAGACTATAAACAAACAGCAGGTAGCCATCCAACAACGATAAAACAATAACGCAAAAACTAACAAAAACAAATGTCTATACACCCATTATGTCAAACTAAGCCGATACAACTACAAAAATAAGCTTGAAATTTGAAAAGTCCTCAGCAGAGTCGTCAGAAATATCACACCTCTTTTTTTACCAAAAAGATTGATTTTATGTTCAATATATGTATGTAATTGTATGTAATGGTGAATATATGCATGTAATTGTATTCTGTGTCTATACCGTGTAAAAGAAACCAAAAGAAAAAAATGGAGTTTTTCCCTTCTCTTTTTGGAATGAAATCCCTGGAATCGTATCTTTTTTTCTACTGTATATGTGTGTATCCCTTTATCAATTGGAAAAGAGAATGGAATATCCACGTGGGACCCCCTAAAATAATGAAACCCCTTTTTTTAATTCCCTGTGCACATATGTGCCCCCCCCCCCCCCACCTTTTCTTTTTCTAGATCAGTGTCATCCTAAAATAATGGAGAACATGTATTGGTGTGGGGAATTATGTATGGCGTTTGGGTCCTTTGTGAATGAGTGTGTGAGGTGAGTGAGGCATGATTTTTTTGTGTGTATTCAATGAAAAATAGGGAGTGATGTGTGAGGTGGCATGGTGAGGTGTTAATTTGTTATAGATTTGGTTATTATTTTTTTATACTTTTGGGAAAAAATTACGAAATGGGGTAGGGTGCATGATAAAACGGGATAAAATGATAAAATATAATTTTTGACAGGACAAAATTATGCGTCTACATAGGCTGAGACATGTCCAAACTTTAGGAGGGTCCTATTAACCCCCTGGACTAATTAAAATTATATTTTTGACAATCTTAGTGACTACGTGGATCCTTCAGTGTGTTGTGCCACGTAGGCACTAAGATTGTCAAAAATACGATTTTAATTATTCTAGGGGATAATAGGACCCTCCTAAAGTTTTGGTGTGCCTCAGCTTTTTCGCGTATAGTTCAACGTGGTAATAAAGTATTTTCTCTAAAAAATAACATTAAATTTTGTGACAAATTCATAAAAATTATTATTTTACTTATCATGTTAATAAATTTAAATAAAATTCTATAAATACCTAGATTAGACAATATATATTATATATATTATAAAAGAGTATTACATAAATATAGAATTAAAATTACAAGGGCAAATTGGGCATTGCATAGAATAAAGGAGGATTATGATTATTGTTCAAAATTGAAGGGGGACTTTGATTTTTAAAACAAAGTTGAGGGGTGAAAATGATTTTCACCCTAAGTTCGTTGGTTGAAGTTTGTAGGAAAAAATTTCTAATATTTATTTAAGTTCGTATAGTATTGTATATCTATAATCTATATTTATAATCAATAATATTTTTATAATTTATAATTTATATTTATTTATATCGATAATCTATTATCTATAATCTATAACTATATTTATATCTATAATCTATAATATATTAAAAGTGTGAAGGACCTTAAAAATGTTGTTTAAATTTGTTGTGTTTCATTAATAGTCTTTGCTTTAAACAAAATCATTTTTTCACTATTTTTTCCAAATATTTAAGAGTTCAAAATTAATTAAATATATTTATGGTAAAATCTTTTTTTATTAGAAGTCATCAGAATTAATGACAATTAATATTTTTTTCATTAGTTTAAGAATTTTAAATCAACTGAATTTGATTTTAAGAAGATTTGAAAATATCTATAAATAAATATAAAGGCGTTAGAATAAGAAAAATTTAAAAAGTACCAATTTTTTTTAAATTTTAAGTACGTAATAAGAATGTAATCAATGATTTTGTAAAGATTTGACTATAAAAATAAGGAAAGATTTTAAATATAGAAAAAAATAATCGTATCACAAATTTGGTTCAATTGATATGTCTTTCTTAGCCTCTGACAACAAGAGAAAAAGGTACTGCATCACAAACGCAAAAGTGATGATCCATTAACCACTTGAAACTTCTGGTGGTAAAATATATATATGCTTACTCTAAAATATATGTTTATGTTTATAATATTATATTAAATTGTGAAAAAATTTTGAAAGGTGATTTAAACTTTTTTTAGTTTATTACAAACCTCCACAACAAATAAAATCTTTTAATTTTAAATAATCAAATGCTACACGTTAGAAGCGTGCGGTTAAACTAGTTATTATAGAATTGTGTAAGTGCATCTTATACTCCCTCCGTTTCGAATTAGATGGTCCTTTTAGCCTTAATACACCGATTAAGAAATCCAATAATTAGAAGTGTATTTTACTCTTTTACCCTTCTTGGCATTGTAAAATTCAATAATTAATTAAACATGGAAACTTGGTACAAGTATTCCGATTCATGCATGCATAAGTCATAAGTCTACTATTGAAAAGAGAAGAAAAAAGTAAAGTTTCATATTTAAAGTTAATATTGAAAATATTAAATTGTTAATTTTAAAATTTTTGAAACATGTAGATATATTTAATACTATCAAGGATAGAATGGGAAAAATATATGTAAAATAGTCTTGATTTTACAACTTGGACAAATAAATTAAAAATATATTTAATAGTCTTGAGTACAGGAGAATCAATCCACTCTCGAATCATCTCTTTCTAAATGTAAGGCAACTCAAAGAAACCAGATATCTCTACCAGTATAGGTGTCATTTCACAATTTCCAAAGCTAAACACCAAACAGCTTGGGTCCCAAAAAGTCAATATAGCCTCGATCAGATCTGGGCGGGGCGTGAGGTTTATGAGGGAAGTGAGAGTGCCTAACTTCTCTGTTAACTCCTGTTGTTCGACGTAGTTAAACATGCTCTACCATTTCATTAACTTTTTAGGTACTTTGAAAACCATCAAAACCCTAGACTTTGTAGACGGATCCATCCTATAATAACAGAGTACATTGACTCAAAATTCAATAAGAGAATAAAAATTCTCAACCCTCGGGATTTTAACATGGAGAAATATTGTATGACATAAAGGGACAGGCCGACTTGAAATCCAAATACACCGATTGTACCACTAAAAAGTCATCCTACTTGTCTAGGACCAGCTAACAACACTAGGCTAAAAGGAGAAAGACCCTAGGCGATAAACAACTAAAATAAAAAGATTTACCGGACCCACCAAGGGTTGCCTACGTATCCCTCCCCGAAGGACGAGAATCAGGTATGCATAGTTCGTCCAGATTAGACAATAAAACACTAACCAACAATTTGAGCTACGACTTGAGGAACACAAACAAACAGACAATTGAAAAACGTCAAAGAAATCTTTTACGGGTTTTTGATTTGACACTTTACATAAAACGGACACCAATGACTGCAAAAGGAAAATCTTTTTTTTGGTATTTTTGTCATATGAAATGTACAAAACTTCTACCACTTTTTTTTTTGAATTTTTCTTTATAAAAATCTCTTATTAAAAAAATAATCGTTCTTATTTTTTCTTTTCTGAACTATGAATGCATGCCAAAGGAACAAAAGAAAAATCTTTTTGATGCTTTTGTTTTTGAGAAATGTGCACAATAGGGGAGAATATTTTCTTGAATTTTTAAATTATGAAGAACAAAAGATATAAAGAACTCTAAAAAAAATACGAAACTCTCTTTTTCTCACTTTCTTTTCTTTTTTTTTCTTTTTGAAATTTCCCCTGCCTAGATACTTTTTTTTAATTCTAGCACATGTTTTTCCCCAAATCAGTCGGTTAAAATGACCCTATTACCCTCAAAGATGCAACAATTAGCACGTAAGGATGCTTTAGGGGTGAGTTTCCTACAAAGAACCTAGTGGGTCCTGCTAGGTATCAATATGATGCAGATAAGCATAACCTAAAGGCTGACCTACGTTGGGGTCCACTAACAAGGCTATTCGGGGGAGCGTATGGTCGATAGTAGCTGTGATTGCTTTTCACCTAAGCCATATCAGCCGACTGCTTTTCCTCCTAGAATAAAGGTGACTCAACTATAGGTCGTGTACACAACGTGTACTATAGAACTTGTTGCAGAAAGAATTGACTTAGATTATGCAAATGATGTCAGATATAAAGCAATAACACACAAAGGAAGACTATAAACAAACAGCAGGTAGCCATCCAACCACGATAAAACAGTAACCCAAACACTAACACAAATAAATGTATATAGACCCATAGTATCAAACTAAGCCGATACAACTACAAAAATAAGTTTGAAATTTGAAAAGTCCTCAGCAGAGTCGTCAGAAATGTCACACCCCCTTTTTTACCAAAAAGATTGATTTTATGTTCAATATATGTATGTAATTGTATGTAATTGGTGAATATATGCATGTAATTGTATTCTGTGTCTATACCGTGTAAAAGAAACCAAAAGAAAAAATAGAGTTTTTCCCTTCTCTTTTTGAAATGAAATCCCTGGAATTGTGTCTTTTTTTCTACTGTATATGTGTGTATCCCTTTATCAATTGGAAAAGAGAATGGAATATCCACGTGGGACCCCCTAAAATAATGAAACCCCCTTTTTTTAATTCCTTGTGCACATATGTGGCCCCCCTTTTCTTTTTCAGATTTGTGTCATCCTAAAATAATTGAGAGCATGTATTGGTGTGGGGAATTATGTATGGCATTTGGGTCTTGTGTGAATGAGTGTGTGAGGTGAGTGAGGCGTGATTTTTTTGTGTGTATTCAATGAAAAATAGGGAGTGATGTGTGAGGTGGCATGGTAATGTGTTAATTTGTTATAGATTTGGTTATTATTTTTTTATACTTTTGGGAAAAAATTACGGGATGGGGTAGGATGTGTGATAAAACGGGATAAAATGATAAAATATAATTTTTGATCGGACAAAATTATGTGTCTACATAGGCTGAGACATATCCAAACTTTAGGAGGGTCCTATTAACCCCCTGGACTAATTAAAATTATATTTTTAACAATCTTAGTGTCTACGTGGCACATACGTGGCACACACGTGTGCCTACGTGGACCCTTCAGTGTGTTGTGCCACGTAGGCACTAAGATTGTCAAAAATACGATTTTAATTAGTCTAGGGGATAATAGGACCCTCCTAAAGTTCGGGTGTGTCTCAGCCTTTTCGCGTATAGTTCAAGGTGGTAATAGAGTATTTTCTCTAAAAAATAACATTAAATTTTGTGACAAATTCATAAAAATTATTATTCTACTTATCATGTTAATAAATTTAAATAAAATTCTATAAATACCTAGATTAGACAATATATATTGTATATATTATAAAGGAGTATTACATAAATATAGAATTAAAATTACAAGGGCAAATTGGACAGTGCATAGAATAAAGGAGGATTATGATTATTGTTCAAAATTGAAGGGGGACTTTGATTTTTAAAGCAAAGTTGAGGGGTGAAAATGATTTTCACCCTAAGTTCGTTGGTTGAAGTTTGTAGGAAAAAAATTCTAATATTTATTTAAGTTCGTATAGTATTGTATATCTATAATCTATATTTATAATCAACAATTTATTTATAATTTATAAGTTATATTTATCTATATTTATAATCTATTATCTATAATTTATATCTATAATTATATCTATAATCTATAATATATTAAAAGTGTGAAGGACCTTAAAAATGTTGTTTAAATTTGTTGTGTTTCATTAATAGTCTTTGCTTTAAACAAAATCATTTTTTCACTATTTTTTCCAAATATTTAAGAGTTCAAAATTAATTAAATATATTTATGGTAAAATCTTTTTTTATTAGAAGTCATCAGAATTAATGACAATTACTATTTTTTTCATTAGTTTAAGAATTTTAAATCAACTGAATTTGATTTTAAGAAGATTTGAAAATATCTATAAATAAATATAAAGGCGTTAGAATAAGAAAAATTTAAAAAGTACCAATTTTTTTTAAATTTTAAGTACGTAATAAGAATGTAATCAATGATTTTGTAAAGATTTGACTTTAAAAATAAGGAAAGATTTTCAATATAGAAAAAAATAATCGTACCACAAATTTGGTTCAATTGATATGTCTTTCTTAGCCTCTGACAATAAGAGAAAGAGGTACTGCATCACAAATGCAAAAGTGATGATCCATTAACCACTTGAAACTTCTGGTGGTAAAATATATATATGCTTACTCTAAAATATATGTTTATGTTTATAATATTATATTAAATTGTGAAAAAATTTTGAAAGGTGATTTAAACTTTTTTTAGTTTATTACAAACCTCCACAACAAATAAAATCTTTTAATTTTAAATAATCAAATGCTACACGTTAGAAGCGTGCGGTTAAACTAGTTATTATAGAATTGTGTAAGTGCCTCTTATACTCCCTCCGTTTCGAATTAGATGGTCCTTTTAGCCTTAATACACCGATTAAGAAATCCAATAATTAGAAGTGTATTTTACTCTTTTACCCTTCTTGGCATTGTAAAATTCAATAATTAATTAAACATGGAAACTTGGTACAAGTATTCCGATTCATGCATGCATAAGTCATAAGTCTACTATTGAAAAGAGAAGAAAAAGTAAAGTTTCATATTTAAAGTTAATATTGAAAATATTAAATTGTTAATTTTAAAATTTTTGAAACATGTAGATATATTTAATACTATCAAGGATAGAATGGGAAAAATATATGTAAAATAGTCTTGATTTTACAACTTGAACAAATAAATTAAAATAAATATTTTTAAAAAGAAGGTCAATTAAAATAAAACAAAGGGAGTACCTCATACTTTTCTAAGAATGGAAAGCCTCTTAGGTAAAAGTTAAATTATGAAAACATCCCTTCAATCCTAAATCAATAATTACATACTCCATTAATTACAACGATCTATGGAGACAAATATTGTCGTTAAAATAGAAGCATCCTTAATTTCTTCCGCTTACCGCTGTTTCCAAATGTTGTAGAGTTCAATGTATTTCCTTGTCTGTTTTACAAGTTTATCTTTCCCTGGCTATTTCTTATGTTCACAATGAAACTTTACGCCTCTCTCCCTTTCTCTATAAATTGTTATGTCAAATTTAAATACTAACCTACTCAGAAGGAATTAAGAAAGAGAATTCGAACATATGGCTAAGTCTCAATTTCAGTATGCTGCTTTTCTTGCTCTCTTCTTTTTCTTCCTCATTGTATCAACTGGTGAGTAGCCCACAAACTATTAATTATACCTAGCCTAATACGATCTGTTACTAACATTATTATGTTTTAAATATAATTAATAATCCATCTATTTCATATTATTTGACTAATATTCATTTTTAGTACTTCTATTAATGAAACTTTGAAACTCCAAATTTGATTAATATTCCCTCCGTTCTATTTTACTCGTCCCAATTTGACATTATATATTAATTAAGAAAAACAATTAATAATATGGCTACTTTACCATAGTAGTCCTATTAAATGATATTTACATTTTAATTTAGAGAAAAAATTGTTGTGTCTTGATTAATTAAAAATAACAAGTAAAATAAGAAATCAAATTAGAAAATTTGAGATGAGTAAAATGAAACAGAGGAAATAATATTTTTTTGTAGTTATTTAATACTAAGGATATTATTATGGGCAAAAAGTAATAGAATTTTCTTAATTTGTTAAAATGGACAAAGAAAATGAAATATTTATTTTGATATATGTGTTGGGTTTAATTGGTGTGAATGGAAAATGGAGGAACACAATCTTTGAGCAAAAGACATATTATTTTCGAAAAGGTGTGACTGTTCAGATAGTCGTGTCTGTTCAGAAAAAGACACAATGTTTTGAATGAACAGACATGACTCTTCCAAAGGATACACCTTTTAAATGAACCATTGCCACTTTTAGAAGAGGCATCTGATGACTATATAAACCTGTTTTCATCCACAGATTTAGATATGAATAAAAAAATTTCGAAAATAAAAACTCTTCTTGTCTTCAAAATATTCTTTGTAATCAATCAAATCGTTGAGTGAGTTCGACGAATCCAATTATTTGAGGTACCACTATAGTTGGATTGAAAGTCATTTTATCCTGGGAGGAAGATTTCAAAACCTCGGGTACAGTGAGGGAAATTATTCCTTAAGGACACTCCATGAAGTCGGGGGACTTGGCTTTATATTTCTGCTTCATCTTAATTTCTGAAAAAATAAAACACACTTCTTAGAAAGATCACTTTGATCTTGTGTTGAGGGTGTTTTTGTATTTCATAGTGTTCTTGTTTTAAACTTAAACTAGTGTTGAAGTTGTTGTGCCTAAATACAGATTCTTGTACCCGAAAACACTATAAAATAACAATATGTGCCAAGTTAAATGAAACGGAGAGAGTAGTTTATCCTTGTCAATCACATGTTATTCCCTCCATCCATCTTTACATGTCCGTGTTTCTAATAATATATGTTTACTAATATCTGTTTAGTTTAAAAAATTAATTGAATATTTATTCTTTTTTGCACATTTTATCATTTGTATTAAATACTACTCCCTTCGTTTCAAAATAATGGAATTGTTGGAATATGACACACATCTTAAGAAAATAAAACAAAGACATAAATTGATCATGTTTTTTTTTCATTTTTGCCCTTTTCAAACTCCAAAACATTAGTAATAATCACTGGAACTCATCCTTGGAAATTTAATTAATGAAGGATAAAATTGGAAAACTTTTCCTACATCTTTCTTGAACATTGAATAATTCAATTATTTTAAACATTAAAAAATACTTCAATAATTCCATTATTTTGGAATGGATGGAGTATTTATTATCCAATATATTTTTTAAAGCATTAAATATATCATAGTCAAAGCTAATATAGTAAAATTACCACCATAATTTATTACTCTCTCCGTCCCAAATTATCCGTCTCAAATTGAGATGGCACATTGATTAAGAAAAATAATTAATAACATGACTAGTTTACCATAGCACCCATATTAAATGATGTTTATATTTTAATTTGAAGAAAAGATAATTAATGCAAAGGGTAAAACATGAAAAAAAATTGTGTCTTCTTGATTAATGAAAAAGACAAGTAAAATGAGAAATCAAATTATAAAATTTGGGACGGATAATTTGAGACGGGGGGAGTTTTTCTTAAGGTGTGTGACAAGTCACTATTGAAATAGTAGTGTTGGATGGAGGGAGAAATGGGTAAATATTAGTCAAATTATATTAATATATTAAAAGTTTAAAGGGCCTTAAAAATATTGTTTTAATTTTTTAAAATTTATTGAAAAACTCCTCTTTTGTAAAAAAAAAAAAAATCATTTATTTTCTTTAATTATTATTTAATTAAATACATAGAGAATTAATGTTGACAGATTTTCGTTTTCTATTGTAAATGAAAAAAATTCCTAAAATATATAATAAGATATCTCCAAGTTTCTATCAAAATTAGAAAATAGTAGTAATATAAAGAAAATAAAGAAATATTTATAACCCACACACTATACTTCCATAATGTAATCCTCAAATAAATATTTTCTTTGTCATCATTTAAGATTTTTTTGTTAGGAGCCGCATGAATCTATATTGTATTATTCGTAATAATATGCTCATAATTTGAGTTCATAATTCTCGTAAACATCGCTATGGTTCTTTTTAAAATTAAAAATAGAAGCACAAGACGGAACAAGAGACCTTTGTATAACTATAAACAAATTTAATTATATTATTAATTTACTGCCGATTTACAGAGGTAGGCTCATCTATGCTATTGTTTCTCTTTTTATATTATTGATTATATAATTCTATAGATAATATTATTTATAACGATAACTTGGTTATTAGGTAATTTTCTTATAAACGACTTTTTAACTAAAGCCTTCAAAGATAAGCGCAGGTTCACAAGTTAAATACAATAATATGATATATTAATGAAAATAGGCTGACAACTTTTTAAGTTTGTTGATAAATTTTATTTAAAGACTCGAATTATGATTTGTTTCTATTGAGCACTTGAACATATAATAAAGTGTTCATATTTGGTACTTCTCATAAATTTTAGGTGGCTCATATGTCATATCAGAAAAGTTTTTTAGGCTTTTTGTTTTTGTCATTCTATAGCCTTGGTAGTTTTTCGTAAATTAATTTAAGTCAAGTGGATTTTAATGATTTTATATTATTTTGTATGAATATATTAATTTTTCTATTTAAGTATCTTTTGTGTTTAATCGAATCATATATATTTGTTAATGAAGACCTATTTTCTTTAAGAATATCAAAGTGATTTTTATAGATTGAACTCGTTGAACCGAAGTACACGAGCGGTCGCATACCCTAAACTAGTTTGACTAATAGTGTTTTATTATACTCAAACTATCAAGTGCTATAAATATTGTTATCTAAAAGAAAACAAGATTAACTCTTGTTCGTTCTGCTCTTCATTCAACGAAATTTTTTAAAACAAGGTCAGTCTATTTAAAACAGCTTACTAAGGAAAACAAGGTCACGTAAACTAACACATAAGGAGTACATCTTTAATTTGAAGGATTAACGTTAATTTTTGAGTTGTTACTTTCTTTGTTATGTAGATATGCAAATAGCAGAATCAAGGAATCCAAGATCAAATATTGGTTGTGAAAAGTCGAGTGTGACATGGTCGGGGCCTTGCTTTGACACAGAGGGATGTAACAACCAATGCATTAATTGGGAGCATGCTATTCATGGAGCTTGTCACATGGATTGGCTTGGTCCCGCCTGCTACTGCTACTTCTGCTGATCAAGGATTATCATTTTTTCGTCATTGTGGTTGATGCTATGTATTGAAAAATAAAAGATATGCAGTTTGTTATATTGTTGAAGATGAGACATGAGTGTATCATTCTACAAATATACAAATTATTAGTGCACTGGATTGTCTTTTTTTTTTTTAATGATTTGCTACTAATAATATCAAAACTTGTATCTTGTCATTTGTAATGACTCGCAAGTTCGTTTTGTGTTGTAGACTCTTTCTTCCAAGTTTTACCATTTTCATAGATTTCTATGTTATTTATGACTTGTGGGAATGGATGAAACGATTCATGAGGTTATAAAATGTGTTTTGAGGAAGAAATTCTACGTCTGGATGTTTGGAATATAAATGTGAAGTTTGATCCAAGTCATAGTTTCATTTAGTCTGAGGGTGATTTACTATTTGGTCAAAGATTTTATATAGATCCCGAGATGCTCAGTGATTTTGATTATTGGTTTGATTTCTAGTGCAATTGGAAATATTGAGTTGACCACGGTCAAAACTTGATCAAGATGATCTTGGATCGATGATTTAATGATTCTAGCAGGTCTGAAACATGTTTTAAGAGTGCTTTGCTTATTTGATTTGTGTTAGAGAGTATTTAATGAGTTTTGGTTGTTGAAACCAAGTTTGATTAATAGTGAAAAATTCTAATATCTGGTGCAAGGGCGATTACACTTTTGGAGTGCAATCGCCGAAGAAAAATCTTGTTGTCACTGCTGTCACAAGCTAGGGGTGCAATCTTTTCGTGGGTGCGGGATGAAAGACAAGGGAGGTAAACACATGGATTGGCAACGCTATCGCGCAGAGGAGCTCATTCACGCTGACGGGCAGCGTGACAAGTTGTGTCATCACGCATAAGTGTTCGCCGTTGGTAATGGGAGGCTGCATCAGACGTTAAAAATTAAGGATGCTTCCATTAAAACTGCTTTGACTGCCACCAAAAGGTAATTTTACCTTGCACTAAATGATAAAATTATTCTATCTAGGAAAACACAACATGTAATGGTGACCCACGGAAATACTAACAATAAATGATGAATTTTAAGAGTTGTAATTAATCAATAGACACACACAAAAAAAAAAATGAATAAAATTTTGTCAATTCAAAATTTATCTTAATAGTCATTCTTTATTGATATACTAGAGTACTTGGTCGCGCTTCGCGCAATCATAATTTTTTTTTTTACGCTATGAATTTTTAAAGTGAAATACAATAATATTTTATCTTTTGAAATTAGTTTGATTATATCATATTTTTAGTTTATAATATATAATAGAGAAAATGGTCTGTTACCTCCCAACCTTTAGTCGAAATTCCAACTACACACTCAATCTTTTAATGTGACATATTACCCCTGAACTATTTTAAAGTGGAATTACTATCTCCATGAACTATTTTAACGTGAAATTATTAAACCCCCCCTCCCCCAAACTGACAACCAGTCATTGCAAATGTGGTGTGATGCATGCGCTGCCACGTCATGCCACATCATTTTTTATTTTTTACTCTAAAAAAATAATAATTTAACATTATTATTTCCCAATTATTATTTTTCTTTCTTCTTCTTCTTCTTCTTCTTCTTCTTCTTCTTCTTCTTCTTCTTCTCCAATTCTTCTTCTTCTTCAATGGCACCCAACAACCCATCAATGGCAATTGTTATTTTTCTTTCTTCTTCTTCTTCTTCTTCAATGACATCCAAGAACCCACCAATGACATTTCTTCTTCAATAGCATCCAAGAACTCATCAATGACATTCAAGATTAATTTATCATCTTCATCATCTCCTCATTCAAGAATTCAAGTTCATAAATTTTTTCAAGTTAATTCGGGTTCAATGACATTTCTTCTTCAATAGCATCCAAGAACTAATCAATGACATTCAAGATTAATTTATCATCTTCCTCATCTCTCATTCAAGAATTCAAGTTCTTACTTTTTTTCAAGTTTTTTGAATCGAAGTTCTTAGTTCAAGTGAGAACTCATTAATGACATTTCTTCTTCTTCAATGGCATCCATGAACTCAAATTACGTGAAATGTTGAATCAAAAAAGTCAAATGCCATTGATTACATGAAGTTGAATCGAATGTTGAATCAACGTGTTGAATCAAAATATTGAATCCAATTATGTGAAATTCATCAAAAAAAAAAGTTGATGGAAGTTTGAATTTTCCGGCGCCATCACTGTTCATCGGCATTTCACCATTGAGTTTGACCTAATACCTTAATTTTTTTAAATAAGCATTTTTTGAAAAAAAAAAAAAATACTTTTGGATAAAAATAAGCTTGGCCAAATGGACTATCAGTAAAATTTTGATTTTCCACCTTATAGTTTCCTCCTTTTTTTCTTTTCAAAATAAATAAAATAATAATATAAAATACTTGTACGTTTATTTCTTATTTATAGTTTTTTTGGCAAGATTTTTTATTAAACATTAAATAAAGAAAGAATTAGTAAAAGAGAGAAAAATAGTCACTTTGGAATCTCATAGTCAACCCTTTATATGGAACAAAACTAATGAAAAAAAATTACTGTTTTTAATCCTCCCAAGAAATTTGTGAAACTCTAATAAACTTGTAAGGATTCATTGAAGAAACATCTACAAAAATTATTTTAGTGAGTCTGACTTTTAATTATTTAATTTATCATAAATTATACAATAGTTTATAGCATCAAATAGTTTTATATTAATCAAATGTTGCATTCTTTTTTGAAAAAAATGAATTAGCCAATGTAAAATTTAATTGAGAAAAAAATAATGAAATTAATTATACATATGGCAAAAATCAATTTAGATCGTTAAAGGCTTT
The DNA here is from genome assembly GCA_030864225.1 of Capsicum baccatum var. pendulum. Classification (NCBI taxonomy): domain Eukaryota; kingdom Viridiplantae; phylum Streptophyta; class Magnoliopsida; order Solanales; family Solanaceae; genus Capsicum; species Capsicum baccatum. The sequence continues at coordinate 52,597,156 of CM061557.1, forward strand.
CATTTAAAAACTTTAAGTAAAATAACAAGGAGAAAAATTTTCGCTTGTGCATTTGTTTGAAAATTAAAAGAAAGAATAAACTATAGCTTTTACTCTCTCCGTTTTAATTTATTTGTTTGGTTGTGACTTAACACAAAGTTAAAGAAAAAGTAATGAATATTTTTTAATTTTATGGTCGTAAACTAAAAATATGTAGAAAGGACCAAAATATTAATTTAGTTTGGACCCGAGTTTAGAACGGGCTAAACGACACTAGTATATATACATATATATATATATATATATATATATATATATTATGTTTATCTATTTTCTCAGTTTTTTGAATTTTTCTCCAATTTTATGTTTAGAAAAAATTCAGAAAATTAGTTACTCTTTTGTAGTTTCTCTTTTCTCATTATTATTGTTATTTATTTCTTTTTCAATAATTGTTATGTTGCCTTCTTTGTCTTCCTGAATTATTCAATATGTATAATCTATATTTATTACTTTTCTTATTTTACAACTGTATTTACTTTTTTATTCTATTATTCTTAAATTAAGAAAAACTTTTAAAGGGAATCGTATTCTAACCTAACGTAATGGCAACAAGCTATATAGATATAGAAAAATGTATAATAGCAAAATAAGTATATTTGGTAAAGTATAATACAATAATAAAAACTGGAGAAGAAATATATTTCTAAGTCTCTTTTTCAAAAATAATTAGTGTATTATTATTATCAGGACAATGCATTTATCTAATACACATTTAAATCATCAATTGAAATTAGTACACATTTAAAGTAAATGAAAATGAAAGGACCAAAACCCTTTCATTTTGCAAAACTGCTTAATTTTTAGCATATAGAAAAAGATGATCTGAGTATCTGACTTCTTAACTTTGCCTATTTTCTTTTTGAAATGTTATCTTCTTAAGAAAATTGAAAGAGATACTATTTCATGGTCCTTCTAAAAATCTTCTGTATAATAAAAATGGTTATGACCATCAAAGGATGTAGTGTAATGGAGGAAGTGCACCTTACTTAATTGGTCAAGTAATACACTCAAATCTGAAGGTGGATAGATTTTTGTTAAAGATGGAGTAGAAAGAATGTAAAACGGTTATGACTATCAAAGGATGTGGTGTAGTGGATGGATCCGCACCTTGCTTAATTGGTCGAATAATATACTCAAATCTGGAGGTGGATAAATTTTGTTGAAGATGGAGTAAAAAGATTGTGATGAAAGACAATAGAAAATAAGTTATTGTTGTGTGGAGCGATATCAGGCTGCAATTATTTACTAATTGTTATATTTCTGTCATTCTGATGTGAATTGCTCGAAAATAATGTCTATACTTCATCACAAATAATGAGAATATGAGGCTTTATAGTGACTCAAAAAAACTCTATAAGGTGTTATAATTTTTTAAAAAATCTAATTTAACAGAGAAATTTATAGAAAGGCCGATGAAAGTATCAAAGGGACAAGAAGAATTATTTGAAGAAAGAATTACTCTATTTATGGAATTCATATTAATTGAATAAAAAATATTTTATGATTTGAAAGAGAAAATGAACGAAAAAGGAAAGGAACAATTAACAAGGTATAAAATGGCATATAAGGAGCCGAAAATGATGTTCGTCATTATTTCTTTTAACTATTTTACTCTACTAATTCCTTACATTCTGTTATGTTTTTATTTAAAATATTTTTCCTGCTTAATTTTTCCTTGTGTATTTTCTTATTAAAGTTGATTTTTTCACCATTAAATTTAAAATGTTAAGAGGTACTAAAAATCTTACTACTATGTAGTTGTTATTTATAAGGGATAATTTCATTTATTCATATTTTAGTGAAATCTCTCAATTAATTATGAACAAAAAAAAGACAATAGCTAATGATATTTTCTCAATTTGAATCTCAACTTTCAAAAGATATCTCTAAACACTCTTCAAATTGAAATTTACAACTCTTTTAGATACCACTTATCAATACCTCAAAGCATGAACACTTTTGAAATGATAAAAATTTCAACTTCCTTTTACTTTTTAATTGTTTATAGTTTTAATTTGTGAAATTAAGTTTTGTCAAGAAAAGAAGTTCATTTCAAAAGTAAACATATATAATCAATCTCCCTCATATTAATATGCTGAAAAAATAATCTTAAAATATAAGTCAAAATATATTGAGCTTAACTTGCGAGAAACAAAATATGACAAACAAATTAAATAATGAGAGTAATAAGACGAATTTAGCTACTTAATTATTATATCATGCATTCTCTGTCAAATAAAGTAAAGAAAGAGAAACACCCATATAATCCATTTCGGTACTTTTGTATTAGTGTATTAGATTAACAAATTCATTTTTCCGTGTTATAAAATTAAAATTTACACACCTATAAAATAAATTATTTAGTTTTGAATACACTTTTTATTCTAAAAATCAAATATGTACACCCTTATATTAAAAGAATTCTACAATTACACTTTATATGGGTATAATGTCCATAACTAATTAAAACATAATTATTAAAAATTGTTTATTTATTTATTTTATCCTTTTATGAAGTTTTTCTCATTTAAAAATATTAAGTGCTAAGGTAAAGGATACCCAATAATCATACTAAAAAATAAAATAACGGTTGATTAATACTCATTAATAGCAACAACCATTAATATAATATCATGAACCAAACCAAACGTTTCCTATAGCCCTAAAATCCAATTAGTGCTCCTATAGGTCATTTATCTCTTAATATTATCCCTTCGGTCAACAATATTTTTTTCACTATTGACTTGACACATACCCTAATAAATAATAAATAATATTGATTTTTACTATATTACTCAATATCATAAATTTAATTTTTGTGAGAAATATATTAGATAATGAGTGATATTTAATACTAAGGGTAAAATAAGCACAAATAGAAAAATTATCTATTAATTTTTTAAACTAGACAAGATATTCTTAAACATCAATTTTTAATATAGTAGACAAGTAAAGATGGACGAAGTTTAAAGAAAGTATTATCTTTAGTTTATTTATTTACGTTGAATGATCATTTTTGGGATTTTACATTCCAAAATAATGTGCAATTATAAATATAATGTTAAGTAAAAATCAATAGAAATATCTTAATGATTATGTATTGGTATAGAAAGTAAATTTTCATATTATATATAATTAATTTTCCTTATGTTATGTTACTTACCGAAAAAATTTAGTTCCTTCCCTCTCTCCCATTTTTTATTAAAAGCACTTTCAATTTATTAAGAGAATATTATTAGTGTTGAAAAGAGAAGTTGTGATATTGGGGGATTTTACATTAAATTAGGAGACTAATTAAAAGAATTTGGCAATTAATTTTAAAAATAAGAAAAAGATATAGCCACCGTATGTGAAGTAACAAATATAGGCTTACAATAATGAAGGAAAAGATAAAAAAGAAAAGATGTGTACATAAATTTAGCGGAAATTGAATATTATTTTAAAAAGATTTATCAAATTACTATTAACCCACATCAAAGACGATAATAAAGTTTTGAATTAATTTTAGAGATATTACCCAATTACCCCCTGAACTATACCCAAAAAAGTTATGACACACCTCAATTTAAAGGGGGTCCTATTACCCTCCTGAACTATTTAAAAGTATAATTTTGACACCCTTAGTGCCTACGTGGCACAACACACTGAAGTGTCCACGTAGGCACAGTGTGTGCCACGTATGTGCCACGTAGCCACTAAGGGTGTCAAAATTATACTTTTAATTAGTTCAGGGGATAATAGGGTCTCCTTTAAGTTGAGATGTGTCATAACCTTTTTAGGTATAGTTCAGGGGGTAATTGGGTATTTTCTCTTAATTTTAAATTTAGTTGGATAAATAGATATTTTATAGTATCACTATCACTTCTTTATGACTCATCATTTTCGTATAACATTTTAAATGTCCATGTAATTGTTCATATTTACTAAAATGGATGAGATCTTGAAAGGTCATTAAAATCTAATTAAGGATAAAATGGATAAAATACAGTCATGTAAGGACTATCAAAATGAGATGTTTTCTCTTATATATAGTCTAGTGTTATAAGACCCATACTAAGCGATACGGGAGTGACAACGGAAACATGAAATCATACTCCAAATCAGTCCACTAATCTTAAGGATTCGAGGACCAAGATGGAGACCACACTCGGATTCACTACCAACACAACAAGAATACAAGATACAAGGGTGTATTTCAACACCAAAACAACTATAAAATGTGATGAACAATATAAACAACAATAACACAAGTTTCGAATTCAATAAATGACCCAAAACAGTCCACTACACAAGATAACAACAACAAAAGTAAAATATAGATAGTGAGACCAAGATTATTACAAAATTAAGAACTAAAGAGTGTATTAAACTCAAAAATTCCTAATGAATGTAATAATCAAAACCACACTCTTACGGTGACCGCAAAGGGTACCAACTCACCTCAAGATCTACCGTTTCCAAGCAAAGAACAATGTTAGGTTTTTCAAGCCCTATACTAGAACTACACTAGTATTATCACACACACACATGGACAGACCAACAAACTTCCTACCTCGACATAAAACAAATCCAAAATTAGCATGGACATCATCATAGGCAAAGAGGTAGTATTGGAAAGAATCACATGCAAAGGAATTCACGGGTGAAGAAAAAGTATTTAAACACATACACATTCTTTCCTTCAAACAACTAGACAACTTGACATCCACAATTTGGAATTCATGCAATTTAGGCACAAGTATGTCAAACAAGTATGCACATTTATCCTCGGGTTTTCAAAAAGGACTACACATTCCTTATCCATAAGAGTACTCTCATCTTTCAAAAAGAGATTTTCATCTTTAGGAGGAATGTTGTCACACCATAGTGGGTTAGCATATCGGCTATAGCTTCCAAGGCAAGCTATACCTTCATTTTCACCACTAGGCTCATTAGGAGTGTTTATATCATCTTCAAATAAGACATTATACCTAAAGAGAGCATGATCTATTTTACAGGCAGATTCGGAATAAACACATTCAGCACTCTCTAAAAGCATAATATCACATTTTAAAGAGATTTCAAGTACAAGATTATCCCAAGAATAGTTGTACTATAACTAACACCGTCTGTGAACGTTTGTGGAGGAAACAAATGTTAAATGAGTTTGCCCAAAAATGGGCAAACTATATTTTCTTAATTATTTTTTAATAGTTTGTCAATTTATGGGCAAACTATTTTTATTTGGCAAACTGTGATTCTTCTAATGAGAAACTCGACTAATAGTTGATTAAACATCACACTGTTAATATTGCTGAAAAGATTATTATTGTGAGCATTTTGTCACTTCAATTCTGAGAAATTGTACAAATTTTTCATTTATAAAATATGTGTTGTTGTTCACTCTATTTTATCGCATTCATTACGAAAATATTCTACTAATATCATCTCTTTTGAGATTTGAGAATTGATAATTATGTCTCAACAATTCAAAATATCCTTATATTCAATTGAACTGGATGTGTGTAAATGCAACCAATACTGTAATATTAAAACACCAAGGACTCCAAGAAATCTCGATAGTAAGATTTGGAGCATGCAGATTCGATGGTAAACTTTTTAAGTTGTTCAATTAAAAATATGTGTATGCTAACTTTTTTTTTCTTATTTTGTTGTTTTAGGAAAATGGTGTATGTGATTATTTTTGGTGGATAGAAAGTACGCCTACAAATGAAATGAACTCCATTCTATCACGATTGAAGAGACCCACATTCGACGGCAATATCGCGACTTCACAAAAATATGATAAAATTTGTCACGCTATTTAATTTTAATGAAGTCATAGAAGATAGAGATTTTCTTAGGACATTGCTAAAAGAATTTGAAGAAAAATAAAATCATTTGAAGGATACGCTTAATGAAATTGAGCAGAAGAAACGTGATTTTAAAAGGAAATGGAATAAAGAACAAAAAAAATTATTGAAATTTGTATGTGTTATGTTAATTTGCTGTTTGATTTGGAATTATTTTAACGTTGATTAGTTATCATGTAGTTTTTTAGTAAGTTTAGTGTTTATACAATATGTTTTTATAATTTTGGTAGTTCGAATCTGTCATGTAATATGTTTTTCAATTTTAGTTTGAATAAAATCAATTCCTATGTAGTAATGGTTTTCATTTTACTTCATCTAAGTAATTATTTGATATTCATTTTTTGTTACATGTTCTAATTTTTGTAAATTATATTTTGTTATCTATATATTTTTAAACTCAAAATTTATAATTAGAGATGTCGATGTTTAATACTGCAAAAAAAATAGGCATAATACATAAATATGATCCTAAACTTAACACCAAATTATAACTTTGACCTTAAACTTTGATAGTGCACAAATAGGACCTTTAACTATTCAAAATCTGAACAAATATGACCTCTGGTTTTGCAACCCCCATGCGTGAGTTTCACTTGCGCCTACGTGGAAAGGTAATCCAATCGCACAGTGCCACGTCATTAAAAGGACTGACATGGCATGATGACACTTTTTCAATTAAAAAGATGTCGTTTTGCTGCTTATTATTATTCTTATTATTATTATATAAAATTTTCATCTTAATAACGTTTTATTAATAATGTTAATTTAATAACGTTTTATTAATGTTAATTTAATAATGTTAGTTTAATAACGTTAATTTATTAATAATTTAATAACGTTAATTTAATAATATTAATTTAATAACATTTTAATAATATTAATTTAATGCTTTTTTTTTATTAATAATGTTAATTTAATAACGTTTTAATAATATTTTAATACCATTAATTTAATAATATTTTAATAACATTAATTTAATAATATTTTAATAACATTAATTTAATGACATTAATTTAATAAAGTTGTAATAACGTTAATTTAATACCATTTTATTAATAACATTAATTTAATAACATTTTAATAACGTTAATTTAGTAACGTTTTACTAATGTTTATTTAATAACGTTAGTTTACTAATGTTTTAATAATGTTAATTTAATAATATTTAAATAAAATTAATTTAATAATATTAGTTTAATAATATTTTAATAACGTTAATTTAATAATATATTAATAACATTAATTTAATAACGTTTTATTAAAAGTCTAATTTTTTTATTTATTATTAGTATAATTTCATCTTTGCTCTGAAAATAATGAAAAAATAATAGTAAAAAGTCATTTAAATATATAAAAAGGAATTAGTAAGGGCATAATAGTCATTTTACCCTTTTTTTTACTGTTGGAACGCTCAAAATTTTAGCCCGCCGCGTGCTGTTTTACGTGTACAACACGTGTTTTGCCACGTCGGATCAGAGTTCATATATGTGCAGTTTTGAATAGTTAAAGGTCATATTAGTGCACTTTCAAAATTTAAGGTCAAAGTTATAATTTGATGTCAAGTTTAGTATTATGCCAAAAAAAACAAATTACATAAAAAAAATTTAGAATTAACAAAAAAAGATTTATGAAAAATGTAGATTGCTCATTTTTGGTCAAACCCTATTAACATTTTTTCTTCTCCCCAAATGTTCACAAACGGTGTTAGTTGTAGTTTGCCCATTTTTGAGCAAACTGACCGTTTTGTAACATAAAAAAAAATACTGCCTTTTTTGACTCTTAGGATTAAAAAAATATCTAGTTTAGCTCCGGACTCTTAAGTTTGGAACTGTATGGTTCGTTTATTTACCGAAATTTAAGAAAATGACAGTAGATTAGTAATTCACGACATAGTTTTTGTAGTGTTTCTTTTATAGTACCTTCGAACTCTTTCTTTGTTTATGAGATGGATTAGATGTAGGGACGGATCTATTAAGGCCCGTGAGGGTGTCACGACAGCCACAAACTTCGACGAAAATTCTATGTAAATATATATATACAACATCTCTATAAATAGTAAACTTGCCACCCAATCAACATAAGTTATCTGTGGTACTAGTGGTAAAGGGTCGCTTATTTGTCACCCAATGCCTGGGTTTGATATCCACTTGCAATGTAAGTTTAATTTGTTAGTTCAGTTATGTTCCTGTTTAACTTACTTTTCTTTTATTTCTTTTTGTTTAGTATAAAATAAACAAGTTTCTCCTTTTAATGTTTACTATCAAAAGCATATATGAATTCTGATCCACTAATCGGACGATGTTGATTTCATAACTAATACATCATGGGACAATGTTTCACAAAAATATGTTTAACTTTTCTTTTACTTCTTTTTTATTTATTTTTGTTTAGTATAAAATAAAAAAGTCTCTCTTTTTAATGTTTACTATCAAAAGCACATATGAATTCTGATCCGCGAATAGGACGATGTTGATTTCATAACTAATACATCATGGGACAATGTTTCACAAAACCATATTTTCTATAAATTTTTCTCTTTGGGAAATTCAGAATATATGCACTAGTCAAGTCAGTCAACTTCAATTATATCCTCAAACGATTAACTGTTAAGTTTTAAAAACAAGAGGAAGAACAATGTTAGAAAAATGGAATAAACATCAGTAAAATCCATGCCTCAAATTAAACTTTTAACCTTGTACAATTTGAGAAGGACAAAGCAGTAAAAAGAAGAAAAATATGTCGAGTAGACAGTAGAAAAAGAACCTTAAGTTTACCCTAAGTTTTGTTCATCTTCTTGCTTATTCTCTCGTTCTCCGATCCGTGAAATTTCTTTATTACTCACTGTCTCAGCCTCATCACTTTGCAACTTTCTCAATGTCCACAATCCTTTCTAACTTTTAAAGATTTTTTTGTTTTCTTTTTTAGAATAAGTAAAAAGCTGAAGCAACCAAAATCGAAGAGGGTTTAAAATCAAAAGAAGTAAATATACGAACTAGTCAAAGAAGGATCAATATCGATTAATATATAAAAAGATAATTTTAATCATGCATAAATAATATAGTTTTTCATCGAAAGGGGTTCTAATGATTCCCTTGGCGATTAGTTTGCTCGCATCTAGGATTTACAGTCTCCGATTGATTTAATCCATGAGTCTACTTGGCACCCGGAGACTCCAAATCTTGAATCCGCCTCTGAGTAGATGGATATATTTTACTCCTATTGCTAAAATTAGTAGTAAACCAAGTGGTCTACCAATAACACGAAAATAAATTCAAATTAAGGATTAATTCACTTTTATAATCTAGAAAAGTTTAGAGGCAATCTTTAGTTGCGTAAAAATTATAATGATATTATTGTTGTTTTGGGTACATAATCTATATGTTTGCATAATACACTTTAATCTAAGTTCAAGACTGTTTCAAGAACAACAATGAAGTTTAACACCTTCAACACAAGTTCAAAATGAACTATTAAAGAAATATGTTTATCAAAAAAAAAAGATGAAGTAGAAGTAGAACTAAGTACTCCAATTTAACGAAGTGTCCTTAAGGAATTAATTCTCCTCAAGTACCCGAGGTTATGAAATTTTTCCTCCCAGAATAAAATGACTCACAATCTGAAGGTAGCGATACCTCAAACTTTAAGATTCCTCGAACACACTCAATGAATGATCATCACAAAGATTTTCTGGAAGAAGAAGAATGTTTTTCATCACTTAAAAATATGTATATACCTAAGAAAAAATTCAGATATTTATAAACATCAAGTGTCCCTTCGGAAAGGAAGAAATGGTTCATGAAAAGGTGTATAATTTTGGAACAGTCGTGTATGTGCCTTCCGAAATAATGTGTCTTTACTGAACAATCATTTTCAACCGAACAATCATCCCTTCTTCAAAATAATGTGTCATTTACTTGTAGGATTGCATCCATTTCAAGATGCGTTTCTACATGCATTTGCATAACATGCATGGGGAAAATATTTTCGTTGAATTTTTTGGATTAAAATTTTCACTTGTTTTATTCAAGTTTCAAATAAACTTTTTCCAAAAAATTAATCTATAGATCATTTATTCAAATTCAAATCCAAATTCAAATCCGAAGTCGAAACCGAGTGAGCGACAACTACGGCGGTGTGAGACATCTCTTGGTTGTTGCCTCACTATCCATTTGAAGGTGCATTTCTTAATAAAAACACAAGAAAGTTGCTTTCTCCCACCAATGTGCGAGAAGTAGACTTTCTTTTAAGTGAGAAAGCTTTCCTTTTAAGTGAACGCTCACTTTCTAACCAATTAATTTCCTTCTTTTTTCATTCAAACATCCAATTTGGGCCCAACAATCCCCTATATGAATAGAGAATGGCTATCTTATCAAACATTTATGGACAAGCGTGTGATCAACAAGCAAAGACTAATTGCATCTGGATAAGTGGGCTTCCCTTTGAACTTTTCATAGTGAACATACATCGGTTGCACTCAGTCAATCGGTTGATTTGATATCTTAACTGTCGAACTTTAATGTACACCTAGACAACATATCTCACACAACCAACCTTTTACCATTTATGGTTCTCACTATTTTATTCGTTTTATCCATAAACACGTCCTAATTTCATGAGAGCTTAGAGAATAGGCCTTTACTAACATTCTCCTTGAAGCGGATTCCACTTCACTATCACATAGGTGATTTCTAAACGTTCAATCCTATAGATTAAACTATTTGGTCAAATTTTCCAAATTTAGATAGCCATTAAAAACTTCACACCATAAGCCTTAATCTTGTTTCTTAAACATTTTCTACATCATGAGAATGGGTTGGATATATTGACAATGTTGAACCGTTAGTCACAACTTTGTTTGATCTCTTTGAACCTAGCTCTTGAGATCTCCAGTCTTCTAGGTAGAGTTACCGTCATGCTGACTTGTCCTAAATCATATACCCATTTTCTTCGATGTTCTCTCAACCCCCTCTCTAGATAGGCCTTTTGTAAATGGATCTGACACATAATCCTTCGATTTCACATAGTCAATAGTGATAATTCCACTAGAGAGTAGTTCTCTAACGGTATTATATTTCTATCATAGGACACGATTTACCGTTATATATCATGCTTTCTACTCTACCTATCACCGATTGGCTATCATAGTGTATACATACTGGTGCCAATGGTTTGGGATAATAAGGAATATCTTCTAATATATTCTAAATCCATTCAGTTTCTTCACCTACATTATCTAATGCGATAAATTCATATTCCAATGTAGAACGAGAAATACATGTTTGTTTGGATGATTTTCAAGAGACTTCTCCTCACCTAAAGTAAATACTTATCCACTCGTGAATTTTAATTCATTCGATCCTATGATCCAATTTTACATCACCATATCCTTCAATTACTGCAAGATATTTATTATAATGCAAAGCATAGTCTTGAGTGTATTTAAAATACCCCAAAACTCTTTTCATTTTAATCTAATGAGTTTTATTGGGATTACTCGTGTACCGACTCAATTTACTAATAGCACATGTTATGTCTGGACGTGTACAATTCATGATATACAATAAGCATCCCAACACTCTTGTGTAGTCCAACTATAAGTCACTTTCACGTTTATACTTTTGAAGGGTAAAGCTCACATCCAATGGAGTCTTGGCGATAAAAAAATCCAAATACTTGAACTTGTCAAGTACCTTTCAATATAATAAGTCTGTGATAATACTGACCCTTGTGGAGTTTCATGGATTCTTATTCCTAAGATCATATCCACAACTCCAACATCAAACTTTCTCTCAAGCATTCCTTATGAATTATTTATGTTAGAAATGTATCTACTGATGATCAATATATCATCCACAAACAAATAAACAATGATCTTATGATTTGGAGTATCTTTAATGTAAACACATTTATTACATTCCTTTAACTTAAACCCGTTTGCCAACATAGTTTGTTCAAACTTTGCATGCCACTATTTGAGTGCTTGTTTTAGTCCATAAAGTGACTTATCAAGTTTGCACACCTTTTTTTCTTTATCAGGAACCACAAAACTCTCGAATTATTCCATGTAAATTTCTTCCTCCAATTCTTCATTTAGAAATGTTGTTTTCACATCCATTTGATGGATTTCAAGATCATATAACACCGCCAAAGCAACGAACATGCTAATTGACATTATCTTTGTTACAGGCGAGTATGTATCAAAATAATCAAGGCCGTCATTCTGTTTGAAGCCTTTTACTACAAGTCTTGCCTTGTATTTATCAATACTATCATACACTTTCATTACCTTTTGAAGATTTATTTAGAACCCAAAGATTTATTTCCTGGAGGAAGATCAACAACTCCTATGTATGGTTGCTCAAAATTGATTCAATCTCACTATTGATTGCCTCTTTCCAAAGGATGAGTCTAAAGACGGCATCGCTTCTTTAAATGTTTGAGGCTTATTTTTTAGGAGAAATGTTACAAAATCTGATCTAAACAAAGTTGGTATTCTTTGACGTGTACTACGTCTTGGATTCTCATCAGGATTTACATCCCCGCTTGGTTCATCTTGAGGTAGTTTAGGCCCTCCACCAAACTGTTCATGTCTAGTTTTATATGGATAAATGTGTTCAATGAACTCAGCTATCTAATTTAATTATTAGATTTTCATTAATATCTGGATGTTCATATTTATAAACCAAAAACCAACATGCTTTACTACTTTTAACATATCTATGAATACGCAATCCCCTGTCTTAGGTCCTATCTTCACCCTTTTAGGCATAAGAACTTGGAATTTAGCTAGACACCCCACACTTTGAAATATTTCAAGTTGGGTTTCCTTTCTTTTCATTTTTCATATGGAATTGATAGTGTCTTACTGTGGGCCACTTTATTAAGTATTTAGTTAACTATAAGGATAGCTTCCCCCACAAGTTTTGTGCTAAACCTAAACTTATAAGTAAGGAATTTATCATTTAATTTAAGGTTCGGTTCTTCCTTTCCTCAATACCATTAGATTAAGGTGAATACAATACAATACTTTGATGAATAATTCGATTCTCTACACATATTTTTGCAAAAGAAGATTCAGATTATACAACTCTATCACTTCTTATCATTTTGACATTTTTCTCTAACTGATTTTAAACTTCTATATTATATTACCTAAACACATCTATTGCTTCATCCTTACTGTTTAGGAAATAGACATAACAGTACCTAGTACAATCGTCAATAAAAGTTATAAAATATTTTTTCCCACCACGAGATGCTTTTGACTTGATATCACAAATATCAGTGATGATTAAGTCTTAAGGGATTGGAATTCCTTTCAATGGCCTTATAAGAATGATTAGCATACTTGGATTCCACTTACGTTTGACATTTTAATTTATTGCACTCAAAGTTTGGCAAAACTTTTAAGTTAATCAGTTTTCGCAAAGTTTTGTAGTTGACATGTTCTAATAGTTCATGCCACAATTCATTAGACTCAGGAAAGTAAGAAGAAATGGAACTTTTATTGATTTTAGCTATCATTACATTCATCTTAAATAGGCCCTCATTGAGGTAGCCTTTTCCTACATACACTTTTCCTTTACTAAGTACAATCTTATCTAAAACAAATACAGATTTGAATAAATTTTTGTTAAGAAGTGATATGAAAATCAAGTTCTTTCTTAACTTCGATAAATAAAGGACATTTTTGAGAGTCAACACTTTGTCTGACGTTATTTTCCTTCAACCATTGCTGTTGTGAAGTTTTTCATATAGATCTTCTCCTCACCTTGAACTGGAGCGTATGTAGCAAAAAACTCTTTGTTGGAACAAACATTACGGGTGGCACCAGAATACATCCACATATCTCTCGGATTTCCCACAAAGTTACATTCAAAAAGCATGACACATAGATCATCTATTTTATTTTTGGATTCAACCATGTTGGCTTTATCCTTTTTATTTCCTTTTTTTGGTGCACGACAATCTGTTTACTTGTGGCCAACGTTTCTACAATTAAATCACTAGCCCTTGAATTTCTTCTTAGGTGGATTGGTTTGTTCTCCAGCTTTCTTCCGCTTCTTCAGTTGTTGGGTCATTTTTTACAATTTTGGCTCCACTCATTGCATAATTTCCTTTTGACCCTCTCTCTGTGGCTTTGTTGTATTCCACAATACGCAATCTTACAATGAGGTCTTCTACTTTCATCTCCTTCCTTTTGTATTTCAAATAATTTTTGAAGTCCATCCACAAAGGTGGCAACTTCTCTATTATTGCAGTAACTTGAAAGGCCTCTTTCATAATCAAACCAACAATAAAGTTCATGTGAACATTGAGAACATATTTAACATGTTAAAATAAGGTATTCACTATATTCATACCTTCAGTAAGGAGATCATAACTTGGAATTCTTGTACTTGAGATATGACAGTCTTACTGTCAATCATCTTGTATTCAAGGAACCTTGCAACAAAGAACTTCTTGGTTCCAGCATCCTCAGTCAAATACTTCCGTTCCAGCGCATTCCATAACTTTTTCGATGTCTTTATTCCATTGTACATATTGTACAGATCGTCTTGGAGGCCACTTAGGATATAATTTTTGCATAAGAAATCAGAATGTTTTCATGCCTCCATTACAACGAATCGCTCCTTATCCAATGTACCTTCGGGCACTTCTAGATCATTTTCATAGATAAATCATTGAATACACAAATTTGTCAAATAGAGGAACATCTTCTATCTCCAACATTTAAAATTTATGCCTAAAAATTTTTTAGCTTCTCCGTCGATGTCATAACCGGTAGCGTAGTTGTGCAACTTGTTATAGCAATATTATTTGTTGCTACACTTGCCACACCATCAGTTACATGGCAATCAATAGACATTTTTCCTATCACAAATAGACAGTCAACTCTAGTACATCAAAATACTAACTATAAGGTTGCAGCAGCTTTAAACACTACTTGTTTCTAGTTTAACGATGAAGTTTTTATGTCTTCTAATCACTAACCGAATGTCCTTTAACTTGTGATGAAGTTTTTATGTCTTCAAATCACTTGTAAAGATCAAACAGAGTAGAAATCATAAAGCTTTACTCTCCAGAAACCAAACAATACAGATTATAAAGTTTAATTTCTTAAGATCGTTGTTTCGGGTACACAATCTATATATTTGCACAATACACTTCAATCTAAGTTCAAGACTGTTTCAAGAACAACAATGAAGTATAACACCTTCAACCCAAGTTCAAAATGACTAATAAAAATAAACTATCAAAGAAGTATGTTTATCTAAAATAAATAAGATGAAGTAGAAGTAGAACCATGTCCTCCAATTTCATGAAGTTTTCTTAAGGAATTAATTCCCCTCAAGTACCCGAGGTTGCAAAAATTTTTCTCCCAGGATAAAAGGTATCATAATTTGAAGGTAACGGTACCTCAAACTTTCAGATTCCTCAAACACACTCAACGGTTGATGATCACAAGGAGTTTTTGGAAGAAGAAAAATATTTTTCAGCACTTAGAATTATGTCCATCCCTGAGGAAACGTTCAGGTATTTATAGCCATCAAGTGTCCCTTCGAAAATGAAGAAATGGTTCATGAAAAGGTGTACCATTTTAGAACAGTCATGTCTATGCCTTTCAAAATAGTGTGTCTTTTCTGAACAATCACCCCTTTTTCGAAATAGTGTGTCACTTTCTAGAAGGGTTGTTTCCTCGATTGATCATTTGACAAATTCAAATCCAAACTCGAAACTAAAGCCGAAGCCAACCCGAGCAAGCGACAAAGACGAAAGCATGAGACATCTCTTGGTTCTTGCCTCACTATCCATTTGAATGTGTGTTTCTTAATAAAAACATAAAAAAGTTATATTCTCCCACCAATGTGGGAGAAATACACTTTCCTTTAAGTGAATAAGCTTTCCTTTTAAGTGAAAGCTCACTTTCCCTCCAATTATTCCCTCTATTTTCCATTCACACATCCAACTTGAACCCAATAATTATTCCCATCATTTTGTTAGAACATTCAGATATCTAGACTCTAACTTTCTTTAAAATACACATAGTTAGTGTATTTTTTATTCTCAGCATTTTGCCAATATGAAAGGGGGCTTTGGAGTAATCGGGAAAATTGTTGTCATGTGACCAGGAGTTCACAGGTTCAAGCAATGAAAGTAGCCTCTAACAGAGATACAAGATAAAATTGAGTACAAAAGACCCTTATGATCAGGCTTTTCCCTTTTACGCATGCCAGGAACTTCGATGCACCAGACTAATATTTTTTTGTTTTTTAATCAATTTTCATTAGTAACTTATGTAGACACCTAATTTTTCCCTCCCAAACCCTAATTTATCCATTTTTTTTACCTCAAGTTATCTTACACTCTCACCCATATGATTACACGTAAAAAAAATAATAAAATTTTAATAAATCTCTATTAAATTAAATCTATAATATTCCCTTATCCTAACAAACTTTATCCTAACCAACCCACATACACCCTACCCCCACCTCACCATCACTACCCCTACCCCCTAGCGTTCACATTTTGGATTCCCTTTAACAGAATAAGGGTGCATTTATTTTTTTTAAGATTAAGATGTCTGAATCTGAATGAATATCTGAATGATTAAGATGTTGTTTCTAGATCTGAATACTGAATGATTAAAACTGTTTGTTTTTTAACATCCGAATGTATGTAATATATTTATTTGTAATAAATATGTAATTCAAATTTTAAAAATAATAAATATTATATTTATATAAAAAAAATATTAGATAAAACTTCAACATCAAAATTATTATTTGAGTAATAATTAAAATATTTAAAGATAATTAAAATATTTAAAGAGAGTTTTGAGAGAATGAATTACGTTTTAAAAAAGTCTGAATATTATTTGAGTGATAATTAAAATATTTAAAGAGAGTTTTGGGGGAATAAATTATGTTTTAAAAAGTGTCTGAACATTTTTCATTGTTGAATGTGTGTTGAATAAATTGGATTTGGGGAATGGGAATCGAAAATTGATAGAAGTGAATATTGTGGTATTTTTATTCATTGTTGAATGTGTGTTGAATGTTTTCTAGTTTATTGTACTTAATTCAAGTGTATTCATTTGGCCGGGGAATGCCCTGAGGTACCTGTATTATTTTATCTGGGGAATGCCCTGAGAAATTTATACTTGAAGATTGTATGCGTTCAAGGCTTGGAACGTCGGGTGGAGCTTAGTCTAGGACTAGTTTAGAATAGGATTTATATTTTTTCGCATTTTACTATTTTGGACTGTATAATTGGACTGGATACTATATTTTGGATTTGTTTTATTTTGATTGTTTGATTGATTGTTTTATGTATTTTTATGTGGTTTATACATTCGTAGTGTCAAAATAGCTGATATACTCCATCAAGAGAATGCGGTCGAACCAGGGGATCGAGGGGTGCCTAACACCTTACCCTCGGTCTACAGAATTTCTTAACCAGAATCTCTATTAGCAAACTAGTTTTAAAGAGTCAAACAGTTTTGAAAAGAATTTTTAAATGTGACTTGGCACACCGAGTTTATGTCAAATGACTACTCTAAATAAAAAATATAAATAATCCTTTTTCGAAATAAATTTTCATCTTTTGTCACTATGATAATAAAAACCCTTTTGAACTTAAAATGATAATTTTTTTGGTTAAAAATGAGTGTGACAGCTCTGGCGACTCTAGTAGGGAATTTTCAGAACTCGAGCTTATTTTTGGAGTTGTATCAGCTTGGTTTGACATTATGGGTGTATAGACGTTGTTTGTGTTATTTTTTTTTTGTTTTATCACTGTTGAGTGTTTACGTGCTCTATGTTTATAATTTTCCACTTATGTGTTACTGCTTTATATCTGTCACCATTTGCAAAATCCGAGTTAATTTTTTCTGCAACAAGTTCTATAGTACACGCTGTGTATACGGCCTATAGTTGAGTCACCCTTATTTTAGGAGGGGGAGCCATCGGCTGGTATGGAGTAGATGGAAAGCAATCGCAACTAATATCAATCATAAGCTCCCCCGAACAGCCTTGTTAGTGGAACCCCAGTGTAGGTAAGCTTTTAGGTAATGCTTATCTGCATCATATTGAGACCTAGCGGGATCCACTTGATCCTTTGTAGGAGACTCACCCTTAAAACATCCATACGTGCTAATTGTTGCATCTTTGAAGGTAATATGGTCATTTGACGGACTGATTTGGGAAAAAGCTTGTGCTAGAATTAAAGAAAAGTGTGTAGGCAAGGAAAGAGAAATGAAACAGTGGAAAAAAGAAAGTTTAAATTTTTTTAAGAATTTTTTATGGATTTTATTTTTCACAATCCAAAAAATCTAAAAAGATTTTTCTTTTGATTCCTTGAACATGTATTCATAATTTGAAACTTTCAAAAAGATTTGCTTAGGAGTTTTTATAAAAGAAAATTCAAAAAAAAGAAGTTGGTAGTAGTTGTGTATATTCTCTAAAATGAAAATACCAAAAAGATTTTCCTTTCATAATTATTGGTATCATTTTTATATGAAGTGTCTAATTAAAACCCCAAAAGGATATTTTGACCCTGTTCATCATTTGTCTTTGGTCGTGTCTCTTAAGTTAGGGTCAATCTGTTAGTTAATCTTAAATTGTCCAATCTGGATGAACTACGCACCCCTGATTCTTCTCTCTTGGGAGTGAGATACGTAGGCAGCCTATTGTGGGTTCGGGGATCTTATTTAAAAAATCCAAAAAAGATTCTTTTTCACTCTTTATTTAGAGTAGGTATCATATACATCTCTAAAAGAAAACTACAAAAAGATTTTCCTCTAATAGGTTCAAGTTTTATTCTCATATGAAATTAAATAAATTAAAAACCCAAAAAGATTTTGCTTTGGTAATCGTAGGTTTTATTCTGTATAGGGATTTTAAAACTGAAAACTCAAAAAGATTTTCGTTAATTCTTTTGACAATTTGTTATTTTTCTTTTCTTCTTAAAGATTCAAGAAAAAGAAAAAGAAAAAGAAAGAGAGTTTGATCGGTAATGTTGTGCCAAACCTACAAGAACTACACACACCTGATTCTCCCCTCTCGGGGGTGAGATATGTAGGCGCCCTTCTTGGGTTCGGTGATCTTTTAAAAAAAAAGAGTAAAAAGAGTTTTTGAAAAGTGTTGCATTCTAACGCCTTTGTTATCTCTTGTTCAGTTAGTTTAAGGTGGTTGGTTTGTGGGCTAATTGGTTGCCGCCTCTTCCATTTCCCACTGATATTATATGTTTCTAGCTTGCCTCCAGTATCACATGCACAATGCCCTATTTTTGTTGACACGCCACAACATGCATCAGGATTTACTTCGAGGCAACACTATCCTAACACTTTCAATATTCATCTCCAAGATCCTCAATACAAAACTAACACATACTCGGCTCCACCTGTCATTCATGTTTTTGTAGCACCACTCCCACCTGAAGCGCCTACTTTTGATGTTCAACCACCGGTTATGATTTCTCACTCTGCAAGTGAGCCTATATTGAATACTTCTAGTGATCAATATTATGCTTCCATGCCCACATTTAAGTCGACTGGTCCTTATGGATACACTCAACTACCTGAATTTCCTCTTAACACTGAGAAACCTATTATGACAGAAGAATAAGAGAAAATGACCAGAAAATTGAGAAGTTTGGAACTGGCTATGAAAAACTTTCAAGGACTTGGGGGGTATAAAAGTGCCTCATATAAAGATCTGTGCATGTTTCCAGGTGTTCATCTCCCTCTTGGTTTTAAAATGTCGAAGTTTGAGAAGTATGATGGACATGGAGATCCTGTAGAACATTTGAGACTTTATTGCAACCAACTAAGGGGTACTAGAGGGTAAGAATAATTACTCATGGCATATTTTGGTGAGAGTATTTTAGGTCTAGCTTCAAAATGGTTTGTCGACCAAGACATCAACAAGTAGAATAGTTGGGATGGTCTAGCTAATGAATTCCTGCAACAATTCCAATATAATATGGAGTTTATTCCTGATGAGAAATCCCCAACTAATATGAATAAAAAGAGTACTGAAAGTTTTAGAGAGTGAGATTAGATGGCGTGAGAAAGCTGCTAGGGTGAAACCACCAATAAAAGAAAGTAAGATAGAAGAGGTGTTTATTCAAGTACAGGATGAAACATATTATCAACACTTGTTACTTGCATTAGGCAAGTCATTTATTGAGGTTCTCAAAATGGGGGAGATAATAGAGGATGGAATTAATACCGGTTGCATTGTGAGTTTTGCAATATTGAAAGCAACCACTTAAGCAATTCAAAAAGGTTCAGGAAGTGTTGGGAGGAAGAAGAATTAGGATAATGTATCTACTATTGTAGTTGGACAGCGGGCACGGTCAAGAAGACCACGTCGTCGTTACCCTCATGCTCAAACCCAAGTTCATGCCCAAGCTCCACAGAATCACTCCCAAAATCTATTATGCTTCATTCCTTCACCTCCATATCTAGTGTATAGCACACAACCATATGTTCAACCCTTATCTTACCAATAATGGCAGGCATAAACTCCTCAGAGTCACCCTCTAACTCCACAAATATACCAAAGCCCTTTTAAGCTTGATTTTTTATCCAAGACAAATAATAAAATGGGGTAGAAGTCGAGACATAGATTCACACTAATTGGAGAGTCGTATACCAATTTATTCCAGAGATTAGTACAACAGGGCATGATCACTTCTCTCCCAGGGTATACTCCTGACCCGAATTCAAGAAGTTTTGATCCTAATGTATGATGTGCATATTATTCTAATGTTCAGGGTCACAGTATTGAAGATTGTCGTGCTTTAAAAAGAGAAATATAAAAGATGATTCAAGATAAATCAATTATGGTGTAGAATATTGGTAGTGAGGAAAGTTTTTGTCATGCTGATATACAAACCAGGACTAAGATATCAAGCTCAACAATTGGGAGTCACTCCTCTCCTTAATAAGAAGGGGTCTGGTATTTTGTTTTATTTTTTTTTCTGTTATCCGAATTATTTTAGGGTTGTAATTCGGGATCTATCTTGTTTTACCCTTTTGTCATTTATATTCAAACTCTTTTACCATCCATTTCAACTAAATAGAGTGTCCATTTTCCCATTGTGTTTTAAATATGTGGTGTTTGTTTGTTTTCTTTACATAGTAAATTTTATGTTGGCTCTGTGATATGACATGCTTGCCAAATTTTCAGCTAGATTTTAAAATCCAATTTGAGCATGAACATTGAATCAGAGAGCTGAAGTTAGAAAAAACATCTGAGTAAATAGATAGAGTGGACACATTTGGTGACCATGTTGAAGTCTTCTTTAAAAATTAAGATAATTATTTTGAGAATCACAAAAATAACTTAGTCACCAATTGAAAAGCATAGCTTAATCAGATGTCAAATAGTGGATGTGTGTTCCCTATATCAAGAGACAAAAAAAGATCATCAGCTCCATGAAAGCATGGATCATTCGATGTGAGAGATATACAACAGCGACGGAGTTGTATGTTCGACAAGTGTTGAGGAAGAAGTAGCACACATGTTCAATTAAAGTTAATGTTGTAAAAGACATCACAAGTGATCTTCATCTTTCATTTTCATATTGCATGATGTGTACTTGCATTTTTAAGGATTGATATAACGAAGGCATTTCATTATGCTATCCAAACATTGTGTCATCTTTTGTTTACCCCATTTGAGATTTAGTCTTATTTTATTTCATACCCCTCTTTTGGAATCAAGATAAAGTCAGCAAATCTCAAAAGAAAAGTGTTGAGCAAAGGAATGGAGTCAGAAAAGTTTCAAAAAAAAAATGTGTCAAGAGAAAGAAAAGAAAAGAGTGTCAAGAAAAAATAGAATCAGAACGGTCCAAAAAAAAAAGAAAACAAAAATCAGAATCAAGCAAAAGAACAAGTTGTTGAAACTGCGTGAGACCTGATTCTCCTCTCTGGGGGTTAAGATACGTAAGCTGCCCTAATCTGGGCTCGGTCCAACCAAATAAATAATTTACAGTTACCCAGCCAAAAGAAACTGGGGCATAAGTTAATCCTGATTGTTTGAGTCGATTCCAAAAGTTGTAAATCCTACCTCACTTCAAGTGTTGTTTGAGTCTCATGCCATCCTTTCTTTCTAACCTTATCCAAAAGCCAAGTTACAACCAAAGAAAGACGTTTAGATCAATCTTTGAGAATGTTAAGGCTAAGCATGCAATGGATATGATAACACATTTTGAGTATTACTTGTCTACCTCAGCATAAGGAATTAGTAGAGAAATAAAATTAAAAGAGTCCTATTGGTGAAAACTTTTACGGGCATCATAAGGCGATGGTAAGTCGAGAGAGATAAAAATGAGAGTCTTATCAGTGAATACCGTCATGAGCACCATAAAACGACTATGAGTTAAGAGAAATGAAAATAGGAGAGTCTCATTGGTGAAAACCCTCACCAAAACCATAGGGCAATGGTGAGTTGAGAGAAAGAAAATGAGAGAGGCTTGTTAGCAAAAACTCTTCAAGGCGCCACTAGTAGAATGAGATCTTTGAATGCAATTGGCCCAAGAAAGTAACTCGATTTCAAGGTCATAAACTCAAGAACAATTAGTAGAAAGTTTGGAGGGAAAGATCAGACAGCTTAATCCAAAATGCATGGCATAATCATTAGAGATGACTTTCTTTTTTAGATAAAATTTTCGTTTCTTTGTTTCAAATGGGGACATTCATTGTCTTTTCTTTCTTATTTTTATTTTTATTTTATTTTCTTGAGTCAGTTATCCAAATAAGAAAATCATTGTTATTTTTTATCATGTCTTTGAGTTAAGTCCATGTCAAAACAAGTGAGAAAAATTTTCAAAATTGGCTACCAGCTTCTTCAATTGGACAAAGCAAGACAAAAGTCAGCACATACAAGAGACATGATTGTGGGCCAAAATAAGACATGCAGGAAGTTTTGTCAACAGATAAGTCTGGGAACTCATGAAAATACCAAGTTTCAAAGGGGTTTATCTAAGAAACATGGCAAAGTATAACTATTGTGTTTGTTTTAGAGTCACTCTTAATAATCCGAGTTTGGTTCAATGATACAGCAAGTCAATGACATATGCTAATGGTTGGAAGCAAGATTAAATATGAATGAGGGTAAGAGCGATTGCTGCGAAAGCTAAAGCCATAAACCAGCCACCATGTTTTAAAATCACAAGTTTTCTTTGATGAAGCATGAAATATGTCACCTTCAAATCAAGGACTTCAAATCCTAAACATCAAATTTTGTAATCTCTCATATCTACAAATTCAAGATACAATATTGTTGCACAGGTTTGGTAATCAAAATCATGGTAAAAATCATAATCCAATATCTCTAAGAGACACACTTCCTTGTTTGGGAGCATTTCCTTGGGTAATTCAAGTGACATTCGTAGGAGATGCATTTCCTTGGGAAATTTAAGTCACATTTATAAGGAGACGCACTTCCTTGTTTAGATAATTTAAGCAGTATTTGTAAGGTGACGCATTTTCTTATTTGGGTAATTCAAGCGATATTTGTAAGGGGGCTCACTTCTTAGTTCAGGTAATTCAAGTGACATTTGTAAGAAGACACTTGTAAGGAGACACACTTCTTTGTTTGGGAAATTCAAGCAACATTTGTAAGGAGACGTACTTCCTTGTTTGGGCAATTCAAGCGACATTTATGAGGAGATCGATGCGCTTCCTTGTTTGGGTAATTCAAGAAACATTTGTAAGGAAACACACTTCCTTGTTTGGGAAATTAAAGCGATATTTGTGAGAAGATGCACTTTCTTGTTTGGGTAATCTAAGCAATATTTGTAAGAAAACGCACTTCCTTGTTTGGGTAATTCAAGCAACAATTGAAGGAGACACACTTTCTTATTTAGGCAATTCAAGCGATATTTGTGAAAAGATGCACTTCCTTGTTTGGGCAATTCAAGCGACATTTATGAGGAGACGCACTTCCTTGTTTGGGTAATTCAAGCGATATTTGTAAGGAGGCGCATTTCCTTGGGTAATTTAAGTGACATTTGTAAGGAGACGTATTTCCTTGTTCGGGTAATTCAAGCAACATTGGTAAATAAACGTACTTCCTTATTTGGTAATTTAATCGGCATTGGTAAGGAGATGCACTTCCTTGTTTGGTAATTCAAGCTGCATTGGTAAGGATATGAACTTCCTTGTTTGGGTAATTCAAATGGCATTGGTAAGGAGACGCACTTCCTTGTTTGGTAATTCGAGCGACATTTGTAAAAAGACGCACTTCCTTGTTTGGGTAATTCGAGCGGCATTGGTAAGGAGACGCACTTCCTTGTTTGGTAATTTAAGCGGCATTTGTAAGAAGAAACAATTCATTGTTTGGGTAATTTAAGCGGCATTGGTAAGGAGACACACTTTTTTATTTTGGTAATTCAAGCGGTATTTGTAAGGAGATGCACTTCCTTGTTTGGGTAATTCAAACAGCATTGGTAAGGAGACGCCCTTTCTTATTTTGGTAATTCAAATGGTATTGGTAAGCAAGGGTAATTCAAATTTTACTTGTTAGGTGATGTACTTCCTAACTTAAACTTTCATCTCTAGAAAACGCACTTTCTAATAGGAATTCCTCACTTTAATTCTTAGGAGATGCACTTCCTAGTCATGGTCATTTAATTTTACTCTTAAGATATGCATTTCTTGGTCAAAATCTAGATTCATCATTGCAACATGCAAGTAGTTATGATTGGATTTGACATTCACAAAAGTTTTCTAATAATAATTTGGGGCAAAAATTTAATTCATGTTATTGAAAGCATCATTTAGGATCCTCTTGAAAAATAAGACTTTATTTTTAAAAGTGAGATTTCCATCATAACATTTGTTTGGGATAATTCTCTTTCTAGTTTTGATGTAATTGCATGAGCTCGCCTGAAGAATGGGGCGAATAAATTAAAAGTCAACAAGTTGAAAATAGCAAGTCAGGAGCCCTCCTGGGAACAAGGTGAAGAAAATGAAAGTCAAGCAACAAGGTGAAGAAGTTGAAAGTCAAGCAATAAGGTGATGCAATTACAAGTCAGGAGCCCGCCTGAAGAACAAAGTGATCAAACTCAAGTCAAGAGTTCATAAGAAGTTGAATAAAGAGGATTTTTGTATTTTTATTTATGTTTTAACTTATAATTTTTCTTTTTAATGTAATGACAAAGCCGCAAACCATAACCACGAAGGGACCTCACTCGACTCTCCAACTCGGTTGTACTTCTTCCTTCTATTTCTTCCTTTGAATAATGGTCGGGTCAAAATTCTGTCTCGCTGTTTACTTTTTTGTCTGAAAACACTTTGCGTTACACCCAAAAAGGGGCATGCTGTATACATCTAATTTTTTCCCTCCTAAAACTCAATTTATCCATTTCTTTACCTCACGTTATCGTACACTCTCACCCATGTGATGATACCCCACAAAAATACAAAAAAATAACAAAATTTCAGTAAATCCCTAACAAATTAAATCTTTAATATTCCCTTATCCTAACAAACTTTATCCTAACTAACCCGCACACACCCTACCCCCACCTCACCATCACTACCCCTACCCTCTAGCCTCATGTTTTTTGGATTTCTTTTAACAGAATAATGGACACATATTCAGGGAAATAGAGACATAAATAGGCCCACGTCACAAATAGAAGAGGGCCACGGAATATTCACACAGCAACAACAAACATGCACCATCTACACTACATAATTTCCATTTTGATTTTTATCTCTTAACAGACGCACACAAAACATAACATTCTCTCTATTTTTATATATACACATACACACTGCCAAGATAGGGGATAGACAATCTTCCATTGAGAGCACAAAAATATATAAGAGAGACTCCATTTTTTCTTCTCTTCTACACAGTAAACACACACACCACACACTCAGAGGCGGATGCACAACATAAAGTGTGGGTTCCCGAAAATCCATAATTTTTGTCCGGTTCTTGAATTTATATTGAAAAAAGTAGTAAATATATAAGAATTATAAGTTGGGAATCCACAAACAAAATGTCTTATTGGTCTAGTGGTAAATATTATAAGTTGGGAATCCAAACCTTTAAATTCTAGATCTGCCTCTTCACACACTCTACTCATACATCTAGAGAACACACCTCAACTTTCATTAAAACACACATATAGTTTCATACATACGCACAGTAAATGGAGAGCTCGTCGGAGTGAGCAAAACAAAGAGATGGGAAGGTGAGAGAAACGAGATGAAAGATAAAGAGCAGATTAGTGAAGAAAAGGTAAGAAATGGGAGAGATATAGAGAGAATCGAGAGAGAGGGATAAAAGAGGAAAATAGTTTTTCCGGTGACAATGTCCCAGAATAGTGGCCTCATCACAAATTTCAGCCACCCTTCATCAAAATTTGTCGGAAAATAGCCCTTTCATTATTGCCGGAGCTTCGGCGAGCCACCAGTTTCATCCCACCACAAACACGGCTAAATTAATTTTTTTGCGTTCAAAATTTGTCGGGTCTCATCGAAAAGCCAGCAAGCTCGACCCACACTCACCCATCCGTAATCGAGAAAAATGGCAGAAGTCACGATGGGTCCGTAGCATCTAAGTTTTCGAATGGGTTTCTGTTCGAATAATAGATTGAGAGTTCATGATTAAGGTTCAAATAGAGGTTCTTTGGTGCGGATTCTGTCATTTCATTGAAGTATTATTGAATTTCAAAATCTTTGAATCGGGGTCTAATTCTATTCCTTCTCTCTTTTATTTTGTTGTTTGTTATATTCAATACATTGAATTGAACATGATGTGTTGGTTGATTTGTGATAATATGAATTATTGGTTGTTTTGATTCGGTGTTTGATCTACTTGATTGGTGGATTGTGTATTGAATTGCTTTAATCATGTTGAGAATGGATTTGGAGGATGGGTATCGAAAATTGATAGAAGTGAATATTATGGTATTTTAATTCATTGTTGAATGTGTGTTGAATGTTTTCTAGTTTATCGTACTTGATTCAAGTTTATTCATTTGGACGGGGAATGCCCCGAGGTACCTGTATTATTTTATTTGGAGAATGCCCCAAGAAATTTGTATTTGAAGAAGGCATACGATCAAGGCTCGGAACGTCGGGTGGAGTTTAGTCTAAGACTAGTTT
Source organism: Capsicum baccatum var. pendulum (assembly GCA_030864225.1). NCBI lineage: Eukaryota > Viridiplantae > Streptophyta > Magnoliopsida > Solanales > Solanaceae > Capsicum > Capsicum baccatum. The sequence goes on from CM061557.1 coordinate 52,624,186, forward strand.
AGAATAGGATTTATATTTTTTTGCATTTTTCTATTTTGAACTGTATAATTGGACTGAATACTATATTTTGGATTTGTTTTGTTTTGATTGTTTGCTTGATTGTTTTATGTGCTTTTATGTGGTTTATACATTCGTAGTGTCAAAATAGCCGATATACTCCAACGTGGTGGAACCACGGGATCGAAGGGTGCCTAACATCTTTTCCTCGATCAACAGAATTCGTTAACCGGAATGTCTGTTCGCAAACAAATTTTAAAGAGTCAAACAGTTTTGAATAGAATTTCTAAGTGTGACTTGGCACACTGAGTTTATGTCAAGTGGTGACTCTAAATAAAATATGTATATAATTCTTTTTCGAAATAAATTTTTATCTTTTGTTATTTTGATAATAAAAACCCTTTTGAACTTAAAATCATAATCTTTTTGGTTAAAAAGGGGTGGGACAAGTTAGTGTATCAAAGATGAGATACATGAAAAGATAATATACTTCCCTACACTCGCATTCAATTGGTGAAAGGTGTGGTACTTTAGATTGTATCAATTCATTGGAAAATCTTTTTATCTGTGAGAAAAAATTAATTTTACTTATTGTTGGGTTCGAAATGGAGAGGGCGTCATACGGAAGCTTAAAGTTTGCAAACCAAGACGGTGATAATTCAGATGACAAATAAAAATATACTAAAAACATATTATTGAATATAGTTTGGCCAATGGGCCTACATATTAAAAACTAATATTATTAAAAAAACATGAAAACAATGGGGAAGTCTCCCCATAACAAGACTCTTTTAAGGACTATATTGTGGATGCTATTGTCTTATGGTATGAGAAGGGAGTCTTCTATTTATAGATGTCTAAAACCTTTCCTCCAAGAAAGAGGTTAGCCAAATATGGAAAAAAATTATATTTTTTTCTTTCAGGAAAAGTAAAACTAATTATGGTAACTTTTATTTTCCTTCTGAGAAAAATAAAACTTAAATATAGTAAGAAAATCAGGGCAAAAATCCTAACAAATCTCTCCTTTTTGGCTTGATTTTCTTCACTTGATCCGTCTTCTCTTCATATCACGTGAATGAACTTCGTTCTTGATATAATCTTCATAACTGTTGCTTGTCATGGTTAAAAATAAGGTTTAAAATATCATGGTTAAAAATTAATTTAAAAGTAATATTTTATTTTTCTTTTTAAAGATGCAGCAGCAGGAGTGTTGAAAATATGGTTGAAACTTGTTCTCCACATGTAGTTCGACAAAAATCTTCATTATCATCTAAATTGATGCAGCTTGATTTTAAAACCGCTTTGAACCTGTTTAATCTCGTCTCACCACACCATTGAACCATTGAACCGTAAGCTCTAATACCACTTGTTGGGTTCGAAATCGAGAGGGCGTCATGCGGAAGCTTAAAGTTTGTAAACCAAGACGGTGATAATTCAGATGAAAAATAAAAATATACTAAAAACATATTATTGAATATAGTTTGACTAATTGGCCTACATATTAAAAACTAATATTATTAAAAAGCATGAAAATAATGGGGAAGTCTCCCCTAAACAAGACTCTTTTAAGGACTACATTGTGGATGCTACTGTGTTATGGTATGAGAAGGGAGTCTTCTATTTATAGATTTTCTTTCCTCCAAGAAAGAAGTTAGCCAAATATAAAAAAGAATTATATTTTTTTTAGGAAAAGTAAAAGTAATTATGGTAACTTTTATTTTCCTTCTGAGAAAAATAAAACTTAAATATTGTAAGAAAATCAGGGCAAAAACCCTAACACTTATTTGTGCAACTAATATTTCAAACAAATTCTTTTATAAAATGTATTGATAGAAATATTTTAATAAATATCGATAGACAATACACGTGTCCAGAAACTAGTTTTTATATAAGGTTGATACATTATGTAAAATAAAGGTATATTTCATCCGACCTAATTTATGTGACACAAATAAAATTTTGAGAGTCAGCCAAAAAGTTGGACCAAAATTTGTTTATATGTCCTTTATATATTTCAAGTTGTTAATTTTATAGTACTTTTTACGTAGTTTTTAAATATGTAAATTTTATTTATAAAATCTTAAAGCTTTTATGCCCGAATTCACATCAAACTTTAGAAGTTTGAATCTTGAAAATTTTACTATGTCACATAAATTGGGATAATAGAGGGAGTTATATTATATATCGAGTGAATAAAAACTATTTTGAAAAAAAAAATGGTCATACGATTGTACCGGCTCCAGCGACTAGATTGAAAGTGTGATTGAGTTGATCCATAGGATTCAAACGTGAGTTTAATATGTTGTATTGGACGTATGTTTTAAAAAAACATAAAATAATTAATATAGAATTAGCTATCCCTTGAAGCTAAGATAAAACTCAGGAATAAATACGTAAGACTATTACCAACACTATGTAACACTCCACTTTTTTGGACTAGAATTTGAACCGTCATTTCTATGTGTATAGACCCGAACCCAATAATTCTTTGTCAATATATGTGTGATGATCAAATCTAAAGTGTGGTAACATCTTTGGAGGTCAATTACGATTATAAAAATCCCTAAAGACGAGTTGAAAATCTTTCTATCGGTTGAGTTTTTAGTGGATGTTTCAACTTAGGTTAGCTTACAATGACTATTACTCCAGGAATATAGTGAGTTACCTGGCCTGCTATATATCAAATGAAAGATCTTCGGATCTTCTTGCTAATGCATCTGATTTTACCTTAATCCGATATCAGAGTAGAAAGTTAAGATCATTTTACTTCGAAGTGTCTCTCTGTCAACTAGGTGACGACTAAGCTGACAAGCCGTCACTTAGGTGACTACTAAGCTGACAAGCCGTCACTTATGTGACGACTAAGCTGACGAATCGTCAACTAAGTTATGACATATCATCTCTAGTCGTCAGCCTAGGTCAGTAAATGGTAAATCCCAACCTGAAAGTGACGACTAGGGTGACGAGCCGTCACCTAACTGACGGATCGTCAACCTTGTTGTCAACTGAAGAATTTCTGTAACTTATCTTTGTTTTTTTAGGGATATTTTGATATTTTTCTCACCTCAAACCCCAACCACCATGAATTAAAAACACTCTTTAAATGTTATTTGCGGATTATATGTCAGTTTCTCATAGTTCATTCTCCTGTCCACACTCAAGAGAGAAAAAGTTAGAGTTTGTTTAAAAACTCATGCTTCCAAGGCTTAGATTCAAGAAATCTCAAATTTTTGTTCATAAAAAAAGGTGTGTGGGACTATCTCAAATCTCATAGGCATGATTTATCGTTTTGCAAGCTTTAAGAATATATAGTTATGTAGACGCAATAGGTTTTGAAACTATTGAAGAGCATCTCCGTTTTATGATGAAATCTTGTTTAAATCATGGGGAGTTTCCCTAAATTTGAATTATATTCATGTGTTTATACGTTGTATGATTTCGAGAACTGATATGAGAGCAAGATTTATGAAATTTTCCTCTCAACATGAAATTTATCTGATTTAATAATTTATGGGTTGTTTAATTGCATATCCTAAAGAATGAGCCAAAAATTTTATTTTTATTTATGGACTTTCAGTTGGTTATGATTTGACGAGAGGGTGTTCTCTTGTTATATATAAGTGCTCTTTGTGTTAAATGAAAGAATTGCATGTGTTTTATGAAAGAGTTGACCACCTTATGTTGAAATCTTGAAAATATGATATCCTTACAGAGGTTTCATAAGCTTTTGAAATAAGAACTCTCATGTGATTTGATAAATCCTTTATTGGTGGTAATTAATGTGCTTTTGAATAAAAAGGGTTATGGATGCGATATGATAAGATATGAATTACTTACAAGTGTGGGTATGATGATACCCTGTTATGATATGCCCTTAATAGAACTCTGAAGTAAGCCTTTTTATAAGCATGAAAAGCATGTTTTTAAGAGGATAAAATCGAAATTCAAAAGGGCTAGCTGGTTACCCAAAAAAGGCACGAGTTCAAATAACTCATTGTCTGAAACCATGTTTTGTTGACACGGGTTTATGATGTCCCAAATAGGGATTATACGTTTGCTATGTGCTTTTGGCATATTAGATATCAGAAATTCCAGCCCTTACGGCAAACTTGGGTTGGGGGCTTGGCCGACGAGTTAATGACAGACCCATATCACCCGTGGGTACTAAGTTGTAGGGCGTACCATCTAGCTCAGAACTAAAATAAAGATGGTTGAGTTTATGTTTTACTAAAATGAATCGAAGCCTTTGAATCATGCCCATAGATAGATAGATAGATAGATAGATAGATAGATAGATAGATAGATAGATAGATAGATAGATAGATAGATAGATAGATATTATGCTAAATTGTTTTCACAATGCCCTCAATTACTTTATATGAAATATATGTGATTTTTTGGTTAGTTCTGCATACTAATACATTTCGGGTATTGGCCGTCCTTCGTGGCAGTTACATAGTCTCATAATGCAGGTTTTGAGGCACAGTCGCGTGGTCTATCACATCAGTAGAACATTTGGATACGACAGAGTTGGTGAGCCATCCATCTTTCGGAGGGCATTTATTCATATGTTGACTTATTTCAGTTTATGGTCCAGCCAAGGGCCTTATATTGGTCTAGACAATTAGTTTTTAATAGAGGCTTCGTGGACAGAGATTGAGTATTATATAGTCATAACATTTTCAACATAATTTAATTATAAGAGTTTTCTTGATTTCATTATATCTTTCGCACTTGGATGCATGTATGAATTGTGTTCATGATAGCATGTTATGGAGTCTCTCGGACCTTCGTGGCTCGAAATACCCATCTCGACCAGGACCTCAGCTCGAATCGTGACACATTATTAATTCAAACTTATATCCCAAATACAATACTTTTACTACAATATTCATACAATATTAGCATTACCTTTGATGTAAATAAATTGTTTAATATAAAACAACATCAAGAATATGTCAGGCTTTGTTATGGCTGCTCCTTCTAAAGCTCAATCAAGGAAAATAATTCTTAATGGCATCCTGGAAATAAGTGAAAAAAAGAAGACTCAACTTTGACATTAATTTAAGAAAATTGCTAGTAATTGATTACTTGTATTAAAATAATGGTTCACTTCTTTATAATAAATAAATAAATTGGAAATCCATAGTACCAGATTATTAGTTGTTTGGTCAAACTTCAAAAATAAACTTCGTTTGAAAAACGTTTATTTCAAAAGTAATTTTATTTGGCGAAAAGATCACTTTTGGTGATAAACACTTTATGTTTGACCATTAAATTTAAAAAGTATTTTTGAACAATAATTAATATTTAATCAAACTTTTTAAAATAATCTTTAAATGTATTTTTATCAAAGTGCTTTCTAAATAAGCATTCTTAGAAAAAAAATCTTTTTAACTTATGAAAAATAACTTTTTCTAGAAGTACTTATTTTCTATGGAAGCTTGACCAAACACTTCATCCCTTTTTTTAAATGAAGTAATTATTAGAAAAGATACGTACTTCTAGGAAACGTTAAGCTTGGCCACACACTTCATTCCTTTTTTAAAACGAAGTAATTTTTAGAAAAGATAAGTGCTTCTGGGAAACGTTAAAGCTTGGCCAAACTGTATATGATTTTGATTTGGAATCACAAAATTTTCATATATTTCGAATCACACTTGATTCCTTTTAAAATGAAATTAATACTCCTTTCGTTTCGAAATAAGTAAATTGTTAGGATATTTATTGGTGTTTCAAAATAAATAAATCATTGAAATTTTTTTCAAATTTATCTTTATGATTTAACAACCAATCAACTTTTGAAAAGATATTACAAGGTCAGTTTTTTCTTTTTGGGGCTAAAAATGAAAAGTTATGTTAAATTTATATTTTATAATGTCTTTTCCTTAATATGCGTGTCAAAATCCAACAATTCATTTATTATGAAACGGAGGGAGTATAAGAGTTTATGTTTTGTCAAATGGAATTAATATAAGAGTTTAAGTTTTGTCCGTTATAAAATATTTTATACTATCAGATAAATTTGATATGGTATTAAAGATAGCTAAACCTACAATAACAAGTCAAGTTTAATTGATAATGTAGAATATTTTATACGGTGCACAAATACGTACCTCTACGGGGTTGGTAGGGTCTAGTGGTCGTAATGCCTCGCTTAATTCACCGGTATATCCTCCTTCTTTCACGGATTGAGGTCGTTGTACCCTTTCATAGTCGAACCGAACAAAGTGCTTTACAGGTTCTCCAAATCCATCTATTAGAAATTTTTCGAACTCTTGCTCGATTAATTTGATGTTTTTTTCATGTTTATCAACATAATCTGGTGTGTGTGTCCTCAGAAAGTACCAAAGATCTTCACTTTTCTCCTTCTCCTTTGCTTCATGAGTAATCTTGTCGACCACTTTAATAAATTTTTGACGCAAATGCAGAGGAGACTCATGATGAAACTCATGATGAGACTCATGATTATCATTCACTTTAACCTGTTACGCACGTACAATATCAGTACTAGCTACACACAAACAAAAATAAGAATAGAATGTACAGTTTCATATAATAGGAATTTGAGAGGATCGAATGTACTTTGTGTATAATAGACCATCCACAATATAGTGTTCAAACAAAAAAAAAAAAAAAAAAAAAAACATTGGATATCGTGCAGGTATTTTTTGTTTGTATGAGACATCAAGGGAGGGGAAATTTTTTGCTTTTTAAATTCTGATATTATGAGATTTGAAATTTGTGATTCTAATCTTTTTATTTGTTTATTAATTTGATGTTTGAAATTTACTAATTTGGGTAATCTGAATTTTCTTACTATCCAATCTCGAAGCTTTAACTTGAAATTCCGAAGGACCAAGTGAAAGGATCTCGTATAATTTTAATCAACTTGATTGGAGCTAACACATAGCTATAATTATTGTTGTTGTGGGCATCTTGATGCTCCTGTTTGTGGATCTTTGGGATAAAACTATTTATATACCTCCCAACTTTATTTTAAAAATTAAATTTATCCCCTCAATTTTGAATAATAGATATTCTCACCACTTTTTCTATTTTTTCTTCTAAAATTTCTATCTTACATTATCATTTTTTGTCCTTTTTACGTTTAGAACTATAGTCTATTTTATATATTTTAATCTCTTAATTAATAAATCTCTTATACAAAACAAATAGATATTATTTTCAAGACAAAAAAAGTTTAAATGATAATTGAGTATATAAGTTATTGACGTTCTATGATGTAATAAATAAACAAAATAAAAAATTAATTTTATTAAGATACAGAAAACTCTAATATGGTAATTTTATAAACATAATCAAATGTAAGCAATTCAATAAAAAGAGAAGTATATTTTATGATAAATTTTTAATCATAGTTATGATTTAAAAATAGGGTCAAAATCATTTTCCCTCCCCAACTTTGTTTTAAAAATTAAACTGTCCCTTCAACTTTGAACAATAATCATACTCATCTCTTTATCCTAATCATTAATCTTTATGAAGTAAATTAGCATAATAAGAAAATTAGTTTTATTAATAATAATCAAAACTATAATATTTATTTTACAAGTGAAAATAATAAGTAAAACTAATTTTATAAACATATTTCAATGCAGAAAATACAAACAATAAATGAAAGAGATATGCCTCTAGTACCACCTCGAACTATGATCAAAGTTGCTACGACACACTCCAACTTCACAGGGATCCTATTATCCCCTGAACTCAAATTTAGCATATTTTTGTCTCTTTTTGTGCTAATGTGACACCTTTATTACATAAATTGGAGCTCACATCAAAGGTGTAATCTAAAATGATTGACAAAAGGTATCACGTTAGCTAAAAAGATTGACAAAAATACGCTAAAATTTAGTTTAAGGGGTAATAGGACCCCCGTGAAGTTGACTTGTGTTGTATCAAATTTGGTCATAGTTCGGGGAACTAGATGTTTTTCTCGAATAAAAATAAGATCAAATTTTAAAGATTATATTTATTTATACAAATTATAAAATATGTAATACTCTATTAATGACAATCACAGCTTATTTACTGATATAGACAATAGAGAATATCGTTTCTTATCACTTGATCCTCATACTAAAAATAGATGTTTTAATTTATCTGCTCAATTTGTAAAATAAGAGAATTGTATTATGTTTTTTTTCTACCCTTTAGTGTTAAATAACTATATAAAGTAACAGTATAGATAAATTTAAAATTTCAAATTATCGTTAATAAGGTTAATTTAGCAAAATATACCTCTAAGTAAAATTTTCTTAAGGATTGTGTTATATCAATAAAAAATTAAGTAATACGAAATGAATTTAGTAAGAGAGTGATAAAACACGAAAATATACGCACATGCATGTACATACATATATATATACAAACACTTAGGGGTGGGTTGTTTGAAAATAAGTTATTCTGGGATTAGTTATTACAAAATAAGTTGTACTAATATGTATGTGTGATAACTTATCTCATCACTGCGGTATAAATGGTGCGACAAACAATTTTGAGAATATCTAATACATCTAATTAAACGCAGAATAAATAATCATGAACTTTATCTTTGAATTATTATAATTATACGTCACACCAAATGACTCTTTAATACATATAATACTAAAATAACGATCTTAAAAAATAACATTAAATTTTGTGATAAATTTATAAACAGTATTAATTTCCTTATAAAGTCAATAAACTTAAATAAAATGTTATAAATATTCATGTTAAAAAAAATATTCATTACATATAATATAAAAAAATATTACATAAATATAGGATTGAAATTAAAAGGACAAAATGAACATTGCATGAAATAAAGGAGGAGTATGATTATTGTTCAATGTTGAAGGAGGAGTTTGATTTTTTAATGAAAGTTGGGGGGATGAAAATAATTTACACCCTTTAAAAATATGTAAAACTTTTCAAGTAATCATTTAAACATCTTAAGTTAGCACAAATGTGTCTAGTGGACACTTACACCTTTAATCCCCCTCTCTCATTCTTCTCCATTTTTTTTTTTTAAAATTCCTCTACACACCCATGATAAATTCTTTTTTGCAAGTAACCTACTCTTAATATGGGCTTAATTCTTCCATTTTTGCTATCTCTTTCATTTAAAAAAAAAAAATATTTGAAAGAATGCAAAAGAACAAATATAGACATTGACTATATAAAATTAAACTAGTAAACAATTTTTTTTTTCTCTATGTAATTTGCAATTTCAATCACAAGAGTGATATTGTAGGAGAAAAGTTGGGAAGAAGAAAAAGGGGAAAGAGGGTGTGGTTCTATTTTGAATAAACAAATTATAATTTCTTTAAGAAAATAAAAAATATATGTGTCATTCACTAATTTTTCAACGTGCATGACACCAGCAAGTGGAGTTCATGTGTGAGATAGATATTCATGAGAACATTTCTATTAATAGCTGAGGTATTTGTATGATCACTTGGTAAGTTTAATGTCAAACTGTCACTTCGGACCAAGTTTGAATGTATGTCTGTGTATTTGACTAAGGGCCGTTTGGTAGAGATTATTGAAAAATTAATGTATGTATTAATTTAATATGTATTATTAATATCTTGTTTGGTATATTTTTGCACCTTATGTATAATTAATGCTTTCAATAGTTATACACTCTATTGTGTATTAAGGTATGGATTACTAATATCTCAAAATCTATGGTATTAGCAATGCAATGAATCCAATACATGCATTAACATGATTAAAGATACTATTATCCTTCAAAAAAATTTTACATCCTTTCCAACATATATATGGAGGATATTTTTATAAAATTTTTTATTTCAAAAATTATTTAATTTATGTTATTTTTAATACATCAAATCAAACACAACATAAAAAAAATATAAGCATAACTAATGCAAGAATAGCTAACACAAACATTATTAATACAAGCAATACTAATACACTATATTTTTCATTATTCTTATAAACTCTACCAAATAACCTAAGTGAAATTTAAATATACCCATAAGTAGTATAAATGCACATGCATACATTAATAATAAAAAAATAATATAAAAATAAGATCAGGATCAGATCAAAGGACACAACAAGGGTGTCACAGAGAAGCTTACGAAGCTGCAGAGCATTGGAAAAAGTGGAGATGCAACAAGGATGTACAGAGTAAATCATCAAATCAAATCGAAAAATTAAACTAAATTGATTTATAGTTTGATTTGGCATTTAAAAAAAAAAATTCGATCATTCTTAATTTTGTTTGGTGTTAACAAAAAAAAAAGAACCCAAATTAACCTCAAATCATTCTTAATTTTGTTTGGTGTGTGTATATTTATGTATATAATTTAACTTTTTATACATAAAATATTAATTATAATTTACTTTTTAAACACTTTTTCAATTAATTTAATTAACTTTCAATATTTATAAAGTATATATATATATATATATATATATATATATATATATATATTCATATTTTGATCTTTAAATTATAATATTTATCCATTAATTGCTAATAAAATGATCCAAAATTCAATATAAACTTTAAGCCTAAACTTTTCACTCTTCATCTTATTTTTTAATATCAAGAGAATTCTTTGCTTCTCAATTTTTCATAATTGTGGTTTTTTATTAGCACATGAATGAAAACATACTTGATCTAAAATTCAATCACAATATAATTGTAAAAAATAAAGATTATAAAAAAATTTGAGAAAAAACAAAAAAATCAAAAAAAACCTAAAAACCGACTAAAATCTAAACCAAAAAAATAAATTTTATGTTGGTTTGATTTGGTTTATAGTTTTAATAAACCGATATAATTGGTTTATTTATTTTTTGTCAATAGAAAACCAAACAACCCGACCTATGTACACCCCTAGATGCAACAGACTAGGAAATTGCATGCCATAGACTCAACTATTGATGACTTTAGATATTTGATCCCAATAAAAATGTCTTTAAAGAATAATCTTCTTTACTTTTTAAGTAAAGTACAAATACCATTTTGCCCTCCACACCTCAAATATATTTTTTAACTTTCCATATTCATTTGTCTCTCAAATTTTATTTTTTATTATTTTCACTTTTTTATTTTTTCCTTTAATTTTATTATTCTATTTTTTATTATTTTTACTTTTTATTTTTTCCTTTAATTTTATTTTCATATTTTAATTCATTTGTCTGAACCTTTATTTTTTCTCTTTTTTCTTTTTTTTCTCAAGCATTATCTATTTCTTTTTTTTCTCTTTTTTTTTTAATTCATTTGTCTTTAACCTTTATTTCTCTTTTATTTTTGTTTTTTATCAATTCTCTTTTTTTTCCTTCATTTTTCTCGAACTTTATTTTTATTTTTTCCTCTCAATTTTTTTTAATTCTTCGCTTTTTTATTATTCTTTATTTATTTTTTCTTTCCTTTTTTTTCTCAATCTTTTTTTTATTTCTTTATTTTGTTTGATAGTTTTTTCTTTTTACTCAACTTCTATTATATTTAGCTAATAAATAAAAAAATGAATCATCCGCAAAGAGATCTTTTTTTTTTACATCAAAACAAATTTAAGGGCATGAATTGTAGTTACGAAGTTCTTTGGAATTTTTTTAGATAAGTCGTGTCCCTAAGGCGAGAGTTGTAGAATATCTAATAAATAAAGACATAACATGGTAGTGTCAACTCTTACCCATGGGGAATAATTTATTATTTGAAAGTCCTTGAGCTAAGTCTTGCCTCTAAGGCAAGAGTTGTAGAATATCTCATATATGAAAACATAACATTGTGATGTTAACTCTTGCCCGTGGGACATAATTTATAGTCTGAAAGTCTTTAAGCTAAGTCTTATCTCTAAGGCAAGAGTTGTAGAACATCTCATAAATGAAAACATAACGTGGTAGTGTCAACTCCTGCCCATGGGGCATAATTTGTAGTTTGAATTAAAGTCTTTGAGCTAAGTCTTGCCTCTAAGGCAAGAGTTGTAGAACATCTCATAAATGAAAACATAACGTGGTAGTGTTAACTCTTGCCCCCGGGGCATAATTTGTAGTTTGAAAGTCTTTGAGTTAAGTCTTGCCTCTAAGGCAAGAGTGAGTTGTAGAACATCTCATAAATAAAGACATAATGTGGTAGTATCAACTCTTGCCCGCGGGACATAATTTATAGTTTTAAAGTCCTTGAGCTAAGTCTTGCCTCTAGGGCAATAATTGTAGAACATCTCATAAATGAAAATATAACGTGGTAGAATCAACTTTTATCTGTGGGGCATAATTTGTTGTTTGAAATTCCTTGAGCTAATTAAGTCCTGCCTCTAAGGCAATAATTATAGAACATATCATAAATGAAAACATACCATTGTAGAGTTAACTTTTGCCCGTGGGATATAATTTGTAGTTTGAAAGTCCTTGAGCTAAGTCTTGCCTCTAAGGCAATAGTTGTAGAGCATCTCATAAATGAAAACATAATGTGGTAAAGTTAACTCTTGCCCGTGGGGCATAATTTGTAGTTTGAAAGTCCTTGAGCTAAGTCTTGCCTCTAAGGCAGTAGTTGTAGAACATTTCATAAATGAAAATATAACGTGGTAGAGTCACCTCTTGCCCATGAGACATAATTTGTTGTTTGAAAGTCCTTAACTAAGTCATGCCTCTAACGCGATAGTTGTAGAACATCTCATAAATGAAAACATAACGTGGTAGAGTCAACTCTTGCCAGTTGGGCATAATTTGTTGTTTGAAAGTCCTTGAGCTAAGTCTTACTTCTAAGACAATAGTTGTAGAACATCTCATAAATGAAAACATAACGTGATAGAGTCAACTCTTACCCGTGGGGCATAATTTGTAGTTTAAAAATCTTTGAGCTAAGTCTTGTCTCTAAGGCAATAGTTGTAGAACATCTCATAAATAAAAACATAACGTGGTAGAGTCAACTCTTGTCTGGAGGAAATAATTTATTGTTTGAAAGTCCCCGAACTATGTTTTGCCTTTAAGGTAAGAGTTATAAAATATCTCATAAATCAAAATACAATGTGGTAGTGTCAACTCTTACCCATGAAACATAACTTCTTGTTTGAAAGTCATAAGTCTTGCCTCTACAATGTAGTAGTGTTAACTCTTACCCATGAAACATAACTTGTTGTTCGAAAGTCATAAGTCTTGCCTTTATAATGTGATAGTGTCAATTCTTACTCGTGAGATGTAACTTGAATGGAAGAAATCAAAGAAAAGAACAAAAATTATTAAAAATTACGAAAAAAGAAGAAAATGAAGAAAAATATTAAAAAAATAAAAATCAAAGAAAATGTAGAAGTTGAGAGAGAATAGGAAAAAAATAAAGATTGATAAAAATAAAAAATAAAAGATTAAATAAAAATAAAGGTCGAGAATTTTTTTTTTTTAAAATAAAAAATAAAAATCAAAGAAAATAAAAATAATATTTTTTATAAAAGTAGATGTTAAGAGGTGTAAAGAAAAAAAATAAGGATTGAGAAAATTAAAAAGAGCAAAAAAAGAAGAAAGAAAAATAATATAATAAAAAAAAAAGAAAAGAAATTGAGAGGAAAAAAAAAAGTAAGGGTCGAGAAAAATTAAAAATAAAAAGAGAACATAAAAAAATAAAAATTAAAGTAAAATAAAAAAGAGAAAAAAAATAAAAGTTGAAAAATATAAATATAAAGTTGTTATCCATTATGAGAATCATTTATATAATTTACTCCAATAATTAGAGTAATTTTATATAAAAAATATTAGTTAATAGGTAAAAACTATTTTAAAGAACCTTTTTATTTGAAGCTAAAATTAAAAAGTTAAATTAATTTGAATCTATTTTTGAGATTTACTATATAAATTAAAAAAAAAAAAGGGGGAAACTGACTTTGGCCGGTCAGACCATTAATCATGGAAGGAAGGGTACCCCGAAGTCAGTCAACCAATCAATTGGACCAATAATGGTGGCTTCCAAACCCTAGCAATAGCAACTTCGGGAGTAGTGCAGTGAGGGAAAATAGGAGGTTAAGAATGATGAAAGATGACATGAGGGAAACAACGAAAATCCCTGTAAATTTCCATTAGAAGTTGGATCTAACTCAACGTACAGAAATTCAAACATGGAGCACCTTGTTTCGAGGCAACAACCTTGTTGCGCAAGGGATAACTTTGAATTAATGTGGAGCCAATTATACAATATTGGAAAAAGGTTATAAAGTTGGATGTACTAGAGATTGAAAAGGAGAATAGTAAATGGAACCTTAATAGTGTTTGTTGTTGGATATGACTTGACGATTGGTGCAATAGAGAGATTTACTGCTTCAAGCTAGAGTATTGTTACTAAACCAAAGGTGTTGTACCATAATGATGGGTACTTTTTGGTGAGGTTAAATTCATATGGGTATTTTTTGGTGAGGTTAAAGTCAATTGGTTACTTTTTAGTGAGGTTAAATTCAGTGGAGGATCGAGATGAGGTATTATACTCTGGACCATACATAATAGGGAATGGACCAATAATTCTTAAAGTATGATCAGTTGATTTTGATTTTAAAATTCGGGTGCTGCAAACCATTCTCGTTTGGGCCAAACTTCCCAATCTACCTACTAGTTTTTGGGGTTAAATTCACTTAGTGGGATTGGTAATGTCCTGGGAATGCCACTATTTATTGATGAATTTACAACGAAGGTCGATAGGATATCTTATGCTCGTATCCTAGTGAAGGTAGATACAACAAAGAGGCTCCTGGATGTAATCTAGGTGCTTCATCCCAATAGGAGGATGCTAGAATAGAAGGTCGAATATGATTGGGTACCAGTTTTTTCCCCAACCGATTTGATTGTTGGTCACATATGCTGACCAAAACCATAGAAACCACCAGCACCAAAAAGAGCAGATCCAAGTGTGGTTAAAGCCTGGTAAATACTTAAGGATACACCAGTGAAGATCAAGGATAATAAGGAGATTGAAAGGAAACAAGCTGCTCAAACAAAGGGAAAAATACAAGTAGCTAACATATAGGATAGGAGTGAGCAACAATGGACACATGTTAGTGGAAAGGCCACAATAAAGAGAACTACTCAATTTGACTATTTCTGAAGTAGTTGAAACTAGGGGTGGACGTTCGGTACTTTGGTTTGGGTTCGATTTTTTTATTTTGATTTTTTGATTTTGAAATTATAAGAACCGAAACCAAACCGAATTTGTTCGGTTCGATTCGGTTTATATAATTTTCGATTCAGTTTTATTGCAGTTTAATAATTTCAATTTTTCGATTTTGGACCTGTTTAATGGGCTACGTTATATTTATAAATTGGGCTACTGGGCAGCCAGACAGGTATAAAACTAATAAGTAATAACACCAGTTTACAAATTGAAGGAATGAAGATGATTAGGTATATACAGAAAATAAAATATGTACATGGACAAATCAGTGTAATATAGATATATTAATTTAATAAAAGGAAATTTGCCTTCTGGAATGAAATCAATTTAGTGATTTAGGGCCTTTTGGAATATATATTAATTTAATAATATAGACATATTAGTGTATATTATTATATTATATAAAGAGCCCTCTTAAAAGTTAAATATGTATTATTATATTATATATATTATATAATTAAAAAAAGTATATTAAAAACTTCGGTTTACACCGAAAAATCGAATTATGTGAACCTAAAATCCGTAACCTGAACCGAAATACTGATTTTTTTTTTTAAAACCAAACCCAAACCGAAAAATCAAACCAGAAAAATTGAACTGATTCGGTTCGATTCTGTATTTCGATTTTTCGGTATTTATGCCCACCCCTAGTTGAAACTGAAAATGAGTTTGGCATTCTCTGAATCAAGTAAGACTCGGGCTTGTAATGAGAAAGCAAGAGAAGGACATCAACTGGACACTAGACCTTTCATAACAAATGAATGCAGTTAGCCACGTGGAATATTACATGTCTCAATAAGAGCTATAAGCAAGTAGAGAGCTTAGTAGATTTTAAAAAATAAGCAGATTGCAATTATAGCAATCATAGAGCATAAAACAAAGCATGAGGATAGTATCAAGAGGGTAGTGACTAAAGTAGCTAGAGGATGGGAGTTGTTCACAATCTACACTTAAGCAACAAGAGAAGGTTGTTAGTACTCTGGGATCCTAAACTGGTGTACTTTACAATGACATACACATTAATATAATGTATCTATAGGTTCACCAATGTTCATAGGTTGGGGTGGAGAATTAATTTATCATTTGTGTATGGTTTGCATAGTGTTGATACCAGAGTAAGCTTATGGGAAAAGCTAAATAATATGGTAGGAAACCAATAACGGCCATGGATTAGCATGGGGGATTTTAACATGAGGGAACCCAATTCTTGATGCTGAGGTGAGGGGTTTTAATGAGTTCTTGCTGGAAGCATCCACAACTTCAATGAAGTCTGTAGGCAGGTGGTTTACATGGTCAAATGGACATATATGTAGTCGGATCGACTGGGCAATTGTTGATGTAGCTTGGATGATGCAACTTCCACTAATAGAGGTACATATCTTGGATCCTGGGTGCTTAGATCATTCTCCTTTAAGTATCCAGTTGGATGCTAATGTTGAATCTGATCAAAAGCCTTTTAAATTCCTCAATTTCTTAGCTATGAATATTGATTTCAAGAAAATACAGCTGGCTTGAAAGCATAATAATGGTCCAAGTAAGTGTGGTAAAGTTAAAATGTGCAAAACCGAGGCTCAAGAAGCTTAACACAAATGAATATAGGTAGTCTGGGAAAGTAGTTCACAAGTAGAGAGATAAGTTCAAAGCAAGTTAAGGGATCACCACCAATATTTTACCTTATTTGACTATGAGAAATTTGTCAAGGAACAACTGGAAAAATGAAGTAACATAGAGGAACGTATTTGAAGGTAAAATTCTCGAGTGCATACTTAAATTAGGGAAATCCAACTCTGCTTATTTCCTTGCTAGTTTAAAGAATAGACAAGGCCAAAAAAGCATTCAATGTCTTCGAAATGCTCAAGAGGACTGGATAAGAACCAATGATGGTATTCACAAAGAGATACTCAAATTCTATAAGTAATTGCTTGGTAGTGCTGCAGAGCAGCTCCCAACAGTCAATACGAGTGTCATAAAGGAGGGTAGATGCCTTGACAGACAACAACAACTTAAAATCAATGCTTCGGTGATTTCTGAAGAAATCCTTGTAGTACTTGAGGAAATAGATGAGTTAAAAGCACTGGGTGTGATGGGTATAATGCTTTAATATTCAAGGAGGCCTGATATGTGAATGGGATTGGGAAGGATGTGATTAAGCCTGTCCAAGATTGCTTCATAATAGTATAAAGTATACCATTATTACCATCATTTCTAAAGTTTTAAATATGTAAAAGGTAACTGAATTTCGACCAATATCTTATTGTACAATGCTTGATAAACTGATATCTAAATTGATTACTAGTAGAATGCATAGTGTTACGGACCATTGAATTGATAATAGATAGTCTAACTTTGTACCAAGATAGATTACTATATATAAAATCATTATGAGCCACGAGCTAGCTAAGGTATTTGAGAGGGAAGTTGTCTCACCAAGGTGTACGCTTAAAGTAGACATGAGAAAAGCTTACGACTCAATGGAATAGCCTTATCTGAAACAAATATTGAGATTTTTGAATTGACACGAGGCATTCATAAACTGGATCATGGTATGCATTGAAACAATAACTCATTCAACATCTATCGATAGATAACTTACCACTCCATTCCAGGCAAAAAAGGGTTTAAGGAAGGGTGACCCCGTGTCACCTTACTTATTTGTATTTGTCAGGGCGTATTTGTCTAGAGTATTGAAAAAGTTGATCAGTATGCCAGAGTTTAAGTTTCTATCAAAGTGGAAAAAGCTAAACCTTGTTTATTTAAGCACAAGAAAGACTACTATTGCTTAATACAAGCTATTATTGAACAAGATAATGGGGAAAATCGCCTTCTGAACTGTAAAATTCCTACTATATCCAGGGTGATTATAGTTGATTAAGTCAGTATCATTAGTCTTCAAGTCCTCTGGTCTCATGTATTTATGATCCCTAAAATAATTTTGTCAACTACTGACGGCTTATGTCGAAGATTCATGTGGACGGGTGGGATTGACATGTAAAAAAGAAGGCCTTAGTAGCATGGGAGGAGTTGAATTAGCCTTAATCTGCTGGCCCTGAATGCACTGCATGTTTAGCATTGGAACATAACTATAATTGCTAAATTATTATGAAATCTATGTAAAAAGAAAGATACTCTATGAGTGCAGTGGGTGCATAGTTACCACATAAAAGGACAAACAGTTTCGGAGGTCCAGATTCCTCATGCACCATGGGTGATAGAAAAGATACGATGTAGTCCAGATGCCAACTTTTTGATCAAGCAGTTATATAACCAGGTTAGGGGAAATTACCAAAAGGTGGATTAGATGAGACTTTTCTTCAACAATTTAGGTGCCTCAAAGTGGTGTGTCATCTTTTATTTAGCCATGAAGACTAGACTTATGACAAGAGATAAAGTGGCTAAATGGAGTAGTATTGATGATCTCAGATGTCCATTATGTAAAGAATTTGATGATTATAAAGCCCTTATTTTTTATTTTCCCATATTCCTCAAGGGTCTGGGAGAAAATCTTAACATGACGAGATTAGAAGGTAGCCTATAACGTGGACTAAATAACTAAAATGAATCGTCCAGCATGCCAAAGTGACGGGCATGACTACTGAAGTATATGGAATTGCATAGGGTTGTTGTATTTATAAAATATGGATGGAAAGGAACAATGGGGTATTTCAACAACAAAAGGTTGATGCATCCATCCTGGTCAAGTAGACTATACAAGAAATACATAGACATGGCATTGAACATCCTTGGCTATGTAGCGACTATCTTGCTTGAACGTTTATCCTTAGTATTGTATGTTATGAGTGATAGCTGGTAGGAAGGGAAGAGGCTGAGCAGATGCAACTTTGAGGTTTTTCATTGTTGTTACCGTTCAACTTGTTTTGGATGATCATTTGGTAAATAAAATCTTTACTTACCACTTTATAAATTCTTTTGAGGAAAAAATTGGGGATGGGAAGAAAATATAGAGGAGGTGATCATACAAGGCGGGAGAATCAAACATTCACAAACAAGATAAAAACTAAAGGAGTCAATTGAGCTATTACAATTCTCCAATCAAATTTATATTGTTATTCCATATTTAAGGATAATAATATCTAACATAATTCATAAAAAGTTATATTTAAAAAAATTATGTAAAAGGATAAAAATATATATACAGTTCCCTAGGGACCAAATGATAACACATGAGTTAAGTAATTGAAGTTGAATTCTTTTTATAAAATGAAAGGTATGAAAATGTCTAGACAGCTAAACAACAATTTTCATATGAGAATTTTTTTTTGCCAGTAGAAAATTAAGTTATTCACTTAAAATACTTCTTTTAAAATTTATATTTAAGAAGTATGGAGATTCTTTTAATTTATTCATGTTTGATTCGAACTATGCATTAAAAAATTTCTTAAAGAAAATATTTTTCTTTTTAATGAATTTTATGCATAAAATGTTAGATTAGTCGAGACAGTAAGTATCAAATACCATATGATTGATTACCTTTTTAAAAATTGGAAACTCAGCATTCCTAAGAATTTCTTCTACTCCCATAGGAATTTCACCTTTTCCACATATAGAATCTGATTTATCAGTAAGGTCATTCTTGTCATGTAGAAATCCCAGTACCTCAAATCCTACAAAAAGCAGAAAAATTGACATCATATGATTTGCTAATAACATGCATCATGAAACATTAATAGATATAATAATGGAAAAATTATATAAAAGTGCGTCCAACAATGTTATATTACAAAATATAGTTCACTGTAATTATTCCCTCCGTTCCACAATAAGTTAATGTTGAATTTTGACACACATGTAAGAAAAAAAAAGCAAAGACATAAATTTATGTTACACAACAATGTTTTTTCTTTTGTTGTTTCCCATCTTATATCAGTAAAGAAATAAGTTTTGGACCTAAGTTAACCTTAAGTTAGTTGGAAGAGGTGAGGTTGTCCAAATCATATTAAAGAAATCATGCATTCCTTAAAGGGTCGATGTGAAACTCTTCATACACACATACCCCTCATGTCCAGGACAATCCTGGACATTCTGGTACATGAGCATTTTAATATAGGGTCCTAACATCAGGAAATTAGACTTGGGATAATTTCTACTTGGATACTATGTAAAAAATGAATTTCGCACCTAACTTAACTCCATAAGTTACGTTAGAATCGGAGGTAATGATTGTCCAAGTTAAAGTTATAGGTAAATAAATAAGGAGTTCTACCAACACAAGGCTTAATTCTTTGCATGAAAAGTCCACCCTTATTCCCTTAAAAGGCCAATGTAAAACCCTACATACACAATCAACATTAAATTTGAATTTGCACATTGCAATGCCTATTTTTGAAGGTGGAGGTCCAACAAGATTTTTTTTTCTCATTCCAAAAGACGCAAATTCAAGACTTTTTATTGTAAATGAATAGATCTCAATCATCCCCTACCACTGATATCAATGATTTTTCCAACTTGCTTTGTAGCAAGTAGTAAAACAGGCAAAAACAAATAGTTCAAACTTAGATCAACTACGTCTAGAATAGTAACTTTGAATTTTTTTATTCTTCACTAAGAGCTTTCCATCACTTTTTCATCCTTGATGACTCAACTCACAGCCTTCAGGTTGGAAGTGAATAATGCTTACTATCTGAGAGTAGTGTGTTTTGATATCTATAAGTTGTACTCAACTAAGAATGATACGTTAATCGGTTCTAAAAAATTAGTACATCTCTAAAAGAACAATTAGACTTGAATTGTCCATCTAATCGTTAATGAAAATATTTTTATAACTACAAAATTTTTAATTTTAAAAGAGAAATTTTAAAATTCACACGATCTTCTAATAGTGATGGCATATTTAAAATCACAACAACAAAAATATCGTACTCAGTAAAATTTCACTCAAGAGGATAGTGTGTACATAGAATTTATTGTGACTTTGTAGATGTTAAGAGACTGTTTTCGGAATACCCTCAACTCAAATAGCACATATTAAAGTAGATTTTAAAGAAGAAGATAGAAATTAAGAAGACATTGCAAATAGTAAGTAAAACACTCTTGTGCATACAAAGAAACGGAACAATAACCACAATGAAATAAAATGATGTACTAATAGGAATCGAGACACCATAATCTATGAGAATGGTGCTAATATTACTGGTATGCAAGGCGACATTTATCTCATTGGACAACGAGACGTTGCTTAACCACCTACTAATTTATCACCCTAATCTTTGACCTTCATAACTTTCTATGTAAGATAATAACCTCATTAAGCTAGAGATGCATCATGCATGTCCTATCTAATTACCTCTCTCAATGGTTCAACAAATTTCCTTTTTTCTTGAACTTTTGTGTTCCTCAAATTGCATATAGCACATGGATGTTGTTAATGTTTAATTTTCATAAATGACAACTGTGCAGAAAATGATTTGGAGCTTTCGAAACCGAAATTCAATCAATCAAGGAATAAATAAAGCAGCTATTCTCAATCAAATATTTCTCAAATCAAAAAAGAAGAATGTCCATATTCATTAGGGAAAATAGATCTCCCAAATCAGTCAAAGTCAATCAACACTTCTTTAAAATTTAAAAAATCCTGCGTGAAAGGAAAGGAATCACCAGTCAAGGGATCATAGTTAATGATCCAACCTTATTCATGAAAACAAATATTTTATATTCAATTTTCAAGGATCAAATCTCTGAGGCTGCCTTTCATTCTTGGGTTGCCTTTCATTCTAACATCTTCCAATAACTTATTATTAGCCCTCTCTATATAAAGACATGGAAGATCAAGATAAAACTTGTATTCTTCATAAGTTTGTTGTGAATCATGAAAAGAGAGGAGAGAAAAAATATAGTTGGTGAGGCACGTATCAAAAGAAAGAAAAGAATAGACTGCAAGTATAAATCAAAAGCTATACTAAAATCTTGTAATACTTTATTTACTATAAAGAGCCAGTGAAATTCCTTGCAACCCAAGAATTCTAAAGTAAGACCTATTCTGGATTTCCACTGGTATAAAATATTTGGTTTCAAGTTTATTTTTCAACGTTTTTATCATAGTAATTGTTTTGCTTTCTCAATACTGTTCTGACAATTGATTAACTGATATAGTAAGTTGACTATGAAATTAACAATTCACCCCCTCCCTTACTACTTTCAATTGATATCAAAGCCTAGATTCACGCATATTTGCCTGACAACAAAGTGAGAAAAGGTTATGACTCAAACTGATGATTCTGGAACACTATTCTCAGAAGGTACATACTACATAACAAATCAGACCTCCCTACTTCAATAGGAAACATTTCTCCTATTGGAATATAAGAATGGAACAACAAAAACATACCAATGTATTCCTACAAAGTGGGGTTTGGAGATGGTAAAGTGTACGCAATCCATACTACTATATCAGATCAAGCAGAGAGAATATTTTCGATAGATATCCGACTGAGAAAAAATTACAGTATAACAAATATAAAAACAAGCAATAAAATTGGATACCAAGCTACTATATAATAAAATAAACAAGACACTCACAGAGTTATACTATAAACTATCTATCTGAAATTAAAAACATCTCCAAAATACTACGAACAAAAAACTATAGACATACGCAAAATACTATGACTACAGGAACAACTAAAAACAAGCACCCATTCGTACTAGGACACACTCCTAACTACTAATCATTTATTCTTATTCACTCCTCCATACCTTCTTATCAAGGATCATGTCCTCCTTAAGTGTAACTATTCTATGTCATGACTAATCACCCCCGTCTAATATTTTTTTGATCTACCTCTACCCTACCTGAAATCATCCATATCCAATATCTCATATCTCTTTAAGTAAATTATCCGTTCACCTCCTCATCATATGCTCAAACCATCTCAACATCATTTTCTCATCTTGTTTTCACTAAAGTCACTCCTACCTTTTTTTGAATAATCTCATTTTTAACCCTATCTCTCTTAGTAAGTCTGCACATCTATCTTAATATCTTTATATTTCTAGGAGTTCTTGACTTAACAACACTCTTCATTATACAATATATCTGATCGGACTACCACTTTAAAGAACTCGTCCTTAAGATTAGGAGGCACCTTCCTATTACACAAGACTCCTGAAGTGAGCCTCCATTTCATAAATTCTTATGATGTGAAGGTATGGAGAGTAATAAAACTTGGTGATCTTGTAATTATTGATGCAAACAAAGATGGAAAGCAATCAGATGATGATCAAGCATCAACTGAAAAGATCCCAACTTTGGAGGACTACACTGATGAATGAATAAAGATCACTCAAATTAATTCAAAGGTAAAAAATATATTGTACAATGCTATCAGTGGTTAAGAATATGAGAAGACCTCATGTTGTGATACTTATAAGGAAATATAGGGAAAATTAGAAGTTACATATAAAGGAGCTAAAAAGGTTAAGCCAAATTTTGTAAGTTAGTTGGGTTACGAATATGAACTTTTTAAGATGAAGCATATGAAATCCATTGAAGTAATATTTACCCCTTTTGTCAAAATCATTGTGAACTCAAAGCAGCAGGAAAAACTTATCTTGTATCAAATCACATCACCAGGATTCTCAAAACTCTATCACCTCAATGGATTTCTAAAGTAGTGGCTCTTGAAAGCACGAATCTACGTAAAATAGCCTATAATGAAGTGAGAGGAGATCTCGTTGCCTAGAAGGATCAATTACAAGATGTAAAAAAGGAAATTATTGACTTTAAAGCTACAAATGATGAAGAAAAAGATGACTCCTTATGTGAATATGAACGTGCTCTTATCATTAGAATAGTGGTTTATAACTACTTTGTATCTAGGAATCAAAGAAGAGGAAAATCGAACTACTCAAGAGGAAAGTAAACCACTAAGTACAGAAAATTAAATTAAAATACTACAACTATGGACGATATGGCCATATTGTTTATGACTGTCTAGAAGCAAAAAGAGGACCCTCGAAAGAAAGGCTAAAGGCTTTCAGTAATTGAGGTGATTAAAATCACTCTAAAAATGATAATGAGAATATTGGAGATGTCTGCTTCATGGACATCAGGAAATCCAACCAGGTAAGGACTGAATCTTGCAATGATGCTTTAATATACAAAGTTTATTAGATCATTCCATAGTTGATTTAAATAAAGTTCATTATGAAAATAGAACTTTGTTAAAAGAAAGAAGAGACTAGAAAGTCAAACTTGAAGTTTGTGAAAATGAAAAGTTTTTTTTTTCAAGAAAAAGTGAATAAGTCAAAGATTAAAATCAATAGTTCTCAAAAAATTTTCAGTCATAATATTGTCAAATCAAATCAGTCGACTGATTCTTTAAAGTCAGCTGACAAAAAATGTGATAATGATAGATTTACTTATGATAACAAATATTATAGTTCTGAAGAGTCTCAACGATCAACTAACTCTAATATGTCGATCAGAGCAACTAATCACAGTCATAATACTTATCATAGAAACTCGACCATAAAAAAATACTCTCGTCTTTCATGTTTTCATTGTGACAAATTTGATGATAGATATTACAATTGCAAATTCCGTTCTAGAAATCTTGGCAAATGATTTTGATGACAAAAAAATTAAATCTACTAATCCAAGTACTAGCTCCAAGGGAACCAAGAATGCCTGAGTACCAAAAAAATTATGTGATATATTTATTTTATAGGAATAATACTACAAATTCTAATGGAAAATGACATCTTGATAATGCGTGTTCAAATCACATAATAGGTAACAAAATTTTATTTAAATCTATTGCTAACTATAATGAAATAGATATTAGCTTTGCAAACAATTTCAAAAGTAGAGTAATAGATATTGATACTATATCTTTTAATGAATCATGTGATATGACTAACATTTACCTTATCAAAAGCTTGAAGTACAAAATAATATGTATAAGTCAGTCATGTGATTCTGGTTTAGAGGTAAGGTTTAAAAAAGGATTGATGTAAAAATGAAAAGCTTGGAAAACTTTTTCTCCCTGAAAATAGACACAAAAATGTATATGTTTTGGACTCTGCCAAAAAGACATAAAATCACATCTATTTGGTCTCTATATCAGAAGATCCATGGATTTGAAATAAGAAGATAGGTCATGCAACCATAAGACTCATTGAAAATTTAGCCAAACATGAGTTCGCTGCTGAAATTTCTAAATTGGATTACAAAAAAACTTATTTTGTTTTGTTTGTCAACTTGATAAGCAAATTAGAAATTCTTTTTCTATCAAAGATATTATTTCTACTACTAAATCATTGTAGCTACATTACATAGATCTCTTTGGTCCTACTAGAACTGTTAACATTAAAGTAAAAGGTATGTCTCTGTTATTATTGATCATTATTCTCGTTTTATTAGGTTATATTTTTTCTAACAATGACGACACTTTGATGAATTTTGAAGTTTTATATGAAAAGGTCCAAAGGAACAAAGGTTACTATATTTTTGCTATAATGATCATGGAAGATAGAGAACAAAGGCTTTGAAGCGTTTTGTAATAGTCAAGGCTATATCAAAATTTTTCTTCTCTAAAATCTCCTCTACAAAATAGAGTTGTGAAACACAAAAA
Source organism: Capsicum baccatum var. pendulum (assembly GCA_030864225.1). Taxonomy (NCBI): domain Eukaryota; kingdom Viridiplantae; phylum Streptophyta; class Magnoliopsida; order Solanales; family Solanaceae; genus Capsicum; species Capsicum baccatum. The sequence goes on from CM061557.1 coordinate 52,649,908, forward strand.
TAGAACTCATCAAGACATGACAATTGTTTGTGAACACTTTCTACCTCATAGATTTTGGACAAAAGCTATAAGTACTGCTTGTCATATTTTAAATAAGTGCCTTATTAGAACAATTATTTGCTACTTATGAACCGTTGAATAATAAGAAATCCAACGTTGGATACTTTCGTCCTTTTGGATGAAATATTTTATTAATAACTATGGTACGAACAACATTGACAAGTTTGATCCTTGAAGTGATGAAGGTATATTCATGAAATACTTTAGCTCTAGTAGATATTATAGAGTTTTTAATAAATATATTTGTTTCATTGAAGAATCTTTTCATATTATCTTTGATGGCTCTAATCGTATTGTAGAGAATATTAATAGTACATATGATGAGGATGAACATGACAAAACAACAAAAGATACTTCTACCAAAGTCGACTGTCACTATTGATGATCAATTTGCAATAGAAACTATTCCAAATGAATAGAGAAGAAATCCTGAATATCCAAATAAGTTCATCGTTAGAGATCCCAATGAAGGAACGAAAACAAGAGCCTTCAGAAAAAGAAGTGCAAATGTTTCGCTTATATCTCAACTTGAACCAAAGAAGATAAATGAGGCCTTAGATTATAAAAACTAAGTTAGAACAACGGCAAAAAAGCTTGAACAATTTGATAAAAATAATATATGGACTCTGATTTCAAAATTAGAAAACACTTTCATTATTGACACTAAATGAATCTTCAAAAACAAGATAAAAAAATCAGATGATGGTTCAAAATAAAGCTCGTCTAGTCATCAAGGCTACTCGCAACAAGAAAGAGTTGACTATGATGAAACATTTGCACCAATAGTAAGGTTACAGTTCATTTGGATCTTAGTTGCATATGCTTCTTATAGAGGTTTTAAATTTTTTCAAGTAAATATCAAAAGTGATTTTTAAATGACTTTATTAAGGAACAAGTTTTTGTAAAAAAAACTCCCAATTTTGACACTACTTTTTTTTTATAAAAAAGAACTTGTTCTTAAAATTTTTTATTCAAATTTATGTTGATGATATTATTTTTGAAAGTACTAATGCTGAATTATGTAAGGAATTCTCTGAGTTAATGCAAATAAAATTCAAAATGAGTATGATGAGTAAGTTAACATTCTTTTTTGGGACTACAAATATATTAGTCAACTAAAGAATATTTTATTTGCCAAAGTAAGTACACCAAAAGAACTTATTCATAAGTTTGGCATGACTAATGCTAAATCTACTAGTACTTTAATAAGATCCATATGTATTCTTAAGCTGATGATGAAGGTAAGGTTGTTGATGAGACTAGATATCACGGTATGCTTGACTCACTTCTATACCTTACAGCCAGTCGATCAGATATTCTGTTTCGTATCTGTAAATGTGCTAGATTTTAGTCGGCTCTCAAAGAATTTCATTTGACTACAATCAAATACATCATCAAATATCTCATTGAAATTGTATCTTATGAACTATGGTATTCTAAATCTAATAATTTTGAGCTAAAAAGATTTCATCAGCTTTGTAATTATTATTTATGTTCTAAATCTATAAAAAAAATTGTGATAATTTTTGTGCTATCTGTTTATCTAAAAATCATGTCCATTATTTTAGATCAAAGCATATTAATATTAAACATCATTTTATTAGGGATAATGTCTTAAAAGGAGTCATTGAACTATCTTTTGTTAGAACTGATTGTCAATTAACAGAAATTTTTACAAAATCCTTGTTGGAAGAAAGATTTTGTTTCCTTCGAAAATTTCTTGGAGTTTTAACCAAAACATTTTAAAAGATTCATCTTGATTTTCTTGTCATTTCATTTATTGTGAAGTACCTGTATTTATTACCTTTCATTGATTGATGTACTTGACATTATAATTTCTCTTTTTTGATTTTAGACACATGCCTTTTTAGCATATAATTATAACCACTCTTCATTTACCCTTCTAAACTTTCTATTCACAATCGTTACACATTTTTTTCCTTTCATTGCTTTATCTTTCTCTCTCTTTTATTATATATTGTGCTTTGTTGGGTTTTTTTTCTCATCCACTCTTTCTTTTTCTTTTCTCATCTCCATGTCTAAGATCCCCAAGAGCCTCCACCCCAATTCCTATTAATTTTGAATTTTCCAACCGAAATCATGCTAAAGTTTTTACTAAATTCTCTAGTTCTTTCCTATGTAAGAGGCATATCAATCTAATAATTCTAAAGACTTAAAAAAAAGTGAAATTCAATTTGACAGTTTTCTAAATGTTAAAATTAATTTTGGAGATCTTTGAATGAGACGTTGTACTACTCTCTCAAATATCTTTTCATTGTTTATGGTAAAATCATTGATCTAGACCTATTGAAATCTCTGCGTTTCCCCATTAATACCCTTTTGAAGATGAAAGATGGGAAAATATTTTCTCCTCCACTTTAAAATTTGCTTATGATCCTTTAATTCACTTATTTTATGCCAACCTTCGCTCTTTTAGGGTTGATGAGTTGGAAACTCTTGGTTTATGAAAACATATCTCTTTCGACTATGCTATGTTTGACTTTGTCTTTGGTGTTCACAAATCTGGCAATCTATTTCTTTTAAAAGTTTTTGAACATCAGATTTTAACATTCTTATTAGGAAAGAAAAAAAGTTTATTGCTTTGTACTTACCTGAACCATTTATCCTCTGGCCTTGGGACTAAGAATTTATCATTTGTGGCTCGTGTTGTTGTTCATATCGTACCTACCACCCTTTTACCTCGTGCAGATTCTCTCTCTACTCTATACCTTATTCATTTATTATCTACTAGCTTAGCATTAGATCAAACTCTTTTTCTTCATTACTAATTATATGATTAAAATTTTTTAGATACCTCGAGTCTTTCGTATGACTTATTTATCTCTACAATCCTTAAAGCTAACAATGTTCCACAGGAAGATATTCGCTCTTTTTTATGTTAAGCAGTGTTATAACTCTGAGGCCTTTGTAATAATAGCTTTGTACATCCCCAATTCTAAAAGAAACCCTATTAGCACTCCAACCCTTCCAAAATCAAGGAACTCACCTCCTGCTCCTCCTCCTCATAATCCTAGTTCCTTCATAATATCTAATAATATCCCTGCTCGACTGACATGTATTATCCTTAAGTAGGATGCTTTGAAAAATTTTATTCTTAGTACTCATTTGCATATGGAAAAGATCAAGGAGTCTACAAAGAAAACTTATACAAATGTATACGAATCCAGGTCAAGTGATAAAGTAGGCTATCGAGGTTGTTGATAAAATTCAGTCCAGTTCTAATGATATCTCCAATGTCATTACATCCCAGTTCCTTGATCTTAAGGATGCTACTGCCAATACTTTGGCTTACTTTCTTTGTCGCTCTGCTCCTCAAAATGCTGATGGCCCTTCTAATGTTGCTCGTCCCTAGTTTGTGTGCTTAATTTAAGAAAATATTTTTTTGATTATGTAAATGATCTTAAGTTCATAGCTGCTTTCATTTTGCTCTATGAACCTATATGATGTTAGTTCTATAGTGTCTTCTCAATGTTGTATTAGTTGCAATTTTTTTTATTCTTTCTTTTTGATGGATGTCGGGAGAAGGGATGTGTGGGGTGAAAGAAGAACTTATAAATTGCATATGTTTCAAGTCTACTACAGATAGCTCACATATTTAGAGGGAGCGAAATTATTCAACCACTTAGGAAAATTTAAAACAGAAAAGTTAACTACATTATAAGTTTGAAGTTGTCATCCTAATAAGGGGGAGATTGTTAATATTTAATATTGATAAATGACAACTGCGCAAGAAATGATTTGGAGTTGTCAAAAAGGAAATTCAATCGATCAAAGAATAAGTAATAAAACTGCTCTCAATAAAATACTTCTTAAATCAAAAAGAAGAATGTACATATTCTTTAAGGAAAATAGATCTCCTAAATCATTCCAATAAAATCAACAATTCTTTGAATGTAAAAGAAGATTTAAAGATCCTCTGTGAAAGAAAAGGAGTCGCCAGTCAAGGGACCATAAATAGTGGTCCAACCTTATTCTTGGATATTTTACATTCAATTTTTAAGAATTAAATCTATTGGGTTATCTTTCTTTTTAAGTGTGATACCCCACATTTAATAAGGACATGTTCTTAGTTAGCAATAAGTTAAAGAAGCAATTTGAAGAAAAAAAGAGAAAACAATCAAGTATTTGGGCTAGGCCCAATAGGAAAGCAACCTTCCAATAAAATGATAAACAAAACAAAAGATTAGAGAAATAAGACTTATAGGTACTGCTATAGAATTCCAAACAAAAAAAGTTAGATACAGAGAAAGAGAAGAGAGAGATAAAGAGTGAAACAAGGATAATATACACTCCAAAAAAAAAGAGGCTTCATCAGAGGTATTTGGGCTTGAGGTAAGTCCTTTCTACAACCTAGCCATGAGTATTAGTCAATTAATTTACATTGGATATTGAAAATTATTTATCAGAGACAAGTATTTATGGGTGGTAAGTGTAGTTCCAATAAAGAATTAGACAAATGAGTTCTATTAATTTGTTAGTGTCAGTAGATTACATACCCATTACAATACACATTGCTTGGTAATTATAAATTGGCAAATTGATGGTCAAGTATGAAACCTGGGGGATGGATATTTTGAATCAATTTTGAATTAGCCTGAGAAAATTAACACGAGATTGATATGATGTGATTATAGATTCGATTGAGGAAATTCATATGAATCATTTAAGGTGAGAAGTTTGGTATTCCGATAAGTGTACTGTGAGTAGTAACCTCACTATAATTTGTGTTTTCATAACTTGCATAGTTTATATATGATTTTTAAGAATGATATTACTGAATGATATAAAATTGCATGTGAGTTAAGTCATTACTTGATATGATACTGAAAGAGTTATTTGATATGTTCTCACTGTTATAAAACATTTACCATTATTTAGGATATGATTACTGATATTTTGAAGGTCACTTACTTCAAAATATGTATTTTGGCATATGTTTTATTCAAGTTTATATGCAATATGTTTACTATGAATTTAAATACCTTATATTATTTTAAAAATGCTTTCATATGAGTACTTACTGTTTACAAAGAAAGTATAAATAGGAATAGACCTTGATTTGGATCCCATAGCTAACAACGGGTTGGTTAGATCTAGTGCACCTTATATTTATATATTACCATTACAACCCTCACTAGTGAGAAGGTAGAACTAACATACTGTTACTGATCTCTCTCAAATAGAGACCTACTTATAAGATATTTGACTTTTTTCCGGGGAGTCCATTGTTATTGGCTATTCCAAGAAGTGGAATACCACACTAATAATATGATTCATTCTAGGAAACCTCTCAAAGGATAAAACTTGATATGATAGTCTTAGTTGGTTATTATCAAACTATTAAGCCTGTTTTATGACTTGTCCCCACTAAAATAATTATGGTTAAATGTTCTTACTCACTAAGTTAGAATCTCACTCATCTCTATTTGTTTCAAAGAACATAGGTGATGTTGAGGATTTTGTTAACAAGAGCATACGGGTTGGCATATTCCTGGTGAGCTCTACACTTGTTCACGTGAGTAAAGACTCATTTATCTTTTATTGTCTTTTTGAAACTCTTAGAGTTTCTCCTTAATCATTTCCTTATTAGATTCATGAGTATTATTTTGTTATTATGGACTTGTGGAGTTTTTGACTTCTTCTCATACTTTAGAGATGAATTTTGCATTGTTATTTTATTATGAATGGGTTGTTAGTTTTATTGGTGAATTGTTGGTGTTGATTGATGGGATATGATTTTGAATTATGAGATAGGAAATTTTTGGATAGGCCTAAAAATAGGAGAAACTCTACCCGATTTTTTGTAGAATATTGATGAGGCTTGGTTTTGAGTTCTAACCTCCTTAGTTTCAGTCATGAGCCCAATTTAAGTCTTAACAAAATTGGTATCAGAGCCTAGGTTATTCCTTTGACTAATGAGGCACACTTTAGTAGTAGAATCTCAATTATGATTATGTTTCTAGTCATTTATATAATCGTGATAAGATATGTCTTATCTTATTTCTTATTCTTCCTTGAATTTGTGACGTTATGACCAATCAGGTGAATTTAATTATATTTATTTTGTTAATCAGATGGTCCACATCAAGCAACCAATGGCAGAGCTACAGTAGGTGTACCTGAGACAACTAATGCCACCTCTAGCAGGCAACACAACTTCCATAACTAAGGAAAGATATAGAGTTCACAAAAAGGGTCGAGACACCACAGGGAATCACACTACTACTTTGAGAATTTAAAATGAGTTCATTCCTAAAATAAATGCTAGTCCACCTTTACCATTACAGGAGGGTAATACTGATGAGGCACTTGCTTCCATAGAAAGAGTTATAGAGGGCTTGGTCGACTGACTTAATAGATATGAAAGGGTTGGTCAACATATTTCTGCACATCTATATCCACAATTCCAAGAACCTACATAAAATTATAAGTTTGGAAGCAAGGAGGTATCCTTGCAGGAGTTTCTGAAGTTGAAATCACCAAAATTAACAATTTTGGATAGTTTAGCTGATCCTCAAAGCTTTTTGGATGGTACACTCAGGGAATTGTATGTGCTAGGATTTTCTAGTGAGAGGGTCATGGAGCTTACATTGTATAAATTAAAGGACATGGCTAGCACATGATATGATACATTATTGCTAGGAAGTCCTAGTGGAGAAGCATCACTAACATGGGATGATTTCACTAAGTTTTATATGAATAACTTTCTTCCTGGTAGTCAGAAAAAAAAGATGCAAATCAATTTGAGAAACTAATTTAGATTCTGAATATAGATATGTCGACTTATATATGTTATGTAATCTCGCTAAATATGCTTCCTACCTGGTGTCCATAAAATTATCTCGGGTCCAAAGGTTTGTTAATGGGTTGGTTGCTCGTCTTTATAATGCAGTAGCCCACAGATAAAAGTTTTAACCTGTTATGAGGTAGTTTATCTTGCTAGAAAAATTGAGGACAAGCTTTGTGTGGAACTTGCAGGTTATATGTTCGTAAGAAGGCTAAGATAGGGGGATCTTCCAGTCTTATTACAAATCACAGAGCGAGGAATCAGCAAAAATAACAAGGATATCAGACAGGAAAAATTTGGTTTCACATCTTTATTCAACTCACCTCCTAGATAGGGTATAAACAGGGCACTCAGATATCTTTAGCCTCTCATGGTTATCGAAGTTTTGGGTAGATGTACAGCAATGCTCCATCCTGCCAAACTTATGACAAATCTCATACGGGCAGTGTCATGTTTTAATTGGAGAGTATTTTTTGTATGCTCAGTTGGATCATCGCATCAGGGATTTCCCACAGCCTCTGAGAAATGTTAGCAAGGTTTTAGTTAGTTAGCTACATCTATTCAAGTTACTCGTAATACAATAGGTACTAAAAAATGAGGTTAAGGTAATGAAGATCGTGTTGCTGGAAATTGAATTAAGGAAATGCTGGTAGAGGTCAATCGAATGTTTTTACACTTACTAGATAGGAGGTTCAGGCCTCAAATATAGTGGTCACAAGTATTCTTTTAGTCTTCAGATTCGATGCATTATGATTTGATTGCTCTAGGTTGTACCTACTCTTATGTGTCCTTATACTTTTCTGTGAGATTTGATTAACAATTAGAGAAGTTAAATTGCTTTTTCTTATTGCTACTATCGTGGGATATTATTTGTTAGTTGAGTGTATGTATCATGATTTCCATATTATAGTGGAAGGTGGGGATACTCTTGGTGACTTGATTGTACTTGATATGATTGACTATGATTTGTTGATGGACTTGGATTAGTATATTTTTGCTATGCTACTATAAATTATCATGGATATTTTGATTTGAGATATCCAACGAATCTAGTTTTATATTAAAGGGGGTCAAGTAAGAGAGGTTGGTAAAGTTATATGTTTTATAAAGGCTCGATACTATTGAAGAAAGGTTACATGGTCCTCTTATCCATGGTAAGCGATGTTAGAAAGGGAATATTTAGTTTAGAGTAGCTATTGTTATGAAGGAATTTTCTGATGTATTTCCTGAGGATTTGCCAGGATGACCTCCAATAGGACAGATAGACTTCAATATTGATTTGGCACATGACACTATGCCAATATCTATACCCCCATATCGTATGGCACCAGCAGACTTAAATAAGCTAAAAGAACAGTTGTAGGGCTTTTTAGATAAGAGTTTCATTAGACTGAGTTTATCACCATTGGGTGAAGCAATCTTGTTCGTAAAGAAAAAAGATGTATCTCCAAGAATTTGTAATAACTAAAGGCAGTTGAACCAGGTAACAATACGTAATAAGTATCTATTGCCTCGTATAAAGTACATATTTGATTAGTTGTAAGGGACTGTCCATGTTTTGAAGATTAATATTCGATATGGTTATCATCAACTAAGAATCAGGGAGGAAGATATATCCAAGACAATATTCAAAACTCAATATGGACATTATGAGTTCCTTGTGATGCCTTTTAGGTTAACTAATGCTCTAGCTGCATTCATAAACTTGATGAATAGGGTGTTCATACCATTTCTAGAAAAATTTGTGATAGTATTATTAATGATATTCTGTTATATTCTCGTTGCTAGGAAGAACATGGGAATCATATTATGACTGTATCACAGACATTAAGGGAAGATAATCTCTATGTTAAGTTCTTAAAGTGCAAATTTTGGCTAGACTAAGTATTATTTTTGGGGCATATTATCTCTAAAGATGGAATAATGATGGATTCTAAAAGGACAGAAGTTGTGAAAAAAATGACCTAGCTTACTTCGCCAATAGAGATTTGCAGTTTTATGAGTTTAGCCAACTACCGTAGGCATTTTGTGCAGGATTTCTCTAAAACAGCAGCTCTATTAACCAAGTTAACATATAAAAATATGTAGTTCCAGTGGAATGTAAGTAGAGCTTTCAGAAACTCAAAACATGTTGAACCACCGCACTGGTATTTGTTTTACCATCCGGTTCAAGAAAATTTAAGGTATTTTGTGATGCTTTAAGAGTGGAATTGTGTTGTGTTCTCATGCAACATGATCATGTTATAGCCTATGCTTTGAGAGAGTTGAAGAAACAAGAGCAAAACTGTCCTACACATGTTTTGGAGATGGATGCAATGGTATTTGCTTACTTTATATGATACTGAAAGGGTTATTTGAGATGCTCTCACTATTATAAGACATATTTATCGTTATTTGAGAGACGATTACTGATATTATGAAGTTTATCACTTACTTCAAAATAACTATTTGGGCATGTGTTTTGTTCAAATTTATATGTAGTATGTTTTGAAGTGAACTTAAATGCCTTGTAATATTTTGAAAATATTTTTAAATGATTACTTACTATTTACCAAAAAGTATAAATAAAAGTAGACCTTGATTTGGATTCTATAGCAAATGGTGGGTTCATTAGACCCGGTACACCTTGTACTTATAGATTGCCGTTATAACTCTCTCTAGTGGAAAGGTGTAAGATCCCATAAAAGTCATAACCTAATTCAGTCCTAAATAGCATGAAAAAGGGCGGGTCCCAGACTTATAAATTTCAGCTAAGTGTCTACACTTAGAATTATTTTAGACTTCATAACTCAGTGATCTTAATTTTGATCCTTACAACCTTAAAATATCGAATTTCTAAGTCGATTCATGATCAGGGATGTCAATAGGTCACTTCAGGTGAGTTTTGGATTTTTCGAATGTCGTTTAAAGCATGTTTGGGAGTCCAAAACAGTGGATCAACGCATCGCATCGCCCATCGCATCAACCAAAACTTTTATCTAGCCTTTAGTGGAAATTCTAGTTAGCCAACGCGATATCGATGCGTCGCGTTGGCCATTGATGCGGCGTGTCGCCCAGCACGTCATTGAGTATGTTTTTTAGTAATTAAAAGCCCGCGTCCAAAGGGATATTTGGGTAATTTTCCTTTTTATTCCACCCTAAAACATGAAATTAAACTATCCTAAGGCCAAAAATCACTTATTCTCTCTTAAATTTCTCAAGAACAAACCCTAGGGCATCTAAATTCAAATTCAAGCTTCAACAAACACACAATCAATCTTCACGAATTTGATTACCAAGGTATGTTAGGTGTTCATCCAAGGGTTTTCTTTCACTCTTATAGTTCAAGAACCCCTTTTAAAACTACAGGTTGATTATTTTCATGAATTTCATTCTGAATTTGATTGTATTCATGATTATGATATTATTTGTGTTTCAATCCATGATTTACTAAAAGTTTCATGAAATTAAAATACCATGTGTGGTGTATTATATGATTTGCATGTTAAACCCTTAAAATTACAATTGATTATTCTGTCTATGATGTTCATGTGTTGACTATTATTATGTGAAATAACCATACTCTCCAAGTGTTTGATAGAATGCCTGGGTAAAGTAAATGGGGAAATCATGACATGTCATCATGTGGTCCCATTCATGTACAAGTTCATGTATCTCAAGTGTTTGACAAAATGTCTAGATGAAGGCATTGTTAACAAGCTACTATTGTATGTTATTATGACCATGCCATGTTTTACTTTCAATGCTATCGAGCCCAGAGGGAATTCAATACTCAAAATCTAGTTGTTTACCTAGAATTACAGTAGCTTCAGAATAGTCTCAGTGATGTCACGTAAATTAGTGCTCAGTCAGTTACAGAACTTAGTGTATTCAGCTAGTTAACAGAACTCAATGAACTCAGTCCAGTTCAGTTAGTTAGCATAATCAGTAACAGGTCAATCAAGCCTCGTACAGTCTAGAAATCAGTTCAGTGTCTATTCAGTTGGGAGTAGGAATTAGCACCGAGCGAACTCAGGGATGGGGGCATTCCTGTCAGTGAAGGGTTTACCCTTAGTAGCAATTCCTGTGTTACAAAACTACATAGCCAGCGTAGGTTGAGATATCTTCCTGCCAGATAAGGGTTGACATATCTCATACGAGTTTTCCTGCCAGTGAGGGTTGACAAAATATCTTCCTGCCAGATAAGGCTAACTTACAACCATTGTTAGTATCCCTTGGCAAGGTGCTAACACCCTTCCAACTGGGTCATAGGTTTGACCCTAATTCAGTTTATAATCGGGGTATGTCGGTTAGGTGAACACTCCCACGGTTACAGTTTCAGTTTCAGACTCAGTATATAACTTAGTTCATTTCTACAGAATTAGGGTTGTCAGACACAGTCACCCAGCTCAATATAGAACTCAGTCAATTCTACAGGATCGGGACTTTCAGAAACAGTCACTCAGTATCAGTAATTCAGTTATCAGTAATCTCAGATATCAGTTATTAAAACTCAGTACTTAGTTTCAGTAAAAGCTCAAATATAATATATATACATATATGTATATGCACAGTATTACGTACTCAGTATTTTACAGTAGTTCCAGTTATTCATGTACTCTTATTCATTTACTTCATACCATTCAGTCAATTATTGTTCATGCATATGAACCCTTGCATTCAGATTTACCTCATCTATCATACCAGTACATTCCACGTACTGATGAATACTTTCTCTTTGCGCTATGATGTCTTATATCATAGGTTAGGATGCTTAGGGTCCCAACCGCGCTTAGACAAATTCAGATAATAGTAGCAGATTTAGTTGTGAGTCCTCATCTATTGAGGCTATGCTTTTATTTCAGTATTTTAATAGTCGGAGTTAGTTAGAGGCTTGTCTCATCAACTCTATATTGAGACAGTTAAAGGCTTTCAGACTAGATTATTTCAGACAGATGTTCAATTTTCAGTATTTATTTATCAGTATTTAGTATTTGTTATTCAAATTATGAACCTTATGGGATTTTAGCCTAACTTCCAAATTATTGCAGTATTATTATCCAGTGCTCACAACAGGTACAAGTCATGAATTAGCTTGTGGTCTTTTAGGGTCATAAGCACCGTGTGGCATCCGGAGTGCAAAATCATGGCGTTACAAACTTGGTATCATAGCCTAAGGTTCAATAGAGTCTTGGGGAGTCTGAAAGCCATGTCAAGTAGAGTCTTGTGCATGGGTGTGTAGCGCACTACACTTATGGACCAGAGGCTATGAGGCATTTTTAGGAAAAGTTTTCCTTCTTTCAGTGTTCATATCGTGCGAGTGAGCATGACCTCAATTTAAACTTTCTATCTAATCCTTTTCTTCCTTTCGTTTATAGAACATGCCTCCCAAAAAGAACAACAAAAGAAGAATAAAAAACCAGCCAGTACCTCCGCCCGTTCAAGCAGATCCTTTGGACGAGAATGTCTCCCACGCAGAGTTCATAGCAGCTTTCACCACTTTGGTCATTCTGTGGCAGCCTAAAATGAACTCCTAGGTACTGTTCAGGCCAACCCAGTGGCCAGTACTACTGTACTAGAATTCGAGACTTCACCCGAATAAATCCTCCATTATTTACAGGGTCTAAACCTGAGGAAGACCCACATAAATTTCTTGACATGGTGCAAAAAGTTAGATATCATAGGAGTGACTTTCAGAGAGGATGTTGAGTTAGCTGAATATCAATTGCAGGATGTAGGTCATACATGGTTGAGGAAGTAGAAGGTAGATAGCGGCACAGATGCAGGGCCCGTAGAATGGAAAGTGTTTGCTTCTGCTTTTCTTGATAGGTTCTTCCCACTGGAGTTGAGAGAAGCTAAAGTTTTAGAGTTTATTAATCTAAAATAGGGAAACATGACAGTGAAAGAGTATTCTCTCGAGTTTACTCAGCTAGCCAGATATGCCCCTCATATGGTAGCAGATAGTAGATCTAAGATGAGTAAGTTTATGTTGGGTGTGTCTAACAGTGTGGTCAAGAAGAGTAAGACCACAATGTTGATTAAGGAGATGGACATATACAGGCTCATGGTCTATGCCCAGCAGATAGAGGAGGCTAAGAATAAGGAGAAGGAGAGGGAGAACAAGAGATCTAGAATAGGTAGCTTCAACTTCACTCATTCTAAGTCAGAGGGTGGAAATCGTTTTCAGTTCTATCCAAAATATTTAGTTCCAGCTCCGTCCTCAGCCAATGCTACAGTGCCAAAATTTAGAGATGACAATAAAGATAAGAAACCAGGCCCTAAACCCCAAGGTAGTATTAGCAGTGCCCGAACAAATCCTCTTTGCTAGAAATGTGGCAGAAACCATCAGGGTATCTGTCGAGCTGGTATTAATGTATGTTTCAAATATGGTAAGCTAGTCCATAGGGTCAAAGAGTGTCCTCGGGTGGGTTCACAGAGTCTGCATAATCGTCCCCCAGTTTAGTTCGATCGCCTTAATCAGCAGGGTGCCGCTTCCAGTGCCACCAGTGGGCAACTTCTAAAAAGGCTTTATGCACTTCATTCTTGACAAGATCAGGAGATTTCTCCTGATGTGGTCACTGATATCTTACAAATTTTCCATTTGCATGTTTATGATTTGCTAGATTCGGGAGCTTCTTTGTCCTTTGTAATTCCTTATATAGCTGTTGACTTTGGAGTCAGTCCCGAAGTCCTAGAAGAGCCTTTCTCAGTCTCTATCCAGTGGGTAAATCTATCATAGCCCGACGGGTATACAAGAACTTTCCAATTATGGTATCTTAGAAAGTTACATCAACAGATTTAGTAGAGCTAGAGATGACGGATTTTGATGTCATTCTCAACATGGATTGGCTCCACTCACACTATGCTTCAGTTGACTGTAGAAACAAAATTGTATATTTTTAGTTTTTGAATGAACCTGTCCTAGAATGGAAGGGTAGTACTTCAGCACTTAGGGGTCAACTTGTTTTCTACCTAAGGGCGAGGAAAATGATATCCAGGGGGTGTGTCTACCATCTTGTTCGAGTCAAGGATTCTAGTTTTGCGACTCCTAGTCTTGAGTCAGTTCCAGTAGCATGTGTATTTCTAGATGTGTTTCCTGAAGATCTTCCCGGAGTTCCTCCCGAGAGATAAATTAACTTCGGAATAGACCTTCTTCCTGATACTCAACCTATATCTATCCCGCAATATAAAATAGATCCAGCAGAACTCAAAGAGTTAAAAGAACACTTGAAGGATCTCGTAGATAAGGGATTCATCAGACCCAGAGTATCCCCTTGGGGTACACCAGTTCTATTCATGCGTAAGAAAGACGATTCTCTTATAATGTGTATTGATTACCATTAGTTGAACAAACTCACTATCAAGAACAAATATCCACTTACCAGAATTGATGGCTTATTTGACCAACTTCAGGGTGCCAATTACTTTTCTAAGATAGACCTCAGATCAGGCTATCATCAGTTCAGAGTCAGAGAATGTGACATTCTAAAAGTAGCTTTTAAACCTTGGTATAGTAACTTCAAATTTCTAGTCATGTCATTTGGTCTTACCAATGCCCCAGCAACTTTCATGGACTTGATGAACCACGTGTTCAAGCAGTACTTGAACATGTTCATCATAGTCTTAATTGATGACATTCTTGTCTACTCCCACAATAAATATAATCATGCAGACCATCTCAGAATAGTGTTACAGACCCTCAGAGCCCATCAGTTATTCACCGAATTCAGTAAATGTGAATTTTGGCTAAGGTCAGTAGCTTTTCTTGGTCATATTTTTTTCGGTGATGGCATTAGAGTTGACCCTCAAAAGACTGAAGTAGTGAGAACTAGCCCAGACCTATCTCTCCATTAGAGATCAGGAGTTTCTTGGGTTTGGATGGCTATTACCAATGGTTTATAGAAGGGCTTTATTCTATTGCATCCCCCATGTCCCGATTGACTCAGAAGAAAGTTAAGTTCCAGTAATCAGATTCTTATGAGAAGAGTTTTCAGGAATTGAAGACTCGGCTCACTACAGCCCTAGTTTTGACCTTACCAAATGGTTCAGACAGATTTGTGGTATATTGTGATGCTTTCAGAATTGGTTTAGAGTGTGTTTTAATGTAGAGAGGTAAGGTTATAGCCTATGCCTCTAGACAACTTAAGCCCTATGAATAGAATTATCCCACTCATGATCTTGAGTTAGCAGCTATAGTGTTTGCCTTAAAATTTAGAGGCATTATTTGTATGGTATATATGTTGATGTGTTCACAGACCATAAAACCCTGTAGTATGTATTTTCCCATAAAGACCTAAACCTGTATCAAAGAAGGTGGTTAAAATTATTGAAAGACTATGACATGAGTGTTTTGTATCATTTGGGCAAGGTCAATGTAGTGGTTGATTCTCTTAGCAGGATGTCTATGGATAGTGTTGCTCACGTGGAGGATGGTAAGACAAAGTTAGTTCAGGAAGTTCATCAGCTTTCCCGACTAGGCATTCACTTAGTCAATTCAGCAGAGGGTAGCGTATGGGTGAAGAATAGTTTAGAATCATCTCTGGTTTTTGAAGTAAAAGAAAAGCAAGACAGGGATCTCAGTTTAGTAAAACTAAAAGAGTCGGTCAGAGATCAGAAAGTAGAGGTTTTCTCCCAAGGATGAGATGGTGTGTTACGCTCCAGGGTAGACTCTGTGTCCCATGTGTAGATGGCGTGAGACAGTGGATTCTTGCTGAAGCACATGGTGCACACTACTCGATTAACCCAGTGGCCACCAAGATATACCGTGACTTACGAGAAGTCTATTGATGGAGTGGAATGAAGAGAGACATTGAAGAATTTATAGCTAAGTGCTCAATATATCAGCAGGTTAAGATCGAGCATCAGAAGCCTAGTGGAGCTATGCAGGAATTCAGTATTCCCACTTGGAAGTGAGAGGAGGTGAATATGGATTTTATGACAGGTTTGCCCCGTACTCGTCGCCAACATGATTCGATTTGGGTCATTATAGATAGGATGACTAAATTAGCTCATTTCTTACCAGTTCATACCTCTTATTCAGCCGAGGATTATGCCAAACTCTATGTTAGAGAGTTGGTTAGATTGCGCGGATTTTCATTGTTCATCATTTCAGATAAAGGTACACAGTTTACCTCTTATTTCTAGAAAGCCTTCCAAAAGGGTCTTGGTACCCAAGTTCACCTCAGCACAGCCTTCCATCCTCAGACAGGTAGTTAAGAAGAAAGGACCATTCAGACTTTAGAAGATATGTTAAGATCATGTGCCATAGACTTTAAGGGTAGTTGGGATGACCACTTGCCTTTGATTGAGTTCGCGTATAATAACAACTATCATTCCAGCATTCAGATGACTCTGTTTGAGGTGCTTTATGGGAGGAG
Organism: Capsicum baccatum var. pendulum; assembly: GCA_030864225.1. NCBI lineage: Eukaryota > Viridiplantae > Streptophyta > Magnoliopsida > Solanales > Solanaceae > Capsicum > Capsicum baccatum. Next base: position 52,666,132 of record CM061557.1, read on the forward strand.
ATATAGATATCCCATTGTTTTTTTTAAAGTTGGTGAGGCCACAATGGTAGGGCCTGACTTGGTATTTAATGCCTTAGAAAAAGTTCAGTTGATCAGAGAGAGGCTTAAGATAGCCCAGAGCTGACAGTAATCATATGCAAATGTGCGAAGAAAGATCTCGAGTTTGAAATTGGTGATTATGTGTATTTGAAAATCTCGCCTATGAAGGGAGTGAAGAGGTTTGGTAGGAAGAGGAAGCTCAGTCCCCGATATGTCAGTCCTTACCGAATTCTCATCCATTTTTTAACGGTAGCTTACGAGCTTGAGTTGCCTTCAGACTTAGCTTCAGTGCACCCAGTGTTTCACGTCTCCCTACTTAAGAAATTCATTGGTGACCCAATAGTTGTAATCCATATAGAGGGTATAGATGTGCAAAACAATCTCTCGTATGAAGAAGTTCTAGTCAAAATCCTCAATCATCAGGTTCGCAGACTAAGGAACAAATAAGTTCCTCTAGTCAAAGTTCTTTGGTGGAATCAGTCCGTTGAGGGAGCTACTTGGGAAGTAGAAGCAGATATACGAATCAAGTATCCTCACCTCTTCTTCGCAAACTCAGACTCAGCTCAAGGTAACAGTTTTTCTTGAATTTACTCAGTTCCATGCTCAGATTACTTTTACAAACTCGGTATCGGTTTCAGTTGCATAATATCCTCATATCATGCATAACATCATGAAACAACTCATCATGTGTCATTTCTTCAGAATTCAATCATGCTTCAATTATGCATGTTCAATATGAAAACTTAGTTTATCAGTAGTTTCAGTCATGTGATCACGTTTCAGTTGTTCATGCCAGTACTAATACAGTTCCTCAGTATTCTCAGTTCAGTTAGTCTCATTTGAGAATGAATGTTTCCAAGGGGGAGATATTGTAAGACCCCATAAAAGTCATAACCTAATTTAGTCCTAAATAGAATGAAAGGAGGGAGGAGGGGGGGTCCCAGACTTAGAAATTTCAGCTAAGTGTTTACATTTAGAATTATTTTAGCCTTCATAATTCGACAATCTTAGTTTTGATTCTTACAACCTTAAAATGTTGAATTTTTAAGTCGATTCATGATCAAGGATGTCAATAGGTCACTTTGGGTGAGTTTCAAATTTTTCGAATATCGTTTAAGGCATGTTTGGGAGTCTAAAATAGTGGATCGATGCGATCTCGATGCGTTGTGTAGCCCATTGCATCGATCAAAACTTTTCACCAGCTTTCAGTGCAAATTCCAGTGATCTAACGCGATATCGATGCATCGCGTTGGCTATCGTGTTGGCCATCAACACGGTGCGACGCCCAGCGTGTCGTTGGGCATGTTTTTCAGTAATTAAAAGTCCATGTCCAGAGGGGTATTTGGGTTATTTTTCCACTTTTATTCAGTCCTAAAACACGAAATGAAACTATCTTAAGAGCAAAAATCACTTATTCTCTCTCAAATTTCTCAAGAACAAACCCTAGGGCATCCAAATTCAAATTCAAGCTTCAAGAAACACACCATCAATCTTCACAAATTTGATTACCAAGGTATGTAAGGTGTTTATCCAAGGGTTTTCTTACACTCTTAGATTTCAAGAACCTCTTTTAAAACTAGAAGTTTCATGAAATTAAAATAACATGTGTGGTGTATTATATTATTTGCATGTTAAACCCTTGAAATTACAATTGATTATTGTATCCATGATGTTTATGTGTTGACTATTATTATGTGAAATAACCATGCTCCCCAAGTGTTTGATAGAATACCTATGTGACTTTGAATAGTGAAATCATGACATATCATCATGTGGTCCCATTCATGTACAAGTTCATGTATCTCAAGTGTTTGACAAAATATCTAAATAAAGGCATTGTTAACAAGCTACTATTGTATGTTATTATGACCATGCCATGTTTTACTTTCAATGCTATCGATCCCAGAGGGAATTCAATACTCAAAATCTAGTTGTTTACCTAGAATTACAGTAGCTTCAGAATAGTCTCAGTGATGTCACGTAAATTAGTGCTCAGTCAGTTACAGAACTTAGTGTATTCAGCTAGTTAACAGAACTCAATGAACTCAGTCCAGTTCAGTCAGTTAGCATGATTAGTAATACGTCAGTTAAGCCTAGTACAGTCTAGAAATCAGTTCAGTGTTTATTCAACTGGAGTAAGAATCAACACCGAGCGAACCCAGAGATGGAGGCATTCCTGTCAGTGAAGGGTTTACCCTTAGTAGCAATTCCTGTGTTACAAAACTACATAGCCAGCGTAGGTTGAGATATCTTCCTGCCAGATAAGGGTTGACATATCTCATACGAGTTTTCCTGCCAGTGAGGGTTGACAAAATATCTTCCTGCCAGATAAGGCTAACTCACAACCATTGTTAGTACCCCTTGGCAAGGTGCTAACACTCTTCCAACTGGGTCACAGGTTTGACCCTAATTCAGTTTATAATCGGGGTATGTCGGTTAGGTGAACACTCCCACGGTTACAGTTTCAGTTTCAGACTCAGTATAGAACTTAGTTCATTTCTACAGAATTAGGGTTGTCAGACACAGTCACCCAGCTCAATATAGAACTCAGTCAATTCTACAGGATCGGGACTTTCAGAAACAGTCACTCAGTATCAGTAATTCAGTTATCAGTAATCTCAAATATCAGTTACTCAGTTATTAGAACTCAATACTCAGTTTCAGTAAAAGCTCAAATACAATATATATATATATATATATATGTATATGTATATGCATAGTATTACGTACTCAGTATTTTACAGTAGTTCCAGTTATTCATGTACTCTTATTCATTTACTTCATACCATTTAGTCAATTATTGTTTATGCATATAAACCCTTGCATTCTGCCTTACCTTATCTAGCATACTAGTACATTTCACGTACTGACTCATGCTTTCTCTTTGCGCTATGATGTCTCATATCATAGGTTCGGAAACTCAGGGTCCCGACCGCGCTTAGACAGATTTAGATAGCAGTAGCAAATTCAGTAGTGAGTCCTCATCTATCTAGGATTTGCTTTTATTTTAGTATTTCAATAGTCGGAGTTAGTTGGGGGCTTGTCCTATCAAATTCATATTTAGACAGTTAGAAGCTTTCAGACTAGATTATTTCAGATAGTTGTTTAGTTTTCAGTATTTATTTATCAATATTTAGTATTTGTTATTCAAATTATGAACTTTATGGCATTTCAGTCTAACTTTCGTATTATTCCAGTAATATTATTCAGTGCTCACAGTAAATACCAGTTATGGGTTAGCTTGTGGTCCTTCGGGGTCATAAGCACCGTGTGGCATTCGGGGTGCAGACTCAGGGTGTTACAAAGGGTACTAGCATACTATTACTGATCTTCCTCAAGTAGGGATCTACTGATAAGATATTTGACTTCTTTATAAGGGGTCCACTGTTACTGGATATTTCTTGAAGTAGAATGGCACATTGATCACATGATTCATTTTAGAAACCTCCCAAAGGATAAAACTTGATATAATAGTATTTATTGGCTATTATCAAATTGTTAAATTGATTTCTTATATGATGGTTATTACTTTCTGAAAGAGCATTATTTCATGATATTTTTTAATTTTTCTACTAACCTGTTTTATGACTTGTCCCCATTAAAATAGTTGTGGTTAAGCGTTATTACTCACTGAGCTAGCACTTCACTCCTCGCTATATTTTTTTTAAAGAACGCTTGTGATGGTGAGGATTTCGTTAACTAGAGCATACGAGTTGGCATATTTCTGATGAGCGCCACACTTGTTCATGTGGGTAAAGACTTATTTATTTCTTACAATTTTTTTGAAACTCTTAGAGCTGCTCCTTAGTCATTTTCTTATTAGAGTCATGAGTATTCTTTCGTTATTATGGACTTATGGAGTGTTTGACTTCTTCTCATATTTTGGATATGTATTTTGTATTGTTATTTTGTTGTGAATGAGTTGATGATTATATTGGTGAATTTTAGGTGTTGCTTGGTTGGATATGTTGTTGAATTATGAGACTGAAATTTTTTTGATAGACCCCAAATAGGGAAAACTCTACCTGATTTTCTGTAGAATATTGATGATGCTTGCTTTGGAGTTCTAGTCTCTTTAATACCGATCATGGTCCTAATTTGAGTCGTGACATTAAGATCTTCCAATGACTACTTTTCAGCCTTCTATATATAATGACTTGGAAGATCAAGGAAGAGACACACAACTTATCTTAACCTTCTCTTTATTTTTTGCTCTACTTTTATTAAATATTGTATTCTTCATAAGTCTTTTGTGTATCAATAAAAGAGGGAGAAAAACATGGGGACGTATCATATCAAAAGAAAGAAAAGAATAGAGAGTGTAAGTATAAGCTAAAAAAGTTATCTCAAATGTTATATTACTTTATTCATCAAACTGAGCTAGTGGAATCCCTTACAATTTAAGGGACTGAAGTAACACCTATTCTAAATTCCAATCATATAAAATATTTGGTGTCAAATTTATCTTGAAACAGTTTTACTGTAGTAATTGCTTTGCTTTCTCAATATTATTCTTGCAATGGACTGACTAATATAATAATCGATGAGAAATTGAAAAATAGTAATTCACCCCTCTTACTAATAACTAAGGAACAAAGAGTGCCATTTTCCAAACGATAATTAAGGTGTGAAAAATCATACCACGTCGTCCGTATGAAGATAATTTGTCTCTGTATTTTCTACGTAGATCATTGAGAAACTCAATTTCCGATTCTGCCCATCTAGAACTGAAAGGAAAAAAAATTGTGAACAGATATAGCAATGGAGAAAAAATAACAAAAATAACATGTAATTATATACGCCTATAAATAATAATATTTCACTATAATAATGAAGTTTTCTTTGAAATCAATATCTCAAAAGGTTATTTAGCATTGAGGAATTGTGTACATTTTAGTTGGGTCGGGTCAAGGTCGGTTCTAAAGGGTAAAAAAGTGAGTGAGATAATCTTTTAAAGCTACGTGATATTTTAGGAATTAAGAAATAAGTTTTTATAATTTAATCTATTAACAAATAGGGTAAGTATGCATCATTGTAGTTATTAGATAACAAGGATGTATAGCATCATTTGTTACGTGGGGGTATATGCATAACTTTTTAACAATGAATATATCTGCTTTAAATCGCAAGTTAAATATATTTCCCCATTTTTCCTTAAAAGAATATTGACATGACAAAATAAATATTTTTTATGTCATGTAAATATTTTTTATGTCAGGTAAATATGACAAAATAGAGTTACGGGAACAATCTTATGATGAAAGACTATTTTCAAATGGCCACGATAGTTGTTCAGAAAAAAAAATATAGAATTAGAGATATATATACCCATTATCAGGAATATTTACAATTAGCAGAACATTCTTGTCGTATTCATCACCAAGATGGATATATTTTCCTTCTTTCTCCTGTAAAATATAACAAACAATTGGCACATTACTAATTGGGAAAAAGAATTAATTATAAGTATAATAATGAAATAATTAATTATTTTGGCACAAATGTGTGTGTATATATATATTAACAAAAGATTTTTAAAGGTTAACAAATGTATTAAAATAAAATTTAAGTCCCTCTGTCTCAATTTATGTGGATTTTTATATTTATTGATTGATATTTTAAAAGTATTTTTTCATCATATTGACATGAGAAGCCATCCAACTTATATTACTTTTTATATTATTTTTAAATATCTAAATTTGAATGTAAAAATATTAAATTGATTTAATTTGATTTAACTATCTATCAAAGATTTGTCAAATTCACTGTCGCCAGATAATGAAAGTAGTAGTATCTAATTATTTAAGAATATACAAAAGAAGAACAAATGAGAAAGAAACATAAATTTATTGCTTAAGGTAGTTGCTTCATTTTCTTTTTTGGTCATAACACTTTACTCTAATCGCATATTGTAAATTCTAATATTAATAATAATATATTCAGTAAAATTTCATAAGTGAGGTACGGAAAAGATAGAGTATAAACAAATTTTATCACTACCTCGTGAAGATTGATTGTTTCCAAAAGATCCTTAGCTCAAATGCGGCAATATCTAAGAATATTTTCAAAATCATTAACATAAAATGAAAGGAATTCAAGTTCTTACCTTGGGACTCCGAAAGATTGCTCCGAAATGATATATGTTTAGTTTACCACAAGCTTTAATAATATTCAAAGATGGAGATAACGTTGAAGCAAGTCTTGGAAATTTTGGTAATGGAAAAGAGAAATTCACATCACCCTTGGTAAATGAAGATTTGAATGAATCAATATGAGAACTACTATTGTAGGATAAATGTAGATAAGAACTTTTTGCCTTAGAGGATAAAGGAATATAACAAGAAGAATTAGTGTAATTTGAATTTGTTCTTAGTTTGACAAATGATTGAACACTCAAAAGTGGTGGTGCAAAAATCATAGAGGCCATATTTTTTTTTGTTTTTGGTTGGGGAATGGGGGTGGATGGGGAGAGGAAGGGTTTTTTCTCTATCTATAGTTATATTGATTTGAATGATGACTACTTTATATATTAAAACATAAAATGCATGAAAAGGTAGGGTAGGGTGTCTAAAGTCTAAACCTTCATGAACATGCTGGTATTTATTCCGTTGAATGATAATAATACTCGATCAAATAGTGTCTTAGCAAACATATGCTATGCATGTAGTGATGTGGTATTCTAAGAAAAAAAATATTACTCCGTCCGTCATAAAATATTATTCTGTTCGTCCCATTTTATGTGGTATACTTTGATCCTGCACAAAGTTTAAAAAACAAGGAAAGACTCGGTGATGTTTATCAAATTATCCTTAATTAAAGAATGTCCTACTACTATCTTTAACTAAGTGGGATCGTATAATCAATAAGGGTACGAGTGTAATTATATTTTTAACTAGTTACCAAATAAGAAAATGTAATATTCTTTTTGAGACAGACTAAAAAGAAAATAACGACATACAAAATGGGATGGAGAGAGTAATGGTATTAGCATCGATTCCAGGAAAAATTTTACAGTCGAATAATTGAGATATGCATGAGTTGGTTTAGTAAATTCTCTGCTTCGTTGTAACAAAAGGTTACTTGAATTTCTGTTTTCCCTACTCGGATTGTAATTGATGCTGCTGCATTATTTAACTTTTTGAGACCGTTTATGCATGCATTAATAATTTAAGCTAAGGTTTTCTCTTGTAAAAAATAGTTGAGAGACGCATGAATTGGCTTGGATATTACCGTTATTAAAAAAGTTCAAAAGAATGTGCATATATAATGCTCAAGTCTTGATGAATAGAATTATGAATTATCTAATACCATTATATAGGTAAAATATAAGCGATAATTGCTTGAACAGTTAAAATACACACAAATTAATCTGAAAACCGTTGTTACAAAGAAAAAGTAAAAAAAAAATAAAATGAATATGTGGGTTACAAGTAATTCTCATTGATTATGAGTTGGCTTTCTTTATTCTTGACTTGACATAAACAAGAATTTCTGTGATGTATGGGACCAATTAGGAGCAATGTGTTTCTTGTGATCTAACATGGCAGTAGTTTTCAATGGAAAGTCCCTTTAAAAGTCTAATCTACAATATTGTAAAAGTTTAGTAAAAATGAAATACTTAAATAGTAGTAGTTGTTAAGCAAAATTAAGTAATCTCCAATGTCTTTGGACACGACCTTGTTTTATACTAAGTTTGGCTTTCTAAGAATCAACTTCACTAATTTCTAAAGCTAAAATTACACTAATTAATTTGATATTTTAAAATTAAAATTTAGATATTCAAACAGTATATGATAAATTGCTATGACGAAAATTTACACTTTAAAATGTTCGTCAAATTTTATATTATTTAACTTTTCAAAAAGACACTATAACAACTAAAAAGAACGAAGGGAATATTAATCTACTAGTAGAAGTCACCTGAAGCGTGAAAAGAAGATTCAACAAAAAAAAAAACTTTTTTAAATTTCATAAAAATAAATATGTAAAACTTATTATTTCGTTTTAATCTGTTTCTTAATATTTGTATTAAACATACTTAATATTTCTTAAGCACAATCTTTTTTTTTCTTTTCCTTTAAACACACACAAAAAAAAATAAAAATAAAATGTGGCGTACCAAGTGTGGGGTCATAAAAATATTCTTCTTTTAGAAAAGACATACCTTCGTCTTTAAATAATAAATCGATGCTATTATGCCTTACTTGTGAGTGGCTTTCACATTCAATGTGAAAAATGAACACTCAAAATCAGTAGAGAGGACCACTTGGGGAGAAACGTTTTTAGAGTTTATTTATTGTCAACTTATAATGAATTTTTCATTAGAGCCTAATTGCATGTTTGATTAAATTTCTAAAATATTAGGAAGCGTTTATTCTTTATGTTTTTTTAAAAAATTTTAGAAAGTAAAATTGTTTTGGTTAATCAATGTTATAGGTAAAACGTACATTTAGTAAACTCCCTCGAGAGCCGCACAAATTTGTCTTTCAAGTTAGCTCTTATTGAATTTCAAAAGTTGCATATTATGTGACCTTGAGTTAAAGCTTAGCTCTTTACTTTTATCTCTGATTCCGATGTGGGTTCACCTATGGTGTTATGGGCATTCATCTTTGAAAGTTTGTCAGCCTAGAAGTTCGGCAGTAGCTCAGTTGTTTGGTGAAAACTCCATCTTTAATGGTAAAAATTCGATTCTCCATATTGTAATAATCCCTTTTTCGTTTCCTCTTTCCCTACCCTCAATTTTTTTAAAATAAATAAATAATAAAATGTCAGTCCTACTTGACCCGCATCCCTTAGTTTGCCCTCATCGGGAGATCACATACAACCCTTGATAGGGACTAAGAGTTCTCACTAAGTTTTGCCCCTGCCATCATACTGTGGGAGTATAGGTTCTGATATAGTATTTGTTATGATTCAAATCCATGACATATGTCATGTGTGAACTTGACCTATGCCTTATAAAACTTTTCATTTTCCTCCTTCATTGAGATAATACATCAAAACCCTCCTGAACTTGTCCCGACAACTTAGTTTAGCACTAAAACTTTACGAATAATTATTTACTCCCTTAACATCTTTATAATGAATTAATTTTCAATTTAATATATAATACTACTCTCATGAGGGAGAGTGCATCACACTCGCTGACACGTCAGTGCCAGATCACCGCCACGTAAATAAAGTATTTTTAAAATATTTTTATATATATCTATAAAATATATATAAATATATATATAAATATTATATATATATATATATATACATATTTTAAAATATATAAAATATTTTAAATTAAAAAAATACCCCACCCCCATTTTTCATCTTCTTCATAACCACCCCCTCCCCCCTCCCATCTACCCCCACCTGCACACACGCCCCCATCCATCCCTACACTCCCACACCTAAAAATACCTCCATCCACTTCTGTCCGCCCCCACACAACCACACCTGTCAGGTTTTCCAGTGAAAATTTTAGCAAATTTTTGCCAGAAAACTCAACCCACTTGAAAAATTTAATTACCACCATAAAAAAATATCATAAAATAGTGATTAAAACCTCAACCCACATGAAAAAATCGGTCAAATCGACACCAAATTCTCTAAAATCAACAACCAAACATCCAAATCATGTAGATTTTTCAATTTTCAAATTCAATTTCATTTTTTTATTGATCTAAGAGGTTGAAGGAGGATAGATTAAAGGTGGGGGTGACAACTTTCATAATTGGATGAGAAGTAGGGTGGAGGTGTTGGCTAAGGAGAAATGAGGGGGGGAGGGCACTGTTGGCAGGGTTGGGTGAAGAAGAGGAGAATTTTTTTTTCTTTTTATATATATATATATATATATATATATATATGTATATTAGTTTTAAGAAAAAAATATTGTTCACGCGTTTTTTTTTTTTAAGAAAATGCCACATCAGCATAAGGGAGGAAATAAATTCACTATAAAGATGTTAAGGGGGTAAATAAATAGAAGATTAGTTTAAGTGCTAAAGTAAGTTGGGGAGACAAGTTTAAGGGGGGTTTGATGTATTATCTCTCCATCATTCGATGTGAGATTCATTTAAACAGTCATGCATGTCCACCTTATCTTTAAAATTTTATCATCTTAAAAGTCTTTCGTCCATCTTAACCCACCCTCCATCAGAGGCGTAACTAGGGATGACAATGGTGCGGTGCGGTGAGGGTACGGTGTGGATTTTTTCTAAACCCGCAAATTTTAAAATCGCACCGCACCGCATCACCTTTAAACCCACATAAACCCGCCCCACATTCATATCCGCGCATAACCGCCCCGCCCCATGCATGTTTTTATTTTTTATTTTTATTTTTTTTGAAAAAATTGTAACTCTATTGAAAATAATAATATTTTCAAATCTACAACTAGAAAATAATAACTAATTTTTATTGTATCACTTTTCACTAAAAAATTATCAAAAAGTATAACGTGTACAAGTAATCATATTTTTATAAAAATGAGTTAAAAAAGATACTATAAAATTATTTATTTGTAGTATTATACATGTCGTTTTAAATATTATAAAATTTTAAATAAATAATACATATAATTTTAGGTATATTTACGAGAATAATACTAATTTTTAGCTCTTTTTTTTTTAAATTTAAGCCCGCATATACCCACAACCCACACCGCACCGCACCATTTAAAAAAAAAAATTACTTTAACCCGCCCTGCATCCACACCGCACCACATAATTTAAAACCTACACCGTCCCACATAGCTCAAAACCCACACCGCACCCGCACCGTCCCATTGCCATCCCTAGGCGTAACATGTGCTTATTGTGATAGATTGATATTCTTATCATGTTGTTTGGTTAATTAATTGATATTTATAATGCTATCCGATCTTGGTTTATGCATTCGAGTATGAAACAATGAATTTGACGATTCGCCTAGTGAATTGTTGCTCATTAAATGCCGATCACAACTCATGCAAATGGGTCAAGACCAAAGATAATCAAAAGAACTTTCTAAAAAGAAGGATCAACAAGAAGATTTTTATGATACTAATAAAAGTGCTACTCAACAGTTTGATTGAAAAACTATCCAATTTTTATCTTTTGATGTTCTTATTTATCTTTGAAAGAGAGCCTCAAAGGCTGTCAACTGGGCCGGACCGGTTCAAACCAGCATCGACCCAGCTATTGGTAACGGGTTTTGGGCCGGTCCAGTACTGGTTCAAGTCTAAACAAACTGGTTCGGACTGGGTTCAATAATAAAAAATTTTAAATTAGCCCGTGACCGGCCCACTAAGAGTAAAATCGGTTTCAACTAGTAAAAACCAGTCAAATTGTAAAAAAAAATAAAAAAAATTAGAAATATTTTTTTTCCAATATATACTATATATACACACCTATAACTATAATATATACATTTTAAATATGTTAAACAATAAGTGTATAACATATATACGTTACAGATTATACTATAGAAAACACATACACATGTATATAATTAAATAAATATATACTACTTTAGAGTTTAGATTTTTGTCTATACTCCATATAGAAAATATATACACATAATATAATATAATATAATATAATATAATATAATATAATATAATATAATATAATATAATATAATATAATATAATATAATATAATATAATATAATATAATATAATATAATATAATATAATATAATATAATATAATATAATATAATATAATATAATATAATATAATACTTGAAATAATATGAAATAATATACATACAACATACATACACTATATATATACTACTTTAGAAAATATATGCACATGTATACGTTAAATATATACTACTTTAGAGTCTATAGAAAATACACACATATATATAGAATATATAGTGATGTACTACTTAAAATACCACTTGAAAGTTGAAAGATACATACATTACATGTTATAATACTTTAGAAGATATACATTATACACACATATAAACATACAAGATTACAATGTATACTACTTAATATATATTATAAAATAAGAAAGAATAAAGAGGAAGAGTAGAGAGAATAAAGAGAGCAATTCTTATTTCTCTTAAGGGATGATTTACAATAAGGGAAAACCCCTTTATTTATAGGAAAAAAATTAACCTTGGGGTTTGTACCTTTTTCATAAATAGACATACATAATATATGGTAAAGTAAGTATTCATATATATGGTAAAGTAGACATTCACTATATATGGTACATTTATAACACTCCCCCTTGAATGTCTAATTGATAGATAATACGCATATATGCTGCCTCATTAAAAATCTTACAAGGAAAATCTAGTGAGATAAAACCTCGTAAGGAAAAAAGAGTACAACACGTATTAACTCCCCCTAATGAGAACATCCTTGAACCTTTGTATTTCAATTTTGTGCACCATCTTCTTGAAAGTTGCAGTTGGAAGAGACTTGGTGAATAGATCAACCAAATTGTCACTTGAACGAATCTGTTGCACATTAATATCACCATTCTTTTAGAGCTCATGTGTATAGAAAAGCTTTGGCAAAATGTGTTTCGGTCTATCTCCTTTTATGAATCCTCCCTTAAGTTGTGCTATACATGCTGCATTATTTTCATATAAAATCGTGGGTACTTTGTCACATTTCAAACCGCATTTTTCTCAAATGAGATGTATTATGGATCTCAACCACACACGTTCTTACTTGCTTCATGAATAGCTATAATCTCAGCATGGTTCGATGAGATGGCTACGATAGACTGGTTTGTAGATCTCTAAGATATGACAGTACCCCCACATATGAACACATAGCCTGTTTGAGATCGAGCATTATACGGGTCAGATAAGTACCCAGCATCAGTATAACCAACAAGATCGGGATTGCAATCTTTAGAATAAAATAAGCCCATATCGGTAGTCCCTTTTGGATACCGTAAATGTGTTTGATCCTATTCCAATGTCTCCTGGTAGGATCAGAACTATACCTTGCTAACAAATTAGCTAAAAAGGTTATATCAGGCCTTGTAGTATTTGCAAGATACATTAGTGCACCAATTGCACTAAGATATGGTATTTCAAGACCAAGGAGTTCCTCATTGTTTTCTTGAGGTCGGAATAAATACATCAAGTGATCAAACAACCATCGGAGTACTTAATGGATGTGCTCCATCCATATATAATCATTTCAACACCTTTTCTGTGTAGGCAGATTGATGGACAAAGATATCGTTTGTCAAATGCTCAATTTGCAAATCAAGGCATAACTTTGTCTTTTTGAGATCTTTCATCTCAAATTCTTTCTTTAGGTAATCAATTTCCTTTTGAATCTCGATTGGAGTTCCAATAAGGTTTATGTCATCAACATAGACAACAAGTATAATAAAATCTGACATTGTTTTCTTTATAAAAATACATGGGTAAATACATGTGTCCAGATTGCTTCAAACCATACAATGATCTTTGCAATCTAATGAAATACATTTCCTGAGGTTTTGAACTATATGTTTTCGGCATTTTGAATCCTTCAGAAATTTTCATGTATATTTCATTATCAAGTGATCCATATAGATAGGTTGTTACCACATCCATCAAATGCATTTCAAATCTCTTATGGACAGTAAAACTAATAAGATAACGCAATGTGATTGCATCCATAATCGACACCAAGCCATTGTGAAAATCCTTGTGCAACAAGGCGTGCCTTATACCTTTGTATTTTATTTTTCTTATTTCTTTTTCGTACAAAGACCCATTTATAGCCAACAGGCTTAACACCATTAGGTGTTTGAGCTATAGGTCCAAAACAGGCTAGAAAATAAAGTAAGGAACTTTTCTATAACGCATGTCTACCCAGAGACATTCTTGGTGATACCAAGATATTCAAGATTAATCTCATCAAATATCTAGGTATGATAACCATTTTCACGGATATCTTTAAAACTCATCAAGTTTTTCTAAGACTTAGGAGAAAATATGACATTATTTATGATGAGTTTAGTTCCCTTGGGCAAGATTATAATGGCTTTTCTGAAGCTTTTAATCAAGTTAGCACTACTAGAAATTGTAGTAACATTATTCTTTCCCATGTTTAGATGAGAGAAATATTTATCGTCTTTGAATATCGTATGTGTAGTGCCGGAATCAATCAAACAAATATCTTCACAATTTTATAGCTTACTTTGAAAATTATCCATATCTTCAAATAAAATGACATACACCAAATAAAATATACATTAAATTTCTGTACAAAGTGAAAGCTTATATTATACGAAATTATTAATCATACTTTACTAAGCAATTAAAACAATATGTCCAACTTAAAATCTCACAATTTTTAGACATCTTTTGCTCTTAATTAATAATATTATTATATTATATTTCAAAGATTCATGTTAAAAAAGAAAAAACAATACTGCACCAAATCAAATTTGACTTGTTAGTTTTAATGATGATAATTGATAACAATTTAATCATTGAATTAATTAGTATCGTTCTTCTTCTTCTTTTCGACAATAGACTTGGTGATTAAAAAAATATTATAATGATCATATAATAAAGTCTTTCATCATCAAAATAAAATAAAATTCAACTCAATTATTTAATGGACTACGATAATATCAAAACAACCAATACTATTTAAAAAAATAAAGTAGTACTCATGTAAACAACTACATTTACATGAATTTTTTTTTATTCACTAACAATCAAAAAAAAAATTCATTCATTTTTTCATGTTTACGGAACCATCACCAATCAAGTGATCAATCTTTCCTTTGGGGTGCTCGAAAAAATCTGCTACATCCAAGCTTGTGATATCAATAGCAATTTTAGAGAGAAAATTAGCCTCAGGATTTCTCTCTTTCTTCTTTAGTGATGCTTGATAAAGATCAAATAAGTGCTTGAGAGCACGATAGTCATGTGAATAATGTCCTTTTCCACCACATCGGAAACAAGTAATTGTTTCACGTTTCTCATATTTTTTCTTTTTGTTCGATCAATGATTAACATCCAAAACATGGTTTCTTTCTTGGTCATCATGACCACGACCACGACCACGTCCATGACCAGGGCCGCGACCAGGGCCACGATCTTTTCCGCGCCTAGCATGGTGAGTGTGCACATCATTCACTTCAGGGAATGGTGCAAGCCTAGTTGGTCGGTTCTCGTGATTTTTCATCAACAAATCATTATTTTGTTCAGCCACGAGAAAATGAGAACTCAGTCCAGTATACTTCTTGAAACCCTTTTCTCGATATTGTTGCTATAAGAGCACATTTAAGACATAAAAAGCGGAGAGTGTCTTTTCCATCATATCGTCATCATTGACCGTCTCTCCACATAGTTTCAATTAAGAAGAAATTCTGAACATGGGAGAATTGTACTCATGAACAGACTTATAATCTTGAAATCTCAGATGTTCATTCATATCGTACTTTTGTGAGAATGACCATCTTTAAGTAGTCAAACCTCTCTTTTAGGATATTCCACAATACGAGTGGATCCTTAGTAGTAAGGTATTTAATTTTTAGTACTTCGTCAAGATGATGACGCAAAAAAATCATAGCCTTAGCACGATTTTGACTAGATGTTGTATTTTCTTTCTTTATGGCATCTCCAAGACCCCATAGCATCTAGGTAGATTTCAGCATCCGACACCCATGGAATATAGTTCTTGCTCGAACTTTGAAGGGCAACGAACGCACACTTTGTAAGATTGTTAACCATATGAAAAGGAAAGAAATAAAAAATAATACCTTAGCCTTAGCCTTCAAATTTGAGACGGTAGAGTCTCGTGCTGATAACATGTTATAAAACAGGAAAGAATAAAGAGAAAAAGTAGAGAGAATAGAGAGAGCAATTCTTATTCCTCTTGAGGGATGATTTACAATGAGGGAAAACCCTTTATTTATAGAGAAAAACTAACCTTGGGGTTTGTAACTTTTTCATAAATAGACATACATAATATATGGTAAAGTAGGTATTCATATATATGGTAAAGTAGACATTCACTATATATGGTACATTTATAACAATATAATAATACTTGAAGTTTTGAACATATATTCAAAAATTTATAATTTTACATACAACACTTAAAAGATAAACTTATAATATTTTTATATGTCAATACTAGTTGTCTAAGTAATATTTGCTGACATTATTTTTATTTTTTTATTATATGTATATATGTTTGTTATATTTAATACTTAGTGTAAAGTTTGATAGTAATATATTAAAAATATTTAATTCAAACTAGGTATTCAATTTAAATAAAATAAAATAAGTAAGGAGTGAATAATGTTGTATTTTATTGGTTGCAAAATGATTCAAAGCTTATAATTTACATGAATGAAAAATCTATAAATTTTGCATCATTTTTTCAACTCATGCATGTTAATATTAACGGTGTCATAGAAAAGTCAAAATCAATAGGGACAAAGGCTAAACCATGCATTGGATTTGATTGTGCTGAGTTCTCTCTTGAAGTCATAATTTTTTCAAAATTCTGTTCATCTTTCGGCTCCTCCTCCATTTCTTGATTTCTTTGTTTCGCTCTAATCCAATCTCTAAGGCAAACTAGAACATTTATAGCATTGCTTCCCAATGAGTGTCGGTTGTCTCCAAGCTATTGTCGTCCCTGACTAAAAGCGCTCCTCGATGCAACGGTTGACATTGAAACATTCAATATATCTCTAGCTAATTTTGAAAAGACTATATATTGTCTTTTATTATTATTCTACCAATTTAGCGCGTAAATCCTTGCTCTACGATACTCTATTGGCTATCGAAGAAAATACTTAAGCTTTTCTCGAGAATTTATTTTGTGTGATGAAGGCTGCACCCTGTCCCAAACATTTAAATAAAAAAAGTAATCAAGATAACTACTATGTGCCTGTATTTTAGAAGATGATGGATCCTCGGGAGCTTGAGGAACGCCAGTTGAAGTGATATTTGTCGATACGACTTTATCAAGTAAATTGGCATAATAGTTATATAATGCTTCCATGTAACTGTTCGCATAACTCATAACCGTAAACAAAAAAGATTCTTTTTCGGGGTCTATCTCTAAAGCATTATAAATAATAGAACGAAATTCGATAGTATTATATTTCATACATATGGATTTATTATAGCACCAATCAAATAAATTGAGGGAATTGGACAAAAATATTTTTTAAATTTAGCAATCATAGCAGTAATAGCTTCTTTGTAATCTTCTTTATTCTTATATTCATTAAACAAACAAAAAATGTCGGCTAAATAAGCTAAAATATTACAAACAGTAGGATAATAAGTACCAGAGAATTCAATTGTAGCTACATAAAATTTTTTCAAAAATTTAACAAAATCAACAATTGCAGTCCAATCAGAATAATGTAGCATACACTCAGGAAAAGAACCAGAATATTGATTAAAAGTCATTGTAATAGAAACTTTATAAGCAAGACAAGTTTTTAAATAAGTATAAGTAACATTCCATCTAGTATCACATTCTTTAGGCATAAATATCATTCTAAGTCTATTTTATTCACATTTGATTTTAAATTCTCTTACTCTAGCTTTTCGATTATTTTCTTGAATAAAGCTAATAACAAATCGGACTTTTTTAATATAAAGCTCAAAAAATTCAAGACCATCTCTTACGATTAAATTATATATATGACAAGCACACTTAACATGAAATATTTTGGATAACGGCGGAGAAAGTTCAACTTTAAACAACTCAATAGTAGCCTTGTTGTTAGATGCATTATCAAAAGTTAGACATAAAATTTTTCTTTCAACACCATGATATTTTGCAACTTTGGAAATAGATTTAGAAATAAATCTTCCAGTGTGTCTACAATCTTCATTATACAAAAATGCCAAAAGACGTTTTTGCATGACAAAATTACTATCTATCTGGTGACAAGTAATTTTTAAATAATCATTTTTGTTAACAGCACGACCAAGATCAGAAGTTCGAAAAATTCTACATGGAATATTTTTTAATAATACAGATAAATAATAAATATACTATACATGGAGTCTAAAAATATCGGCCCGACAAGTACTTCTAGGAATACTTGTAAACATAGGATTATAAATTGTTTGAATATAATGAATAAAATCAACCGAAGAAGAAAAAGTGAAAGACAAACAACCCACAACTATCACTTTCGCTATTTCTTCCCGGTCCTTCATTTTATTATAATTCTTAACTAATTGTTCGGTTACTGGGTTCAATCTAGTTTGTGCTGCCCTACCAATGGCCTCACTACCTTGTGCAATAGTTAACTCTCTTGCATGTTTATCTCTTAAATATTTCATCAACGAACCTGTATCCCCTTTATTAGCTCCGATTTTATGCTCATATATAATTTCACAATTATTGCATTACACCTTAGTTTTCCTTCTATTTTTAAAAAAATTTCATGCAATACTAGTTTTTCTACAAGATCTTGCAGGGGCATGACGGGGAGGACAGGGAGAAAGATTACCCGATTTGGATCTAACATTAGCATTTTTTATTTTAGGTGTCTCACTAATATTTTTATCATATACATTTAAAGCAATCGCGTCTACTTCATTCTCTTCTTCTATACTATAATTTTCTTGAGCTTCTAAATAATTCATATCGTGGGCGTCTCCACCTATTTCTTCCTCAAAAGGTTGATTAACTGGTACCGGAGGCACACAGGTATATTGAGTACTTGAACTACCTCTATCGGAACCGTCACCAATTCATTTTTTACTATCACTATCACTTCCAGGATAAATTTTTTGATACTTTACCGAGGTTTATTAATCTGTCCCTATTTTAAATTAACCTACAAAATATTCAAAATACAGAAAAATAATAAAATTAAATATTCAACAATTACTACACTAATTAAAAATTAAAAGTAAGAGATGGAATGACAATACCAAATTTTGAAAGTATCTGAAAGTTGCGACTTTAGAAAACTTCCGCTTATATTTGTAATCGCAAAAATAAAAAAATAAAATTGAGCACTTTAGGAGATAAATTCGAATATTTGAAAGAGATTGAAAGAATGAGAGATTGAGAATGTGTGAAAAATGATTTGAAATTATAGGGTATTTATAGAAAAAATTTTGAATTTTTTTTTTTTAATATAATTTGGGAAACTAGGCAATTGGCCGTTGGAGGTCCACAACGGCTATAATGTCGTTGGGCCTCAACCGTTCAATGACCCTTTTCCTATTTTCCAAATGGCTCCAATAAAAAAGAATTATAATCGAGTCGGCCCGATCCGAGTAACCAATGGTCCTGGTTTGACTTTTGAATTGGGCCGGCCCACTGAGCCTGTTCCAAGAGACGATTCAGCTTGGGATCGGCAGCCCAGTAGCCCGGAGGCTCACCGGGTCGGGCTAAACGAGTCGGAACGGGCTAGCCCATTTGACAGGGTAATCGATTAAGTTGTTGTCATGTAGCATCCTCTTGCAGAAATGTAAGGTAACATTGCGTACAATAATTTCTTGTTGTTCGACTCTTCCACAGACCCCACACATAACGGGAGTATTAATCCACCTAAGATATTCTTATTTATCTTTGAAATTTATTTTATTTTAGTTCATTCTTTTTCCCCCTAAAAACTATTTAAAGAGAAGCTACTATAAATACTTAGCTGAATTGCACAATGAGTTGGCTGAATTGCACAAAGAGCCTTTTATGAGACCTTTACGGGTCGTTTGGTAGAGTGTATAAGATAATACTGGATAAATTGTATTAGTAATGTTGAGATTAATAGTGTTGAAATTAGTAATACTGAGATTGGTAATATTGAAATTATTTTTTATGCAGTGTTTGGTTTGATGCATTGAAAACAATATGTATTGTTATATTTAAAAAAAAATATTGTTTGTTTATAAAAATACCTTGACATATTATAACTTTGTGCATTTTCTTTGCAAGACTTTATTATTTTTAAATAAAAAAATAAATAATATAACTAATTATTTACTTTGAAATTTTAAGATCTAATCATTCACTTATTAAAAAAAAAAAAATTTTCTCTAATTATCCTTTCTTTATTTGTTCATCATTTGCTTGTTGTTCCTACTTTGTGATGTTCTTAACTTGGAGGAAGATACATGCAGCTTTTGAATGAGACAAATACAATAAAATCATTATTAACATAAATTTATATTCCGTAGAGTGTTAAAGCTAAATAAAAAAAATATTTTTATTTATGAATATCCTATTTACAAAATTAGAACTTGTATGCAATCATGCAATTTATTTTCGAATTTTGACCAATAAGTATGTTTTAAGTTAATGAAACAGTTTATTTATGACAAATTATTTGGAGGGATATTATCTTGATAAATTGAAAAGAAGTAATTCACACTGAATAAATTGAAAAAGATTTAGAAAAAAAATTAAAAAATTTGAGGGGCTGTTCGCAGGATGCGGAGGGGTAGGGCGACGGGGCCGGATGAGATTCCGGTGGAGTTTTGGAAGTACGTTGGAGAGGCTGGGGTAAGGTGGTTGACTGGTCTGTTTAATGAAATCTTCAAGACGGCAAAGATGCCCGAGGCATGGAGGTGGAGTACCGTGATCCCTCTTTATAAGAATAAGGGTGACATCCAGTGTTGCAATAACTATAGGGGGATTAAGTTATTGAGTCACTCTATGAAGATTTGGGAGAGAGTGGTCGAAGGGAGGCTGAGACGGATAGTGTCTATTTCGGAAAATCAGTTTGGATTTATGCCTGGGCGCTCGACGACGGAGGCAATTCACCTGGTACGGAGGCTGGTGGAACAGTATAGGGAAAGGAAGAAGGACCTGCACATGGTGTTTATCGACCTAGAGAAGGCTTACGACAAAGTTCCCAGGGAGGTGCTTTGGAGATGCTTGGAGGTGAGTCGAGTCCCGATGGCTTATATCAGAGCAGTTAAAGATATGTATGATGGAGCGAAAACTCAGGTAAGGACGGCGGGAGGAGACTCAGAGCATTTCACTGTCTTGACAGGATTGCATCAGGGATCTACTCTTAGTCCTTTTTTGTTTGCCTTGGTGATGGATGTATTGACGCGACGTATTCAAGGAGAGGTGCCTTGGTGTATGCTTTTTGCAGACGATGTAGTTCTGATTGACGAGACTCGAAAGGGTGTGAATGACAAATTAGAGGTGTGGAGACAAACTCTTGAGTCTAAAGGGTTCAGGTTGAGCAGAAGCAAGACAGAGTATTTGGAATGCAAGTTTAATGACGTGAGGTTGGAGGACGAGGTGGTCGTGAAGCTGGATTCGCAGGAGGTATGTAAGAGGGATAGTTTCAAGTATCTCGGGTCCGTGATACAGGGTAACGGTGAGATTGACGAGGATGTCTCGCACCGTATCGGGGCGGGATGGTTGAAGTGGAAGCTCGCGTCGGGGGTGTTGTGTGATAAGAAGGTGCCGCCCAAGCTTAAAGGCAAATTCTACAGGATGGTAGTCCGCCCGGCCATGTTGTATGGAGCGGAGTGTTGGCCAGTTAAGAACTCCCACATCCAAAAAATGAAGGTGGCGGAAATGCGGATGTTGCGCTGGATGTGTGGGACGACTCGAGGGGATAGAGTTAGGAATGAGACTATCAGGGAGAAGGTTGGTGTGGCTCCAGTGGAGTGCAAGATGCGGGAAGTCCGATTGCGCTGGTTCGGACACGTGAAGAGGAGGGGCATGAATGCCCCAGTTCGTAGGTGTGAGAGACTAGCGTTGGATGGTTTTAGGCGGGGTAGGGGTAGGCCGAAGAAGTATTGGGGTGAGGTGATTAGGCGGGATATGGAGCAGTTGCAGCTCACCGAGGACATGACCCTAGATAGGAAGGTCTGGAGGACGCGAATTAGGGCAGAAGACTAGGGCCAGTTTGGGTTGCTAGTGTAGGGTTTTACTTGTTGGGGGTAGTATTCTTGTTATGATTCCGTGCTCCTTGTTTTAGTAAGAGGCTGGGTGCTTTCCCCTGTTTCTTTCTATTTATGGCTGTCGTATTTATGTTATGTTATTTATGTTATGTAGTCTTGTAACTTTGTTCGGTGCTTTAATATGTATTTGCCTGGTATCTTGTGTCTTGAGCCGGGGGTCTATCGGAAACAGCCTTTCTACTTCTTTAGAGGTAGAGGTATGGACTGCGTACATCTTACCCCCCCCAGACCCCACCAGGTGGGAATACACTGGGTTTGTTGTTGTTGTATTGCTCCAAAGTTGGTAGCAAACAATGTTTAAGTAATCCCACTATTTAATCCATAGATTATGAAAATAATCTACACTACCAAACGGGTCCTTAGGATTGACAAAACAAATCCATGAGATATCTGCTTCTCATATAATTTTAAGCAAAGTTGAGAGTGGAAACACTTCAGTTGGACACATCGAAAGATGTTTCGTCGCGTTTTCCTCCCTCTTATGTGTACATAAAAAAAGTAGGAACCAATCTCCATACAAGTTATGTTGCCAAAAGTTTCTGAATATCCTTCTGCAATATATTGAAAAACATTACTTAGAAACAGTAGAAACCTAACACAATTTATGAATGCAGTTGAATGAAAAATTAGGAAACAACTATTAAAAATGCAGCTTCCCTTGTTATATGTCCTGTGAATAATATTTCATCAGCTTTCCTACCTTTCTTAACGAACGGTGAGATCTGAACTTGTGTGCCTCAAATATTCCCACCAGTATAGTTACCAAATAACTCTACTCCTTAAAGTTTAAGATGCCTAGAAGTGCACTCAAAAATTGTGTTATGTCGATAGCAAACTCCAAACACATTTTCATGTCCATTTAATTCCTTTGTGAATCGGAGATTAACCGGAAACAAGGTAGTTATAGCGCTTTTGTTCAGTCAAGCAATAAGTAGTGCACCCATAGTGTGGGGTATTTAGAAGCACATCAGGTCGAAGCTTGTGATCATATACCGGGCTACTAGAGATAACTCATGCGAGATATAGTACTAGTTAAGGTTGTGAGGCAGACTTTTACCATACACTGGGGGTAAACAGACTACCTGTAGGAAACACATGTATCGAAGTGAACCAATCATTGAAGTCACACTTGTATTTGTTTAGGGTAATTGATTTAGTCCTAAGGTTCATTTTGTTTTTACAACTTGAAAACATGAAATTACTCGACGCATTGATTTGATACTAACATGAAATTATTATAATCTCACCCTCTGTTATGCTTCCTTCTGTTTTTTTCCCTCCTTCTATTTGTAAAGATATGACACTTGGACCTAACTCAACCCCAAAACTCACTTCATGAAGGGTTGAAAATTTATTGATCTTTTAGCAGGTTATTGGTATGAATGAACATATTATAGAATCTAGAATGTAGACGAATACAGCACGGGCAGTTGAGTATAGTAGTATCATGCCTTTGTTTTGTTCTGTGACAAAAGTAAAAAACTTGCAAGGATTGCACAAGTCCACATAGACAAACCACCAGTCCATTTCCCAAAGAATGTGGGACTCTAACCCACTCTAATACCACCCTTCACGCTCAGGCCCAACTGAAGAGTGGACTGGGAGCCCGAATCGGGATGGACCTAACTGTGATACTATGTAATTCATAAGGTAGGGAGAATTCCTCACACTGTTGTGGTAAAGTATAGGATCTCACTCCTCATACTGTTGTACTACCTACCATATTATAGTGGCTATCCATTGCTAGAAATGTTTTCCCACCATGATTTGTTGGCACAAATGCCTCCTTTGAAATAGAAAAGTAAGAGAGATCCACCACATAACATGATAATATTTACTATCATTACAACAAGCTTATGATCACCGAACCAGGAACTGCAATCTTTTGACTCACATTGAAGCTCTTAATGTTGCAAGCTGAGGTTGCCGAGTCATGTGGCTCTTTTACTCAAAATTACCAGATTCACCGAAATCTTTCCTAATTCTTCTTTTTCCTTTTAATTCCCACCTATTCTTCCCCTCGAGTTATAAGAAAGTACCTATGACTTAGTGGGAGATAAATTATATCACAGCAGATTTAAAACCAATTATGAAGCTTCCATGACTTCAGACATTGTTCTATATATACAAGAGACAAGATAAAAGAATAAGCACCTCTATTTGGAAAGGCGACGTTGTTGGTGGATACCTCTCAACAACTTTACCATTTTTGTCCACAAGAAACTTCTCAAAGTTCCACTTAACCAGATCACCTAAAAATCCTCCTGCATTTGATTTTAGGAACTGGTAAACTGGTGCCGTGTTTGGCCCATTAACGTCAACCTGTTTCATATCTTATTAGTCCATCGATTATACAATTACCACAGTCTGTCTACATTATATGCAGGGGAATTTAATGCAAACCTTGTCAAAAATTGGGAATTCAGCTTTAAACCGTGTACAAGCAAACTGCTTAATCTCCGGATTTGATCCTGGCTCTTGAGCCCCAAACTGATTACATGGAAAAGCAAGAATCTCAAGTCCTGCAAGGAATGTGATCAAATGAGTTGGAAAGATACGCATGGGATAAACTATGCGCATTTAGCATGCTTTGAACATTGAAAATTACAATACTGAAATTTAACTAATTAAAACAGTACATAGGGACGACCCGGTTCATACCTACTCCGTAGGTGTCGGGGAGGGGGGTACCGGTCCTGACCTCACCTACGCGCCCTCACCCCAGCTTTGCTGGAGGGGCGTTTCGAACCCCCGATCCTGGCACGCCACGGTAAGCAAGCTTACCGCTGAGCCAAACCCATCCCTCAATTAAAACAGTACATATTCAATAGTTATGCAATAAAAGAAACCGTACAAGAATTAATACATATTTTAAACCAGTGGCGCAATGAAAATATAACGTGAACTTGCTAATAAGATGCCTCATTACTGAGGCTACTAACAAAGCATCCGATGTCTTTTTTTAGTGACTCTAGTTAAAAAGCTGCTTGACCTATGAGATAGCAGTCGTTTTTTTGAGGATGCCCGGGAACAACTCCTAGGTCAATTAAGGAGAAAATGTTGGAACCTCATGGGTAAGGATAAGGTAATGGAATTGATAGAGAAATTCATAGCAGCTCCTGCACCCATTGATTTTGCACCTTCTAACATCTCGACTTGAGAATTCTCCTCACACTTTTTCCATCACGATTTTCATAGGAGTTCGTGCAGTTTCAGCACTTGGGAAATGGAAAGCTAAAGATTTTTTCCAAGAAAATCAGACTTTCTTTTTCTTACAGTACTACCTAAGAGTAGCCTTGGCGTAATGGTAAAGTTTTTGTCGACTTGCCGTGTGACCAGGAGGTCACGGGTTTGAGCTGTGGAACCAGCCTCTTGCAGAAATGCAGGGTAAGTCTGTGTAAAGAAAGACCCTTCTGGTCAGGGCCTTCCCCAGACCTTGCACATAGCGGGAACTTAGTGCACCGGGCTGCCCTTCCCTTTAGTACTACCTGAGGCTAAGAGTACAGGCATTGTAAAGTTTCATGACTTCTTTTGACTGGCTCATACACCTGACATTGAAACTACTTCATATCTAAATGAAACTAAGCACTTCTTATTCCATAAATAATTACAGCCGGACTAGTAATCATCAAATGTCACTGTTCATCGGTAAAGTCCATCTTGTTGCAATAGGAATGAACACAAACAAATTAGTTTTGCATCTACGAACGGGCACATACCATCAACTCAAGGGAGCATCTTAAATAAGAGAATTGAATGGCTACAAATAATTGAGTCCATTATTCATCATGACCTTACATATCGATTCTGTCAATTTCAGGTTATAGACTTCTTTTGTCCCCACATTTTATCACGGGGAGGAAACTATTCTACTACTAAGAAACAGGAATAGATTTTGAAAGCAATCATTATGCCATTCAATTTTCTTTTAGTTGTTGTGCACACATGTTTAATATCAGTGGCTATCTTTATTATGAGCAGAATAAAGACATTTATTTTCTACTATATCTGTTATAATTTAAAACACCTCATGGGGAACTAACAGAAGCACCACAAACTATACAAATATAGGAGAAGCATTGCCACTTCAAGAGAGTTCGAGTGCCAAACGTATTCAATCCTAAAACATGTAGCTCACCTTGATTTTTATACTTCTCATACAAATGAGAGAGCTCTGTGTAATTTGATGTTGTCAAGCCACTGAATGCAAAACCAGTTTCTCCAGTCAGATCATTAAACTACGGTAAAAATATCTGAACATTAAACAGTTCAGTTAGAAATTGAGGAGAAAGTACCATCTGGAAGCAACGTTAACAATTAGAAGAACCTTTCCCTTAAATGTGTTAAGTGGAACATCTTTCCCATCAATATCCTGCATCAAGAAACAAATGAAAATAAGGAAACATACTTGTTACTCTGCTGCATAAAAACATCTAAACAGATCAACATGCACAATCGTATCTTGTAGATGAGGATATATTTCTGCTAGCATCTCTTTCAGCATAATATAAAAAATAGAACTTATAACATCAAGTTCCATTAAGTGTTGTCGAGATGAGTAATGATCTCTTGTATATTGCCATACTGGGGATTCCAATGGATAAAAGAAGAAGCTGAGAAATTCCCTTCATGGTGTAAGTTACAGCATGAATCTTTGTATGCCGGTGCACCTCTCTTGTGATATTGCCATACTAGGGATTCCAATGGATAAAAGAAGAAGCTGAGAAATTCCCTTTGTGGTGTGAGTTACAGCACGAATCTTCGTATGCCAGTGCACCTCTCTTGTGGCATTAACTCTGACTTATTCACCAATGCACAACTGGTACACCCTCAAACGCGATGAGCACAAATTTAACTTAATTTGGTTTGCAAAATATCAGTGTATCATCTGCAAATAGAAGGTGTGAAACTGATACCTCCTTCTCATGATAAAACACTTATACTAAGCCTGGTTGGTAACCTCCTCCGATGAATTTGCTTCAATCAGAGAGAGAGAGGCATCTCAGTTTATAACGTTATTTCCAGTAATCCTAACAGCTCATACCAATTCCAACAGGGAACAAGTGCTCCAGTCCTAAGTAGTAGAGTTACTGAACATATGCCCTCTTTACATGGGTATATCTAAGCTTATCAATTTTACCAACAATAACATAAAGGGTAGGCATTGGACAAGGTTTATTTTCCTCAACAGCATCTTGCAAAAATGCAGGGTAAGGCTTCCTACAATAGATCCGTGTGGTCTGGCCCTTTCCCAGATCCCGCGCATAGCAAGAGCTTTAGTGCACCAAGCTGGCCTTTTTTTTAACTATGGAGACTAACATCATCAAGTGAACATAATCATCAATACAATCACCTTAAATCAGATGCTAGATTCGATCTACAAGCCAAATTGTAACAGTAAATCAGAGACAACTTATAATTATTACATTTGGAACACTATAACAGATACATGATTCTGAGTCTAGACAAAGACAAGGACATATTTTTGTTTACTCTTTAAATATGTGAACTTAATTCTAATTGCATACACGTTTATCATGATTACCAATTACGACAGCATATATCTCTCATGGGTTGGGATATCCTGTGGGATTATAATAGTCCCGCCCTCTATATGAGATAGTAATCCCACCATTGTAGCACAAATGGTGAGATAAAATAATCTCATAATTAACTAATACCTCAAACCAAACATGGAATAAAGTTAATCCCAAATTTTATCCTGGAATTGTTATCTTTATCCCACCTATCAAATTACATTTGGTACACACGAGGGAATAAGCAACAATATCCTGTAGGATTGTTTTATCCAGTAGCAATTCTACCATTTTAGTACAACTGAAGGGATAAAATAATCACAGAATTAGCTAATACCCCAAATCAAACATAGGATAAAGTTAATTCCAAATTTTATGCCGGAATTATTATACTTATCTCACGTACTAAACATCCCATGTGCAGGGGCGGACCTACGTTGTATTTTGGGGTGCTCCGGCACCCACTAAACTCGATGCGGAATAGGTATAATTACATAAAAAACATATGGAAATAGGAATAAAACATATAAAAGCACCCTGGTTGGGTGCATTGGCATGTATGTTGATCTTAAGGTCCGGGTCCGCCACTGCCCATGTGAGAGTCTAAACAAAAGAAAACATATACTTCCTCCCAAAAAAACTGCAATTTAACATATTTATGGTCTTTAAACATCTGAATTTAATCTAAAGAAATTAAACTAATCTTAATTTTATAACATTTGTCTATTAATTTGTGAACAAAGAATATAATGGAGCATATTGGTGATGATGGGAAACAATACAATCTATCCAAATGTTGTATTTATCAAGACAATACAATACAGTATAATAGAACACAACAAAATACAATACGATATATTATGAAACAATATGTAACAACTATCAAACAAAATGGAACTCAGAGTCTTTGACACGGGAAACAATACAATCTATCCAAATATTGTATGCTTCAAGACAATCTACACTACAGTACAATACAACACAATAAAATACAATACAATACATTATGAAACAATATGTAACCATCCAACAAAGTGTAATTCAGAGTCTTGACAAACCAAAAGTTATGAATATAACATTTAACACAATACAAGACAGTAAAATACAATATGATACATTACGAAATAATATGTAACAACAAAGTTAGGAATATAACCTTAACAGTGAAGTCATAAATAGTCTTCTCAGTAGCAGCTCTAGCATAGACAGTGCCTACATTCTTGGATTTCAATGAATACCCAAATGATTTAGAGGCTGGTAAAGAGAACCCATATTGGAAAAATGAAGATTTGGAAGAGCTACAAGAAGTTGGTTTGTAGACAGAAGAAGAAGTGTTGTAGTAAAGATTCAATTTGGCTTGAGAAAAAATGGGACATATTGGTGAAAATACTGATGAAGAAGAAGCAACATAGGATGCCATTTGAGTGTTGAATTTTCAGATTTTGCAAAAAGCTCAAATTTGCAATCAAGAAGAACAGCGAGTTAGGTGAGAAAATTCGAAAGTGGAAAGTGTGGAGAACTTATTTTTGTTAATTTGATTTAGTTGGGAGACAAGATCATGAGAGTGGACTGTAATGATACACGTGGTTGGTTCCTCTTTTTTTTTTTGTTTTATCTTTTTTTTTTTTTGGTAGAAGTGGTTGGTTCCTTGCCTTCTGCCAGATGCTCATATATTTAAATATGGATAAAAGAAAATTGGTTAATGGATAATGTGGATTTTAAAATTAACCGTGATTTTAAAAAGAATTAGGAGCGGCGCGGGCTAAAAGTTAGTAAAATAAGCTCAATGTTTTTTTTAGGGAAGTTACATAAGCTTAACATTTCAAAAAATTACTGAATTATGAAATTATCTAAATTTTATTTTGTATTAATAAAATGACTCAACTAATTTTTTTTTTTTTTTTAGAAAATCACTTATCTACAGTTATTATTAAAAAATTGACATATCAAAATAATTTTTTTTATGTCATACAAACATGAGCCTCATTTTAAATAATCTATTCCTTATTGTTATTACACTCATCCACCCACAAATTGAGTTTCATCTAACTAAAGAGTAAAATCTTATTTTTCTGATAAGCCTTAATCTCTCTCTTTTTCCCTTTCTTTCTGTATTTTCTCCAGAAATTCATTATATTTCTTGACCTTTTTTTGGGTTACCAAAGTTTTATGTCTTATGAAAATTTTTGAATTATGAATGATAAATATAGTAAAAAAATATGGTAAACGGAATTATAATAGATCGTAACTTGCAATTTTATGATAGATCGATAACACTCCATCATATATTTACTTTAAATTATGAGTATTTTTTCATCCCAAACTGGTGTCTCATTTTTTTTTTAGCATAGAAACATTTTCTATAACGTAGGAAAGAAAAGTGTTGGCTATTTCGTAGGTTGTAGCTGCTCTTTTTTCTTTTTTTTAAATTCCTGAAACTAATGTACAATAGATAAAAAGGAATTTAATATGATACAAGGGGAAGATTTATCAAAAGTATTTTAAAATTTAAAAAAACTAAAAAAGAATTCAAAATAAGGGAGAATACATAATATCAAACGTGAAGAAAAGGTCTCTAAAATTATCCCTAATATATGGTTGTACCAACTTTATTCGAATTTAGTACATAAACCAAATTTTCTATTGAATTTACATCTAATAAAATTTAAATCCCTACTCTTAATTAATTACAAGTCGAATTATTAAGCGGTAAGTTCTCTTCACTTCAATTCTAAATTCGTGAATTCAAATCATCAAAAAAGTTATAAAAAAAAAGAGTAAAATCTTCTAGGAAGGGGTTAAAAAAGATTTTTTTTTTTGGTTAACCAATATTTATATTAATAATAACAGTAGTAGAGTAATATTACAAGGAAGATTGCTTAAACTAGATTGAAAGCAAAAAAATCAGTTCCATGTCCTATTTGGTGGTCATTACATAGGCTAATTTTTCTTTCAAAAATAGTTTCTACCATGTCTATTTAGACTGCTTTTCGGGCAAATACCGAAGAAATTACAGAGTCTTTGACCTTCAAAATTTGCAAATGTTGCTCCCTTCTTTGCCATTATATTTGCCACCTGGTTATGCTCTTTAAAGCAGTGTTGCATCGTTGGAGCTCTTATCTTCTTTTGCCATATGTTGCAATTGATTGGTGGTGACAATATTTTTATTTTTTCATCTCAAGCCTCTAGATTTATAATCAAGATCAACTCCTGTAGAACTTACATCCTTGTAAGTTGCACCAGTTTGTAGCATCCTTTAGCTTGATGTCCCTGACTGTTTTTATGAGGAAAAAGGGAACAACATTTAATATATTTACTTAGCTATTTGCTTTTCTTTAAAACAAACAAAGTTGGAGTTAACTTACATTCAGTATTTGAGTTTTCTTTGCACTTGTGTGGATACCAAATCCAGCATTCTTTGGCCTTTTTGATCCACCTACTGCAACATCTTCTATACTTGTAGTGCTTCTTCTCTTGTGTCCAGCATTTTCTCTTCTTCTAAGAGCTAGTTGACTCTTGATTTCTTGTGTAACCGAAACTGTTGTATCACCATAAAAAGTTGATCATGCATCTTTCTTGAACCTCTTAACTCTACTTGTATCAATACAAACTGTTGAAGATATAGCTTGGCTTGAACATGTTGGTACATGTTGACTTCAACTAGTTTGTGCTGATTTTTTTGTGGGTTTTGGTGCAGGTTGGCTTGAGCTTCTAGAATGACTACTTCCTTGAGAACTTTGACCAGTAAACTTGGTCCATTGTGGATTTGGATCAAGAGCCTTAAAACTCAAACATAATAGTTAATAAATGAAAAAATCAACATGAAAAATAAACTTTTAAAATCAAATGTAAAGTGACTGTTTTACCTTATAATATTTTTTGTTATGGCCTTGTTCATGACACTTAAAACATGTTATTTTCACCCCTTATTTGGACAACTTTTTATATTTCTTCCTTGATTCATCTTTGCTCCTTCTTCTATTTCTTGCAGGCCTACCATGCATTTTCTTAAGTTCAAGAGGCCCAATCTTTGGATTATTTATTTCAGGCCACATTTTCATATTGAATATTGGTTAAATGAAGTGACAATAAACCTTCATGAAATTTTGCTTCTTATACCAATGCTCTATATAAGGTTCAAACTTCTTTTAAATATGATACAATGCACAGATAATATATTGGCAAGAAATGTCTCTCAATTGCCAAGTTCTACAACTAAAAGTCCTGCTAGTCAAGTTCACTATATGCCTATACCCCCCTTGTCCAATCTCAAATCCAACATCAGCATTCCAAATCACCTTGCAAGTCCTAGCCCTGTTCTTATTCTCCTCCAATATAAGTTTATCCATAGTTGCAATATCACATATCCAACTATTGGCAAACTTAATTATGTCCGCTGTTCTAGTCATTATTTTTCTCCTAATTTTCTTCAACATGATAATAATAGAATTGTGTCTACTGGATAAGATCCATGAATTAAAGGTCTCACATATGTTATTTTCAACAACATTATAAATATCTAATTTTTGACCAAACCTAAGTATTTTTTGCCATTTTAGTGTACAATTTTTTTTAGGGTCTAAATTAGATATTTTAAATTTATCTTATTTTTACTAAATTTATTTAAATTTTTTAAAAACTACAAAAATAGAGTCAAATTTTAAATAGATTTTTATTTTATTATTTATTTATTTATTTTTAGGAAAAAAAAAGAAATTTTTCTAAATTATATTTGTTTTCTTATTTCAACTTTTAATAAAGAATGTGTGATATTAATATTTTTTAATCATATTCCTAAGACTAGCTAAATAACTTGTTTTGTATTTTGTTATTTTTAAATAGATTTTATTATTTTTATTTTATTTAAAATATTAATTAAAAGAAAAAAAAAAGAATCCTAAACTACCATTCCCATACCCTAAAACCACATCCCTATTTTCCCTCCAACACACTCCCATCATTCCCTCAACTTCCCATGTCCACACTCATCTATAGAACACTACACACACTATACGTACCACACTATACATACCCATATACAGATATACACACAGAGGAGACAGAAGATTTGAAAAAAAAGAAACATGCACACTTGAGAAACAAAAGAGTGAAAAAGAAGGGAAAACAGTAGGAAGAAAAATAAAATAAAACATAAGAAGAAGAGTTTGAGTTTGAAGTTCCGGTTGATTTTTCGGTGACGTCTATCGTGCTTCTCTTTTAGTTAATTCATTATTCAGGTTTTTATCCCATTCTACACTATTTATTTTATAAGTTTCGTCGTGAGTAAAAGCATGAATAAAGTTATTTTCAATGGTTTGTTACGTTATCTAGCGTGTATATTTCATTACTTTTATGTAGTTCGTGCTCTACATTTTTAAAATATAATTCGTTTGTTGGTTTGAAATAATATTCATTAAAATGATTTTGAGTTTTGCGTAAGATTATTTTTAGAGTTGTTAACGTTAGAAGATATACCGGTACATTTAATTAGTGCGCGATTAGTGTAATTGTGTTTAAACTAGAACAAGAATATAGGATTCATGCATGCATGCATGCATGTAAAAAATAGAAAAAGAGGGATACCCTATAAAAAAAAATACACACACACCTGCGCACATTATTCTTCATATACTAACTGATGTACTTAACTAGAAATGAAACTAACTAAATTTTATTACTTTCCTGTCAACATTCTGTTTCCATAATCCTCCAAACCAAATGTTGTTATAAATTATTGTCGTTCAAAGCAATATCGAAAATGTTATGTAACTTCAAAAATATGTAGCTTTTCTAGCTAGAATCTTCATATGGTGTTTCAAGATGAAGTTGATTATAATTGCGTGATTCCTTATTTCAGTCACGTCATGTGAACCACTATCTCCAAATATACTGTAAAGTGGTTAAATTAGATTCAAACTGAGATAAAATATAAGACGTAGTTCACAATGGCATTCTAGTAAGTTGGAATAAATTGGAGTTTGGTACATGGTTAATGACTTGATTAATAGTTTTCTTAAAGGAAAAAGTGGCACTAATGAAGAAGGTTTGCTAAATATTCCATGTTCTATTATCTTGAGGCAAAGGTTACAACTTTTAGTGCACAATTACTGTGATCTATATGCTGAAGGAGAGTAGTTTACATTTTTTGATGCTGAAAAAAAAAGCTTCAATTTGAATCCTTCTGGTCTACATGTTTACTCATAACAATCGATCTTGTAAGAGAGTGAATTCATAAAAAATGAGTTAAGTTCTTAACTTTAAAGAACATTAAAGTTTATTATATAGGTGAAAATTAACGATAAAGTTGGAAAGCCCTGCTACCAACCATCGTTATAATAAAATTAACATATCGTTTTAATGTTGATCTAATCGAGATAGATAATTTTTTTTTACATGTTAAAATGTTGCTTAAACATGAGAAAAATGGAAACGATTCATAAATGCGACAAAGGCGAGAGAAATATACCAAAACTCGTGGTAAGGTCGAAAAGTACTACTATCGGTAAGCCACACATCAATACATATTTTAAATATATTCAAAAATAAATAAAAGCGGGATAGAAGTCACTTTTAGCCCAACAAATATTATATATCCTAAAGATTAATTTAAGCCAGACATAAGTCATTAAAGCGACCATGCTAGAACCACGGGACTCGAGGGGTGATAACGCTCAATCTACAACTCTCGTAGGAGTGTAAAGCGGTCGTTGTCAAATATATAACCCAACTGGGTTGGGTATCGATCCCACAGGGAATAGCTTGGTCAACAAGTAAGCAAAGATTACTAGACTTTTGGTGCAAGTCTCATAAAAAGGGGGGATTTTATCGTGCAAAATAATGTAAACAAAATAATAGAGTAAAAACGGAAATTAGCAAAGTAAAAAGAAAGAATGTGTAGTTTAAGATGTAAAACAATGAGAATTGAGAAGTTGGGGGTATGTCCACCTTATGAGTTATACGTCTCTATTGGCTATGAGTTATACGGAATTCAGACATGCATGTGCTTATAGAGAATTGTATTCTATGGTAAATCCAAGCGTCTTTCGACCTCAACAAGGACTATTTCACTTTAACTCTTTCGAGCTTAAAGCGTATCTAATGGTACAAATTCTCCAAGAGGTTAATCCAGTTACGGCACTAACTTTTTAATAGGGGATGGGACCCTATTACCTTGACATTATCTCTTTTCCAGACATATAACTTTTCTTTCGAACAAGTTAATGCTATACTGGCGTATTCTATGCGTTTGCAACCACAAGAATTTGCATTAAGATGAAGAGAATAATGATATAAGGAACATACGTGTCATGAATTCACAAACTCATAGCAATAGATAGTAGCTCATATGGCTTCCATAACCCCAACAGAGAAGTTTAGTTACCCATGAGTGCGAAGGAAATCACAATCGACATTGTTATTATACCACAATAAAGATTTCGTGTAGCAAAATATGGTAGGCGTTTAGGCGTGACTTTCTTTGCAAGTAACGTTTCTCTTGTTGCGGAAATTAAGAATTGAATAGATGAGCAGAAGAAGAAAAGTAGAATTAATGGAAGAATAAAAAGTAGTAGTGAATTAAAACTAGAATGAATGAAAATCTCTAGCACAATAGGGTATTTATAATACCCATATCCTATTCCTACTAAGCTAATGCATTACTTAACCCAATCCCACTAGGTTAATGTATCATTATCCTAATCCTAATAAGTTACTGCTAGTCCCCAAAGTCTTCAGAATTGCTGTTTTTGCCCGGGACAGATTTTCCATGCACCACTTTTGGTCCTTGGCGTCCAAGCTTTGCTCTCCTCCTTTCGTGAAGCTTTCTTTGGCATCAAGTTATCCATAAAATGCTGAATTCTGCATCATTTATACCTGAAAACTTGCTAATCATGTTTGTTAGCTCACTTACAGGAAAAAGGACTAAAAGTGCATGAAATATATAATTTGTCCTCAAAACTTAGCTAAAATATGGGTAAAATATAGTACTTTAGGCGTGTAAATTCTCCTATCATCAACACCCCACACTTAAAGCTTTGTTCATCCTCGAACAAACTATCATGTCCATCTAAACATCTACTTGGGATTTTACAGTAACAACACAAAATATTCATCAAGACAGGCATAACAATTATCAACAAAGAGTAGTTTTCCGATCATTAGTAGAAGCGATTCAACCTCTAACATAAACTCGTGATGGTAGTTAATTCGTATACAAAAGTTAAGGTACAAAGAATCATACACCACTACCCAAAACTCATCAACCATGTGTGTCTCACAATATATTACCCATAATCACTCACAAGCATAGTATATTTATCAAGCATGGGTCTAGAAATATCCTTGCTCTCATTATCACAAAGAATTCATATGCAGCAACTGATGACCATAGGCTTGCCCTTAGTGTAATGCTCCACTAAATGTCAGAATGCTAAGCTTAGGATCAAATAGGTCTTCTACAGGTTGTAATGTAGGCTAAGGGACGGGTAGGACTATTTTGGCCAGAAATAGCGACTAAGTTCCCTAAGTGCTTTAATACATCACAATATGTCATTAATACTTTCTTTTCAAACAACCTTTCTTCTTTCTTTTATTCTACCACCCTTTTTCTCCTCTTTTGTTTTTCAATTTTAAACATAACTAACTTTTTAGTTTTCCTTTCCTTTTTCTTTTCATAACATACCTCTTATGATAGCAATTCTTTTTCATAACAATTTCAAGCACCATTACTTTCTAGAGCATTATACTCACCCAATTTCCTCTTATTTTGTCGCATGACTTTACACTTTAAAGCACTTAGGAATTTGGATCAAATTATGGTCTTGAAAAAATGGATTAGGCTAACATATGAGGTTGTCAAAGAAAACAGGCTCAAGGCTCAAAGGGGTTAACTAGGATAATGTCCACGGGTAGATAAAATAAAGGTAAACAAGTATAGGTTGCTAAAGAAATGCCTAAATCATCTCCTAAACTTGCACTCTTTATTTTCGCTTCACATACATACCAGGCAAGTTCTAGCATCAGCCACAAGCATAGAATATACTATATCCTCACACACACAAGGCACATGGTCGACTTTATTGGGAGTAGTATAGACTCTTGACCCAACAGATGAAGGAATTAAACCACACTTATCACATAGTGAGTCACAATTAGAGCCTGAACGTCTCAATTGTCATGATTTTAGCAAAAACTCTTGTTATAATCTCATGCTGCCTTTTAGAATAATTTCATGCAAAGCTAAGTAAAAAAATTTGACTACTAAAAAAACTAAAATGAAAAACGAAAAAAGCTAAAGCAAACATAAATGGAAATGCGGATAGAGAAGTATAGCAAACATAAATGCAAATGCGGATAGAGAAGTATAGCAAACATAAATGCAAATGCGGATAGAGAAGTATAGCATGCAAATACCACCACCCCACACTTAGACGGGACACACTGCCCTCAGTGGAAAATAAATACGAAGAACCTGGTCAGTCGGACTCCTCCTCTATGTCGGGGGTCATACCCCCTTCGTCGGAATCATCATAGGAGTCGTCGTCATCAGAATTCTCCTTCACATCTGAGTCTGGCATTCGTCGATCATCATCGGTTGACACATCGTCATCAAGAGGTTCCTCAAAATATGTACCTACTCCACACATCTCCCTTGCATGCACATTCATTGGATAGTCATGATCCAGCTGTTGGAGCTCTGCAGTAGTTGGAACACGACCTTTGCTCATCATTGTAAACCGAGTCATGCCATAAAGATGGTGAAAGAAACTCTCATCTCGAGCATGTCTCTCTGTCATAGTAAGGTTGACGCCATGTGTTGATTCAGCATCTTTGACCTTTGTGAGGACAACCTTCTTCGGGTTGTGTGGGAGTTTATGATCAGCCGGCTCCTCTTCGATGTCTTCCTTCCTCAAGATTGCAGTCAACAGATTTCCAAAGCTAAAATGGGACCACTTGTGTAGCCTAGCCTTCCGCATTGTAGATCGAATGATTGCCCCAATGTTGATAGGGATATTCGTCATCAATGCATATACCAAGCACACTCTATCTCTTGTTATTTTTGTGTATTGTGTCCCTGGAATGAGGCAAGAGTTGACTATACGCAACCATATCCTTGCTTCCCTATTCAAAGGAGCATATGGGAAGGTGTTGTGTCGACCGGTGTCTTTGTGTATGCTCCACCTTGCCATGGATCTAGTTCCACAAAGTATGTGTCGAATTGCTCTATATGGAGTTCTACTGTACAGCTCTTTGAATGGTGATGGATCGACTGAAGGCAAGCCAAGAAAGGAGTTGAAGAAATCCGCATTGAGTTGTAAAACTTGGCCCCGAATCTTGACCTCGCTGCCTGTGGTTTTCGGCGACCAGTTGGCATAAAGTTCTCTTGTCAAATCGAGATTACATTCTCCCATGTCTCGGAAGATGAAATCAAGATGTAATGCCATGATCTTGGCCAACATGCGCGGCTCCTTCTTCGCTAGGCTTTCCTTGTTTATTAAGTCCACATGAACATATTTTCTTTCCTTGTTGTTCCTATA
This sequence comes from Capsicum baccatum var. pendulum, assembly GCA_030864225.1. Lineage (NCBI taxonomy): Eukaryota > Viridiplantae > Streptophyta > Magnoliopsida > Solanales > Solanaceae > Capsicum > Capsicum baccatum. Next base: position 52,704,112 of record CM061557.1, read on the forward strand.
CCATTCCTTTGCTTCCTCCTCTAAAACCCATTTAATTTCGAACATGCGGCGTGGTACTTGCATCAAGGAGGACTCTCCTTGCTTTTTGCGTCCTCTTTTCTTGCCTTTTTGGGAAGTGGTTGCCTTATCTTTGCCTTGTCTTGCTTTGGATGCCATTGTACCTAAGATTAAAACAATATTCATGTTAGCGTCGTCTCGATGGATACAATCTATAAACAAGCAGTTGTGGCACCACCCCACACTTAGTTTGTTGGCACAAACTAGTGAAGTGAAAGTGGTCGATTACTCAGACTTCATCGACATACGTTTTAGGTGCTATATTCCAACAATAAAATCAGAGCAGTCATACTTCCTGTAATCTTGGCAATACTTTCATGTTTGATATATCAAGACTACTACATAGGGATTGAATCAAGGTATAACATCTAACAATAATCACAACCTCCTATGTCGGTAGGCAACTATAATTCTTATTCCGATGAACAAGTCATTCCAACATGTAAGTATTCAAGTGACAAGATTATGCAATTTTTGTGACCATATCAATTCCACAGAAGTATGATAGTGCATCAAAATCAAATTCAAGTTGGAAATAAGTTAAGATCATCCTTACGTATTCATTCACCCACTTGGTTGTATCACAATAATTCAATCACATTCAAATCATCAATACTACTTTCAAGATTCAACAATTCATAATGGGCGTAGTAGTGTAGTACTTACGGAATATAAATGAAGAACAAAGTAGTACTTACTTGATTGATGCCTTTGGATAATGTTCTTGTGAAGAAAAAGAGTAAAAGGAAGATTTTTGAGAGGATTTGGAGGCTATAGGCGGCGCATAAGCTAGGTTTCCAATGTGTTTTTAGTTCAAGACTAAGTCTCATATTTATAGGAAAAGGTTGGGTTGGATTTTGACCCATTTAAAATCGGATTTGGAGACAAGAAGTGACCATAGGCGGCGCCTTTTGCTTTGCCTATGCTTGGCATAGGCGGCGCCTTTTGCAAAGCATTGTCTAGCATAGGCGACGCCTATGCCATGACATTCCTAGGCATAGGCGGCTCCTTTCACTTAGCATATGAGATTCAGAGACAAAAGGCATTAGCATAGGCGGCGCCTATGCTATGGCATACTTGGGCATGGGCGGCGCCTATGCTATGGCACACTAGATTCCGAGACCTTAGGCCATAGTATAAGCCTTGCCTTGTTCGTGGCCTAGTTTTATCTAGGCCTAGCCTTGTTCGATGCCTATAGTTTCATGAGCAATGCTCAATCCATAGCCTTTTGCTTCTTCATTCCTAACTTACCACCTTTAACATGCAATACGTCCAAATCAAAATTTAAAACCGACCTCCTCGTTTTACACCTCTTTGCACCTACATTTACTCAAAAACAATAAAGATGATTAGAACGATGGGTTGCCTCCCATCAAGCTCCTTAGTTTTGGTAGTGGCTCGACAAAATCCTAGGAAAACAAAAACAACAAGAACATTTAAAAACGATGGGTTGCCTCCCACCAAGCGCTTGATTTATTGTCGCGGGACGACATAACTATCTCGATTACTTAGACTTCATCGAGATAGATGGTGGATCGTTTTCTGAATAGATTCAGACGACAATGAGGCTTACTTGTAGGCATGCTATCTTCTTCGGGATGACCCTTGTGCATGCTTATCCCAGGAGGGATACCAATTATATCATCAATAGTCCAACCCATGGCTCTCTTGTATCTCTTCAGAGCAAAGATGAGAGTCTCTACGTGCTGTTCACTTAAATCATCCGCCATACTTACCGAAAGTATATTTCCACTTTCCAAGAACACATACCTTAGATAGTCGGGGAGCTCTTTCGATTCTAGCATTGGTGGCTCTTCAATGGAAGTCTTCGCTGTTGGTGACGATTGATTCTTAAGATCAAGGTCCGGCTATTTAGGAATACGAGAATAGGACCCTATTTCTGTTAGAGCACATGTAGTTTCTTCATAATCTTCATCATCCTTATGCTCAACATTCAGTAGCGCAGCAGACAATGGCTCAACAGTAAGCTGTTTCACTACAGATAATGCTTTCTTATCCTCATAATGAACATCAGCTACCGAGAACACATTCATATCGCTGGGCTGCTTCATTGCTTTGCATATATCAAAGCGGACAACTTCGTCATTTATTCGGAATGAAAGCTCATTAGCTCTCAAATCAATAAGCACACTTCCCGTAGCAAGGAAAGGGCGCCCCAAGATTATGGGGACTTCTGAGTCTGCCTCACAATCCAAAATAACAAAGTCTGCTGGAAAGATGAATGAAGAAACCTTTACCAATACATCACATAGAATACCAACAGGTCGTTTTACCGACCTATCCGCCATTACGAGCCTCATATTGGTTGGAGTAGGATCTCCCAACCCCAACTTTTTATAGATAGATAATGGCATCAAATTGATGATGGCTCCTAAATCATATAATGCCTTGGCAAAATTCAAAGATCCAACGGTGCAAGGAATAGTGAAAGCACCGGGGTCATCCTTCTTCTGAACTAGTGATCGGGTAGCGATTGCGCTGCAGTGATGAACGTCATATTTCAACTCATAGCTGTATGCCCACTTCTTTGTCAAAAGATCCTTCATAAATTTCGCATACCCAGGCATTTGTTCAAGTGCCTCTACCAATGGAACATTAATGGTCAGCTGCTTTAACATAGTCATGAATTTGCTGAACTTTGTATCATCCGCCACCTTCTTCAATCTTTGAGGAAAAGGTGGTGGTAGATAGGGAATTGTTCTCTCCACGGCTTTCTTCTTCTCTTGCTTCCGTTTTTCAGCCTTTTCAGGCTGCAACATGCTCGGTGTGACGTCATGGACGTCGTAGGTGGCTTCCACGGATTCCTCTCCTTTTGCGTTATCATCAATGTCCGCTACTTCATCAACCACTTACTTGCCTTTTGATGAAGTTTCCAGCACCTTACCACTTCGGGTAGTAACAGCCATGCATGACCTATCATTCCTTGGGTTTTGCACAGTGTCGCTAGGTAAAGTGCCAGCCTTTCTTTGATTGAGTGCTGCTGAAAGTTGGCTCAATTGCTGCTCTATTTTCTTGATTGAAGTGGAATGAGAATCAACTAATTGCTTCATAGAGGACAAATCATTTATTACCTCCGTTACTCCAGCGCTCGTTGCTTCCACTCCTTTCAATAGTTTAGCCATCATCTCTTCCATATTCCCAGAACTAGATATGGTGGTGTCACGTCTTTCTGGGGGAACATACAAACCACTCTTTTCATTCATGTTCTTCCAACTACCTTGGTCCTTGTTTCCAGATTTGTCATAGTAGTTCCGACCTTGGTTTCCTTGGGCATTGCCTCGGAAACCCCCCTGATTGTTTAAGTAGTTGGCTTCTTCTTCCGAATCAGATTCGTCTCTTCCTTTTGACGCAACAGCTTTGACTTTTTCGGTCTTCCCTGATAATAGATGCTTTGTAAGAAGATCCACTTGTGTTTTTATGTGCGCCATATCTTGATCACGTTCTTCTTCTCTTCTCCTTTGTTCTGCAGTCATGCCAATAGATAAAGTGGGGCTTGCTACCTCAGAATCCCTGGTATGCCAAGCTCTACTTTTCTTCGTCATCCGATCTAGCATATTGCTTACCTGCCCAAAGGTGAGGTCCATAAAAGATCCTCCATCCGCATTATCCACCACTGGTTTAGTTATTGAATTCAAGGCTCTGTATAGTATTTCCATTAGGTGAACATTGGTCATATGATGGTTTGGGCACCTCATTAGCTTCGTGTTGAACCTCTCCCATGTTTCATGAAGGGCTTCAGTTAGAAGCTGACGAAAGTTGCTGATTTCATCTCTCAATTGTGCTCTTTTAGATGGCGGAAAGAATCTTTCTAGGAAAGCGTCTCTCAATTGCCTCCAATTTGTAATAGAATCAGGAGTCAGCCCATTCAACCATAGAGTTGCCTCCCCAGACAGAGACAATGGAAATAGACGTAATCAAATTGTATTCTGACCAACGCCAGAATTGTCAAACGACTTGCATGTAGAAATAAAGTTGATGAGATGCATATTCGGATCATCGCCTGCTAGTCCACCAAATAATCCTTTGAGTTGCAATAACTGAATCATGGTGCTCGTGATGTTGAACTTAGCTCCGGGCGCTAATGGTGGAGGAATTATGGCTCCTGTGGCTCCGGCTCCATCAAGATCATCATCATCCTCGTCGAAAGCTGGTTGCATAGCTCGACGTTCATGCCTAAACCTAGCTTGATGATCTCTTCTGTTGGCAGGTGTTACGATCTCAGCAGCATGCCTAGGGTTTAGTAACTCGTCATCACCTAGGTCCTCGTCGTCAAGATTTATTGCTCGCCTAGGGTTATCAATATTCTGTTGATGCACTTGAGCGGCGGCTAGAGCAACTAGTCTCGCCTGTTCCTGTTGAGCAGCCATCCTTTCAATTTCGTGTTGTGCCTCCATTCTACCAATACGTTGTGGTTCAGGATTGATAGGTAATAATGGTTGACCAGAACTTCGAGTATGGGGCATGCACTGAATAAAAACCTGTAGAGAACAAAAACAAAAACTAAAAGTAAAAGTACGAGAATCTTTGACCAAAGGGTCTAGTAATTATCACAAACTTAATTGACACTCGTATTCCCCGGCAACGGCGCCAATTTTTGATAACGCTCAATCTACAGCTCTCGTAGGAGTGTAAAACGGTCGTTGTCAAATATATAACCCAACTGGGTTGGGTATCGATCCCACAGGGAATAGCTTGGTCAACAAGTAAGCAAAGATTACTACACTTTTGGTGCAAGTCTCGTAAAAAGGGGGGATTTTATCGTGCAAAATAATGTAAACAAAATAATAGAGTAAAAATAGAAATTAGCAAAGTAAAAAGAAAGAATGTGTAGTTTAAGATGTAAAACAATGAGAATTGAGAAGTTGGGGGTATGTCCACCTTATGAGTTATACGTCTCTATTGACTATGAGTTATGCGGAATTCAGACATGCATGTGCTTATAGAGAATTGTATTCTATGGTAAATCCAAGCGTCTTTCGACCTCAACAAGGACTATTTCACTTTAACTCTTTCGAGCTTAAAGCGTATCTAATGGTACAAATTCTCCAAGAGGTTAATCCAGTTACGGCACTAACTTTTTAATAGGGGATGGGACCCTATTACCTTGACATTATCTCTTTTCCAGACATATAACTTTTCTTTCGAACAAGTTAATGCTATACTGGCGTATTCTATGCGTTTGCAACCACAAGAATTTGCATTAAGATGAAGAGAATAATGATATAAGGAACATACGTGTCATGAATTCACAAACTCATAGCAATAGATAGTAGCTCATATGGCTTCCATAACCCCAACAGAGAAGTTTAGTTACCCATGAGTGCGAAGGAAATCACAATCGACATTGTTATTATACCACAATAAAGATTTCGTGTAGCAAAATGTGGTAGGCGTTTAGGCGTGACTTTCTTTGCAAGTAACGTTTCTCTTGTTGCGGAAATTAAGAATTGAATAGATGAACAGAAGAAGAAAAGTAGAATTAATGGAAGAATAAAAAGTAGTAGTGAATTAAAACTAGAATGAATGAAAATCTCTAGCACAATAGGGTATTTATAATACCCATATCCTATTCCTACTAAGCTAATGCATTACTTAACCCAATCCCACTAGGTTAATGTATCATTATCCTAATCCTAATAAGTTACTGCTAGTCCCCAAAGTCTTCAGAATTGCTGTTTTTGCCCGGGACAGATTTTCCATGCACCACTTTTGGTCCTTGGCGTCCAAGCTTTGCTCTCCTCCTTTCGTGAAGCTTTCTTTGGCATCAAGTTATTCATAAAATGCTGAATTCTGCATCATTTATACCTGAAAACTTGCTAATCATGTTCGTTAGCTCACTTACAGGAAAAAGGACTAAAAGTGCATGAAATATATAATTTGTCCTCAAAACTTAGCTAAAATATGAGTAAAATATAGTACTTTAGGAGTGTAAATTCGCCTATCATCAAGGGGTGCCTTACACCTTTCCCTCGGTCAATAGAATTCCTTATTTGGATTTCTAGATCACAGACCAAAAATTCATTTCCTTTTGAATAGTGATTCAATAAGGTGACTTGGAACACCCAAACTCAATTCCAAGTGACGACTCTGTAAAATAAATAATCCCTTTTCAAAACGTCAGTTTAATTGGAAAAATCAATTTTCTCTAAAACCAACTCCCTAGCGGGGTTAGGGCGGTAAAAATAAGGGTGTGACAGATGATGACTCTGCCGGGGATAATCAGAATTCAAGCTTTTATATTGACTTATTTGATATTATTTGAATTGCAATATAAACTGTTTTCTCTCGCGTACCCATCGGAGTCTTCTGATATTCTTTATATTTGGAGATGCGGTATACATTCCCGAGCCTTAAGATACTAGAGATGCGGCAACGCTCCTGGGAAGGATTCTATAGTCACACATGATTTAGGATGGAAAGGACTAACGGTGAGGCCGAAAAGCACTGCTACCGGTAAAGCTGTCCCTACCCGACTCGAGTTGTCTGCTCATTTTACAGCCAGTCTAGACACCTACCTCCAATAGGTTAAACCTAGTGGAACTGAATCTTAGACATAATTATCCCTATTAGATTCCGTTTTGTTTGCATCACATGCATTTTTGACTTAGTGGAGGCTCGACAAAGGTTTGAATGTCTAAAAGTACCCTCTTTTAAGACAATCCATTTTCTATGCAACTAGTTGCATTAACTATTAAGCTATTTCGAATGTTGACCGACTTTAGAATCCATTAACATAAGAGAGGCTGAAAATTGCTCTCTAAAACCTATTCTTCTTCGAAACCCAAATGAGATGCGAAATTTGCTTTCACAATAAAAAATAAAAATAATTTATAAACTATTGAGTTTGCCGCAATTTGGATGAACTACGCACACCTGATTCTCATCTCCGCGAGATACGTAGGCAGCCCACCATGTATTCGGTGATCCTAAAAAATGAAGGTTGTATTTTCTTAAAAAAAAAGAGTTTTGATCCTTATAAAAAAAATCAATCAATTCATTTTCAAAAATTTAAAAAAAATTATTAATAAATTCAATAAAATCATTTTCTTTTCAAATAAAAAGCGAATTTCTTCATGTCTCCTGCTTCACGAACTACGCTCACATGATTCTCATATTAATGAGATACGTAGAAAACCTTTCTTAGGTTCGGTGATCTTCATTCAATATGAAAAAAAATTGTTATTGATATTTTTTTTTTTTAAAAAAAAGGGGGCGTTAGTCTCCTTCAAAAGAAATCCTTTGATTAAAACAAAAAAAAAGAAAGAAGGTGTTCAAAAATAGAAAAGATAAAAAAAAAGTGTTTTTCCTCCCTATTCAAAAAGAAAAAAAGTTTTTGCTTCATATTTTTCCTGAACTACGTCTGACCTGATTCTTGTTTAACAAGATACGTAGGCAACTATTCTTTTGAGTTCAGTCTCATCTAAAAAATAAAAATCTTGACTTAGTAATTGGTACCAACATATTTAAAAATATGAATTAAAAAAAGTGTTAAACTATAAGACATGATAGAGTAGACCAACTTGGTTGTGAACTATAGATTCTTATGGTATCTCTAATTGTACTAAAGTTGCACTTGTAAAGTTTTCTTTCTCTAAGTCAAGTTTAAAATAAATCTTACCTCATTTGTTTCATGTGCATTGTGGGGTGAGCTTTAGATTGAAAATTCAAAGGCATCGCTCTGTTGATCTAGAACTTGGCTTTAATGTTTGTTGAGGCAAAATTTTGAGATACACTTGGTTTGGGAAAAGATTGTAGGCCTTCTTTGATCTAATTGTGCAATCCAAAACCCACCAAATGACATTAATTCCTAGCACTTCCCCCTTTGAGCCTTAAACCTTTTCCTTGGATAACCACATTTGACCTATACCTTTCGAGTGCTTATATGCACTCTTTTGGCCTAACTCATTGAGCGCACTAACTACGTACAAGTTGCGAATAAAGATTCAAGATCAAAGGCACCATAGGCAAAGAACGTATAGCCCAGGAGAACAAAAATAAAAACGACTTCAAAGAAGAAGGAGTAAGAACCCAATTTTTTTTAAAAAGAAAACTCCAACAAAGATGGAGAATATTTATTAAAAAAAAAAGAAAAAAAATAATACTTTTATCGAAAATAAAAAGAGAAAAGCTTCAGCACAAGATTCAAACAAAGTCGAAGCAAATACACGACAAGGGGCATAGAAGCACAACAAAGAAGATCGAGCGTTAAACCGCAATAAATGGCAAAAGCACGAAAATAATGCAGTGCTCATCGAGGAATTAGACACTTGACTCCCAAATATCATCCTACCTCTACCTAAGCCTACAATATCAACCAATGACAAGTCCTACATGATTTCATTTTGAGTGTTCTCACATTAGTGGATACTTACATGATTGTCAAGCTTATGGTATCTCATTGCATGCATTGAACATCTTTCTGAGTGTGAGTGATTCTTGAATGTCCTAAAATCTAAATTTTTTCAATATGAGTGAATTAGGATTTTAGTTGTGGCAAGGGTGCTTGAAACATGAGGATAAGAAGAATTTTAAATCCTTGATTTAGGCAAGATAAATAGAACATATCAAAACTTGAGTATATTCGAGGTACCATTTGAAACTATAGGAATCGCATCTAATGTTGATCTTAATTTTTGCTCGAAAGTAATTAGAGATAATTCGACCATGATGGTAATTGTTGGTATCAATTGTAGTCAAGGAATAAATTGATTTCATTCGTTTCATTCTCCGAATCTTTACAAAGCACTTACTTTAAAAAAAATAAAAAAAAATCTTTGTGAACTACGTTAGACTTGATTCTTGCTATGCAAGATACGTAGGCAATCTTACAATAGGGTTCGGTATCGCTGAATAATTTTTTTTTTACATACCTAAAAGTAATAATACTGCGGTATTTTTGTCTATTAAAAAAAAAGAGAATTTCAAAGTTCCTCGCATTTAAAACTGGTGCATATTTTTTTTTTTTAATTTTTAATTTTTTTTAAAAAATATCTCACTTACCTCAACAGGTAAAACATCTCCTGAGTACTCTTTAGGAAACAAAACTCCCTAATTTTCTTATTTGTCTTCATAGGGCGCCATCCCCTAATTGACATCTTATTCATCTTCATAGGGCGCAATCCCCTAGTTGACATCTTATTCGTCTTCATATGTCGCCATCCCCTAGTTGACATTTTATTTCGTCTTCATAGAGCGCCATCTCCTAGTTGACATTTTATTTCATCTTCATAGAGCGCCATCCCTTAGTTGACATTTTAATTCGTCTTTATAGGGCGCCATCCCCTAGTTGACATCTTATTTCCTCTTCATAGGGCGCTATCCCCTAGTTGCCATCTTATTTCATCTTCATAGGGCGCCATCCCCTAGTTGACATTTTATCTCGTCTTCATAGGGCGCCATCCCCTAGTTAACATCTTATTACGTCTTCATAGGGCGTCATACCCTAGTTGAAATCTTATTTTATTTTCATAGGGCGCCATCCTCTGTTGACATCTTATTTCGTCTTCATAGGGCGTCATCCCCTAGTTGACATCTTTATTTCATCTTCATAGGGCGCCATCCCCTAGTTGACATTTTATTTCATCTTCATAGGGCGCCATCCCCTAGTTGACATCTTTTCTCGTCTTCATTGGGCGCCATCCCCTAGTTGACATCTTATTCATCTTCATAGGGTGCCATCGCCTAGTTGATATTTTATTTCAAATTCATAGGGCGTCATACCCTAGTTAACATCTTATTCATCTTCATAGGGCGCCATCCCCTAATTGACATCTTAGGAAACACCAATTCCTAATTTTCTTATTTCATCTTCATAGGGCGTCATCCTCAAGTTGATATCTTTTTTCGTCTTCATAGGGTGCCATCCCCTAGTTGACATCTTTTTCGTCTTCATAGGGAGCCATACCCTAGTTGACATCTTATCTCGTCTTCAAAGGGCGCCATCCCCTAGTTGACAGCTTATCTCGTCTTCATAGGGCGCTATCTCCTAGTTGCCATCTTATTAATCTTCATAAGGCGCCATCCCTTGGTTGACATTTTTTTCGTCTTCATAGAGTGCCATCCCCTAGTTGACATCTTATATCGTTTTCATAGGACGCCATCCCCTATTTGACATCTTATTCATCTTCATAGGGCGCCATCCCCTAGTTGACATCTTATTTCGTCTTCATAGGGCACCATCCCCTAGTTAACTTCTTATTCATCTTCATAGGGCGTCATTCCCTAGTTGAAATTTTTTTTTCGTCTTCATAGGGCACCATCCCCTAGTTGACATCTTATTCATCTTCATAAGGCGCCATCCCTTGGTTGACATTTTTTTCGTTTTCATAGAGCGCCATCCCCTAGTTGACATCTTATATCATCTTCATAGGGCGCCATCCCCTATTTGACATCTTATTCGTCTTCATAGGGTGCCATCCCCTAGTTGACATCTTATTTCATCTTCATAGGGCACCATCGCCTAGTTGACTTCTTATTCGTCTTCATAGGGCGCCATCCCCTAGTTGACATTTTTTTTCATCTTCATATGGCGCCATTCCGTAGTTGACATCTTATCTCGTCTTCATAGGGCACCATCCCCTAATTGACATCTTATTCGTCTTCACAGGGCGCCATTCACTCGTGGATATCTTAATTCATCTTCATAGGGCACCATCCCCTAGTGGACATCTTAATTCGTCTTCATAGGGCGCCATCCCCTAGTTGACATCTTATTCGTCATCATAGGGCGTCATCCCCTAGTTGACATCTTTTTCGTCTTCATAGGGCGCCATCCCCTATTTGACATTTTAGGAAATAAACCTTCCTATTTTTTTTATTCATGTCTTCATAGGGTATGACGATCCCTAGTTGCATTTTAAGAAGCAACTATCCTAATTATTTTTCATGCATTCACAAGGTATAATACCTCTTTGTTGCATTATTGTGAATAAGAATCTTATTTAATTGCATACCTAGCTTTGATTTCTATCATTTTTATTTATTTATTTTAAAATTATTGTGTAGTTTTTCTAATAACTCACAATTTTCCTAGTGCAAACTGGGGCAGAAAATTTTATTTATTTTGTTTTGCTTTCTTTGATGGCTTGCAGGTTTTCTGCAAAACACAGGTTTTATGCCGATAATGGCATTCTATCTCTGATTTGAGTATAGAAGAATGATTAGTTTAAAAATACAGAGTCAGCTTTGCATCTGTAGTGGCCCAATATCTCAAGAGTAATCTTCATATTTTCTTATCAAGAGAACAAACATCCAATAATATTCTATGAAATATCCTTGGGAGGAGCGCCAACGACTCAATCCAAGTTTCAAGTTCAAGTCTCAAATCCTAACTTCAAGATCAATTTTATGATCAAGGTACTCACCAGAAGAATGTGAGGCAATAACTGGAGATCCAGGAGGGAGATCTGAAGCAAGAGAATCAAGACAATTAGAACGCATAGGATCTTGTATCTTTCATTTGTAGTTTCACTTTTTCTTTTTCTGATGTAATAAAAGGAGCCATGGACCAGAAACTCAACGGGACCTCACCTCAACTCTCCAACTCATCCATTCATTACAACACCTATTTGAACTACACGTTACCTGATTTTCTTATAACCCGAGATATATAGAAAGCCCTAAACCAGGGCTCGGTCACACCTCTTTCTCACCTATTTACGTATCAATATTGAATAAAGGGTTAGGCCAAAATTTAGTCATGTTTACTTCTTTGCTTGAAAATTCTCCGTATTTCCAAGCAAAGAGGGGCATTCTGTAAACACCTAATTTTTGACCAAATCTAAGTGATTTTTGCCATTTTAATGTCCAATTTTTTTTAGGGTCTAAATTAGATATTTTAAAATTATCTTATTTTTACTAAATTAATTTTAAAAATTTTGAAAACTACAAAAATAGAGTCACATTTTAAATAAGTTTTTATTTTATTGTTTATTTATTTGTTTATTTTATTTTTAGGAAAAAAAGAATTTTTTCTAAATTATATTTGTTTTCTTCTTTCAACTTTTAATAAAGAATGTTGTGATATTAATATTTCTTAATCATATTCCTAAGACTATCTAATTAACTTATTTTGTATTTTTTTAGTTTTAAATAGATTTTATTATTTTTATTTTATTTAAAATATTAATTAAAAGAAAAAAAAAAGAATCCTAAACTACCATTCCCATACCCTTAAACCACATCCCTATTTTCCCTCCAACACACTCCCATCATTCCCTCAACTTCCCATGTCCACACTCATCTATAGAACACTACACACACTATACGTACCACACTATACATACCCATATACAGATATACACACAGAGGAGACAAAAGATTTGAAAAAAAAGAAACATGCACACTTGAGAAACAAAAGAGTGAAAAAGAAGGGAAAATAGTAGGAAGAAAAATAAAATAAAACATAAGAAGAAGAGTTTGAGTTTGAAGTTCCGGTCGATTTTTCGGTGACGTCTATCGTGCTTCTCTTTTAGTTAATTCATTATTCAGGTTTTTATCCCATTCTACACTATTTATTTTATAAGTTTCGTCGTGAGTAAAAGCATGAATAAAGTTATTTTCAATGGTTTGTTACGTTATCTAGCGTGTATATTTCATTACTTTTATGTAGTTCGTGCTCTACATTTTTAAAATATAATTCGTTTGTTGGTTTGAAATAATATTCATTAAAATGATTTTGAGTTTTGCGTAAGATTATTTTTAGAGTTGTTAACGTTAGAAGATATACCGGTACATTTAATTAGTGCGCGATTAGTGTAATTGTGTTTAAACTAGAACAAGAATATAGGATTCATGCATGCATGTAAAAAATAGAAAAAGAGGGATAACAAAAAAAAATACATACACACCTGCGCACATTATTCTTCATATACTAACTGATGTACTTAACTAGAAATGAAACTAACTAAATTTTATTACTTTACTGTCAACATTCTATTTCCATAATCCTCCAAACCAAATGTTGTTATAAATTATTGTCGTTCAAAGCAAGATCGAAAATGTTATATAACTTCAGAAATATGTAGCTTTTCTTGCTAGAATCTTCATATGGTGTTTCAAGATGAAGTTGATTATAATTGGGTGATTCCTTATTTCATTCACGTCATGTGACCCACTATCTCCAAATACACTGTAAAGTTGTTAAATTAGATTCAAACTGAGATAAAATATAAGACGTAGTTCACAATGGCATTCTAGTAAGTTGGGATAAATTGGAGTTTGGTACATGGTTAATGACTTGATTAATCGTTTCCTTAAAGGAAAAAGTGGCACTAACGAAGAAGGTTTACTAACTATTCCATGTTTTATTATCTTGAGGAAAAGGTTACAACTTTTAGTTAGGGCTGTCAAGTGGGCTGGGCCGGGCCAACACGGAATCGGCCCTTGTTATTTAACCGGGTTGAGGGCCGGGCCGGGGCCGGGTTGGGGTCTAAGTGGGCCGGGCCGGTCCGGGCCCAACAGTAAAAAAATCAAAAACCACCCTAACCCAGTCCACTTAACCCAACCCGGTCAAACCCACCTAAACCTGGTCAAACCCGTTTAAAAAATCGGTCAAACCCGGTCAAAAATATAAAAAAAAACTTTTTTTCAATATACATTATATATACCCACCTATATACATTATAAATATGTTAAACAATATGTATACACTATATATATAGTATATACTACATTAGAATTTAAAACATATATACACATATACACAATTACACATATATACGCACCATCCAAATATATATGTACTACTTTAAACTTTAAAGTTTAAATAAAATATACTACAATATATATATATATATATAATTATATATATATATACACATATATACGTTAAATATACACGTCTATAGAAGATCTATTCACATATATACACTCTGTTCTATGTATATGTAATACTTTAAATAAGATATACTACAATATATATACATTACAATATATATTTGTATAGTTATATACTAATTTATAAATTATATACACATGTATACGTTAGATATACACGTCTATAGAAGATCCATTTCACATATATACACTCTATTCTATGTATATGTAATACTTTAAATGAAATATACTATAATATATATACATTACAATATATATTTGTATAGTTATATACTAATTTATAAAACATATACACATGTATACGTTAAATATACACGTCTATAGAAGATCTATTCACATATATACACTCTATTCTATGTATACGCACCATTCAAAGTATATATACTACTACTTATAAAATATAATACATTATATATACATTACAATATATATAGATATACTTATATACTAATTTATAAAACATATACATATGTATACGTTAAATATACACGTCTATAGAAGATCTATTCACATATATACACTCTATTCTATGTATATGTAATACTATAAATGAGATATACTACAATATATATACATTACAATATATATTTGTATAGTTATATACTAATTATAAAATACATACACATGTATACGTTAAATATACACGTCTATAAAAGATCCATTCACATATATACACTCTATTCTATGTATATGTAACACTTTAAATGAAATATACTATAATATATATACATTACAATATATATTTGTATAGTTATATACTAATTTATAAAACATATACACATATATATGTTAAATATACACGTCTATAGAAGATCTATTCACATATATACACTCTATTTTATGTATACGCACCATTCAATGTATATATACTACTACTTATAAAATATACTACATTATATATACATTACAATATATATAGATATTCTTATATACTAATTTATAAAACATATACACATGTATACGTTAAATATACACATCTATAGAAGATCTATTCACATATATATACACTCTATTCTATGTATATGTAATACTTTAAATGAGATATACTACAATATATATACATTACAATATATATTTGTATAGTTATATACTAATTTATAAAATATATACACATGTATACGTTAAATATATACGTCTATAAAAGATCCATTCACATATATACACTCTATTCTATGTATATGTAATACTTTAAATGAAATATACTATAATATATATACATTACAATATATATATTTGTATAGTTATATACTAATTTATAAAACATATACATATGTATACGTTAAATATACACGTCTATAGAAGATCTATTCACATATATACACTCTATTTTATGTATACGCACCATTCAATGTATATATGCTACTACTTATAAAATATACTACATTATATATACATTACAATATATATATAGATATATTTATATACTAATTTATAAAACATATACACATGTATACGTTAAATATACACATCTATAGAAGATCTATTCACATATATATACACTCTATTCTATGTATATATACTACTACTTATAAAATATACTACATTATATATACATTACAATATATATAGATATTCTTATATACTAATTTATAAAACATATACACATGTATACGTTAAATATACACTTCTATAGAAGATATATGCACAAATATACAAAACATATGCTACTTAATATAATAAATTAATAATATTTGGTAGTAAATTAATAATATATTAGAAGTGAGTTTATAATTTAAAGTAGAAAACTAGAAATTCAATTTAAAATTTTAAATCGTTAAATGAAAAAAATAAAAAGCAAGGACTAAGAAGTGAATGAATTTGGGGAATTTTATTGATTGCAAAATGATCCAAAATTTATAATTTACATGAATGAAAAATCTATAAATTATGCATCATTTTTTCCAACTCATTCATGTTAATATTAATGGGAACTTACATAGGATAGTCGAATTCAATGGGGGCAAAACCATGCATTGAACTTGATTCTGCTGAGTTCTCCCGTGAAGTCATAATTTCTTCAAGTTTCAGCTAATCACTCGGCTTCGGTTCCATTTCTTGGTTTCTTCTTTCCGCTCTAATCCAATCTCTGAGGCAAACTAGAACATTCATTGCATTGCTTCCCAATGAGTGTCGGTTGTCTCCAAGCTGCTATCGTCCCTGACTAAAGGCGCTCTCTGATGCAACGGTTGACATTGAAACATTCAAGATATCTCTAACTAATCTTGAAAGCACAGGATATTGTGTTTCATTACTCCTCCACCAATCCAACGTGTTGATCCGTCGTCTGCGATCCTCTGGTGCCGTCTGAAGATAATATTTCAGCTCTTCCCGATAAGTTGATGTGTAAGTTCTCTCATCAACACTGTTCCAAAAATTTAAATCATAAAACGAATCAAAAAAACCACTATGTGCCGGCCTTTTAGAAGATGATGGCTCCTCCGGGGGATGAGGAGCGCAGTTGGAGTGATATTTGTAGGTAAGGCTAAATCAAATAAATCAGCATAGTGATTATATAATTTTTCTATGCAATCCTTTGCATCAGCCGTAGCCGTCCATAAATCAGGTTGTACTTGTTCAGAATCATGGTTAGTATTTATTTCTAAGTTAGTATAAATAAGAGTACTAAAGTGACACATATGATTATATTTCATGCACGGATTTAGCATAGCACCAACCAAGTAAATAGGGGGAATCGGAAAAAAATATTTTTTAAATTTCGTAAACATGACGCCAACAGCTTCTTTAAAACCTTCTTTATTTTTATATTCTTTGAGCAAGCCAGAAATATCGGCTATATATGCCAAAATATTACAAACAGTAGGATAATAAGCACTGAAAAATTCAATCGTAGCTACATAAATTTTTTCTAAAAACTTAACAAGATCATTAATTACAACCCAATCAGAATTATGTAGCATGCAATCATCAGAATCAGCAAATGAACCGCAATGTTGGTTAAAAGCTAGTGTAATAGAAATTCTATATTTATAACAAGTTTTTAAAAATTCATACGTAGAATTCCATCTAGTATCAATTTTCTCAGGCATCAAAATCGGTGTAAGTCCATTTTCTTGACATTTAACTTTAAATTCTCTAATTCTCGATCTACGATTATTTCCTTGAATAAAACCAACGGCAAGACGAATTTTTTCAATATAAAGCTCAAAAAACTCAAGACCATCTTTTACAATTAAATTATATATATGACATGCACACTTAATATAAAAAATTTCAGGCAAGGACGGAGATAGCGTAGATTTTATTTTTGTTATAGCATTCTTGTTGTTAGAAGCATTATCAAAAACAATACATAAAATTTTATTTTCGATACCATAATATCTGGCAATGTTAACAATAGAATCAGCAATAAATTGTCCAGTATGTTTACGATCTTCATCATATAAAAAAGCTGAAGGAGAGTAGTTTACATTTTTTGATGATGAAAAAAAAAGCTTTAATTTGAATCCTTCTAATCTACATATTTACTCATAATAATCGATCTCGAAAGAGAGTGAATTCATAAAAAATGAGTTAAGTTCTTAACTTCAAAGAAAATTAAAGTTTATTATAAAGGTGAAAATTAACGATGAAGTTGGAAAGCCCTGCTACAAACCATCGTTATAATAAAATTAACATATCGTTTTAAAGCCGATCTAATCGGGATAGATAATTTTTTTTTACATGTTAAAATCTTGCTTAAACATGGAAAAAATGGGAACGATTCATAAATGCCACAAAGGCGCAAAAAATATACCAAAACTTATGGTAAGGTCGAAAAGTACTACTATCGGTAAGCCACACATCAATACAATTTTAAATATATTCAAAAATAAATAAGAGCAGGATAGAAGTGACTTTTAGGCCAACAAATATTATATATCCAAAAGATTAATTTAAGCCAGACATAAGTCATTAAAGCAATCGTGCTAGAACCATGGGACTCGAGGGGTGCCTCACACCTTCCCCTCGGTCAATAGAATTCCTTATCCGGATTTCTAGATCGCAGACCAAAATTTAAGAGTCATTTTTTAATAGGGATTCAATATGGTGACTTGGAACATCCAAACTCAATTCCAAGTGTTGACTCTGTAAAATAAATAATCCCTTTTCAAAACGTCACTTTAATTGAAAAAATCAATTTTCTCTAAAACTAACTCCCTAGCGGGGTTGGGGAGGTAAAAATAGGGGTGTGACAAACATCACACTTACAATCATCTTTAACGAATGCCCTAAAACATGACTCCCTAGGATATTGCAACAAACCACCATTAATATTCTTACCCGACCCCTAAGATGCCCTAACACATCTCCAAAACCGTTTTCTTATTTCTTCTTCCTTCCACTCTTGACTTCAGTTAGACCAAATGTGTCTAGCACACCTTCTAACTTCAGTAGTTGGTAACAACTCAAAAACAGCTACATGAAAATCCTACAAAACAAAAAAATATAGTTAAAGTAACTGGCAAATAAATGAAGTATTTCAAATAATTTACAGTTAAGAAAATAGTGAAATATTACCTTCTGCATATCAGCCATTATAGTGAGACCTGCTCCAGTACCAAACTGTAGGTCTTCTTATGCTTAGTTTCCTTGTCTATAACTGCCCGGGCTATAGGAAATATCTGATTATTTTCATTCTTCCCAACTGCTACTAGAAGCTTATCTTTACAAACACCTTTTAAGAAACATGCATCAAACCCTATAATTCTTCTGTATCCTTCTATTCACCCTTTGTTCAATGCATCCAAACAAATATAGAAATACACAAACAGATTTTACCTTAGACAGTTTCACTGTCCATTCTCAATCAAACATAACTATTACGATTAGTCTGTTTTATCATCTCAGCATAATCACATAATCTTGAAAACTCCATGTTCAAATCCCCCAAAGACTCTCATAGAACATGTAACTTTGCCTTATAATAGTTAGTTCTACCCACATACAATCCTAATTTCTCCCTGCACAATTCTTGTATTTCCCAAATCCTCAAAGATATTTGTTTATTATTCCATCCCTGAATCTGTTAGCAAAAAATATAGGTGTACACATCTTGTTCTTATTTGATGTAGTACACTTATGCATTGGATTATAGTTTTTTTCAAGAAATTAGCAGAATCTTTGTCAAGTACACCATAACATAACCAATTGCATTTTTCCTTGAATTTGCATTTAGCCTCACTCTATGAGCTTTATTAGTTTTTAAAATAATCTGAACTTTATTTTCTATTGTATACCTTTTCAAAGTTTTTCTGAATTCTGTAGGACCATTAGAAATCATACCAAGTTCAAAAATAGCAACACCACAATCATCATCGTACCTAATTTTGCTATTTCTTTTTCTTCTTGGTAAATTAACACCCACAACAACATTCTCATCTAACAAATTAGTGCTATCAATACTGTCACAGTCTGAACTATTAATGTACTCTTTATTACCTCCTAATCTACCCACATATCTATCTTTTTTATTTATGTCAATGTCTCGAAAACCATTGTCAATACTAGCTTCACCAACTGGTATTTCTTCAGATGCTTTTGATTTTCTTCTAGGATTTCTTATACTTCTATTTTCATCCTTCAAGGCTCTCAACTCTTTATCAATGTCTGAACTATCCTTATTAAGAATTTGACCCCCACCTGATTCACTACTTGGAAAATCTATTTCATTTTCATTCAGATTTGGCTTAAGAAACCTATCTTCATTACCACCACAACCTATACCATCTTCAAAAGAGTTATTACACTCTATCCCTTTTACAAGGCCAACAAAATTTGTCACAATCTCAAGGTCATCAATTATGTCATGTTGAACAAACACATCAACTCATCACCTTCTTTTAAGTCTTTCACAAGGTTTAACAACTATATATCAAAATTTACTTGAACTAACTCACCACCATCTGTGTGTTAACAATAAAACCCTTTCACCTTTGTGTACCCAAGATTTTCAAAGTAGGAAAAAAACTTATCATAGCCCAAAAACCTAAGGGTCATGATGACACTTGTTACGGTGAACCTTGACAAGTAAGCCTATCACCCAAATCAATACACAAAGGGGGAAAAGATAATAATAACCCCAAGGAAGGGATCCTTGAACTAAGATGAACTATACCAGTATAATAAATGCGAAAAGAAACATAAATTCAAAACTCCCAAAACTAGGTGTCAATAGTATAAGAACGTATCCAATACAACCAGAAATCAATGAAGTACATAAGATATCCAAATATAAGAGAGACTCTGTCTTTGAAATAAAAGTAAGGAAATAGTCTATAGGAAAGGTAATAGAAGACATCCGAATGACAAAAAGTCAACCACTACCTTGAAAGCTACAGAATCACCCGAATCAAGCAGTGTGGGGCGCACCTGAACATGGAATTGAACTAGAAGGGTACAATAGGAATGAGTATGGTCCACTTGTGCTCAGTAGGAATCATAGATCGAACGAGCAAAGTAGAAAATAAAGTACACAAAATATGCATTAAGGGCACGTCACCTGCAATTAGAAAATATCCCACAACTGTAGCCCACACCGCTTGCTCTAACAGTTCTAACATATATATAATACATATATAGCAACAACAACACCAGGTAGGACACGCGTATACATTATATCACATATAAGTAGAAACAAGGGAGAACATGCATATGCAAGATACTTAGGTACAACTAATGAAAAATAGAATAAATAAATGTATGACAAGTCAATATGGAAATTCAATCACAACACAAACATAATAAGGAAGTCCAATGTATAAGATGATGATGATGATGATGCATGAGACTATCACACAACCTCCATATACATCTACGGAAGAAAGCCTCCCGATGTGGGACCCATGGGGGTTCGTCAATTGGTACACAATCCATATAACCATATATCATTCCTGGCACATCCCTCGGGAAAGATTTTATAAGATGTTACAATATCTTCTCCTTGACACATCCCTCGAGGAGGGTTTTCAAAATGTGTTACCCATTTTTCTCAGATGTAGCCACGGTGGTACCAATGTTTCATGAGTGAGTATGATATGAGGATCTAATGATCATAACCAATCACGTGGTATATTTCCTCAACCAACCACAATGATACATTTCCACAACCACACGAGCCAATATCTACTCATTATTTCCACCATCCATGAATTTCCACATGTTTCATATGCCAATAAAGTATGAATATAATCACAATACACCAATAGTACTATATTAGGCATTTTCAACAACATGATACAATTATTCACATGTATTCAAGGCTATTAATACCACAATGGACCCCACATGATCATACATATCACATAATATCTCAATTTTAACAATTACATCACATATAGGCCCCCACACATACACAACACATAGATAGCCATTTTTCATGATTAGTTTCCACCCTTAACATGCATTTTATACTAATATTTACTACCCAGATCAGTCTAAAAGAGTTAAGCCACAACCTACCCGAATGTCGAAATTGGTTCGCTACATTTCGAACCCATGACCTTACTTCTCGTGAATGATATCAAAATCAACTAAATTAAGAAATATAGAATCTACGCGTTAAAACAAAGCCAACGATATCCATATTACCTACTTTTAATTTGGGATCAAAATGGACCCCCCAAAATGGGTTTTCAATAAAAGGGCAAAATTGTAACTTAACTTCAAAAATGTATTTCCAAATTTTTAGAAATCTACAACTAAAATCCAAGTCAAATCGAGTAAAAATGAGGTTCAAATCTAAGAAAAATTATTTTTGAGCTTTATCAATAAAATCTTTAAAATCCGTGTTAAAATCAATAATCAAAATTGTTTGAATATGGGATTGATAAAAAACTAGTAATTATAGGATTAGGAACATTATTCAAGTGAAAAGGAGTGAAATTGTGTTTGAAATCAAGCCCTAAGATTTTTGAGATTTTGAACAATTAATCAAGAATTAGAGTAAGAAAAGGATGAAATCCCACCTTAAATCCGTAATAGAATCAAGAAATAGATGTTAATTTAGTTTCCTAAGCACCTAAAAGTTTCACTTTTAAGATCTCACACCATTCTATGGTTTTACTCTCAAGAGGCAAGGTAAAAGAATAAGTAAAATCGGGCAAAAGGGGTATTTATACTCAACCCGGTTTACCATACATTTAACACATAAAACTCTATCCAGGAGCCCAATTTACCCTTTGTGCATCCGGTTGCACCATCAACCTAGTGCACCAGATTTTTTAAAGTCTCAATGGATTCAACGTGGTGTTCGAGATTCATTCGGGGTTCGATATATGCAAACAAACTACGTAACCTTACTAAATACGATGCTCCGAACTCAATGGCGATATCAAAATTTTGAAAAAAAATCATTTTCACAAAGTCGACCTCCAAAATTTGAAATCATAATTCCCTGAATCGAGGGCCGAAATGAGATTTAAAAGCCATAAAACCTAACCAAACATGTTACCACCTTAAAATT
The DNA here is from genome assembly GCA_030864225.1 of Capsicum baccatum var. pendulum. NCBI lineage: Eukaryota > Viridiplantae > Streptophyta > Magnoliopsida > Solanales > Solanaceae > Capsicum > Capsicum baccatum. The sequence goes on from CM061557.1 coordinate 52,726,487, forward strand.
GATATTTCGAATCTGCTGGCACAGTCTGTTCAGTCATCCATCACACGGATCAAAAGATAACCACAAAAATCCAAAATGAGGCTCTCAAAGTAGCCAAAAATCATAATATCGTATAAATCATACAAAAATGCATCAAGAGCCAATCACCCCACACCCCAAAACTACCATAATGAAACTACGGGAGGGGTAAAATAGTTAAATCAAATAAAACACACTTGCACATGTTTCATCAAAAAGTTGGTCGTTACATCATCCACCACTAAAGATCTAGTTCGTCCTCAAACTAAATGCAAAAGAAGTACCCTAATCAACAAAGAGTTGGGGACAAGAACTATGCATATCAGACTCAACCTCTCAAGTAGCCTCATCTATAGGCTGATGTCACCACTGAATCTTAACAACATGGATGACTCTAGAGCACAACCATCTCATATCCCTAGCCAAAATAGAGACTGGCTCCTCAATAAAAGATAACCATATATTTAACTACACCAATTTCCAACGAGTGGCATGAGACTCATTCAGAATATAACAGTGAAACATAGAAACATAAAAAATATGATGAACAACCGCTAGATCTGGAAGCAAAGCTAACCCATAGGACACATCACCAACATTCGAAGAATCTCAAATGGAACAATATACCTAAGGCTAAGCTTTCCCCTCTTCCCAAACCTCATCACACCCTTCATGGGTTAAACTCAAAGGAAAACACTGTTACCAACTCCAAATCTCAAGGCACAAAGTGTACGATCTACATTGTACATCTGCATACTCTGAGCCGCTTGAAGTTTATCTTGGATGACCCAAACTTTATCCAAGGACTCTCAAAGCAAGTTCGTACCTCGAGGTCTAACCTCAAAAACATCAAACCAACCAATTGGCGAGCGACAATGCCTACCATACAATGCCTTAAAATAAGCCTCATCGATACTAGAATGGTAGCTATTTTTATAAGCAAACTCTACTAAAGCCAAATGCTGTTCCCACTAGCCATGAAAATCCATCACACATATGCGAAGCATAATCTTCTAAAACCTGGATAGTCTGTTATGACTAGCCATAAGTTTGGGGGTGAAGCGTCGTACTGAGATCAACTCGAGTGCCCAACTCATCCTTATATGTCCTTCAAAAGTGACATGCAAATACTAAACCATGATCTGAGATTATAAAGACTGGCACACCATGCAGACGCATAATCTTATGAATGTAGATACGACCCAACCTCCCAGTACTAAAGAAAATTTGAACTAGAAAGAAATGAGTTGACTTGGTCAATCGATCCACGATGACACAAACACTATTAAAACCATGAGAGAAATGAGGTAAACCAGTCATAAAGTCTATAGTGTTTTGTTCCCACTTCTACTCCAAAATGGGCAGACTATGAAGCAATCCACCAGGTCTCATATGCTCAGTCTTCACCTGCTGATAGCAGAGGCAACAAGCCATAAAATCCATTGTGTCTATTATCATACCACCCCATCGGTAGTGTTGTCTCAAGTCACGGTACATCTTAATCACTCCTGGATGGATAGAATAACTACAATAATGGGTCTCTTCTAGAATCAACCTATTCTAATCACATACTCTTGGCACACTCAGCCACCAATCCATAAAATACCATCCCAATTAAGTGAGGCTTCCTTAGCCTCACCACTTAACCCTTATCTCAAATCAATCTTAACCCCACATCATCAAACTGATGAGCTCAAATCTGCTCCATCAAATAAGACCTAGCTTCCACAAAAGCCAAAATATGCCTAGGAGCCGAATTATCAAGCCTAACCATCTGGTTAGATAAAGACTAAACCTCCAAGGACAAAGGCCTCTTCTAAGTCAAAAGATGAACCAAGCTACCTATGCTAGTCGACTTTCTGCTTAAGGCATACGCAACCACATTGGCCTTGCTTAGATGATAGAGGATAGTCAAGTCATAATTCTTGAGTAACTTGAGCCAATAACACTGCCTCATATTAAGATCTCACTGGGTGAGGAAGTACTGGCTATGATGATCTGAGAAAATATCATAACGAACTCCATACAAGTAGTGGCTCCATAACTTTAAAGCAAAAACAATCGCGCACATATCCAAATCATGGGTAGGATAATTTCTCTCATGAGGCTTCTACTGATGAGATGCATACACGATCACCTTACATATCTACATCAACTAACACCTAACCCAATGCCCAAAGCACCACAAAAGATGGTAAAACCCATACTCTTTCAGGCAAAGTCCAGATAGGTGCTGAAGTCAACAAATCCTTAAGCTTTTGGAAGCTCGCCTCACAAGTATCAGACCACTGAAAAGAAATCTTCTTTTGAGTCAACTTGGTCAACTGAGCTGCAATAGATGAAAAACCCTCAACAAAATATTGATAATAACCTGCTAAGCTAGGAAAACTCTGAATCTGGGTAGGCGAAGTAGGTCTAGACCAATCACGAACTGCGGTAATCTTAGCTGGATTAACCATAATACCCTCCTTAGTCACCACGTGACCTAAAAAAGAAATATACTTCAACCAAAACTCACAGTTGAAGAACTTAACATACAATTTCTCATCCCTCAATCTCTGAAGCATAACCCATAAATTCTCATCATGCTCAACCTTACTCTTGGAATAAACCAAGATATCATCTATAAATATAAAACAAAATAGTCAAGATACAGTCAGAATACCCGATTCATCAACTCTATGAATGCAACAGGGGCATTGGTCAACCAAAAGGACATGACCAAGAACTCATAATGATCACATCGAATTTGAAAAGCTATCTTCAAAATATCTGAAGCTATAATCCTCAACTAGTGATAACCGAATCTCAAATCAATCTTTAAAAATGCCATAACACCCTAAAGCTGATCAAATAAATAATCAATGCGAGGAAGAGGATACTTATTCTTAACTGTCACCTTATTCAACTGTTGATAATCAATTCACATGCACATAGATCTATCCTTCTTATTTACAAAAAAATAGGTGCACCCCAAGGCAATACACTAGGTCGAATAAATCCCTTATCTAACAACTCCTGCAATTGATCCTTCAATTCTTTCAACTCAACTGGGGCTATCATATAAGAAGGAATAGAGATGGGCTTGGTGCCCAGCTCAACATCAATGAAAAAATTAATATCACAGTCCGGAGACATACCAGGCAAATCCATAAAAAACACATCCATAAACATATGGACAACACACAAAGAATCCAAGAAAGGAGGTGAAACGATACTAGTATCATGAATATGAGCCAAATATGATAAACATCCTCTCTCAATTAATGGATGATCCTGAACATAAGATATGACCCTCTTGGGTTCTGAATGAAATGCAACCTTCCAAACTATCATTGACACACCTGATGAAGCTAAAGTCAGAATCTTAGCAAAATAATCTAAGACACCATGATAGGGAGCTAACCAATTCATACCCAAAATAACATCAACATCAACCATATCTAACACAATCAAATATACCCAAGTCTCATGGACATAAAAAGTCACAACATAATATTGATGCACCACTGCACTACTGAATCTCAGAGGACCTAAGCGAGTAAATCTCTCAAATCTCTTCTAATTGTTAGGAGTCATTACCGAACTAGCAATAAGAGAAAACATGGAAAATCTAGCAAGCCGAGATCCCAATTGAGAAGGTAACATAGATGAAGGACAAACCCTTGATCCCGATGCCAAATACTCAGGTGTCAGCATTAATGATGGAATCGTACTCAGTGTTTGAGGAGTACCCAAAGTTGAAGTAGGTGTTACATGAGGATCCATACTAAAAACTAGAGCAACATACGGCATAACCAAAGGAGAACCCTCTAAAAGGGTCAACAGTCGCACCAAAAATCCCTCTAAAATTAAGGTAGACAAAATTTAAACCCATACCTTTAACCTGCTCTACACGAGGCTTAGGGGAGAGTCTCCTTGTGCTTCACCTAGACTGGGATGAATGATGGGCCCGTCCTCTTTCTTAAGTTCGTACACGACTCGAGGCTCGCCCTCTAAGAGAAGGCTTTGCATCTCTGCTCTCGCGGGACATAGTCAACACCATCTACACAGAAAGAGTGAAACATAATTCAGAATACAAGAAATGAACGAACTTTGCACGTTAAGGAATAAAATGAGGTTTCCTAAAGACATCCTATAGCCTATCAAAGATAGATACAAACGTCTATGTACCAATCTATAAGACTCTATTAGACATCCCGTTCTTACATAATTTAGACCAATGAGACCTGGCTGCTCTGATACCAATTTAACATGACCAAAAAACTCAAGGGTCATGATGACACTTGTTGCAGCGAACCTTAACAAGTACGTCTATTTCCCAAATCAATACACAAAGAGGGATAAGACAATAATAACCCCAAAAAGGGCTCCTTGAATGAAGCCAAGCTATACGAGAATAATAAATGCAAAAAAAGATAACAATGAAGCCAAAACTCCCAAAATCAGGTGTCAACAATATAAGAACGTATCTAATAGAACCAAAAATTGATGAAGTACATAAGATATCCAAATATAAGTGAAACTCTATCTTTGAAATGAAAGTAAACACATAGTCTATAGGAAAGGTAATAGAAGACATCCGGATGCCAAAAACGTCAACACTACCTCGAAAGCTTTATATATCAAATCAAATTAAATAGTGTAGGGTGCACTTAAACCTGGATCTGCACTAAAAGGGTATAGTAGGAGTGAGTATGGTCTACTTGTACTCAGTAGGTATCATAGGCCGATAGAGTAAAGTAAAAAATAAAGTACATAAAATACACACTAAGGGTGTGTCACTTGCAATCATAATATGTCCCACAACAGTACCCCGCACCGCTTGATCTAATAGTTCTACCATAAATATAACACATATATAGCAACAATAATACCAGGTAAAACACAAGTATACATTATATCACATACAAGTAGAAACAAGAGAGAACATGCATAAACAAGATAGTTAGGTACAATTAATGTAAAATAGAACAAAATAAATAAATGACAAGTCAATATAGAAATTCAATCACAACACAAATAGAATAAAGAAGTGTAATGTATAGAATGATGATGATGATGGTTATGATGCATGAGGCTATCGCACAACCTTCGTATACACCCACAGAGTCAAGCCTCTCAACGTTGGACCCATGGGAGATTTGTCAATCCATATACAATCCATATATTCAAATCTACTTCTCAACACATACCTCGAGAAGGGTTTTATAAGGTGTTACAATATCTCCTCCCTAGCATATCCCTCGAGGAGGGTTTTAAAAAAGTGTTATCAGTTTTTCTCAGATGTTGCCACGGTGGTACCAATATTTCATGGATGAGTATAATATGAGGATGTAATTCTCACAACCAATCATATGATATATTTTCACAACCAACCACAATGATACATTTTCATAACCACGTAAACTAATATTCACTCATTATTTCCACCATCCATGAATTTCCACATATTTTAGATGCCAAAAAATATGAATATAATCACAATACACCAATGGTACCACATTAGGAATTTTCAAAAACATAATATGATTATTCACATGTATTCAATGCTATCAATATTACATAGTACCCCATACGGTCACACATATCACATATCTTAATTTCAATAATTATATCACATATAGAACCCAACATACGCACAACACATAGATAGTCATTTTTCAAGATTAGTTCTCACCCTTAACATGCATTTTGTATCAATATTTACTACCTAGATCTGTTTGAAAGAGTTAAGCCATAACCTAACTCGAATGCTGAAACTGGTATGCTATACTTTGAACCCACAACTTTACTCATCACGAACGATCTCAAAATCAACTAAAATTAAGAAATATAGAATATATGAATCTAAACAAAGCCAATGATACTAATATTTCTTACTTTTGATTCGACGTTAAAATGGACCCCCGAAATGGGTTTTTGAAAAAGAAGGGCAAAATCATAACTTTACTTTAAAAATGTGTTTCCTATATTTTTTGAAATCTACTATGAAAGCCCATGTCAAATTGAATTAAAAACGAGGTTCAAATTGAAGAAAAACCATTTTAAGCTTTACCGAGTAAATTCTTTGAAATCCGTGTTAAAATAAAAAATCAAAGTTGTTTGAAGATGGAAATGATGGAAAACTTGTAATCACAGGATCAGGAGCATTATTCAAGTGAAAAGAAGTAAAATTGGAGATTAAAATCAATCCCTAAGATTTTTGGGGGTTTTAACAATAAATCAAGAATTAGAGTTAGACAGGGATGATATCTGTAACGCCCCGGGACTACACCCTGGGCATCAACGGTTCTTATGACTCCGATGGACCACATGCTAACCCATGACTGGTACCTACTGTGAGCACTGAATACTAATAGTAAAGTATATGCGAAAGTAAAACTAAAAATGCCATAAGGTTCTTAAAATACTGAAATAATAACTGAGTATAACTGATAATAACATTTGAAAACTGAATAACTTACTATGCTAGTCTGAGAGGCTCTAACTGTCTGAATATGGAGTTGATGTGCCAAACCCCCAACTAACTCCAAATAAAATAACCACTGAATTGATGGAATACTGAAATAGAAAAACTCTATCCTTGGAATATGAGGACTCACCACTGTAACTACTGTTGATAGCTTGAGCTACTAAGTATGGTCAGGAAACTGAGCATCTAAACCTATGATATGAGACATAATAAAGCAAAAAAAAGTATGCGATTAGTACATGTAATGTACTGGTATACTAAGTGAGGTAATACTGATATACATGGGTTCATATGCATAAGATGATTACTGGCTGAATGCTCATCATGAAGTAACTGGATGAGAGTGCATATAAAACTAAAACTACTGAACATATTAAACATGCAATACAACACAGATAGGTATACATAGTGTATCTAAAATTATATTGAAACTGAGTACAGAATTCTGATGGCTGAGTAACCGATAACTGAGAGCCATGGTTCTGTAAAACTGATTGAGTTCTTTACTGAATACTGAGAATTAAAAATGTAACTATGAGAGTGTTCATCTAACCGACATACCCCGATATAAACTGATTTGGGGTCTAACTTGTGACCCTATTTGGAAGGGTGTTATCACCTTACCACGGGTTACTAACAATTCTGTGTCAACCCTAATCTAGTAGGAAGACTCATAAAATATATATATGATTGCATCAAGCCTAGTCTGGCAGGATGATGACTTACCCTACACTGGCTACGTAGTTCTGTAACTCAGGGATTGCTAGTAAGGGTCAAACCCTAAATGGTAGAAATGCCCCTATCCCTATATTCGCTCGGTGCTGATTCCTACTCCCAACTAAAAGACACTGATCAGTAGATTGTACTAAGATTGACTGAATTAACCCTGATCGTGTTGAATAACTAAACTGGATTGAGTTTACTGAGTTCTGTTAACTGACTAAGTACTACTATTCTTGAACTTTACTTGGACTATTATATAACTATTGCAACTAAGTAAACAACTAGATTTTGGGTAATAAATACCCCCAGGACTCGATAGCATAATTGATAAACTTATATCACAACTTTAGCAACACAATAATAGGTTACCATGCATAATTTATTCATATGGACATTTTATCAAACATTTGAGAGGCATGATTGCTATACATGACAACTAACCATATAGGGCATCATAACTACATCATGTAACTTGTAAATTTATGGGTTTCGACATGAGAGATTCATAAGTCAATGCACATGCTAACTTAATTTCATGGAACTCATAAAAGATCTTAACTTGAAACCCATACAGCAACACAAATATGAGCATAATTCAATTTATGACATGAGAATCATAATTCAAGTTTTAAAAAGGATTCTTGAACTCCAAGGGTGAAAGCAGACCCAAGTATGAACACCTAATATACCTCAGTGACAGAATTCATGAAGATTGTTGGGGATTTCTTGGAACTTGATCTTGAGCTTTATGAATTAGGGTTTATTTATGAAGAGAATTTTGTAAATGAGTGAATGTATTTTGCCTATTAAGGGGTTGAATTTCGTGTTATGAGGGTTTAATGTGGAAGAAATATGACTAAATTTCCCCCAACCCATAACTAAATATGAAAACTGCACCCAGTGATGCGATAATCGATGTGCCATATTGATAAAGTCAATGCAATTGCTGACGCGCTACATCGATTCGCAGCCTGATCGCGTTGACTCACTATTTTGGACATCCAAACATGTCTCTAACGATGTTCAAAATATCCAAAACTCACCCAAGATGACCTATTGACATCCCTAATCATGAATCAACTTAAAAATCGACAATCTAAGGTCGTAAGGATTGAAAATAAAATCATTCAATTATGAAGGCTAAAAATGCTTCTAAGTCTTATCACTTAGGTGAATTTTTCTAAGTCTGAGACCCCTTATTACAAGCTATAAAGGACTGAAGTGGACTAGGACTTTTGGGGTCTTACAATATCTCCTCTTTGAGAATATTCATCCTCGTATGAGACTAATTAAGATGAGAAGCACTGAGGTACTGCGACTGTACTGACGTGCATAGTTAAAACATGACTGAATCTTAAGACATGACTCATGACTGAACTGATTCATGAATGCATGAATGATATGAGAATGATATGCAACTAAAATTAAGCATGGAACATAGTAAATCTAAGAAAACTGTTACCTTAAGTTAAGAATACCGAAGAATCTAAGACCCTTTACCGACCATGCATGAATAGGAACATGAGATCATAGTTGAGTCTGAAGCATGATACATGGACTAAATATCATGAAATGAACTGATTTCTTGGACACATGCAGTGACATGAGAATTTTTATAAGGCTAAGATAGGAATGAGAGAGTCAACTTATGAGTAACCATGATCTTCGACTGGATATGGTTTCGTGAAGGAAAGATGAGAGATTTAATACATGAAAATCTCATGGGTATTACATCTCCTCCTTGGGATAGTTTGTCCCTCGAAGGATACTTAGACTTGACTGAAATACTAGGAAAACTAAGATGATGCATGGAACGCTTACTAGCTAAATCATGACTGACTATCTGGGATCTAAAATATGATGCATGAACTGAACTGGATTCACAATTTACATGGATGCGAACAAACTATTTCTTGGAAGGGATCTATTCATGAAACTTCAGATAGTAAGACTAGATCGGAAGATGGAAAAACCATAGGAATCAGTTTGTCAGATTGCTAATCTAAATTACTGGCTACACAGACTAACTCATACTGAAATCTTATAGTTAACTGAAGTATTTCTTTGACACTCTTTCTAAGAGGTTCTAATGACTTTTAGGGAGTAAGGAATCTTGGGCATGGTCTGAATAAGACACTTGGATAAGAAATCACAACAAGGCTAAAATTCGGTAATATGATCCAAAAATATCACAAAATTACAATATGAGAATTTCAAAAAAATATCATTTTTACAAACTCGACCCCCAAAATCCAAAATTATAATTTCTCAAATCGAGGATCAAAATGAGATTTAAAAGCCTTAAAACTCAACCAAACACGTTACCTTTCTCAAATCAATGTTTCAGATCTGCTGGTGCAGTCCATTCAACCATCCATTGCACGGATCAAAAGATAACAACAGAAGTCCAAAATGAGGCAAAAACCACAATATTGCATAGATAGTATCAAAATGCATCAAAATTGTGCCAATTACCCCTACACCCTAGAAATACTATAATGCAGCTACGGAGAGGGGTAAAATAGTTAAATCACACAAAAACACACTTTTTACATATTTCATCAAAAAGTTAATCGTTACAAAACTCAACAATACTGAAGTGGTCTTTATAAATAGCAACAACAAAGATATATAACTCATCTTTATAAGTAGGGTTAGGGTTGACTGCAATAATCCTACCATAATGAAAACAAGTCAAAATAAAGTTATCCATTATATACCCTTCAAAACCACCAAATATTCTAAATAAGAAGGAAATACCCAAAAAGCTTTTAACTTTAAAATTACCAAAATAATTATAAATTCATCAGTCAAATCCCCAGAAAAACTCAAACTTTATCACTGAAATACCCCCCAAAACAAATAAATTTGAACTTTATCACTAAATTTCCCAACCCCCCCAAACCCTAATTGAAATGTAACACCCTAAAGGTACCCCTGGACGTCACACAATGCTTAAAACTATAGATAGTCCAAGACAACCCATGGTATCTACTAAGCACTAAACTCTCATAAATGTAAACTTAAAACATAAGCGGAAACAAAAAAAAATTGAAAGCGAAATTCAAACAAATGAATAATCTCAACTAACAAACTGAAAGAAATATAATCTGACGAGTCTTGACAAGCCTCTAATATAGTGACTGAAGAGCCACTGGGACAGACTCCAACTGACCTAAACTGAAAGCTAAATAATTTAAAAATCTACATTAAATATTTGGAATCATCATCAACTATAACACCCCATAAAATTTCTGAGTCAAAAGAGCTTCTAAAGCGTGCCAAAAAAGGCTTTACACTTAGAAAATTTGGCTAAGTGTTGAAAATTTTTCATTCCATAAGCCTTCATAAATTTGACAAATTATTTTGTGACATTTTCGACCTCCATTTCTTGATTTTCTTATTGCGATGCGATGGGGCAAGTCAAAAGTACATCTTGGGTGAGTTTCAAAATTTTTGGACGAGCCTAAGGACGTGTTTGGGTTGTCAAAATAGTAGCTAAAGGCTACAGAGGGGCACCGCCCAGCTTAGAGCCTTGGCCCCCTCCCTCTGTAGCAAGGCGCCGCCTAGGTTCCTCTATGGGAAGAGCAAGGCGCCGCCCAGGCAGTAGCCTTGGGCCAACATCTCAACCTTCAGCTTTCGTGTTTTCAAGGGTAAAATAGTTAATTTCCAACCCCTTTATATACTCTTTAACATGAGATTTCTCATTATTTCACCGAAAAATACTAGTTTTCTCTCAATTTCCTTCAAGAATAAATATTAGGGTTCATAATTCAAGACCCAAGTCATCAAGATTCCTCCACTAAAAGTTCAAGGATCATATACTAAGGTATGTTTGATGTTGATTCTTGGGTTTCTTCCACCCAAGAAGTTCAAGAATCCTCTTTAAAGTTTCAAAGATTTTATTTTTATGAGTTCCCATGATTTATGTAAATATAAGTTGAAGTTCATGTTGTTGATATGTTTTGATTATAAAGATTCAAGCTTTGAACTTAGTATGTGTGATTATGTGATGTTCATGATAAAAGCCCTTTAAGAAGCATGTTGATTTGTGTAATCATGATAATTTGGGGTCTTGAATGTTGTATGATCAAAGTGTGCCTCCTACATGTTTGATAAATTGCTTATATGAAGAAAATAGTACCATTGTAACATGTTAAGTATAAAATTCCCAATTTTGTGACAAGTAATGCAGTTCAAGTGTTTGTTGTAATGCCAAGATGAGTGAAGTATGATACGTTGCATGTACTCCCTTTTCATGTGGGTCCCTTGTTGAAAAAGTTATGAGACAATAGCATGCCTCCATATACAATTACATGTTTAATATTCCCCAGTGCTTGAAGTGATACTTCCTTGATCATATTGCGAATGATAGTCTATTTTCATGTTGTTACACAAGAGTTGTCATGTCTTATTTATTTATGCTATCGAGTCTTGGGGGTATTTATACCTGAAAACTTAGCTGCTTGTCTAGAGCTGAGTCAGTCTCAAGATAATTTCAGTCGTGCTATGATCAATAGATTTCAGTTAGTGACAAAATTTAAGAAAACTTAGTTAATGTTAGTATTCAGTCTAATTCAGCTCAATATTCAATCTAATCCAGCTCAGTACTTAGGTCAGACTTCAGTAGTATTATATATTCATTTCAGATTTCAGTAAAGCTTCATAAGTTACTGAACTCGGTCGTATTCAGACAGAAATTAGAATTTAGAAGTATTTTATTAGACAACGGAATCAAGTAAACTCAGTCAGATCAGTCAAGTAAGATAATCAGTAATAGATTCAGTTCGGTCTAAGTTCAGTTAATAATCAGTTCAGTGTCTTTCAGTTGGGAGTAGAAACTAGCACTGAGCGAGTGTAGGGATGAAGGCTTCCCCATTAGAGAGGCAAAGTTGTTAGGAGCAATACCTTAACTCCATAACTGTGTAGACAGTGCAGGACCAGGAGTCACCCGTTAGATTAAGGATTGGCTATCATATTGCCTTAGGCTTGACTTCCTATCCAGGGTTACCCATTAGAGAGGCTTGATCATAGCAAAGGTCTGTACCCGTGGCATGGTATTAATACCTTTCCAGATGGGGTTACAGGTTGGACCCCACTAGATTAGATTCGGGGCATGTCGGTTAAGTGAGAACTCCCATAGTTACAGTTTCTGCTTCAGATTTAGTCTCAGCCAAGATCTCAGATAGGTCTTCAGATTTATGATCGTTAGATATGGTCACATAGCTTAGTAAGGAACTTAGATAGTTCCACAGATTAAGAGATCACCAACTAGATAGGCTTGACCTCAAACTTAGTCAATTATTATTATTATTATCCATATCAGTATCATAAGATCCAGAGATCACCCGATAGATAGGCCTGATCTTAAACTAAGCCCAGCATTTCTATTATTAAAAAATTTAGTTATCTTCTATTGGATAGGTTTGATCTCAGATACATTCATTCCTTATCATTATTAGTAGATTCAGAGATCATCTATTAGAGGGGTTTGATCTCAGATTTAGTCAGCCGAAAGTAGCAAGTTCAAAACTCAGTTATTAGTACGACTCAGTTATTCAATCTCCCAGTGCTAGTAAATTCAGATGTCAGTAATAATAGGCTCAATTGTCAGAAGTTCAAGTGTTCATAAGTTAGTATTCAGTGTTGCCATGATTTTAGCTATGATTTATGCAATCATACATGTATCCTTATTCAACATATTCAGATTATTCAGTCAGTATTATTCATGCATAAGACCTTGCATTCAGCCTTACCTCATCTAGCATACTGATGATAGGTGAATTTACACGCCTAAAGTGCTATAATTTACCCATATTTTAGCTAAGTTTTGAGGACAAAATATATAACTCATGCACTTTTAGTCCTTTTTCCTGTAAGTGAGCTAACAAACGTGATTAGCAAGTTTTCAGGTATAAATGATGCAGATTTCAGCATTTTATGGATAACTTAACGCCAAAGGAAGCTTCACGAAAGAAGGAGAGCAGCGTTTGGACACCTATAGACTGAAAGTGATGCATGGAAAACCTGTCCCGGGCAAAAACAACATTTCTCAAGAATTTGGGGATCAGCAGTAACCTATTAGGATTAGGATAATGATGCAGTAATTTATTAGGATTAGGATAAGTATGCAGTAGCCTAGTAGGAATAGGATATGGGTGTTATAAATACCCTATTTTGCTGGAGATTTTTATTATTCCCATCCATCCACCATCCATCCATCTATCAAAACAATTCTCCACCACCCTCATCCCTATTCCATCCTTCCCCTTTCTTTATTAATTCATTGTTGACATTTTTTTTCATCTATTCGACTTTTAATTTTACAACAAGAGAATCGCTATTTTGCAAGGAATTCATGCCTAACGCCATACCACACCATACTACACGTGAGATCTTTATTGTGGTAGAATAATAATGTCTATTGTGATTTCCATCACACTCATGAGTAGCTAAACTTCTCTGTTGGGGTTATGGAAGCCGTATGAGATACCATCTATTGCTATGAGTTTGTGAATTCGCGACACGTATGCTGCTTATATCATTATTCTCTTCATCTTAATGCAAATTCTTGTGGTTGCAAACGCATAGAATAACACCAGTATAGCATTAACTTGTTCGAAAGAAAAGTTATATGTCTGGAAAAGAGATAATGTGAAGGTAATAGGGCACCAACCCCTGTTAAAAAGTTAGTGCTGTAACTGGATTAACCTCTTGGAGAATTTGTACCGTTAGACACGCTTTAAGCTTGAATGAGTTAAAGTGAAATAGTCCTTGTTAAGGTCGAAAGACGCTTGGATTTACCATAGAATACAATTCTCTATAAGCACATGCATGTCTGAATTCTGCATAACTCATAGCCAATAGAGACGTATAACTCATAAGGTGGACATAACCCTAACTCTCAATTCTCATTGTTTAACGTCTTACTAAAACATTCTTTCTTTTTACTTTGCTATTTTCTGATTATTTTGTTTACATCAATTGCACGTTACAATTCCCCCTCTTTTACGAGACTTGCACCAAAAGTCTAATAATCATTACTTACTTGTTGACCGGCTATTCCCTGTGGGATCGATACCCAAACCAGTTGGGTTATATATTTGACAACGACCGCTTTACACTCTTACAAGAGCTTTAGATTGAGCGTTATAAAAAATTGGCGCCGCTGCCGGGGAATACGGTTGTCAACTAAGTTTGTGATAATTACTAGGCCCTTTGGTCAAAGATTATCGTACTTTTACTTTTACTTTTTGTTTTTGTTTTCTGCAGGTTTTTATTCAGTGCATGCCCCATACTCGAAGTTCTGGTCAACCTTTATTACCTATCAATCCTGAACCACAACGTGTTGGCAGAATGGAGGCACAACACGAAATTGAAAGGATGGCTGCTCAACAGGAACAGGCGGGACTAGCTGCTCTAGCAGCCGCTCAAGTGCATCAACAGAATATTGATAACCCTGGACGAGTGACAAATCCTGACGATGAGAACCTAGGTGATGACGAGTTACTAAACCCAAGGCATGCTGCTGAGATCGCAACACATGCTAACAGAAGAGATCGTCAAGCTAGGTTTAGGCATGAACGCCGACCTGTACAACCAGCTTTCGACAATGATGATGATGATCTTGATGGAGCCGGAGCCACAGGAGCCATTATTCCTCTACCATTGGCACCCGGAGCTAAGTTCAACATCACAAGCACCATGATTCAGTTATTGCAACTCAAGGGATTATTCGGTGGACTAGCAGGCGATGATCCGAATATGCATCTGATCAACTTTATTTCTATATGCAAGTCATTTAACAGTCCTGGTGTTGGTCAGAATGCAATATGATTACGCTTATTTCCATTGTATCTGTCTGGCGAGGCAACTCTATGGTTGAATGGGCTGACTCCTGATTCTATTACAAATTGGAGGCAATTGAGAGACGCTTTCCTAGAAAGATTCTTTCCGCCATCCAAAAGAGCACAATTAAGAGATGAAATCAGCAACTTTCGGCAGCTTCCAACCGAAGCTCTTCATGAAACATGGGAGAGGTTCTAGACGAAGCTTATGAGGTGCCCGAACCATCACATGACCAATGTGCACCTAATGGAGATAATATACAGAGCCTTGAATTCAATAACTAAACCAGTGGTGGATAATGCGGTTGGAGGATCATTTATGGACCTCACCTTTGGGCAGGCAAGCAATATGCTAGATCGGATGAAGAAGCAAAGTAGAGCTTGGCATACCAGGGATTCTGAGGTAGCAAGCCCCACTTTATCTATTGGCATGACTGCAGTCCAAAGGAGAAGATAAGAAGAACGCGATCAAGATATGGCGCACCTGAAAACACAAGTGGATCTTCTTACAAAACATCTATTATCAGGGAATATCAAAAAAGTCAAAGCTGTTGCATCAAAAGGAAGAGACGAATCTGATTCAGAAGAAGAAGCCAACTACTTGAACAATCAGGGGGGTTTCCGAGGTAATACCCAAGGAAACCAAGGTCGGAACTACTATGATAAATCTGGAAACAAGGACCAAGGTAGTTGGAAGAACAAGAATGAAAAGAGTGGTTTATACGTTCCCCCAGGAAGACGTGACACCACCACATCTGGTTCCAGAAGCATGGAAGATATGATGGCTAAACTGTTGAAAGGAGTGGAAGCAACCAGCGCGGGAGTAACGGAGGTAATAAATGATTTGTCCTCAATGAAGCAATTGGTTGACTCACATTCCACTTTAATCAAGCAAATAGAGCAGCAATTGAGCCAACTGTCAGCAGCACTCAATCAAAGAAAGGCTGGCACCTTACCTAGCGACACTGTGCAAAATCTAAGGAATGACGGATCATGCATGACTATTACTACCCGAAGTGGTAAGGTGCTGGAAACTTCATCCAAAGGTAAGCAAGTGGTTGATGAGGCAGCAGACATCGATGATAAGGCAAAAAGAGAAGCTGCCGTAGAAACCACCCACGATGTCCATGACGTCACACCGAGTATGTTGCAGCCTGAAAAGGCTAAAAAACGGAAGCAAGATGAGAAGAAAGCCGTGGAGAAAACAATTCCTTATCCACCACCACCTTTTCCTCAAGGATTGAAGAAGATTGCGGATGATTCAAAGTTTAGCAAATTCATGAATATGTTAAAGCAACTGACCATTAATGTTCCATTGGTAGAGGCACTAGAACAAATGCCTGGGTATGCAAAATTTATGAAGGATCTTTTGACAAAGAAGCGAGCAGCAAGCTATGAGTTGAAGGATAATGTTCATTATTGTAGTGCAATCGCTATAAGATCGCTAGTTCAGAAAAAGGCCGACCCTGGTGCCTTCACTATTGCTTGCACTGTTGGATCTTTGAACTTTGCCAAGGCATTGTGTGGTCTGGGTGCTAGCATCAATTTGATGCCACTATCCGTCTACAGGAAGTTGGGGTTAGGCGATCCGACACCAACCAATATGAGGCTCGTGATGACTGATAGGTCGGTAAAACAACCTGTGGGTATCTTGAATGATGTGTTGGTGAAGGTTTCTTCATTCATCTTTCCTGCAGACTTTGTTATTCTGGATTGTGAGGTGGACTCTGAAGTTCCCATAATCTTGGGACGCCCTTTCCTTGCAACAGGAAGTGTGATTATTGACATGAGAGCTAATGAGCTTTTATTTTGGTTGAATGACAAAGTGGTCTGTTTTAATATATGCAAAGCAATGAAGCAGCCTAGCGATATGAATGTGTTCTCTGTAGCTGATGTTCATTATGAGGATAAGAAAGCATTATCTGTAGCAAAACAGCTTACTGTTGAGCCATTGTCTGCTGCCCTACTGAATGTTGAGCATAAGGATGATGGAGATTATGAAGAAACTACATGTGCTCTAATAGAAATAGGGTCCTATTCTCGTACTCCTAAATAGCCGGACCTTGATCTTAAGAATCAACCGTCACCAACAGCGAAGACTTCCATTGTAGAGCCACCAATGCTAGAATCGAAAGAGCACCCCAATTATCTAAGGTATGTGTTCTTGTAAAGTGGAAATATACTTCCGATAAGTATGACGGATGATTTAAGTGAACATCACGTAGAGGCTCTCATCTCTGCTCTGAAGAGATAGAAGAGAGCCATGGGTTGGACTATTGATGATATAATTGGTATCCCGCCTGGGATATGTATGCACAAGGGTCATCTCGAAGAAGATTGCATGCCTACAAGTAAGCCTCATTGTCGTCTGAATCCATTCAGAAAATGATCCACCATCTATCTCGATGAAGTCTAAGTAATCGAGATAGCTATGTTGTGCCGCGACAATAAATCAAGCACTTGGTGCGAGGCAACCCATCATTTTTTATTTTTTTTCTTTCTTTCGTTCTACTAATAGTTTGCTTTTGATAAATAAAAATCCAAAAAGAAGAGTCGTGCCACGGCCAAAACTAAGGCGCTTGATGGGAGGCAACCCATCGTTCTAATCATTTTTGTTGTATTTGAGCAAGTGTAGGTACAAGAGGTGTCAAAGAGGAGATTGGTTTCAAATTTTGAGTTGGAAGTATTGCATGTTGAAGGTGGTAAGTTAGGAATGAAGAAGCAAAAGGCTATGGGTTAGGCATTGCTTATGAAAATATAGGCTAAGAACAAGGCAAGGCCTATGCAAATCTAGGCCACGAACAAGGCAAGGCCTATACTATGGCTTAAGCTCTCGGAATCTAGAGTGCCATGGCATAGGCGCCGCCTATGCCTAAGAATGCCATAGCATAGGCGCCGCCTATGCCAAAGCCTTTTGTCTCTGAATCTCATATGCCATGGCATAGGCGCCGCCTATGCCTAACAATGCCATGGCATAGGCGTCGCCTATGCTCAACAATGCTTTGCAAAAGGCGCCGCCTATGCCAAGCATAGG
Source organism: Capsicum baccatum var. pendulum (assembly GCA_030864225.1). Classification (NCBI taxonomy): domain Eukaryota; kingdom Viridiplantae; phylum Streptophyta; class Magnoliopsida; order Solanales; family Solanaceae; genus Capsicum; species Capsicum baccatum. The sequence continues at coordinate 52,744,584 of CM061557.1, forward strand.
AAAAGCATTAGGCGCCGAATATGGTCACTTTTTGTCTCCAAATCCGATTTTTAAATGGGTCAAAACCCGACCCAAGCTTGTCCTATAAATAAGGAACTTAGTCTTAGACCAAAAATGCATTGCAAACCTAGCATAAGCGCCGCCTACCTCTCCAAATCCATCAATCAAGTAAGTACTTCTTTGTTCTTCATTTATATTCCGTAAGTACTACACTACTACGCATATTATGAATTGCTAAATCTTGAAGTAGTATTGGTGATTTGAATGTGGTTGATGTGTTGTGATACAACTAAGTGAGTGAAAGAATACGTAAGGATGATCTTAGCTTGTTTCCAACTTGAATTTGATTTTGATGCATAGTCATACTTTTGCGTAATTGACATGGTCACGAAAATTGCATAATCTTGTCAATAGAAAGTGTACATATTGGAATGACTTGTTCATCGAGATAAGAATTATGGTTGACTACCAACATATGAGGTTGTGATTATTTCTACATGCTATATCTTGATTCAATAACTATGTAGTAAGTCTTGATATATCAAACATGAAAGTATTGCCAAGGTCATAAGAAGTATGACTGCACTGATTATATTGTTGGAACATAACACCTAAACGTCTATCGATGAAATCTGAGTAATCGACATCGTTCACTTCACTAGTTTGTACAAACAAACTAAGTGTGGGGTGGTGCCACTACTGCTTGTTTCTTGATTGTATCCACCGAGATGATGCTAACATGACTATTGTTTTAACTCAGGTACAATGGCACCCAAAGCAAGACAAGGCAAAGATAAAGCAACCACTTCACAAAAAGGCAAGAAAAGAGGACGAAAAGAGCAAAGAGAATCATCCTCGATGCAAGTACCATGCCGCATATCCGGAATTAAATGGGTCCTCAAGGAGGAAGCAAAGGAGTGGTATAGGAACAATAAAGAGAGAAAATATGTTCATGTGGACCTGACACACAAAGAAAGCCTAGCAAAGAAAGAACCGCGCATGTTGGCCAAGATAATCGCGTTACATCTTGATTTCATCTTCCGAGATATGGGAGAGTGCAATATTGATTTAACACGAGAATTCTATGCCAATTGGTCACCAAAAACCACAGGGAATGAAGTCAAGATTCGGGGCCAAGTTTTACAACTAAATGCGGATTTCTTCAACTCCTTTCTGGGTTTGCCTTCAGTTGATCCATTACCACTCAAGGAGCTATACAATAGACCTCCATACAGGGCTATTATACACACCTGATGTGGACCACGATCCATGGCACAATGGAGTAGACACAAGGACACCGGTCGGTACAACACCTTCCCATATGATCCTTTGAATAGGGAAGCAAGGATATGGCTGCGAATAGTCAACTTTTTTCTGATTCCAGGGACCCAGTACACCAATATAACACGAGATAGAGTGTGCTTGGTATACGCATTGATGACGAATGTCCCTATCAACATTGGGGCAATTATTCGATCTACAATGCGAAAAGCTAGGCTACACAAGAGGTCCCACTTCAGTTTTGGCAACCTATTGACTGCAATATTGAGGAAGGAGGACATCGAAGAGGAACCGACTGATCATAAGATTCCACACAACCCGAAGAAGGTTGACCTCACAAAGGTTAAAGATGCTTAAACCACGCATGGTGTCAACCTTACTACTGCTGAGAGACATGCTCGGGATGAGAGTTTCTTTCGCCATCTTTATGGCATGACTCGGTTTACAATGATGAGCGGAGGTCGTGTTCCAACTGCTGTAGAGCTCCTACAGCTGGATTATGACTACCCAATGAATGAGCATGCAAGACAAATGTGTGGAGTAGGTGTGTAATTTGAGGAACCTCTTGATGACGATGTACCAACTGATGATGATCGACGAATGCCAGACTCCGACGTGGAGGATAATTCTAATGACGATGACTCCAATGATGATTTCGATGAAGGGGGCATGACCCCAGACATAGAGGAGGAGTCCGACTAACCAGGTTCTTCTTATTTATTTTTCACTGAGGGCAGTGTGTCCCGTCTAAGTGTGGGGTGCTGGTATTTGCATGCTATACTTCCTTATCTACATTTGCTTATTTATGTGTGTTTTGCTTATTTATGTTTGTTTGTTTTAATTTTTTTGGGAATTTTTTTGTTACAAACTTTGCATAAAATTATTCTGATAGGCAGCATGGTATTATGACAAGAGTCTGTGATAAAATCATTACTATTGAGACATTTAGGCTCTAAGTGTGACTCACTATGTGATATTGTGTGGTTCAATTCCTTCATCTGTTGGGTCAAGAGTCTATACTACTCCCAATAAAGTCGACCATGTGCCTTGTGTGTGTGAGATGATAGTATATTCTATGTTTGTGGCTAATGCTAGAACTTGCCTGGTATGTATGTAAAGCGAAATAAAGAGTGTGAGTTTAGGAGATGATTTAGGCATTTCTTTGTCAACCTATGATTGTTTACCTTCTTTTTACTTACCCATGGACATTATCCTAGTTAACCCCTTTGAGCCTTTAGCCTATTTTCTTTGACAACCTCATATGTAAGCCTAATCCATTTTTTTCAAGACCATAATTTGATCCAAATTCCTAAGTGCTTTAAAGTGTAAAGTCATGTGACAAAATAAGAGGAAATTGGGTGAGTATGATGCTTTAGAATGTAATGGTGCTTGAATTTGTTATGAAAAAGAATTGCTATCATAGAGGTGTGTTATGAAAAGAAAAATGATGAAAACTAAAAAGTTAGTTATGTTTAAAATTGAAAAACAAAAGAGGTGAGAAGGGGTGGTAGATTAAAAGAAAGTAGAAAGATTGTTTAAAAGAGAGTGTTAAACGACATAATGTGATGTATTAAAGCGCTTAGGAACGTAGTCACTATTTCAGGCCAAAATAGTCCTACCCATCCCTTAGCCTACATTACAACTTGTAAAAGACCTATTTGATCCTAAGCTTAACATTTTGATATTTAGTGGAGCATTACACTAAGGGCAAGCCTATGGTCATCAGTTGCATCATACGAATTCTTTGTGAGAGTGAGAGCAAGGATAATCTTATACCCATGTTTCGATAAATATACTATACTTGTGAGTGATTATGGGTTATATTTTGTGAGACACACATGGTTGATGAGTTTTGGGTGGTTGTGTATGATTCTCTGTGCCTTAAATTTTGAATACGATTAACCATCATCACAAGTCTATATTAGAGGTTGAATTGTTTCTAGTAATGATCAGAAAACTACTCTTTGTTTATGATTGCTATGCCTGTCTTGATGACTATTTTGTGTTGTTACTGTGAAACCCTAAGTAGATGTTTAGATGGACATGATAGTGTGTTCGAGGATGAACAAAGCTTTAAGTGTGGGGTGTTGATGATAGGCGAATTTACACGCCTAAAGTGCTATAATTTACCCATATTTTAGCTATGTTTTGAGGACAAAATATATAACTCATGCACTTTTAGTCCTTTTTCCTGTAAGTGAGCTAACAAACGTGATTAGCAAGTTTTCAGGTATAAATGATGCAGATTTCAGCATTTTATGGATAACTTGACGCCAAAGGAAGCTTCACGAATGAAGGAGAGCAGCATTTGGACGCCTATGGACTGAAAGTGATGCATGGAAAACCTGTCTCGGGAAAAAACAGCATTTCTCAAGACTTTGGGGATCAGCAGTAACCTATTAGGATTAGGATAATGATGCAGTAATTTATTAGGATTAGGATAAGTACGCAGTAGCCTAGTAGGAATAGGATATGGGTGTTATAAATACCCTATTTTGCTGGAGATTTTTATTATTCCCATCTATCCACCATCCATCCATCCATCAAAACAATTCTCCACCACCCTCATCCCTATTCCATCTTTCCCCTTTCTTTATTAATTCATTGTTGACATTATTTTTCATCTATTCGACTTTTAATTTTACAACAAGAGAATCGCTATTTTGCAAGGAATTCACGCCTAACGCCATACCACACCATACTACACATGAGATCTTTATTGTGGTAGAATAATAATGTCTATTGTGATTTCCATCACACTCATGAGTAGCTAAACTTCTCTATTGGGGTTATGGAAGCCATATGAGATACTATCTATTGCTATGAGTTTGTGAATTTGCGACACGTATGCTGCTTATATCATTATTCTCTTCATCTTAATGCAAATTCTTGTGGTTGCAAACGCATAGAATAACACCAGTATAGCATTAACTTGTTCGAAAGAAAAGTTATATGTCTGAAAAAGAGATAATGTCAAGGTAATAGGGCACCAACCCCTATTAAAAAGTTAGTGCCGTAACTTGATTAACCTCTTTGAGAATTTGTACCGTTAGACACGCTTTAAGCTCGAAAGAGTTAAAGTGAAATAGTCCTTGTTAAGGTCGAAAGACGCTTGGATTTACCATAGGATACAATTCTCTATATGCACATGCATGTCTGAATTCCGTATAACTCATAGCCAATAGAGACGTATAACTCATAAGATGGACATAACCCTAACTCTCAATTCTCATTGTTTAACGTCTTACTAAAACATTCTTTCTTTTTTACTTTGCTATTTTCTGATTATTTTGTTTACATCAATTGCACGTTACAATTCCCCCTCTTTTACAAGACTTGCACCAAAAGTCTAATAATCATTACTTACTTGTTGACCGGCTATTCCCTGTGGGATCGATACCCAACCCAATTGGGTTATATATTTGACAACGACCGCTTTACACTCTTACAAGAGCTGTAGATTGAGCGTTATCACATACCAGTACATTTAAAGTACTAACACATACTTTCTTGCGCTATGGTGTCTTATACCATAGGTTCCAAACCGCAAGATCTGGAATATCCTTAGCAGTCCAAATTCAGTCAGCAGTGGTAGACGTAGCAGTGAGTCCTTATTATTCGAGGATGATCCTTATCTTATTATTGAATTAGACTCAGTTTATTTTCAGTATATGGAGTTAGCTGGGGACATGTCCCATCAACTCCACAGTTCAGACAGTTTAGAGATTTTTTGGATAGATGTATTAGTATTATGATTTTAGTTTTTGATATTTTAGATGTTTTGAACCTTATGGAAAGTTTTCTCCAGTTTTTTGTATTTTTTATATTATATTATGCAGTGCTCAGATACAGATATTAGTAGAGAGTTAGCTTATAGTCCTTCAAAATCATGAGCACCATGTGTCATTTCGATTATAGAAAATTGGGGCGTTATAGACTTGGTATCAGAGCCTAAGGTTCAATAATGCCCTAGGAGTCTGAAAAGCCACATCTAGTAGAGTCTTGTGCATGGGTGTATTGTGAGCCACATTTATGTACCAGAGGCTATAATATGTTTTTAGGAATAATTTCCCTTCTTTTAGTCCTTATGTCGTGCGAGTGAGCATGATCTCAAGTTAATTCTCAGTCTGATCCATCTCTTTATTCCATTTACAGAGTATGCCTCCTCGTAAAGATAATGTCTGTAGGGATGATAACCATCCACCTCAGCCTGTAGATCCTCCAAATGAGAATGTGTCATATGTAGAGTTTCGGTCAGCTTTTCAAGTGCTAGCCCAAGCTGTGATGACAAACATTCAAGGTAATCGTCAGGCTATAGCCCCACCTCAGCAAGATAGGGGTTCAACCACAGCCAGAATTAAAGATTTTATGAGAATAAACCTGCCAGAATCCTTTGGGTCAGTAGCAGGTAAGGACCCACAACTTCATCTTGAGGAGGTAATGAAGATCACCCAGATTATGCAAGTGTCTGAGGAAGAGCAAGGTGCCGCCTAGGTTCTCCCCTGGGAATAGCAGGGCGCCACCCAGGCTGTAGCCTTGGGCCAATATTTTAGCCTTCAGCTTCCATGTTTCCAAGGGTAAAATAGTTAATTTCCAACCCCTTTATATACTTTTTAACACGATATTTCTCATAATTTCACCCAAAAATACTAGTTTTCTCTCAATTTCCTTCAAGAACAAATATTAGGGTTCATAATTCAAGACCCAAGTCATTAAGATTCCTCCGTTAAAAGTTTAAGGATCATATACTAAGGTATATTTTATGTTGATTCTTGGGTTCCTTCCACCCAGGAAGTTCAAGAATCCTCTTTAAAGTTTCAAAGATTTTATTTTTATGAGTTCCCATGATTTATGTGAATATAAGTTGAAGTTCGTGTTGTTGATATGTTTTGATTCATGATTTGATTATAAAGATTCAAGGTTTGACCTTAGTATGTGTGATTATGTGATGTTCATGATAAAAGCCCTTCAAAAAGCATGTTGAATTATGTAATCATGTTAATTTGGGGTCTTGAATGTTGTATGATCAAAGTGTGCCTCCTACATGTTTGATAAATTGCTTATATGAAGAAAATAGTACCATTGTAGCATGTTAAGTATAAAATCCTTAATTTTGTGACAAGTAATGCATGTCAAGTGTTTGTTGTAATGCCAAGATGAGTGAAGTATGATACGTTGCATGTACTCCCTATTCATGTGGATCCCTTGTTGAAGAAGTTATGAGACAATAGCAAGCCTCCATATACAATTACATGTTTAAGATTCCCAAGTGCTTGAAGTGATACTTCCTTGATCATGTTGCAAATGATAGTCTATTGTCATGTTGTTAGACAAGAGTTGTCATGTATTATTTACTTATGCTATCGAGTCCTGGGAGTTTTTATACCTGAAAACTTAGCTACTTATCTAGAGCTGAGTCAGTCTTAAGATAATCTCAGTTGTTCTATGATCAGTAGATTTCAGTTAGTGATAGAAGTTAAGAAAACTCAGTAAATCTCAGTATTTAGTCTAATCCAACTTAGTATTCAATCTAATCCAGCTCAATACTCAGTTCAGACCTCAGTAGTATTCTGTATTCAGTTCAAATTTTAGTAAAGCTCTGTAAGTTACAGAACTCAGTTGTATTCATACAGAAAGTAGAATTTAGAGGTATTTCATCAGATAACAGAATTAAGTAAACTATGTCAGATCAGTCAAGTAAGATAATCAGTAACAGATTTAGCTTAGTCTAAGTTTAGTTAACAATCTGTTCAGTGTCTTTCAGTTGGGAGTAGAAACTAGCACCGAACGAGTGCAGGGATGACGACTTCCCTGTTAGAGAGACAGAGTCGTTAGGAGCAATTCCTGAACTCTAGTACTGCTTAGCCAGCTCAGGACCAGGAGTCACCCGTTAGATTAAGGCTTGACTATCATACTGCCTTAGGCTTGACTTCTTATCCAGGGTCACCTGTTAGAGAGGCTTGACCATAGCAGGGGTTTTACTCGTGGCATGATATTGACACCCTTCCAGCTAGGTTTATAGGTTGGAACCCACTAGATCAAATTCGACGAATGTCAGTTAAGTGAGAACTACCACAGTTACAGTTTTAGCTTCAATTCAGTCTCAGTCAAGATCTCAGATAGTTCTTCAGATTTATGATCGTCAGATACGGTCACACAACTCAGTAAGGAACTTAGATAGTTCCACAGATTTAGAGATCACCCACTAGATAGGCTTGATCTCAAACTCAGTCAATTATTATTATTATCCTTATCTGTATTAGAAGATCCAGAGATCACCCAATAGATAGGCCGATAGATATGCCTGATCTTATACTCAGCCCAACATTTCTATTATTAAAAGATTCAGTTATCTTCTATTAGATAGGTTTGATCTCAGATACATTCATTCCTTATCATTATTAGTAGATTCAGAGATCATCTGTTAGAGGGGTTTGATCTCAGATTTAGTCAGTCGATAGTAGCATGTTCAAAACTCAGTTATTAGTAAGACTCAGTTATTCAATCTGCCAGTGCTAGTGAATTCAGATGTCAGTAATAATAAGCTCAGTTGTCAGAAGTTAAAGTGTTCAGAAGTTAGTATTCAGTGTTGCCATGATTTTAACTATGATTTATGCAATCATGCATATATCCTCATTTAGCATATTCAGATTATTCAGTCAGTATTGTTCATACATAAGCCCTTGCATTCAAACTTATCGCATCTAGCATACCAGTATAGTTAAAGTACTGATGTATACTTTCTTGTGCTATGGTGTCTTATACCATAGGTTCAGAAGCGCAAGATCCAGAGCATCCTTAGCAGTCCAGATTCAGTCAGCAGTGGTAGATATAGTAGTAGTTCCTCATCATTCGAGGATGATCCTTATCTTATTATTGCATTAGACTCAGTTTATTTTCAGTAGATGGAGTTAGTTGAGGACATGTCCCATCAACTCCACAGTTCAGACAGTTTAGAGGTTTTTCGGATTGATGTATCAGTATTATGATTTCAGTTTTTGATATTTTAGATATTTTGAACCTTATGGCAAGTTTCCTCTAGTTTTCTGCATTTGTTATATTTTATTATACAGTGCTCCGGTACAGATATTAGTAGAGGGTTAGCTTGTGGTCCTTCCAGATAATGAGCACTGTGTGGCATTCTGGTTATAGAAAATCGGGGTGTTACATTAACTAGACCCTCGAACTATGAGGACTTACCAACTGTCAAAATGTAGGAAATGGTTCCCATGATTTATTGTTCTGCTGGGGATGAACACCAGAACCTACATTATAAAATAAAATAACATATAGACATATATGTGGTCAGTACTTCTAAAATGTGTTGTTTATATGAGGGTGAATGCATAAGTAAAACTGAATCAATGTAAAATCTTAAAATAGACATGCAAAGTGCAAGTAGACTCACCAAGAGACTAAAATAAACTGAGAGTTATAATATCATAAAACATGAATAACTAAGCATAATTGATAAGCTAGGTGAGTTACTGCAATTAGTTTCTAAAAGTTGTCCTTTCTGTGGGAGGTTCTCATAACCGACATAAATCATGTGAGACATTATGGAGTGCAATGTCTGACCCACATTGAGAAGAGTTTTTCTACCCTTTCCATCAGAATAAAACTTGAACTAAACTGGAGGGATCAATAAACTGAGCCCATATTGAGAAAGAGGGACACTCTCAGGCGAGGCCCCTAAATCTTGGGTAGCATGTAGTTTCTGAAAAATTGGATGCGATAAACCCACATTTTTCTCTCGATGCTAAATACTACTCTCAATATATATATATATATGTATATACATATATGTGTGTGTATATATATATGTGTGTGTGTGTATATATATACACACACATACAATATATGCTCATACTGATGGAATTCACCCTTAAAATAAGCATGTGGGTTTGTAAATCTGAAAGTCAATCATGCTTCTGTTAATAACTCATACTCATGAATACTATGTGAATTTCATATCATGTCTAATATCCTCATATCAAAACTAAAATCTGAATTATGTTGTGGTAATATGAAATAGTAAATCTAAACTTCTTACAAAATACGGGGAATCATGATAAATTCATGTGCTCATATGTGTAAGTTGACTAAATCAGACTGAAAAGCATGTATATTCACCATCTCATAGAAATTCATGTAAAAATATTAAAATTCATCTCACGATAACAATCATATGAGTGGAAAAATGAGTAAATATAAATTTTTGTGGTAACTGAACTTTAAATCACATGATAATGTCAAAATTTTAAAAATATAAAAATTGGGTATGAACCATAATTGAAATCTCATAAATTTAATTGCAAAAATCAAAACTTTTGGGCACAAGAATAAAAGGTTATGCTTGCTCAAACCCCACATACCTGAATTTCTTGATTTCTTTGAAGGAAGCTTGAATTTGGAGCCTTGGAAGTTGAACATTTGAAAGAAACCCTACTCTTTTTCTCTGGAGGGTGGAGAGAAGAATGAGCTTTGAAAACTGACTAAGAATGGTCAGATAATGCTTATTGGATGATTTAAGTAGTGGAAAAGTAGTTTGAAGTAAGGAAAAGACAAAAAAGCCCTTAACTAAAATGTGTAAGAAAAGTCTGGGAACAGTCACGATGACTCAGGCTACGACTCTAACCACGAGTCATGGCCTGAAGTTATGACCGAAGGATCGATGCCTGGTTTTCTTTTATGACAATGAGTCCTCATAACGACTCATGATCACTAACAACGAGTCTTCATGATTAATCGTGCTCAGGAGATGAACTTTTGGTATCCTTCTGTTATGACAACGGGTCCGTCCTAACAACTCATTTAGTCACATAAAAGGTCATACCCTGAAGTCGTTGTCAAGGGACTACATTCAAAATTTATTCACTGTCGTGTCAATGAGTCCTCCTGAAGATCCATTATATCTGACAATGAGTCATCGTCATAGTCATTGTGACTGGCAGTTTGACTGCACTTTAGCAATTTTCCTTAACTTTTTACTCCGATCTTGGATTAAGGCGAGACTGGTGGCGTTGGATTGTTAATTCAATTATGTATATCTTGGCGGGTGTAGAGCCCAAAAATTTGGGGTATTAAAATCCCAAAAAAGCCTAACTACAAAGATTAAACCAAACACTTATATTATTTTCAACAAGCACACCACACGTCAAGAAATATGCAGAAAAGTAAAAGAAAATTTTAGTATACCTCCAAATTCTTCAATTTTGTCAACTTTAAATTCAATTGTTGAACCTGACATCAATAAAAATGCATCAAAACTTGATTGCAAGCCCGATACGTACAAGATACACTATTAGTAGTTAGTAATCACTACAGATCTATGTAAATCGAAGTAAAATCGCAAAATGTGCTTATAATCTTACCAAGGATTTTCATTGGGTTCAAAATTCAGAAATGGGTACAATGACCCCTTTTTACCACCCCCTCCTTTAGTTTTTGTCAGGATGTCATGGTATAAAAATGAGGTGACATTTTTTAATTGGCGATTTAAATCCACGTGAAAGCGTATGTTTGCACACACGAGAGATGTTTTTAAACATGAAAAAAAAATGTCAAAGTGCCACACTTGATGGCTATCTAAAGTGTTTAAAATGAACATCTCTTATTTTAGGTGCCAAAATAAAAGAGCATGCCAAATTTAGATGTATGTCGATGTATTTGGCCTTGGTTGATTGAACAATATAATTCGAATAGTTGGCCACTTGCTTGAATTTATTTCTATTGCTGGTAATCTGGTATGATAAACTTAGGCTTGTTTGTTCTTTTGCAGCATAGAAAACTCACATGCATGTTCACTATTAATCCAAAGTTTTCACCCATTAATTAGCTACCTAATATTCTGTAGGGGTCATAGGTAGAGCCTTCTGCCAGAATAAAATCACTTGTGTACTTAGGGTCGTTTGGTTGGAAACAAGTTATGTTGAGATTAGTTATGTTGGGATTAATTATATTGGAATTAGTTGTCCTGAGATTAGTTATTCTGCTTTTATTTTTTAGTGATTGTTTAGTTTGTGGTACTAAAAATAATATGCATTACATCCTTTTAAAGAATAGATAGTTTGTTTACAAAAATACCCTTCACCATGTTTAACTTAATTATTTTCTTTCATATTAAATACAAAAGAAACTAAAAAGTTACTATTTTTTTTTAACTTTACTAGATTCTTTTTCCTAAAAATTACATGTTAAGAAATTTGTATTGATATTTCTTAAACGTGTATGAAGCTTTAATATTTCATATTAAATTACTCATTTTGTCCAAAATTCTATAAAATGTTGATAATCCCATTTTTTGTTAAAAAATTCATTGTCAAAAAATGTAAAAAAAATTACTCTCATTTTTCATTATTTAGTATCATTAATATTTGGGGAGTTAAAATTATATTTTTTTAAAAAAAAATTTTCAAACATTTTTAGCTATATATACAAAATAATTTTTTATTTAATAACTAAGCATGTACTAAGTTGGAAAGGGAACGTCAAGATACTTTAATTACTTGTCTATGATAAATTTGTTAGGAAAAATAAAAATTTGAAGTAAGATTAATAAAGATTTCTACAAAATAGAAGAACAATAAACCCTTGGATCAATTTTGAATTTGATTGTATAAATAGTTTTTATGATGTCACTATCATTTTTTCATGACTCGTCACTTTTGTAGTATTTAGTAAGCTCATATAATTGTTTAAATTTATCAAAATGAATAAAAATTTGTAGAGTGATTAAGATTTAAATTAAAGATAATATTAACAAAAGATATTTGATGTGAGGACTACCAAAATCTCACATTCTCTCTTATACTAGATATTGTTGTCCGTGCTAAGCACGGGCCCAACATAAATCTCAAGATGCTTTAGAGAAATCACTATGAATGGACACACTAAAATTGAGGATAACCAATTACACATACTTATAATTCCACTAAACCATTTAACAAATTGTTGTTTTTTGCACAAATATAGGGGGAAAATGTGATCTACTGCAAGTCAAATAATATTCATCAATACAACAACAAATCTAGGAACATTCTCAGGAATGTTCACAATCAGTATTTCATCTCTTGGATCTCACCAACTCCTCTTGGTAATTTCATTAACGAATAATTGATGTATTCAAATCTTGACCTGCAATAACGAAGAAGAAAATTTAGAGACAAAAGAAAGTTGTCTAATGAAATATGAAGAAAGAGGAATTCAAGTCAAGATCGTCCTTGATGATATCCACTCATAAAATGAATGAAATACTATTATTTATAAGTAGAAAAATGGAGGAACGCCACTGTGTGCCTCATGCGCAAAGTGTAGTTTAAAGTATCGACACGATAGCTTGAATATCAAAAGTCATAAGTAATAAATAGAATTTTTTTGGACTGTCATATTTCTTGGAGATAGTTTCATAGTTTTAATTTAGGCAGAAACGGGATTATCGACGCTAAGGGACCAAGAATCAGTTTAACTGCTAAATATGATGGCAATACATAGAAAATAAAGAATTCAAAATTTCAAAATAAGGTGTGATACAATGTCCATGTCTAAAATATTTTTTCACATTAACACAAGTAGATTGAAACATCTTCCAAATTTCATCTATTCCGAATAGAATGTAGGCTTTCATTAGATATTCATAGAAAGAATCCACCCCTAAAAGACAACAAACAAAATAAAATAAAATACCATATTGCATTGTTATGAAGAGAAATAGACAATGAACGAAGGGTAAGGACATTATTTATTTAGGCAAATGACAACCATGAAATCAGACGACATCTAGACAAAGTATGTGTTATTAATCAAGAAAAAAAGTTTTGAGAAGTCTCCTAAAAGTGCTTTATCTACACAAATATACCAGCTTCAATTCTAGAAGAATATTTAATCCAGTCTCCAGCTGCTACATCTAGAGCAATTTCAAGACAATTTAGCAAACTCTGCATGCTCCATAACTTAGAAGAGCACATAAAGATGTCGTCTCAAATCTTGTATCACCAGTTAAAAGTTATAATGCACCCATTTGATGGATTAAAGAACCTGAATACATGAAAAAAATAATCCACATAATATTATGATAAGACTTCGTGGAACCTGTGCTTTTGCTAGCCGAGTCCTTTCTCTTTTGCTTCTTACCCTTATAACATAAAAAAGAACACAAAAATTTACAAGTTCATAATAATAGACCAAATACTTATACGCAAAGAAATTTAAAGACAAAAGGCAACTCCTCAAGACTCAAAGCACAGGAAGGAGCTTAGTAAATTCAACTACATACTTGTTCCTTATTAGCTACCAACAAAAGCATCCCTTTGCATAACATAACTTCTTTGCAAAAGTTTTGCTCACTGAAATATTGAGCGCATCACAAAAATCCAGCATCTTTTCTTTAACACACTCGTAAAGCTTCTATTTGATTTTCCCCATTGTTTTTCCTACTTGACAGAATATAGTAGGCAAAAGAAAATACGATTACGCTTTCAAGTAAGGGATTATTCAGGATCTTGACTACAAGAAAGTATAAGATGATTGGATCACCACAGAAAGGAGATAGAAGAAAGATACCTCATTTTCGACCCAAATGAATCTCGAAAACTATCATATGTTTTTCTTCAAACTATGTACCTGAAAAGTTACAATAGAATTCAACTATTATAAAGTAAATTTTAGCATCGGAATCACAATGGATTAGCAACTTTTTGATAAGATTAACACTGTAAATAAACATGAAGAAGTCTTACTTGCACCCGGTGTAACCAAATGCATGACACATAATATTTTTTTACATTCATTTTTTTTCATGGGTAAGTTAAGAAATATCTAAAGATTCGTGATCAAGGAGAAAAAGGTATAAAGAAAAATGATATGAATGCTAAACCATAACCCATAAAAAGGGTGTTAAATCATAACCCATAAAAAGGGTGTTAAATCATAACCCAAAAAATTAATTTTTGTTAAATTATTCAACATCAGATATAAAATAACTTTTAAAATCATTTAATTTTGGCTCCGTGAGTTCAATAAAATCGTGCACGCAGCAGATGCAGATAAATTTTTTACAACAAGAATCACTCTTTCCACTCCTGTTAATTATAAAACATAATTCTTGAAAAATAAATGATTAAAAATAGTATAAGAAAAAGGAGAGGCTGCGGCAGAAAAATATTATTGATCCAGCGATTGTACTTCAAATTTCTCGATTTCACTTATTGAACTGTCAAGACATGTAATACTTCTTGAGTGCATGAACATAATTATGTTAGTATAAAACTCGCATTAAAAATTTGATGTACTAACTACAAGTGAGCAAGAAACCAAAAGAAAAATTCCTTTTCAAACTTACAGGGATTCTAAGAGGCTAAGTACAATTTGTATAGAGTGAGAATCTAAGAATAAGTATTAATTCTGCTTTATCTACAAATTCCTCTTTACATAAAAAACCAAACAGTCACCCACTAAATCACGACAATCCCGCTCACTGCTAAAAACTTGGAGCCACCTTGACTGCAGGTGATATTTTGTGGATCCACCCTGTAATTACATCAAAATACATGAACATTTAGCATAACATCTGAAAGCAAATACTGTACATATTTTAGATGATCAGCAATATAGAATAAGTATCATACTTTTGATTTATTTGAAAGGTAAAACAAACAGAACATAGAATGAGCAATAAATATCTCATTGCCAAAACTTAGAATAAAAGATAAAATTTGGATTCATAAAAAATCAAAAAGTGAAATGCAGTAACAGAACATAGAATTCAGCAACAAATGTTTCATTGCTAAAATAAAAAAGAATATAAGATAAAATTTGAACTCATGAAAAATGAAAATGCGTAATGAAGTTACAGAAGAAAAAGTAGGAGTAATACTCACTTGTCCAAGCAAAGAAGCAATACAAGAAACAATATGTACAAGCGGTCCTTCTTTGCCAAGAGTAAGTCCTCCTCCCACTGAACCTATGCTTCCAAAAATTTAAAAGACCGAGTAAGAATAACAATAAATTATCTTATTTAGAGTGACAGAGAATCCATAACAGAGCTAGTTGTGCTATCATACCTTTCCAATTAGGGTTCTGAAAAAAAGGATATCATGTGTGTCAGTTCCTACACATATCGACCATAAGTACATTTATCTTATAACTCTAATAAAATTAATGTACAAGTAGCTGATTAACCCCAGAAATATAGTAAAATACAGAAAGGTTCTTTAGTGAATGGTAACACTGATAAGGTGTGTATTAGGTACAAAATCATAAAGAAATATGATGTCGTATATTTAATAAATTAAATCACAATATCAGGCATCAAAGAATAACCAGAAATTGATTGAGATAAAAAATAATGTATTCACTTACAAAATAAATCTGAATAAAATGTGAAGCATTTGGAATGTCAATACCATATGCTGCAGCATTCGTGGACACAAAAACACCACCTTCATGCTAAAAATCAAGCAAATTCTTTGTGTGCTCCTCCAGAGAGCTATCACTATGATAGCAGAAATATTTAAGCCCAGCTCTCCACAATATCAGACATCAAAGAACAACCAGAACATAACAGAAAAACATCCATTGTGAATTCTAAAAATACCAAAAATAACTCACTCACCAATTCCAATTGGACACCTTAATATATTAGTACGGATGAAATAGCGAGAACATAATTGTATTCGAATTTTTCAAATTCTACCATCCTAAACAAACATACAGTTTGAAAGAGTGAGATTCAACTGAGAGTAATTTTCACTAATGTAGAGACAATATTGTAATAACTAAGAAATATTTATGTCACAAAGCTTTGCTAATTCCTCTTTTTTTTTTGAATCCTGAATTTTGTTAAACATTAACGTTCATCATCTTTTTGTTGTAAATGTATATGTGCCTTTTGGTGCTTGTGATATATGAGTGTAACAACTAACATGTTGATCCACTTCATGAAAATTCATGGAGACCAAACATCTTACCTAGAGAAGACACTGCAAATGATAACTTCTGAAAATTACTGTCCCCAGGATATTTACCCTATCCTACCCACTAAAACATTCTTCTTAGAAACCACTCTCAAGCATAAAGTTTCTGCTTCTCTGTCACACTCTCCTCTACCCCCACTAACCATAGAGCAGTTCATCCACTGATAAGAGCTATTTATAATAAAAAGATACAATATTTTAATTGAAGCTTTTTTTTAAACTTGAAAATTTTTAACCGACAACATGCGACATGATAAACCTATATCTTATGTAGATATAACAATTTATCAAATACTTCTTAGGTTGATTATGGGATTAACCAGTGCAATAAACAATATTTTTAAAATCTAATTGACACTTCCTGATACTACTTTTCAATTCTGAACAACTTAAATTAAATACAACAAAATCTAAAATTCAATGCCATTACTTTCTTATGGTAAAGTTCACATACAAACACACACACATACACCCACAATATAATTGGATCCAAATGCTAATAGATGATCAAAACCAACAACACTGATTAAAAAACAACACCACTTCAATGTCATAACTTTTTTATGCTAAAGTTCTCTCTCTCTCACATACACATACAACACGATTTGATCCACGCACTAAGAGGTGACCAAAATCAATAGAATTAATTAAAAATCAACAACGTTCAATGTAGAAAGCTCAATTATCAATCCAAGTGAAACTCATAAAATAAAATTACAAGCAAAAGAAGAAAAATAGCATGATTTAATCCAGCAGATACAGAAGTGATAAAAACCTACAACATATCAATTTACTAAAGCCAATTCAGTTACCAATCTAAACCAATATGTAAAATACACACACACAACCCAAAAAAAGAAGCCCTTGTTTCAACCTTTTCATTATCTTATGGATTCAGATTCAATTTGAGCTAAATTGTATCAAATCAAAATCGATATCGCAAAAAACTAACTTCTATAAAAAGTCAAACCATAAAACTAACTTTTGATTTTAATTTTATTAATGTTGTTTCCTTTTATATTAGCTATACAAAGGAAAAAAACTTGCATGAAAAATGGTTATACCTATAAGAAATAATGTAAACTCGTTGTTCATCATTTTCAGAAGATTTGATCTGCTGTTGCTGTTGAGAAAAATTTGAGGAATCCTCTAATGGATTATCTATTTGAATAGAAGAGACGCCAAAATTCTACAGTAACGCCTGTGCTTTTTCTTAGCTTGAAAATCCTCTCAAGGATGTTAGAAATTTCTTTGAAATAAGAATTCATTTTTATACATATGGTATTTCCATAATTTTCACTTTCTATCACGTGGAAAATTTAATGAGCTTTCTATCGATATATAATTTGCCTAAATTCGACACCCGGGCGAAGAGTTAGGTCTTTTTTAGTGAGACACCGTTTGACCTGAGCTTTCAGTGCGTCGCGGAGATAGCTCAAATGGTAATTGTCAACTTTCATTATTACTCCGCAATACTAGCGCGTCACACCAAACTTCTAGGTTGTAGACAAGGTGGCAACGTGATTGCTCCACGTCGCGCTACTGTGTAGTTTTCCAATTGTTAATTTCCAGTGACACGATGCGATAACACTGCATCATTCCAAGGGCCCAATTCAGAAAATTTTACTGAAAATTTAATTATGTGTCCAGGGTTAAAAGGGTCAATTTGCCCCTATATAAGTCTCTAAACACGGGATTTAGCCCTTATTTATCCAAAATATTGATATTTTTCTCAAATACTCTCAAGAACTCAAGCTAGGGTTTTTATAGAAGGTCCAATTTCAGGAAGGTTTTACCACCAGTCTTCACGAAATCACGATCTAAGGTATGCATAGTGTTTATTCATGGACTCCTTTTGTCCATGAAGTCCAAGAATCCTTTTTATCTACAAGTTATGGATTTTCTTCGTGTTTTCATGCTTTGTATGTTCTCTTTCATGTTGATAAATGAGGAATTGATTTCTATTCTATGATTTGATGATAAATTCTATGTGGGTTGATTAGTATAGATAAAGATTTACGAAATCTCATGACTAAAACCTTGTATGATGGAATTGGAATTGAAGCATGATGTTTAATTATTGTATAATGTGCTTTACATGTACTATGCCTATAATATGTTTGATTAAATGCCTAGATGAAGGAAAATTGTCTAACTAGCATGATATCATGAAATCTCCATGTATGTACAAGTTTATGCCTATTACATGTTTGATGAAAGGCTTCTATGAATGTAGTATGTATTATGATGTTAGTCAAGTCTTCAAGTAAATCATGCTATGTAGTATCGTGTTTTTCACGATACTCTCAGTCAAGCTATGAACTCTTAGAATTCAGATAGTCTTATGACTCAGGAAAAATCTCCATGATCTAATAACTCAGTCAGTTGTCAGATATCAGTAGTATTCTATTAGCCAAGGAAATTCAATAACTCAGTCCATTCAGTTTAGTAAATCATATTCAATATCCATTCAGATGGGAGTAGGAATTAGCACCGAGTGAACCCAAGGATGGGGACTCACCTGTTATATGAGGGTGTGATTTCTAGAAGCAATCTTTGCATTCCAGAAATATGTAGCCAGCATAGGTTGAGACATCATAGCCTGCTATATGAGGGTGGATGCGGTCGCTTAACCTGTTATGTGAGGGTTTCCACCCTTCTTGGTAGAATTACCTATTATATGAGGGTTACTCATATATTGTCCTTACCAGTGGTGCGGTACTGACACCCTTCTAATCAGGGCATAGATTGGACCCCAGCTCAGCTATCATATAAACTATGGGGCATGTCTGTTAGATAATACGTCCCACAGTTTCATGTTACAGAATCAGGACTGTCAGAAATAGTCAATTAGTCTCAGTAATAGAACTCAAATAGTTCTTCAGATTTTAGGACTGTCAGATACAGTCAACTCAGATATAGTATGGAACTCAGATAGTTTCATCAGATTTAGGACTGTCAGCTACAGTCACCCACGTTTTTAGTTATACTAAGATACAGTCACCCATGTTATTAATATTATTCAAATATAGTCCTTTATGTTATCAGTTATATCAATTACTAGCATATCACGTTATCAGTATACAGACTCAGAAATCATGAAATCACGTTGTCAGTTACAATTACGTATTTATGCATGTATTCCTATATTTATGTTAGACAGCCAGTTAGCATTATTCATGCATGTGAACCATTGCATATAGCCTACCTCACATATATACTTGGTATATATGTACTGACGTATTTACGCTATGGTGCTTTGTTTTTATGTTACACCATATGTTCAGAGACACGAGTTCCATATTAGCAGTAGATTCCAGTTTCAGCAGTTAGAGTAGAAGTGAGTCCTCATCCTTCGAGGACATAATGATTTTCTAGTATCTCATTAATTAGATTATTAGTTGGAGTTAGTTAGGGACATGTCCCACCAACTCCTTATTCAAATTCTTCAGACAGCAGAGGCTTTCAGACTAGATGCAGATTAGATACAGATTATCATATTTTAGACTTTAGTTTTATTTTGGGTATTCTATTACCCCGAATAGATGTTATATCATTCAGTTATGTTTCATGATCGAACCTTATGGACTTTCAGTGTGTTTTTCTGCATTATTAAGTTATCTTATGCAGTATACAGGTACAGATATCAGTCATGGGTTAGCTTGTGGTCCCTCGGGGTCATGAGCACCGTGTAGCATTCCGATTCAGCAAATCAGGTCATTACAAACTTGGTATCAGAGTCTAAGGTTCAATAGAATCCTAGCAAGTCTGAAAGCCGCATCTAGTAGAGTCTTGGACATGGGTGTGTTTCGTACCATATTTATGTGCAAAAGGCTATGAGATGTTTTAAGAATAGTTTCCCCTCTTTTAGTATTCATGTCATTCCAGTGAGCATAATCATAAGTCAGTCTCTCAGTCTAATTCGTTTCTTCTCTTTATTTCAGAATATGCCTCCTAAGAGAAGAAATCAGTTAGCCCCTCAGCCCAAAGAACCTTTGGGCAATCATGTTTTTCATGTAGAGTTCAGGACTGCATTTACCATTCTTGCTCAATCATTCACTGCTCATAATGAACGGCCAACCTTAATCATTTAGGACTTCACCTGAATGAATCCTTCAACCTTCCTTGGGTCTAAGGTAGATGAAGACCCTCAGGAATTCATTTACCAAGTTCAGAAAATGACAGATGCCATGGGGGTGATTACTGTTGAGAGTGCTGACCTAGATGCATACAAGTTGCAGGATGTCGCTCATGCTTGGTTCAAATAGTGGAAGTCCAAATGATTAGATGATGCAGGTCCTATAGAGTGGGAGGAGTTTGTCACTGTATTCTTAGAAAGATTCTTTCCCCAAGAGCTGAAAGAAGCCAAGGTGCTCGAGTTCATCAACCTCAGGTAGGGTAATATGACTATGAAAGTGTATTCTTTTAAGTTTACTCAATTAGCCAGGTATGCACCTCATGTGATTTTAGAAAGCAAATCCAAGATAAGTAAGTTCGCTTTAGGGGGTGAACTATA
The DNA here is from genome assembly GCA_030864225.1 of Capsicum baccatum var. pendulum. NCBI lineage: Eukaryota > Viridiplantae > Streptophyta > Magnoliopsida > Solanales > Solanaceae > Capsicum > Capsicum baccatum. The sequence goes on from CM061557.1 coordinate 52,765,353, forward strand.
GTGTGGTTAATGAGTGCAGATCTGCCATGCTGAACAATGACATGAACTTAGCTAGACTTATGACCCATGCTCAGTAGATATAAAAGTATAAAATTAAGCAGAGGAAAAAACAGAATAAGAAAGCTTGGATAAGTAGCTTCAATTTTAGTCAGCCTAAATCAAAAGGAGAAAACCATTCTCAGTTTTGTCCTAAGTCATCAGTTCCAGCTCCCTCTACAACCAATGCTCTAGTTCCCAAGTTCAGAGAGGGTAACAAATATAGAGCTCTAGGCTCTAAGACCTAGGCCAGTATTAGTAGTGCCCACACATATCCTCTTTGCCAGACTTATGGTAAGCACCATTAGGGTGTGTGTAAAGCAGGTAGTGGAATTTATTTTAGCTTTGGCAAGCCAGACCATAGAGTTAGAGACTGTCTGCAGCCAGGTCCTTAGGGTCAATAGAATCACTCCTCAGCTCAGTCCGGTCGCCCAAATCAACAGGGTGCCACTTCTAGTGCTACTAGCGGGCAACGACCAAATTATCTATATGCTCTTCAGGCTCGACAAGATCAAAAAAGTTCTCCTGATGTAGTTATTGGTACGTTACAGATCTTTCATGTGCATGTTTATGATTTGCTTGATCCAGGAGCTTCCTTGTCTTTTGTTGCTCCTTATATAGCAGGAGATTTTGGAATAAGTCCTAAAATTCTAGCAGAGCCCTTCTCAGTCCCTACCCCAATGGGTAAAATCATCATATCTCGACAGGTATACAGGAACTGCCCGGTTATGATATTTCAAAAGGTCACTTCAGTAGACTTAGTTGAAATAGAGATGACTAATTTTGATGTCATTATCGGCATGGATTGGCTTCATTCCTGCTATGCCATAGTCGGCTGAAAAAATAGAATAGTTCAATTTCAGTTCCCGAATGAACCCGTCCTAGAGTGGAAGGGTAGTGTATCCACTTTTAGGGGTCAACTTGTTTTCTACCGTCAAAAAAGGAAAATGATATCTAAGGGATGTGTTTATCATCTAGTTCATATTAGAGATTCTATTTTCGAGACTCCTAGTCTTGAATCAGTTCCAATTGTAAGTGAATATTCAAATGTATTTCCCAAAGATATTCCAGGAATTCCTCCCGAAAGGGAAATAGACTTCGGTAGTAATCTTCTTTCAGACACTCAGCCTATCTCTATTTCTCCATACAAAATGGCACCAGCAGAACACAAGAAACTGAAAGAATAATTGAAAGATCTCTTAGATAAGGGCATCAGACCCAGTATTTCCCTGTGGAGCGCACCAGTCTTATTCATGCATAAGAAAGATGGTTCACTCAGAATATGTACAGATTACCATCAACTCAATAAAGTCACGGTCAAGAATAAGTATCCTCTTCCTAGAATCGATGACTTGTTTGACCAACTTTAGGTTCCAGTTATTTCTCTAAGATAGACCTCAGATTCGGCTATCATCAGCTCAGAGTTAGAGAATGTGACATTCCAAAGACAAATTTCCATACGTGGTATGGTCACTTCGAATTTCTAGTCATGTCATTTGGTCTTACCAACGCCCCAGCCGCTTTCATGGACTTGATGAACTGTGTGTTCAAGCTGTACTTGGACATGTTTATTATAGTCTTCATAGATAATATTCTGGTCTAGTCACACACTGAGCGCGATTATGCAAATCATCTCAGAATAGTATCTAAACTTTAAAAAATCATCAGTTATTCACCAAATTCAGTAAGTGTAAATTTTGACTAAGATCAGTAGCATTCCTTGGCCATATTATTTCCGGTGATGGCATTAGAGTAGATCCTCAAAAGATCGAAGTGGTAAGAAACTGGCCTCGCCCTATCTCTCCATCAGACATTAGAAGTTTCTTGGGTCTGGCTGGCTATTACAGATGATTTGTTGAGGGATTTTTTCTATTGCATCCCCTATGTACAGATTGACTGAGAAGAAAGTCAAGTTTCAGTGGTCAGATCCATGCAAGAAGAGTTTTTTAGAATTAAAGACTCAACTTAGCTCAGCTCCAGTTCTAGCATTACCAAACAGTTCAGACGGTTTCTTAATATATTGTGATGCATCTAGAGTGGGTTTAGGTTGTGTCCTCATGCAGCATGGTAACGTCATAGCCTACGCCTCCAGACAGCTTAAACCCTAGGAGAAGAATTATCCTACTAATGACCTTGAGTTAGCAGCCGTAGTATTTACCTTAAAAATTTAGAGGCATTATCTCTATGGAGTTCATGTAGACGTTTTCATAGATCATAAGAGCCTTCAGTATGTCTTTTTTTAAAAGGATCTCAAGCTTCGTCAGAGAAGGTGGTTAGAGCTCTTAAAAGATTATGACATGAGTGTCCTCTATCATCTAGGCAAGGCCAACGTAGTGGCCGATACTCTCAGTAGACTATCCATGGGTAGTATTTCTCATGTTGATGATAGTAAGAAGAAGTTAGTCCAAGAAGTCCACCAGCTTACCAGAAAAACGTTCACTTAGTTTACTCTTCAGAGGGTGGTGTATGTGTTCATAGTAGTTCAAAATCATCTTTAGTTTCCGAGGTGAAAGAAAAGCAAGATAAGGATCCTAGCCTTGTCAAGCTAAAATAGTAAGTTCAGAATAAAAAAATAGAGGTTTTCTCCCAAGGGGGAGATGACGTCCTTCATTATCAGGGTTTTCTCTATGTTCCAGGCGTAGATGACTTAAGGCAGCAAATTCTTGCAAAAGCCCATGGCGCGCACTACTCTATTCATCTAGGGGACACTAAGATGTATCGTGACTTGTGGGAGATCTATTGATGAAGTGGGATGAAGAAAGATATTTCAAAATTTGTGGGTAAGTGCTCTACATATCAGCAACTTACGATAGAGCATCAGAAGCCTAGTGGTCCTATGCATGAGTTCAGTATTCCTAATTAGAATTGGGAAGTTGTAACAAGGACTTCGTGATGGGTTTACCTCAAACTCGTCGTCAACATGATTCAGTCTGGGTCATTGTAGATAGAATCACTAAATCATCTCTTTTTCTTCCAGTTCATACCTCTTATTCAGCCGAGGATTATGTCAAGCTCTACATCAAGGAGTTGGTCATATCACACGGTGTTCCATTGTCTATTATCTCAGACAGAGGTACCCAGTTTACCTCTTATTTTTGGAAATCAATCAAAAAGGGACTTGGTACCCAAGTTTATCTCAGTACAACCTTTCATCCTCAAACAGATGGTCAAGCAGAAAGGACCATTCAGACTTTGGAAGATATGCTAAGGGCATGTATAATTGATTTCAAGGGTAGTTGGGATGACCACTTGCCTTTGATTGAGTTTGCAAACCACAATAGTTATTATTCTAATATTTAGATAATCCATTCGAAGCTCTCTATGGTAGGATATGTAGATCTCCAATCGGTTGGTTTGAAGTTAGTGAGTCCTCAGTCATAGGTCCTTACTTAGTATTCGACGCCTTAGAGAAAGTTTAGTTAATTAGAGAAAGACTTCGGGCTGCTCAAAGCTGACAGAAGTCTTATGCAGATGTTCGTAGAAAGGATCTCGAGTTTGAGATTAGTGATCATGTCTATCTAAATATCTCTCCTATGAAGGGAGTAAAGAGATTCGGTAAGAAGGACAAGCTCAATTTCCAATATATCGATCCCTTCAAGATTCTCAGTCGTTTCAACAAGGTAGCTTATGAGCTCAAATTGCCTTCAGATCTAGCCTCAGTTCATCCAGTCTTCCATGTCTCTTTGCTCAAGAAGTGTATAGGTGACCCATCAATCATAGTCCCTATTCAGAGCATAGATGTTAAAAATAGCCACTCTTATGAAGAGATTCCAGTTGAAATCTTAGACTATCAGACCCGTAGATTGAGGAACAAAGAAGTCCCTCTGGTTAAAGTTCTTTGGCTAAATCAGTCTGTTGAGGGAGCTACTTGGGAAACAAAAGCAAATATGCGTACCAAGTATCCTCACCTCTTCCCCGCTAACTCAGATCAAGCTCAAGGTAATAGTTCTCCTTAATCTTACTCAGTTTCATGATTTGTGTGCATCACTAACTTAGTATTCAATGTCATTTTCATGTTCCCATGATAAACTTGGTATCAAGTACCACCGCATATTCAGTCATGCATTTATGTATCAAATCAGTTATATAGTTATACATCAGACATGCATTCTCATTGTGAGAAAATATAGTTCGTCAGAACTTTCAGTTATGCATTTATGAATCAGTTATGCATGCATCAGATATGCTTGTTCAGTATATGATGTTAAGCTTGTTAGCCACGTCCGTCATGAGATCATATTCCATTTATTCATGTTCATTTCATTGTTTCCCCTCTCAGTCACTCTTATTCGAGGATGAATGTTCTCAAGGTGAAGATACCATAATGCCCGTGCCTTTTCTTATCTTGAAAATACTCTCAAGGATGTTAGAATTTGATTTGAAATAAGACTTCATTAATAAGATTTTGATTGATATATAATTCACCCAAATTTAACACCCGGGCAAAAAGTTAGGTCCTTTTAGTAAGATAGTGTTTGACCTGAGCCTTCAGCGCATCGCTGATATGCCTAAATTACAACTCTCGTTAAAAATTTCAAGCGGTCGCTGTCAAAAATAGAACCCAACTAGGTTGGGCGTCGAATCCCATAGGGAATACTCTGCTCACTAAGTATTGTAATCGTTACTGGCCTGTTGATCAGAGGTTCCTGAATAAGGTTTTTTTTTTGGTTTTTAACTTATAAAATAATTAATTGTAACTAGAGTATTCTAACAAATGATTCTCTTTTTAATTCATAAATTTATGAGAATAAACAAACCAGGGCTATGGTCACCAAAATACTAGCACAATTCGGGTTGTGAATCACTTATGAGTTCCATTTAGCAAATTCAATTGCAAGAATGGTTGAGACCTATTCTTTATCCCTTTGTTTATCAACCTAAGTGGATAGATTATCCTCTAATTCTCTCGAACTCAAAGGATGCATTGTTCTTTCAACCAAATTTCTCATGTAAGCTAATCATGTTAGGGCATTTGCCATTACTCTAAAGGTTAAGGCTCTTAGAATTCATGTAAACACTTTCTTTTCCCAACAAATACTTTCCTTTCAGACAAGTGATGTTCTTGGGCTCACTTTTCAAGTCTGCAACCAAGAAAAGTGTTAAATTGAAGAAAGGTTTATACAATATCATTCAGTCGTGGAATTCAATTTGATTCACAACCCATAGATGCTTTTCACATTAAGGATCCCATAACCCTAGTTATGGGATCTTTGCCACAAAACTCCATAGAAGAAGGAGAAATTATTCTTGTATTATTCATAAATAGATTTAGAATTCACTTACAAAGAATCCTAAGAATCAGTTCTAGAATCTTCAATAAACAATATTCAATGATAAAACTTCTCCAAGATCTCTATCAATCCCCAAAAGTACTAGGTTACAGAGAGTCTCAATAGAAGATAAAACTTGTAAAAGATAAAATTTAAAAGTAGAAAAGTCGTGTGCAAGTTGACGGTCCATATGATGGTTCGTCATAATGTTGACGGTCCACCATATAGTTCATCACTTATTTCTTCCAAATCACAGCTTCTGGATAAGTCCTGACGGTGACACTGGTGGTCTGTCACAAGATTGATGGTCCACCATGTTGATCGTCACTAAGTCCTTCTGAGAGGTGGTTTCTGGATAAGGATTGATAATGACACTGGTGGTCCATCGCAAGGTTGATGGTCCACCATGTTGATCGTCACTAAGTCCTTCTGAGAGGTGGTTTCTGGATAAGGATTGACGGTGACACTGGTGGTCCATCGCAAGACTGATGGTCCACCATGTTGATCGTCACTAAGTCCTTTAGGATGCCATGTTCTGGTTTGTCTTGACGGTCCACCTGGTGGTCCGTCGTAAGACAGTTGGTCCACCGTTTTGACCATCAAACTCTCTTTTCTGCTACTTTTTCCAGTTTTCTTCTGTGGTTATCTCCTTTCACTGAAAGCACTAAAAAACTTTATTAAATAACACTTTGGTTCGAAAACATACAATTTTCCTAAGTAAATGATGCTAACTATTCTGTAAGATACCGGAACATCAACACCATCAGCTTAAGATAATTGCTTGTCCTTAAGCAACTCAGCAGATAATTGCACACATGAACAATAAAATGACACAACCAACCATTGAAATATTTTGATACAACTATTCACTCATCAGTTCAATCACATGCATTTAACACCTCAGGATTCACACCTAGCATTGATCATAGTTCATCCCACAAGCATGAATGTTACATTCTATAGAAAACAACAAAGTTCAGTAAAACTTCGGTTTCCCTCACAATAATGAAATCCACCATTCATTTTATGATGTGGACACAGTCGAACTCTCATACTTACAAAGAAGTTACAATCATATTCTAAGTACCCATAGGCTTTCCCTAGCCATACGACACTTTCTCAAGGTTGACTCACTAGGATCAAACAGGTCTTTTCAAGGCTTACAATAAGGTTTCGAGTTAGGTAGGGTATGCTCTTAATGTTTCTTAATACTCTTTTCAGCTCTTAATACTTACAAAAAAGTTGCTACCTAATGTTTCTTGACACCATATTTTGCCAACACGGATTTGAATAGCTTGTTGCAAAAGTGAGATCCTCCGTCGCTTATGATAGTACGTAGTACTCCAAAGCAGGAGAAGATATTCTTCTTCAAGAATGATACAACACGCTTTCCCTCATTGTCAGCCAACGCTACTGCTTCAACCCATTTTGAAACATAATCTACAGCGACTAGGATGTATTTCATTCTGAACGAATTTATGAATGGACCCATGAAATCAATACCCCATACATCAAAGAGCTCGACTTCAAGAATTTTTGACATGGGCATCTCATGGTGTTTTGAAATCGCACCTTGTCTCTGACATTGGTCGCATCTTCTCACAAATTCGTAGGAATCTCTAAATATCGATGGCCAATAATATCCACTTTGCAATACCTTTCTTGCTGTCCGATTATCTGCGTGATGTCCTCCAACTTGGGAAGTGTGACATGCTTCCAATATATTAGGCACCTCTACATGGGATATGCATCGCCGGATAACACCATCCGTGCATCGTCGAAACAAATATGGCTCATCCCAAAAGTAGTGTTTTACATCATGCATAAACTTTCTCTTTTGATGGAAAGATAAATTTGTAGGTATGACATTACTTAACACAAAATTTGCAACGTCGGCATACTATGGTAACTTTTCCATTATCGTGGCTAGATCTCCTCGTCAGGGAATGCATCATCAATTTCGATTTCAGGCTGCGCCATATGCTTGTTCTCAAGTCTAGATAGATGGTCAGCCACTTGGTTCTCGCAACCCCTTCTATCTTTTACCTCGAAATCAAATTCTTGCAGCAACAATACCCATCGAACTAGCCTCGGCTTTGCGTCCTTCTTCGTTATTAGGTATCTCAGGCCTGCATGGTCTGTATGAACGATCACTTTGGTTCCCAACAAGTAAGCACGAAACTTCTCAAAAGCATACACAACCGCTAGGAGCTCTTGTTCTGTGACAGTATAGTTCTTTTGGGCTTCGTTCAGGACCTTGCTCGCATAATAGATAGGATGAAATAACTTTTCCCTTCTCTAGCCAAGTACAACGCCCAAAGCTACCCCGTTGGCGTCACACATGACTTCAAACGGTAGGGACCAATCTAGAGCTACCATGATAGGAGCTTCAATTAGCTTCCCTTTGAGGCATTCGAATGCCTTCAAACAATCTTCATTGAAGTCAAACTTTGCATCTTTCTCCAGAAGTTTGCATAATGGACTAGCCACTTGGGAGAAGTCTTTGATGAACCGCCGATAGAAACCTGCATGCCCCGAAGAAACTACGAACTCCCTTTATGGAAAGTGCAGGTGGTAGCTTCTCGATGACTTCAATTTTAGGTCGATCAACCTCAATTCCTTTTTCAGAGATTTTGTGCCCAAGAACGATGCCTTCCTTAACCATAAAGTGGCACTTCTCCCAATTCAGCACCAGGTTGAATTCTACACATCTTTGCAATGCCATACTCAGGTTTGCCAAACACAATTCAAATGACTCGCCCATAACTGAAAAATCGTCCATGAATACTTCCAAAGTATATTCAACCATATCAGAAAAGATGGACATCAAACAACGCTGAAGGTGGCTGGTGCATTACATTGCCCGAATGGCATACGTTTAAAGGCAAACATACCATATGGGCATGTGAACGTTGTCTTCTCTTGGTCTTCGGGGGTAATACAAATCTGATTATATCCAGAATAACCGTCTAAGAAACAAAACCAGCCTTTTCCCGCTAATCGATCAAGCATTTGGTCCATGAATGGCATTGGAATGTGATCTTTGAGCGTCCATGAATTCAGCTTTCGTTAGTCCATGCATACTCTCCATACAGTGACGGGTCTGAGTGGAATAAGATCATTCTTCTCATTCGGTACTACCGTCATGCCTCCTTTCTTGGGAACACATTGTACCGGGCTTACCCATGTACTGTCAGAGATTGGATACACTACCCCCACATCTAACCACTTAATAATTTCTTTCTTCACCACTTCTTGCATAGGTGGATTTAGACACCTTTGATGCTCAATAGTGGGTGTGCAATTTTCTTCAAGCTGAATCTTGTGTGTACAAATCCCAGGTGGAATACTAATAATATCAGCGATGGTCCAACCAATGGCTCTTATATACTTCCGTAGAATAGCAATGAGAGCTGCAACTTGCTGCTCACCCAAATCTGCCGCCACAATGACTTGAAGTGTGTTTCCGCTTCCTAAGAATGCATACTTTAAATGGCTAGGCAGCTCTTTCAATTCTAACGTGGGTGGCTCTTCAATAGATGGTTTAGCTGGTGGTGTGGGTCAATTTTTGAGATCAAGGTCCAGCTTTTTAGGAGCATGAGGATATGATCCAAATCCTATTAGAGCATCAATAGTCTCTTCATAATTTTCAGCATCTTGATGCTCAACATTCATGAGCACAACCGCCAATGGGTCATCAATAATTTACTCCTCTTAAAGTAATTCTTTCTCATCATCAAAGTAAATATCAGCCACCGAGAATACGCTCAGCTCTTTGGGTTGCTTCATTGATTTACACACATCGAAGCGAACTACGTCGTCATTTATCTGGAATAAAAGCTCATTAGCTCTTAAATCAATAAGCACACTTCCTGTTGCAAGGAAAGGGCGCCCCAAGATTATGGCAACTTCTGAATCTGCCTCACAATCCAAAATAACGAAGTCTTCCGGAAAGATGAATGAAGAAATCTTTACCAATACATCACATAGAATACCAACAAGTCGTTTTACCGACCTATCCGCCATTACGAGCCTCATATTGGTTGGAGTAGGATCACCTAATCCCAACTTTTTGTAAATAGATAATGGCATCAAATTGATGCTGGCTCCTAAATCGCATAATGCCTTGGCAAAATTTAAAGAACCAACTGTGCATGGAATAGTGAAAGCACCGGGGTCGGCCTTCTTCTGAACTAGTGATCGGGTAGCAATTGCACTGCAATGATGCACAGTGTCTTTCATCTCATAGCTTGCTGCCCGCTTCTTTGTCAAAAGATCTTTCATAAATTTCGCATACCTAGGCATTTGTTCTAGTGCTTCCACCAATGGAACATTTATGGTCAGCTTCTTTAACATCGTCATGAATTTGCTGAACCTTGTATCATCCGCTATCTTCTTCAATCTTTGAGGAAAAGGTGTTGATGGGAGTGGGATTGTTTTCTCCATAGCTTTCTTCTCCTCTTGCTTCCATATTTCAGTCTTTTCAGGCTACAATATACTTGGTGTGACATCATGGACGTCGTGGTTGGCTTCTACTGCATTTTCTCCATTAGCCTTATCATCGTTGTCCGCTACATCGTCGACCACTTGCTTGCCTTTGGATGAAGTTTCCAGCACCTTACCACTGCGAGTAGTAATATCCATGCATGATCCATCATTCCTTGGATTTTGCACGGTGTCGCTAGGTAAGGTGCCAGCCTTTCTTTGATTGAGTACTGCCGAAAGTTGGCTCAACTGCTGCTCTATTTGTTTTATTGAAGTAGAGTGTGAGTCAACCAATTTCTTCATCGAGGATAAATCATTTATTACCTCAGTTACTCCCGCGCTGGTTGCCTCGACTCCTTTTAACAGTTTAGCCATCATATCTTCCATGTTTCCAGAACCAGATGTAGTGGTGTCACGTCTTCCTGGGGGAATATACAAACCACTCTTATCATTCTTGTTCTTCCAACTATCTTGGTCCTTGTTTCCAGATTTATCATAATAGTTCTGACCTTGGTTTCCTTGGGTATTACCTCGGAAACCCCCCTGATTGTTTAAGTAGTTGGCCTCTTCTTCCGAATCAGATTCGTCTCTTCCTTTTGACGCAACAACTTTGACTTTTTCGGTCTTCCCTAATAAGAGATGCTTTGTAAGAAGATCCACTTGTGTTTTCATGTGCGCCATATCTTGATCGCGTTCTTCTTCTCTTCTCCTTTGGTCTGCAGTCATGCCAATAGATAAAGTGGGGCTTGCTACCTCAGAATCCCTGGTATGCCAAGCTCTACTTTGCTTCGTCATCCGATCTAACATATTGCTTGCCTGACCAAAGGTGAGATCCATAAATGATCCTCCAGCTGCATTATCCACCACTGGTTTAGTTATTGAATTCAAGGATCTGTATAGTATCTCCATTAGGTGGACATTGGTCATATGATGGTTTGGGCACCGCATAAGCTTCGTCTTGAACCTCTCCTATGTTTCATGAAGAGCTTCAGTTGGAAGCTGCCGAAAATTGCTGATTTCATCTCTCAATTGTGCTCTTTTGGATGGCGGAAAGAATCATTCTAGGAAAGCGTCTTTCAACTGCCTCCAATTAGTGATAGAATCAGGAGTCAGCCCGTTCAACCATAGAGTTGCCTCCCCAGATAGAGACAATGGAAATAGGCGCAACCGAATTGCATTCTGTCCAACGCCAGGATTGTCGAATGACTTGCATGTAGAAATAAAGTTGATCAGATGCATATTCGGATCATCGCCTGCTAGTCCACCGAATAATCTCTTGAGTTGCAATAACTTAATCATGGTGCTTGTGATGTTGAACTTGGCTCCGGGTGATAATGGTGGAGGAATAATGGCTTCTGTGGCTCCGGCTCCATCAAGATCATCATCATCATCGTCGAAAGCTGGTTGTACAGGTCGGTGTTCATGCCTAAACCTAGCTTGACGATCTCTTCTGTTAGCAGGTGTTGCTATCTCAGCATCACGCCTTGGGTTTAGTAACTCGTCATTACCTAGGTCCTCATTGTTAGGATTTGTCACTCGCCCAGGGTTATCAATATTCTGTTGATGCACTTGAGCGGCTTCTAGAGCAGCTAGTCTCGCCTGTTCCTGTTGAGAAGCAGTCCTTTCAATTTTGTGTTGTGCCTCCATTCTGTAAATACGTTATGGTTTAGGATTGATAGGTAATAACGGTTGACCAGAACTTCGAGTATGGGGCATGCACTGAATAAAAACCTGCAGAAAACAAAAACAAAAACTAAAAGTAAAAGTATGAGAATCTTTGACCAAAGGGTCTAGTAATTATCACAAACTTAGTTGACAACCGTATTCCCCGGCAACGACGCCAATTTTAGATAACACTCAATCTACAGCTCTTGTAAGAGTGTAAAGCGGTCTTTGTCAAATATAGAACCCAACTGGGTTGGGTATCGATCCCACAGGGAATAGCCGGTCAATAAGTAAGCAAAGATTATTAGACTTTTGGTGCAAGTCTCGTAAAAGGGGGGATTGTAATGTGTAACCAAAATAATAGAGTAAAAACGGAAATTAGCAAAGTAAGAAGAAAGAATGTTTGGTTCGATGTTAACCAATAAGAATTGAGAGTTGGGGTTATGTCCACCTTATGAGTTATACGTCTCTATTGGCTATGAGTTATGCGGAATTCAGACATGCATGTGCTTATATAGAATTGTATTCTATGGTAAATCCAGGCGTCTTTCGACCTAACAAGGACTATTTCACTTTAACTCTTTCGAGCTTAAAGCGTATCTAACGGTACAAATTCTCCAAGAGGTTAATCTAGTTACGGCACTAATTTTTTAACAGGGGTTGGTGCCCTATTACCTTGACATTATCTCTTTTCCAGACATATAACTTTTCTTTCAAACAAGTTAATGCAATACTGGCTTATTCTATGCATTTGCAACCACAAGAATTTGCATTAAGATGAAGAGAATAATGATATAAGCAGCATACGTGTCGCGAATTCACAAACTCATAGCAATAGATAGTATCTCATACGTCTTCCATAACCCCAACAGAGAAGTTTAGCTACTCATGAGTGCGATGGAACTCACAATAGGCATTATTATTATACCACAATAAAGATATCACGTGTAGTATGGTGTGGTATGGCTTTAGGCGTGAACTCCCTTTCAAAGTAGCATTTCTCTTGTTGTGGAATTTAAGAATTGAATAGATGAATAGAAGAAGAATAAAAAAGTAGAATTAATGGAAGAATTAGAAGTAGTAGTCAATGATGAGAATAATGATGTGTATCAGAATGAATAAAATCTTCAGCAAAATAGGGTATTTATAATACCCATATCCTATTCCTACTAGGCTACTGCGTACCGATCCTAATCCTAATAAATTACTGCATCATTATCCTAATTCTAATAAGTTACTGCTAGTCCCCAAAGTCTTTAGAATTGCTGTTTTTGCCCAGGACAGATTTTCCATGTGTCACTTTTGGTCCTTGGCGTCCAAGCTTTCCCTTCCTTCTTTCGTGAAGCTTCCTTTGGCATCAAGTTATCCATAAAATGCTGAAATCTGTATCATTTATACCTGAAAACTTGCTAATCACGTTTGTTAGCTCACTTACAGGAAAAAGGACTAAAAGTGCATGAATTATATATTTTGTCCTCAAAACTTAGCTAAAATATGGGTAAAATATAGTACTTTAGGCATGTAAATTCGCCTATCATCAATTATTCAAGTAATTTGCTTTCTCCTTAGAGTCAGTGTTAGCTCTTCCTTGTGATGCAATATCTTTAACCTTCTCTATCTTTCTGAATAATAAATGCTTAGTAAGAAGGTCCATCTGTGTTTTCATGTGAGCCATATCTTGGTCATGTTTCTCCTCCCTTTGCCTCTGTTCTATAGTTATGCCAATATATACAGTAAAGCTTGCTACTTCAGAATCCCTAGTATGCCAAGCTCTATTTTTTTTGTCATACAATCCAACATCTCAGACGCCTTAAGAAAAGGGAGGTCCATAAATGACCCACCCGCAGCATTATCCACCACTGGCTTAGTCCCTGAATTCAAGGCCCTATATAATATCTCTTTCAGGTGGATGTTGGTCATCTGATGATTCGGGTACTGTGTGATCTTATTTTTGAAACTTTCCCAAGTTTCATGAAGAGCTTCAGTTGGAAGCTGCCTAAAATTATTGATTTCATCTCTTAACTATGCCCTCTTGGATGGTAGAAAGAACCTTTCTAAGAAAGCATCTTTCAATTGCCTCCAATTTGTAATAGAGTCGAAGGTTAGCCCATTCAACCATAATGTTGCTTCTCCAGAAAGAGATAATAAGAATAATCGCAGCTGAATAGCATTTTGCCCAACTCTCAAATTGTCAATGACTTTCATATTGAGATAAAGTTGATCAAATGCATATTCAGATCATCACCAACAAGTCCACTGAACAGTCCCTTTCAGATGCAACACCTGGATCATCATACTCGTAATATTAAACTTGGCTCTGGGTGCTAAGGGAAGAGGAATAATAGCCTCTGTGGCACCAGCCCCATCCAAATCGTCATCATCATCATTAAGAGAAAACTGAATATCTCAGTGTTCGGGTCTTATTCTAGCCTGGCAATTTCTGTTGACATTCCTATTCACTGGTGCAACTTCATCATCTGTACGCCTTGGATTTAGTAACTCATCATTGCCCAGGTATTCATCATTTGGGTTTACCTCCCGACTAGCATTATTAGTATTCTGCTGGTTTACTTGAGTGGCTACTAAGGCAGCTAATCTAGCCTGCTCCTGCTGAGCAGCTACCCTTTCTGGGTCCCATTGACCATCCATTTTGCCAATGATATGTGGTTCATGATTAATAGGTAATAATGGTTGACCTGATCTTTGCGTACTTGGCATGCAAGACGCTCAACCTGCACGAAACAAAAACAACAAACAAAAAGTAAAATTTAGGAATCTTTGACCAAATGGTCGATTAACAATCACAAACTTAGTTGACAACAGTATTCCCCGGAACGGCGCCAAAATTTGATACGCCCAAATTACAACTCTCGTTAGAAAGTGCAAGCGGTCGCTGTCAAATATACAAACCAACTAAGTTGGGTGTCGAATCCCACAGGAAATACTGTTCTTACTAAGTATTGTAATCGTTACTGGACTGTTGATCAGAGGTTCCTGAATAAGGTTTTTTTTTGGTTTTTAACTTATAAAATAATTAATTGTAACAAGAGTATTCTAACAAATGATTCTCTTTGTTATTCGTAACTTTATAAAATTAAACAAACCAGGGATATTGTCATCAAAATGCTAGGACAATTAGGATTATAAATCACTTATGAATTCCATTTAGCAAATTCAATTGCAAGAATGGTTGAGACCTATTCTTTATCCCTTAGTTTATCAACCTAAGTGGATAGATTATCCTCTAATTCCCTCAAACTCAAAGGATGCATTGTTCTTTCAACCAAATTTCTCATGTAAGCTAATCCTGTTAGGGAATTCGCCATTACTCTAAAGGTTAAGGCCCTTAGAATTCATGTAAACACTTTCTTTTCCCAACAAACACTTTCCTTTCAGACAAGTGATGTTCTTGGGCTCACTTTTCAAGTTTGCAACCAAGAAAAGTGTTAAATTGAAGAAAGGTTTATACAATATCATTCAGTTATGGAACTCAATTTGATTCACAACCCATAGATGCTTTTCACATTAAGGATCCCATAACCCTAGTTATGGGATCTTAGCCACAAAAATCCATAGAAGAAGGAGAAATAATTCTTGTATTATTCATAAATAGATTTAAAATTCACTTACAAAGAATCCCAAGAATCAGTTCTAGAATCTTCAATAAACAATATTCAATGATAAAAATTCTCCAAGATCTCTATCAATCCCCCAAAGTACTAGGTTACAGAGAGTCTCAATAGAAGATAAAACTTGTAAAAGATAAAAAGTCTATCTCTTAACCCTAGAATTTGGTATTTATATGTTCCCAGATAAAAAAGGAATTTAAAATTTAAAAGCAGAAAAGTCGCGTGCAAGTTGACGGTCCACATGGTGGTTTGTCACAATGTTGGCGGTCCACCATCTGGTCCGTCACTCATTTCTTCCAAATCCCAGCTTCTGGATAAGGCTTGACGGTGACACTGATGGTCCATCGTAAGATTCACGGTCCACCATGTTGATCATCACTAAGTCCTTCGAAGAGGTGGTTTATGGATAAGGATTGACTGTGACACTGGTGGTCCGTCGCAAGACTGACGGTCCACTATATTGATCATCACTAAGTCCTTCTAAGAGGTGGTTTCTGGTTAAAGATTGACGGTGACACTGGTGGTCCGTCGCAAGACTGATGGTCCACCATGTTGATCATCACTAAGTCCTTTAGGATGCTATGTTATGGTTCGTCTTGACGGTCCACCTGGTGGTCCGTCGCAAGACAGACGATCCACCATTTTGACCATCAAACTCTCTTTTCTGCTATTTTTTCCAGTTTACTTCTGTGGTTATCTCCTTTTACTGAAAGCACTAAAAAACTTTATTAAATAACACTTTGGTTGCTCAAAAACATACAATTTTCTTATGTAAATGATGCTAACTGTTCCGTAAGATATTGAAACATCAGTCGCGGAGGTAGCTTAAATAGCAATTGTCAAATTCTAGTGTTGCTCCACGATACTAGCGCGTCGCGCCAAACTTCCATGTCGTAGGCAAGGTGGCAACGTGATAGCTCCGCATCGTGCCACCGTGTAGTTTCCAAATTTCAATTTCCATTGACACGGTGCGATAACGCCGCGTCGCGCTAAGGGTCCAATTCGGGAAATTTTACTAAAAATTTAATTATATGTCCAGGGTTAAAAGGGTCAATTTGCCCCCTATATAAGCTTCCAAACACAGGATTTAGCCCTTATTCATCTAAAATATTGATGTTTTTCTCAAATAATCTCAAGAACTCAAGCTAGGGTTTTCATAGAAGGTCCAATTTTAGGAAGGTTTCACCATCAGTCTTCACGAAATCACGATCTAAGGTATGCATAGTATTCATTCATGGACTTCTTTTGTCCATGAAGTCCAAGAATCCTTTTTAACTACAAGTTATGGATTTTCTTCATGTTTTCATGCTTTGTATGTTCTCTTTCAGGTTGATAAATGAGGAATTGATTTCTATTTCATGATTTGATAATAAATTCCATGTGGGTTGATTAGTATAGATAAAGATTTACAAAATCTCATGACTAAAACCTTGTATGATGGAATTGGAATTGAAGCATGATGTTTAATTGTTGTATAACGTGCTTTACATGTACTATGCCTACAATATGTTTGATTAAATGCCTAGATGAAGGAAAATTGTCTAACTAGTATGATATCATGAAATCCCCATGTATGTACAAGTTTATGCCTATTACATGTTTGATGAAAGGATCCTATGAATGTAGCATGTATTATGATGTTAGTCAAGTCTTCAAGTAAATCATGCTATGTCAGTTTTCTTTTATCGAATCCTGGGGGTACTTGTACCCGAAATATTAGCGATGTGCCTAGAACCATGTCATGTTTTTCACGATACTCTCAGTCAAGCTATGAACTCTTAGACTTCAGATAGTCTTATGACTCAGGAAAAATCTCCATGATCTCATGACTCAGTCAGTTGTCAGATATAAGTAGTATTCCGTCAGCCACGAAAATTCAGTAACTCAGTCCATGCTCAGTTCAGTTCAGTAAATCATGTTCAGTGTCCATTCAGATGGGAGTAGGAATTAGCACCAAGTGAGCCCAAGGATGGGGACTTACCTATTATACGAGAGTGTGATTCCTAGAAGCAATCCTTGCATTCCAGAACTATGTAGCCAGCATAGGTTGAGACATCGTAGCCTGCTATATGAGGGTAGAAGAGGTGGCTTAACCTGTTATGTGAGGGTTCCCACCGTTCTCACTAGAGTTACCTGTTATATGAGGATTACTCATATGTTGTCCTTACCAGTGGTGCGATATTGACACCCTCCCAATCAGAGCATAGATTGGACCCCACCTCAGCTATCATAGCACCTTTGGGGCATGTCGGTTAGATACTACTTCCCATAATTTTATGTTACCGAATCAGAACTGTCAGATACAATCACTCAGTCTCAGTAATAGAACTCAGATAGTTCTTCATATTTTAGGACTGTCAGATACAATCAACTCAAATATAATACGGAACTCAGATAGTTCCATGAGATTCAGAACTGTCAACTACAGTCACCCACGTTATCAGTTATACTCAGATACAGTCACCCATGTTATCAGTATTATTTAGATATAGTCCTTCATGTTATCAGTCATATCAGTTATTAGCATGTCACGTTATCAGTATACAGACTCAGAAATCATGAAATCACGTTGTCAGTTACAGTTATGTATTTATGCATGTATTCTCACGTTCATGTTAGATAGTCAGTTAGCATTATTCGTACATGTGAACCATTGCATATAGCCTACCTCACATGTATACTCGGTACATATGTCCTGACGCATTTGCACTATGGTGCTTTCTTTTTATGTTACACCATAGGTTCAGAGACACGAGTTCCATATTAGCAATAGATTCCAATTTCAGCAGTCAGAGTAGAAGTGAGTCCTCATCCTTCGAGGACATAATAATTTTCCAGTATCTCATTGATTAGCTTATTAGTTGGAGTTAGTTGGGAACATATCCTATCAACTCCTTATTCAGATTCTTCAGACAGTACAGACTTTCAAACTATATGCAGACTAGATACAGACTATTATGTTTTAGAATTCAGTTTTATTTTGGGTATTCTATTACCCCTCACAGATGTTATATCATTCAGTTATGTTTCATGATAGAACCTTATGGCCTTTCAGTGCATGTTTCTGCATTATTAAGTTATCTTATGCAGTATACAGGTACAGATATCAGTCATGAGTTAACTTGTGGTCCCTCGGGGTCATGAGCACCGTGTAGCATTTTGGTTCACCAAATCAGGTCGTTACATCTACAGAGAGAAAGAATCAATTAGAGAGAGAAATAAAAACTTCACAAATGGCGGAATAGATTTTTGCATCACCAAAAAATGCAGATTACATATATAGGGAAGGAGAAAATATGACAGATTTTATTTTGGCATAGAAATAGATGGAGCTTTATTCTGTGCAAAATTTGCATTTTTTAGTATCTCTAACAATCCAAAGGCAATTCATATTGCTGGCTAATTTATGGATATGAAATGTGGTGCTATCTTCAGAGTTCTTTGGAATGGCTGAAGAAAGAAGTGGATTATTCTAGAGAAGTGGAAAGAGGGATTTTTATTAGTATGAAATCACTATTTTGCCTTTGATCGTTCCTCAAGAAGCAATACAAGCACCAATATGTACAAGTGTCCCTTCTTTGCCAAGACTAAGTCTATCTCCGACTGAACTTATGCTTCCAAAAATCTAAAACACCGAGTAGGAATAACAACAAATTATCTTATTTAAAGTGACAAAATTCAGATCAAAACTAATTGTGCTATCATACCTTTCCAATTAGAGTTCTGAAAAGAAGGATACCATGTGTGTCAATTCCTACACATATCGACCATAAGTACATTTATCTTGTAACTCTAATAAAATCAATGTACAAGTAGCTGATTAACACCATAAATGTAGTAAAATGTAAAAATATTCTTTAGTGATTGGTAACACTGATAAGGTGTGTATTAGGTACAAAATCATAAAGGAAAATAATGTCATATATATAATTAATTAAACCACAATATCAGGTATCAAAGAATAACAAGAAACTGATTGAGATAATAAACAATGTATTCACTTAAAAAATAAACCTGAATAACATGTTAAATATTTGGAATGTCAATACCATGTGCTGCAGCATCCTTGGACACAAAAACACCACCTTCATGCTGGAAATCAGGAAAATTCTTTGTGTGCTCCTCTAGAAAGCTATCACTATGGTAGCAGAAACATTCAAGCCCGACTCTCCACAATATCAGGCATCAAAGAACAATCAGAACATAACTGAAAAACATCTATTGTGAATTCTAAAAATACCAAAAATAACTCACTCACCAATTTCAAGTGAACACCTTACTATGTTAGTACCGACGAAATAGTGAGAACATAATTGTATTCGAATTTTTAAAATTCCACCATCCTAAACAAACATACAGTTTGAAAGAGTAAGATTCAATTTAGAGCGATTCTCACTAATGTAGAGACAAGATTGTAATAACTAAGAAATATTTATGTCACAAAGCTTTACTAATTCCTTTTTTTTTTCGAATCCTAAATTTTGTTAAACATTAACACTCATCATCTTTTTGTTGTAAATGTATGTGTGCCTTTTGGGGCTTGTGATATATGAGTGTTAAAACTAACACGTTGAAACTCCATGAAAATTCACGGAGACCAAAATATCTTACCTAGAGAAGACACTGCAAATGATAACTTCTGGAAATTACTGTCTCTAAGCTATTCACCCCATCCTACCCACTAAAACATTCTCTTTCTTCTTACAAACCACTTTGAAGCATCAAGTTTCTACTTCTCTTTCACACTCTCCTCTACCCACACTAACCATAGAGCAGTTAATCCACTGATAAGAGCTATGTATAATAAAAAGACACAACATTTTAACTGAAACTTTTTTTTTGAACTTGAATATTTTCAGCCGACAACGTACGACATGATGAACCTATATCTTATGTAGATAGAATAATTTATCAAATACTTCTGAGGTTGATTACGCCATTAAACAGTGCAATAATCAACATTGTTAAAATCTCATTGGCACTTCCTGATACTACTTCTCAATTATGAACAATTTAAATTAAATACAACAAAAGTCAAAATTCAATGCCATTACATTCTTAAGCTAAAGTTCACATGAAAACACACACATACACCCATAACAAGATTTGATCTAAATGTTAAGAGATGACCAAAACTAACAACACTATTTCAATGTCATAACTTTCTTATGCTAAAGTTAACACACATACAACACGATTCGATCCACGCGCTAAGAGGTGACACAAATCAACAACATTGAATGTAGAAAGTTCAATTACCAATCTATGTGAAGTTCATAAAATAAATTTACAAGCAAAAAAAAAAACAGAACGATCTAATCCAGCAGATACAGAAGTGATAAGAAACCTAAAACATATCAATGTACTAAAGCCAATTCAGTTACCGATCTAATCCAACAAGTATAACACACACACATACAACCCAAAAAAGAAGCACTTTTTTCAGCTTTTTCACTATCTTATGGATTCAGATTCAATTTCAGCTGAATTGGATCAAATCAAAATCGACATTGCAAAAGATTAACTTTAAAAAAAAATCAAAACCAGAAAAGTCGATTTTGATTTTAATTATTTTAATGTTGTTTCCTTTTAGATTAACTGTACAAAGAAAATAACACTTGCATGAAAAATGGTTATACCTATAAGAAATAAAATAAATTCATTGTTCATCATTTTTAGAAGATTCGGTCTGCTGCTGTTGAGGAAAATTCAAGGAATCCTCCGATGGATTATTCATTTGAATAGAAGAGACACCAAAATTTTAGAGAGAGAAAGAAAAACTTCACAAATGTTGGAACAAATTTTTGCTGCAAAAAAATGCAGATTACATATATAAAGAAGGAGAGAATATGGCGGATTTTATTTTTGGCAGAGAAATAAATAGAGCTTTTCTCTGTGAAAAGTTTACATTTTTCAGTATCTCTTACAACCCAAAGGCAGTTCATGTTGCTGGCTAATTGCTGGATATGAAATGTGGTGCTATCTTAAGAGTTCTCTGAAATGGCTGAAGAAAGAAGTAAATTGTTCTAGAGAAGTGCAAAAAAGGATTTTTATTAGTATGAAATTACTGTTTTGCCCTTGGTCATTCCTCGTGAAATTACTATTTTGCCCTTGGTCGTTCCTCCACTCCCTCTTCTATATAGTAGAAATATATAGTAGTATCAAAGTGAAGAAATTATATATATGTATATGTGTGTGTGTGTGTGTGTGTGTGTGTAAAGAGATAATTGGAGGATATTTTTGTCATTTCAAGGCTTTATCCCAAGGTAAATAATGTTGGAATTATTTATACTACTCAACGGATGGGATAACTTATCCCGTCACTATTTGTTAATCCCAAACTTGAGAATCAAATAAGGTACCAAAAAATTTATTCCAAAATTATTTATTTTAATACCTCACACCAAACGGCCCCTTAGTGTATAACCTCAACAATATGTTCCATCAGAACTAGGGGTAGGCGTTCGGTCGGTTCGGTCTGATTGTTTAATATCAGTTCGGTTTAACGGTTTTTGGATTGACAAAAATGACACCCGTAACCAAACCAAAATAAATTTGGTTCGATTTTTACAAATTCGGTTCGGTTATTTCGGATTTTTATTTCGGTTTGAAATGTTAAAGTAGTTAGCCTCTCTTTTCATAACTGAGCATTTAAAATTGATTTTTTTTTTTAGAAAAAATATTTTTTTCAAACCTGTTTTTCATTCCCAAATATAAATAATTATAAATAACTCAACATGGATGAAACGAAATGAATTAATCATAAGTTTAACATAATACATAACGTCATTAATCATTACATATAATATAACCTTGCATAAATAGTCTACAAAACAACACAAAACTCATCTATTTCTCGTCGGTGGATAGCCACAACCCACAAACCCACAACCAGTAGAAGTGAAAACGATCAACGAAGGAACACCGCCTTGCCTTCGGTGGAACGGAGGAACACTCGTGAGTCGTGACTCGTCGTCGTCGGTGTACGTGAGAAACGACGTAGGGAATACCAGAATAGGGATTTAGGGTTGGCAATGGGCAATGGTTGCGGCATATGCGAATTTGCTGTTAAATGTTAATTGTGAATGTGAATTACTAAATATTATAGGTATTATATATACATATAATATAATATAATATTATATTATATATATATATATATATTATATACATATATATATATAATAAATATATTTATAATAAAATATATATATTGTTTATTTATTTATAAAATTTCAGTTTTTCGGTTTAACTAATTTATTTTTTCTAAAAATCGAAAACCGAACCAAAAAATCGAAATTTTAAAATTACAAACCAAATCCGATCCAAAAAACTGAAATCAAAATTAAATTTTAGTTTGATTTTTCAGTTTTTTTAATTTAAACCAAAATATGTCCAACCCTAATCAGAACCCTATATCCATATTGAATACATACTTTAGATGAGTCAGTTGTGTCGTAGCAGTTATAGAGTTTACTGAATTCAGTAAATTGAACTTTATCTTTGTATTCATCTGATATGTGTAAGTAGTTTATGAGATTAACTATAAATCCACTGATGGTGTATCGTTTTTCTTACACAGTTATGATACTTTGACCGACAGTAACCGGTAATCAACCTATTAGCTTCCTAGCTTTTAGGTTTATTTTCTCTTTTTTGCATTTTCAAATTATTTTTTAAACACTCTCCTCACCACTTTCAACTTCTTTTTTTTTTTTTTTTCTGGGGGGGAGGGGGGGATCTGCAATTCTAGTTCCAAATAAGTCTGTGTTTGAACATCTGTTATTCGGACTTTTCAAAAGTATCAATCGATGCATTTTAAATTCTTCAAAAATAGAGTATTTTTAAAGAACCTGATATGAATGTGACATTAATAATGAAGAGTCCATGCAACTTAGGTTTTAAAAACTCTAGAATTTTGTACGCAATTTTTGTTTTGAACTGTTTGAACTCTATCAATCCCTAATATGCCAATGTGGCCCAAATTTATTTTTTTAGTTGCGATCTAGACATCCAGTTAATCATATGACTTCTGATAAATTCCACAATTGAGATGAAAGAGTTGTTTTCGCGATGTTATACTAGTCTTTTAAAAAGAATTATTTACTCTTAAACTTATACTAAGAAACCACAATATTTTTCCATCTCCAATATCTGATGAAAACGAAGAAGAAGACCGTCCTTGTATATTTGGTAAACAAGGTTATAGGGGTGTGCATCGGTCGGTTCGATTCGGTTTCATATATTATTGGTTTGGTTTATCGGGTTTCAATTTTTAATATGCTAAACCAATAATCAAATCAATAAGATATTTTTTATCGGCTTTCAGTTTATCGGTTTTTAGTCTTTAACGGTTTGATTTTCGGTTTAACCGATAAGAAAGTACGCATAAAATAGAAATAGTAGTAACTAACATGAAAAAAAAATCGAATCTTAGTTGCAACAAAAAATCCTACATAATGTGTTTTAATTTACAAGAATCTTCAAGTTTGAACTAAATGTTGTTAGGAGAAATTAAGAGTTTACATAATTGAAATAATAGGTCTGTTAATTGGTAGAAATTAAAGAAAAATTAAGAGAAATATATAATAAGTCATATATATATATATATATATATATATATATATATATATATATATATAAAAATATATATTCTTATTGGGTTATCAGTTTACCCGATAAGCCAATAAGAAAAAATCGAACCGAACCAATAACCCAATAATTTTTTTTTATAAAACCATTAACAAACCACTAACCCAATAACCCAATAATAATAAACCAATAACATTTTTATCGGTTCGATTTATCGATCGATTCGATTTTTGCACACCCCTACAAGGTTATCGTATTGTTTTGGTATATTAAAAGTAAAGTCTTAGTTTCCTTCTATTACTGTTTTTCTTAGTTGTAATCTAAATATTAAAAAGTAAATATACTTAAAAAATTAATTACGTATAATAGGCTTTAATATTACGTGATTGTGTAAAACAAAATTTACACCGTGTGTAGATATTAGTTAAACTCGTAATTTATTGACTAGAACCTAGGAAATAAAAAGAATTACAGTTCATAAGTTATAGTAAATTCCGCCTCTAACAAGGAACTTTACATTTTCTTATAAGAATAGGGCTTGCAAAAGAACACAACATTACCATATCCGTAAGTTATTATTTATAGTCACACTTGTCATATACTTAAAACTCATAACTCATAGCAACATAGATGAGAGCCCCTACAGCTTCCCATTCTTCACATGCAGAATTTAAACGTTATGATTTATAATTCGGAATTGTGTTGTCGTCCATTTAGTTTATTGAATTTAAATTAAATCATTTTTGTGTCTATATATAAAAAAATTTAAACACAAATATAGATTTGCGTCAAAATGAGTGAACGATGCTCTACTTCATCCTCTTTCATGATCTGAATATGTCTTAGAGTTCGCCTCGCCACAGAAATCGACGTACCAACTGCTACACCTTCATGCACCAAATGGCTTAATATTAAAATTTAGTAAGGTCTTTAATATGGGAGTCCGAAGCCTAAAGGGTAAGTTTTTTTATTCAAAATTTTAAAAGGGCATATCAAAATTAAAAAAAAACAGTGATTTTATCTTACAAAATAAATGGAGTTACTTACCTTATCTATTTATTTATCTATTGACTGAAAAAGTTGGGAATTAATTCTCCTAGGAAAGGAGTGTCAACAAGATCGAACGCTGGCGGGGGGGGGAGGGGGATAAATTCCCCTTTGCTGGCTGATTTTAAGTGACCTTGTAAGGTAGGATCTCATATTCACCTTGTAAGGTAGGATTCCATGTTTGCCTTCTAATAGTTTCAAAATTCACGATGCTATATAAATAGTCAGAGGCGGATCTAGGATTTTAATTTAATGGGTTTTTTGGGCAAAATAAAAATTCAAAAAAAAGTGATCAATAGGATTAGAACCCACAACCTAGAGGGTAACAATGCTTTGGTAGACACTTTCTTTGCCACTAGACCAATACCACACTTGATTGTTGGTTTCCAATTGATAACTATTATATATTTATTAGATTTCTCAATATAAATACAAGATCCATACGAAAGTTACTGGGTTCCTGGGAACCATCATCTTACACACTAAATCCATCCCTGTAAATAGTTTGAGTGTAGGTTTCTTTCATTTGCATCAATTCAAAAAGAAAATTGTCAAGTTCATAACTCAAAATATTTGTTGAACCTTGTTAAGTCCTTGATTTTGATGTTTGACAAACTGCTTGTTGAGGAACTGTTTCCTAAGGATTATGTGATGAAAAAGATGCTACTACTCAGGCAATAGGTTGGGTTTATCTGTCACTATCACAGTCAATTCCACAACTGGACACAAATACAAAAGTTGGTGAAAAGTTGCTGCCACCTTTTTGTCTCAATCAATGACTTTCCTTCTAGGTTTTCTGGTGTCATACTATATATTGTTCATTTTCTCCAACAAGAAAACTAATTCTTTCATATCCTTAAAACAAATATACCTTTCCAAAGCTGAAATCAAAGACTCCTTTTGCAACAGGAAATTAATAGCTCATTAAGTTGTATTTTATTTCCTTGTCGTATTTTAATCTTTGTAATGTACCATTAAACATTTACTTATTGTTGCTTATGATTTTTAGTAGGTATTGTGGTGTAAACCTCGTTTCTTCGTAATCATCTAGAATTAGGTAATTTTCAAGATAGAGTTAGCCTGAGCTTTTAGGAGGTTGTAGCAGTAGAGTTACTGCTTCTGTCTTCTTGTAATAGAGTTATTACTACAAGATTAAAGATTAGGAGTTTAATCCTAAAGTCTGGAGTCTGTATCCAAGAAGTTGCTTGGATATAGAGAAGCTTAGAAATCCTGGAGGCAGATCATGGTTTTTCTCCCTTGAGCAAGGAGTTTTCTCATAAAATCCTTGTACCTACTGTTTACTTTATTCTTGCACTTGTTATTAAAGTTCTCATAGTTCTTGTTATTTGAGTCTGTCTGGGAACAGTTCCCAAGTTGAGGAGCAATTTACTGCAGTTCTTCAAACCTTATTCACTTCTTACTTTGAGATGGATGATAATAAGGTAAGAGTAAGTTTACATTGGGGTGGTGAAGTTTTGCATGATGGGGATTTGGTATGATATAGTCGGTGTCTTATAGTGGTTCAATCGTTTCCTTTATCTCTCAAATATGATCGTTTGAAAAGGTTGTTCAGGAGTAAAATGAGTATTACTGATCCTGAAGATGTGTGGTTATTTCTGGTCGTTATTGAAATTATTTTCGTCTAACGAACAATCAATATTTGGTGAAACTCTTATTTGGAATAGTGATTCTTTATCTTTATTTCTTCATTATGTTGAAATTTTTGATAATCTCCTTAATCTATGGACACTTGACATGTGTGAGTGTGTGGAACATTCCCCTAATGTTGAAGAACCCACGATAGTGAGTTTGATCTTTGAGTAAGTCAAAATTCTTCGAATTTGAATATTGATTCTTCAATAATGAGGAACAATCAATATTAAAATAATATAGAAGATGGGGATAGAACAAATAATTTCTAACATGTTGACTATTATCATTACGTCGTACTAGCCAACGTGTCTTTTCTCACTTTAACGTACCTATCCAAATAGCCTCAAATTGATGCTTACTTTTTATTGCATATACGTCATACTATGATGGTCTTGAATGGACAAACTGTAGATATTCCATATCTATATAGAAAGAAAATTAAAATTGGTTTTGATATGTGTTTCATGAACATTTATATCAATTTGATGAATTGACAAATTTACACATGCATGCAACTAAATGGAGTTTAAAGCCTAAAGGGTAAGTTGTTTACACATACATGATCAAATTTAACATCTTTATTGTGCAAACAACAAATCCAAAAAAAACTACATAGATAATAATAACTTAATGTAGATTTAAGCTTAAGAAGTTGGTATAATAACAACAACATTTAGAAAATAATTAGTAAGCTAAAAAGATGATTAATAATATTAATACTACATACTTGTTTGTTAGGTATTGAAATAATTATATAAAAAGGTGATTAAAATTTACCTTCAATTGCAAAATTTTTGATAAAATGAATTTTGAACAAGAACAAGAACAAACACCCAAGCAATGTGAATGAAGAGAGTGAAACGGATAAACAAACAAATAACGTGAATAAGAAATGAATAAAATGAGTGGGTTATAAAAGAAAATTAATAAGGTAAGGGACAAATTTACCTTGTAAGGTAAAACAATCACCCTACCTTGCACTACAGTTGAAATAAATTCTTTACTAAATACTTCCTCTGTTACGTAAATACTTGTTCACTTTTGACTTGACATATGCCTTAAGAAACAATAAATAGATGGGTGATTTTACTATATCACCCTTTGAATATAATAAATTTTTTGCATGAAAAATGCAATGAGTGATGTATTGTATTTAATACCAAGGGTAAAATAGGTAAAAACGAATAAATTATCCATTGATTTCATAAATTGGACAAGTATTGTTGAACATCCAAAATAGAAGAGTCAATAAATAAAGATGGACAGAGATAGTACATCGGTGTCATTAAATTTCCAACCCGCATCAACTTTTTCAATCAAACGATAAGGTAAGTGGTTCCATTTATCTTGCAAGCAAAAATTACGATTTACCTTGCACTTTACTATGTAACCAAACGATGTTAACTTTTAACGGATAAGGTAAACATCTGTGTTTACCTTATCCATTTTGCTATTTTTTTATTTTGATATGCCCCTTTGAAATTTAGAATAAAAAAATTTGTGCTTTAAGCTCCAGATTCTCTTTAATATTACTAATGCTTCCATCTTATTAAGCTTTTCAATTTCAGCAATTCTTGTTCTCCTACTTACTCGATGACTGCATAATTCTTGAAGCCTCACCAAACAATTGTCCTCCAACAACAAATGAAAATTCCATTTTGGACACGATTATGAAACAATTAATCTTGACTCACTTATTATAAAGGCAGAATTATTTTTTATAATAGTATGTGTTAAGATTGATTGTTTTTATAATGATCAGGTTGAAAATATTTTTTTCTTTTGTTATTTGAGGAAAATTATTGGAAAAATTAAATAAAAGTACATTCAACAGTATTACATTACAAGATATGGCACACTATACATTACATTATCAAAAATGACCTAATTGTATAGGATCAAAATATTACTTTATAATCTGTAGCCTAATGTTTATTTAATATCTAGTTGTTCATTATTGCTACAACTAATCATCATCTTAAGGAATATAGGTCTATACAATTTGTAGACCAAACATATAAAAAAATTTACATTATAATTTTTCAGGTGTAGCACAATCTTTTTGGAGGTTCAACCGTTATTGAAGCTCCAAGATTAAAAATTTAAATCAAATTTTTGTAAATAATCTCTGTTCCGAGTGGATATGATTCCAAAAGATTGGTTATGTATTGAGGAGCCCAAATCTGAAGTTTTGGATGATTTAGTATAGTTTTGAAGTATCTATGGATGAATTTGGTGCATGAATTCATGGAAGAAGACGAAGTTCCTCTTTTTTTTTTTGTATATATTTATATATTGTTGTATATATGATAAGTCTTTTTATTTTGATGATTTTAGTGACTACTTGTATATATAACATTATGCAATATAATAAAATGACTATTATTTATATAACAATGTACAATACAATATAAAAATATATACATTGTTGTAAAAGAAAAAAAAAACAAGCTCTGTCTTCTTCCTCAAATCCAAGCATCAAGTTCATCACAACTCAAAATTACACCAAATCATCCATACTTTCATTTTTGGGCTCCTCAATACATATCAATCTTTTATAACTATTTCCACTTGAAATAAAGCTTATTTGTGCTAAAAAATGGAACCTCAAATTATAGAAATATATTGAAATAATGTTGAATTTTTCATCAATTGTTGATACATATGAAGCTTTCGTGCTGCATTGTGTATAAATTGCCTTGAATAACAATCTTTTGGAATCTTAACCGGAGACAATTGAAAAAAGTTAAAGTGAAAATCGTGAAGACAAAATTGGGAATTTGATATGAAAAGTGCTATGCCTATATAACTGGAAACAAAAGTTAGTTTACAGTAAATGATCAAATCAAATTTTGGGTTATAAAATGTAAAATATATTTTTGACTGAAAATATAAAGTATATTTGCTAGTTGTAATTTTGTGCAATTATTCCAAAAAAATTTGGTGAGCCTTCAAGAATTACGTAGCCAATGAGTTAAAAGGAGGCAAGAATTTTCAATCTGAAAAGATTGGTTGAGATGAAAAATTCAGTAGCATTAAAAACTTTATTTTTGTTATAAAAGTATTTCCATTATAATAAATGTCTATCAAGATCTAATAAGATCTAGTTGATATCTATCAGGATTTGAAGTATCTGTCTTTTAGTCAGAAACTAGGTGTATTTTCCCCTATAAATAGAGAGGTTTTATTCATTGTATTCTCAATCTTATGATTTCTCATCCATTAGTAGAAATAACAATTACTCTCTCTATTCTCTCTGTTCTTCTTCTTTATTCTTTATTGTTATTTTCCTATAAATAAAGGGGTTTTATTCATTGTATTCTCAATCTTATGATCTCTTCTCTCTCTATTTATTCATGTTTTTGTTTATATTTTCTTGTTCTTGTTTTTATATTTCATAATACGTTATCAGCACGAGTTTCTAACCAATTGAGATATCTATTTCAATCAATTCGACGGTAAGTATGTTTCTTTAATTTGATACGGTAAGAAATCCTTTAAACAATGGTATATACTGTATTACTTTAACAATGACATATATTGTGTTACTTTAAAGGATAGTTTGGTATGTCCATCTCAAGTAGTGTTACCAATTAAACTATGAAATAAAAAAGCAAGAGATATTCAATAGCGTTTTTGTTTTCACTTAAAATTTATTTTCGTGTAAAAGCTAATAAAGATGGAAACATTGTAGAAGGTATCACAGATTGTTAATTGTTATGCTACTGTCACTTTAAGATAAGGGTTCACTTTGTGAATTATTTGGGTATTAGTCATAATAAATAGGTAAGTTTTCTTTTTCTGCTGACTCTTGTTACTATCACTAATTTCAAGGTTAGTAATTCCTTATGTTATTTGTATTTTGCTACTAATAATATAATTATTGTTGGATTTGAGGAAAAATAATTAGTTTGGAACCATTATGTTTTAAATTTATTCCTCAAGAATAATATTATCAAAAGAGACGATAATATGTTGGGTTCAAGTCCTATCGATTAATGCCTAAGATGTTTTTATATGGATGAGACGTTGAGTTTGAATCTCAATGCACCATATTGATGATATTATGATGGATAAGGCAAAATAATTGATATTTGGTGAAACATGTCCCATCAAATATGCTTCATTCCTTGAATTGAATGTCATAGCAATAAATCATATGTATGCCTCAATTTGCTTTTGTAGTAGCTATCATAATTTGATATGCTTAAGGCATGATTATATTCTATTTTCGGGGAATGAGAAGATCATTAATGCAAACATGTACTTGATTGTGATGGTATCACAACTCACCTCTGAAAGAGGCTGAATAATTGAGAAAAGTTATTTTGAAATCTACTTCTGAAGTAGTAAATTTAAAATTTATTCATGTAATAGTAAATCTAAAATTTACTAAAGTAAAAGGTGCATGTCAAGGTAAACTTGGAGTTTGTTAGAATAAAAGTTCATAAACTGACATGAACGATCGACATGTGCCTACTGTATTGAACATATATTGAAGAATTCAAAAATTTTTCATGAACTTTAATGTTGCTTGTTCTCATGATAAGTTTGTTGGACCAACTAATATTGAGATTGGATCCCTTAAAATCTGAAAAAGTATAAAAGGTGAATATGGGCCCGTTTACCAGTCATGTGATCAATTAAGATACATCATAAAGTATGACATTCATAAAGTTGTTTGCTCAATAAAATTGAGTTAAGAGCATAACTTTCAGATTGTGCAATCAAGACAATTCATCTTGATGGTGATGGTTTAGCATCGAATGGCTTCAACAAATAGTTTAACCATTGAGAACAAAAAGCTTCATGTGTTAGTTTGAAATATTATATACAAAAGTACTTATATGCATCAAACCAATAAATTATGATTAATTTTCCCTCAAAGTTGGTTCTATGACAGTAATCACACGTTGTCCATCTAATAATTAATGTGCGGTATACGATTAATGAATATACCATGATGCACAAAGATGGATTTATCAAAGAAGATAAAGGATGTATATTAGTTTTTCTAACATAAGGGGGAGATTATAAGCAGTTGTGAAATATGTTAGGAATTATCATCAGATCCCCATTCAAAAAATAATTCAAGTCAAATGTCGAAAGCATCTCATGCTTAAGCTGCACGTGCTTCTATTTTGTGTCCCTAAAGGACAAAGTCTATGCGTGCGTGAAGCATGATAGACTAATCGGTTCTAAATAAAATAATTCTTGAAAAGAATAAGGAGCAAATAATCATACTAAGAAGGCAATGTGCTCTTGAAGAGCCTATGACATAACACTTCATGAAACCTAAGGAATTCTTCGAGCATCTTGGGGAGACGCTAAGAAGGTACTCCATTTTGGTGAGTTCAGAGGTCAGTTTTCTCGTGTTAGAGATTTTAGAGGTTCTTATGGATATTACGATAGGCCAGTGGAAGCGGCTTTGTAGAGTTTTGGTGGTGGATCTTCTGGTCCAGCTGTTTAGGGTGGTCGTTTAGGCCCATCTATATCTTCTCCTATTAATGTGAGTCATAGAGGGTGCTATGTATGTGATGAGATTAGCCATGTGGACAGGGAATATCCTCACCATATGATTAGGGTTAATCCTATTCCAGCTGTGAGGGATAGGGGTGCTACTAAAGGTTCAAGGGGCAAAGGTAGTGGATCTTATGCGTGGGCCATAAGGCACTCAGGTAGGTGGTGGTCATGCGCCACTTAGGCAATTAGTGGTCGTGGCTAGTGCTATACTATTCCTGCCATACCTGAGGCTAAGGCTTCAGATGCTGTGATCACAAGTAGCGTCCCCATTTATTTCAGACCTGCATCTATATTATTTGATCCCAAATCAACTTTCTTCTATGTGTCTACATATTTTACTTTGGGCTTTGATTTTGTTAGTGAGCCTCTTGCCATTCCTATTCGTGTATCTACCCAGTAGGTGATTATTTAGTGATGGATCGGGTGTACCAATCTTGTGTTTTCACTTTTGCTGGGTATAAGACTTTGGTAGACCTGCTTAGATATGGTTGATTTTGATAATATTTTTGGTATAGATTGGTTGGATCCATATCATGCTATCCTAGATTATTTTGCTAAGACTGTGACTTTAGCTTTGTTGGGTGTGTTGAGGATAACTTGAAAGGGTATGCTTCATTCGGGTCGTAACTGGGTTATCTCTTATGTTTAGGCTCGTAGATTGGTTGAGGGGGGATGTTTATCTTATTTGGATCATATTCGTGATACTGATGTTATTTCACCTCTCTAAATTCTATTTGTGTTGTCCATGATTTTATAGATGTGTTCCCTATGGATTTGCCTAGTATGCCTCTGGATCATGATATTGATTTTGCTATTGATTGAGTCGGGCACCAAGACCATTTTTATTCCTTTGTATAGAATGGCCCTATCTAAGTTGAAAGAATTGAAGGTTCAGTTGCAGGAGTAGTTGGGTAAGGGAAATATTTGACCTAGTGTATCGCCTTGGGGTACGCTTGTCTTATTTGTGAAGAAGAAGGATGGTTCTATGCAGATGTGTATTGATTATCTGCAGTTGAACAAGGCGACAGTTAAGAATCAGTATCCTCCTTCTTAAATCAATGAATTATTTGATCAACTTCAAGGTGTTACGGTGTTTTCAAAATTGATTTGAGGTCTGATTATCTCAAGTTGAGGATTAGAGATTTGGATATTTCAAAGATAGATTTTCAGATTTGATGGTTATTATGAGTTCTTGGTCATGTCCTTTGGGTTGACTAATGCCCCTACCGTATTTTTTAATTTGATGAATCAAGTGTTTTGATCATATCTCAACTCGTTTGTTATTGTATTTATAATAATATCTTAGATTATTCCAAGAGTGAGGCTGAGCATGAGGAGTATTTGCGGATTATGCTTCAGAGATTGAGGGATGAGAAGTTGTATGTCAAGTTCTCCAAGTGTGAGTTTTGGTTGGATTCTGTTTCTTTCTTAGGTCATGTGGTGACTAAGGAAGGTATCATAGTTGATCCAACCAAGGTTGCAATGGTTTGTGGTTGGTATAGACCTACTTCGCCACTGAGGCACAGAGTTTTGTTGGCTTGGCATATTATTATCTGTGTTTTTTTAAGGTTTCTCTTCTATTGCAACTCCTTCAGCTAAGCTGATTCAAAATAAGATTTTCTTTCAGTGGTTTGATGCTTGTGAAACGAGCTTTTAATAGCTCAAGGATTTGTTGACTTTAGCTCCAATATTGACTTTGCCCAAGGAGGGCGTGGGTTTCATCATGCTTTGTGATGCTTCAAGTGTTGGTTTGGGTGTTGTTTTGATGCAAGAGCTCAAGGTGATTAGTTATGTGTCTTGTCAGTTGAATCCTCATGAGAGGAATTATCCTAGCCATGATTTGGAGTTGTGCGCGATTGTGTTTGCTTTGAAGTTGTGGCGGCACTACTTATATGGAGTCCGTTGTGAGATCTTCTCATATCATTGTAGTCTTCAGTACTTGTTCACCAAGACAATGGTGCTACCTCATATTAATATGCGATATTAAGGCTAAAAGCCTCTCCCGGGTCAAAAGATGTGCCAAGCTACCCATACTAGTCGACTTCCAACTCAAGGCATCTGCAACCAAGTCAACCCATTTCATTCCTATTCAGGTTTCATTAAGTGCTGAGAGTTTAGACCATATCTATATTCATGAAATTGTGAGACTTTATGGTGTGCCCGTATCTATCATCTCAGATCGTGGTTCGATGTTCACATCTCACTTTTGGAGTACATTTCAGGATGATCTGGGCATACAGGTTGATCTCAGTACAATGTTTCACCCCAGACTAATATCCAGTCAGAGTGGACTATCCAAATTTTAGAGGATATGCTCCACACATGCGTGATGGATTTTGGTGGCCAGTGGGAGCAACATTTGGCTTTAGCAGAGTTTACTTATAATAATAGCTATTTGTAACACCCTAAATTTTTGGCCTTTGAAAAATTTGAGATTTGAGCCTACTGCCCAAGGTATAACTTATCCAATGAGTCGTAAGGTATCTATATGAGTTGTAGTTCCCCAATCATAAGGTTACCAAGATAGGTACCAAAGTTTCTCTCTTGGGTACAATTGAGACCATTATGACTTGTGGTGAGACAGTACGAGTCATAAGGCGTGACTCATAGTCTCACCAGTGTAACGCTCCCTTGTTTATTTTGTGACTACAACTAAAACCTATGAGTCATAGTGTGGGACTACCAGTCATATGGTACAACTCATAGAGTTAATAGTGAGGAGGACCCATTTATCTCCCTAGACTACGAGTCATGGCGATGAATCGTAACCAGACGTCACGAGTAGTGACGTGACTCATAGTCACTGGCAATAATTTTTCTTGTGTTTTAATTGGGGGTACTTTGGTTATCTCCCTCTTTCCTCAAATATGACCTACGTCCTTAAAGTCCTTTTAGGACGTCTTTATCATTCAAAAACATAATCAAACACACTTTCAGACACTCTCAATTCCCTAGTCAAGAATAAGCTAGGGTTTCTAAAGGTTGATCATTTAGAGCTTCCAAGTGGTGATTTCTCTCCATAATTATGATACTTTCAAGCATGTTATTTTTCTTCTTAAACTTGTTTTACTTAAAGCATGTGTTTAAAAGGTTGTTTATAAGGATTTGAATATTGGTTCACATATGTGTTGAGGGTTTTTGAGTGGTTGATTCATGAACTATTTTCCCATGATTTTTATGAATTGTTCATGCTTCAAATTGATAATTTTTGAACTAATTGAGTGCATGGGTATGGGATACAAAAAGGGGGTCGAGCCATTCCCCCAAATTTGATGATTTTTTTAGAGTTTAGTTATAGAAATTGTGTTCCCTCAACCCACTTATGTAATTGGTTTCAAATATGATTTGTCACATGGTTTTACTTACTCACCAATACTATTGCATTGCATAAAAGGTTAAATAGATGAAAAATGGTTCTAAAGGCCTTGTTGACCATGTTTTGATATTAAATTATTAGTTTGGGAGTTGAGGCATTCCCACGAGTTGATTTGATAACTAAAAGAGGTCGAGGCATTCCCTAAACTTGATTTAATGAACAAAGAGGGTTGAGGAATTCCCCCCAAGTTAATGGAATTGGTATGGTATAATTATAAGCTTGCAAGAATAATGGTATGGCAATACCTATAGTCGATGCCTTAATGGATATTTCCATGGTTAAATGGATGGGTTATGTGAAACTTATTTTACTCAGGCTTAAAAGGGGTTATGTTGCTCGACCATGAAGGTGGAGGTCTCGGTGGGACAGATACTGGAAATTCACGTTTGCCAGTATGAGGGTTGGTCTTGATGATCGTGTGCTTGTGTCACTATATATATATGTATGTATGTATGTATCCTAGATTTATGTAGGGTTGGGTCATTCTCTAGTCTTCCTTGGATATCTCTAGTTCTGCAGATAACTCGCATTGGGGCCATTTCAACAGGAGGAGTGGGACCCATATAGCGCATGGATTTTTATATAACGGTTGAGCTATATAGTCCAGGATAATGTTTTGCTTTTATGCTAATCCTTTTTCTCTATCTTGGCATATTATATATATGTATATAATTGCTTACTTTGATTTTGAATAATTTTGAACTAATTTTACCATGGAATTATTTATCCCTTCTCTATGTTACAGGCTAGGGATCACCCCGCTAACCATCTTTGGAAGCTATAATCCCACGCGATGCGAGAACCACAAACACTGATGCTTTCCTGCATACTGTTTGATAAACCCTGTATTGCTTTTGAGTTAGCTTGAAGTGGTGAGCTTTTATTCTTCGGAAGAACCCATTTCATGTTTAGGTTTCACTATGTCATAGACCATCTTTCAGTTTTTTTTGTCTGTCATTAGAGGCATGTACCAACCTAGATTGTTGTTAGTTTCTTAATAGCTTATGGATTTCTGTGTATTGGGATGGTTGTTGATATTCTTAGATTCTTTTTTGAGTTAGTTGAGTTACCTATCTTATTATATGTTTGAATTTAATCCACTGCTAGTCATGTTATTTTCTGGGTTTCTAGGGTAAAGGGTGTGGCCTCTGATCCTCGAAGGACTTGAGATACCCGTCATGGCTAGGACCTGGTTTAGGTCGTAATAAGCTTGGTATCAGAGCTCTAGGTTAATTCAGGTTATTGGGTATCCACAAAGCTGTGTCATGAGTCTCTTTTATAGATGTGTAGCGCGCCAAACTTATAAGGGAGAGGCTATGGGGAATTTAGGAATGTTTTCCTTTCTTGTGATCTATTTCTTGAGCTATAAAGTCTAAGGTCTTGAAATCTTCTCTAATTCTATTTGTTCATATTTCACGTCATGCCTCCCCGAAGTTTTGATGCTAGTGGAAACTCCTCTGTCCCACCTGAGGACAATGTGGATGGAACTTATACTTCTTATAGAGTACAAACCCACTCTAGGATCCCCACTCCTGACTACCCATGTGTAGTTCCACCGGTCCTTACCAATCCTCCCCGAGATTCTCGAGCTAATGATGTTCATGCCCGGCCGCCCTAAGAAGATATTTCTAATGCTGAATTCCATTAATTTATTCATCCACTGACCCAATTATGGACTTTTTAGTCTTGTCAGTCTGATTGTGTTGGTTCTGTTGCTCCATCTTCTGAGGTCACTAGAGTTGGCCAGTTTATGAGGTTGAATCCTCTTACCTTCACAGTCTCTAAGGTTGACGAGGATCCTCAAAGGTTTGTTGATGAGATGGAAATGATATTCAGGGTGATGTATGCTACTGCTACGAAGGGTGTGGAGTTTTCCACATATCAGTTGAAGGATGTGGCATATTAGTGGTATGAGGAGTGGGATCAGTCAAGGGGTGATGATGCTGAGCAGGCTAGAAGAGAGGAATTTTCTGGTGCTTTCCTTAATTGTTTCTTTCCTAAGGAGTTGAGAGAGGCTAAATATGAAGATTTTGTGAAATTTAGGTAGGGACAAATGACTGTGAAGGAGTATGCCTTGAAGTTCCAGTAGTTGTCTCATTATGCTCGAAAGTTGGTGTCTAGCATGTGGGCTAGGATGAGGAAGTTTGCTTTGTTTTTTTCTAAGGACTTTGTACTAGAGTGTAAGGCGTCCATATTGAATAATGACATTGATATATCTAGGCTTGTGGTGTATATGCAGTAGGTTGGAGAAGCAAAAAAGAAACAAGCACAAATGAAAGAGAGACAGAGTAAGAAATTCAGATATTCATAGCAGGATAGAGGCCAACAGAGCAGTGGTAGAGATTGTAGGTAGCGGGGCAATAAAAAGGCTTGGGGAAATCCTGGTTCTTATTTTACGGCTAATGCTCCATATCCTAAGCCAACTAGTGATCGTTGCTTTAAGATTGATAGTGGGTTTAAGGAACAAGGTGCCCAATTTTAGGCAAGTAGAGCTCAGTGATAGTGGGTTTAAGGCACAAGGTGCCTAATTTCAGAAAGGTGGAGCTCAGTCAACTCCATCATAACCTCCTTATATATTTTATGGGCAGGTGTATCATGGTTTTTGTGATAAGGGAAGGAATAAATATTTTTGATGTGATCATCCTGGTTATTTTCAGAGAATTGTTTGTCAGTAAATGTTGTTACTGGAGCTAATAAGGTTCCAGTTTCTACTTATTCAGCTCCTGCACCAAATGGTACTACTTCTAGTATCGGCACTGGTGGGAACCATCTTTATGCTCTTGCCACCCATCAGGAATCTGAGGCATCTCTTGATATTATCACTGGTATGTTACAACCTTTCTCTCGTGATGTGAATTGTTTACTTGATCCGGGGTCTACCTTTTCTTATATGACCCCTTATATGGCTGTTCATTTTGGTTTATCTATGAGTTTATTTTTGATCCCCTTTTTATGTCTACTTCGGTGGGTGATTCTATTGTGTCTAGAAGGGTCTACAGGGGTTGTGTGGTATCTATTTGTGGTCGGGAGACATTAGTGGTTCTGATAGAGTTGGACATGTTAGATTTCAATGTGATATTAGGAATGGATTAGCTTTACTCGTGCTACGCTTCTCTAGATTGTCATTCCTGTAGGGTCAAATTTTGATTCCCAAATAAACTAATAGTGGAATGGGAGAGAAGTTCCCCATTACCTAAGGAAAGATTTATTTCCTATCGTAGATCTTGAAAGTTGATTTCTAAGGAGTGTCTTTATCACTTGGTTCGAGTTAAAGATTATAGTTTTGAGGTTCTCTCTTTACAACCTGTCCCCGTGGTTAACGAATTTCTTGATGTGTTTTCCGGTGATCTTCCTGGTATTCCTCCCTATAGGGAAATAGACTTTGGGATTGATATTCTACCGAATACCCATCCTATATTTATTCCTCCTTACAGAATGGCTCCGACTGAGTTGAAGAACCTAAGGAGTAGTTAAAGTATCTTCTTGATAATAGTTTCATCAGTCCTATTATTTCTCTGTATAGTGCCCCTCTTCTCTTGTGCATAAGAAGGATGATTTACTTCGGATGTGTATAGCTTATCTCCAATTGAATAAGATAACGGTGAAGAATAAGTACCCTCTTCCTAAGATTGATGATCTCTTTGACCAACTTTAGGGTGCTAAGTACTTTTCTAAGATTGATCTTCAGACGGGTTATCATCATTTGAACATTAGGGAGGTGGATATCCTAAGTTTACTTTCTGTACCCAGTATAGTCACTACGAGTTCTTAGTCATGTCT
Organism: Capsicum baccatum var. pendulum; assembly: GCA_030864225.1. NCBI lineage: Eukaryota > Viridiplantae > Streptophyta > Magnoliopsida > Solanales > Solanaceae > Capsicum > Capsicum baccatum. The sequence continues at coordinate 52,804,409 of CM061557.1, forward strand.
TTTGGGTTTATTAATGCTCCAACTACATTTATGGATGTTATAAACTGGGTGTTTAGGCAATTTTGAGATTTTCTTGTCATCTTGTTTATTAATGATTGCTTGGTGTATTCTAAGAGTGAGGAGGATCATCATAATAACCTCCGTATTGTGTTGTAGACCCTTAAGGATCGACATTTGTATGCCAAATTTTTGAAGTGTGAATTTTGGTTTAATGTTGTGACGTTCCTTGGTCACGTTATTTCTAGTGAATGGATCATGGTGGATCCACAGAAAGTTGAGGTGGTTAGGAAGTAGCCTAGACCCACGACTCCAACCAACCTTCGGAGCTTCTTGGGTTTAGCTGGGTATTACAGGATATTTGTGGAAAGTTTTTCATCTATTGCTGCTCTATTGACTAAGTTGACTAAAAAAAGTGAAGTTTCTGTGGTATGATGCTTGTGCGGGTAGTTTTGAGAAGTTGAAGAACAAGTTGACTTCTGTGCCAATTTTGACCTTGCCCGAGAGTATTGATGGTTTTATTGTGTAATGCGATCCGTCGGGTGTAGGATTGCGTTGTGTGTTGATACAACATGGTAAGGTAGTGGCCTATGCGTCTAGGTAGCTAAAAGCTCATAAAAGAATTTATATGACTCATGATTCGTAAGTGTTGGCTGTAATTTTTGCATTGAATAATTGGTGCCATTTTTTTTTATGGGGTTGTAATACCTTGTTAGATCCTAAGATAAGTTCAGTGGTAGTTGCATACTTAAGGGGTCCAAGGCTTGAAATTTTCACTATATGTTAAGGACTTAGTCATTTTTAAGACCCCTAACTTCATGGATTTTATTTCTGTCTTCCTAACCTCGAGTCGTTGGTTTTTGAGTTGATTTTTGTTTAGGTAGGTTAATAGGGTGTCTCAAGAGAGTTTTAGGATATTTAGACGAGGTTTGGATAGCTGAAACAAAGAGACAATACAATAAGCCCACGACATATTGCTCTCTTCCATGGTGAGGTGGTCCGCGATGCATTGTTTTTACCCCGGAGTAAGTAATGAGATGCGGTGCTTTCTACCACAGAGAGAGCGGCGCGGGGCATTGCTCTTTCCTGTAAAACTTCTGGATTTAAGTGCCCAAGGAGCATTTGAGTTATTTCCCTCAACCTAATTCGTCCTTAACACGATTTGGAACTTCCAAAAGGGAATTATTTGCTCCTTTCACTCTAAACTTCTCTAAAGAAACCCTCCTCCTTTCCCAAGAACAAAATCCAAGCATCTTTCTCAAGAAATCAAGAGTTTAAGCTTCCAAGTTCAAGAAACCCTCAAAGAGTCTTCAAGAAAACTATCTATTAAGGTATGAGGGGTATTCATCAATGGGTCCCTTTCACCTACTGAGCCCAACAACTATATTTTTAATTAAAATATGGAGCTTTTCCTTTACTATGGAATTTTATATGTTCAAGATGGGTTATATTCATGTATTCCTAGTAATTTAAACTCAATTCATGTCCATGTATGATCCCATGACAAGTTCGGTTGCTTCATGCTTTAAATTTGAGTTTCCCATGCCATATTTAAGTGAATTTCATGTTAAATCCCCAATTTATGAATTTAGCCATGTAATCATGTTGTTTCCTCATGTTTAATACATTCCCATGTTTATGTTCATGCTTCTCACTTGTTTGGGGAAAAGTGTATGTTTTGGGTCTTTGAACTATGATTCCATACTACAGTTTTAAGCTTTGACATTGTATTTTAAACCATTCAATGCTGGCGGGTTATGAAAACCCGATACCTATGTGTTTTTACATGACTTTAGATTTTCAAGTAATGATTCAGTTAAACCATGGATATTATTTTTTACTCAGTTGATATAATCATGATGAGAACCATCCGAAGTAATGTTCAGCTAAACATAGTTCAGTTCATTACTAGTGTCAATTCAGTTAGGAGTAGGATTTAGTACCGAGCGAACCTAGGGATGGCGGATCACCCACTATTTAGGACTGGATCCTTAGTAGTAGCCCCTTAGTTCTCAAACTACGTAGCCAGCATAGGATTATGAGACATCACCCGCCAGTTTAGGACTATCACTCTTTTAGGGGTCACCCTCCAGTTTAGGACAGACTCCCTAGTCATTCAGGACTCATGATTAGTGGATCCATACAACCAGTGTTATTACCCGTGGCATGATACTGGCACCCTTCCAACTGTGGTTAGAGGTTGGACCCCGGTTAGCTCGAATTGGGGTATGTCGATTACATGATACCTCCCACAGTTTCAGTTAATCTTTAGTGTATCTAATCTTAGGTTTTCTTGACCAAGTGTGCAGATCATCAATTATTCAGTTATACAGATTTCAGTATTTCAGATTTCAGATTATCTTAGTAAAATGTTTGTGCTTGGTCTTGTATTATCAGATATTACATGCTTATGCATTCATCCTCAGTTATCCCATACATTTTAGTCAGTCCTTATCTCATGTACCAGTACATTCAAAGTATTAACCGCATACTTTTCTTTTTACTATGCTGTCTTATAACATAGGTTCAGACGCACAGTTTCCCAACCGTTCCTAGACAACTCAGCGTTACCCAATAATAGTAGTGGTGAGTCCTCATCTATTGAGGACATGATATGTTTCTCTTTTTTATTTCAGTACTTTCTTATGTTCATTTAGTAAGAGTTAGTTTGCGGTTTGTCCTATCGAATCCTCACGATGTTTAAAGGCTTTTAGAAAATCAGATAGATAGTCAGTCATTTTCTTTCAGTTTTTTATCAATTGTTTTAGACAGATAGTTTAGTTTCCAATATTTTTATCAAATATTTCATACGTATCATTGCTACGTATTTAAGTATTCATATTTACAGTATCTTATCAGCTTATCTTCCTTACATGTGTTGTATTACTTTTTTACTCAGTGCTCACAGTAGGTACTAATTCATGGGTTAGCTTGTGGTCACTTATGGTCGTAAGAACCATTGTCATGACTAGGGTGTAGCCTCAATTCGTGACAAAAATTTGTATCAGAGCCTAAGGTTTTAAAGTTTTCTAGGGTGAATGAAAGCCACGTTAAGTAGAGTCTTGTGCATGGATGTGAAGTTGCGCCACATTTAAGGGAAAGAGGCTACGAGACATTTTAGGAAATTTTGCCTTCTTTCAGTGTTCATGTCGTGCAAAAGATCATGAGCTCAGTTTAATTTCTCTTTCTAACTCATCCTTCATTCCATCTACAGAAAATGCCTCCTAGAAGAAATAATGAAAGAAGAAACGAGGATCAGCCCGCACCACTTGTTAAGGAAGATCCCCTGAATGAGTATGTATCTCACACCAAATTCAGGGCCGCTTTCACTACCCTATCCCATTCTGTAGCTGCTCAGAACAACCATCAGACTATTTTCCCATCCAATCCAGTGGCAAATACAGTTGAAGTTAGGATTTGGGATTTCACTCAAAAAAATCCCCTTCTGTTTTCTAGATCCAAGTCTGAGGATGATCCGCATGAGTTTCTGGACATGGTGTAGAAAGTGATAGGTATCATGGGTGCCACTTTGAGTGAGAGTGCAGAGTTGGCTACATAGGATGTAGCTCACACCCTGCCTTAAGCACTAGAAGGAGGACCGAGGTTGATACAAGGCTAGTAGAGTGGAAGGAGTTTGCTGTAGCTTTCTTAGACAGGTTAAGGTTTAGGAGTTCATCAATTTGAAGCAGGGTAATATGAGCGTGAAGGAGTAATCGCTTAAGTTCACCCAGTTGGTGAGGTATGCTCCTACTATGGTGGCGGATAACAGGTTTAGAATGAGTAAGTTTGTATCTAGTGTAAATAATAGTGTGGTCAAGGAGTGTAGGATCACCACGTTGATTAAGGATAAGGACCTATCTAGACTTATGGTTTATGCTTAGTAGATTATGAAGGATAAGCGTAAGGAGAGGGAGAGAGATAATAAGAGGTCCAGAACATATAGTTTTAACTTTACTCAGCCATGGTCAGAAAGCAGTAATCATTCTCAATTTCTTCAAAAAATTTCATCTCCAGCTTCATATTCAGCTAGTGCACCAGTGCCTATGTTCAGGCAAGACAGTCGGGATAAAGCGCAGGCTCTATATCCTAAGGTAGTGTGAACAGTGGTCGTACTAATCCGCTTTGCCAAAAATGTGGTATGAATTATTAGGGTAAGTGTAAGGATGGAAGTGATGAGTATTTTGGATGTGGAAAGCCAAGCCATAGGATCTGTGAGTATCTAGTGGTAGCTTAGAGGGGAAAGATTCACACCAAAAGGGCCAGTCCAATCTTTTATCACCTCCAGCAGGTTGCCCGACTCAGCAGGGTGCCACTTCTAGTGAAACTAGTGGGCTACATCAGAACAGGTTGTACGCTCTCCAGATTTGGCATGATCAAGAAAGTTCTCCTAATATTGTTACGGGTACATTACAAGTCTTTCACCTTCATGTTTATGCATTATTATATCCTAGAGCTTCACTTTTTGTGACTCCTTATATAATCGTCAGCTTAAATGTCAGTCTCAAAACATTAACAAAATCTTTCTCAGTGTCTACCCCGGTGGGTAAATCAATTATTAGCCAAGCGGGTACACAGAAATTGCCCGGTCATAATAGCTTAGAAAGTTACCTCAGCTGATCTTGTAAAGTTAGAGATGACTGATTTTTATGTCATTCTCAATATAGATTGGCTCCACTCATTCTATGGTTCAGTTGACTGTAGAAATAGAAATATTCAGTTTTAGTTTCCTAATTAACCAGTTTTCGAATAAAGGGGTAGTACTTCAGTCCTTAGGGGTCAGATTGTTTCCTATCTTAGAGCAAGAAAGATGATATCCAAGGGGTGTATTTATCATCTCATCTGAGTCAAAGACTCAAATTCTGAGACTCTGAGCCTTGAGTTCATTTTCATAGTAAGGGAATTTCCAGATATATTTCTCGAAGATCTTCCTGGAGTTCCTCCCAAAAGGGAAATCAACTTTGAAATAGATCTCCTTCCAGATACCCAGCTTATCTCTATTACCCCTTACCGAATGGCTCCAGCCAAGATTAACAAATTGAAGAAACAACTGAAGGATCTCTTAGATAAGTGATTCATCAAGCCTAGCATTTCTCTATGGGGTGCTCCTGTTCTATTAGTGCGTAAGAAAAATGGTTCCCTCAGAGCGTGCATTGACTTCTTCCAGTTGAACAAAGTCACTATCAAGAGTAAGTATCCACTCCCCAAAATTGATGAATTGTTCGATCAACTTTAGGGTACCAGTTATTTCTCTAAGACAGACCTCAGATCCAGCTACCATCTACTTAGAGTCAGAGAATATGTCATTTCAAAGATAACTTTTAGAACTCGATATGGTCACTGTGAATTTTTGGTTATATCTTTTGGACTAACAAATGCCCCTTCAACTTTCATGGTGTTGATGAATTGGACATTCAATAAGTACTTGGTCATGTTTGTCATTGTCTTTATTGATGATATCCTTGTATATTATTGTAATGAGAATGATCATGCAAATCATTTGAGGGTTGTGTTGTAGACCCTTAGAGATCATCAGTTATTTGCTAAGTTCAATAAGTGCAGATTTTGGCTAAGATCTATAGCTTTCCTTGGCCATATAGTTTCTGGTGGTGGCAGCTGAGTTGACCCTCAAAAGACCAAAGTAGTGAGAAGCTGGCCTAGACCCATCTCTCCATAAAAAAATAAGATTTTCTTGGGTTTGGCTAGCTATTACAAATAGTTTGTTGAAGGGTTTTCTTCTATTACCTCTCCCATGTTTTGATTGACTCAGAAGAAGGTCAAATTTCAGTGGTCAGATTCTTGTGAGAAGAGTTTTCAGGAGTTGAAGACTCGACTCACTTCCGCCCAGTCTTGACTTTGCTAGATAATTCAGATGGGTTTGTTGTTTACTTTGATGCTTCTAGATTTAGTCTTTGTTGTGTTTTGATATAGAGGGGCAAGGTCATAGCCTACGCCTCTAGACAACTCAAACCCCATGAAAAGAATTATCCGACCCATGATCTTGATTTGGCAGCTGTTGTTTTTGCCTTGAAAATTTAGAGGCATTATCTTTAAGGGGTTCATGTAGATATGTTTACGGATCACAAGAGTTTATAGTATGCGTTCACACAGAAAGATCTTAATATTCGCCATAGAAGGTGGCTTGAGTTGTTAAAAGATTATGATATGAGTGTGTTGTATCATTCGAGCAAGGCCAATGTAGTGGAGAATACCTTTAGTAGATTGTCTATGGGTAGTGTTACTTATATGGAGGGAGTTAAAAGGAAGTTAGTCTTTGAGATGCATCATCTTGCTAGATTAGGTGTTTGGCTAGTTGATTCAGCTGAAGGTAGTATATGGATTCAGAACGGTTCAGAATCTTCTTTGGTTGCCGAAGTGAAAGAAAAAACAAGATAAGGATCCCAATTAGTCCAGTTGTATGGAGTTCTTTTGACCATTATTTCAGATATAGGTACTTGATTTACCTCTCAATTTTGGATGCCTTTTTAGAAAGGTTGAGAACCCAAGTTCATCTCAGTACAACTTTTCATTCCCAAGCAGATGGTTAGGCAGAGAGGACCATTCAAACTTTAGAGGACATGTTGAGGGACTGTGTTATTGACTTTAAAGGTAGTTGGGATGACCACTTACCTTTGATTGAGTTTGCCTACAACAATAGTTATCACTCCAGTATTTAGATGGCTCCGTTTGAGGCTCTCTATGGAAGGAGATATAGATCTCCTATTGGATGGTTTAAAGTAAGTAAGGCTTCTTTGATGGGCCCATATTTAGTGTTTGAGGCAATGGAGAAAGTTCAGTTTATTCGGGAGAGGCTGAAGATAGCCCAAACTCATCAGACATATTATACAGATGTAAGGAGAAAGGATCTTGAGTTTGAGGTCAGTGACTTAGTTTATTTGAAAATATTGCCTATGAAAGGAATAAAGAGATTCGGAAAAAAAGGGGAAGCTTACTCCCTGATATGTTTGCCCTTATAGAATCTTGAACCATTTTAGGAAGGCATCTTATGAGCTTGAGCTGCCTTCAGATTTGGCATCAGTACATCAGTAAAGAAGTTCCCTTGGTTAAAGTTCTATGGTGGAATCAATGTGTTGAGGGAGCTACTTGGAAAATAGAAGCAGATATGCAAACCAAGTACCCTCATCTTTTCTCTTCAAACTCAGCTTCAACTTGATGTAATAAATTTCCTTAGATTTACTCTTTTCAGTTCTCAATTCCATAGATGTGACCATTCTCATGTCATTACATGTATTTACGAAATCAGTTCAATTCATGTATCATGCTTCAGACTCAATTATGTAATCATGTTCCAAGTCATGCATATTCAACATATGATCTTAGTTTCCCTAGTATTCTCAGTCTAAACATTCTCATTTGAGGATGAATGTTCCAAAAGGGGAGATATTGTAATACCCCATAAGATCCTAAGCTCAATTTAGTGGTAGCTACATGCTTAAGGGGTCCAAGTCTTGAAATTTTCACCAAGTGTTAAGGACTTAGTCATTTTCAAGACCCCTAAACTTCATGGATTTTATTTTGGTCTTCCCGACCCGGAGATGTTGGTTTTTGAGTTGGTTCATGTTTAGGGAGGTTAATAGGATATATCGGGAGAGTTTTCAGATGAGATTTGGATGGCTAAAACAAAGAGCCAATGCGATAAGACCGCGATGCATTAATCTCTCCCATGGTAAGGTGATCCGCGATGCATTTCTTTCTCCCCCAAAATAAGTGACATGGCGCATTGGTTTATCCCACAAAGAGAGAGGCGCAATATGTTGTTCTTTCCCACTAAACTTGTAGATTTAAGTGCTCAAGGGGCATTTGAGTCATTTTCCTCAACCCAATTCGCCATTAACACAATTTGGGACTTCCAAAAGGGAATTATTTGCACCTTTCACTCAAAACTACTCACAAGAAACCCTCCTCCTTTCCTAAGAACAAAATCCAAGATCCTTTCTCAAGAAATTAAGAGTTTAAGCTTCCAAGTTTAAGAAAGCTTCAAGAAATCTTCAAGAAAACTATCTATTAAGGTATTGGGGTATTCATCAATGGATCACTTTTACCCATTGAGCCCAAAAACATTCTTTTAATTAAAATATGGAGATTTTCCTTTACTATGGAATTTCATATGTTCAAAATAGGTTAAATTCATGCATTCCCTAGTAATTTAATCTTAATTCATATCCCGACCTTTCGTAGATAGCTCGCGTTACCCATCAACAGTAGTGGTGAGTCCATTGAGGACATGATATGTTTCTCTTAGTTATTTCAGTACTTTCACATGTTCAGTCAGTTGAAGTTAGTTAGGGGTTTGTCCCATCAACTCCTCATGATATTTAGAGGCTTTCAGATTATCAAATAGACAGTCAGTCAGATTCTTTCAGTTTTTATCAGTTGTTTCAGGTAGACATTTTAGTTTCTAATATTTTTATCAAATATTTTAGACATGTCATTGCTACATATTTCAGTATTCAAATTTACAGTATCTTACTTGCTTATCTTCCGCAAATGTGTTGTATTACTATTTTACTTAGTGCTCACAGCAGGTACTAGTTCATAGGTTAGCTTGTGGTCACTTGTGGCTGTAAGCACCATTATCACAACTAGGGGGTATCCTCGAGTCGTGGCAGGGGTTCATCTGATCTCATTTTGACCTATTGGTTGGAAATTTAAAAAATTAAAATGTGGGTGGGACCCATATTTAGTCAAAATGACCTCGGATGGAAAATCTAACTTCACCAACGCCTTCGAAATGTTGATTTTAAGCTAGTATATTGCTTGGTTGGTATTTATGGCTTTTAAATCTTATTTTGACCCTCGATTTGGAAAGTTGTGATTTTTGGTTTTGGAGGTCAACTCTATGAAAACGATGTTTATTTTGAAAATTTGAAATCGCCATTGAGTTCAGGGCGTTGAATTTAGTGTGGTTACATAGTTTGTTTTTGTATATTGAACTCCAAATGAATCCGGAACATCCTGCTGAAGTCCGAGTTGGACTTACAAAAATCTGGTTTTTCAAAAAGCTGGTGCTGTATAAAAACAACTATTTTTTGCCCATTTTGCGCTTTCTTTCACCTTGCCTCTTGAGAGTTAAACCCTAAAATAGTGTGAGATCATAAAAGTGAAGCTTGTAGGAGCTTAAAAAGCTAGATTAACATCTATTTCTTAATTCTATTACAGATTTATTACTCTAATTCTTGATTAATTTCTCAAAATTTCCAAAATCTTAGGGCTTGTTTTAAACCCTAATATCACCTCTTTTCACTTGAAGTTTTGATCTTATAATTATTAGTTTTTCATCTATTTAACCTTCCAAACAACTTTGATTCTTGGTTTAAACACAAAGTTAAAAATTTTTATCGGGTAAAGCTCAAAAATATTTTTTCTTCAATTTGAACCTCATTTTGACTCAATTTGTCTTGTGTATTCAGTTGTAGATTACAAAAAAATGGGGAACACTTTTGTGAAGTACAATTAAGATTTTAGCTTTCTTTTTTGAAAATCCATTTCAAGGTTCCATTTTGACCTCAAATTAAAAGTAGTCAATATGGGCATCGTTAGGTTTTTTTGATGTATAGATTCTATATTTCTTGTTTTCAGTTGATTTCGGGATCATTTGTGAAAAGTAAGTTCATGGATTTGAAGTGTAGCAGATCGGTTTCAACAATCAAGGTAGGTTATGGCTTAACTCTTTCAAACAGGGCTCAGTAGTAAATGATGGTGCAAAATGCATGTTAAGGTTGGGAACTAATCATGATAAATTACTACCTATATGTTGTTCCCGTGTGAGGGCCTATATGTGATGTAATTATTGAAATAAAGATATTATGTGATATGTATGACCGTGTAGGGTCCTATATGATGTTTATAGCCTTGAATGCTGGTGAATAATTGTACTGTGTCGTTGCTAATGCCTATTGTGGTACCTTTGGTGTATTGTGAAATATATATATATATATATATATATATATATATATATATATATACATATACATATATATCTTCATATATATATATATATATATATATATATATTCATACAAATGGAATATGAAACATGTGGAAATTTATGGATGAATGGAAATAATAAGTGGATATTGGCTCATATGGTTATGGGAATATATCATTGTGGTTGATTGTGGAGATATATAATGTGGTAGGTTGTGGGAAAAATCATTGTGATTGGTTGTGAGCATTACATCCTCATATCATACTCATTCATGAAACAAAAATACCATCGTGGAAACACTTGAGAAAGATTGGCAAAACCTTTTTATGACAGAAATGTGACATCTTATAAAACACTTTCCGAGGGATGTACCTGGAAGGAGATATGGATATGGATATATGGATTGTATATGGGTTGAAGAACCCTCCATGGGTCCCATATCGGGAGGTTCGCCTCCATGGGTGTATATGAAAGTTGTGTGATGATCTCATGCATCATCATCATCCACATTGCACTTGTTTTATTGTATTTATGTTGTACTTGTATTGCCATGTTGACTTGTCATCTATATATTTGTTCTATATCTTGACTTGTTAATGTATAATTATTCTATCTTCCTTAATTTATACATAATGATCTTGATTATACATGTTCCTCTTTATTCTACTTGTATGTGATATTGTGTATAATTATATCCCTATCTGGTTTGTTGGTGTATTATGTATGGATATTGTAGAACTGTTAGTGCAAGCGGTGTGGGCTATAGTTGTGGGACATTTTCTGATTGCAGGTGATGTTCCCTCAGTGTATATTTTATATGTTTTATTTACTACTTTGCTTGGTAGGCCTATGACACCTACTGAGTACAAGTGGATCATACTCACGTCTACTGCACCCCTTTGGTGTAGGTCCTAGTTCGAGTGTGCCACAGATTGGTTGATTTCAAGCACCTTTAGATTTCTCAAGGTAGTGGTTGGACATTCATGCATACAAAGTTCACCTCCATCTTTCTATTGTAGTTATGTATTTATTTGTATTTGGAGACAGATGTTGAACTAGTGTGGATGTTTCTGATGTATTTGACTCGTGATTGGTATTAGTAATTCTTACACTATTGACACCTGATTTTGGGAATGTATGTGAAATTCAAGAGGGAGGGGGTGAATTTAAATTTTCCATGAGTCGACTATTGAGAATTCACAGTCGATTTGCCTGTAAATCAGTATACTTCACAACTCAAATTAGATTTAACTAAACAGTTAAGTAAATAATTGACTTTAAAGAAAAGACACAAAGATTTATCCTGGTTTGGAATATCAGTGTGGTGCCTACTTCCAGTCCCCTTGGGTTTCAATGTTTCCTTTGATCCTTCAAACTGGGATCAAGTACAATGATGAGAAATAAGTTTCGAAGACTTATTTGTTCTTCAGACCTTGCGACACAGCTTCAGTTCATATTACAAATTTGACTCGATCCTATTCTTTATATAACTATTGTAAAATAATAAGTACAAAGCTTTGTGAGACTAAGATTGAGATACTTTGAAATTCTTCCTGAAAGTTGGGTGAGTGCTTCGATCTTCAATATTCCCTTTATATTCTTAAGCTGCTTTTCTTCGTAAGGAAACCCAAGAGATTCCGTCCCAATCAAGGATTTGAATTTATTCCTTGATTGAGGAATTTTACCGTATAGTATGTCCATGCACGTTACTTTATACATGTCTGTATCAAATACGTCTGTGATCTTCTTTCTTTTTTTTCTCCTATGGTGATTGATGCTCTTTTCCTGAGTTTTGCTCCAGTCAGGCTGCTGTTAGACGGTTGCTTCCCTTTGGGAGATTTTCTTAGAAGTCTTGAATTGATTCTGTATGATTGATATTGTTCCAAGTTTAGTGTCGACCATCATGTTGCTGGATGCTTGTTTCCTTTAGCAAGATATTCTTGGATATCTTAAGTTGATTCCATAGAGATTCTACATATTTGGTGTATCTTCAGTATCTTCTGCTTCTATCATTGGATATCTTTAATATCCTACATATGTTTACTCATTAGTTTATTATTATTAAAATATAGAACATAAAAATAGAAGGCTAACAAATCTCCCCCATTTTGATAATGAAAAATAAGAATTAAACATCAGTTGACTTTCTTGTCTATCACAGTAGCCGACTTGGTCCCCTGGCTTGTAAACACTTTCGATATTCCTTTGTTTGAGTATCAGTCGACTTTTATCCATTGATAGTCGACTTGCTCCCCTAACTTGTAAGCATTTTTGATGTTACTAGCTTTCTCCCCCTTTTAGTATAATAAAAAAGAACCGCAGAATAACAATATAATAGTAGACATATAGAAGTGAATTAATCTAATTAATTAACAAGTACTAGGAAAAAACAAAAAAGTGTGGAAGATAGTATGTTAAAAATCATCATACAACCCAACAAAAACAAGGGACAGGACCCCCTTTTGAATAAAAAGTCATCATTCACCACTTAGCCAGAAAGTATGTTAGGGGTGCATATTATGGCAGAAATTTTCATACAATTTTTCGACATTTTTCAAGAAGGAAGAGAAAGAGTTCTGAACGGAGGTAGAAAGATACCCTCTTATTTAAACCCGTCAAGAGCCAACCGGACCACAACTATGTATGTACTGGTGCTTTTCCCAAGGTCCAGAAGTTTAGAAGTCAACTTCTTTTGCAGCGTGACACCTTACTCGATAGCGTTGAAGCAATTTTTGATTTCCTCCAGTTCCTTAAGACAGTAATCATGTGGTTAGAAACAAACTTTCTTAGCTTGGGGAGTTCAAACTTTGCCCGAGAAGAATCCTTCTTGCACTACTCATTATCAACCAAAACATAGCCCATACTAGAAAAAGTTTTGGAATCATAAGTGGAAACAACTTTCACCAGGGGGTAAGTAGTGAGATCAATACAGTGATACAAGAGAATCTGAGTAATTAGCAGGCCATATGGTAAACTGGTGAAGGTATGAACATCCGCTGTACTCTCCATTATATACTCATGGATCCCGGTTGCCCAATTGATTTTGTGTTTCTTAACCAGACAATACAGAATAAAAATATCATGGCAGGTAATATTACTGAGGGATCCCTTTCTTGGAATCAGTGAGGTAGCCATAATGTGGGTTATAATATGATACTTGAAACATAGGTACAGAGGACCAAAAGTAGATGATGCTGTGTATGGGTCAGACAGGATCCATTTTTCTTCTTCAAAACTTACCTCAAAGTCTTCAGGCCAGCTACTATTCATGAAAGAAATTACACCTGAGAATTTTGTATCAAAAACCTTCTCAAACAGAAAATAGTTCAGGATGATTCTTGTGCCAAGAACAAGAGTCTCAAGTTCACCACTATTAGGAGAGAAGCATAAATTTGAATAGAACATGTGGATGGAATCCTCAAAAACCAAAAGTCCATAAAGATAAAACACCAGGGACAAATATTGAAACCTAAAGAAGTGACTGACATTACAGAAGACGTCTTTTAATTGATAGAGAATAATTATGCAACTGGGTATAATGGAATGGTTTTTGAAGGTAGAGAATTTTTATTTCTTAGAGCATGTCTAGAATTTAGGCATATCTTCAAGAGGGAAGGAGTTTAAAGAGGAGGCTAAAGGTTTCTTGCAGAGGGGGTTAGGCTAGGAACGATATGAAACCTTTTTATTATAGTATACTATTGAGAATCTGACAAGGATTCGTTAGAGGACTCATAGAGGAGAACAAAACTATCTAGGACAACTTTAGGAAGGGATATGGAAACACTAGCCATGGAATGAGTTTTGGTCATGGGAGAGGAGTGGAGTTGAATTTTAAAGGGGTAAATAGGGATAAATGAGGATGTCTAAGTGAACAGAGGGAAATAGAGGGGATGTAGGTGACTGTTGGGAAAGATAATGCAGGGGAAGATAAAGAGGTGTGAAGTGAAAAAGGTGATTGATGGAAGTGAAAGGACGTAGATTCTCCTTTTAGCATGAAGCACATGTTGACTGCTTCTATTTCTTCTTCAATTATATTACAATTATAACAGTCATGTGGTCTTACCTCACTAGATTCTCCTTTTACCATGAAGCACATGTTGACTGCTTCTATTTCTTCTTTAATTTCATCTTGATCATTTCAAGCTCCAAAATTTTGGTTCTTTCTGGATGGCCTTTTTTTATTTCTAGACAGTTTTGTCTGAAGTGGACAACCCTTCCACAGTGATAACAACAATCATCATTTCTAATGGAATCATTATTTTTGGCTCCTTGGGATCTTTGTTATCTATGTATCATGATCTACCTTACTCTGTGATTTATTAGAGCCATTCCTTTGTTATTGAATTTTTCCAGAATGTCCTCTTTTTAAAGGCTACTGGTTTCTTCTTTTCCTTTTTGTGGTACCTGGTGATATAATTTCGTTCATATATAATGAGATTACCTGGTAGTTTGTCAAATGTCCTGTTGTAAAGATATCCATATTCCAGAATGGCAGCCTTGGTTTCCCAAACTTTTGGGAAACTTCTGACCAGCTTTTGGACTTCCAGGCTATGTGGATAGATAATCTCCAATGGTTTTAGCCCGCATATCATTTTGTTGAATCTGGCAGACATTGTTTTAATGTTTTCATTTTCTTTCATTTTGAACAGCTCGTATTCATTGACTAGGGAAGCAATCTTTGACTTTTTGACTTTGGTGGTTCCTTTGTAGGTTACCTTCAATTTGTCCCATATTTTATTTTGCAGTCTCACATATTGATATCTAGTCGTATTCTTTTCCACTAACTTCATAAAGAAGTAAACTTATAGCTCGTGCATTAGTTTGTATTACCTCTTGTTGTTCTTTAGTGACCTTGAAGATCTCAAGGTCTTCTATATCAGTACTACTCGATTCTTTATCTATGTACTTTTTATTCTCTTTGAGTCCTGAAATTGGCTTTGGTCCTTTCTTAATGACAACCCAGGCTTGGAAGTTATTTTATCAGACAAAGATCCTGAATCTATTCTTCCAGTATGAGTAGTGTTGTCCATTTAAGTACGATGGTCTTGTGGAGGAATGGCCATCTTGAAGAAGAGCACCAGGAATTTGATAGTTTGCCAATAAATCTTTGCTAACATGTGGTTAAGCAACACTTTTGGTGGGACCTGCTTTGATACCAATTGAAATTCAAAAGGGGGAAGGGTGAATTAAAATTTTCTGTGAGTCGACTATTGAGACTTCATAGTTGAATTGCCTATAAGTTAGTATACTTCATAAACACAGATTAGATTTAAATAAACAGACAAGTAAATAATTGACTTTTAAGTAAAGACACAAAGATTTATCCTAGTTCGAAATACCAATGTGGTGCCTACTTCCAGTCCCCTTGGGTTTTAAGGTTTTCTTAAATTTTTCAAAGTTGGGCTCGAGTACAATGATGAGAATTAAGTTCTAAAGACTTATTTTGTTCTTCAGATCTTGTGACACTACTTTAGTTTGTATTACAAAGTCGACTCAATCCTATTCTTATATAACTATTATAAAATAATAAGTACAAAGCTTTGTGAGACTAAGATTGAGGAACTTTGAGATTCTTTCTTAAAGTTGCATGAGTGCTTTGATCTTGAGTCCTCTCTTAATATTCTTCAGCTACTTTTCTTCATAAGAAAACCTAAGAAATTTTGTCCAATCAAGGATTTGAATTGATTCCTTGATTGAGGAATGTTACCATAGAGTATGTCCATATAAAAAATGTCCATACATGGTACTTTATACACGTCCATATCAGATACGTTCGTGATCTTCTTTCCTTTTTCTCCTATGGTGATTGATGCTTCTTTTTTTTTGAGTTTTTCTCCGGTCAGGCTGCTGTTGGATGGTTGTTTTCCTTTGGAAGATTTTCTTAGAAGTCTTGAATTAATTCTATATAATTGATATTGTTCCAAGTTTAGAATGCTTGTTTGCTTTAGCAATATACTCTTGGATATCTTGAGTTGATTCCTTAGAGATTCTGCATCTTTGGTGTATCTTCAATATCTTCTCCTTCCATCATTGGAGATCTTCAATATCATGCAAATATTTACTCATTAGTTTGTTATTATTAAAAGATAGAATATAAATATAGGAGGTTAACGGTATGATATTTGGATATGTTCTTTCCGCATTGTTATAATTACTTGTATGGTTCAGCTTCATTCTAGAAGCCTTACTTGAGGTATTTTCGTCTTTTCCTTTTTTTGTATTTGTTTTGGGTGATAGGCTTACTTGTCAAGGCACACCACGACAAGTTCCATTATAATCCTCGTTTTTAGACCATGACACTTATTATATAATAACCATAGATTGTCTATTAAATATAATATCCATAGATTGTCTATTAAACATTTTTTGTTGCTTGTCTATTTTGTGTCGTCCTATAATCTAAAACTCATATTATATGACGGGTAGCATATTAAATTTTTCTTACCAAATCATAATCTTTCAAATCTTTGATTTTCAAGCATAGTCTAGGGTCTGAACTGAGTATTCACTCAGCAAAGTCCGTAAGTACATGCCTTTAGCATAACTGTCTCGAAAAGGCGAAGCATCATCCTTTTGTTTTCCTTTTCCTTCACTCATACTAACATAAAATAAATTAGCTCTACTTTATAAGTCTCCTAAGTTGATATGCTATATTATTATCTCCTTTTATATGTTCTAATGTAATATTGTAAATTGAAGTAGCGGCTAAAAAATTTAACCATATTTTTTTACTGCTATTTTTTCATTTGTAAAATACAGAGAAATAATAAAATATATAAAATTAATAATTAAATATCATATAATTATTGTAGAAAAATATTTAAAATCATATGTTGTAAAGTCCAACTCAGTACTCCCTCCTTCTGAGAAGTTAAATATATATATAGTAAAGGCTAAGTTAGATAAGCTATACCCGATTTAAAAGAAAATAAGATTTAAAAAGATTAGATAAAATAATAACTAGAATTTCAAGACTGGAAGCTAAACTTATAAAACATCTAAAATCAAGAAATAAAAAGATTAGAAATAGTAAAATATAATAGATACCTTACAGAAATTAGACTAATTAGATTTAAAAATACAATCAGAAATAGAGAATAAAAGATTAAAAGACAACTCAGTTATTAAGTGCAACTTTAATTACGGAGAATATGTGTTACATGGAGAAGACCAACAACTTAAATACTATTACAGATTAATAATAAATCTAGGAGAAATTATTCAGAGGACAATATTGGAGTACTAAAGGCTTTAGAAATTCTTGAAAACCTGCAAAATAAATAATAGAAACTCTTAAAAAGGATTGAATAAAATTTTGATTTTCTAAGAGCTCAACAATCAGAAATACACAAGACAATACTAACTCTAAACAATAAAGAAAAAAAATTCTATATCAAATCCTAAAATAAATAATTTTGAAAAAGGGTTACAAGGACCAAGGAAGGATATTGAACTAATAAAGAAACTGACACTTTCATGAGTGACCCAGTTTATCAGGCAATGTGTTTTTAAAAAGCAGAATAAATTCAATCAAATTCAGAAGAATTGTCGGATTACAAGCCATCAGGAAAACAGATTTATCAATAATAAAACAAAACAATACAATAATACTTTTATTATTACAAATTAATAAAAATTTAGAAAAATTTATTAAAGAAAAAATACAACTAGAGAAGCTAGTTAGTCAGGATAAAAATACAAACGAATTAATCGAACAACTAAAAAAGATAGAAGTAAATCCTCAAAAAGAAAAGATAAAAATTACTAAAAATAAGCAATAATTGACCTTTTTTCAGATAGGTCTAGAACAATCAAAGATAGCCAAGGACACGTTTCTCTCAAGTCAGATTAGGAAATAATATGTTACCTGGAATAATGAATACATCAAGAACAACCTCAAGATAACAATTAGAAGAAATAATAAACGTAGACAAAAATACACAGATCTTCCAACAGAATGGGCTAACACTATAGAATCCCAAATATTATATAATACAAGAATTTTTTCAACTCAGGCTCAACTGTATAGATATTATAGAAAGAAATAAATGTGAGTTATAGATAATGATAGTAACAATATGAATCTAAAAGTCGAGAATTTTTAAAAGAAATAAAAAAAAATTAATATGAATCTCATGCACATAGGACTAACAGTAGTAGAACTAAAAGAATTAAATCGAAAAATCTAGGAGCCAATGTATTGACTAGAATATATGATGATAGATAGTCAGATTCGAAAGAGGTAGACATGTCTAACAATGAAGGAATTTTTTTACTGTTTCCTTGATTACATGATAAATTCTTTCGAATTTAAAAAATACATAAAAATAGGTATCCAGATAAATGGATGTGAAGAAATGAATAATGGCAATAACCTATTAGTGTGTAGGTTTTTTAGGAAACATTGCTACCAATAATAGCACTAAATTTAAACTTAAAGTTAAACATGCAACAAGTTTAATGGAGAATAAAGGTATAAAATTAATGAAACCTTTAAAATAAACTTGGAAGAATATGTTGAATTAGAATGAAATTAAAAATTTTAGTAGAAAAAATACACTAAAATCAAATGATCACTTAATGTATACAAATAATGAAGGACAAACTTCTGTTAGATTTACTGATTATAGGTATACAGATTAAAATGAAATTGATGAAGAATTTGAAGGAAGTGACTGTCACACCCCTTTTTCGCCCGAAGGAAGAAGTTCGAAGGATTTTTTCAATTAAAGTGATGATAATGAATAGGTATTATTTTTATCATTTTCAGAGTCGCAACTTGAAATTGAGTTATGGTGTTCCAAGTCACCTAATTGAATCCCTAATCAAAAGGAAATAACTCTTTGTTGGTCTGCAAAAATAGAAAACCGGGTAAGGAATTCTGTTGACCGAGAGGAAGGTGCGAGGCACCCCTCGAGTCCCATGGTTCTAGCACGGTCTCTTTTATTGACTTATCTTGACTTAAACTATTTTTGATAAATTATGTTAAGACCTAAATTTTCTCATTTTTAACTATATCAAAAAAACTCTGTCTACGTCTCTTATATTAAATAAATTAGCAAAAATTAATTTTAGAAATATATTTGTCTAGGTGCATTATTGCATCCTTGAATTTTTAAATATCTCAGAAAGATGCGTACGCCACATTCTTGATTGAGACGAATATTTTAAGCGTGCCTAAAATTTGCCTAGCGTTAAAGGCATTAGTTTGTCTATTCAAAGTGCTATTCAATCTTGATGGCAATCTTAAGCAATATTTATTTAAGACAATCAATTAATTTGACAAGTAATTATCAAGCTTTATTGATGACAATAAATAAATAATAAATAAAGTAAAAATATAAAATAAAAAATAAAAAAAATACAAAACTACTCATAGTTAGGACCCAAATAATTTCCTTAACTGGCAGGTAAATCAATTAAGAAAATACCAACTTCTTGAAAATCCAAAATTTCACGCAAAATTTACATCAATTTTTTCCATAATTATCAAAATCAAGAAAAGGGACTTTTATTCTTTTTAACCAAAAATTGAAATTATAAAAGTGAAAATTATAAACTTCACGAGGTTAAGAAAATACCCAGATCCTCAAACTCAAATTTCACACTATTTTTCTCCATAATTATCAAATACAAGAAAAGGAATTTTTCTTTTTTACCCAAAAAAATAATAATTGAAATTGTAAAGTGAAATTCCAAACTTAGGAAAGGGAAGTTGGTGGCTGTTGTTGGCATTTTCCGGTGGATGGTTTTCAGCCAGAGGCGGCGACTGATAGGAGAATGAGATACGACGATGACGACGGTGGATTTTCGGCGAGTTGGTTCGCCGATTTTAAGGTGCTTGGGGTGGGCGGTTGGTTTCCGGTGGAGTATAGTGGGTTTCGGGTTTATGGTGGCTGATCTGGTGAGGGGGACTGGTTTCAGTGGGGTTTTCTCTGATTTTAGCTGGCGGTGACACGGATTGCTGGATTTGGGAGCGCGATCGATCTGGTATCATTTTTCGGTGGGTTTCCATCAGTTTCAACTGGCGGTGACACGGGTTGCTGGATTTGGTGTCATGACCGATCTGGTATGGTATTTTGGTGGGTTTCCACCATCGTAACAGTAACAATGGTGAGATGGGTTAGTCGGAAACTTAATTCGCCGGTGAAGATGGATATTCCAGCGAAGATTCACTGAAAAAAGAGTCATTGTCCCTATTTCATTCAACTTTATTTTTTTGCTCTCAGTTTCACTCCGTCCTTTTACTATTCTCTCCTCTGATCTCTCTCTTGATATCTCCATTTTTGTGTGCGTGTAGTGTGTGTATATTTTTACCTATGTTGAGAGAATTATATGTGTAATGTTGTGAGTGAAGTGAGTATGGTGGTGAGTGTGTGAACAGTGTACATTGTTAATGAAATGGAGCACTCTCTCTCTCTCCGTCTATACGTGTGTACAGTGTATTTGTGTGTTAATTTTTCTTTCTCCGTTTTTCCTTTGTGTTCTATCTTTTTTCTTAAATTTGATGATATTAACACAAAATATTTTAATCCACAACATATCTATTGAACAAATATATACACATGATAAATTAACTGTGTAATATGTGGTAACAAAAGATTTACATAATTAAACATACATACTAAATAATATATTAAGACCATTCAAACATTTTCATTTATGCTTTCTCATGATAAAACTCATAAAATAAATGATTTCGGCTAATAAGAACCTATGATGATTTGAACTGAATAACAGTGCAAGAAGTTCGTCACCAGAAGCTTCAAACGGAACTCCAACTTCAACTTTTCTCTTTTCTCTCTTTTGTCTGATGTTTTTATTTTTTCAGTTTTCACTCTGCCTCAATTGTTTCTCTGTCTGTGTCTGAGTAAAATAGTACTTTTTTTTTCTGGGGTGGGAAGGCGTTAAATAGGGGGATTTGGGGGAAGTAGTTGGGATAGTTTTAGGATTTAAATTTTGAATTTTTTTAATTACTAAGAATTGTAATAAATATATTTAATAGATTAAAATATAAAATATATTTAATAGATTAAAATATAAAATATATTAAATAAATACTAATAATAATATAAATAAAAAATATTAATTAATTTTTTATTTAAAAAAATATAATAAAAGTTTATAAATAGTCTAAAATAAATATAATTAAAAGAATAATAAAACTACTAGCCTATTTATTAAAATTAAAAGAGAAATATATAATTTTTAAATTTTCTTGTATTATTTTAAAAATAAAAATAAAAATAGGATATCCCAAAATATAACTTTATTTATTTATTTATTTATTTTTTTCAACTAAAAACTTATTGAAAAATAAAATAAGAGGTAAAATAGATATTGGACAAAATATAAGTATTTAATGTCGAAAAGAAAAAAAAATAGGTTTAGAAACTCGGAGAGGGTCAAAAATCACGTGTTTACATTTTGTCCCTCTTTGTATGAAATCTCGAAGAGTTTTTATTCAAAGAAGTAGACTAAGAGATGATTTTTGATCCTCCGACTATTCAAAAAGTCAGGATAAAAATAAAATAAAATAAAAGATGTGACCGAGTCTTGATTTTAGACTGTTTACATATCTCGGGTTATAAGAGAATCAGGTCACATGTAGTTCAAAGGTAAAATAGTGATAGAACAAGTTAGAGGTCGAGTGAGGTTCCGTCAAGTTTTCGGTTCACGACTTCTTCTTTTACATTCACATGAATAACAAAAATAAAATTGAAGATACAAGTGAAAGATCCTATCTATTCAGCTATTCTGGAATCTTGACTTGAATTTTCATGATTTCTCAAATGGTGAGATAGTTGTTATTCTGACTTAAATATGAAACACGAAATGTTCCTCCTCCTTAGCTTTTGGCATTAGAGAGGAACTTGACAATTGATTTATTCTTCAGATTTTCTTTTGGCTTGGACTTGAAAATCTTCACTCTATTCTTTAGGTGGACTCCTGACTTGAAACTGATAATGTTCACCCTATTCTTCAGGCGGGTTCCTAACTTGCAACTGATAATGTTCACCCTATTCTTCAGTCGGGCTCCTGACTTGCTATTTCTTCACCCTATTCTTCAGGCAATCTCCTGACCTATTTTTCCTTCACCTTGTTCTTCAGGCAGGCTCCTGACCTACTTTTCCTTCACTCTATTCTTCAGGCGGGATCATGAATTGCTTTTCTTTACCCTGGTCTTTAGGCGGGCTCTTGACCTGATTTTCCTTCACCCTGTTCTTTAGGCGGGCTCCTGACTTGCTTTTTCTTCACCCCGTTCTTCAAGCGGGCTCCTGACTAGCTTTTTCTTTACCCCGTTCTTCAAGCGGGCTCTTGACTTGCTTTTTCTTTACCCTTTTCTTCAGGCGGGCTCCTGGACTTTCTTTTTCTTCACCCTGTTCTTCAGGCAAGCTCCTGGACTTGCTTTTTCTTCACCCTGTTCTTCAGGCAAGCTCCTGGACTTGCTTTTTCTTCACCCTGTTCTTCAGGCAAGCTCCTAGAATTGTTATTCCTGATTTCTTAAACATCTTCCCGAACTCAAAGTAAAAAGTGAACTAGAAAAGAAAAGTCCCATTATTCAGGATGGTATTGAGAAGAAAATAAATTTCCATTATTTAGGAGGGTCTTGAGCAGAAAATAATTTCCTATTATTCAGGAAGGTTCTGAGCAGAAAGTAAAATCCCATTATTCAGGAGGGTCCTGAGCTGAAAATAAATTCCCACTATTTAGGAGGGTCCTGAGCATAAAGTAAAATCTCATTATTCAAGAGGGTCCTGAGCTGAAAAGTAAAGTCCCATAAACACGAATAAATTTTTTTCCCTAGTTTGCACAATAAAAATTTGTGAGTGTCATTAGATCACAACTTTTGAAAACTACAGTAAAGAGGGTGAAGCAAGGCCCTGCTAAAGAAATGCGTTTCTTCAGAGTAAAACTAATGACCAAAATTAGGAAGTGCATCTCCTAACACATGAAACTCAAATTACCCAAACAAGGAAGTGCGTCTCCTAGGGGTTAAATGAAATGACTCAACCAGAAAGTGTGTCTTCTAGGAGAGTAGGTTCAAGTTAGGAAGTGCGTCACCTAATAAATGAAACTTAAATTATCTAGATGAGGAAGTGTGTCTCCTAGGTATTAAATGAAATCACTCAACTAGAAAGTAGATCTTCTAGGAGTGAAAGTTCAAGTTAGGAAATGCATCCCTTAACCAATGAAACTTGAATTATCCAAACATAGAAATGCGTCTCCTAGGCGTATTGGATTATGAGTTTCTTTGTTTTATGGTTTTGATTACCAAACCTGTGCAGCAACATTGCTTCTTTCATTTGTAAAAGTGAAAAATTATGTCCTTTAATACTCAGGCTTTGAAATCCTTGATTTGAAGGTAACATGTGTTCCTGTTTCATAATAAAAAAACTTTGAGTCTAAAAACAAGGTAATTGGTTTGTGGCATTTGGCTTTTGAGGTGACCACTCTTGCACTTGCCATGATCAAACTCCTTTTCTAATCGTTGATAAATATTCATTGACTTGTCATATTTCTGACCCTGAATTCTGACTACTGACACCCTTGACTCAAATCATATTTCTCTTGCATGATGCCTCTGGGTTAACTTCTAATACATCTTTAATTTTTTCACAAGTCCAAAAAAAATCCATCAGGTCACAAGCAATCCTGAGTATCTTAATTAATTTTTGAAATATGTTGTCTTTGTATGTCAGCCCTTTGTCTTGCTGTATACTATTGTGGTAGTGGGTAGCAAGTTTTGGAGTACTTCTTCACTCACTTATCTTGATATGACTTCGACTCCAAAAATACTCGAAAAATGACAATGATGATTCTCATTTTGACAACAAAGATACAAAAATAAAAATAAAATAAAAAGATAACAGATATCTCTTTCTCAAAACGACAAAAGAAAAAATTATCTGGGTTTAGTTGCCAATTCCATCGATTATGACATACATTTTGAATAAAGAAACCTGAACTACCCATTATAATCATTATAACTTTTTCTAACTTATTGAATTTGAAATGGAGTCATTCTTGAACATCTCAATGCATTTTTGCCAACGAGTTTACCTTATTTTTATTTATTTCTCAACTCATAGTCGCCTAATGGTATCCATGAGGGTTTTCACACATAATTTCTCTCATTTTTATTGATCTCACATCTCACTTTTGCTTTATGGCGCCCAAGAGGGTTTTCACAAATAAGGCTCTCTCATATTTTTCCTTTTTCTAAAGAAAAAAACGATGTTTGAAGTATGAAACATCATGCACTCAAACATGTTTAGCCTTGATATTCTCAAAGATTGATCTGAAAGTCTTTCTTTGGTTGTAACTTGGCTTTTGAAAAGGGTTAGAAAAAAAGGACGACATGAGGCTAAAAAAATACATGACATTGGGTGAAACATATAACTTTTGGAATCGACTTTTAAGAAAAATAATTCTTTGCCCTAGTTTTATTTTGTACTAGGTAATTTGAATTTTTTACGTGGTTAAACAGAATCCCAGAGTAGGGTTGCCTACGTATCTTGTCATAGCAAGAATCAGGTCAAACGTAGTTTAGACTCTCATTCTTATGCTTGCTTGATTGATAATTTTTTTTACTCTATTTTTTTTCTTTCTTTTTCTTTGACTTTTCTCTTTTTGAGTGTTTTATTATTCTATTTCTCTTACTTGACATTTTTTTTTGAATTTTTTCAAGCTAAGCTCTATTTTGATTCCAAATGAGGGATGTGAAATAAATATAACTAAAGCTCAAAAGAGGTAACAAAGGATGACACAATATTTGTATAGCAGAAAGAAATGCCTTCGTCGTATCAATCCTTAAAATGCAAAGACATAACATGCAATCTGAGGGTGAAACATGAGATCTTACATATCTTTTCAACATTGACCTTCACTAAGAACGTGCATGTGTGTCACTTCTTTCATGCTTATGAAACATACAGGTCTATTTGTGTTGTACTTTCTCTATACGGATGACTCATGTCTCTTTGGGAGCTATCTTTCTTTCGTTTTTCCTATTAATGGAGACTGTATCCTCTGATTGATCTTTGAATTAGATCTTCTAATTGATTATCAAGTCATTTTTTATTATCAAAGTGATTGCTCCAATTTCATCCATATTGGGGTTTGACTTATTCTCTAACTGTTTGAAATCTTTGCTTGTTTCCTCAAATGCTTCCTTTTCATTGTATTCAACTTCTTTAGTCATTATTTCAAAATTAGATTGAGTTTTAAGGTCTGATTGAAAATTCTTCATGCATGTCATATCATTAGAATCGACATAGAAAAGAACTGTATAATAGAAAATAACTATTAGACTCAAAATAATACAAAGGGAAACTACATTTCATAAAAACAAATATGGAAGAGCTTTATCCTAGAAACAAACAAGATAATGATCTAAATTAAAACCCTAGAATTATTAAAATTGCTTGAAGACAGTCAAAAAAACTACCAAGACTCCTTTATAATAGGGAGAGGAGTGGCCTCCTAATTGATAAGCTGGACATCGGGGCCAATAAACTGCACATCTGCATTATTGGCAGCGTGTGTATATTTCTACCTATGTTAAGAGAATTGTATGTGTAATGTTGTGAGTGAAGTGAGTATGGTGGTGAGTGTGTGAACTGTGTACATTGTTAATGAAATGGAGGACTCCCCCACTCCGACTATACATGTGTAGAGTGTATTTGTGTGTCAATTTTTCTTTCTCCGTTTTTGCTTTCTGTTCCATCTTATTTTAAAATTCGATGATATTAACACATATTATTAATACACAAGAAATCTATTGAACAAATATATACACATGATAAATTAACAGTATGATATGTGGTAACAAAAGATTTACATAATTAAACGTACATACTAAATAATATATTGAGACCATTCAAACATTTTCATTTATGCTTTCTGATGATAAAACTCATAAAATAAATGATTCTGGATAATTAGAACCTGTGATTATTTAAACTGAATAACAATGCAAGAAGTTCGTCACCAGAAACTTCAAATGGAACTCCAACTTCAACTTTCTTCTTTTCCCTCTTTTGTCTGATGTTTTTGTTTTTCTGGCTTTCACACTGTCTTAATTTTTTCTCTGTCTGTGTCTGAATAAATCAGTACGTCCTTCTTTTTTGTCTGGGGTGGGAAGTCCTTAAGTAGGGGTTTTGGGGGGAGTAGTTTGGATAGTTTTAGGATTCAAATTTTGAATTTTTTTAATTACAATTTATAATAATAATATTTAATAAATTAAAATATCAAATATATAAAATAAATAATAATAATAATAATAATATAAATAAGAGAATATTTATCAATTAATTTATTATTTAAGAAAATATAATAAAATTTTATAAATAGTCTAAAATAAATATAATTAAAAGAATAATAAAACTACTAGCCTATTTATTTAAATTAAAATAAAAATATATATTTTTTAAATTTTCTTGTATTATTTTAAAAATAAAAATAAAAATAAGATATTTCAAAATGTAACTTTATTTATTTATTTATTTTCAACTAAAAACTTATTGAAAAATAAAATAAGAGCTAAAATAGATATTGGATAAAATATAAGTATTTAATGTCGAAAAGAAAAAAAAAATTGGTTTAAAAACTCAAGGAGGGTAAAAAATCACATGTCTACAGTAACAGTACTGAATATATGAATATCGAGATAATATCAGAATTAGAAATCAAAGTAGATGAATTTATAATAAAAGAAGAAACTATGTATAAGATAAATGATGATCAAATATTTAAATGTAAAGGCTGTAAAATTGAAAATTTAGATTTTGCTAAAATGAAAGAACATTTTAAAAGATATGTATTAAGGAAAGATAGTTATGGATATAGAAATAAAAACTGGTCAAAAGATGAAATCCAAGAAGAAAATTAACGGAAAGTACATCAAGTTATTCAAGTCTTTTTCAAAAGACAACTTCAATACAAAGAGTACAAATAAGTACAGAAAACTTACCAAGCCATAGAGCATATAGGATAAATCACGATGAACAGAAAATATATAACCCAAGGGAAGAAAAATGTCAATAGACAAGCCTATTAGACTTCAAGAGGGGGGGAATAAAGAAAAGATTTTAAACATAACAACACACGACCTCCAGTTATGAAACTCAATAATAGAGATATGAAAAGGTATAATAATACCAATTTATATACAGTTATAACACCCCGTAGCATTCTTGATTTAATACCTCAGTAGCATGCTTAAAGAGCTAATTATCTAAAAAAATTTTAAGTGTAAAAAGGACTAAGCCATATTTTAAGCTCCTAAACTTTTATGATTTCTAAATTATTTTTTTTGACCTCGAGATGCGGATTTATAAGTTGATTCATGTTCAGGGGTGTAAAAGGGGAGTCTCGAGGAAGTTTTGAATTTTTCTAACAACGTTTGAGACTTGTTTGGATGAGCAAAATAAAAGCCCGTTGCGATCTCATTACGTCGCATCGGTAATCGCATCGGAGAGACTGACGCGGCGCATGGGTGCCCAGTTCGTAGTTTTAAATTTTGGGTCTGGGAGGGTATTTCAGTATTTTCCCTCGTCATATCTCAGCCATAACACGAAATTAAAATATCCTTAAGGCATATTATATTCAGAACAACTCAAATTTATCAAGAAACTAACCCTAATTCCCCTCCCAAGGACCAAGAATTCATCTTTAAGTTCAAGAATCTTTTAAGAAACAAGCCAAGAGTTGGGTTCCATTCCCCATACTAGTGATCTAAGGTACGTGGGACTATCCTAAACCCCAAGCATTGATTTTCGGTTTTCAAATATTTTTTAAAGGATATATATATGTATATACAAAATTATTTCAAGATCATTGATAAACTTGTGTTAAAATTATTACATCATGATGAAGTTTTGCGAAAATTTGGTATGAAACCTTAAACTTGAATTGTTTTTGTGGGACCATGATGATGATTAGATTATGAATTCAAATGAGGGCATGGGATATTTAATTCCTTTTTTTGCTATGAAATTGTATTGATTTTTCATGTTGAGAGTGGGTTACGCAAATTGTTAAATTTTGAGCCTGTTATGTATACATTGAACAATTTTCATGAGATAATGAAAGAGTGGTTTACTTGTTTTTTTGATGATTAAGATTCCTATTTAGAATGGCTTAAAAGTGATTGAAAAGGGTGACCACCGTAGATTAAGTATTAAGAATGGTTAGTTTTTTCAACTATTTTGTAATATGAACTTTTGTTCAAAAGGTAGAGCTTTTAGGTGGTCAATAAACATCTTTTGAAAGAAGATAAGGGCAGTAGAGATGTTGTGACATGACTTGCAAGTCTGGGTATGACGATACCTTATTTTGATATAATTGAAAATATTAAGAAATAACT
This sequence comes from Capsicum baccatum var. pendulum, assembly GCA_030864225.1. NCBI lineage: Eukaryota > Viridiplantae > Streptophyta > Magnoliopsida > Solanales > Solanaceae > Capsicum > Capsicum baccatum. Next base: position 52,832,722 of record CM061557.1, read on the forward strand.
TTTCAAAGAAGATATGGTTTAAAGAATCTAAAACTAGACATAAGAGAATTAGATAGTTACCAAAAGAAGGCACAAGTCAAACGGCTCATTGCTCAAAATCGTGATTTGCCGACACGGGTTTATGATACCTAAAAGTAAAATTGTATGCTGGCAACGGCCCAATAGTGCAGCAGAGAAGCAGATACTCCAACCCTTACAGAAAATTTGGGTTGGGGGCTTGGTCGCCGAGTCAAGGTCGGATTCCATTTAGCCCATGGAATAGAAGAGTTATAGGGTATACCATCTGGCTCAGAAGTAAGATAAAGAGTAGAGTCATGAATTGCAAAATGTGTTTTAAAAGTTTTGGATTATGCCCATATGTTTTCAACTGTTTCAAGATGATATGTAATTTATGAAATGCTTTCACCAATTTTTTATAATAATGCATATTATATTTTTGGATTCTTTTGCATACCAGTACATTTGTATTGACCCCCTATATTCAGTGTTTGAGGCTCAGGGTCCCGCTAAGCCATAGATTTTTCAAACAGAAGTGTGCAGTCGGTGATCCTCCCTCATTTTAGAAGGCCTATTTTTAGAACATTGTTATTTCACTTTGATTATGGTTCGACTGGGGGCCTTGTCCTAGTTTAGACAAGGTGTTGGTTTTGATTTATTAAAGATTTTGTAGACTGATGTTAGATGCTTTTAGAGGTTATAAATTTTATTTTGAATTGGTTAGTTGGATTAAAGTGTCGACCATGATTTCGTATTATGATGTTTCTAGTTTTCTTATTATTGTATGAATATTATACATGATCGCCAAATAGATAGAGGTGCCCGGGCCTTCATAGTTCGGATGTTTGTTGCTCCCAGGGCCTCTACTAGGGTCATGAAAAACTTTGTATTAGAGCACGGTTCATGTTCCCAGGGTGTCTACGGACTCGCATCGCGCAGAACTCTATTTATGGGGGTGTAGCGTGCCACACTTATAAGCAGGGGCCTACAAGGAATTTAGGAATGTCTTTCTTCTTTCATGATTTAGTTCATGCTATAGAGTTTGCATGTCCTCTAATCAATGATTTGCTATATTTTAGAAAGTTAACATTCTTCCTCATCAATCCAATGAACAGAATGCCCAAGCTGAGGAGGTCCACCCTACCCATGGGATGTGGACCCATAATAGAGCTAGCACCCCAGAGTTGGTTCCCACTTTAGGAGACCCTCTAGTTCCGACCAGTCCCCCTCAAGCTCTACAGACCGGTGTTAACCATCCTCAGCCACCTCAGAGGGATGTTTCGAATGATGAGTTCTGACAGTCCATCCATATGATTGCACAACTAGTGGCCTCTCAGACCCATCGGTCTAATGATGTGGGTTTTGTGTTGGGTTCATCTGAGATTACCTGGGTTTGTTAACTCATGAGGCTGAACCCACCTATGTTCATTAGCACGAAGGTTGAGGAGGACCCCCAAGGTTTTATTGATAAATTGGAGAAAATTTTTAAGGTTATGTACGTAAATGAGGTTGAAAGGGTTGAATTGACGACCTATAGTTGAAGGATATGGCCAATTAGTGGTATAATAAATGGGAGGATTCAAAGGGTAGTGATGTTGAGCCTTCGGTATGGGTTGAGTTTGAGGAAGATTTCATAGATTATTTCTTTCCTCAAGAATTGAGGAAGTCAAAGGCTGAAGAATTCATGAATTTGAAACAAGGAGAAATGAGTATCAAGAAGTATACCCTAAATTAAACCAGTTGTCCCATTTTACTTAAGAATTGGTGGGTAATATGAGAGCTTGCATGAGAAAGTTTGCATCCGGTCTCTTAGATGATTTGGTATTGGAATGCAAAGGAGCAATGTTAAATAGAGACATGGATTTCTCCAGGTTGTCCGTTCATATGCAACAGATTGAAGAGTAGAAGAAAAGGCTGGCAGAGGAAAAATAGAAGGACAAACAGGACAATAGGGTCAGGTCTACAGACCAGAATAACAATCATCACAAAGGTGGTAATTGGAGTAACAAGTGGCCAAATAGGAATTTTTGGAGTAATGCGCAATTGTCAGCCAGTGCCCCAACGCCCAGACCTCCAGTTGATTGGTAGTTTCAAAATTTTCTGCCTAGCCATGGACCGAGGATGCAAGGCACTCAATATCTGGGGAGTGTAACTCATACTCCTCGATTATACAGTACGTTGTGGAAAATGTGGAAAGGATCATCCAGGGTCGTGCCAGTTTTGTACTATTATTTATTATTCTTGTGGCTAGCCAGGCCATATTAAGAGGGATTGTCCCATGGCGAAGGGAAATTTTGTAGGCGCTAAGTCTCAGGCAAACTCTATATCCCCTCCTACAAAGCGTGCTACTTCAGCTATCGATGGTGGCCGCAATCGATTATATGCCTTATCTAATCTCCAAGATGCGAAGGTTTCACCAGATGTGGTCATGGGTACACTACAAATTTTCTCTCGTAATGTGTATGTGTTACTTGATCCCAGGTCTACCTTGTCTTATGTGACCCTGTGTATGGCAGTTAGTTTTGGTTTTAAGCCCAAAAATATTTTGGAAGCCTTCTCTATTTCTACTCCTGTTGGTGACTCTGTTGTGGCTAAAAGAGTGTACAAAAATTGTGTTGTGTCTGTCTATAATCGTGATACTGTGGTAGACCATGTAGATATTGACATGATTGACTTTGGTGCCATTTTAGGAATGGATTTTCTCCATTCATGCTATGACACACTAGATTGTAGAACTCAAAAGTCACTTTCTCCTTTCCGAACGAACCAGTGATAGAGTGGGAGGGGTATTCTTTAGCACCTAAGGGGAAGTTCATATGTTCTCTTAAAGCCTGGAAACTTATCTTTAAGGGTTGTTTGTATCATCTTATTCGGGTCAAAGATTTAAATACTGAAATTCCTTCCTTCCAGTCTGTTCCTGTGATTAACAAATTCGTGGAAGTCTTTCCCGATGACCTCCTAGGGATACCACCTGATAGGGAGATAGATTTTGGCATTGATTTATTGTTGGACACTCATCCTATTTCTATTCCGCCATATAGAATGGCTTCTATAGAATTAAAAGAGTTGAAAGAACAACTAAAAGATCTTCTTGACAAGGGCTTTATTTGTACCAGTGTTTCTCCCTGGGGTGCACCTGTACTCTTTGTGCATAAGAAATATGGTTCCCTTCATATGTATATAGACTACCGTCAGTTGAATAAGGTCACTATTAAGAACAAATACCCTCTTCCTAGAATTGATGACTTGTTTGACCAACTTCAGGGTGCCAAATATTTTTCCAAGATAGACCTTCGTTTGGGGTATCACCATTTGAAGGTTAGGGAGGCTGACATTCCTAAAATAGCTTTCTGAACCTGATACAGTCATTATGAATTCTTAGTTATGTTCTTCGAGTTGACTAATTCCCCCACGGTCTTTATGGACCTAATAAATAGGGTGTTTTGTCAATTTCTAGATTTGTTCGACATAGTCTTTATTGACGATATCTTGGTTAACTCTAAGAATGAGGAGGATCATTATAACCACCTCTAAATCATTCTCTAGACCCTTAAAGATCATAAGTTATATGCAAAGTTTTCTAAATGTGAATTTTGGCTTAGTGCCATCGCTTTTCTGGGGCACATTATATCTAGTGAAGGGATCAAAGTTGCCCCCCAAAAGGTTGAGGTAGTGAGAAAATGGCCCAGACCCATGACTCCAATTGATATCTGAAGCTTTTTGGGTTTGGCAGGGTATTACAAAAGATTTGTAGTGAGTTTTTCCTCCATATCTACTCCTATTACTAAATTGACTCAGAAGAAGGCAAAATTTTTATGGTCCAACTCATGTGAGTGTAGTTTTAAGAAACTGAAAGATAAGTTTACTACCACACCTATTTTGACTCTCCCTGATATTACAGAAGGTTTTGTGGTGTATTGTGATGAGTCTTGGGTGAGACTTGGGTGTGTGCTTATGCAACATAGTAAAGTAGTGGCTTATGCATAGAGGCAGTTGAAGGTACATGAAAAGAATTACCCCACTCATGACTTAGAGTTAGAATCTATGGTATTTGCACTTAAAATATGGTTGCACTATCTTTATTGGGTGCATGTAGATATATTTACTGACTACAAAAGTTTACAGTATGTTTTCTCCTAAAAGAATTGAATCTTTGGATAAAATGGTGGTTTGAACTATAGAAGAATTATGACATGAGCCTGCACTATCATCCAGGCAAGGTGAATATGGTGGACGACACCCTCAGCAGTCTGTCAATGGGAAGTTTTTCTCATGTTGAGAAAGGAGAAAGAGAGATAATAAAATATATTCACCGACTTGCAAATGTAGGGGTTGGACTTCTGAATTTAGAAGACGGAGGAGTAATTTTTCATGAGATATATAAATCTTCCTTATGTGTTACATTTAAGGAAAAATAGTCAAAGACCCTATCTTGTTGAAGTTTAAGAATGATACGGGTCAACAGAAACTGATGGCATTTGAGATTAGTGGCGATAGGATTTTATGGTATCAAGGTGGGCAATGTGTGACGAATGTAGATGGGTTGTGAGAAAAGATTCTCGATGAAGCTCACACTTTAAGGTATGTTGTTCACCCAGGATCTACTAAAATGTACAATGATCTTAAGACAATATATTGGTGGAATAATATGTAACATGATGTTGCTAACTTTGTTTCTAAGTGTTTGAATTGTCAACAAGTTAGAGTAGTGAATTTAATACCAGGTGGCACTTCCTAAGAAATAGCCTTGCCTATGTGGAAATAAGAGATAGTCAATATGGATTTCATCACGAGGCTTCTGAGGTCTCGAAACTAATATGATTCCATTTGGGTGATTGTAGATTGGATGACCAAGTCAGCTCACTTTCTTCATGTGAGGACTAACTATTCGGGAGATGATTATGCCAAGCTGTATATTGAGGAAATAGTTTACTTGCATGGGGCACCAGTATCCATTATATCTGATCAAGGTACGCAATTCTCTTAGCAATTTTAGAGGTCTTTTCAAAGGGGTTTAGGTACCCAAATGAACCTGAGTACTGCCTTCTACCCTCGAACTGATGGGCAAGCCGAACACACCATTCAGACCCTTGAGTATATTTTGAGGGCCTATGTGATTAACTTCAAAGGTAGTTGGGTGGATAATTTACCGTTGATAGAATTCACCTACAATAATAACTACCATTCCAGTATTCTTATGGCTCCTTTTGAGGCGCTTTATGAAAGAAGATGTAGGTAACCAGTTGGATGATATAAAGTGGGTGAAACTCGGTTGTTTGGACCTAACCTTGTTCATCAGGTAATGAAAAAGGTAAAGAACATTAGGGAGCAACTTAATACTGCTCAAAGTCATCAGAAGTCTTAGGCCGATGTTAGAAGGAGAGATTTAGAATTCAAAATTTATGATTGGGTTTTCCTCAAGGTCTCCCCTGTGAAGGGAGTCATGCAATTCAGAAAGAAAGAAAAGCTTAGTCCTTGTTACATATAACCATATAAGATTGTGAAGAGTATCAGTGGGGTTGCCTTTGATTTAGATTTGCCCGCTACCCTAGCTTCTGTCTATCTAGTATTCCATGTGTACATATTAAAGAAGTGCATTAGAGATCATTCCCTAGTGTTTCCTGTAGAGGAGATTAAGGTGAAAGACTCCTTGTCATATAAAGAAGAACCTATTGCCATCTTGGACCGCCAAGTTTAGAAGCTAAGGAGTAAGGAAATAGTTTCAGATAAGGTATTGTGGAAGAATCAAAATGCTGAGGAAGATACTTGGGAGTCAGAAGATGATATTCAAACTAGATACCCAACTCTCTTTGAGACTGTGGATGGCAACATAGAAGGTATAAGTCATATACTACTCTCTTTATCTTTTCCTTAGTGTTCTTAAAGTCATGCTTGTCTGTTCGAGCCATCATTCAGAGACGAGTGATACTAAGAGGAGATAATGTAATACCCCGTACCATTCTTGATTTAATACCTCACTTAGTAGTATCTTAAAGAGCTAACTATCTAGAAATTTTCTAAGTGTCAAAAGGACTTAGCCGTATTTTAAGCTCCTAAACTTTTATGATTTCTAAATTGATTTTCCTGACCTCGAGATGCGTATTTTTAAGTTGATACATATTCAGAGGTATAAAGGGGGTTTCTTGGGGAAGTTTAAGATTTTTTGGACGATGTTTGAGACATGTTTGGATGAACAAAATAGAAGCTCGCGTGATCTTATCACGTCGCTTCAGTAATTGCATTGGAAGGACCAACACGTCGCATTCCTAATCACGTCGGGTAGCCATCGGGTTCCCAGTTTTCAGTTTTAAATTTTGGGTCTGGAAGGGTATTTCAGTCTTTTCCTTCATCATATCTCAGCCATAACACAAAATTAAAACATCCTTAAGGCATATTATACCCAAAACAACTCAAATTTATCAAGAAACCAACCCTAATTCCCCTCCCAAGGATCAAGAGTTCATCTTTAAGTTCAAGAAACTTTCAAGAAAAAAGCCAAGAGTTGGGTTCCATTCCCTATACTAGTGATCTAAGGTACGTGGGACTATCCTAAACCCCATGGGCATTAATTTTGGGTTTTCAAATATGTTTTAAAGGATATATATGTGTATACGAAATTGTTCCAAGATCATTGATAAACCTGTGTTAAAATTATTACATCATGATGAAGTGTTGCGAAAATTATTGTATGGAACCGTAAAATTGAATTTTTTTTGTGGGACAATGATGATGATTAGATTATGAATTCAAATGAGGGAATGGGATATTTAATTCCCTCGTTTTCTATGAAATTGTATTGATTTTTCATGTTAAGGGTGGGTTACGCAAATTGTTAAATGTTGAGCCTGTTATGTATACATTGAACGGTTTTCATAAGATAATGGAAGAGTGATTTACTTGCTTTTATGATGATCAAGATTCCTATTTAGAATGGCTTAAAAGTGATTGAAAAGGGTGACTACCATAGATTAAGTATTGAGAATGGTTTTGTTTTTCAACTATTTTGTAATATGAACTTTTGTTCAAAAGGTGGAGCTTTTAGGTGGTCAATAAACATCTTTTGAAAGAAGATAAGAGCAGTAGAGATGTTTTGACATGACTTGCAAGCCCGGGTATGACGATACACTATTTTGATGTGCCCAAAAATATTAAGAAAGAAATAACTTTTCAAAGAAGATATAGTTTAAAGAATATAAAACTGGGCTTAAGAGAGTTAGATGGTTACCTAGAGAAGGCACGAGTCAAACGACTCATTGCCCAAAATCGTAATTTGTCGACAAGGGTTTATGATACCCAAAAGGGAAATTGTACGCTGGCGATGACCCAATGGCATAGTAGAGAAGCCGAGACTCAGACCCTTGCGATAAACTTAGGTTGGGGCTTGGCTGCCGAGTCAAGGTTGGATTCCATATAGCCCGTGGAATAGTTGTAAAACCTCGCATTTTTCTAGTGTACTCTAAGTCCTTACACATGAGTATTCACATATAAATTTTTTTTGAACACTCATTATTCTTCAGTTTATAACCTTCCATTGCATAGGAAATTGAATTAGCTTTCCAACGATATAAAATTCGCCCAAATCTGATAACCGGGTAAGAAGTTATGGTGATTTAAATTTTCAGTCGTAAAACCACGTTATTTTAACCCTTAGTGCATAGTGTAGGCATTCCAAATAACAATTGTGAATTTCCAATGTGACTCCATGATCATGGCACGTCGCGGAGCAGGCCATTTTCCCGTTCGTTAATTTCCAGTGGAGATACGCGATCACGGCGCATCGCGGAGATGGCCAAGATGGCATCCAAAGCTTTATCGCAATGGCACCACGTCATGGTATTTTTCCAGGTCCCAGTTGACCCTTTTTTAGTGGCTTGGTGCGATAGTGGCGCATTGCACCAAGGATAAAAATTGGGTTTTTCAGTTTTCAGCTTCCATTTTTCAATACATTTAAGGGTAGTTAGGTCTTTTTCCTAGGCCCTAAAATCATACTAAATATGAAATTTAACCACTAATTAACCTAAATACTCATTATTACTCACTTTCTCTCAAATTAAAAATCTCCTCTTTCAAGAACAAGAAACCCTAGCTCTCAAATTCAAGGCAATTTCTCAAGAACTCTCCATCAATCCTTGCAAATTCATTAACCCAGGTATGTTAGATGTTCATCTATGGATTCCTTTCATCCATGAAGCCCAAGTAACCCATTTTAATTATCAAGTTATAATCTTTTCAAGATTTATGTTTTAAATTATGATTTCATCAATGAATCTCCATATACTATTGATTTTATACCATGTTACCATGAAATTATTGTTATTATTCAATCTTTCATGTTTGAATACTATTATTTACTAAATTAAACCTTGATTTAATGCTATTATGATGAATTCATGCTATTTCTACAAGTTCTATGTCATTCCTATAATTGTTTTAAAAACCATGAACTACAAGTGTTTGATAAAATGCCTACAAGAGTTATTTATTTATTAAGAGCCTCCATGTTTTGGCCTTCAAGTTTTAGTGTCTTTTTAGTATTATTGTTTTGAGTCCTGGGGTGTATTGAATACCCAAAAACCATAGCTGTTTATTTAGCCTAGTCTTAGTACATTATAGAATAGTCTTCAGATTATACTATGAGCATTATCAGAATAGTCAGATATCCGTCATTAAACTTAGAATAGTCTAGTATCTCAGTGTTATTCAGTTGGGAATAGGATTTAGCACCAAGTGAGTGTAGGGATAGCGGCTTCCCCGTCAGATAGGTAGAGTCGTTGATGCAGTCCCTATACTTCAAAACTACATAGCCAGCGTAGGATATAAGTAGTCACCCATCAGATTAGGCTTGACTATCTTGCAGGGGTCACTCGATAGTTCAAGCTTGACACCCTTAGTCCTTTGGACATTATTTCAGTTTAGTGGATCCACACAGCCAGCTTTAGTATCCGTGGCACGGTATTAATACCCTTCCAACTGGGTTATAGGTTGGACCCCGATTAGCTCAGATTGGGGAAAGTTGGTTAGATGATACCTCCTACAGTCTCAGATACAGTTTCGGTTATAGTTACAGTCTAGTTTTTCAGTATTAGTGTGGTTAGATCAAGGCATACAGATATTAGTATATTTTTTAGTACTTCAGAATACAGATTTTACTCAGTCTATGTTATATGCCTAGTCATGCATCTTCAGTGTCTCTAGATTTTCATGCATTTTTAGTATTTTACAGAATTTCATGCATGTTTAGTATCTACAAATTTCATGTTCTCTGTTCAGTATCCATGACTTACATGTATACTTAGATAGATCATTACTCCTCTTCATGAAACCTTGCATATTAGCCTACCTTATTTAGCATACCGGTACATTTAAAGTACTGATCGTATACTTTTCTTTTGCGCTATGATGTCTCATATCATAGGTGATGATGCTCAGTTCTTGGATCTCACCTAAGTTCTCATATTATCAGTAGTATAGTAGCAGTGGTGAGTCCGTATTATCCGAGGACTGATCTTTTCATTCCATGTCCTTATTTCCAGTGTTAGAGAGTTAGTTGGGGGCCTGTCCCATTAACTCTTAGTCAGTCAGTCTTAGAGGCTTTTCAGGCACTACAGCCAGTTAGTTATTCAGTTTATTAGTATTTTCTCAGATTCATACAGTTGTATTTCCTAGATTTATATTTTAGTTTTGAATTCAAATATTAAAACCTTATGGCATTTTAGTTATTCTTCCGCATTTATGATTAGATTATCCAGTGCTCCCAGTAGTTACCAGCTCATGGGTTAGCTTATGGTCCCTTGGGACTGTAAGCACTGTGTAATGCTAGGGGGTAGTCTCAGGTCGTTACAAACTTGGTATCAGAGCCTAAGGTTTTAAAGTGTCTTTGGAAGTCCAAAAGTTGCATCGAGTAGAGTCTTATGCATGGGTATGTAGCGTGCCACACCTATGGACGAGAGGCTACAAGGCGTTTAGGAAATGTTTCCCTTCTTTCAGTATTTATGTCGTGCGAGTGAGTATGAGCTCAAGTTAAACTCTCAGTCTAATCCGTTTCCTCCTTATGTTTACATAATAGGAACTCAGCCAGCCCCACAACCCATCCAGGATGATCCTCTGGATGAGCATGTCTCTTATACAGAATTCAGGGCTGCATTCACTACCCTAGCAAACTCTGTAGCAGCATAGAATAAATGGCCAGCTGCTGTTCTAGCCAATCCAGTGGCCAATACTGCTGTAACCAGAATTTAGTACTTTACCTGAATGAATCCTCCTTCTTTTATGGGGTCCAAGTCTGAAGAGGACCCATAAGAATTCTTAGATATAGCTCATGCTTGGTTTTAAGTAGTGAAAAGTTTATAACAGTGTTAATGCAGGGCCTATAGAATAGGAAGAGTTTTCCACATCTTTCCTAGACATATTCTTTCCATTAGAGTTGAGGGAGGACAAGATGCTAGAATTTATTAACTTAAGGCAAGGAAACATGAGTATGAGAGAATATTCTCTCAAGTTCACTTAGTTAGCTAGGTATGCTCCTCATATGGTAGTTGATAGTAGTTCCAAGATGAGTATGTTTATGTCTGGCATATCTGATAGTGTGGTCAAGGAGTGTAGGACCATACTGCTGATTAGTGAGATGAACTTGTCTAGGTTGATGGTCCATGCTCAACAGATAGAGGAACAGAAGATTAAGGAGAGGGAGAGAGGAAACAAGAGAGCTAAAACGGGTAACTTTAACTTTAGTTTGCTAAAGTCGAAGGTGGTAACCGTCCTCAGTTTCATCAGAGGTCTTCAGCCCTAGTACATTCTCCAGCTAGTGCCCTAGTACCCAAATTCATGAATGACAATAGGGATAGGGCACCAGTATCTAAGTCCCAGGTTAGTGTTAGCAGTGCTCGTACCAATCCTTTATGTCAGAAATATGGCATACACTATCAGGGTGAGTGTAGAGCGGGTAGTGATGTGTGCTTGGGGTGTGGCAAGCCAGGCCATCCGATTTGGAAGGGTCGAGTAGTTGTTCAGAAAGGTAGGGATGTGCCTCAATAGGGTCAGTCCCTTCAATCATCCATTCCATCCGGCCGCCCAACTCAGTATGGTTCCGCTTTAATTTCTACCAGTGGTCAGTGTTCGAAAAGATTATATTCTCTTCAGTCCCGCCAAGATAAGGAAAATTCTCCTAACATAGTTGATGGTATGTTGTAGGTCTTTCACTTACATGTTTATGCTTTACTAGATCCTGGAGCTTCTCTTTATTTTGTAACTCCATATATAGCTATCAATTTTAGAGTCAGTCCCAAAACTCTAGAAGAGCCCTTTTCAGTGTCTACCCCAATAGGTGTTTCCATTGTAGACAGATAGGTATACAGGAACTGTTCGGTCATAATTGCTCAAAAATTTAACTCAGTTGATCTCATCGAGTTAGAGACGATGGATTTTGACGTCATTCTCGACATAGATTGGCTTCACTCATGTTATGCCTCAGTTGATTATAGAAACAGAATAGTTCATTTTCAGTTTCCAAATGAACCAGTCCTTGAATGGATGGGTAGTACTATAGCTCTTAGGGTTCATTTGATTTCATACCTTAGAGCCAGAGAGATAATATCCAAGAGGTGTGTCTATTATATTGTGTGGGTCAAAGACTCTAACTCAGAAACCCCTACTCTTGAGTCAGTCCCAGTAGTAAATGAATTCTTAGTTTTTTTTCTAAAGATCTTCCCAGAGTTCTTCTCGAAAGGGAAATCGACTTCGAAATAGACCTTCTCACAAATACTCAGCATATATCTATTCCGCCATACAGAATGGCTCTAGCTGAACTCAAAGAACTGAAAGATCAGTTAAAGGACCTCCTAGATAGGGGATTCATCAGGCCCAACATCTCCTTGTGGGGTGCACCTATTTTATTCGTGCATATGAAAGATGGTTCTCTCAGAATATGTATTGACTACCGCCAGTTAAACAAGGTTACAGTAAAGAATAAATACCCACTTCCTAGAATCAATGACTTGTTTTACCAACTTTAAGGTGCCAATTAATTTTCCAAGATAGACCTCACATCAGGCTATCATCAGCTTAGAATTAAAGAATATGATATTTCAAAAACTGCTTTCCAAACTCGGTATGGTCACTTCGAATTTCTAGTCATGTCCTTTGGTCTTACAAATGTCCCAGAAGCCTTCATGGACTTGATGAACCGAGTGTTCAAGCATTACTTGGACATGTTCATCATAGTCTTCATTGATGACATTTTTGGCTATTCTCGTAGTGAACACAATCATGCAGACCCTCTCAAATAGTGTTACAGACTCTTAGAGCCCATTAGTTGTTCGCTAAATTTATTAAGTGTGAATTTTGGCTAAAATCAGTAGAATTTCATGGTCATATTATTTTTGGTGATGGAATTAGGGTTGATCCTCAAAAGATTAAAGCGGTGATAAATTGTCCTAGACCGATCTCTCCATCAGACATCAGGAGTTTCTTGGGTTCAGCTGGCTATTACCGTCGGTTTGTTGAAGGGTTTTCTTCTATTTCATCCCCCATGTCCATATTGAATCAGAAGGAAGTTAAGTTTCAATGGTCAGATTCATATAAGAAGAGTTTTCAAGAGTTGAAGACTCGACTCACCTCATCCCCAGTTCTTACCTTTCTAGATGGTTCAGATGGTTTTGTTGTGTACTGTGATACATCTAGAGTAGGTTTGGGTTGTGTCCTCATGAATAGAGGTATGGTCATAGCCTACGCCTCCAGATAGCTTAACCCTCATGAGAAGAATTATCTGAATCATGATCTTGAGCTAGCAGTTGTAGTGTTTGCCTTAAAGATTTGGAGGCATTACTTATATGAGGTGCATGTAGATATGTTCACGGATCACAAAAGCCTCCTGTATATGTTCTCGCAGAAAGATTTGAATTTGCGTCAGAGAAGGTGGTTAGAGTTACTAAAAGATTATGACATGAGTTTTTTGTATTATCTGGGCAAGGCCAATGTAGTAGTTGATGCTCTGAGTAGATTGTCTATGGGTAGTGTAGCTCATATTAAGGATGGTAAGAAAACGTTATCTCAGGAAGTTCATCAGTTTGCCCAACTAGGTGTCCATTTACTCGATTCGGCAGAAGGTAGTGTATGGGTGCAGGGTCGCTCAGAGTCATCTCTAGTTTTTGAGGTGAAAGAAAATCAGGATAGAGATCCTAGTCATGTTAAGTTGAAAGAATCAATTAGAGATTAGAAGATGGAGGTTTTCTCCTAAGAGGGAGATGGTGTTTTGTGTTGTCAGGGTAGATTATGTGTGCGTGGTATAGATGATTTAAGGCAACGGATTCTTGCAGAAGTTCGTGGTACATGTTACTACATTCATTCAGGGGCCACTAAGATCTACCATAATTTATGGGAGGTCTATTGATGGAGTGGGATGAAGAGAGATATTGCAGAGTTTGTAGCTAAGTGCTCTATATGTCAGCAAGTTAAGGTCGAGCACTAGAAGCCTAGTGGGTCCATGCAGGAGCTTAATATTCCCATGTGGAGATGGGAAGAAATAACTATGGGTTATCAACATGATTCGATTTGGGTTATCATAGACAGGATGACCAAATCAGCTCATTTCTTGCTAGTCCATACCTCTTATTCAGCCAAACTATACCAATCTCTCTCTCAGAGAATTGGTTAGGTTTCATGGTGTTCCCTTATCTATCATCTCAGACAGAGGTACCCAATTTACCTTTCACTTATGAAAAGCGTTATGAAAGGGTCTTGGTACCCAAGTGCACCTCAGTACAGCCTTCCACCCTCAGATAGATGGTCAAGCATAAAGGCCTATTCAGACTCTTGTGGATATGCTGAGAGCGTACGTTGTTGATTTCAAGGGCGGTTAGGATGACTATTTTCCTTTGATTGAATTCACATACAATAACAGCTATCATTCTAGTATTCATATGGCTCCATTTGAGGCTCTCTATAGTAGGAGATGTAGATCTCTAATTGGTTGGTTTGAAGTAGGTGAGGCTGCGGTAGTAAGGCTTAACTTGGTGTTTGATGTGTTAGAAAAGGTTCAGTTGATCAAAGGAAAGCTTAGGGCTGCCCAAAGACGACAGAAATCATAAGCTGATGTGAGAAGAAAGGATCTCGAGTTTGAGGTCGGTGACTTCGTGTAGTTGAAAATCTCTCCCATGAAGAGAGTGAAGAGATTATGCAAGAAAGGGAAACTCAGTTCCCAATATTTTGGTCCCTTCGAAATCCTCAATCATTTTGGAATGGTAGCTTATAAGCTAGAGTTGCCTTCAGATTTAGCCTCTGTACACCCAGTGTTCCATGTCTCATTGTTGAAAAAGTGTATTGATGATCCAGCTATAGTTGTTCCCTTAGAAAGTGTAGATATTCAGAACAGTCTTTTCTATGAGAAAGTTCCAGTCGAAATTCTTTATCATCAAGTTCATAGACTAAGGAACAAAAAATTTCCACTAGTCAAAGTCCTTTGGTAGAATTACTCCGTTGAGGGAGCCACTTGGGAAGCAGAGGCAGATATGCGGATCAAGTACCCTCGTCTTACACATGATTATTCACATATAATTCTTTTTCGAACACTCATTATTCTTCAGTTTATAACCTTCCATTGCATAGGAAATTAAATTAGCTTTCCAACGATTTAAAATTCGCCCAAATCCGATAACCGGGTAAGAAGTTATGGCGATTTAAAGTTTCAGTCATAAAATCCCATCATTTTAACCCTTAACGCATCACGTAGGCAGCCCAAATGACAATTGTCGATTTCCAGTGTGACTCCATGATCATGGTTCATCGCGGAGCAAGCCATTTTCCTGCTTATTAATTTCCAGTGGAGGTACGCGATCACAGCGCGTCGCCGACCTGGCCAAAATGGCATCCAAAGCTTTACAGTGATGTCACCGCATCGCGGTGTTTGTCCAGGTCTCAGTTGACCCTTTTCCAGTGGCTTGGCGCGATAATGGCGTGTCGCGCCAAGGCCAAAAATTGGGTTTTTCAGTTTTCAACTTTTGTTTTTAAATATGTTTAAGGGTATTTGAGTCTTTTTCCTAAGCCCTAAACTCGTCCTAAACATGAAATTTAAACCCTAATTGACCCAAATACTCATCATTACTCACTTTCTCTCAAATTAAAAAACCCCTCTTTCAAGAATAAGAAACCCTGGCTCTCAAATTCAAGGCAATTTCTCAAGAACTCTCCATCAATCCTTTCAAATTCATTAACCTAGGTATATTAGATGTTCATCCATGGATTCCTTTCATCCATGGAGCCCAAGTAACCCATTTTAATTATCAAGTTATAATCTTTTCAGGATTTATGTTTTAAATTATGATTTCATCCATGAATCTCTATGTACTATTGATTTTATACCACGTTACTATGAAATTATTGTTATTATTCAATATTCCATGTTTTAATACTATGATTTATTGAATTAAACCATGATTTAATACTGTTATGAGGAATTCATGCTATTTATACAAGTTCCATGACATTCTTATGATTGTTTTAAAAATCACGAACTACAAGTGTTTGATAAAATGCCTACAAGAGTAATTTATTTATTAAGAGCCTCCATGTTTTGACCTTCAAGATTTAGTGTCTTTTTAGTATTTTTTTTTTTAGTACTGGGGGTATTGAATACCCAAAAACCACACCTATTTATTTAGTCTAGTCTCAGTACATTACAAAATAGTCTTTAGACTATACTATGAGAATTATCAGAATATTAAGATATCAGTCATTAAACTCATTCAATTGGGAGTAGGATTTAGCACCGAGTGAGTGTAGAGATGGAGGATTCTCCATCAGATAGGAAGAGTCTTTAGTAACAGTCCCTATACTCTAGAACTACGTAGCCAGCGTAGGATATGAGTAGTCACCCATCATATTAGGCTTGACTATCTCGCAGGGGTCGCCCATCAGTTCAGGCTTGACACCCTTAGTCCTTTGGACATTATATCAGTTTAGTGGATCCACACAGCCAGCGTTAGTACTCGTGGCATGGTATTAACACCCTTCCAACTGGGGTTACAGGTTGGACCCCGATTAGCTCAGATTGGGGAATGTCAGTTAGATAATACCTACCACAGTCTCCGATACAGTTTCAGTTACAGTTACAGTCCAGTTGTTCAGTCTTAGTGTGGTTTGATCAAGGTATACAGATACCATTATATTTTTCAGTACTTTAGAATACAGATTTTACTCAGTCCATGTTATATGCCTAGTCATGTATCTTCAGTGTCTCTAGATTTTCATGCATTTTTAGTATTTTACAGACTTTCATGCATGTTTAGTATCTACAAATTTCATGTTCTCTGTTTAGTAATCCATGCCTTACATGTATGCTCAGATAGATCATTACTCCTCTTCATGAAACTTTGCATGTTAGCCTACCTCATTTAGCATACCAGTACATCTAAAGTACTAATCGCATACTTTTGTTTTGTGCTATGATGCCTCATATCATAGGTGCTGACGCTCAGTTCTAAGATCTCACCTAGGTTCTCATATTATCAGTAGTACAGTTGCAGTGGTGAGTCTGCATTATCCGAGGACAGATCTTATCATTTCATGTCTTTATTTCCAAAGTTAGTAGAGTTAGTTGGGGGCCTATCCCATCAAATCTCAGTCAGTCATTCTTAGAGGCTTTTCAGATACTACAATCAGTTAGTTATTTAGTTTATCAGTATTTCCTCAGATTCAGACAATTGTCTTTCCTAGATTTATATTTTAGTTTTGAATTTAGATATTAAAACCTTATGGAATTTTAGTTATTCTTCATTTATGATTATATTATTCAATGCTCACAGTAGGTACCAGCTCATAGGTTAGCTTGTGGTCCCTTGGGATTGTAAGTACCATGTAACGACTAGGGGGTAGCCTCAAATTGTTACAATAGTAGAGTTCTAGGGTGTACTATCTGGCTCAGAAGTAAGATAAAGATTAGAGTCGTGAATTGCAGAATATGTTTTGATTGTTTTGGATTATGCCCATGTGTTTTCAACTATTTCAAGATGATATGTGATTTATGAAATGATCTCACCTACATTTTATAATAATGCATATTCTGTTTTTGGATTGTTCTGCGTACCACTGTATTTGTATTGACCCTCTATATTTCAGGGTCTGAGGCTCAGTCCAGGGGTCCCACTAAGCCGTAGATTTGTCAGACAAAAGTGTGCAGTCGGTGCGCCTCCCTTATTTTGGAAGGCCTATTTTTCAAACATTGTTATGTAATTTTATTTTTGCTCCGACAGGGGGTCTTGTCCTAGTTTAGACAAAATATTGGTTTTGATGTATTAGAGATTTCATAAACTAATGTTAGATGTTGTTAGAGGGTTATGAATTTCATTTTGAATTGGTTAGTTGGATTATAGTGTCGACTATGATTCCGTATTATGATGTTTTCATTTTTCTTATTATTGTATAAACATTGTGCATGATCCTCAGATAGACAGAGACACCCGGCCCTTCATAGTTTGGAATGCCCGTTGCGGTCAGGGACTCAGCTCGAGTTGTGACTCAGTCTAATCAAGAATCAGATACAGAAACAATGTATAGACATATGGATACTTTCTTAGGAGAATCTACTAAAGGATTATGGAAAGAATATAAATCAGAATTCCTTGAAGAATTTAAAAAATTAGCAAACATGGTAATTCATATAATTTTACAAATGAGATACATATTTTAATAAATGGAGAAGATCCAAATAGTGATTGAGTAACACTATAAAAGAATTTTCTAATAAAACTAGAACAACTAAGTATAAATAGTTGGTTTAGGATAATTTTTTTAAAATAATTATTTTTATTGTTGTACTATTAGTGAAAATGCTTTTGACCAAAATTTAGAAAAGAAACTTTTTAATAAACTTTCAGGAGCTTTGGAAAGAGAAATAGAAGAAAAATAATATAAAAGAGAAGGAGTAATATAGAATTCAAACACAAAATGATCGATAGAACAGAAAATATAGCATGTTATGAAAGTGTTGCAGAAAAATTTACAAATATACAAATACAAAAGCAGTTAAAATAAAAAAAAATTCTGTAGAAACATATTTACTACACAAAATTTTGATCAAGACTATCAACAAAAGAAAAATTATAAAAAATTCCCTAAAGAATATTATCCTTAAAATAGTATTACCAAAGAAAATCATCAGCAAGAAAATCATACTTAAATAAATATAGACATGTAAGAAAATATAACAATAATAGAAACTATAAGAATAAACTTGAATATATTGCATGTGAAAGTATAGAACATTTAGCAAATTCTTTTCTAAAAATTAATAGTAGAACAAAAAATGCTCAATTAATAGATGATTTTCAAGAGACTCTAATAAATATTGACGAATACATGTCAGATAATGAGTGTATATATTCTATCATATGTATAGACGCAACTGACGAACCTTAACAAAAATCTTCAGACTTCAAAGGAGAAGAGTTAGTAAATGAAGGATTAGAAAAATTAGACTTAAGAGAATTACACAATCATGATTTGATTAATATAATACAAATTTGTGAGGATTAGTTTGAAAAATACAAAGAATTAGATAGTAACTAACGTTACATATGTCGATGATACCCAAGTAAAATATAAGGATAAAATGTAAAAATTATTGTACAGAAGGATGTATTCCCTGCATCAAAAAAACTTTAGAACCAGAAATAAAAGGTTACAACCAACTTAAAGAAAAATCAAATACCTATAAACCATCTCTAAATAGCAACACTAGAAGAAAGACTAGATAGGCTAGAAATGAGAATGGATAAAATAGAAAAAAGAAAAGAAAAAGTTACATAAGAAGAAGAACAAATATATACTTCATTTGAAGGGTGAATATCTAACGACGATAAAAAAATAAGTATTATAAAAAATTTAGCAAGAATAAAAATTCAAGACTACGAAATAAAAATTTTAGTTTTAGTAGACTCATAATGTACAAGAAGTATAACAAATAAAAGGATCCTGCACCAAATTTAATAAAAGAATTACACAAACCGCAAACGTCTATATAGATGAATGATTTCTTTAAAATATATAGACACTATATAAGTAAACCAATGATAAATTTTGTTAATACTTGCAATAGTTTCTATAAACCTTCATATAAGGTCGATAAATATGGGTAAGAGAATTAAATATTAGAGTAGATTTTGTATTACAATTAGACTTCTTATTACAGAATAATGAAAGTAGTCTTCTTATCAGGAATGAAGTTGTGGTATTTGGAAATATTATTCAGACCCAGTAACAACAATACCTGCCCTGATTCACACGAATTAAACACTGACTTTTCATTAAAATGTGCTAAAGGCGAAAATTGAAAATGTGAAGCTTACCTTAAAAGTAATTCAGATGAATCAGGCACTAACTTTCCATTAAAGCTTGTAAAAGGTGAAAACTGTAAATACGAAGCTAGTGAAAAAATGTCGATACGTGAGGAAATACAAAAAATATTTAATATAAATGAATTAGAAAAAAATACACTTTAATAGATACAAATATCGAATTATACAACTTTAATAAAGGTATACAACAAATAGGAATCATAAAAGATCAAACGAACCTAGAAAAAATAATATAAATTCTAGATAAATTAGAAATAATTGGTGAAAAATCTCTAGAACATTGGAACTCCAATTCGATAACCAGCAAATTAGAAATAATTAATTCAGAATACACTATAAAAATAGTATTTATAGAATCAAAAAATTAAGATTTAAAATATTTTGAAATATAAATTAAAGAATTATTGAAATTAGGAGTAATAAGAAAATCAACATCAAGACATAGATCGATAACTTTATTGTAAGAAACCACAATAAAATAGTAAGAGAAAAAGCATGAATAGTTATTAACTATAAAAGACTTAAATGATAATAAGAAAATAAATGGGTATAAATTGCCGGACAAAACAATCAATAAGTAGAATTCAAGGGAGAAAAATATTTTGTAAATTTGACAACAAATTTGGATTTTGACAAATCAAATTACATGAAGAAAATATTGAATGAACAACCTCTACATGTCTAGTAGGTCATGTCAAATGATAAGTAATGTCATTTGGGCTAAAGACAACGCCTCCAACATTTCAAGAAAGATGAATAATATTTTTGAAAACTATAAGAATTTTATCATAATCTATGTGACTGATATTCTAATTTATAGTAATAATATGAAAGGATATTTAGGGCATTTACAGAAAGTCTCTAAGTTATTTATAGATAATTGAATCATAATTAGTTAAAAAAAATAAAACTATGTAAGAACCATATTAACTTTCTTGGAGTACTCATCAGAAATGGAAGAATAAAATTACAACTTCACAAAGTAATGAAAATCTTAGAAATGTCAGATAAATTAGATAAGATAAAAGGTCTACACAATTTTGTACAAGGTGATTTCAAGAGTAATCACAGGTCGAATGCAAAAGATCATGGCCTTTCTAATTGATAATAACCAGTCAGCATTTGTACCGGGGCGAGTAATCACTAATAACATCATAATGAATCACGAATTGGTAAAGTGTTATGAAAGAAAAGGGGTATCACCATGATGTATGCTAAAAGTGGATATGAGAAAAGCATATGATTCTGTGGAATGGTCTTATTTGAAGTAGATTATGAACTATTTAAAATTCCCTGAGATATTCATTGCGTGGATCATGGAATGTATCACTATGGTGACATACTCCATAACAATTAATGGACAACTCTCTTGTCCATTTTGTACAAAAAAAGGACTTAGGAAAGATGGCCCTATATCACCTTTTCTATTTGTGCTAGCAATGGAATATCTACCCAAGTTGATGAAATCATTGCGTAGAGGACCAGATTTAAAATTTCATCCCAAATGCAAGAGGTTAAACCTGGTACAACTCGGATTAGAAGATAACTTACTCTTGTTTAGTAGGGGTTATTTGACATCTGTCACATATCTTTTAACTTGTTTCAACAAGTTCTCTTAAGCGTCTGGCCTAAGTGTACATACGGAAAAGAGTTCCATTTATTTTGGGGGAGGGGGTGACTTAATCAGTAAAAGAAGATATCCTTCAGTACTTGAGGTTTTCACAAGGTTCGTTGCCCTTTCGATCTCTTGGAATAACTCTGAGCACTAGAAATACTATTGTGGGGCAATACCAACCACTAATAGATAAGATGTTAGCAAAGATAAATGCCTGGACCACAAAGTTTCTCACCTATGCTGGTCGAATACAATTAATTAGATCGGTACTAATGTTTATCCAGGTGTTATAGTCCCAAATTTTCTTGCTTCCCAAGGCGATGTTAGGAGTGATAGAAGCATTGTGTAGAAGGTTTCTTTGGAAAAGGATTGCAGATATATCAAAAAAGCTTTAGTGGCGTGAGAGGTCCTTACCTGGTCCAAGACAACAGTCAGCTTGAATATTCTGAATGTATATCAATGGAACATAGTGGCCATTGCTAAATTATTGTGAAATCTATGTTGAAAAAAGGACACTCTATGGGTCCAATTAATGCATACCTACCACATAAAAGGGAAGCCTATCTGGAAAGTAGAGATGCCCCAGGCTTCATGGATAATTCAACAAATATTAAGGGCAAAAGTGGTGTTCATGGAAGTTGGTTATTCATAGAATGAGGTCGTGCAAATGCCAAAATTCACTATTAAGAGATTATAAGCTAAGTTAAGAGGAGAATTTTAGAAGGTGCCATGGAGAAGACTTATTTGTAACAACCTAGGTGCCCCAAAGTGGTGTTTATCCTGTATTTAGCTCTAAAGGCAAGGTTGCAGACAAAGAATCGAGTGGCTAGATAGAGTGCTCTAGAAATAGCAATGTGCCCACTCCGTGAAAGGGAAGATAGGAGCAGTGAATACTTATTCTTCAAATTCTATTACTTATCTTTGGTGTGGGGTAAAACTGTCACATGGCAAGGGATTCAAAGGGAAACTATGCAGTTGTCTGAGGAAGTGCAGTGGGCTATTCAATGGTCTAGAGGACATGCAACTAGTGTTGACATTTATCAAATAACTTTGGCATGTTGTGTGTACAAGATTTGGCTAGAAAGGAATGAGCAAAATTTTCAGCAGCGGAAGGTAGAAGCATATATACTGGTGAAATAAATTTTACAGGAAGTGCATGGACGTGGTGAAACATGGAGCAAGTTAAGTAGTGATTTGTTTAAGGTTAACTTTTATCCTTGATATTAGACGATTACAAATGTACTAGGTGAGGAGGGAAGAAACGATGAGGCACATCTGGGGTTGTCTAGATGATGCTAGAGTACTATGATTTACGTTGTTTACTTGGTAAATAAAATCTTTACTTACCAAAAAAAAAAAAAGATCCATGAAAATTTTTGAGACTTTTAAATTATGCAAGAAACTTTATTAAAAATTTAGGACAAATTACAGGCTCACTATACTCTAAAACATGATCTATAGGGCAGAAATCTATATATAATATAAAGAAAGGTCATAGAGGAGGTGATGTGGCGCCTCTCTATGACCTCCATTCTTATATATCCTTTTTCTCATTTTTTTGACTTTTTTTCATCTTTTTTTTAATTATTTAATTTTATAAAATTATCTACATAAGTGACATTGATAATATTCATGACTCTCAATCGTTTCATATTCATAACCCTCAATTATTTATTATACAAGCTTATGACACATTAAAATCACAATACTAAATTTTGTTTTTTGATATTACTAAAAAATTATTTTGAGCTGTATATAATGGTTACTCTATTTTTAGTTCTTCATGTTCTTCATCTTTTGTCACTTTGGTTAATTAATTTCTTATTTGCTTATTTTATTTTACAAATTACAAGAAGATATTATAATGAAAATGGTTAGATATTTTTTCATGGTTTAATTTTGTGAAGTAAAATGAATTGATATGCCTAATATAGGTACAACTCTTTGTTTGTTGCGTTATACATTTAATATTATTTTTCTGAATTTTTGATGATATGATTTCTTAAAACTAAATTGATTTTTGTCGTTGCTTCTCATTATAGCTTTTAGAGACTTTGATTAATATGTTTTATTTTCTTTGTAGTTTTGAAAGAATTTGATTATGTTATGTTGACAACAAATGTTCTTTCCTCTTTAACTCATATTTTTGATGATATAATTTCTTAAAAAATGATTTGATTTTTTATCTTTGATTCCCTTTGTAGTTTAGGAAGAATTTGATTGTTTTATCAATATATAATAATAAAATCCTTTTATATATTGTTAACTTTAGTTTATGCATCTTTTTACCAACTAAAATTCACATGTTTTTTTGGTCTATACATACAAAGGCAAGTTCTAACACATTCCTTCTTGGGAAAAATCTTTGATTTCTGCCTATTTGTCTTTCTCATAAAATTTAAAAAATATGTTATCTTTTATTTGTTTTTAAATTTTCAAGTTCATAACTTATAATTACTAAATTGTTACTCTTAGTAATATCATTCACTCCATAACCTTTGAGCTTTTACATTCATAACCTTCAATTATTTAATTATAAATTTAAGATGTTTTATGATATTATATTCCTTTATTTTCGTCTATATAAAGTTACAATTCTTTGTGATCATGAGACTCATTCTCAAGAATATCTCTTTTGTTATATATTTGAAATAGTGTTTCCTTATATTATTAATATTTATAGTATCAAATTCAATTTTTAGCTTGACTCGACGAAGAAGACATTTGAAGGTTGGTCAATGTGTCAAAAAGGGTGTTGGACAAGAGCTCAAAATACTAGGAATTTTTTCTATATTTTTTTTTTTGTAAATGTTGTTAAGGTTAAGATCCCAAGGAAGGTGTGTGTATGTTGCATGTGCAAATATGTTCTCTCTATGTAAATTTTTGAGTTTGAACTTTCTTGATATTTTAATTATTGTAAGTTGTATTTTCATTTAAGCACAAATTAGTTCTCTAGAGAATCTGCAAATTACTAACCAAGGTTCAAACAATATCGTTGAATATATAGAAGGATCTTATTCACTCATAATAGTTCATATCCTTTGCTTTCTACATCAAGATTTCAGCTTTCTTCTACTTCTTGCATATGAGTTTTGTCCATTTTGAATTCTCCTTCAATTTTCGTTAAATCTTCTACCTATTATCTTTTATTTTTGTCTACTCGGTTTGTCCTAAATATCCTTTTTATGGTAGATAATTTTTTCTACTTTTTTTCTCTCCATATTTGGTCCTAGGGAAGATTGTTGTTCGTTGTAATCCTTAGCAAAGTATCTTGAATTTTTTAGATTTGGAAAATCCCCAGGATATTGTTGATTTATTGATAGTTTTAATCTTTTCTACGTTTTTTAAAAAAAAAACTTGACCATCCTTTGTTCATATGAAATTGGAAGGTTGCATGTTTCTTGCCGCTAATGTGAGTGCGATAATGAAATTATAATATACTGGTCATTAAATTGATCGATAAATGCAGCATAATGATCAACTAATTGTAACTTCTACAAAAGAAGAAACGGGTGCATAAAATAAAATTATAGTGTTATTAGGGAATTATATTTTTTATTTTATTAATTAAGAATTTACTATCCCTCATTAGAAAAATGGTAAATTTGCTAAGTTCATATATTTTCTTGAAAACTATCTTCATACAATTATTTCTAAAAAATGATAATATTAATTTGAAAAATAAAGCAAATATAAAATTAATCAAAATGAAAAAAATGATTCTGTAACAATTCTTTTAACAATTGCGCTCGTAAAGAATGGCCAAGTTATCCAATTGGATAATAAAAAAGATATAAAATTTGTCCGAAGACTTAAAATCATGGTGAAAGAGATCCCAGATTTAGCTATGCCTTTAGAAATAGGAGAAAATTGAATGAAAAGTGTCTTTTAAGTCTTGAATGAAGGATTGATGACATTAACCAACTTAAAGGAACAAATATAATTAAGAAACTTGATTAGGTTAATTGTGGACTTGATTAATATTTTTCAAACTTTTCAATCTTTTCAAAAATACAAATCAACCCACACCCACAAAACTTCCCTCTCTCTGCAAATCAATCTCTCTTCTCTCTTTCACCTGATAGTTTCTCTCTCTATCTTCTTCCAACCAATAACTTTCCAAATTTCTCCCTTCAATCTTGCCCGTTCCTTTTTGACTTTCAGTTGTCAGTCGACGTGACAACATTCTTCAGTGACAACAACTTCGAGTTCTTCATTATTTCTTTTCCATTTTTACAGGTAAAAAATTATGTCTTTTTAGTTATGACGAAAACGAGGAACTTGATTTGTTGGTGTTTGTTATTTTTTTATGTTTATTATGTTTTAGTTGAATTTCTCATATGGATGTATCTACTATTGTTATTTTTGCAATAATGGATAAAACATGTAGCGTAAATCCAATAGATAAGTAATCTATTATAACATATATGACTAATCTATTACGCAGATTAGTAATCTATTGCAACATATATGACTAATCTGTTGCAATAAATGAGTAATTTGTTGCAATATTCCGGCGACAACAACTTTGAGTTCTTCATCGTTTCTTTTCGATTTTCACAAGTAAAATATTAGGGATTTTTATTTATGGTGAAAACGAGGAACTTGATTTGTTGGTGTATGGGTTATCTGTTGCAATAGATTAGTCATATATTGTAATAGATTACTCATTTGTTGCAACAGATGACTCATATGTTCGATTCATATTGCAGGTTCTATCTATTGTAGCAGAAGCAGATACACCAAATAAGAAATTAAACAAAAGTCATAATTTTACTTACAAAATCACCTATGAAGTAATGTCCAAGTGATATACGAAAAAAAAATTTCCTAAAAAATTTCAAAAATTTCAACAGGGGCACAACAAATAAGTAAAACACATGAAAATTTTTATGAAACAGGTAAAGAAGACAAAGATATTATATCATACATCAAATGCAAAAGGATCAAGAGGATAAACATTTTAGTTCTCCTAAAATCGTTTAAGTTCCCTAGTATTTTAATTGCTTTTTAATAGTTGATCATCTATTATAACAGATTTTCTATCTGTTTGTAATTTCCAACAGATGAATCATCTGATGCAATATGTTAGTCATCAGTTGATTCAAATTAAGCAATTATTATTAATAACTAAATTGATTTAGCTAAAATTAAAGACGTCTCTAAGACAATGGGACAAACATTTGAGTTCTAAAAATATTTGAGTTTTCTAGTATTTTAATTATTTTTCAACAGATGGCCTATTTGTTGCAACAAGTTAGTTATCTGTTGCAACAGATGTTTATAACAGGTTAGTCATTTGTTGATTCAAATCAAGCAATTATTAATAATAACTAAATTAATTTAATTAAAATTGAAGACAAGTCTTTAATGCAAGACCTTAGACAAGGGGACAAATGTTTGAGTTCTCCTAAAAACATTTTAGCTTTAGCATTTTAAATTGCTTTTCAATATATATTTTGTCTATTTAATAATTTCCAACAGATGAGTCATATGTTGAAACAATTTAGTCATTTGTTGCAATAGATATCTTTATTTGTTTGATAATTTTCAATAGATGAGTTATTTATTTCAACAGGTTAGTCATCTGTTGCAACAAATGTCTATATCTATTTGGTCATTTTTAACAGATGTCTTTAAATGTTTGGTGTTTTCCAACAGATTACTCATCTATTGCAACCTGTTAGTCATCTATTGATTCAAATTAAGCCATTATTAGTAATAACTAAATTAATTTAACTAAAATAAAATATGACTTAATAAGTCCAATTGTTGTTTCAATTAATCTCGTGGTAATTATATGATCAACTAAGTATGTTCGTCTTGAGTAGAGTGATCAATTGATCAGTTTTATTTGAAATGATTCAAACTAAGACATCATTAGAAATAACTATATTGATTTAACTAAAATTAAAGATTAATTAGTGAGTTCAATTATGATTTCAATTAATCTCATGGTAAAAATGGCGTATTGATAAATGATGATTTGATATTGTTTCTATTGAATAAATCTTGCTATTGATTTGTTTTTTCAACAAATGAATAATTTGTTGCAACAAATGAATAATTTGTTGCAACAGATGAACCACATATTGCAAAAACGAATCAATTACTCCAACAGATAGTCATATGTTGCAATAGAAGGGTCATCTATTGTTACAGATGGACCATATGTCGCAACAAATAGACCATCTATTGGAAGAACTCAAGGGTCATGACTTTTCGATCATTTAATTAAAAAAATGATTCACAAATAAATAATATGAAAAAATATGATAAACACAATTTTGTAGCTATTTAATTTAAATAACTAAAATACCAAAAAGCTGAAAAGTTTGACTTTTCACTTTTTTTTTGTATTTAAATCTATTTTTTAATTAAGAGATAGAATTATTAAAAAAGAGGTGAACAGTCGTGATTTTTTGCCTAACACACTACACCACTCACTCATTCAATCTTTTATAAATAGGCCTCCTCAGCTCTATCTCTTGCATCTTGTCTTGCATAAAACCGTCATTATATCTTCAATCACTTGTCTTTCAAAAATAAATTTCTTATTCGTATGTTAAGGTATGTTTTATTTTCTTTTTCTAATATGAAAATTATTAACATGCATATATTTTTCAAGTAAGCTTTCTCATTTTTTTTTTGTTAAACTACCAGTTGGTAGTATATGTGGTTTAGTGTTTTACGTTATTTGTTCATGCATGTTCTAGATATGAATGACCTGATTTGGTACATGACGATTCTACTTGACACCATGTAAGAACTTGAAAGGCTGGTTCATCAACTCAAGTGAGATTTGGGCGCCGCGAGAACAAGGGTGCTTCATGGGATTCGAAGGCTGAGGGGTCTGCTGCCCAATGGATTTTTGATTGACAATAATAATAATAATAATAATAATTAGGTTATATATGTTTTTTTTATCAGATGTAGTTTACTTTATCGAATATACCTAATGTTGTAAATATTTTTTATGTAATGAATGAAAAAAAACTATATTTGATTGACTGAGTTTATTCTAATTTTTTTTATTCTGCCTATTTTTTTAAGATGTTGTGAGGTGTAGGTTTTTGAGCGTTCGGAGTGGAAAGAATCAATTACAAGAAAGAATGTGTATGGTTGAGAGCAAGTTCATAGACTAAAATTAAATAACAACACAAAATTATATAATTACTATTACAACAAAATTAAAGATAGATTGATAAGAGATGGTCCATCTATTGCAACAGATGAGTAATCTATTGAAAATGACCAAGTAGATAAAGACATCTATTGCAATAGATTGATCGTATGTCGCAACAAATTAGTAATATGTTGAAAACGACCAAACAGATAAAGACATTTGTTGCAACAGATTAGTCATCTATTGCAACATATTAGTAATCTGTTGAAAATAACAAACATATAAAGTCATATATTACAAAAGGTTGGTTATCTGTTAGAAATGACCAACAGATAAAGACATTTGTTACAACAGATGACCAATCTGTTGCAATATATGTGTATATCTGTTTGATAATTTTCAACAGATGACTTATTTGTTGCAACACGTTAAATCTGTTGCAATAAGTTATACACTTAAATGATCATGTAATTACTATGAGATTAATTGAAACTATAGTTAGTAAATCAATTTAGCTATTACTAATAATGGCTTAATTTGAATCATTTAAAAAAAAATTAGTCAATTGATCACTCTACTCAGAACGAGCACACTAAGATGATTGTGTAATTAATATGAGAATAATTGAAATCGTAATTGAACTTATCAATTCATCTTTAATTTTAGTTAAATCAATGTAGTTATTACTAATAATGTCTTAATTCGAATCATTTCAAATAAAATTTATCAATTAACACTTTACTCAAGATGAATATACTTAGATGATCATGAAATTACTATGCGATTAATTGAAATCATAATTAAAATTATCAATTCATCTTTAATTTTAGTTAAATCAATGTAGTTATTACTAATAGTTGCTTAATTTTAATTATTTCAAATAAAATTGGTCAATTGATCATTCTACTTAAGACTAAACACTTAGTTGATCATGTAATTACTATAAAATTAATTAAAATTGTAAGTGAACTTACTAATTCATCTTTAATTTTAGTTAAATCAATATAGTTATTTTTAATTATGTCTTGATTTGAATAATTTCAAATAAAATTGGTCAATTGATCACTCTACTCAGGACAAACACACTTAGTTGATCATGTAATTACCATGAGATTAATTGAAATATGTAATTACCATGAGATTAATTGAAATATGTAATTACCATGAGATTAATTGAAATAGTAATTGAACTTATTAATTCATGTTTAATTCTAGTTAAATCAATTTAGTTGTTACTAATATAATGTCTTAATATGAATCAATATATGACTAACATGTTACAAAAGATGAGTAATCTATTGAAAATGACCAAACAGGCAACAAATTAGTCATCTATTGTAACAGATTAGTAATCTGTTGAAAATGACAAACAGATAAAGTCATATGTTGCAATTGATTGGTCATCTATTGGAAATGACCAACAGATAAAAACATTTGTTACATCAGATGACCAATCTGTTGTAACATATGTGTATATCTGTTTGATAATTTTCAACAGATGACTCATCTATTGTAACAGGTTATATCTGTTGCAATAGGTTATACCCTTAAATGATCATGTAATTACTATGAGATTAATTGAAAGTATAATTATTAAATTAATTTAGCTATTTCTAATAATGACTTAATTTGAATCATTTCAAATAAAATTAGTCAATTGATCACTTTACTCAGAACGAACACATTAAGATGATCGTGTAATTAAAATGATAATAATTGAAATCATAATTGAACTTATCAATTCATCTTTAATGTTAGTTAAATCAATTTAGTTATCACTAATAATGTCTTAATTTGAATCATTTCTAATAAAATTGGTCAATTAACACTTTACTCAAGAGGAATTTACTTAGATGATCATGTAATTACTATGAGATTAATTGAAATCGTAATTAAAATTATCAATTTATCTTTAATTTTAGTTAAATAAATTTAATTATTACTAATAATTGATTAATTTTAATTATTTCAACTAAAATTGGTCAATTGACCATTCTACTTAAGACTAAACACATAGTTGATCATGTAATTACTATAAAATTAATTAAAATTATAAGTGAACTTATTATTTCATCTTTAATTTTAGTTAAATCAATATAGTTATTTCTAATTATGGCTTGGTTTGAAACATTTCAAAAAAAAAAAATTGGTCAATTGATCACTCTACTTAGGACGAACACACTTAGTTGATCAAGTAATTACCATGAGATTAATTGAAACTGTAATTGAACTTATTAATTCTAGTTAAATCAATTTAATTATTACTAATATAATGGCTTAATATGAATCAATAGATGATTAACATGTTGCAAAAGATAAGTAATCTGTTGAAAATGACCAAACAGATAAAGACATATGTTGGAAATGACCAAACTGATAAAAACATCTGTTGAAAATGACCAAACAAATATAGACACATGTTGCAACAAATGACTAACTTGTCGCAATAAATGACTCATCTATTAAAAATTATCAAACAAATATAGACATCTATTGCAACAGGTGACAAAGTTGTTGTAATATTTGACTCATCAGTTGAAAATTATCAAACATATTGTCACGATCCAAAATGAGGGTCATGATGACACTTGTCGAGGCGTACCTTGACAAGTAAGTCTATCACCTAAACTGATACGAAAAGAGGAAAATATAAAACTATCCCAAGGTAAGGCTTCTAGAATGAAGCCAAACCATATAAGTAATCATAACAATGCAGAAATAACGTATCCAAAATACCAATCATGCCCAAAACCAGGTGTCCATAGTGTAAGAACTACTAATATAATCCAGGAGCCAAATACATCGGAAAAATAACCACAAAGGAATAATAACTGTCTCCGAATACTAATAAAGACATAATTCCTATAGAGAGATAGAGATGAACTTCAGACGCATGAATGTCCAACCGCTACCTTAGAAGCTCCAACAATCATCCGAGTCAATCAAGTTGAGGTGCACTCAAGCTTGGACTTGTACCGAAAGGGCGCAGTAGGCATGAGTATGGTCCACTTGTACTCAGTAGGTATCATAGGCCGATCAAGCAAAGTAGTAAATAAAGCATACAAAATATACACTAAGGACACGTCACCTGCAATCAGAAAATGTCCCTCAACGGTAGCCCACACTGCTTGCACTAACAGTTCTAATATATCTCACATATATTACAACAACACAACAAGATATAGAACACAAGTATACATTATGTCACATATAAATGGAATAAGAGAGAACTATGTAGATACAAGATCATTAAATATAAGTAAAGAAAGGTAAGACAAATACGTAGATGACAAGTTAATAAGGCAATACAACACAACATAAGCATAATAAAGTGAGTGAAATGTATATGATGATGATGATGATGATGATGCACGAGGTCGTCGTACAACCTCTGGGATTTTCTTGCAATCCTCGTATACTCCTACGGAGCTAAAACTTCCCTACATAGGACTCATGGGGGGTTCATCGACCCTTATAAAATCCGCATATCTCATATCTCCTTTTTGAAACATCTCTCGGAAAGGGTTTTATAAGGTATTACAATATCTTTTAAAAAGGTGTTGCTAGTGTTTCTCAGATATTGCCACGGTGGTACCAATGTTTCATGAATGAGTATGATATGAAGATGTAATGGTCACAAACAATCACAATGAGTATTTTCAAAACCAACCACATGATATATTTCTACAACCAACCACAATGATACATTTTTACAACCACATGCGCCAATATTCGCTCATTATTTTCATATCATCCATGAATTTTCACATGTCTCATTTGCCAATAAAATATGAATATAATCACAATACACCAATGGTACCACATTAGCATTGTAACAACACAATACAATTATTCATATGTATTCAAGGCTATCCATATCACATAGGACCCCACAAGGTCACACATATCACATAATAATTCAATTTCGATAGTCACATCACATATAGGCCCCTACATGGGAACAACACATAAATAGTTATTTTTCATGATTAGTTCCCACCCTTAACATGAATTTTGTATCATCATTTACTACCCAGCCTAGTCTAAAAGAGTTAAGCCATAACCTACCTCAAAAGCCAAAATCGGTCCGCTACACTTGAACCTGCGACCTTAATTTTCACGAACAATTCCAAACTCTACTAAAAATATCAAATATAAAATCTACGTATCAAGACAAAACCAACGACATCCATATTGACTACTTTTGGTTCGGGGTCAAAACGGACCCCCAAAACGGGTTTCCAAAAAAGAAGAGCAAAATCAAAAATTTACTTCAAAAATATATTTTTCATATTTTTAGAAACTTATAGGTGAAAACCCAAGTTAAATCAAGTAAAAAATGCGGTTCAAATCGAAGAAAAATCATTTTTGAGCTTTATCGGATAAAATCTTTGAAATTCGGATTAAAATCAAGAATCGGAGTTGTTTTGAAGGTTAAATTGATGAAAAACTAGTAATTATAAGATAAAAATATTATTCAAGCTAAAAGAGAAAAATTTGGATTTAAAATCATGCTCTAAGATTTTTTGGATTTTGAGGAATTTATCAAGAAATTATTACGAAAAGGTGAATTCTTACATTTAATCCGTAATAAAACCAAGAAAAAAGTGTTAATCTATCTTCCCAAGCTTCCGCAATCTTCACTTTTAAGCTCCCAAACTATTTAGGGCTTAACTCTCAAAAGGTAAGATGAAAAATGAGCAAAATGGACTCAAAAACTATTTATAAATGCAGAAAATCTGCACTAAAATAACCAAAAAAGCTGCAGTTTTTTTTTGTTAAAGTCCACTCCGGACTTCGACAGGGTGCCCGAAATTCGTTTGGAATCTGATATGTGCAAACGAACTATGCAAGCACACTAAATTCAACGTTCCGGATGCGATAGTGATATCAGATTTTCAAATAAATATCGTTTTCACAAAGTTGACCCCCGAAACTATAAAATTATAATTTTTCAAACCGAGGGTCGAAATGAGATTTAAAAGCCGTAAAATCATAAAAATACATTAACGCTCTAACATTAATATTTCGGATATGCTGGTGAAGTCAAATTTTCTGTCCGTGGTCATTTCGGTCAACTGTGGGTCCCACACTCATATTTCCAATTTTCCAACTTTCCGACCAATAGGTCGAAATGAGCTCGGGTGCATCGGAAAATGAACCAAAGGTCTATCCAGCCTAAAATCGATATTCAAGAGCTATTGGCGCAGTCCATTCGGCCATCCATCGCACGGAACAAAAGATATCTATATAAGTTTAAAATAAGGCTTTCGAAATCATAAAAAAATATAATATTGCATAAATGATACCAAAATGTATCAAAAATCATGTCAATCACTCCCATATCCCAAAAATATCATAATGCAACTACGAAGAGGGGTAAAATGGTCAAACACACAAAATCACAAATTTCACATATTTCATCAAATATTTTTTTGGTCATTACACATATAGGATATATGTTGGAAAATAATTTAAAATACTGAAACTCAGGTGTTTTTAAGAGAACCCAAATATTTGTCCCCTTGTCTAAGGTCTTGTCTTTAATTTTAGTTAAATCAATTTAGTTATTACTAATAATTTCTTAATTTAAATCATTTCAAATAAAATTTATTAATTGATCATTCTATTAAGGACGAATACATTAATTGAAATTGTAAGTGGACTAATCAATTCATCTTTAATTTAGTTAAAATCAATTTAGTTATTACTAAAAATGACTTAATTTAAATCATTTCAAATAAAATTAGTTGATTGATCACTCTCCTCGAGACGAATACACATAATTGATCATGTAAATACTATGAGATTAATTGAAATTGTAAGTGAACTTATCAATTCATCTTTAATTTAGTTATATCAATTTAGTTATTACGAATAATGGCGTAATTTGATTCATTTCAAATAAAATTGGTCAATTGATCACTCTACTCATGATGAATACACTTAGTTAATCATTTAATTATTATGAGATTGATTGAAATTGTAAGTTTATCTTTAATTTTAGTTAAATCAATTTAGTTATTACTAATAATGACTTAATTTGAATCATTTCAAATAAAGTTGGTTGATTGATCACTCTACTCGGGACGAATACACTTAGTTAATCATGTAATTACTATGAGATTAATTGAAATTGCAAGTGAACTCATCAATTCATGTTTAATTTTAGTTAAATCAATATAGTTATTACTAATAATGACTTAATTTGAATCATTTCAAATAAAATTGGTCAATTAATTTTTCTGCTAAGGATGAAACACTTAATTGATAATGTAATTACTATGAGATCAATTGAAATCATAATTGAATTTACTAATTCATCTTTAATTTTAGTTAAATCAATATAGTTATTTCTAATAATGATTTAATTTGAATTATTTTAAATAAAATTGATCAATTAATCATTCTACTTAGAACAAAACACTTAATTGATCATGTAATTACTATGAGATTAATTGAAATCGTAATCGAACTTACTAATTCATATTTAATTTTAATTAAATCAATATAGCTATTTCTAATGATTACTTAGTTTGAATCATTTCAAATAAAATTGGTCAATTAATCACTCTACTCAGGACGGACATACTTAGTTGATCGTGTAATTACCAAGAGGTTAATTGAAACTATAATTGAACTTATTAATTCATATTTTATTTTAGTAATCAATTTAGTTATTACTAATAATGGATTAATTTGAATCAATAGATGACTAAAATGTTACAAAAGATAAGTAATCTATTGGAAATGGCCAAACAAATAAAAACATCTGTTGAAAATGTCCAAACAGATATAGACATCTATTGCAACAGATGACTCACTTGTTGCAACAACTAATTCATCTATTGAAAATTATCAAACAAATATAGACATCTGTTGCAACAGATAACTAAGTTGTTGTAACATATGACTCATCTGCTGGAAATTATTAAATAGACAAACTATGTGTTGAAAAATAATTTAAAATACTAAAGCTCAAATGTTTTTTAGGAGAACTCAAATGTTTTTCCCCTTGTCTAATGTCTTCTCTTCAATTTTAATTAAATCAATTTAATTATTATTAATAATTGTTTAATTTGAATCAACAAATGACTAACCTGTTGTAAGGGTTTGTTGCAACAGATAACTAACTTGCTGCAACACATAGGTTATCTATTCGAAACTAACTAAAATACTAGGAAACTCAAATATTTTTAGGAGAACTCAAATGTTGTTCCCCTTGTCTAATGTCTTCTCTTCAATTTTAATTAAATCAATTTAATTATTATTAATAATTGCTTAATTTGAATCAACAAATGACTAACCTGTTATAAGGGTTTGTTGCAACAGATAACTAACTTGCTGTAACACATAGGTTATCTATTCGAAACTAACTAAAATACTAGGAAACTCAAATATTTTTAGGAGAACTCAAATGTATGTCCCATTTTCTTAGAGACGTCTTTAATTTTAGCTAAATCAATTTATTTATTTCTAATAATTGCTTAATTTGAATCAATAGATTACTAACATGTTGCATCAGATGATTCATCTGTTGGAAATTATCAAACAGGTAGAAAATTTGTTGTAAGAGAGGGTCAATTATTAGAAAGCAATTAAAATACTAGAAAACTTAAATATTTTTAGGAGAACTCAAACGTTTGTCCCCTTCATCCTTTAGCATTTGATGTATGATATATTATCTTTGTCTTCTTTACCTGTTTCATGAAATTTTTCATGTGTTTTACTTATTCGTTATGCTGCCGTTGAAATTTTTGGAATTTTTTTAGGTCAAATTTTATTATATGTCACTTGGACATTACTACATAGGTGATTTTGTAAGTATAATTATGATTTTTATTGAATTTTTTATTTGGTATATTTGCTACTGCTACAATGGATAGAACCTGCAACATGGATTCAATATATGAGTCATTTATTACACCAAGTGAGTAATCTATTGCAACATATGACTAATCTGTTGTAACAGATGACCCATATGTTAGATTCATGCTACAACACTATAATATGAATCCAACAAATTACTCATCTGTTGCAACAGATTAGTCATGTATGTTGCAACAGATTAGTCATATATGTTGCAACAGATTACTCATCTGTGCAACAGATTACTCATTTGTTGTATTCACGTTACATGTTTATTCATTGTTGAAAAAACATCAGTAGCAGATACACCCAGATAAGAAATTTCACTAAAAATTATAATTTTACTTACTAAAATCACCTAATAAGTAATGCCCAAGTGATATATGAATAAAATTTGACCTAAAAAATCTTGATCAAGTAGCAACAGTAGCGGTAACAACAACAATGTTCAACAACAAGAAGATATGATAATGAAGAACAAGATGATGATGATAAAGAAGATGATGAATAAAGCAACAACAACAATGAACAAAAAAAATTGCAAAGAGAGAAAAAATTTCAATAAATGAGAAGAGAGAGAAATATGCCTTTTTTTCTCCGTGTCTAGTTATATTAGGTTTTACATTAGATCAAAGTGTAAATTAAAAAACTTGTGGGTTATTTTCAAACTTCTCTTACTTTCTTAATCCTTAATAAAGTAATTGTCACATCCACTCAATTATTAAGACTTGTGTCACCCACACCTCATTTTAAAACTCTTTTGTCACCTACAGTCCAAAGCCCCTAGAAATAGACTATTTAATAATTGAAACAGATGAAATTTTAGAAGATTGGGGAGCAGTTCTAAAAGCAAAAAATACAAAATATAGGGGTAAATAGAAGAAAGAATTTGTGCCCATCAAAGTGGTAAATACAAAGAAAAAGAAAATATGAATAGTATAGATGTAGAAATATTAGTTGTAATTTATGATTTAAATAGATTCAGACTCCATATATTAAATAAGACAAAAATACTTGTGAGAACAAACTATGAAACAATAGTAAAATTTATCAGAGAATAAATGAAAAGAATAACAGTAAGAAAAGACGGTTAAAATTTTTAGACGCTACTTCAATTTACAATATTACATTAGAACACATTAAATGAAAAGATAATAATATTCCAGATCAACTTAGTAGACTATTATAAAGTAAAGCTAACTTATTTTATTCTAGTATGAGTTGAGGAAAAAGAAAGAAAAGGATGATGTCTCGCCTTCTCGAGACAGTTATGCTAAATACATGTATTTACAGACTTTGCTGAGTAATACTCAGTTCAAACTTCAGACGATGCTTGAAAATCAAATATTTGAAATATTATGGTTGGGTAAGCAAAATTTAATATGGTGGGTTCTAACATGAGTTTTAGATTAAAGGCTGACACAAAAATAGACAAGCAATAAAAATGTTTAATAGACAATCCATGGATGTCATATAACAAGACAATCAGAGATAATAACTATTTTTTTCGGTATTAAATGTCTTAAGTTATTATTTCATAGATAAAAATTAAGACAAAAAATTTAAGTTTTACATTGTAATAAAAAGACAGATCCCAGGAGTTTTTCAGACATGGATAGAAGTAGTGGATGCTATAAAAAATTATTCTGCACCTCTCTTTAAAGGATTTAATGATTTAACCGAAGCCTTATATTATGCTAGAAAATGTTTAGGACCTAATTCTTATATTATTTGGACACTCAAATAAAATACTAGAGATATCCCACAATATAACATTTAGAAGGACACAAATAAAATATTTTTAATGATCATTGTTCAATCATAATCGAAGCATTCAAAAGACTAAACCAAACAAATGAAAACCTCAGACAAGAAAAAGAAAAAATGATAGAGCATATCAAAATGTTACAAGAAAGGACAAGAGTTCTTCACTTCGAGTTATGTCAAAATCCGGTTAAGGCAAACTATCTAAACATAACCCTCCCCTCTCCACAAACTCCACAAAAGAGTTCTCCATCTCTGTAAAAAATAAATGAGAAGGGTGTGTGTTTCCCAATGAATGTAGTGAAATCTACTGTTCAAATAGAGATACATCTAGTCTAGTTCAAATGGTAACTGGTAAAGACTCATCAAATCCATTTATGACTGACCCATTACCCAAAAGTGTAAGAATACTTGAAGGTAGTTTTTATACAAATCCTCCAGAAGGATGTTCCAGATAAGGTCAAAATAAAGGGCCTTCATTTAACAAGAAAAAAAGATAAATTTTTTTTTTAAAAAGTAGATGACACGGTCAAAAAATTCTTAGGAAAAAAATAAAAGAAGCAATTTTAGAAAATTTAGAACTAGAGAAAGCACAAAAGACACCAGAATCTTCAAAAATTGAAGAATGTGATCAAACAATAGAGCAATTTTCTCAGGATTTGAACAAAGATGATGACTCAGAAATGAGTATTGATTCAGTAGCATTACATAACTTACACACATGAAAAAATAGCAAAAAAATAGACTATAAAGTAGGAGAAGGTCTATAACAACCCAAGGATGGTTGGTGACGTCCAAGCTACACCTCCATCCTAAAGATGATATGGTCATTGCCAAATATACGAACATAAAAAGGTTAGGGTCAAATCCCAAGGGCATCCATGGACTCACGACTCTCAGCTGTTGTAATCAATGGGTGAAAATGGAAAAGTAAATGGGGGGTTTTGATTAGAAATATTGAACAAGTGGCAAGTATCAATTTCGATTGTAATCTGTTGTAGGTGAACACTAGAATTGTGTTCCCCTTAGCTTCTCAACTCTGTAGGCTTATCGTGCTATGTTGAACCAAACTGATACCTTGCATGAAGAATCGATAAGTTATGTACCTTCTATAGTTTTTTGGACAAGTAGAAGGATTTCACCCTTTACCTTTTGAGTCTCAGGATGTCTCTTTACTAACCCTTATCTTGATACCAGTTAACTATTACCTTTTAAGTCTCTAGTAATTAGATAAAATCTAACCATCCTACTAAGATAAAATCTAGAAGCGTGGATCAACAATTAAACTCCAAATTATTGTTGTCTTTATCTTTTCGTAGTCACAACTCCTCTTTTGGAGTAAGTAGCAATAATCTAGGCGGGATCCTAACATGTGCACCCATTAAGAAAACTATTATATTGAAGATAAAGCAATGCATGCATGGATATCGGTGTAAAACAACAATAGCACTTTCCTTTCTTTTTCAATCCACCAGGGTTTCCACAACCCAAGCTATGGGTTTTTAGCCGCTCATGCTTGTGAAGTAATCAACAACATTCATGATTGAAAGCATAGATGAAATCACAATAATAAGATGTAGAAAACCCAAAACCGTAACTGAATTAATCAACTGAAGTTATTACAACATAATTCGAAGACTAAAATTGAATCTTGGAATAAAAATATATTTGTAAGTATTAAAAGTGTATAACTTCTACTAAAAGACATATAAAGGGTATTTATAGTTCATGAGGAAACCCTAAAATCAAAGCCCGAATGAAATAGGATAAAAAGAGTCGATGGCCACTTATGGCTCCTACTTTTGCCCTGTCCTTAGGCACAGGTAGTACTTACGGCTAGCAGGGAAGGCGTAAGCGATGATCGCAAGTGCCAGACCAAAATTTCCTGCAAGTTAGCTCTCAGGATTTTGTACTTCTAGCACTTGCATTGCCCACATGTGGTCCATAAGTGGTACTTGCGGTCCACATGTTGACTTAGCAAGTGCTGGGAGTCATCTTTTCAGCTCTTCTTCAATTCCCGAACATGGTTTGATCATGAACAAGCTTAAAACTATCTTGAACATCCACAATTGCTCCAATATGTAGCCAAAAACACTTTCTTTCATTTTTTTCACAAACTTAGCATCCAAAACATCATTTAATGTAAAACATACCCAAAACATATCATATCTAACAAAACAACCTTAGAAATTTGCATATTTTCATAGTTTTAATATTCGAAAGTGCTATATTTCTATAGCACATCAATGCCCTCAACTTAGAACATTTGTATGTCCTCATGCAAAAAATACAACAAAACAAAAATGATGCTTAACTAGAAGAATCTAAGCTATTCAAGGAAACTGTATATAAACACTCCCCCTCCAATCCTCACTTTTCAAAACCAACTGTATATAAACATGAAAAAACAATAATGTGACACAATGGGATCAAGGTATGACATTACATTAGCAACAAACAATCATACATATGTACAAGTTACACTACCCAAAATAAGCAAATAGCTAGCAATATAACTTATGTTCCCTCGCAACAAAGATGTCCCACTCACTCATATGAACTAATGCATGTCAATACAGAGATAGTCAAGGCACACTCAGACTCAGAAGAGAAGTTCTAATCAATGTGAATCAAATACCATAAGTTTGCCCTTATTTTCTTTACCTTAATGTTCAGATAGTCAAGTTAGGATCACTATAGGACTTTTCTCGGCTTGTAATGTAGGCTTAGGGCTGGTATGATACATATGGACATATCAAGTGACTAAGCCTCGTTAGCACTACACTAACCGTAGGGTCTCACATATTAACCGATTTCTTTTTTATTTCACCCTTATTTCTCCCTTTTTATTATAAAGCACATTCAGATTGGTGTGTGGTCTTTTTTTTCTTTCTTTTTCACTTTTTCATAAATTTTTCTTCTTTTTTTTCTTTTTATTTTCTTTTGCTACCACACCCAGCCTTACTAACTTTTTCTTATTTTACCCTTCTACATAGCCACTTCACACTACGCACCCCTATGATAGTCACCCTTAACTTAGGCATTTTACCTGAGTTGAGGTGCACAATGTCTAAGGAGGACCAAGGCCAAAACAAGTTCATTATAGCACCAATGGAAAGGTGAATAGGTGAAAACAAAGTAACAGGATACAAGGCTCAAAACAGGGATCAAGGGATACTATCTTACACATAGAAGGTCAGTTAGGCTAAAAGTGGACTAAAATAAAAAAAAATGTTTATGATCCTTTCCTAATCGACTATCCTTCAACCTAGAAAAGACTAACCAGGCAAGTTCTGAATTTAACACACAAAGGGAACTAAGTAGGATCTCACATATACATAGCACAGAGTCAATATTACAAGCTACTACTTATCTCGTTCATGCAATTGTTAGCAAGTTATTATCATGTCCCAAATCTTGATGTCATAACAAGATCCATAATGTTCACACATAAATATATTCACACAGTTCTAAAACATAAAATATAGAGGGGTATCAATAATCAATCAAAACATGAGTACTACTCTAAGTACTTGAAAATCTCCTATTTATACAAGAACACAACATAATACAAAATAAAACACTATACTATACAAATTATCCTAGACATGCTAGTTCTACAATCATACCACGATCGACAGAAAAAGAAGCACGACAACAAAAACTCACAGAGGCTATGGTATAACCCATCCTAATTAAAAAGTTGTGCACTATCCTCAATATGCAAAAATAATACAAAATAAATGGAAGTGAGAACATACCTG
The DNA here is from genome assembly GCA_030864225.1 of Capsicum baccatum var. pendulum. NCBI lineage: Eukaryota > Viridiplantae > Streptophyta > Magnoliopsida > Solanales > Solanaceae > Capsicum > Capsicum baccatum. The sequence goes on from CM061557.1 coordinate 52,874,203, forward strand.
GGATATGCTAAAAGTTCCTGTCATGGGCATCCAAAAATAGAGCATATCAGCTCGCAGAGGCAGTGGTGGTGGTGGTGCACTACTAGAGAATGCATCTGCTGCTAGCTCTATATGCCTGTCTTTAAATGACTACAGTCTCTATCAAATCATACCTGACCCTTTTAGTGACCTAGTCATACGATATATTAGGATCTTACAAGTCTCCTATGTGACCTCTTTTGTCCTCAACTGCCGGGACCTTTTCATTATCTTTCACAAAGAAATCAAATTATCTCAGTGCGCACTTAGGTGATACTTGGACCACTAAGGGTTTAACTAAGTGAGTGGCTGATACGCAGCTTTTTGTGAGAGAGGGTACCTCTACTCATAATATATCAAAAGCCTCCCTCATATAGGATAGATTTGGTGCATCTATCTCTGTGAGTCAAGCTGTAAACCATCTAAAAAACTCATACACGTAGCTCAGATAGTGCCGCTCCTTGTGCGGTCTCCTATCTATCCTTTGCCTGCTTGAATATGGTTTGAACCCCTGATCTCATCGGCTCATAGAGGGTAGTCATCTCGGTCTCATCAACCCTCAACCAAGTATCAGTGGCCCTCTGGATATAGAAATTATACCTGTAGCAGGAGTTCTAGTAGATTGGCGAGTAGACTATAAAGATGCATCAGCTAGCTCTAAGGGCGAAGCCAGGGATGATGAAGAAGTAATTAGTATCCCCTCGCCCTACGTACTCAAATTTGGTGCCTTTCACTGCTCTTTTATCTCCATATCAACACCAATATCCACATCACCTCCATGTGCATCACCAGGTTTTATGGAAATTGTTAGTCCTTTAATCTAGGACCTAGGCACTATGGCTGGCTCTGTAGATCTCTTCGAAATGCCTAGGCATACCAGATCCTTCATACTTTTTGTTTGTGCCGTAGTCATACCCTCTTATTTACTCCTAGTATCTCAGGTACACCGACCTCATCGCATAGTCTCTAAATCAGGCAAGGGAATGACAGATTAGTTGTCTCCCTAAATACTCTGTTATGGATCTCATGCCAGAGGATAACTAAAAAATCAATAGAATATTCGATCATCATACTAACAACCAGGGTTGCTCCCTGCTAAGTCAAAAAATTATCTGAAGTAGTGGGGAACCATTGATATCTGATCATAACCACCAAAACTTATCCCAAAACATCAACAGTGCCTTCTTGATTATACCATGATCCTCAATCCATGGGGTAGCATCACCTAAAGGTGAAATATATCTAACTATCCATCTAGCCATATCAACCCTCTTTCATCTGTGCTCATTCTCCCGCATAATGTATCGGTCATATATGATTCTCGATCTACTGTCTCACTCAGCTATAGATTCAGGAGTAGTATAATCATGACCAAAAATGACCTAATATATAGTCTTTGCTGAAAGATAAACTTTGACCCTCTCATAAGTATATGATCAAGTTATGGCTGCTCCATGTGTCTTATTGGTCCTAGCAATCTGCACATGGAAAGATCTACTATAGCTTGATATGATGAGTGAAACCTACGTACTAGGGCTGGACTATAAGAACGGAATAGTCTGGTCATCTACTCTAACAGGTAACAATCAAATCCAGCCTGTAACTGTGGTATTCACCTTAGTCCAGATAGATTAATCTGATGATCCTCATATATAAGCCACTTAGGCTTACCAATATCTGAGATACAATTGGTTATATCATAAACTGCCCACATATCCTCTATAGGCCACCTCAAATATACCTCTATGATATGTGTGCATGCAAGACTCTGCCTCTGCTATACTAGTGCATCATAGGAAGCCTTCTCTGTACCCTTCTTAGATTAGGTACATATGACTATTATACATATGTGGTGGTACCCTCCTCATACTAGGGTACTATTATGACTTCTCCTGCTCAGTATCCTCAGATAAATCCTGAGGCTCCTTCTTAGACTTGGGGCCCTAAGCTGCTACCTATGGAGTTGACTCAGAATATGTATCTTTTTTCTCATCATCATCATCTGGTGGAGGAGTGTATAGGGGTGATATCCATTCTGAATTCATCCGTGATTGGGATGCAAATGTCTAAGCAGCCTAGCACATCTTCCCTCTAATAACTCTATGTGTCACCCCACTATACTATCTCTACGTCACTGCATCGAATACTCCTTCACTGGACCGTTAGTCTTGTGAGACTCTACCCGTCTCCTCGAGGTATCAGCCTTCTTCTTCTTAGCAGTTTTAGGTGCCATATGTACCTAAAAAACTAATCGTTAGTTTCCAACAAAAAAGAGGGATACCAATAGTTGAAGAAAAACTTAAAATTCAAAAAGTTCAAAACTTTCCCTAATTTTCACTCCCCTATAACTTATTTGAAATCCCAACAAGTCCAATATAAACACATATGTCAAGAATCATGATTTTTAAAGTAAACTCAACATGCTTAACTTGTGGTATTACCCAACTCCTTCAAGTTTAACTTCCGGTTAGGGCCTAACCTTTGAATTCAATTCAAAACAAGGCCCTACACTATGATTTTAGGCTACTTCAAGGCTCCTAAAAACAAGAATAATATAATCTATATACTTAGCATAGAAATTCACATATCAACTTGTTTTTACAATAAATAAACCAACACATAACCATTAGGAGCTGGGAAAGTTACCTCTTTTATGATGAACCGAAAGTGAACAATGAAGAACTCAAGGAAAATCAAAGTTGAAACTTGTTTTTAGTTTGTTGGGACAAGTTGGTATCTCAGACAAGTGTCAATTTAGTCTTCACTTAAGTGTAGAGTTAGTTTTTTTTTAAGAGGAAAGTTTAAATTTAAAGAGAAAAGTAAAGTTTTAAGGATTTAAATAAGTTAGAATGAGGTTAAATGTGTTAAGTAAGGATAGGGGGTTGTTTTGGGTTACATATATGTGTTGGTGGGTGAAAAATTTTAATTAAAATTTGGTCCCACTCATGACCTAGCTGCGGCAGCTACTGCGCCAACCACCTATGGCACGGCATGTGGCGCATGTGCCACTTGTGGCTAGCAGGTGCAGGGAACAAGTGTAGGGACAAAAATTTTGGCCTTCTTTCCTGCACTCTAGACTTTGTTTTTTAATATATTCCAGCTATTCATAGTCCTGAAAAGTAAAGTTATAGTCCCAAAAGTATGAATAGGTGCCAAAGTCCACAACTTTTTTTTTCCTCTTCAAAATTTTAACTTTTCAATTTATTATTCAATCACCTGGCCCATATGGGACTTGTGACCATGATGGGTTAGTCACTTAGTCCTCATACCTGGAAATTGATGAATGTATAAATTTTACCATATTTCAAACAAGTCCAAGAGCTAAAAACCTACAAAAGAAAATAACAAAAAGTGAACACTAAAATAATGGGTTGCCTCCCATTCAACGCTTAATTTAATATCGCGGCTATGTTGGTTACTCAAACTTCACTAACAAGTCCATGGATTGCCTCTCATGCAACGCTTAATTTAACATCGTGGTATGATGCAAATATATTGATTACTTAGAATTCATTAAGATACCCATAGGAATACCCTCCAGGGTCATCAATACAATCAATAACTGACACCACTCTCATGTCGCTAGGCTGCTTCATTGATTTTCGAATGTTTAAGGCGGATTCCCCACCATTGACTATGAATCTTAGCTCTCATTTCTCTATGTCAATCATTACTCTACCTGTGGCCATAAACGTCTCTCCAATATAATGGGCATCTCAGTATCAACCTCACAATCTAGAATGACAAAGTCAGCCAGAAGTATAAAAATTTTCACTCTCACAATCATATCAAAAGAGATTCCCATAGGTTATTTACCATGAGATCATCCATCAATAACTGCATTGACATCGGTTTCAGAGGGTTCAAGCCTAATTACTTGAATACGACCAGCGACATTAAATTTATTCTGGCTCTTAAGTCACATAAGGCTCTAACAAATTGGGATGACCCAATAATACATGATATAGTGAATGCTTCGGGGTCACCCTTTTTCTGAGCTAAAGACCTCTTAGTGACTGCACTATAGTGGTGCAAGCTATCAAGATCCTCAATAGTCACTACTTTCTTCTTTGTGACCAACTATTTCATAAACCTAGTATATCTAGGCATCTGCTCGAACGCCTCAAGAAGATGAATATTCAAGCTTAATTCCTTCAGCATCTCAATAAATCGCTTGAGTTTTCCTTCCTTTTTTTTGCTTCAGTCACTAAGGAAAAGGTGGGGCCAGTCTCAAAATTTGTATTATTTCCTACTCAATAATCGTGACCTTACCTTTTTCCTTAGCAACTGCCTCATCACCACATGTTTCTTTTTCTAGCTCCATAATAGGTGTCTCATTAACAATAGCTTCCGTAGTTGGTAATGAGGGATCCATTTTAGTCTTACCACTCATTGTGGTAATAGAAAGAACATGATCGTCCTTTTTCAGATTTTGCACAGTGTTTCTCGAAAGGGTACCTGGCTACCTCTAGTTTAGAGTTGCTGATATCTGCCCTAATTGGTGCTCCAATTGCTTGATGGCAGTGGCATGAGAATCAAACTTTTAGTTCAACCCTGAAGTGTTGTCTTTAATCTCTGTAAGGTTGATCTCCTGATTTTCTTGTCCCTTCACCAGCTTAGTCAGCATTTCTTCCATTCTTGATTCTGTATCTTTTCTTCCATGTAGAATATACCTATGTACCTTCTATTTATAGTTGTCATTTTTTCTCCAGTCACTATCTCGCTCTCTACTTTGGTCTTTGTATCTGTAATAGTAATTTTAACCTTAGTTCCCTTGCACTTAGGCTCGGAAACCCGCCAACTGATGATCTAGATAATTTGCTTCCTCCTCTAATTCTGACTCATAAGCCTTGGAAACTGAGCCTTGTGCTACTACTGCATTCACTTTCTCAGAAGTCATTATTGTAAGATGCTTTTCTAGTACCCCTAGATCGGTTCTTAGAAGCATAATTTCTTTCGCTACTGACTCATCGTCTACTTTCTGGCTACAAGAGGCACTAATAGCATATGTGCCAGATGTCCTCTCAGCCTCCAAATTTTTCCACCCTCAGTTAGTGAGTGAGGTCTGATCTAGCATCTCCAAAGTTGCCTCCCAGCATAGTCTCATAAAAGCTTCTCCAGATATGGTGTCTGCTATGGCTCTAGAGTTGATGGTCAAGGCTCGATAAAATATCTTCAATAAGCTTGTCCTTGACATCCAATGATTGGGCACCATACTAAGCTTTTTCTTGAACCTGAACCATGCCTCATACATAAATTTTGACTGTAGTTGCCTGAAATTATGGATCTCATCCTTAAGTGGTAACATCCTGGATGGAGGAAAGAACCTATTCAAGAATTGTCTGTGCAATTTGTTCCACCTAGTGATAGAGCCTCTTGGCAGTTACCCTAATCATAAAGATGTTTCTCCTATAAATGAGAAGGAGAACAACCTCAGTCTAAGCGTTTCCTTATTCACCCCTAGATTTGTATACAAAATACAAATCCTGATGAAATTAGCAAGGTGCAAATTTACATCATCTGTAGGCAGACCTGCAAACACATCCTTCATATTTAAGAGCTAGATCATTGTTCTTGTTATGTCAAACTTAATGGCCGAGGGTAAAACAGGAGAATTAATGGCTCCAGTTTCTGCTGGATACCAAATCTTCTTTATCATATATATATATGGTTACAAATACTAATATGTTGTTATCACTTGAACATGGGCACCTTTCGCTCTATTCTGATTTTCACCGTGTGCTGCTTGGTGGTTACTTCTTGTCTTTACTAAGCTAGCTCTGCCTCCTGATATTCCCACTAAGATTCTTCCATTTTCCTCTTCTCATTTTTAGCTTGAGATAAAAATTGACTGGTTCATCGATTAATAATTTCCTGAACTCCTTCATAAGGAGAGACAGGTAAATTATCTCTTTTCAACTTTGTCATCCTACTAGGTATTTGTCGGATCCTTTATGGATTTGAATTTAGTCGGAGTAAGGGATTGCCTCTACTCCAAGTGCTAGACATACACTGGTGTATGCCCAACTAACACAAAAACAAAAAAATAAAACTTGAAAAGTGCAACAATTTCAAATCATAAATCAATAATGTATTTTCCAACTATGGTGCCAAAATTTGGTGACGTCTAAGCTACACCTGCTCTCTGAAAATGATATAGAAGCTGCCAAATATAGTAATCCAACAAAATTTGGTATCGAATCCTAAGGGAATATATGAACTCATGGATCTAAGCTGTTGTAATCAATGGGCAGAACTGAAAAAGTAAATAGGGGGTTTTGAATAGAAATATCAAAAAAGTAGCAAGTATAAATTTTGGTTGTAATCAGTCATAGGTGAACACTAGGATTGTGTCCCCCCTGGCTTCTTAACTTTGTAGGCTTATCTTGTTTTATTGAACCAACTTGATACTTTGCATACAGAATCGATAAGTTATGTACCTTCTACAGTCTTTTGGATAAGCAGAAGGTTTTTACCTTTTACCTTTTGAGTCTCAGGATATCTCTTTACTAACCCTTATCTTGATCCCAGTTAACTATTACCTTATGGGTCTCTGGTTAGTAGATGAAATCTATCCATTTTACTAAGATAAAAACCTAGACGTGTGGATCGACAGTTAAACTCCAAATTACTGTTGTCTTCATCTTTTCCTAGTCATTACTCCTTTTTTAGAGTAAGTAGCAATAATCTAGGTAGGATCCTAACATGTGCACCCATTAAGAAAACATTTATACTGAAGATAAAGCAATGCATGCATGGGTTTCGGTTCAGAACAATGATAACACTTCCCCTACTTTGTCAATCTACCATGGTTTTCACAACCCTAGCTATGGGTTCTTAGCCGCTCATGCTTGTGAAGTAATCAACAACATTTATGATTGAAATCATAAATGAAATCACAATAACAAGAAGTAAAAAACCCAAATACATAACTGAATTAATCAAACTAAAGTTAATACAAGAGAATTCGAAGACTAAAATTGAATCTCGGAAACAAAATACATATGTAAGTATCAAGAGTGTGTAACTTCAACTAAAAAACACATAAAGGGTATTTATAGCACATGAGAAAACACTAAAATAAAAGTCCGAACAAAATAGGAGAAAAAAGATTTGGTGGGAACTTATGGTCCCTAGTTGTTCCCTGTCCTTGGGCGCAGGTAGTACTTACAGCCAGTAGGGAGGACGCAAGTGGCGATCGAAAGGGCCAGACCAAAATTTCCTGCAAGCTAGCTCTCGGGATTTTTGTAAGAACCCGCAAAAGCCTAATCTCAACTCAGTCTTTTAGGCTTTCTAAGGGGGTCTTAGACTTAGAAAATTCAAGCTAGTATTAAGAATTAGTATTATTTTGGCCTTCGTAATTTGGAAACTCTATTTCATAACTCTTATGACCTTAAAGTATCGATCTTTAGATTGATTCATGATCGGGAATTTCAGTAGTTGTTCCTAGACAAGTTTTAGATTTTTCAAACCTCATTTAGACCATGTTCAGGTGACCAAAATAGTGAGTAAACACTATCTCAATGTGTCGCATCATCCATCGCGTCAACATATAATTTTTTCCTCAGCTCAGTGCACATTTCAGTGAATCGACATGGACTCAACGGGCATGTTGGCTATCACGTCGATGCTAATGAAGTGATGCATTGGCCTGCGCATCGATAGTTCAATTTTCAGTCATTAAAAAGTTGCATCCTCAGGGTTAATAGGGTCTTTTTCCCACATTTATGAGCCCCCAAAAAATGAGATTAAGCCTATTTAGAGGTTAAATTCATTCATTATTCTCAAATTTCTCAAGAATAGAAACCCTAGGGGGATTAATTTCAAATCAAGAAATCAAGAAACCACCACCAATCTTTTAGAATTTAGGCACTAAGGTATGTCAAGTGTTCACCCAAGGGTTCCTTCCACCCTTGGAGCCCAAGAAACTCATTTAAACCCCAAGTAGCTTGATTTCATATTTTTTATAATTTGAATTCAAGTGTATTCATGATTATAATGTTGATTGGATTTCTATTCCATGATTAAGTGTAAAATTTATGTAGAAACAACTATTATGTCTGTAATATCATATGAATTCATGTTAAAGCCTTAAAATTGTGATGCTCATGTGTTGATTAGTACTATGATCATGAAAAATGCTTTCCAAGTATTTGATGAGTTGTTCATGAGAATTATATAATGAAATTTTATCATGTTAGCATGTATTCAAGTTCATGTCATGCAAGTGTTTGCTAGAATGTCCCAATGAATGAAAGATGATCAATTAGATTATTTATCATGTTTCAAGATTGTGCCATGTGTGGTAATTTATGCTATCAAGTCCTGGGGGTATTTAATACCCGATAATTTAGCTGATTACCTAGAGCCATGGGCAGTCTTAGGATAGTATCAATCATGTCACGATTAGTAGTTCTTTCAGTTAGTTACAGAACTCAAGAAAAACTTAGTAGACTCAGTATCAGTCCATTCTAGTTTAGTATTCAGTTCAGAACTCAATAAACTCAGTAAACTAATAAAATTTAGTAGTATTCTGTCAGTCAACGGAACTCAGTAAACTCAGTAATAGTTCAGTCAAGCCTAGTATGAACTATAAAAATCAGTTCAGTGTCTATTCAAATGGGAGTAGGATTAAGAACCGAGTTAACCTAGGGATGAGGGAATTCCTGCCAGCAAAGGGTTTGACCCTTAGTAGAAAACCCTGAATTACAAAACTACATAGCCAACATAGGTTGAGATATCTTCCTGGCAGATATTTTGAGGGTTGATACATCTCATTCGAGTTTTCCTGCCAGCAAGGGTTGACGAAAGAGCTTCTTATGAAAGAGGGTTAACTCATAGATTGTATTTACCTGTGGCATGGTATTAATACCTTTCCAACATGGGTTACAGGTTGGACCCCAATCTATGTAGAAAGGGGAATGTCGATTATTTAATTACCTCCCGCAATCTTAGTTTCAGTTCCTATCTCAGAATAGAACTCAGTTCAGTTCTACAGATTCAGAACTGTCATACACAATCACTCAGCTTAGTATAAAACTCAATATAGTTCCACAGAATCAAGACTGTCAGATAAAACCATTCATTTATTGGTAATTTAGTATTAATATAATCAGATATCAGTTCATCTGTATTCATACTCAGTATTCAGTATTATCACGATCTTAGTTACAGCTTACGTATTCATGCATGTACTCTCATTCAGTTATATTCATGTCATTCAGTCAGCATTATTCATGTATTTCAGCCTACCTAACTTAGCATACCAGTACATTCAAAGTACTGATGCATACTTTTTTCTTGTGCTATGATGTTTTATATCATAAGTTCAGATGCACGGGCTCTTGGTCATCCCTAGAAGTTATCAATTTTCAATAGTCAGAGTTAGTGGTGATTCCTCATAGTTCGAGGACATGATTATTATTTTAGTAGTTCAGTATATTTCAGTAGCCGAAGTTAATTGGGGACTTGTCCTATCAATTCCATATTTTAGATAGTTTAGAGGTTTTTCAGACTAGAGTATTTTTAGGAAGATGTTTTAGTTTTGGTATTTGTTATACCTGATATAGTTTTAATTCATTATTGGACCTTATGGAAAGTTTTCACCTAATTTCTACATATTACAGTATTATTATTCAGTTATTGCAGTAGGTACCTGTCATGGGTTAGCTTATGGTCCTTTGGGACTATGAGCACCGTGTAGTATCCGGGGTACAGAATCAGGGAGTTACAAACTTAGTATCAGAGCCTGAGGTTCAACATAATCCTAGGAAGTCTAAAAGCCACATCTAGTAGAGTCTTGTGCATGGGTGTGTAGCGCGCCACACTTATGGACATGAGGCTGCGAAGTGTTTTAGGAAAAGTTTCCCTTCTTTTAGTATTCATGTCGTGCGACTGAGCATAAGCCCGAGTTAAACTCCTTGTCTAATATAAGTTTCTCTTCCATTTACAAAATATTCTTCCAAATAGGACTAAGGGAAGAGAAACGAGGGACCAGCCAGAACCCCAGCCTATCCAGCCAAATCCTCTAGATGTACATGTCTCGCACACTAAATTTAGAGAAACTTTCACCACCCTAGCTCATTCTGTGGCACCCTAGAATGAACTCCCAATTGCTGTTCCAACCAACCCAGTGGACAATACTACTACTGCCAAGATTTGAGATTTCACCTGAATGAACCCTCCATTTTTTACTAGGTCTAAGTCAGATGAAGACCCTCAGGAATTTCTTGACCAGGAGAAAAAAGTTACTGATATTATAGGGGTGACTACTATTGAGAGTACTGAGTTGGCCACATATCAGTTGTAGGATATGGCTCACTTATGGTTTAAATAGTGTAAATCAAAAAGAACCGTAGATGCAGGGCCCATAGAATGGGAGGAATTTGTTGTTGATTTTTTGGATAGGTTTTTCTCATTATAGTTAAGGAAAGCAAAGGTTTTGGATTTTATAAATCTGAAGCAGGGAAACATGATAGTACAAGATTATTCTCTTATGTTTATTCAATTAGCCAGATACGCTCCCCAGGTAGTAGTAGATAGCAGATCTAAGATGAGTAAGTATGTGTGGGGTATGTCTAATAGTGTGGCCTGGAGTAAGTAGATGTCTGGCATGTTGATTAAGGATATATACATATACAGGCTCATGGTCCATGCTCAACTGATAGAGAAGGCTAAGAATAAAGGGAAGGAGAGGGAGAACAAGAAAGAGAGAACAAGTAGTTTCAACTTCACTCAACCTAAGTTAGAGGGTGGGAATCATTCTCAGTTTCACCTAAAATCTTCAGTTCCATCTCCGTCCTCAGCCTGTGCTCTAGTGCCGAAATTCAGAGATGGCAATAGAGATAAGGCATAAGCCCCTAAACCTCAGGGTAGTGTCAGCAGTGCTCGAACCAATCCCCTTTGCCAGAAGTATGGAAGAAACCATCAGGGTATCTGCAGAGCTGGCAGTAATGTGTGTTTCAAATGTGGCAAACCACGCTACAAGATCAGACAATGTCCTCAGGTGGGTTCTTAGAGTCAACATAACCGCTCCCCAGCTCAGTATGGTCACCCGAATCAGCAGGGTGCCACATCCAGTTCCACTAGTGGGAAACGCACAAACAGACTCAATGCTCTTCAGTCCCGACAGGATCAGGAAATTTCTCCTGATGTGGTCACTGGTACATTACAAGTTTTCCATTTACATGTGAATGCTTTTTGAGATCTAGGAGCTTCCTTATCCTTTGTTACTCCATATATAGTAGTTGATTTCGGATTCAGTCCCAAAATTCTAGCAGAGCCTTTCTCAGTCTCTACCCTAGTGGGTAAATCTATCATAGCTCGATGGGAATATTGGAACTATCCAGTTATGATATCTCAGAAAGTCACTTCAGCAAACTTAGCCAAATTAGAGATGACTGATTTTGATGTCATTCTCAACATGGATTGGTTTCATTCGTGCTATGCCTTAGTTGACTGCAAAAATAGAATTTTCCATTTTCAGTTTCCGAATGAACCTATCCTTGAGTGGAGGGGTAGTACTTCAGTACTCAGGGCTTATTTCTTACCTAAGGGAAAGGAAAATGATATCTAAGAGATGTGTCTACCATCTTTTTCGAGTCCAGGACTCTAGTTCAGAAACCCGTACTCTTGAATTAGTGTCAGTAGCATGTGAATGCCCAGATGTGTTTCCCAAAGATCTTCTCGGAGTTTCTCCCAAAAGAGAAATCAACTTCGGAATAGACCTTCTTCCAGATACTCATCCCATATCTATTCTACCATACAGAATAGCTCCAGCAGATCTCAAAGAATTAAAAGAACAGTTAAAAGGATCTCTTAGATAAGGGATTTATTAGACCCAGTATGTCTCCGTGGGGCGCACTAGTTTTATTTGTGCATAAGAAAGATGATTCTCTTAGAATGTGTATTGATTATCGTTAACTAAATAAAGTTACAGTAAAAAACAAGTACCCTCTTTCCAGAATCGATGATTTGTTTGACCAACTTTAGGGTGCCAGTTACTTCTCTAATATAGACCTCAGATCGGGCTATCATCAGCTTAGATTCAGAGAATGTGACATCCCAAAAATAACCTTCAGAACTCGATATAGTCACTTTGAATTCTTAGTCAGGTCATTTGGTCTTACCAATGCCCCAACAACTTTCATGGACTTGATGAACCGTGTGTTCAAGCAGTACATGGACATGTTCATCATAGTCTTCATAGATGACATTTTTTGTCTACTTCTGCAGTAAGCATGATCATGCATACCATCTCAGAATAGTACTACAGACTTTTAGAAACCATTAGCTTTTTGCTAAATTCTATAAGTGTGAAATTTGGCTAAGGTCAGTAGCCTTTCTTGGCCATATCATTTTCGGTGATGGCATTAGAGTTGATCCCCAAAAGATCAAAGCAGTGAGAAACTGGCCGAGACCCATCTCTCCATTAGATATCAGGAGTTTCTTGGGCTTGGCTGGCTATTATCGACGGTTTGTTGAGGGATTTTCTTCTATTGCATCCACTATGTCCAGATTGACTCAGAAAAAAGTCAAATTCTTATGGTCAGATTCTTGTGAAAAGAGTTTTCAGGAGTTGAAGACTCCATTTTTAACCCTACCAGATGGTTCAGATGGGTTTGTGGTATATTGTGATGCCTCCAGAGTCAGTTTGGGGCGTGTTTTGATGTAAAGAGGTAAGGTCATACCCTACGCCTCTAGACAACTTAAGCTCGATGAAAAAAACTATCCTACTCATGATCTTGAGTTAGCAGCATTTGTATTTTCCTTAAAGATTTAGAGGCACTATTTGTATGGGGTACACGTTGATGTCTTTACAGACAATAAGAGCCTTTAGTATGTGTTCTCTCAGAAAGACCTAAACCTCCACCAAAGAAGGTGGTTGGAGTTATTGAAAGACTATGACATGAGTGTCCTGTATCATTCAGGTAAACCCAATGTAGTGGATAATGCTCTTAATAGGATGTCTATGGGAAGTGTTGCTCATGTGAAGGATGGTAAGAAGAAGTTAGTTCAGGAAGTTCATTAGCTTTCCTGACTAGGTTTTCGGTTAGTCGATTCAGTAGAAGGTAGTGTATGGGTACAGAGTAGTTCAGAATCATCCCTGGTTTTTGAGGTAAAGGAAAAGTAGGATAGGGACCCCAGTCTAGTCCAGTTGATGAAATCAGTCAGAGATTAGAAAGTAGAGGTTTTCTCCCAAGGGGGAGATGGTGTGTTGTTCTATCAGGGTAGGCTATGTATGCTAGGTGTAGATTACTTGAGACAACAAATTCTTGTAGAAAAGGTGAACATAGACTTCATGACGGGTTTACCTCGTACTCATCGCCAACATGATTCTATTTAGGTCATCGTATACAGGATGACCAAATCAGCTCATTTCCTACCAGTCCATACCTCTTACTTAGGCAAGGATTATGCAAAACTCTATATCAAGGAGTTGGTCAAATTGCATGGTGTTCCATTGTCCATTGTCTTAGATAGAGGTACCAAGTTCACCTCTTATTTCTAGAAGGTATTCCCAAAGGGTCTTGGTACCCGATTTCACGTCAGTACATCCTTTCATCCTCAGACAAATGGTCAAGTAGAAAGGACCATTCAGACTTTAGAAGATACGCTGTGAGCGTGTGCAATTGACTTTAAAGGCAGTTGTGATGACCATTTTTCTTTGATTGAATTCTCATATAACAACAGCTATCATTCCAGCATTCAAATGGCTCTATTTGAGGCGCTCAATGGGAGGAGGTGTATATATCCCATTGGTTGGTTTGAAGTGGGTGAGGCCACAGTGGTAGGGCCTGACTTGGTATTTGATACCTTAGAGAAATTTCAGTTGATCAGGAATAGGCTTAAGACAACTCAGAGCCGATAGAAGTTGTATACAAAGGTATGCAAAAAGGATCTGGAGTTTGAGATTGATGATTTTATGTATTTCAAAATCTCTCTTATGAAAGGAGTGAAGAGTTTTGTCAAGAAGGGAAAACTCAGTCCCCGATATGTCGGTCCTTACCGAATACTTAGCCATTTCGAAAAGGTAGCTTACAAACTTGAGTTGCATTTAGACTTAGCTTCAGTGCATCCAGTGTTCCATGTCTCCTTGCTTAAGAAATGCATAGGTGACCCATCAATCGTAGTCCCTATAGAGGGTATAGATATTTAGAACAGCCTCTCTTATAAAGAGATTCCAGTCAAAATCCTCGACTATTAGATTCATAGACTGAGGAACAAAGAAATCCCTCTAGTCAAAGTACTTTAGCGGAATAAGTCCGTTGAGGGAGCTACTTGGGAAGAAGTAGCAGACATGCGGACCAAGTATCTTCACCTCTTTTCCACAAATTCAGACTCAACTCAACGTAACAGTTTTCCTTTGAACTTACTCAATCTCATATTCAGATATAGCTACCAACTTGGTATCAATTAATGGTGTATACTCAGTCATGCATTCATGAATCAGTTTAGTCATGTACTCATGCAGCAGACATGCATGTTCAGTATATAAACTCAGCTTATCAGTAATCCCAGTCATGCATTCATGAATCATGTTCAGCTATGTACTCATGTATCAAATATGCATGTTCAGTATGATAATTCAGTATATCAGTAATTTCAGTCATGATATCATGCTTCAGTTGTGTAGGTCCAGTTTCTAAATCCAGTCTATCAGTATTCTCAGTTTAATCATTCTCATTTGAGGACGAATGTTCCCAAGGGGCAGATATTGTAAGACCCCGCGAAATCCTAAGCTCAACTTAGTCTTTTAGGCTTGCTAAGGGGGTCCCAGACTTAGAAAATTCTAGCTAAGTATTCAGACTTAGTATTATTTTGGCCTTCGTAAGTTAGCAACTCTATTTCACGACTCTTATGAGCTTAAAGTATCGACCTTTCAATTGATTCATGATCAGGAATGTTAGTAGGTGTACTCGAATAAGTTTCAAATTTTGTGAACCTCGTTTAGACCATGTTTAGGTGACCAAAATAGTGAGTTGACGCAATCTTAATGCATCACATCATCCATCGCGTCAACAGATAATTTTTTCCTCAGCTCAATGCACATTCTAGTGAACCGATGTGGACTCGATACGATGCGTTGTCTATCACGCCAATGCCAAAGACATGGTGTGTCAGCCTGTTCGTTCACAATTCAATTTTTAAATATTAAAAAGATGCGTCCTTAGGGGTAATAGGGTCTTTTTTCACATTTATCAGCCCCCCAAAACACTAGATTAAGCCCCTTTAGAGGCTAAATTCATTTATTATTCTCAAATTTTCAAGAATAGAAACCCTAGGGGGAATTAATTTCAAATCAAGAACTCAAGAAACCACCACCAATATTTTAGAATTCAGGCACTAAGGTATGTCAAGTGTTCATCCAAGGGTTCCTTCCATCCTTGGATCCCAAGAAACTCATTTAAACTCCAAGTAGCTTGATTTCATGCTTTCCATGATTTGGATTCAAGTGTATTCATGATTATAATGTTGATTGGATTTCTATCCCATGATTAAGTGAAAGATTTATGTAGAAACAACTATTATGTATGTAATATCATGTGAATTAATGTTAAAGCCTTGAAATTGTGATGCTCATGTGTTGATTAGTACTATGTGCATATACAATGCTTTCCAAGTGTTTGCTGAGTTGTTCGTGAGAATTATATAATGAAATTATATCATGTTAGTATGTATTCAGGTTCATGTCATGCAAGTGTTTGATAGAATGTCCCAGTGAATGAATGATGATCAAGTAGATTATTTACCATGTTTCAAGATTGTGCCATGTCTTGCAATTTACGCTATCAAGTCCTGGGGGTATTTAATACCCAATAATTTAGTTGATTACCTAGAGCCATGGTCAGTCTCAGGATAGTATCATTCATGTCACGTTAAGTAGTACTCTCAGTCAGTTCCAAAACTCAGGAAAAACTCATTATCAGTCCAGTCTAGTTCAGTATTCAGTTCACACCTCAGTAAACTCAGTCAGCTAACAGAATCAGTAGTATTCTGTCAGTCAATGAAACTCAGTAATTTTAGTTAAAGTTCAGTCAATCCTAGTATGAACTAGGAAAATTAGTTCAGTGTCTATTCAGATGGGAGTAGGATTCAACATCGAGTTAATCCAGGGATGGGGGCATTCCTTTCAGCAGAGGGTTTGACCCTTAGTAGCAATTCCTACGTTATAGAACTACGTAGCTAGCATAGTTTGAGATATCTTCCTGCCAAATTTTATGAGGGTTGATATATTTTATTTGAGTTTTCCTGCCAGCGAGGGTTGATGAAAGAGGTTTTTGTCAGAGAGGGTTAACTCACAACTTGTCTTTACTCGTGGCATGGTATTGACACTCTTCCAACTGGGGTTGCAGGTTGGACCCAAATCTATTTAGGAAGAGGCATTTCGGTTAGATGATTACATCCCACAGTCTTAATTTCAGTTCCAGTCTCAGAATAGAACTCAGTTCAGTTCTATAAATTCAGGACTGTCAGAAACAATCACTCAACTCAGTATGGAACTCAGTATAGTTCTACAGAATCAAGAATGTCAGATACAGTCATTCAGTTATTAGTAATTCAGTATCAGTATACTCAGATATCAGTTAATCAGTATTCAGACTCAGTATTCAGTGTTCTCACGATCTCAGTTACAACTTATGTATTCATGCATGCACTCTTATTCAATTATATTCATGTCATTCAGTCCGTATTGTTCATGTATATGAACCCATGTATTTCATACTACCTCACATAGAATTCCAGTACATTCAAAGTACTGACGCATACTTTTCTCTTGTGCAATGATGTTTTATATCATAGGTTCAGATGCACAGGCTTCCGATCATCCCTAGCAGCTACCGATTTTTAGCAGTCAGAGTTAGTGGTGATTCCTCGTAGTTCGAGGACATGATTATTATTTCAGTAGTTTAGTTTATTTCAGTAGCCGAAGTTAGTTGGGGAATTGTCCTATTAACTCTATATTTCAGACAGTTTATAAGTTTTTCAGACTAGAGTATTTTCAGGCAGATGTTTCAGTTTTGGTATTTTTTATACCTTATTCAGTTTTAATTCAGTATTGATCCTTATGGCAAGTTTCCACCAAATTTCCACATATTACAGTATTATTATTCAGTTATTGTAGCAGGTACCAATCATGGGTTAGCTTGTGATCCTTCGGGACTATGAGCACCGTGTAGCGTCCGGGTACAGACTCGGGGCGTTATAATTTTGGACTTCTGGTACTTTCTTTGCCCACATGCGGTCCATAAGTACTACTTGCAGTCCATATGTTGACTTAACAAGTGCCGAGAGACATCTTTTCAGCTCTTCTTCAATTTTCGCACATGGTTTGATTATGAACATGCCAAAAAGTATCCCAAACATCCATAATTGCTCCAGTAAGTAACAAAAAATATATTTTTCATCCTTTTCACAAACTTTGCATACAAAACATGATTTCCTGCAAAACATACCCAAAATACATCATATCTAACAAAACAACCTCAGAAACTTGCATAGTTTCATAGTTTTAAGCATCGAAAGTGCTAGATTTCTATAGTACATCAATGGTCAGATGAACACCTTTAGCCAAAAAATTACATGATGTATATAGATCAAATTTTGTATTTAGTTTATGTATATTTAATAGTGAACAACCTTGGCACAAGCCCTTTCTTTGACGCAATGGTTAAAGGTGTACATTTCAAGGGATTAATTTTTAACCCCGTGGATCCAAATTCGAACTTGTCCTGAGATGATTAATTTTTTTTGTACTTTGATAGCAAGTCACACGCACCATCATTACTCAAGTTAATTAGTTATAGTTTACCTTAAATTCTTAAATATTTATTTAGTTTCTTAATATTTAAGTTTTAAATAATATAAAGTTAAACAAATAAATAAATTATTTAATTTTGAAAACATGTTGTTTTTAAGATAATAATTGTATTTATAATTTTATCCAATATAAAAATATTTTCAAAGGTTATAGACAATTTTTCAACATTTTATGTTAAATTTTTCACCGATTGTGTTTATCCTTTGAAAATGCAGTTTATATTGGATAAAATTATAAATGCAATTATTATCTTCAAAAGAACATTTTTTTTTTTATAAAAAATCTTCTTCTTTGACTGTGTGATTTGTTTTTAGTATGAATATGAACTCGTTTATTCAATCAATATTTTACTTTAAACACAATAATTCATATTAATGTGCCTGAAAAAAATCTCGATTATTTGTACTTGACAAAAATAGATGTTGGGATCGTTCATGAAAAAATCGCAAGTTAACAAGATAACATTGAACTTATTATTCAAAAGAAATTATGCTTGAACTCCCTTGATGAATTCTTTGACTCCGTCGTTGTACGTAAGCAGTGACCAACGATATATGAAGACAAGAACACTTGTGTAAGCAATGATATATTAGAGTATTATAAGGAAATGATGCGAATGACATGACGTAGATAATAGAGAGAGAAGAAAATTTCAATAAAGCCATATGACGATGGAGCCCACAGTATACTCAATAGGCTAGAAAAATTCTTCAACAAAGATAAAAATCTATTTTGAAGTCTGCAGAGGCCTATAAATATCAAGATAGAAGAAGGACTTGAGTGTGTGAGAAAAAACTAAAGAACAGGTCCCTTACTTCCTTTCTTTCCTTATCTAAAATAGTGTGAAAGTGAGAGTATTAAATAAAGTGAGCATTGAATAAAGAGTGAGAGTGTGTAAGGTTTTCTAATATAGTTGCAAGCTTTTCAGAAAACCCTAGAAAGGAAAATCTCTCTTCGCCCCAAGTCATGTAAGCAGTTACTATTAAGATCTTGGTATTTCTCCCTATTATGTAAATATTAATATTGGTAATGTTAATATAATGTTTTTATCTATCTATTGAACCTTGGTATATGGTTAATCTCTCAGTTTTTAGCAATAACGATGGATTAATCTGTAAAATACTAAAAATTTAAAAGTCTGCCAGGGTCAGAGAACCAAAAGACTCGAAGTTGTCTCAGAATGTGATTAGAGAAGAAACTGCTGAAAACATAAGTTGAGAGGAAGAGATGAACCGGGTTAAAAAGTAATAAAATACCTAGATTTTAGTAAAAACATACTAGAAAATATGATAAGGGGATTCATAAGGAGGGAGTACTGAGTAGGCCTTTATAATATAAGCTTTTACTAATATTTTCAAACTGTCACGACCCTAACTGGGGCCCTGGCCGTGATGAGCATTCCCAAACCCGAAGGCCCGGAACGCCTTCTGTCTATCTGGTAATCATGCACATAATTCCTATGATGAAAGTAATATGGAATAGACACAATAATATGAAAACGTGGTCAATAATTTAAAACAGTTAAAGGCATGAAAACATGCCCAACAATATTTAATAAACATCTGCAACAGTCTGCGAAATCTCTACTGACATACTATCTGAATAACTAGGATAAGGCCCCAAGCAGACCAAACGCCATACTTAAATAAATACTTAAATGACTAGGCCTTCCGAAGCAAAGAAGGCTCACCAACTGAACTCTGAGACAACCCTATCTGTAGACTCTACTGAGAATCTGGACCCCTAGACTACGCCTCAGTACCTGGGAGGAAGAGGGGGTCAAACATTATGCATAAAACAATTTCTGAAAAACACATGGGCACCTTCTGAAAATATGTAACCTGTCTGTAAATTTCAAACTCTGATTTGTGTATTACTTCTGAGTTAGGTGGTATCCCCTAAAATTCTGATATTCCACGGGCGATATGGAATTCACCATTGACTCGGCGGGGAAGCCTCCAACTCGAGTATGCCGCAAGGGTTGGAGTTCTTAAATCTGGTACGCCACACGACACTTAAGTCAGTGTATAATAATATACCCGGGTTGGAAAACCACGATTTTAGGAAATGAGTTGATTGAACTCAAGCCCTCTTCAGGGAACCACCTAACATCTCTGTATGCCTATTTTTAACCTTTTCTGTACATGCAATATTCTGAATGTCTAAAATCATAATATCTGAAATGTCTATTAGTCTGAGTCTGATATGGCATTGGTCTGAATTGGTATCGTCATACCAAGACTTCCAAGTCATGATTTCTGAGCCATAATACATTAAGCTAAATCTTTCATTTAAAGCATAATTTAGACCACCAAAAACTTGTAACTGATATAGAAAATTTCATGTTTCGAAACTCAAGTCAAAATCATGCAAAAACTTCACCAACATATGGTGGTCTAGTGCCTTTAGAAAATTCATGCACTCTTTCATTACATGCATTATAAACATTAAACATTCATGCTAGATTCTCTCTTTAGTGATTTAAAATCACCTTTAAATCTTAACAAGAGTTCAATCAATTCATATAGTGCTTTTCAAGGATGCATAGCAAAATAATTCATATGCTATGAGAAATCTGAAAAATTCATAATAAGAGGGAATTCACCAAAAATCATGCAATCAACAAGAATTCATTCTTAAATACATGGTTTCATACATTCATATTCTCAAATCACTTTGGGGAAGGTCAAAAGACCAAAACAATGATGTTAAAACATTTAATACATGAATATATATATATATATATATATATATATATAGATTTAAAATCCCTATTCCAAAACATAATTTTTATATGCCCATGAGAGTTTAGAAAAACCCCGCGTACCTCTATTTCAGAAAATAATGGGTGCTTCTTGAAGCCTGTGGATTGGGGATTCCGAATCTCTAATTTATTTTGAAAACCCACGGTTGAATCTTGATTTATTTGGGTTTTTAGTTTGAAACCCTTGGGAGTGTTCTTGAGAATTTTTTAGATGAATGTGGATGTATTTTGGAGAATTAAGGATTGAATTTCATGTTTATGACTGAATAAAGGTGGGAAAAGGACCATTTTGCCCCAAAAACAGAGTGTTTAAGTCACTTGAAACCATAAGATATGCACTGTATATGATATCACATATATTTACATAGGTGTCGCATATGATATCGCATATATTTACATAGGCTCCGCATATGATATTACCTATATTTACATTGGCTTTGCATATGATATCGCCTATATTTACATAGGCGCCGCATATACTATCGCATATGCTTTCCAGTGGCCATGTGCAATTGGTTAGGCAACGCATACTACTTTGAAAGGCCATAACTTCTTCCTCGGGTGTCAAATTTTAGCAAAATTGGTATCATTGGAAAGTTAACTCGAAGATCTATCATTTGACACATAGTAGGCTCTCTAATTCGACATATACAGAGAGTTATGGTTGATGAAAGCTGACACAAATTACAAAGTCCTCTAAAACTTAATCGATCAAAATAGTTTCAACTCGTCCTTGAGTTAAAGGACCTCTATGGTATAAATTCATGCTCAAATGGATTCACATACTACATAAACATGCCAAATTGGCATAGGATTTCAGTTTCTGGGATTATCAACGTATCAGAGTCATGGTTTTTATTCTAGCTCAAAATGTGGGGTGTTACATTATCTCCCTCTTGGGATCATTCATCCCCAAATGATTGATAGAATGTCGAAGTCTTAAGGGTATGGGATAACACGGACATGATATGTTCCCTAAGAAAGAATGCACTGATCGGAAACATGACTATAAGATTGGAACTACTAATGTTTTAAATGCTTATGCCGGACATGTATATTCGAGGCATGGAATACACAACTGAAGCTACTCATAAGCTTAATTATCATAATGAATTATGCATATCTGATGCATGGATCTAAGACCGAGTTGTTCTCATGAATGCAGGACTGAATACACTAATAAGCTGAACTTTTCTATTGAACGTGCATTTCTAATGCATGCATATCTGACTGAACTAACGTATGAAAGTATGGATAAATACGCAATAATAACTTATGTGAAGCTTGTAATAAGAATTTATGAATGTAACTGAATGGGGTATCTCCCCCTTGGTACCCTATGTCCCTTTATGAATGCTCAATTCACTAAGATACTTGGAAAATTAAGGCGATGCACAAGGCACCTACGAATTGAATCATAACTAAACATCTGGAATCTGAATTTAATGCATGATGCATGAACTGGGCTATACTCATAACTACTGGTATACTCTATCTTGGAATAGTAGCATGTCTAACATTTCGAGTAGCATGAATAAGTGCAAAGACGAGAAAATAAGTCATGCGAATCTAACTGCTAAACTGACTTATTGGCCATATAGACTGAATTATACTACACCCTCATACCTAACTGGAGTATCTCTTCATCATAATTCTCTAAAGAAAGTCTAGCAGTAATAAGGAGCCATGAATCTTGGGTATGGATTACACAAGACATCCAACTGAGGAATCACCACATTGACACTACTCTGCAATATGGAACATAGGCATATAACTCCTGAATTAGGATAGAATTACCAGGCCTTTGGCATTACAACTTCTTACTTTCAAGCTTAGAACACTTCTCGAATATCACTTAACTATACTATTCTCCTTAAATATCATATTCATTCAACTCAGCTTAAAATTCTCATATGAGCATTGACAAATCTTTCTGCTAATGTCGGAAATAGCTTAATCCCTTCGCCGTGATCAAGCCTAACTCTAAGTCGCAAAAATACAATATGCCAGACCACGCTATTATTCTAAACCATATGATGCAATCTTCTATATCTCCTTTAAAGATCACATCCTAAGTGTAATATGCCTTACCACTTCAATGACTACTCTGAACTCTTACTATGAAGTCGCTAGCGCATATAGTGTTCCTTTACAACAATCTCAATATGTCATTCAAGCCTATCTTTATAATCACATATGAACTTCAAAGCAAACACTCATAAAGGCATACTTCACATATTCTCTAAAACACTATCAATATCACTCCTAAGAGCTACCCCAAGAACATACACATTCAAAATTCCACTAACCATCACATAAATAAAAAATTGGCCCCAAATCTTACTTCATACTTATGGCCTTATCTAAACAAGCGTACTATGATCTTCCATAAACAAGGAATAATTACTCACCGCCACTATCATCGCATAAGGAAGAGTCACAAAAAGGTTAGAACATAAGATTTGGAGGCATGGAATGATACTATATGGATCTTGATACTCATCTGAGGCCTGAGGAATAGCAAAACAACAACAGGGACTCACCAAAGCACTCTGAATTTAGGGTATTCATGGCTATAAGCTGAATCTCACCAATCATTTGGCGTAAAACATGAGTTATGGAAATGGAGCACATTATAAAGCGTGATTACGTGACTCTCTATCATATGTATGAACGTGAGTACATGACTCTCTATCATATGTATGAACGTGAAATGATCATGGAACTAAATGGTAAAACATGAGTAGGTATTAGGATTACTGAGAAATACTAAGATAGGAATGGGTTCAGATTCACCCTTACATTTTGATGTTCTATGTCATCATGACATCACTACAAGAATCTAAGAGTCTTACCTGATTATTCGTTTAGTCATCTCCCCTTAGCCTTAAGCCATCATCTTAAGTTTTTGGGAGATACCTTACTAGACTTTAAACTTAACTACACTCACTACACTCTGGGTTCTGAAATATGACAATACACAAAATTAATAAAACTTAACCCGAAAGACCACATATGAAATTGGAACCCCCACTGCTAATACTACCTCCTGAGGCACACTCTATCATTTTGTAACCCTAATAGTCATTATCTATTACTCGAACACTTACTAACTTCAAATCTTCATGAGTATCTCCAAAGTTGAAGTTCACACCCTCTAGTGCCTCTACTCTTATTTCTATTAGCACGACTTTCAAGGACTCGAGCTTAAATTAAAAAACCTAACATGGGTATCACCAAGTCTTCAATGAGCTACTCTATTTCTATCGTAGACTACCAACATAGCAACTTCAAACTTATTTTCCTCTACCATGAGAATTAAGTTCATATCAAAAAGCTCAATGCTATCAATCAAAGGTCCTTAACTTGGCTATTTAGAACACCATATACCATCTAGCTAGTCTTTTTTCACCTAGCAACTTAACGATACCAGTAGCCACATGCAACATGTAATAGCCTTAGGAAAATACTACAGCTTCATACCACCTTGGGCATACTTCTACATCACATATACAACGTCATACTTCTTTACGAATCAAATAAACTTAGGAACTTGCATACACTGTTCAAGCCTATAGATCACTTCCATATAACTAGTATTATTAAACAAGAAATCATCACATCCGCCTCCATGGCCTTCAATTGTTTCAAACTTAATGTCTAGTGCTAAACATGATTTACAACCAACCTTACACATAATCCTCACTTAGAAACTATGAAATAAACATCAAAAAATACTAGTACACTAGAACTTCATAACCACAATAATCGATCATGACCTTACGGTTTTTCTTGTCATAATCGATTAGCACATACTATTTCAACACATCAAGCTTACAAATCTAATCCCACGAAACATGTATCATCAATCTCTTGCCACTATTCACCACCACAACATTTAAATTCAAGCCTATAGTTTAGCATCAATCATTTACAACCAATGAAGAGTGCAACATAATATAAATATACTAATCCTTCAAATTGGGATATTCTACCCAAATACTTCAAAAATATACTACATACTTTCTCACAAGTAGTATTAGTTTACAAATACCAATGAGAAGAAGGTTAAGGGGTAAGGTCACATAATAGACATGATCAACCTTAAGCTTATATTATAACTATACAATCTTATCAACTTATACGGCTTTATCACATCACACTTACTTACCCCATATGACAATGAGTCTATACTTACAACCTACTGGCTAATCTAGCCATTTTCATTCAGAGCCTATAAGGGGTTTCTATAACCACCTTAAGTATCTACTCTGCGCTCTTTCTCTATTTTGAAAGGAAGAAAACAAATAACATTCTGAGTCAACACTTCCTCCACGAACTACCATACAATTCATAAATGGTACCACCACATTAGTCTACCACCACAAAAGGGTAAATCATTCTCAATCAACGGTTATTCAACTATAAATATTTAATCACAAAAGTCACCCTCACTCTGACCTCTAACCTTATGACTTCATATCACAAACTTCTTGGTCTAATTTCACTACCAATAAGTCATGACACCGACACTCTAACTTATACTACTACTCGGGTGGAAATATAGTTCCAACAAACACAAGAAGAACAAGATGAACAACAAGTTGCTAGTGAATCAAAATAGGCCTCACACGGCTTAACTAGACTATTGTTTCCAACAACACAATGATATAAAGATTACAAGAGATAGAAGCTTGATACACAATATTCAATGACTCAAGAATACATATCTTACTCTTGACTTAACTGAACGCCTCATAAGAACGAGGACACAATTTTACACTAGGGAACTCCTCTCCCATCCTTTATGGGACTCTTAAAATTTCTGCTAGTTAATCAAAGAATATCTAAAAACACTAGAGTGAGGAAAAAATTAGAATAACTTTTCTTTTCGTATGGGTGACACCATAACACAAATTAGAGTATGAAGGAGGAATATTATGACTCTATAGCACGAATTAGAACATGAAGAAAAAGACACATTCCTAAACACCTTGTAGCCTTCTGCTTATCAGTGTGGCGCGCTACACACCCATAAACAAGACTTTACCTGACGTGATTTTGCAGACACCCTGGGACCATGAACCGTGCTTTGATACCAAGTTTGTCACAACCCAAACCAAGGCCCTAGCCGTGATGAGCAATCCTAAACCCGAAGCCCGGAATGTCTTCTGTCTATCTGGTAATCATGCACATAATTCATATGATCAAAGAATATGGAATAGACACAATAATACGGAAACATGGTCAACAATTTAAAATAGTTAATGGCATGAAAACATGCCCAACAATATTTAATAAACATCTACAATAGTCTGCAAAATCTCTACTGACATACTATCTGAATAACTGGAACAAGGCCCCCAGCAGACCAAAATCCATACTGAAATAAATACCTAAATAACTAGGCCTTCCGAAGCAAAGAAGGCTCACCAACTTAACTCTGAGACAACCCTGTCTCTAGACTCTACTGAGGATCTGGACCCCTAGACAGCGCTTCAATACATGGGAGGAAGGGGAGTCAGCACAATTGTACTGGCATGCAAAGCAATCCAAAATAGAGTAATTGAACATATATATATATATATATATATATATATATATATATAATACATAAGAGAAAATGTTCATCAAACATTATGCATAAAACAGTGTCTGAAAAATGCATAGGCACCTTCTGAAAACATATAACCTGTCTGTAAATCTCAAACTCTAATCTGTGTATTACTTCTGAGTTAGGTGGTATCCCCTACAAGTCTTATATTCCATGGACGATATGGAATCCTCCATTGACTCGGCAGGGAAGCCTCCAACCCGAGTATGCCGCAAGAATTGGAGTTCTTAAATCTGATACGCCACACGACACTTAAGTCAGCGTATAATAATATACTCGGGTCGGCAAACCACGGTTTTAGGAAATGAGTTGCTTGAACTCAATCCCTCTTCAGGGAACTACCTAACATCTCTGTATGCCTATTTTTAACCTTTTCTGTACATGCAACATTCTGAATGTCTAAAATCATGATAGTCTGAAATGTCTATTAGTCTGAGTCTGATATGGCATTTGTCTGAATTGGTATCGTCATACCAAGACTTGGAAGTCATGATTTCTGAGTCATAATACATTAAGCTAAATTTTTCATTTAAAGCATAATTTAGACCACCAAAAATATGCAACTGATATAGAAGATTTCGTGTTTCGAAACTCAAGTCAAAATCATGCAAAAACTTCATCAACATATGGTGGTCTAGTGCCTTTAGCAAATCCATGCACTCTTTCATTACATGCATTATAAACATTAAACATTCATGCTAGATTTCCTCTTTAGTGATTTAAAACTACCTTTAAATCATAACAAGAGTTCAATCATTTCTTATAGTGCTTTTCAAGGATGCATTGCAAAACAATTCATATGTTATGAGAAATCTGAAAAATTCATAATAAGAGGAAATTCACTGAAAATTATGCTCTCAACAAGAATTCATTTTTAAATACATAGTTTCATACATTCATATTCTCAAATCACTTTGGGGAAGGTCAAAAGACCAAAACAATGATGTTAAAATATTTAATACATGAATATATATATATATATATATATATATATATATATATATATATATAGATTCAAAAACCCCATTCTAAAACATGATTTTTCTATTCCCATGAGAATTTAGGAAAACCCCGCGTACCTCTATTTCAGAAAATAATGGGCGCTTCTTGAAGCCTCTGGATTGGGGATTCCGAATCTCTAATCAATTTTGAAAACCCACAGTTGAATCTTGATTTATTTGGGTTTTTAGTTTGAAACCCTTGGGAGGGTTCTTGAGAATTTTTTAGATGAATGTGGATGTATTTTGGAGAATTGAGGACTGAATTTCGTGTTTATGGTTGAATAAGGGTGGGAAAAGGACCATTTTGCCTAAAAAACGGAGTGTTTAAGTCACTTGAAACCATAAGATATGCGCTGCATATGATATCGCATATATTTACATAGGTGCCGCATATGATATCGCATATATTTACATAGGCTCCGCATATGATATCACCTATATTTACATAGGTACCGCATATGCTATCGCATATGCTTTTCAGTGGCCATGTGCGATTGGTTAGGCGACACATACTACTTTGAAAGGCCATAACTTCTTGCTCGGGTGTCGAATTTTAGCAAAATTGATATCGTTGGAAAGTTAACTCGAAGACCTATCATTTGACACATAGTAGGCTCTCTAATTCGACATATACAGAGAGTTATGGTTGATGGAAGCTGACACAAATTACAACGTCCACTAAAACTTAATCGATCGAAATAGTTTCAACTCGTCCTTGAGTTGAAGGATCTCTATGGTCTAAATTCATGCTCAAATGGATTCACATACTACATAAACATGCCAAATTGGCATAGGATTTAAGGCTCTGAGATTATCAACGCATCAGAGTCATGGTTTTTATTCTAATCTGAAATGCGGGGTGTTACACAAACATTTTTCAAAAATAATTATACGACATTTTATTATTTATCTGTATTTTTTAGTATCAGAGCCCAGTGATTCTAGGACCAATAAATAGAAGTAATTATGTATTTACTTTACAAGGGTATAAGGACAGATAAGCGAAGACTTAGATCGTACGGAAAAAGAAATAATAATAAATGAAAAATATTATTGGTATCTTAAGAAAACAAAAGAGCTATATTAAAATTAACATTATTCCTTAATAGAAAAAAGGCAATTGTATAAAGACACATTTTTGACCCTTCCAGAATTAAGCATAGATCATATTATTGTAATACAACGATATAAAAAAGATAGAAATCAGAATACCAATAGTAGAATCTCAAATTTATATGTATGTATGTATAAGAATAAGATAAGATTGGTAGTCATCACAAACAAAATTCATGCAATAAAATTGCTACATGTATCAATTACTTTTTCCTACACATTATTATTATTTCTATACTCGATCATTATTTAATGACCATTTTTATTTGGATCTTCATAATTAAATTATATATAGTAATTTCTTGTAAATCTCTTCTTCTTCCTTATTAGACTACTTGTTCTTTTTTATATATTTCTTATATTAAAATTTAATTATTTTTTATTATTTATTTTAGAAACCACGAATATTTATATATATATATATATATATATATATATATATATATATATATATATATATATATATTAATTATTATTATTGTTGTTGTTGTTGTTGTTGTTGTTGTTATTTTACACTTTTTATAATTATATATAAGAGATGATACCAAAATTTGGTAGTCCTCAAAATCACATTATGGTAAAAAACAAAATTTAAATCCACTAAAATTGAGATATGTGGATGGTAAATAAGTTTTTCCCTCTAAAATTTTGACATGTGGTTGGTAAACTTATGATAATTTTTATTTTTTAAAATTCTCTAAAATTATGACATATGGTTGGTAAATTACTTTTTTCCTCTAAAATTGTGACATATAGTTGATAAAATTACTATCTCCTCTAAAATTGTACCATGATAATTAAATTACTTTTTTCTCTTCTAATATTGTGACATGTAGTTAATAAAATAACTTTTTTCACACATTTCATTTCATGTCACTTGGGCGTTTGCACTTGGTAAATCATAATATGATAAACTATATTATTTATTGAGTTTATCTTTATTTTTTTAATTATTTAACTAATCGTTAAATTATCTCAGAAGATCTCATTAAACAAATCTATTTTACGTGTTTTCAAACATTTATCTTATTTATTAATATTTTTCGATGCCCTTTACTTTATGTTCATTTTATATATTATTAACATCTACTCTTTTGCGAGTTTAGTAAAAAAAAATGTATTAACAAAGTATTTAAAAAGATAAATTCTTGTATATAATAGTGGGTCCTTAAAATAACATATTATAATTTTGGAGAGCTTTCTTCCATTACATGAACATTTCATAATTCTTCTTTTTTTTATTATTATTATTATTTTTACAAAATGTGGTAGTCCTCACAATAACATTATGGTAATTTTAATTTTCTCAAAATTTTCTAAAATTGAGATATGTGGATGGTAAATAATTTTTTCCTCTAAATTTTTTACATGTAACTGATAAATTTTGGCAATTTTTATTTTTTTTAAAACCTTGAAAATTGTGAGATGTGGTTGGTGAATTATGTTTTCTCTCTAAAATTGTGATATATAGTTGCTAAAATTACTTTCTCCCTTTAAAATTATGCCATGTCAATAAAATTATTTTTTCTCCTCTAAAATTGTGACATGTAGTTCATAAAATTACTTTTTTCCAACACATTTCATTTCTTATTACTTGGGTGTTTGCACTTGGTATATCATAATATGATAAACTACTATATTTATTGAGTTTGTCTTAGTATTCTTAATTTTTTAACTAATCAGTAAATTCTCTAAAAAGTTCTCATCATAATATTATATTTTATTTAAATTATATATTGTTTAATTAAGTCAATTGAGAAGTATAATAATTTAATATCTAATAATTCATTTTATCTGTTAGATTACTTTTTTTTTCATGTCTTTTATTAATGCATCTTTCAATAACATTTTTTGTACAAAATTTTGATAGTAATTATTTGATGACAAAATTTAAAAGTTTTTTTTTTTTTTTAAATATCTCTAGCATGTTGATTTGTCTTCAAATAATTAAAATAAATTATTAAAAATTAATATTATACATATATTTTTATTTTATGTGTTTTTAAAAATTTATCTTATTACTATTTTTTGATGCACTTTACTTTGTGTTCTTTTTATTTATTTTTAAAACCTACTCTTTAATGAGTTTAGTGAAAAATGTATTAATAAAGTATTTAAAAAGATAAAAAAATTTATATAATAATTGGTCTTCAAAAGAAAAATATTATGATTGTGGAGAACTTTCTACCATTGCATTAACATTTCATAATTTTTCTTCTTTTTTCTTACTATTTATATGAAATAATATTCTGTGAAAGAAGTCTGTACAAACACTTTAGGGATGAAGAACAGGAAAAAACAGAGCAGTTTGAATTATTTTGAACTTTTGTGATTATACAAGTTTATATTTTATTTATGATGAACCAATTATGATTTTCATATAATTTATTTTTTCTAATTACTTTTTGTGAATTGCATATAATATTTCTGGATAATTTTATTCACTACGTATGAAATATTAATGACATATTTCAAATAGTGATATTTAAAATTATTGATAATGTTAAAAATGAAGGTATTGGTATCATTCATTATCAAATTATTTTAAAAATATCTTTTTTGTTAATCGATAATTAATATTCTTAAGCATAAGTTTTATAAGAAGAATTAATTGACTCTTGAGGTTCATTTTAACAAATTTATTTTTTTTAATTTTGTATAAAACTAAATTTAAGTCATCACATTTATTTAGCATAAATTTATGCATTTTTATCGAATTGTAATAATTTTACGTATTTTAAATCGTGTTATTATAAATATCAAATTTTCTTGAGTTTGGACCTAAGCTTAGCACAACCTTAAAAAAATAGTATTTATATACAAGGAAGAATCACACATTTTGGTAGTTCTCACAAGGACTTTTTAGATATTTCACTTCTTTGCTAAAGTAAAGTTGCTACACTTGCAAATTTAAAGTGTATTGATGGTGTGCTTGTATATTTTCATTTTTGCCCTCCTTGTTTTGTGAAGAACATTTCCACTTGATCTTTTATAATTGATTTCTTCTTGTTATTTATTGGATTTTCTTTTAATTAAAAATTCTTTTATTTATAAAAAACAATCACTTTAGGTTGAAAAAAATTATGTCAAAATAACTTTTAATACAAAATTAAAGTTTGCAATGATTTTCGACTACATTATTATAATTTTCTTAAAATGTTGTTTAATTTTTCTTTTTTTTTTAAAAGTACTTGAAAAAAAAGAAGCAAATCAATAATTAAAATAGGACGAAAAGTTTATTCTTTAAGGAGATTGTGAGAAACTAAACATGACAAGCAAATGAATAATGTATTATTGTAATCTAATTACTATTTAATACCCTTACTGATCATTGTTAAGTTAATTTGTGTTAAGGCTCTAAATTAATGTTATAATTATTTTAATATAAAATTGAAGTCATAGAAATATTTGTTGTATTAAATAATTTTAGAAGAAGAAAAACAAAAAAAAATTCAAAAAAAGAATTCCACATGAAATTATGAGCGATATTAAGACTTAATCAACATCAAAATAAATTTATTTTATATATTCTAACAAATTCAAAAAAGTATCGCTATTTTTTTTGATTTATTATTTTTATCGAATCGTAATTATTGATATACTTATCTTCAAAAAAGAATTATTTATATAATTTAAACCATGTTATTTTATAATATATCTAATTCTTCGACAATACTTTAATCCTCAAAAATAATATTCTAATTTAGATTATCCAATTGTATGTTTGTGAACTTAAAAATTATGAATACTTATCAAGAAGACATGTTTTATAATTCATTAAATAATATTAATTATAAGATAAAAATATGATATAAATTAATATATTTATTTTTGTATCTTGTATTTGGGGCCAAGCTTAGCACGAGCTTGGTGAGAACTTGTTCTTTAGAAATAAGGCAATATAAAAGTTATTTTACTACATTGACTTATTGATAGTTTATAATCCCATTTAACTTTACCAGCTGCTACAACTCAGAAACAGAAAAAGGATTGATAAAAATGAGACCATCACACTGTTATTATCACCTCATTTGTTTCTGTCTGTAAAGGCAGAAAATAGCTTAGTAAAAATCTATAGGAAGTAAAAAATAAAATGTAAAGAATGTCATAACAAACTATCTATAAATTCCATATCTGAGTTTCCTATACTTTCAAAACACCTAAGTAAACAAATGAAGTCATCACCCTGCACGCTAAGAGCTGAAAAACAAAAAACTAGCAATAATATCCAATGTAAGATGCTTTTGCTCAAGCATATGTAGTCAACTCATGATTTTCAGATAAGTAGAAAATGTGACTTTAGCATTGTTTATGTGCGCTGAGATGGAATGAAACATCTTAGGATCTTTGCTTCATAAAGGAAGTACTGTAGAAGATAAAAGACAGGTATAAAGATTTATTAGTGAAAATATGCGTCATATTTATTTCAATATTGGGTTGATAAAAGATCGGGCAAGTTAAACTAATTCAAGCTCCTTATCGGAAACTTTTGTAGTTTCAAAACCTCATCAAACGAAGCATACTTCACATCAGTGAAATTGAAAGATTTCTCCAGTAAAGTTGCATAATATCAAATTGAGCTGTCAACGACTAATTATAAAAATATAGCTAAAATATAGTTTAAAACTGAATAACTTAAACGTGTTATGTTGGTGAAAATTACAATAATTACAACTGAAAAATTAAAAAAATTAAAAAAAAAATTATCTTGTTCGCTGAGGCGTGGATATCTCCTTTTCTTAAGGAGATTCAAACTCACTGCAGTAAATATTTTCACCGGTCTAGCAGTAATCTTCTTGACTTGTCTCATGTAGGATAAAAAAACCTTCTCACAAAATACAACTCAACACATCGAGATAAGAGTTGAATTCAAAACTCCACAAAAAAAACACACCTCTCTTCAACTAAATAAACTCTCCTTTTACTAACTTTTATGAAATCCATATTTTCTTGAACTTAAAAAATAGTGCAAGACCAACTTCATTTAAAGGTTAGAAAATCTTTCATGCAATGAATAGAAAGAAGTAGTAGGAAGATAGATGAGATAGAGGTTACAAGAGTTACAAAGTAATGAGGTAGAATAATTGTAGAAGTTATTAGAAACCTATGACTACATTCTAGCCACTAACTTGAAAGATTAAAGGAACAAAATTAACGTTAGTAAAGGAGCATTCAACCACCAAATATCCGGGACATGTTTCACACAAAAACTTGTAACTTAAGCATCTAACGACCAACACTAATACAACATAATTAGCAATTAATTCCAAAATGAATTATTAGAATATTAAGGCAAATAAAGGCCAGTAAGGTACTTACTGGTCCTAGAGGAAAAATAAAAAGACAGCACACCTTTCTGGTTAGTGCAATAAAATTGTTCCTCAATATTTCGCAAACAAATTAATATTGAAATGTACATAACATAACAATCCGTCTTAAATCTATATTAACATAAGAAAGTTTACTAGCTGAAGGAAAATTGCTATGCATAATGAAGGTGTGTTCCTCATTGAACCTCTACTCAGTAAAGTAGTATATTTTACTCTAGCACCGTAGTGGTCTTATACTTGAACTATGACTGCTTAAGAAAAATAAAATATTACTGAGTTACACATAAAAGTCAAGGTATTGCCATGATCTTTTTAGTCAGCATGTTACAACCATGTGCTATCCCTATTTTCATGAGTGTCTTTGAGAACAAGTCTATTTCTCATAGGAAGCGACCTACCTCCACACTCACATAGGTGAAATTTGTTGAGAGTGCTCCTGTAATTTTAGCCCCCCATTCTTATGAGCTATAGATTTTCATTAAGAGTTCTTTAAACTCAACCTCACAAATCATTATAGGAAACTACACTCACATCATTGGGGTGGATAAAAAATAGTGCATTTTTTATTACAAGAAGTCATCATGTAATTCATTTTTCCATTGAATCTAGTTATAGGATCTCTAGTTCCCAGGTTGGGTATCTTTACATATGACTTAGGATTTTATAGGCTTTAATATCATCCCCCCTCGATGTGCTCCATACCTTTTCTCTTTCTAAGGTCTTATTCAATGGACCTGCAAGATTATCTCAAGATTTGACATAACATTAATGGTACCATTTCTCAAATATGATCTCACATCATTGTGTTTTCTCCTTATAGGTTTGAATTTACCATTTTAATAACGGTTTTGAACTCTACCAATTGCAGCAATGCTATCACAATAAATTAAAATAGGAGAAATTAATTTTCAAAGTAAGGTATTTGAAATAATAAATCTATTAACCAATTTCCTTTCACCCTAGATAAAGCCAAATCAATTAGTTCAATCTCTATGGAAGAGTTACCAATAATAGTTTATTTTTTTTATTTTCAAGATGTAACCAGTAGTAGATAAGTAATCACTTGTTAAAATGTTCCAACCCGCATCACAAAAAACTTCAAGTATAGAAGGATACTTTTTGTAGAACAAACCACAAGTTTTTGTCCTAATTAAATGTCTCATAAGTCGCATTATTGCATGTCCATGTTCATTGCCTAGCTTACTAGTAAACCTTCTAAGTACTTTACTGCATATGCAATATCAGGTTTAGTACGATCAATCATATAGTTCAAACCTCCAATTATGTTAGCATATTTCTTTTGGTTTATTATATCATTTCACTTTCAACGGGAAACAAGTAAACACTAAAATCAAAAGGAGTTACAATATGCTTGCAATCAAGAAAATTATATTTTTTCAAAATTTTCTCAACATAACGTGACTGGTCAAGAAAAATTTTATCACATGTTATAGTAACTTTTATTCCTGGAGTAAAATTTGTCTCAACAAAATCTTTCATATCAAATTGTCTTCTAAGAATTCTTTTAGTTTCTCCAATTACATTTCTGCTAGAGCCATTGCTTTGGTGTCTTTTTCAAGACATATAGGAATTTCGTATGTTTACACACTTTGCTTTCTTGACCAGCTTCAACAAAACACTTAGGTTGTTTCATATAAATTTTCTTATTTAGATCTCTATTTAAAAAAGTATTTCTTATATCTATTTGATAAATTTATAAATAAAAATTATAGTAATAATAATTATAAGTCTAATGGATGTAATTCTATTACTTCTCAATAAGAATTTCCTCATTTATATCATTCAAAATCACCTATAAAATTGAGTAATATTAGTGAGGAGGAAAAGGGGAGTACAAAACTTGCGGATGTCACACCTTTTTTAACCAAAAAGATTGATTTTATGTTTGAAAAGGGTGTTTATTATTAAGTGACAAAAGAATAAAATTTATTTTGAAAAGGATTTTTACAATTAAACTCAGAGTCTCCACTTGGCATAAAATCTGGTGTGCCAAGTCACATTTGAAAATTCTTTTTTGGAATGATTTTAACTCTTTAAAATTGACCCACGAATAAAGATTTTGACTAAGAAATTTTATAAGAAATTTTATTGACTGAGGGGAAGGTGTTAGGCACCCCTCGATCCCGTGGTTCGACCGCGGTTGATTTGTGGAGTATATCGGCTAGTATGACATTATGAGATGTATAAACCAACAAACATATAGACACGAAAATAAATAACCAAAACAATCAAAAATCCAAAAATAGTGTCTGATCCAATTCATTATAGACCCAAAATAAAATAATCCTGAAATAAACCTACGCTAACCTGCACTAGTCCTAAATATGCTCTACCTGATGCCTTAGATCTTGATCACGAACATCCTTTGCATACAAGGTACTTCGAGGTATATCCCGGTGAATAAATACAAATGGCCTCGGAGCATTCCCTAATTAAATGAATACAGTTTCTAATTCTAGGCAATAAAATAAAATAATCTCGAGCACAAAGATTCAATCATCCCACAATCATCAATTTCTACAATTTGCCTACCCAATTAGTATTTGTCGACTAGATTCGGCCTAAATCATGATACTATCAAATGAGAGCGCTTATCCACTTTTAATCAACAATCGACGATCAAAGTTAGCTAACGAATCAACTCTTGTCAATTTTAATTTTTACCCCAAACCGTCAATGTTAATTTTTCAAATGAGATATCATTTAATCACAGAACATGTATCCAAGGAAACTAACAATGAATCAAAACTAATGACTATTCATCATTAACAAAGATAAGAAAACACATAACACTCAATTCAATGCATTAAATATGATAAATAATGAAATAAAAAGAGGGAAGGAGTAGAGTTGGACCTCAATTGATTATTGAAATCAATTATCACTCAATCGAAAAGAAAGAATCCTCGTCGAAGAAACCCGAATCAGCCTCAATTAATGAACAAACCAACTCGAATTGAGAGATATAACCCGAATAGATTTAAACCAGAAGAAAAACCTTAAAACGAACCCCAAATTTCAAATTTTGGACTAACCGTAAATGAACCCTACTGGAATCAGAGTTGGGTTGCCGTTTGAACCTCACCGGATCTCCAATAGACATGGTAGTCAACGAAATGGGGATCTCCCCATCTAGATTTTGCCTGAAAAACTAGAAAAATAGATGAAAGTTCGGTGATTTTGGGGCTGCGAATGACTAAATTGTAGGAGGGATTCTAATTCCAAAGAAAAACTCATTAGAAATAGTCAAACCCATTTATTTTCTCTCTCTTTCTCATTTGATTTCAACTCTTAGATCCGTTTTTACTCACTATTTCTCCTTCTCAATCTCCCTCTATTTCTCGATCTCTCCTCTCTCCGTTACTCTCTTCTCTCCGCATCCTTCACCAATTTTTTGATGGTGTTGTGTGTGTTTTTCAATGGTGTGTGTGTTTTTTGGTGGCGTGTGTATATGAATTTGTGTATCTTTTCAATGGAAAAATAGAGTGTTGTGTCTGTGTATAGAGAGCTAAGTATCCATTTTTGTAAGGTGATATGTGTATTCCGTATGATTGTGCGTATATCCTCCATATATTCCCCTCCATATAGTGTTGCTATTGTGGGAATAAAAATGCGAGTGGAGGTTAGGGTTGGGTAGGGGGTGGTTAGGATAAGGTGAGGTGTCTGAAGGTTTTATGAATTTATTGGATTTATTTTTTGGATTCTTGTGTGGAAGTATTAAATGGGTAAGTGTATATAGTAACGATACACTAAATGGAGTGAATTTTGATAGTGTGATATTCGAGAGGGACAAAATTACATGTCTATATTATGTCTCTCTTTGTTTGTGAACATAGTGTTTGCAGACAAAAAAGTAGACAACAAGATAAAATATTGACAGGACCATTATTCAAAAGAGAGACAAAGAAGGACAAAGTGCCACCGAGTCTTTATTTAGAACATACTACCTATTCAAGTTATGAGGGAATCAAGTCACAGGTATCTCAAAGGGTTAGAATGAGAGGGGCTATACCGAGTTGGAGAGTCGAGTAAGGTCCTGTCAAGGTTTTGGTTCGAGGCTCTGTCATTACATCAAAATAAAAATTACAAGTTAAAAGATAAAATAAAATTACAAAAGTCCTATCTATGCAGCTTCTCGGAACTTCTTGAATTGAGTTTCTGATGCTTTTAAAATTAAAAAAAGATCTGATCTTCTTTAGGTTGAACTTGAGAATAAATTCTTTCCCCATACAAAATTTGATGTTGGAGATGAACCCATAAATTAACAATATTTTGTAGGTGGTACTACTGAATTTGAACCTGAATTTAAAAATCTTCACCCTATTCTCCAGGCGGGCTTCTGACTTACAAATTTTTCACCTTGTTGCTTGATTTTCCATTTCTTCACCCTGTTCTCTAGGAGGTATTCTGACTTGCTATTTCTTTAGATTATAGACCTTTAATTTCTTCACCTTGTCGCTTGACTTTTCAATTTCTTCACCCTGTTCTCCAGGCGGGCTTCTGACTTGCTATTTCTTAGTGTTGACTTTCAATCTTATCACCCTATTCTCCAGGTAGGCTTTCAACTTGCAATTTCATCACCCTATTCTTTGGGTGGGCTCAGGACTTGCAATTTCTTCTCTTTGTTCTCCAAGTGAGCTCCCGACTTGCAATTTTATCATCCTGTTCTTTAGGCGGGCTATTAACTTGAAATTTTCTCACTCTATTCTCTGGGCGAGCTCTCAACTTTCAATTTCATCAACCTATTCTGTAGGAGGGCTCCCGACTTGAAATTTCTTCACTTTGTTCTCTGGGAGAGCTCCCGACTTGCAATTTCATCACCCTATTCTTCGGGTAGGCTCTTTACTTGCAATTTCATCACTCTATTCTTCGGAAAAGCTCCCAACTTGAAATTTCCTCACTCTGTTCTCCGGGCGAGCTCTCCACTTTCAATTTCATCACTCTATTCTTCGGGTGGTCTCCCGAGTTGTAATTTCTTTACTATGTTCTTCGAGCGAGCTCCAGACTTATAATTTTGTCACCCTATTCTTTAGTCGGGCTTCTGACTTCTAATTTTATCACTCTGTTCTCCAGGAGAGCTCCCAAATTTCAATTTCATCACCCTATTCTTTGGGCGGTCTCCCGAGTTGCAATTTCTTCACTCTTTTCTTTGGGCGAGCTTATAACTTAAAATTCCATCAACCTGTTATTCAAGAGGGCTCTTGGCTTGCAATTTCTTCACTTTATTCTCTGGGAGAGTTCCCGACTTGTAATTTCATCACCCTATTCTTCAGGAGGGCTCGTGACTTTTGATTTCTTTACTCTGTTCTCCAGGCGAGCTCCCGACTTACAATTTTATCACCCTATTCTTCTGACGGGCTCTTGAGTTGCAATTTCTTTACTCAGTTCATTGGGAGAGCTCCGAACTTGAAATTTCATCACCCTATTCTTTAAGCGGACTCCTGACTTTCAATTTCCTTACTCTGTTCTTTGGGCGAGCTCTCGACTTACAATTTCATCACCCTATTCTTCGGGCGGGATCCCAAGTTATAATTTCTCCACTCTTTCCTTCGGACAAGTTCTCAAATTTCAATTTCATCACCATGTTCTTCAAGCGGGCTCTTGACTTTCATTTTTCTCACTTTGTTCTCCGAGTGAGCTCCCGACTTGCAATTTTATCACCCTATTCTTCGGGCAGACTCTTGAGTTTTAATTTCTCCACTCTATTTTCTGGGTGAACTTTCGACTTGCAATTTCATCACCCTATTCTTTAGGAGGGATCCTAAATTCAAAATCGAAACTAGAACAAAAATTATCCCAATAAAGAATATGATAAAAAAAGATTCCATTTTCCAAGAAAATAAAGTCTCATTTTCTAGGAGGGTCCTAATGTGAAGTTCCAAATAAAAAAAATTTAACTTTTTGCCCCAATTAATCATAAAAAAAATCATTTGTGGGTGTCAAACCCAATCACAAGTACTTGCAAGCATGCATAATACAAAGACAAATCAAGAATCTGGTCAATAAATGCACCTCTTGAGGATAAAATTGAATGACCAAGACCAAAAAGTCCATTTCTTAAGATTAAAAGTGAGATATTCTAATGAAAAAGTGCATCTGTAGGATTAAAAACTCAAATTAGGAAGTGCACCTCCTAGATATTATACATGAAAGACCCAAATTAGAGAGTGTGTCTCGTAGGTGTACAACATGGTGAAGTTTTACCTTAATTGTGATTACCAAATCTGTAGAGCAACACTGCCTCTTGCATTTATAGAAATGAGGAATCGCACCTATGTATAATTTCTCTTTGAAGCCTTTGATTCGAAGGAAGCAAGTGTCCCTATTTCATACAAAGAAAAATTGTGAGTTTAAAATAGGGTGATTAGCTTGCTGCTTAGGATTTTGAGGCGATTTCTATTGCACTTGTGACATTTAATCTTGCTTCCAATTAATGGCACGTAACTGTCTTGATGCACCATTTAAACTTAGATTATTATGAGTGACTCTAAAACAAACAAAGTATCTCGGTTCTTCTTTGTTTCTCAGATAAACTCCTTGAACTTTGGTATTTCCATGAATCCCCTAAACTTGTCTGTTGACAAAACTTTATGCATGCCTTGTTTCAACTCAATCATATTTCTTTTATGTACTGGCCCTTTGTCTTGCTTTGTGCAATTGAAAAAGTTGATAAAAAGTTTTGAAGTCCTTTCTCACTTGTTTGACATGGACTTGACTCAAAGACATGAGAAAAATAATTTTCTGTTCGAATGACAGACTCAAAAGGAAAACAAAATCAAAATATAGAAAAGAAAGAAAAGAAAATGAATTTCCCCATTTGAAGCAAAGAATAGAAAATTTTATTTAAAGATGACAGTCAACTCTAATGATTATGACATGCATTTTTGGATTAAATTGCCTTATCTTTCCATCTAAACTCTCACCAATTGTTGTTGAATTAATGGCGCTGAAACTGAGTTGCTTCCTTACGTTAATTGCACTTATAGACCTCATTTGACTAGTGACACCTTGAAGGATTTTCGCCAACAAACCTTTCTCATTTTTCTTTCTCTCAGCTCACCGTTGTCTTATGGTATCCGTGAGGGTTTTCATCAGTAGGACTCTATGAGACTTTCGCATTTTTATTTCTCTTAACTTAGAATCGACTTAGAATATCTGTGAGGATTTTCACTGATAAGACTATCTCATTTTTGTATCTCTTAACTTACCATCTCCTTATGGTGGCCGTAAGGGTTTTCACTAATAATCCTCTCTTATTTTTATTTCTCTCTTGATTCCTTATGATAGGAAGACAAATAGTTCTCAAAATACATCATTATATTCCATTGAATGCTTAGCCTTAACATTATCAAATATTGATTTGAAGGTCTTTCTTTGGTTGTAACTTGGCTTTTGGGTATGGTTAGAAAGGATGGTATGACGCCCAAACGAAGTGGGGTGGGACTTACAACTTTTGGAATCGACTCTAACAATGAAGATTAACTCATGCCCCAGTTTCTTTTGACTGGGCAATTCTAAATTGTTCATTTGGTTGGACCGAGCCCAGAGCAGGACTCCCTGCGTATCTCACTCCTGAGAGGAGAATCAGATCATACATAGTTCTGGTAACTTGTTCTTTTAGTTGATTCTAATTTCTTTTCTCTTTTTTACTTTTATTGACTCTTTTTTTGGAACCTTTTCCAACTCTATTTTTCTTGACACTCTTCTCTTTTCTTTCTCTTTGACACACTTTTCTCTTCTTTTTTCGTTTTTGAAACTTTTCTAACTCTGTTTTTTACTCGACATTTTTTGTTAAACTTTGCTAATCTATCTTGATTCCAAAAGAGGGGTATGAAAGAAAATAGGACTAAAGCTCAAATAGAGTAAACAAAGGATGACACGATGTTTGAATGGAAGAATAAAATGCCTTCGTCATATCAATCCTTGGAAATGCAAGTACACATTATGCAATATGAAAGTTAAAGATGAAGATCAATTGTGACATTTTTATAGCACTAACTTTAACTGAGCTTGTGCATCACTACTTCTTCTGCCCTTGTCCGGCATACAACTCCACCTTTGTTGTATATCCCTCACATCGAATGACCCATACTTTCATAGAACTAATTTTCTTTCTGCTCCTCTTGATATAGGATCGTGCATCCACTGTTTGACCTAATTGAGATATATCTTTCAATTGATGACCAAGTTATTCTTGTGATTCTAAAAAATAATTGCCTTAATTTTTAAAGAAGGCTTCAACATGGTCACCAAATGTCTCAACACTCTACTTATTTTCTTAGATTCTCCTTTATTCTAACTTCAGCCTTTTGATTCAATGTTTTATGATTAAACTGAATTTTAGGATCTAGCTGAAAATTCTGCAAGCATGTCATATCATCAAACCAACATAAAATTTATTGTAAAAATAAACAACTTAAAATAATACAAAAAAGACTAGATTTCATTGAAAGGAAAGATAGAAGAGTTTGAATAAAGATACCAAAGAAATATAACATGGTAGATCCTGAACAACCCTAAAATAATTCAAAAAACAGAAAGAGAAATAAGATAAACTACCAAAACCCTTTTCTAGTAAGGAGAGGAGTGTCTTCTCAATTCTTGAGCTTGACATTTAGCCACTGATTTGCACATCATGACTAGAGTGTTCATCACCATCAAATACATTTCCCTCAACAAATAAGTTATGGATCCTCTTGATCAACTCATTTCTTCCTACATATTGCGCATCACTATTTGTTGGTGAATGATTTTGTGTGACGCTCGAGGTGTCAATGTTTTGCACCAAAATCACTTTTATTGAATCATCTTTTCTATTTCTCTTTTCAAAGTATGAAAATCTTCAGTACTGTGTCCCTGAGCATTAGAATAATATGCACACCGTATATTAAGGTTAAAATTTCTTGAATGTGCATCAGGTGTATACCCAAGGAGAGGAGTAATCATGCCCCACTATCTCAATCTCTGGAACAAACTGGTATGGATTCCCCAATAGGTGTGAAATTATCCTTTGACTTCCTCCTATTTGAAAACTCTGGCCTCAGTTGAAACTTGGATTTAGAGGTTTCTTGGTCAATTTATGGAGGTCGAGGATGATGTTGAGGGACCGATGCATTCCATTATGGATAAGAAGATGGATGAGCATACAGTTGTCGATTGTTCAAAGGGTACTGAGAAAGTGAAATGGAATATCTTGGATTTTTAAAAGAGGAACCTTGTTGCAGGTGAGTATATGGATTTGATGTGTAATATCGGGATTGAGAATGACAATATTGTACCTCTCGAGCTCTAATTTTCCCCTGGAATAACAATAGGTACGTTTTCCTTCTTCTTCCCTTTAGTTTCCCTTAATAGATTGCCATATCTTCCCAATTGTTTCACGAAATCCTCATGTCCATAATGCTCCTCAAATTTTGATATCTCCAAGCTTGGATGAAGATTAACACTTGGATATATGCCCCAATATTTATATGGAACATCTTCTTTACCCACAAGTCCTAGGGATCTTTTCATAGAATTTTCTACACTTCTCATTTTCTCTGGCTTTTCTGGCATGCTAAGCTTTTTGGTAAGAAAATTTTTTGGTCTAGTTAACTTAAATGTAGGCTTTGGAGTATAACAATGATCATCAAGAGTATTGTACATAGACTCATTAGCAGATTTAGTAATCACAACCATTTGGTGAATAGCCATAGAAGCCTCAGTAGAGGGTTGCACAACAAAAGTATAGATGATAGATGGTGCTATAAATATGGTAGATTTGTACTAAAGAGATAGAGAATGAGTGATGGAAGCATTGAGATGCTTTTCTCTTGGAGTAAATTCTGAGGCATGTTGTGGCGCATCAACAATAGCAGAAAATTGACCTTGCAATTTTGGTTAAAAACTCAAGGTATTTGTAAGGTCAATAGTGGGGAATAGAGGAGGAGGCAACCCACAAACCCAAGCTCAGTACATTTCCATCATTTGATGCCTTAGCCTCATAACCTCTTTCTTTAAACTCTTATTTTCCTGGATCTTTGTCTGATCCATGATGTCACTCTCTATATTCTTGTTGGACACAACTAAACCTTTCTTTGATTTGGTGTGATGTGGAGGACTAGCCAGAATGCCACAAACCAACCACCTTAAACTAACTAAACAAGAGATGACAAATATACTAGAGTTCAACACTTGCTCAAAAAAAATTTCTCTTTATTTTTCTTGCATTTGAAAAGGTCACCAAACCCAAAAAGAGCGCCTACATATCTCCCTCCCGAGAGAGAAGAATCAAAAGTGTGTAGTTCGTAAAGTTTCATCACAACATGGAAAATCAAACTCTCTCTATTTTCTTTTTCTTGATACTTCAAGAAGAAAAGAAAATAATAGATTATCAAAAGAATTGGTGAAAATCTTGTTGAATTTTTCAGCTTTAACATCCCTATACAAAATGAAACCTATGATTACCAAAGAAAAATCTTTTTAGATTTTTGATTTTGACTTTCATATGAAGATGAATCTTGAAAATATTAAGGAAAATCATTTTGTAGTTTTGTTTTAAAGATGTATGTGAAACACCTACTCTATATGAAGAGTGAATAATATTTTTTGGATTTTTTAAATAAGATCACCGAACTCTAGAAGGGTTGCCTACGTATTTCACTCTTGAGAGGGGAGAATCAAATATGCATAGTTCATCCAGATTGGAAAATTAAATAATGAAGGACAAACTGAACCACGACTTGAGAGACACGACCAAGACAGATGATGAAAAACGTCAATAAAATCTTTTTTGGATTTTTAATTTGACACTTCACATAAAACTGACACCAACAACCATGAAAGAAAAATCTTTTAGGTATTTTCGTTATATGAAATTTATAAAACTTCTATCATTTTTTTTTAATTTTCTTTAATA
The DNA here is from genome assembly GCA_030864225.1 of Capsicum baccatum var. pendulum. Classification (NCBI taxonomy): domain Eukaryota; kingdom Viridiplantae; phylum Streptophyta; class Magnoliopsida; order Solanales; family Solanaceae; genus Capsicum; species Capsicum baccatum. Next base: position 52,918,782 of record CM061557.1, read on the forward strand.
AAAATCTCTTATTAAAAAAATCTCTTTTTTTTCGAAATTTTCAAATTATAAATGTTTGCTAAAGGAAACAAAGGCAAAATCTTTTTAATGTTTTGTTTTTTGAGAAAATAAGTGCAAAGGGTAAAAAATCTTTTTGAATTTTTAAATTGTGAAAAACAAAAGTCATAAAGAACTTGAGAAAACTATGAAACTTTATTTTTGACTCACTTTTCTTTTTTTCCTTTTTTTTCCAATCTTTCCTTGAAAACACACTTTTCTTTAATTATAGCACATGTTTTCCCCAAATCAATCCATCAAATGACCTTATTACCCACAAAGATGCAACAATTAGCACGTAGGGATGCTTTAGGGGTGAGTCTCCTAAAAAGGACCAAGTGGATCCCGCTAGGTCTCAATATGATGCAAATAAGCATGACCTACAGGCTGACCTAGGCTAAAGTTCACTAACAAGGTTGTTCGGGGGAGCGCATGGCCGATGGTTGCTGCGATAGCTTTCCACCCACTCTATACCCACCGATGGCTCGCCCCTCCTAAAATAAGGGTGACTCAACTAGAGGTCGTGTACACAGCATGTGCTACAAAATTTGTTGTGAAAGAAATGACTCGGGTTATGCAAATGATGACATATATAAAGAGGTAACACATAAGAGAAAAACTTTAAACACGTAGGCACTCAATAATTATAAAACTATAACACAAACGATAACACAAAAAAGACATCTATACACCTATAGTGTCACACTAAGCCGATACAACTCAAAATAAAGCTTGAATTCTAAAATTCCCCAGCAAGTTGCAAGGATGTCACACCAATTTTTAATCAAAAGATTGATTTTGTGTTCGAAAAGGGTTTTTGTTATTAAGTGAAAAAAGAATAAAATTTATTTTGAAAAGTATTTTACTATTAAACTCAGAGTTTCCACTTGGCATAAATCTGGTATGCCAAGTCACCTTTGGAAATTCTTTTTCAGAACAATTTTGACTCTTTAAAACTAACCCACGAACAGAGATTTTGGCTAAGAAATTCTACTGATCGAGGGAAAAGTTTTAGGCACTCCTCCATCCTATGGTTCAACCACGGTCGCTTCATAGAGTATATCGGCTAGTACGACACTATGAGATGTATAAACTAACAAAACACATAAACAAAAAAACAAACAACCAAAACAATCAAAATTATAAAAATAATGTTCGATCCAATTTATTATAGATCCAAAATAAAAAAATACTAAAATAAACCTACGCTAACCTCACTAGTCCTAAATATGCTATAACCGATGCCTCAGGTCTTGATCATGAACATCCTCTGCGTACAAGATATTTCGGGGCATACCTAGGTGAATAAATACAAATGGCCTCGGGTCACTTCCTGGCTAAATGAATATATTTTCCAATTCCAAGCAACAAAATAAAACAATCTCGAGCACAAAAATTCAATAATCCCATAATTATTAATTTTTACAATTTGCCTACCAAACATAGTATTTGCCTACTAGTTTCGGCCTAAGGCATGATACTATCAAATGAGAACACTTATCCATTTTTAATCAATAATCAATGATCAAAGTTAGCTGAACGAATCCACTCTTGTCAATTTTAATTTTCGCCCCAAACTATCAATTTTAATTTGTCAAACAAGATATCATTTAATCACACAACACGTATCCAAGAAAATTAACAACGAATCAAAACAAACCACTATTCATCATTGATAACGCTCAATCTACAGCTCTCGTAGGAGTGTAAAACGGTCGTTGTCAAATATATAACCCAACTGGGTTGGGTATCGATCCCACAGGGAATAGCTTGGTCAACAAGTAAGCAAAGATTACTAGACTTTTAGTGCAAGTCTCGTAAAAAGGGGGGAGTTTTGTCGTTCAAGTAATGTAACCAAAGTAATAAGGTAAAAACGGAAAATAGCAAAGTAAAAAGTAAGAATGTTTGGTAAGATGTAAAACAATGAGAATTGAGAGGTTGGGATTATGTCCACCTTATGAGTTATACGTCTCTATTGGCTATGAGTTATGTGGAATTCAGACATGCATGTGCTTATAGACAATTGTATTCGATGGTAAATCCAAGCGTCTTTCAACCTAAACAAGGACTATTTCACTGTAACTCTTTCGATCTTACAGCGTATCTAACGGTACAAATTCTCCAAGAGGTTAATCCAGTTACGACACTAACTTTTTAATAGGGGATGGGACCCTATTACCTTGACATTATCTCTTTTCCAGACATATAACTTTTCTTTCGAACAAGTTAATGCTATACTGGCGTATTCTATTGTTTGCAACCACAAAGAATTTAGATTAAGATGAAGAGAATAATGATATAAGCAGCATACGTGTCACGAATTCACAAACTCATAGCAGTAGATAGTATCTCATATGGCTTCCATAACCCCAACAGAGAAGTTTAGTTACCCATGAGTGCAAAGGAAATCACAATCGACATTGTTATTGTACCACAATAAAGATCTTGTGTAGTAGAGTGTGGTAGGCGTTAGGCGTGAACTCCCTTGCAAAGTAACGTTTCTCTTGTTGTGGAAAAATAATAATTGATTAGATGAATAGAAGAAGAATAAAAAGTAGAATTAATGGAAGAATTAGAATCCGAGTTGTAAGTTGTGGAATAAGAAGTAGAATGAGAATAGAATGAATTGTAACTAATGGAGGAATGCCTCCTAATCTCTAGCAGAATAGGGTATTTATAATACCCATATCCTATTCCTACTAAGCTAATGAATTACTTAACCCAATCCTACTTGGTTAATGTATCATTATCCTAATCCTAATAAGTTACTGCTAGTCCCCAAAGTCTTCAGAATTGCTATTTTTGCCCGGGACAGATTTTCCATGCGCCACTTTTGGTCCTTGGCGTCCAAGCTTTGCTTTCCTCCTTTTGTGAAGCTTTCTTTGGCGTCAAGTTATCCATAAAATGCTGAATTCTGCATCATTTATACCTGAAAACTTGCTAATCACGTTTGTTAGCTCACTTACAGGAAAAAGGACTAAAAGTGCATGAATTATGTAATTTGTCCTCCAAACTTGGCTAAAATATGGGTAAAATATAGCACTATAGGCATGTAAATTCGCCTATCATCAATCATCAACAAAGATCAGGCAACACATCACACTCAATTCAATGCATTGAATATGATAAATAATTAAACAAAAAGAGATAATGAGTAGAGTTGGACCTCAATTGATAATTGAAATCAAATATCACTAAATCGAAAATAAAAAATTCGCGCCGAAGGACCCCTACTCAGCCTCAACAAATAAACAAACCAACTCAAATCGAGAGATACAACTCAGACAGATTTAAACCAGAAGGAAAACCTTAAAATGAACCCCAGATTTTGGATTTTGAACTAACCATAAACAAACCCCGCTAGAATTACAGCTGGGTTGTCATTTGTACCTCACTGGAGCTCTGACAGACTAAGCAATCAACAAAATAGAGATTTTCCTGGCTAGATTTCGTTGGCAAAATTGAAAAAAAAAAAGTTTGGGGATTTTAGGGCTGTGAACGGCTGGATTCCACAGGGGATGTATTTGTCGAAAATAGTCAAACCTATCTATTTTCTCTCTCTCCCTTTCAATTTTAACTCTTAAATCCCTTTTTACTCACTGTTTTTCCTTCTCAACCTTCTATTTCTCAATATCTCCTCTCTTTATCACTCTCTTCTCTCTGCGTCTTTCACCGATTTTTTAGTGGTTTTGTGTGTGTTTTTTAAAAAATGTGTGTGTTTTTTGCTGGTGTTTGCGTATATGAATCGTTGTATCTTTTCAATGGAATAAATGGAGTGTTGTGTTTGTGTATAGAGAACTGAGTGTCCATTTTTGTAAGGGTGAGGTGTGTATTCCATATGAGTGTGCTTATATCCTCCGTATATTCCTCTTCTTATAGTGTTTTTGTTGTGGGGAATAAAAACTTGAGTAGAGGTTAGGGTGGGGTAGGGGGTAAGTGGGGTAGTAGGTGGTTAGGATAAGATGAGGTCTCCAAAGTTGTTATGAAATTGTTGGATTTGTTATTTGGATTCTTATGGTGAAAGTATTAAATAGGTAAGTGTATACAAAAATGATACGGTAAATGGAGTGAATTTTGACAGTGTGATATTTGGAAGGGACAAAATTATGTATCTACAGCTGATATAGAGGATTCTACATCTTTAGAGAATAATAATTTGAAAAATAGCAAAGAAAAAAGAACTTTTGCAAATTTAATGAAGCCTAATGTGAGCAATGATGCTGTTGATAAGAGAGGATTACAAGTTGATCCTGTGCCAATGAAACAAGTGACTTATGTAAATGGTATACCATGAGTTACATGGATGGAGGAGGAAGTAACAAAGATGGATATTTTGGAGGATTTTCAATTGGCTATAGTAGGTAAGTTTTCCTATGGGTGGCCTGGATCAGAAGAACTGCGTAGTCTTATTACTAAACAATGTGGAGTCAAAAGAGATTACAAAATTGGATTATTAAGGAATAGGCATTTATTGATAAGGTTTAACCTTATGTGGGATTTTGTCAACATGATGGCAAAGAATGTATATTATATAATTGATAAGGATGGACTGTCTTATCAAATGAGTCCATTCATATATGATTCAAAGTTCAAACAGTATAAAGAGACAACGAAGGCCATGGCATGGATATCTTTTTTTGATCTACTACCAATATTTTTTGGTAAAGAATCTATATACTCTACTACTTCAGTGATTGGAAAGCTGACATGACCCCAACTAGGGACGTATCCTAATGGACAATCCCAAGCAAAACCAGGACTGAGAACCGCCACCGTTACCCATCCCAACCACCAAATGCATACCTTGAGTCGGCTAAAGTCCAAACATATAACAATATAGTGTATCCAACCGTGTGGTGACTTTGGGACAAGTCTATAACCGAGACCAACCCAATCAAGTCCGACCACCCAATAATCAACGAAACCAATATGGAAGCCATAAAACTAAATACCATATTGATAAGCCAATGTATGTATGTATAAAAAACCCTCTATACCACACCCACAGTTGTCCATACAAAGCCTTTAGACAAACCAAAAAGTACTCAGTCGGGACATGCCCCGACCATAGCCAAAAACCAAAGTATATGTAAGACAAAAATTATGTAAAGTAAACCATGACATGAAATAGATGCCTTCTGAACTATGGAAGTTTACTACTTCAATCTAACATCGATTGTACCTGAATCCGATTACTAAGCAAGAGGAGTAGAATGGTCGATTCCTATATATCATGGGTATACAACCACCAGTAGATGGGTTAGTGGGTGAACAGTAGCATGCACTCAGGATAGGGATTAAATAATGTCAACTAATTAAAAACAAAGTAAAATCCAATGCACATAAACCATACATATATATGTATATATATAACACCATGCTGGGAAAGGGAACTGAGTTTCACATACCTTTAAAACCATTACCTGGGTTGTGTAGCTTTGTCGTCCTAACCACCCATGGGCTATATGGGTACAGCTCCCCCTACTGAAAGGGTCCAGCGCATGTAACCACACGACCAGGCAATATCCCATATGATGACTAGTACATCACCCGATATAAAGTGTGACACAAGTACATGGTCATCAAGACCTTTCATATCAGCAAATATGAGTTTCAAGTTTTGGTCCCCTCCGTAACACCACTTTCTACGGCTTAGCTACACAGCTTGCCATTAATTCCCAATTAAAACTAGTTTTCAAATGGCCAAACCATTATCCATTTATTAACCAAGGCCAATATTAGTGGTATCATCATACCACCCCTTACTAGAAAGTAATATTTATAGCCAAACAATTTCGGTTAAGGGGAACTTAGGTGCCCTTCCAATTACCATATTAAATCCACTTGGGAGACTTCCATGTTCTACAAAAGCATAACCATTTAGACGTTAGCCTTTTCAAACCATTTAAACCATGTATAAATCCTTTATCAAGTTTAAAACATGCAAGAGTTCCATTAAAAGAAGTCAATGCAATAAATATATCTTTATAAGCATTTTATCAAACACCTTGGGGCATAATATAATAAAAACAAATTCCAAAGACCATTAAACCCTTACCATGCAATCCAATTGTCCAAAACCACCATTAATGCATATAAAAGCATACTTAATACCATAACCAAACATTCCATATAAAACCCACCAAATAATAGTTGAAAACCATATAAACCATACCTTTAGTTGAAATTACAATGAAGGAAGAGAATCATGCCTTATACATAAAGATTCACGGAAGAAATCTTGGCCTTTGTACCCTTTGAAGAACATATGAAGAAACCCTAGCCCCCAATCTTCTAAGAGAGTGTTTGAGAGAGTATTTGATGTGTTATAATCCTTTAATAAATGTTAGGAAGGTGATATAGGGTTACATAACGTGAGGAAATAAAGGTTTAGGAGTAGAAAATGTCCAAACTACCCTTGACTTAAAAATTAAAACAATTCACGTCTAGGGTATGAGGCCCCTTGCCATTCATTTCCAAAGGTACGAGTGATACCCCAACTCGTACCCAACCCTGACAAGACCTTACCAACTGGTTTCTATATAACTTAACCTCCCTAACTCGTACCTGAGGGTATTATTGGTAACCTCAATCGTATCCCCCAACTGTATAGTGGACAGATTACACTAGACAACTCAAATATGCACTATACGACTTGTCCTATACCACTAGTAAGCTACCATACTACTCTTTCCCATATGAGTTGTACCTTGAGCAGTATCTAAGCTTCCTATACTTTCTAGGGTACAAGTGAGTAACCTAGACACCCTATGACTCGTATCCAAGGGTTACGAGTGACTCCTTTGAGTCGCATCGAGCCAAAGAGGTCCAAAACTAATGAAAATTGCAAGGGTCCTATTTTTGGGATGTTTCAGTCTTCCCCACTAGGAACATTCATCTTCAAATGACGGGTAAGGGTAAGGATAAGCATGAGGTAACACATCAACACACATCAAACTATCCCCCAACCGAAATAGAGGACAAGAACGCACACTAAGATGAGACGATTGCCACATACCCCAAGCACGATTTACACCCCAACACTTCCATTCCGACCTGTAACTAAGTTAGGAGTCAAAGATGCAAGAGGAACCATTCCTCACCTTTAACAAAGTTTGAAAACAAAGAAGTTTTGTAGATCACACACCTTACGCACAAATTTCCTGAACAAAGGACTAATGCGGATCCTTGGACTCGATGTACACTTCCGCATCCCAAATGGCTTCCTTGGACTTTTAGTTCCACCATGGAACCTTTACTGAAGCCATACCTTTTGTTCGCAACCAGTGAACTTACCGATCCAAGATCCTCATCGAGACCCCCTTAAAGATCCAGGAATCCAGTATACCAATACTACCTAAAGGAACCAACCGACTAAGGACCATTGAAACTCCAACACAATATAGGTTACCAGATGAATGGACTCATGCTAGATAGCAAGTCCAAATCGATTTAGATTTTTCTGAGCCACATCACTACGAGAGCTTGCATCAATCTTTACATCACCAATTCCATTGTTCAAGACTATCCAAAACACAAAGGAGCTAATTTAAGCCACTGAGCTCTTCTCGTTATATCTATTTCAAAACACTACTCCACCTCCGTCACCATTATAACATGGAAAACATGAGTAAAGGACATGGACAAACCAAATTTAACCATCGTAACCAAAAACCCCAACCTATGAAAGCCATGCAACCACTATGCTAGGCAGATGATTTATAAGACCATGTGTTACCAAACCTCTTTAGTACCCAATAAAACCATGGGTATATCTACCAATCAAAACATTCAAGCCTACCACTTACATACCCGCGGTATGATCTATCCATTACAGATCTAACACTATTTTATTTTTCACAATGAATTTTTACCACCTATTTCTTTCCTAACCATTTCTTATGAAAACAATCTTACCTCACCTTCAAACCCTAACTCTAGCAGTCACCCGAGACTCTCCCCCACTTAAGGACTTCTACATTCCCTATTTTAACACATCACCACACTTCTCTAATTACTACCACCCTAACATAAGAAGATTCATTTAAGAAACCCAAAGTACAAGAATTATCCATGCCTCCTAAGTCAAGACCCCGGAACAACAAACAACACCATAGGCACGAAGTACTTTATAACAACCACCTAAGCCATAAATGAAGGAATATCCCGACCAAACCATACCATGAAAGGATTCCTTAGATTAGACACCAAAGAAACACAACCACACATACCATGAATAACTTAACACAAGATCAAGACTCATATCCAGGGGACAAGGTGAATGCGAAATGAGAACCTTAAGCATAAGCGCTATAAGAATACATGCCATACTAGCAGGGTACTCTCTTACCCAAGATAGAAAAGGATCGCTAGAATATGCAACCCGAATTTTCCTTGAAGTCCACTATTAAATAAAGTTTTAGACTGAAAATCAACCTTCACCCCATTACACCTACAAGAACAATACTCCACTCTAATGGGTGTCACCGAAGACGGTCACCAAAGAGGCTTAGTTCTTATATACCCAAAACCTTATTCAACCAAATGCTACCTAGAGTCCAACATAGACATGTAAAAACCATTAGACCAAATTAACTCCAAGGTTTCCAATTAAACCAAAATCATTCAGAATCAAACTAAGGCCACCAAGGCCTTTCAAAAAATCATTTGAGTCCAACCAAAACCATTTCATGTTCCCTTAACCGTTTATGCAATGCAAAGATTTAAGAATAGTCAAATCATATGACAAAATCCTCTTCATTGGAAATCTCACAAACAATTTGAGGATATATAATTTCTAAAACCGAAACCAAGTAATAGGGGAACCCATAGTGCCCCAAAATCCATTTGCCATTTCCATGCATCCTACAATGTTCAAAACATTTATAAAGCATGAATAATGCATCATAATCCATGGAAAATCAATTAAATAAATAATCATGTCAAAGCACCCAATTGTACCAAAACCCCATTTTCAAAACCATGAATTTAGAAATCGATTTTATGCCAACTGTAAATTACAAGCATAGGGACATAGAAACATGCAAGCTCCATGATCCAACCTATACAATGACTAGATGCCCTCCCCCCAAATTTCTAAGTTCAACCTAATATCTTGGCCTTTATGGAACAACTTTTCCATTATTGTATTCCGCAAGTCATCAACCTCATCCAACCTACTAATTTACCTCTATAATTATGCATTGCTATCCCGAGCTAACATACTCCCTTTACCAAGATCAAGAATCTAGATTTAATCCTAGGATCTATCAACCACCATGTACAACTACTAAAGTACCTTCATATCAAATTGAATATACCTTTAAGGTCCATCCCACAAGGAGAACACTCTCAATACCTTAGTCACCACCGATAACGTATCCATTCCAAGGGAAAATCGTTCCCCTTAAGAATGAAAAGAGTGAAAACATCCCATAGAGAAACATTTAGGCTGATGAAATCTTTATCTAAGAGATTCCTCAGTACTCCGTTAAGCTCCTTTAACTCTACCAAAATCATTCTATAAAAAAGAAATAGAAATTGGACAAATGTCTGAAACAAAACCAATCCCAAACCAACATCCCCATTAGAAAGACACCATAAGAGTCATTAAGGAAGACCTTAAAAGATTAATTCATCAATGAAACCAAACAAAAAAGGACTTTATGAGTTAAGATCTTTAACTCGGACCAAGTAATTAATACATCTTTTTTTAAGAGCGATCTCTGAGTTCCAGGACATGATATAACCTTTCCCTTAATAGCTAGGGAACGAAACCATTCTCCCAATCCACAATAGACTCACCATGAAGCCTAAAGACAATCCTTGTGGATTTCAAAAAAATCTAATAATGAATAGAACAAGTACAACCAATCCATTTTCTCAAATGACATTGAGATCCACCTTATTCGAGTCAAACAAATTCACCAACACCCCTTTACTACCAGTAGAATCACACACACCCATAGAAATTTTTGGCAATTGCAGAGTCACCTACTAGGGTAGCATCAGAAGAAGAAAAGAGTCTGAAACAACCTTGGAAGCATAACCAAAATACACAACCACAAGTGGGGTCACAAGAAAGAGAGGACCCTAAACCAAATAACCCATACACACTACAAAGAAAAGAGTTTTCAACATACCAGTGTCGATGTCAAAGGATGCCTCAGACTTTTAAGGATTAGTAAGGGCATTGAGATGATCTCGACCAATACTGAAATCCAAAGTAGCACCCCTTAGTGCCACCCCTTAGTTCAGAGAATCAATACCTCCTTACATCACCTATTTCCAATCTCACCTCATTCCTCTCTGTACCAATAGGACTGACTGGAATGATAGAGTTTTCACTATCTGGGTCCATAGATTCATAGAATGTCAAAAATCAACATTGGTAACCTCTCCTTAATATAACCAAGAATGAGTTCCTCCTCCCAAAATAAGGCCAGTAGAGATCGGTGGGACTCCATAAGTAAAACTAGAAGTTGAAACCCTTGACTAGGTATATGCCTCATGAGTTGGACTAGATCCATCCATGTTGTCATTAAGTGGGACAAGTGAGTTTCCAAGAACCTTTGGATCTTTGAGAAGACATGATCCAAGGGGTGAACCAAGGAAGATTTAGAGAAAAGTTCAAGACCTTAGACTCCATATCCTAAAAGTATAATAACCAAGAAAGTAAAGCATTTCTAAATGCCTTGTAGCCTCCTAATTATAAGTGTGGTACACGACATACCCATAAGGAAGAATCTACTTGACATGGCTTTGTGGACACCCCATGACCCCAAAACCTAAAGCTCTGATACAAACTTGACATGACTTAAACCAGGGCCTTATTGTAATGGGCAATTCCAAGCCCAGCCCGAACTGAGAACCATCCTCGTTACCCAACCCAACCACTAAACCCATACCTTGAGTCTTCTAAAGCCCGAACATATAATAAGATAGCGTATCCAACCATGTGGCAACTCTATGACAAGTTTATAATCAACACCAACCCAATCAAGTCCAACCACCTAATAACTAACCAAACCAATGCATAAGCCATAAAACTAAATACCATAATGATATCCAATTTATGTATGAATAACATAAACCATCTATACCATACCTAAGTCCACAGTTGTCCATACAAAGCCTCTAGACCAACCAAAAAGTATTCAGTCGGGACATGCCCCCGACCATAGCCAAAAACCAAAGTCTATGTAAGATAAAAATGATATAAAGTAAACCATAACATAAAATAGATGCCTTCTAAACTGTGGAAGCTCACTATTTTAATCCAACATAAGTTGTTCCCAAATTCGATCACTAAGTAAGAGGAGTAGAATGGCTGATTCCTGCATATCGTGGGTATATAGCCACCAGTAAAAAGGTTAGTAGGTGAACACTAGCATACACATAGGATAGGGATAAAATAATGCCAACCAGTGAAAAATCAATGCACATAAACCATATATATATATATAACCATGACGGGAAAGGGAACCGAGTTCAGCATGCCTTTAAAACCATTACCTGGGCTGTGTAGCTTTATCTTTCAAACCATCCATGGGCCATATGGGTTCAACTCCCCCTACTGAAAGGGTACCAGTACGTGTAGCTGCACGATCAGGCAATATCCCATGGGATGACTAGTACATCCCCCAATATAAAATATAAAATATAACATATGTATATGGTCATCAAGACCCATCATATCGGCAAATATGAGTTTTTGGTGTTAGTCCCCCTAGGACCACCACCTTCTACAGCTTAGCTATATACCCCGCCATTAATGCCCAATTAAAACTAGTTTCCAAATAAACAAACCAATATCCATTTATTAACCAATGCCAATATTAGCGGTATATTCATACCACCCCTTAGTTGCAAGTAATATCTATAGCCAAACCATTTAGGTTAAGGAGGCCTTAGGCGCTCTTATAATTACCATATTAAATCCACTTAGGAGGCTTCCATGTTCTCCACAAGCATAACCATTTAGACGTTAGCCCTTTCAAACCATTTAAACCATGTATAAATCCTTTATCAAGTTTAAAACATGTAAGAGTTCAATTAAAAGAAGTCAATACAATGAACATATCTTTATAAGCATTTTATCAAACACTTTGGGGGCATAATATAACCAAAACTAATTCCAAAGACCATTAAACCCTTACCATGAAATCCAATTGTCCCAAACCACCATTAATGCATATAAAATCATAGTTAAAACCATAGCCAAATATTCAATATCAAAACCCCCAAATAATAGTTGAAAACCATAATCATGAAGTAGTAAAACCATGAAATCAAACATATAAACCATGCCTTTAGTTGAAATTACAATGGCGGAAGTGAATCATGCCTTATACATGAATATTAATGAACGAAATCTTGGTCCTTAACCCTTTGAAGAACATATGAAGAAACCCTAGCCTCCAATCTTCTAAAAGAGCATTTGAGGGAGTATTTGATATGTTATAATCCATTAATAAGTGTTATAGAAGGACATATAGGGTTATATAACATGAGGACATAAGGTTTTAGGAATAGTAAAGGTCCAAACTACCCTTCAATTAAAAATTAAAGCAATTCACATCCAGGGGTACGACTCACTTGCCATTCTTATCCAAGGGTATGAGTGACACCCCAACTCATGCCCAACTTTGAAAAGACCCTACCTACTGGTTTCTATATGACTTATCCTCCCTAAATTATACCTAAGGGTACGAGTGGTAACCTCAATCGTATCCCCCCAACCGTATGGTAGACAGATTATACTAGACTACTCAAACATGCACCATACAACTTATCTTATACCACTCGTACGCTCCCATATGAATCATACCTTGGGAAGTAGCTAATCCTACTATACATCCTAAGGTATGAGTGAGTCACCTAGACACCCTATGACTCATATCCAAGGGGTAAGAGTGACTCCCTTGATTCGTATCAAGCCAAAGAGGTCTGAAACCAACAAAATTTTCAAAGGTCCTATTTTCAGGATATTTCAAAAGAATATTCATCTAGATATGGGTTTAGTATATAAATCAAGACCAAGTTTTTCTAGGGTAATCATGCAAGTGGTTTTGGATAATGAGCGTTTATGGCAAGTGGAGATTGAGGTGCGGAATAACAAGACTCAGAAATCTAGAATTGAGATTATCAAGGTGGATTATGATATGATTCTAAATGTATTGTATAAGGTGTTGACTTCAAGGTCATGTAGAGGATAATTGTTTTGTTATTCATCCAGAGCTCAGGGAAAGATTTAAAACAAAGGAAAATGCTTACAATGATGGTGATAAAGTGGAAGTTGTAGGAATAAGTAATTAAAGGGAAATCACAAAAGGAGAGAGTTTAAAAAAATAGAATCCTACAAATAGAAGATTTGAATTGGAGAAGGAAAGTAGAAAATTTTTAAGTGAAACAACTAGTGAAGAAAGTAATTCAAGCCATGAAATCATGATGGAAAAGAACTATGTGCAGTAGATGGGAATGCATGTCAGTTAATAGATTGTAACGCTATTTGCAATGAAGTCACTACTAAAAATACTTTGCAAGCGTTAACTACAACTAATGAAGATGATGAATCATTAGTAAAGAATATGCCTAATCAAGGATATTTAAAGCCTTACAGAATAAAAAATAATGCCAAAGAAGAAAGGGAGAAAGGAAATCAAATACATAATGGTAAAAATAATGAATATAATGACAAAGTCATGGAGGTTATTATAAAAGATTAGTCAATCGAAATAACTTCAAGTGACATGGAAGATCAACTTCCACTTATCACAACCCATTCAGGGGATAAAAGAGCCACATATAACAGTCTTACTGATGTCCTTACCACAAAAAAAACATCCGAAAAGAAGCAAGAGAAATCAGGAGAAGCATGCGCATGATTTATCGGTAAATTTTAGTAAGGAATTATGTCAAATTAGGAATGATCCAAGAGAACAAGAGATGATAGCATTGGAAAATGCTAAATATAATGAATCACTCCAGATAGACAGGTCAATGATGATGGAAGAGGATCAGGAGGAAGGACAAGAAAGGAAACAAAAAATAGGTCATTACCCTTTAAAAACATCATTAGGCAGCCAGCTAATAAGGGAAGAATGGCAAGCCTTAGCAATCTGTACAAAATCAAGTCCAGTAAAGATAATACATGATATTGTTTCACATTAGGTGCAACATTCAGTTAATTATAGAAGTAATACAGTATTCACAACTGAAATTGAAGATAAGGAAGAACATGATAATAAAAAGGTGCATTAAGCTACAGATATATCCACCCAATCTATTGAAAAGGCAAACAAGGTAAGTAATAAGAAGGAGAATTAGTTTACTAAGGTTAATCCCTAGAGGTAAAAGCTCTGCTAAATAAATTTAAAAGCATTATTTTGGAATGTGAGGCTGGTGAGGACCTAAAATTCATTTCATAGGATTCAAATGTTGCACCAATATCATAAGTTTGCTATTATTTCCCTAATGAAACCATTTTAGGACAAAAGGCAAATACACAAGTATAAGAGAAGGTTAGGTATGAAGTATGCTAATTACAATGTGAATGGTAAAATATGGATTTTTACCTAAGATCATATCCATGTGGTGGAGCTTTCAGATACTGGGCAACAATTGACATTATATTTGGATTGTCAGGAAGTGGGGTACACAATTGTCATTACGATTGTATATGTCAAATTTGATAAATAAGAAACACTCAGTTTATGGGAAAATCTACTCAATATCTTATAGTATGAACTTACAGTGGATGATGGGTGGTGACTTAATATAATTATGTCTGATGAAGAAAAGATTGGAAGGTTTCCAACTATACAAAAAGAGGTAGAAGATATTTTCTTTTGTATTAATTCTTGTGATTTGATGGCTTAAAACTTCAAAGGAAGTCGATTCATGTAGTGGAATAGAAGGGTTGATAGTGAATGTATTTTCAAAAGATTAGATAGAATATTGATGTGGTCTGTTCATGGCATAGCAAGGCATATAGAAACAGAACATTTAGCAAGAACAGTATCGGACCATGCTCCAATATTACTTTTTGTGGTAGAAAATCTATGCATTTCACAAAACCATTTAAATTCTAAAATTTTTGGTGGAATAGGTGGATTTTAAAGATATGGTGAGAAACAGTTGGATATCTCAAGAGGAATATGATATCTTTATTTTCTTAAAGCAAAACAACTCTTGCTAATCAGCATAGAGAAAGATTTGGTGATATCTTCAAAAAATTGATCATAAGGGATGAAGTTGTTAGGATAAAAAAAGAATTTCTTGTAGAATCCTACTCCCACTAATAGAAGTACACTTCAGAAGGTGTAGGCTGAATTGAAAAAATACTTACATTTTAAAGAAGAATTTTGGAGGCCAAAAGCTGATATTCAATGGTTTTCTAACGGTGATAAGAACACTAGATTTTTTTCATAGTATAGTTAATGGAATAAAAAAATGATTGACTATTAGTAGAATCATGAAAAAAATAGTCAATGGGTAGAAGGTAATGAACAAGTGGCTATTGAAGCTATTTCTTATTTTCACAAATAGTTTTCATATGAGCAAGGCTTGGAAGATCATTCTTTACTCACCCGCATTCCTAAGTTGGTTACGGAGGTGATGAATAATGTCATTAATGCCATACCAATAGAAAAAAAGATATAAAGAAAGTGGTTTTTGAATTTAGTGGGCAAAGTTCTAGTGGACCAGATGGTTTCTCTGGTTTGTTCTATCAAAGTTGTTGGGATATTGTTGGAATTGATGTTATTAAAGTGGTGGTTTCCCTTTATGAAGGAAATTCTCTTCCAAAGTCTATAACTCACACTAATTTGGTCATATTACCTAAAGACGACTTTGTTCAGTCCTTTACTGATATGAGACCAATTAGTTTAAGTAATTTCCTTAATAAAGTGATCTCCAGGGTTCTTCATGATAGATTTGACAACTATCTTCCTTTTCTTATTTCTAAGATTCAATTTGGTTTTGTTAAATGAAGAAATATTACTGCGAATCTTTTGCTTGTTCAAGAGATAATTATTGACATTAGGAAAAGGGATAAATCTGCTAATGTGCTTATTAAATTAGACATAGCCAAATCATATGATAGAGTGGACTAAAATTTCTTGATAAAAGTCCTGGAGAAGATGGGTTTTGATTAGTGAGTGGTAGATAATATTTGGGGGTTGATGGCAAATATCTGGTATTCAATTCTAATTAATATCCAAAATTATGGTTTTCTTTCTCTCTACTAGAGGGGAGAAATAATGAGATCCTCTATCGCCTTCTTTTTTTATTTTATCTACAGAAGTATTAGCTAGAGACCTGAATTCTTCATTTTACAATAAGGAATTCAGAGGCTTTGGGATGCCTAAATAGAGTAATGATATCAATAAATTGGCTTATGCTGATGATACCATTTTATTTGTTTCTGAAGACAAAATCTCTTTCCAAATGATGATAAATACTCTAAAAATTATGAAGAGCAATCTTGATAGAAGATTAATAATGATAAGAGTGCCTTCTTTATACATACCAAGGCGGCTGGCACTGTGGTTCAGGAAGTAGAAGAATGTATTGGATTTGCTAAAGGAAAATTTCCTTTGATGTACTTAGGGTGTACTATTGGCCATTCAATAAAGAGAAAAACTCATTTTGCAGAGCTTATCAAAAAAGTATACAATAAAGTATAAGCTTGGAAAGGGAAATTATTATCGTTTGAAGGTAAATTTGTGTTAATAAATAATGTGTTGAATAGTATTCCTATTTTCTTGTTGTCTACCATAAATCCTCCTAAATGTGTTATTCATGAATTTTATGAAATTTTAAGGAGGTAGGCAGGAACAAACATTGGGTTGCTTGGATTGATATTTGCAGGCCTAAGGAGGAAGGAGGTCTAGGTTTTAAAAATTTTCTTAACATACCTAAAGCTTTATTTGCCAAGTTATGGTGGATTTTCAGAACTCAAAAATCCAAGTTTACAATACTCATGTGGAATAAATATTACAAGAGATATGCTCCTCAAGTTATAGAATGGAAAGTTGGTTCACAAACTTGGAAGAAACTGCTTAAAGCTAGAGACTACGTTGATTAAGAAATATGGTGGGAGCCCAAGAATGGTCATGCAAATATTTGGTATGATAATTGGACACAGTTTGGTGTTTTTTACTATTTTTTGCCAATTGCAGAGTCGGATATACATATAGTGGAGGATGTAAGATAGTTATTTGTAGAAGGAAGATGGAATTCAAGTTTATTGAAATTGTTATTCACAAAGGAGATATGCAATCATGTCCAACATAACTTGATGGTTGAAGAGAAATCTAATGAGTGGGATAAGCCTTGGTAAATGCTTAAACTTTATGGCAATTTGACTATTAAATCAGCCTTGGATATTATGAGACAGTCAAAAGAGGTTCAATGGGATTTCAAAATGTTGTGGATTAAAGAAATGCCTTTTAAATGACATTTTTTATTTGGAGGTTATCGCAAAAGAGAATTCCTATAGGAGAAATTTTGGTCAAGTTAAGAGTTTGTGAAGATATGCCTTGTAAAATTTGTGATGAAAATGTGCAAGAAACCATGGAACATTTTTTTGTTAAATGTCCTCTTACTAAAAAATATGGTACAGATTTACAGCAGTAGTAGGAGTTACATACCCTTTTATGCTACTCAAGGATTTAGTATACAAATGGTGGAAGGCTGATAGACCACCAAAGCTACAGTTTCTTCTTAATGTTGTACCTTAGTTTATAATTTGACAGGTATGGAAGAGAAGGAACACTATTAACCATGGAGGCAAAATGTCTTATTTAGGGATGGAAATTGAGATAAACAAACATTTCTATCTATTAGAAAAATATAATTTCCCTTGGCTGAGACATTTACCATCATCATGGTCCATTTTGGTAAAACATTTTAAGGATTATAATCCGTCTTTAGAAAGTAAGATGGTGACATGGATCCCTCCTTTTGTGGGATCCTTTAAATACAACTCTGATGGTGCTTTCAAAGGAAACCCAAGCACTAGTGTTGGGGCTTTTTGTATAAGGAATGGAGAAGGAGATTTTGTATGTGCAGAATTTAGAAGATTATTTGATGGCTCTAATCTTGTTATAGAAGTGGTGACTCCAATACTAGATCTGGAGCATTGTGTTGCACACAATTTTCTTATTGTGACCCTGAAGATTAATTCTCTTAGTACTAAAAATATATTAGATGGGAATTGAGAAATGCCTTAGTCTATTGGTATGAAAGTAAAGAGAATTAAAATGTTGAAGTTAGAAAAGGAGGTAGTGCTGGAACATACACTCAGAGAAGGCAACAAGTTGGCAGATTTTTTCACTAATCAAATTTTCTATTTTGCAGGAACAAACTAGGTAACATATTCTAAAATGCAAGAAGTACCTAATGAAGCAAGAGGCATTATTTACATGGGAAAAATAAAAATGCCTCATTTCAAAATAAGAAGGATTCAAAACAGAGAGCATAGGTGTCAAATGTTGGGTTTTAAGTGGTATGAATAGAAAATGAATAGCTGTTTTTTTGAAAAGACATCAAGAGAAAGGATGTAATTTGAATAGGAACCTTTTCGGATTGAATGATTATGACCTTTCCAATAGGTGACTTTTCCAAAGAGTTGCACCTTTTATGAAGAGTTGCACCTTTATGAAAGGATGCACCTTTCTGAACCATTATTTCTCTTCATGAAGCAATACCTTGATAGCTATAAATAACTGAATTTTTCCTCAGGTAAAGACAATTTTTTAGTAGAAAAACAAAATTCTTCCTCTTCTTAAAACTGTCGTGTGATCATCAAATAATTGAGTGTCCAAGCACACACACAAGTGTACGTGGTCTACGAAGTAGTATAGTGGCCTTAAAGAAAGCCGAATATCGATCCCATAGAGACTTGTTCCAACAACTATCAAACTCTAGTTCACTTATTAAGATTAAATTGATACGAAGTAACCAAAAAGAGTTTGGAAATTTGTAAAACAAAACGTAAAGTAAACATTGCGTAAAGTAAAAGGCTAAAGACAATTAATAGAATAAAGCCCGGGGTAAAATCATTTCAAACAATCACACTACGTTATTGAAATTTATTTGTTAAGTCACTTATCTTGGTTGTTGATTTGTAGGGTTTATTGCATGATTATGGTCTCCCGGCCCCTAATCTCTACCTAACTTGGACATTATAACTACATCGTTGAGCAGGGATGTAATAGTCCAATTAAGTGAATGAAGCGATCATCCTACATGTGAATCAAGTAAGGCTTATAAGGATAACCCTATCCTAGATTCTAATTCAATTTCTTTATTTCATAAAGGAATACGAACCCTACTTTTGTTTTCACCCCATCTTATTAAGCTCATTTACATACACTATGGTGGGAGGATTCTATGCACAACTCATTCAATTAGAACAATTTTTTATTCTTTTCATTACTCCACTCCCCACCACAATACATATTACTTTTTTTGAACACCAATAGCTAACACTTAGGGGCTTCAATTCACCTTTTCCTTCTCGAATTTCAAACTCCTTACTCAATTAATTTACACTAAAGCGCTTAGGAGCTTTTGGATCAAATTAAGGTCTATCAAAAAAGAGAATTAGGCTACCGATGAGGCTGCCAAAGAAAAAGCTAAAGGCTCAATAGGGATAACTAAGATTAAGCATAATGGTAGGTCAAAAAGAAGGTATAAAACAAGGCTATCAAAGAAATGCCTATATCATCTCCTAAAACTACATTCTTTATTTCGCTTTGGACACAAACCAGGAAAGTTCTAGACATCACACATAACAAGAAATATACGAATACCTCACACAGATATGGCACATGTTCAACTTCAAGTAGGATCATCATAGACTCTTAGTTAAATAATCACACTAATTCAACTTTAATACAACAAGTACAAGAGTTATAAACATGAGCCTAGGAGTCTCAAAAGTAATAATTCACACAATCAACATGCTCTTTTCATACAAACCCACTTGCATCATGCAGTCAAACATAGCACCAACAAGAATATCTCACTTATTCCTAACATAAAATCTTAAATTTACCCTAAAAATGGGAATTTCCCCACTGCACACATAAAAATCTACTTCGTCCTCAAAGTACACTTTAAAAGTAGAGATAGAAATACTCCCTAAGGCCTCTAGGCCTAGCTAGTAGTATCTTCTTGCATCAAGAGGGTCTGGGGACTCCACACTTAGTCTTTGCCATGATCCTTAGCTCAGGTTTCTGGTAGTCATACTTCCCATCAACTTGTGACTCAACAAAAACAAAATCTAGTGAAGTAAAAAAAAATTGAATAATAAAACATACCTACTTAACTTGGGTTTCCTCCCAAGTAGTGTCTGATTTAGTGTCGCAGCACGACCCAACTATGACTCAACCAAATTCCTTTATCCTTTTCCTCATGCTTGGAGGCCATCTTCTTATTCATTTTTGACCTCTTGAGTGTGAACTCTCAAGGTCAATAACTTTCTAAACTATAACCTTGTCAGGCTCATCAATTTGCATCATGTCGGGATTAGGAGATTATTTCTTAGGCTACTCAATTAGGGTGTTCAAAGAGGTCTTTTGTGGAACTACTTCCACCACCCCACACTTATCCCCTTCAATCATAGTAATCATGCATAAGTCTTTATAATGGGATAGTGTGTAAAGTGGTTTGTATATTTTAAAAATTGCCTCTTCATCCTCCAACCTCATTATGAGTGTGCCCTATCTCACATCATTTAAAGCTCCTCCCAACGCTAAGAATAGACGTCCCCAAGATGACTGGTGCTCTTTCATCTACCTGAAAATCTAAAACAATAAAGTTAGCAGGAATAATAAAATTACCAACCTTTATGAGAACATTCTCTATAACGCCTTCAGGACGGGCTATGGTCCCATTTGCCAACTGCAATAGCACAGAGCTTGGTCTAGGTTTTCACAAGCCCAATGTGTTGAGAAAAGATAGGGGCATCAAGTTGACACTCGCCCCTAAATCACTAAGTGCCTATGTTGTTGCCAATCTGAATGGGAAGAGTGAACTTCTCGGGGTTTTTAAGATTTTTGGGCATCTTTAAAGTCACCACAAAAATACACTCCTTAATTAGTGCTACCACCTACACATCCAATAACATAAATTTGTTAGCAACCACATCCCTTAAGTACTTAACATACTTGGGCATTCTCTGCAAAACATCTAAAAGAGGTAAGTTAATGTGTAGCTCTCTGAACGTGTCAAAGAATTTCTTGAAACACGGATCCTCCTTTGCCTTTATATGCTTTTGTGGGAAAGGTAGTTGTGGGGTCTTCTTCACCTCTCCAGCGACTTTTGTTTTTGAGTACTCAGACTTTCTCAAATTTTCAACAACTTTGCCATTTACCTGTTCATTAAGCTCTTTACCACTCCTCAAAGTGATTGCCATTAGTTGTTTTAGTTTTTCAGTGTCACTTTGAAACCCAGCTTGTAGCCTTATGTTTTATACTACTTCTATCTAACCTACCTATAATTACAAGTTCCTTGTAGCCACTTCTTGGCTTTTATTTTTGCTGCCAATTGTGCATGAGCAGCTAAAATCTATTTCATCATCTGTCCCAGATTTCTATTTATGGCCTGATTTGCTTGAGCTTGTGGCTGCTGAAATTGCTACTGCTGGGAATTCTATTACTAATTTAGTAGTTGTGTCTGCCATTTTATGTTGTTTGCATTCCTATAGTTAGGCCTCAGAACATTGCCTACGATCATTACAGACTCAGGATTGGCAGAACATATATCTGCTAAATGACCACTATTTTTGCACACCACGCACCAAGTGCTCATCTGCTGGATTGCATTCACTGCGGCTACAGGCTGTATGGCACCTAATTTCATGTTGTTGAATTGTGTAGTCAACTAATTTTGTAATACAATAATTTGAGCAGCTATTGTATTAAACTGATCTACCTCCAAAATACCTATAATATTTTTAGTAGAACTCCTTGAGTCTGATCGGCACTCTGGATTTCCTTATGCAATCCGGTCCAATAAAGTATACAGCTCATCATACGTCATCTCCAAAACTTGAACACCTGTAGCTGAAATTAACAAAATCTTTGTATTATGGTCAAGTTCCTCATTAAAAGTATGAGCTAATACCTCATTACACTATTGATGGTCTGGACAGTCCCATAAAAGAACCTTGAAATACTCCCAAGCATGATATAATTTTTTGTCAGGCTTCTGCTTGAAGCACATAATCTCACTACAAAGTCTCACAGTCTTGCCAGATGGGAAACTCGGATAAGGAATATCCTAGCTAAGTCATTCCAGATAGTGATTGAATTTGCCGACTCAGCATTCAACCACTTCTTTTTTTCCCCCAATAATGAAAAAGGAATAGTGTCAGCCTCATATAGTCAGTTAACACCCATAGGGATGATTGTGTCACTGATTACTAAAAAGTTCTGCAGGTGGACTTGTGGATCTTCATGTGAAAGCCCGGTAAACTGCCCCCTACTTATCACAAGTTGCACCATATTTTGTTTCATCTCAAAATTACCTCTAGCATCCAGATTCTAAAAAGGAGAGGTCAAATTTGTTGGAAGTGGGATTGCCACTTCTTTAACTGTTCTGTGGGTTGCTTGTTCTTTAGCTATGAGAGATGGATTTTCTTAATCTTCTTCTATTGGCAGAATATGGGGAAGGAGGATTGCTTCTCTCCTTCGCTGATGAAAGCATTGCTCGAGTTCAGGACTTGGTGCAACCAATTCTCTATCCCTTAACAGCTATTAACCTGAAAATACAAAACCAAGACCAAGCGTAAAGGACCACAGAAATCTAAAAAGTAAAACTAAAACAAAAATAGTTGTGAAATTACAGGTCCCTGGTAATGGCGCCAAAAAATTAACAATGCCCAAGAACACATGCAAGTGTACGTGGTCTAGCAAGTAATATAGTGGCCTTAAGAAAACCAAATATCGATCCCATAGAGACTTGTTCCAACAACTATCAAAATGTAGTTCACTTATTAAGATTAACTTGATCCGAAGTAACCAAAAAGAGTTTGGAAATTTGTAAAACTAAATGTAAGGTAAACAGTGCACAAAGTAAAAGGCTAAAGACAATTAATAGAGTAAAACCCAGGGTTAAAGCACTTCAAACAATCACACTAAGTTATTGAACTTCATTTGGTAAGTCACTTATCTTGGTTGTTGATTCGCAGGTTTTATCGCATGATCATGGTCTCCCAGCCTCTAATCTCTACCTAACTTGGACATTACAACTATATCGTTGAGCAGGGATGCAATATTTCAATTAAGTGAATGAATCTATCATCCTACATATGACTCAAGTAAGTCTTATAGGAATAACCCTATCCTTGATTCTAATTCAACTCCCTTATTTCATAAAGGAATATGAACCCTACTTTGTTTATCCCCGTGTTCTATCTTCCAATTCCCCCTTCTGAGATCACAAGGTCAACAATATATGTATTTTAACGTTAGATAATCCTTAGAATAATTAAAAAGGGGATGTAAAAGCAACCAAATATAATAATCAATTCAAATGAAATCAATTCAAAATAATAGTAGTCATGTTCTTGGCTTTAACCCCGGAAAGGGGGCGTTTAGCCACTAATAGTCATAAACATAATCAAGATTCTTGAATACATGATTAAAACTATTAAAGAGCTATATTAAAAATGAAAAACCATAAAAGAGAAGTTGAATAAAAATTCCATATTGTTCCAAGATGTCACAAGGATTCATAACAAAGTGTACAACATTGTATTTATAGTAGAGTAGAAAGCTTAAACCGTGTAGAACAAGAGGCGACGCGGCCTTTTATGCCCTGAGATATGGTAGGCGACGTGGGATCCATATCACTGTTCCAAGTAACATAACATGGTATCCATATCACAGTGATAGATAGGGCTCCGCAGGCTAGTCGCACTCCCTCATTGGAAATTGCATCCAAAATTTTGCCTAAGTGATAAGTGCTCCTCCGTTTATCCATGCCTTGTGGTGTTATTTTGCCTTCACTACCATCTTTTATCACGTCAAAATATCATATAAAATTCATAATAATTAATAATAAGACACCAAACACCACAAATTATAGTTCAGCACAACACAATATTTAAACTACGGGCTAGAAACTCTATCGAAGGACTAGTTTCGACCACTTTACGCTATAATGTATTGTTGATGCTTGGCTCATTTTAATTGAATGTTGAATACTCTACACAAGTTTTTATACATATATTTACATATTTACACCATAAGTAACTCATTTAACACATAATCCATCGAGAACAGCTAGAACGACACCTAGCTCAAGCTAGTAACACTAGTTTTCTTGTCTAAACTCTAAGAGATTCAATAAGCACAAAATTGTCTGAAAATACTTTTACACATTGCAATCACATAATTGAACACTTAAATACTTATTTATACCATCACTCACTTATTAAGAACATGAATTATCCTCCAAAAAGGGTAAATAGGCAAGGATAACAACACTAGAATGCATAAATACACCCAACATCAAAAGTGTTCGAAGTTTTTGAAAATTTGAGGTACCGTTATTCTTAGAAAGAGAATCATTTTATCCTGGGAGGAAATATTCTATAACCTCGAGTATTTTAGGGTAATAAATTCCTTAAGGACACACTGTGTATTTGATGGACTTGATTTTACAATTTTCTGCTTTATCTTCTTTCTTAAAGTAGATAAACACTTCATTTTGATTGTTCATTTGATTAGTCATTTGGAATTTTGTTTGAAGTTGTTGTAACTTCATTGTAGTTCTTGAAAGTTTTTCTTGAACTTAGTATTAAATTTTGGGTTGAAACATATAGATTTTTGTACCCGGAATAACAATCTTAAGGAATTTATTAAAAAAATTGTGCTTGTTTGGTGAATTTTTTTTCACCATTTATAAATAAAGTACTTTCAAAATCTGTATTGTTTGGTTTTGGAGATTAAAGCTTCTTGCCATCTATTCTGTTTGAGCTTAATAGTGATTTGAAGATATAAAAAAACTTCATCATGAGTTAAAGTTCATTCAGTTGACGATTAGGAAAACATAAAAAACTTCATCGTTAAACTAGAAATAAGTTAGTGTTTAAAGTTTTAAAAACCTTATAACTAGCATATTCAAACAAACTAAGTTGATTGTCTTTTTGTGATAGAAAAATGACTACTGAAAGTCACGTAAATGATGAATTGGAAATTGCAGCAACAACAATTGTGGATACGATAAGCCGCACAAGTGTTGCATCCGTAATGACACCTGTAGAGAAACCCAAAAACATTTTGGGTGTAGTGTTCAAATGCTGGCCGCAAAACATACTTTTCTATTTGACAACGTTAAGTCTTCAAAGGTTCAACTCTGAAAACGCTCCTGAATTGCCAAAATATAAACCAAACAAGGAGCGGTTTGTTCTAATAGAGGCATGGAAACACTCGAACTTTTAATACAAGAATTATATCCTAAGTGGCCTCCAAGACGACCTGTAAAATGTGACAACTGTATGAAGACCTCGAGAGAGTTTTGTAAGGCTTTGGGATGAAAGAATATAACTGAGGATGTAGGAACTAAGAAGTTCTTTATTGCAAAGTTCCTTGAGTACCAGATAATTAACAGTAAGAGTGTCGTCTCTCAAGTACAAGAATTGTAAGTAATCATCCATGATCTCCTGCCAGAAGGTATAAATATAGTAAATAACTTATTTGAACATGTTAAGTGTGTTCTTAATTATCTCATGACCTTAGATATAGGTTTAATTATGAATGAGGCTTTCCAAGTAGCGGTTATAACAGAAACATTTCCACCTTTATGGAAGGATTTTAAAAACAACTTAAAGTATGATGTTATTCAAAGACCTCATTGTGAGGTTATGCATTGAAAAAGATAATAAAGTAGGAGAGAAGAGGTGAAATGGGAAGTCTGCAATCAGTAGAGCTAACATTGAGGATGACCCTAACAACTCAAAAAAATAAAAGAAAGCATCTGGACAACAAATCAATCCTTCAAATAAGAAATTCAAAGAGAATTGATTTAATTGTGGAAAGGCTGGCCATAAGTTCATAGATTGTAGGGCCCCTAAGAAAGTCAAAAAAAGGATCAATCCAACTTGGAAGAATCCAAAAAAAAAGTAGATGATCTATGTTCCATGCTTTCAAAATGTATCTTGATGGGTAATCCTAGATATTGGTGGATTAGTTTCGATTCCACCGCCATTTATGTGCCAAAAAAGAGTTGTTTGCTTCGTATACTCCGACTCAAGATGAGGAGAAAAATGATATGCTAACTCCGCAATAGAAAAGGTTGAATGAATGAGAAAAATTTCCTTGAAGATGACATTAGGCAAAATGTTGACAGTCAAAAATGTCCTTCATATACCAGAGTTGAGAAAGAACTTGATTTCTATATCACTTCTGACAAAAAACTGATTCAAATGTGTATTTGTTTCTGATAACGTTGTAATTACCAAAGGAGAAGTGTATGTAGAAAAAGGTTACCTCACCAAAGGCCTATTGAAGATCAATGTAATGACTGTTAAGATCAATAAAATTTCTAATTCTTCTTACTTGCTTAAGTCTAATGAATTGTGGCATGAATGGTTAGGACATATCAATGACAAAACTTTGTGAAAACTGATTAACTCAGAAGTTTTGCCAAACTTTGAGTGAAATAAATCAAAGTGTCAAACATGTATGGAATCAAAGTATATAAGCATCCGTATAAGTCCATTTAAAGGAATTCCAATCCCTTAGACGTAATCCACACAGACATCTGTGATATAAACCCAACACCATCTCGTGGAGGAACAAAGTATTTTATAACTTTTATTGATGATTGCACTAGGTACTGTTATGTTTATTTGCTAAATAGTAAGGATAAACAAAATAGACGTGTTTAGGCAATACAAAACAAAAGTTGAAATCAGTTAGAGAAAAAGATCAAAACAATAAAAAGTGATAGGGGCAAAGAATATGAATCTCCTCTTGTGGAGATATGAGTAGAAAATAGAATTATCCATCAAACTGATACCCCGCATTTACCTCAATCAAATGGAATTGCGGAAAAGAAAGACCAAACATTAAAGAAAATGATGAATGTCTTACTTATAAGATCAGGTTTACCATAAATTTGTGGGGGAGCTATTGTAACACCCCAAGGGTACACCTTAGGCGTCACACGGTGCTTACGACCCCCAAGGACATAAGCTAACCCATGATTGGCACCTTCTATGTGCACTAAATATAATACTGGAATATATGCGGATAAAATCTGAAAATGTCTCAACGTTCTAAAAATACTTAAATAACAACTGAGTATAACTGATAATAACATCCAAAAACTGAATAACTGACTATGATAGTATGAGAGCCTCTAACTGTCTTAATATGGAGTTGATGGGAAAAAACCCCAACTAACTCTGACTGAAATAACTATTAAACTGCTGAAATGCTGAAATAGATAAACTCTGCCCTTAAAATATGAGGACTCACCACTATAACTATTATTGATAGCCTGAGCTACTAAGTACAGTTAGGAACCTGAGTTTCTGAACCCATGATATGAGACATCGTAGCACAAAAGAAAGTATACGATCAGTACGTGAAATATTCAAGGATGATATACATGTGTTCATATGCATGAGATAATAAGTGACTGAATGAACATCATGAGGTAACTAGATTAGAGTATATGCAAAACTGTAACTACTAAAATATATTGAACATGCAATACTGTGCATATAGGTATACATCGTGTACTTGAGATTATACTAAAACTAAGCACTGAATTCTGATGGCTGAGTAACTAATAATTGATAGTCATGGTTCTGTAGAACTGACTCTTTACTGAATAATAAGACTGAAGTTGTAACTGTGGGAGTGTTCATCTAACCGACATGTCCCGATATAGACTGATTTGGGGTCCAACCTATGACCCCAGTTAGAAGGGTGTTATCACCTTGCCACAGGATACTAACAAGGCTATGTCAACCCTAATTTGGTAAGAAGACTTATGAAATATATATATAATTGTGTCAACCCTAGTCTGGCAGGATGGCGATTTATCCTACGCTGGCTACGTAGTTCTGTAACTCAAGGATTGCTACTAAGGGTCAAAGCGTAATTCGAAGGACTTCCCCTATCCTAGGTTCGCTCGGTGCTGAATCCTACTCCCAACTGAAAGACACTGATCACTAGACTATACTAAGCTTGAATAAACTGACCCTGATCATGTTGACTGACTGAATTAGACTGAGTTCATTGAGTTCTATTAATTGACTGAGTACTACGGTCCTTGACCTTTACTGGAACTATTCTATAACTACTACAATGAAGTAAACAGCTAGATTTCAGATTATAATTACCCCCAGGACTCGATAGCATAATTGATAAACTCATATAAAAACTTTAGCAACACAACAAAAGGTTATCATGCGTAATTCACTCACATGGACATTTTATCAAACACTTGGGAAGCATGATTGCTAAACATGAAAACTAACCACATAGGTCATCATAACTACAACATGCAACTTCCAAATTCAAGGGTTTTGACATGAGAGATTCATAATTCAACACACATGCTAATTTAATTTAATGGAATTCATAAAATATCTCAACTTAAAATCCATACAGAAACACAAACATAAGCATAATTTAATTCATAACATGGGAATCATAATTCTAGTTTTGAAAAAAGGTTCATGAACTTCAAGGGTGGAAGGAGACCCAAGGATGAATGCCTAACATACCTTGATTATTGAATTTGTGGGAATTGTTGGTGAATTCTTGAGACTTAGACTTGAATTTGATGAACCTAGGGCTTTGTTCTTAAGAGGTTTGGTGAAGAATGAATTTATTTTGCCCTTTTAGAAACTTAATTTCGTGTTTTGGCTGAATCCGGTGAAGGGAAAAGGACCTCAATGCCCTTGGAAAGTCGTAATTAAGTGAGGAAAATGTGACTAGCACCGCGGCAGGTGCCGAGCCGTGTTGATAGTGTTGACGTGATTGCCGATGCGTCGCGTTGATACTATCAACGTGATAGCTAATGTGACGTGTTGATATTGCATTGGATTGATATTTTGGACACCCAAACGTGACTCATATGATGTCCAAAAATTCTGAAACTCACCCAAGATGACCTATTGGCATCCATGATCATGAATCAACTTAAAAATTGACATTCTAAGGTCGTAAGGATCGAAAATAAGATCATCCAATTATGAAGGCTAAATATAATTCTAAGTCTTAACACTTAGCTGAATTTTTATAAGTTTGGGACCCCTTATTACAAACTATATGGGACTGAATTGAACTAGAACTTTTCGGGGTCTCACAATATGTCCTCCTTAGGAATATTCATCCTTGAATGAGATTGACTGAACTGAGAGGAACTGAGTAACTGTACTTACACTGACATACATAATTGAACCATGACTGAATTCTGGAGACATGACACATGACTGAACTATTTCATGAATACATGAGTGATATGAGAATGCTATGCAGTTATAACTGAGTATGGAATATAGTAAATCTAAGAAAGGTTGTTACCTTAGACTGTGTCTAAGTTTGCGGAGAAGAGATGAGAATAATTGGTTCACTTGTCTGGCTCTGCTTCCTAAGTAGTGCCCACAATGGACTGATTCCTCCAAAGGACTTTGACCAAAGTAACTTCTTTGTTCCTTAGTCTGCGAATCTAACGATCAAGGATTTTGACTAGTACTTCCTCATAAGAAAGACTATTCTGAACATCTACAGTCTCTATAGGGACTATAACTGCTGGGTCACCAATGTACTTCTTTAGCAAGGAGACATGAAACACTGGGTGCACTGATGCTAAGTCTGCAAGTAACTCAAGATCATAAGCTACCTTACCGAAACGGCTTAAAATCCTATAAGGACCAACATATTGGGGACTTAGCTTCCCCTTCTTACAAAATATCTTCGCCCTCTTCATGGGATAGATGTTTAAATACACATAATCACCAATCTTAAATTCAAGATCTTTCCTTCTCACATCTGCCTAAGACTTTTGTCGGCTCTAGGCTATCTTAAGCCTATCCCTGATCAACTGTACTCTACATCCTCTCCCATAAAGAACCTTAAATGAAGCCATCTAGATACTGGAATAATAACTGTTATTATACACGAACTCAATCAAAGGTAAGTGGTCATCCCAACTGCCCTTAAAGTCAACGACATATGCTCTCAACATATCTTCTAAAGTCTTAATGGTACTTTCTACTTAACCATCTATCTGAGGGTAAAAGGCTATACTGAGGTGGAATTGGGTACCAAGAACCTTTTGGAAGGCTTTCCAATAGTTAGAGGTAAACTTCATACATCTATCTAAAATGATAGACAATGGGACACCGTGTAACCTAACCAACTATCTCATATAGAGCCTGGCATAGTCCTCAGCTGAATAAGAAGTATGAACTGGCAAGAAATAGGTTGATTTGGTCATCCTGTCCACAATGACCCAAATCGAATCATGCTGACGCCGAGTACGAGGCAAGCCATTCATGAAATCCATCTTCACTTCCTCCCACTTCTAAGTGGTAATACTGAACTCCTGCATAGACCCACAAGGCTTCTGATGTTCAATAATAACCTAGTGAAAAGTAAAGCACTTAGCTACAAACTCTACAATGTCCCTCTTCATCCCACTCCACTAATAGATTTCCCGTAGATTGTGGTACATCTCCGTGTCCCATAGATGAATAGAGTAATACACACCATGCGCTTTAGCAAGAATTCAGAGTCTCACTTTATCTACACATGGAACTCATAGTCTACCCTGGAAATGCAACATACCAACTACCCTTTGGGAGAAAACCTCTACTTTCTGGTCTCTGATTGACTCTTTCAGCTTAACTAAACTGGGATCTCTGTCCTGCTTTTCTTTTACCTCAAAAACTAAAGAAGACTCTGAACTATTCTACACTCAAACACTTCCATTATCCGAAACAACCAAACAGACACCTATCCTGGCAATCTAATGAACTTCCTGAACTAACTTTTTCTTACCATCCTCAATGTGAGAAAAACTACCCATAGACAACCTACTGAGGCCATCTGCCACTATATTGGCCTTTCCCAAATGATACAGAACACTCATGACATAGTCTTTTAACAACTCAACCACCCTCTCTAATACAAGTTTAGAACTTTCTGCGAAAACACATACTGTATTCTTTTATGTTCTGTGAATACATCAACATGCACCCCATACAAATAGTGCCTCCAAATTTTTAAGGCAAACACAATAGTTGTTATTCAAGATCATAGGTGGGATAATTATTTTCATGAGGCTTAAGTTGTATAGAGGTATAGGAAATAACCTTACCCTTCTGCATCAAAACACACCCTAAGACACCTATGGAAGCATCACAATATACAACAAATTCATCTAAACCATTGGGTAAAGTCAAAACTAGGGTTGTAGTGAGTCAAGTCTTCAACTCCTGAAAACTCTTCTCACAATAATCTTACTACTGAAATTTAACTTTTTTCTGAGTCAATCTAGACATGGGGTATGCATTAAATGAAAACCCTTCAACAAACCGTCAGTAATAGCTAGCCAAACCCAAGAAACTCCTGATATCTAACGAAGAGATGGGTCTGGGCCAATTTTTCACTGCTTCGGTCTTTTGAGGATCAATTCTAATGCCATCACCGAAAATATTACGACCAAGGAAAGCTAATGACCTTAGCCGAAATTCGTATTGACCGAATTTGGCGAACAACTAATGGGCTCTGAGTGTCTGTAATACTATTCTGAGATGGTCTGCATAGTCATTCTCACTGCGGGAGTAGACAAGAATGTCATCGATGAAGACTATAGTGAACATATCTAAGTACTGCTTGAACACACAGTTTATCAAGTCCATAAAAGCTGCTGGGGCATTGGTAAGACCAATGAAATGACTAGAAACTCGAAGTGACCATACCGAGTTCTGAAAGCTATTTTTGAAATGTCATATTCTCTGACTCTAAGCTAATGATAGACAGAGCTGAGGTCTATCTTAGAAAAGTAACTGGCACCTTGAAGTTGGTCAAACAATAATGGGTACTTATTTTTACTGTGACTTTGTTCGACTGACTTTAGTCTATAAATATTGTAAGAGAACTGTCTTTCTTTCACACAAATATAACTGTTGCACCACCCTAAGGAGATATATTGGGCTTAATGAACACTTTGTCTGATATGTCCTTCAACTATTCTTTCAACTATTTAAGGTTAGCTGGAGCCATTCTGTATGGCAAAATAGAGATGGGCTGAGTATCAGGAAGAAGGTCTATTTTGAAGTTGGTTTTCCTTTCAGGAGAAACTCCGGGGAGATCTTAGGGAAACACATCTAGAAATTGACTTGCGACTGGAACTGACTAAAGATTAGGAGTCTCAAGACTAGAGTCTTTGACTCATACCAAATGATAGACACACCCCTTGGATATCATTTTTCTCGCTTTAAGGTATGAAATAAGTTGACCCTTAAGTATTGTGGTACTACCCCTCCATTCTAGAACAGGTTCATTCGGGAACTGAAAAGAGACAACTTTATTTCCATAATCAAGTGAGCCATAGAATGAATAGATCCAATCTATGCTGAGAATGGCATCATAATTTGTTACCTCTAACTCTACTAAGCCTGCTGAAGTAACTTTTTGAGACACCATAACCAGAAAGGTACATTACCTGTATACCCGTCGGGCTATTATAGACTTACCCACTTAAGTAAAGACTAAGAAAGGCTCTGTTAGGATTTTAGGGCTGACTCCAAAGTTGACAGCTATATAAGGAGTTAGAAAAGATAGAGAAGCTCTAGGATCTAACAAAGTATAAACATGTAAATTGTAAACTTGTAATGTACCAGTGAACACATCAGAAGAACTTTTCTAATCCTATCGGGGCTCGAGTGCATAGAGCCAGTTTGGGCATTTCCCACTAATGGCATTAAAAGTGGCACCCTACTGAGATAGGTGATCGGCCAGAGTTGTGGGATGATTATGCTACCTATGCAAACCCACATAAGGACACTCTCTGATTCTCTGACCTGGCTTACCACACCTAAAACACATATCACTGACAACCTTGCAAACACCCTAATAATTTCTGCCACACTTCTGACAAGGAGTATTTGTTCGGGCACTACTTACACTATCCTGAGATTTAGAACCTAGTTCCCTATCCTTATTACCATTTCTAAATTTAGGCACCAGAGTATTGGTTGAGGACAGATATGGGACTGAAGATTTCGACCGAAACTGAGGACGAGTACCACCCTCTGACTTAGGCTAAGCAAAACTAAAGCTACTTGTTCTAGCCCCCTTTCTTTCCCTCTCTTTCTTTCCCTCTCTTTCTTCTTAGTTTTTTGTTCCTCAATCTACTGAGCATAGACCATCAACCTAGCCAAGACTATCTCCTTAACTAACATTACGGTCCTACACTTATTGACCATACTATCAGATACACCAGACACAAACTTGCTCATCTTAGACCTGCTATCAGCTACTACATGAGGAGCATACCAGGCTAACTGAGTAAACATGAGGGAATAATCTTTTACACTCATGTTGCCCTGCTTCAGATTAATGAACTCTAAAACTTTAGCTTCCCTTAACTCAAACGGGAAGAACCTATCTAGAAAAGCAGTAGCAAACTCCACCCATTCTATAGGCCCTGTATCTGCGCCCCTATCTACCTTCCACTACTTAAACCATGTATGATCCACATCCTGTAACTGATAGGAAACTAACTCAGCACTCTCACTAGCGGCAACCCCTATAATATTGTTACCTTCTTCACCATGTCAAGGAATTCCTGTGGGTCTTCTTCATACTTAAACCCTAAAAATAAATGAGGGTTCATTCGGGTAAAGCCCCAAATTCTATGCTAGTCTGAGAGCCTCTACCTGTCTGAATATGGAGTTGATGGGACAACCCCAAACTAACTTTGATTGAAATAACTACTGAACTGCTAAAATACTAAAATAGATAAACTCTTCCTTCAAAATATGAGGACTCACCACTATAACTATTGCTAATAGACTGAGCTACTAAGTACGGTCAGGAACCTAAGAATCCGAACCTATGATATAAGACATCATAGCTCAAAAGAAAGTATGCAATCAGTACATAGAATATACTGGTATACTAAGTGAGGTAAAATTGATATACATGGGTTCATATGCATGAGATAATAACTGACTAAATGAACATCATGAGGTAACTGGATGAGAGTAAACATACTGAACATGTAATACCACAGTAACTGGATGAGAGTGAACATACTGAACATGCAATACCGCACATATATGTATACATCGTGTATCTGCGATTATACTAAAATTGAGTACTGAATTTTGATAGATGAGTAATTGATAACTAATAGCCATGGTTTTGTAGAACTGACTGAGTTCTTTACTTAATATTGAGACTGAAACTATAACTGTAGAAGTGTTTATCTAAATGACATACACCGATGTTGACTGATTTGGGGTCCAACTTGTGACCCTAGTTGGAAGGGTGTTAGCACCTTGCCACGGGATACTAACAAGGCAGTGCCAACAGTAATCTGGCAGAAAGACTCATGAAATATATATGATTGCATCAACCCTAGTCTGGCAGGAGGATGACTTACACTACGCTAGCTACGTAGTTCTATAACTCAGGGATTGCTACTAAGGGTCAAACCCTAACTAGCATGAATGCCCCCATCCCTAGGTTCGCTCGATGCTGAATCCTACTCTCAACTGAAAGACACTGATCACTAAACTATACTAAGCTTGACTGAACTGACCTTGATAATGTTGATTGAGTGAACTAGACTGAGTTTACTGAGTTCTGTTAATTGACTGAGTACTCCGGTCCTTGACCTTTACTGGGACTATTCTATTACTACTACAACTAAGTAAACAGCTAGATTTCAATTAATAATTACCCCTAGGACTCGATAGCATAATTGATAAACTCATATCACAACTTTAGCAACACATTTATAGGTTATCATGCATAATTTACTCATATGGACATTTTATCAAACACTTGGGAGCATGATTACTATACATGAAAACTAACCACATAGGGCATCATAACTACAACATGCATCTTGCAAATTCAAGGGTTTTGACATGAGAGATTGATAATTCAACACACAGGCTAATTTAATTTCATGGAATTCATAAAAGATCTTAATTTGAAATCCATACAACAACATAAACTTGAGCATAATTCAATTCATAACATGGAAATCATAATTCAAGTTTTAAAAAAAGGTTCTTGAACTCCAAGGGTGGAAGGAGACCCAAGAATCAACACCTAACATACCTTGATTATTGAATTCGTGAGAATTGTTGGTGAATTCTTGAGACTTCGACTTGAATTTGATGAACCTAGGATTTTTTTTGAGAGAAATTTTGTGAAGAATGAATGTAGTTTGCTCTTTTGGAAGCTTAATTTTGTGATTTGGCTGAATTGGATGAGTGGAAAGGACCTAAATGCCCTTAAAAAGTCATAATTAAATGAGTAAAATTTGCCCAGCAATGCGGTAGGTGATGCATTGCATCGATGGCGTCGATGCGATTGCCGATGCACCGTCTCAATGATGTCAACACGATAGGCAATGCGACGTGTTGAGATAACATTGGCTTGTTGTTTTGGTCATCCAAACGTGACTCAAATGATGTCCAAAAATTCTAAAACTCACACAAGATGACGTATTGACATCCCTAATCATGAATCAACTTAAAAACTAACATGCTAAGGTCATAAGGATAAAAAAATAGCATCATCCAAAAATGAAGTCTAAAAATTATTCTAAGTCTTAACACTTCACTAAATTTTTTTTTTAAGTTTGGGACCCCTTATTACAAGATATATGGGAGTGAATTGAACTAGAACTTTACGTGGTCTTACAGCTATCCTTACAGCTAATTGGATACTCAATAGACTGCCCTCTAGTAAGACACTTTCAATTCCATATAAAAAATGAAAAAGAAGGAAATCAAACTTGAAATATTTCAAAATGTAAGGGTGTCTAGAGAAGGTCCATGTTCCTAAGCCTAAAAGGGTAAAGATAGGACCTAAGATTATGGACTATATATTCATTGGATATGCTAAAAGAAGTAAAGCATATAGATTCTTGATTAGAAAATTTATACATCTACCTATCTATGAAAATACGATAACTAAAACAGATAATACTGAGTTCTTTGAACACATTTATCCATATAAAATTGGACATGCGTGGTCTAGTGGGGGATCTAAATGACCTCAAGATTAACTAAGTGAGAATTTACATAATGATGAGAATCCAATTTGTAGTACATGTCAAAGAACGTCAACTTTCTTTGGATCGAATTTTGTAATGTTTCTCCTATAAAATGAGCCTCAAACAATTAAAGAAGCAATGTCGTCTTCAGACTCATCCTTTTGGAAAGAGGCATTCAATAATGAGATTGATTCAATCTTGAGCAACCATACTTGAGAATTGGTAAATCTTTCTCCAGGAAATAAACCTTTAGATTCAAAATGGATCTTCAAAAGAAAAATGAAAGAAGATGGTACTATTGACAAATACAAGGCAAGACTTGTCGTGAAAGGATTCAAACAAAAGGAAGTCCTTGATTATTTTGATACATACTCTCCTATAATAACGATAACATTAATTCAGATTTTAGTTGCCTCGGTGGTGGTATATGTTCTTAAAATCCATCAAATAGATGTGAAAACAGAATTCCTAAATAAACAATTAAAGGAAGAAATTTACATAGAATAGCCTGAGGGTTTTGTGATTCCTGTTAAAGAAAAGAAGGTGTGCAAGCTTGTTAAGTTACTTTATGGACTAAAAAAAGCACCCAAATAATGGCATGCAAAGTTTGACCAAACCATGTTGGCAAACGGTTTCAAGATAAATAAATGTGATAAAAGTGTTTACATTAAAGACACTCCAAATCACAAGGTCAGTGTTTATTTGTATGTGGATGATATGCTGATCATCGGTAATGACATTTCTGACATAAATACTACAAAAAGAATTCTTAAGAGCAAATTTGACATAAAAGACCTAGGAGTTGCAGATGTAATTATGGGGATAAGAATCTATTGAACTCCTACAGGGTTGGCGTTGTCACATTCTCATTATATTTAAAAGGTACTTGAAATTCAAGTATTTGGGTTTTGTATTACCAAGACTTTATTAGACGTGAGTTTTACACTTCAAATGAATGAAGGTAAAAGTGACTCCCAGTTGGACTATGCAAGAGTGTTGGGAAGTTTGATGTATATCATGAATTATATGTGACTAGATATAGCATATGCTATTAGTAAATTGAGTCAGTACACGAGTAATTCAAATCAAAATCATTGGATGGCAATGAAAAGCATTTTCGGGTATGTAAAACATACTTAATACTATGCAATGCATTATAACAAATATCTAGCAATAATTGAAGGATATAGTCATGCAAATTGGATCACCTAATTGAATAAAGTAAAATCCACTAGTGGATATGTATTTACTTAAGATGGAAGAGCAGTCTCTTATAAATCGTCCAAACAAATATGTATTTCCTACTCCACAATGGAATCTAAATTTATCGCATTAAATAAAGCCGGTAAAGAAATTGAATGACTCTAAAATTTCTTGGAAGATATTCCTTGTAGAGGCACTTACGGAAGGATCCGTCATCTTGGCAGGAATTGCTTTAAAATTCTATGGAGCTTTCGTAGAAAATTTAGAATTTTATTTTTATGTTGCGATCACATAAAAACATAAACTTTGAGGCTCGATAGCTAAATACATGGCAATTGAATCATGAGTCGAGATCATAAAGATCATACCGTGAGTAGGAAGTGGAATTAATACAATGGATTCAAAAGCATCAAACCTCTCTTGTTCGAAAGAATTAAAACATATCAAAATAGTAACAGCTGACCTATCACATTTTATAGTAATAGTGAATTTCCTAATACCGAGATGATAGGGTCTATATGAGCAATATGAACAATGGAAATCATTCATAAATTTCTCTTTTATAATAGAGTCGTTATTCCCGGCTGGCATAGAAGTCTCTCACGCAGGTGAAGAAGATGCATTTTTGGTACTAGTCTAAACCTTTGGCACTAGTATGTATACACTGTGATAGTCAAGCAGTGATAAGTAAGGCAGAGAGCATGATGTACAATGGTAAATCTCGTCATATAAGATGAAGACATAATACTATTAGAAAACTACTCTTTAATAGAATTATCATTATTGACTATGTGAAGTCAAAAAAAAAATATGTTGGATATACTTACAAAAGGCCTTTAATAGAGAGTGAGTTGAATGAACATCAAAGGGAATGGATTTAAGGCCTAGGACAAGTCAACATAGTGGTAACTCTACCTAGCAGACTGGAGATCCCAAGAGCTACATTCAAGAAGATCAAACAAAGTTGTGACTGATGGTTCAACATTGTCAATATACTCAACCTGTTCTCATAATAAAGACAACGTTCAGTGAAGAAGGATATGGATTATAGTTTGATGCTTTTTAATGGTTTCTAAGTTTGGCAAGTTTGACCAAATAGTTTGACCTAAAGATTAAACATTTAGAAATCACCAATGTGAGGGTGAAGTAAAAGTCTCTTAAAGGATAATGTTAGTAAATACCTATTCTCTACACTCTCATGAAACAAGGACGTGTTCATGGCTGAAATGAGCAAAACTGTGAGAACCACAAATGATAACATGTTGGTTATTTTATGTAACACCTTGTATTTCCCTAGCATTATCTAAGTCCCAATACATTAGTATTCATGTATGAAATTTTTGAAACACTTATTATTTTTCAGTTTAGAGCCTATAATTGCGTAGAAAATTGAGTTAACTTTCCAACGATATAAAATTCGCCTAAATCCGATAACCGAGTAAGATGTTATGGCAATTTTAAGTTTCAGTCATTATTTTAACCATTAGCCCTTCGCATAGACAACCTAAATGATGATTGTCAATTTCCAGCGAAGCTCCGTGAAACCACCGCATCGCGCCGTCAACTAAAATCCTAATTGTCCTTTTTCTAGTGTCCTGTCGCAATAATGGTGCGTCTCACCAAGGGTGAATTTCAGAATCAAAAGGGCACCTCGATTCCTCCACATCGCTCCATGCCCTTAGTTCCTAGTTGTCCTTTTTCCAATGGTTTGGCACGATAGCAGCGTGTCGCGCCAAGGCAAAAAATTAGGATGGTAAGTTTTCATCTTCTATTTTTAAATCCGTTTAAGGGTATTTGAGTCTTTTTACAAGGCCCTAATTAACCTAAAATACAAAATTTAACCCCTAAACACCATAAGTAGTCATCATTATTCAATTCTCCTTCAAAAATTAAAGATCCCCTTTTTCAAGAACAAGAAACCCTAGCTCTCAAATTCAAGGCAATTTTTCAAGAACTCTCAATCAATCCTTTTAAATTCACTAACCCAGGTATGTTAGATGTTCATCCATGGATCCTTTTCATCCATGGATTCCAAGAAACCTTTTTAAAATATAAAATTGTGATCTTTTCAAGATATATGTTTTAAATTATGATTTCATCCATGAATCTCCATGTATTATTGATTTTATATCATGTTACCATAAAATTATGGTTATTATTCAATCTTCCATGTTTTAATACTATGATTTACTAAATTAAACCATGATTTAATGTTATTATGAGGAATTCATTCAATTTCTACAAGAGTGATTTATTTATTAAGAGCCTTCATGTTTTGACCTTCAAGATTTAGTGTCCTTTCAGTATTGTTGTTTTGAGTCTTGGGGGTATTGAATACCCAAAAATCATATTTGTTTATTTAGTATAGCCTTAGTACATTATAGAATAGTCTTCAGATTATATTATGAGAATAGTCAAATATCAGTTATTCAACTCAGAATAGTCTAGTACCTCAGTGTCTTTCTGTTGGGAGTAGTATTTATCACCGAGTGAGTGTAGGGATGGCGGATTCTCCGTCAGATAGGTAGAGTCATTAGTAGCGTTCCCTGTACTCCAGAACTATGTAGCAAGCATAGAATATGAGTAGTCACCCTTCAGATTAGGCTTGACTATCTCTCAGGGGTCACCCGTTAGTTCAGGCTTGACACCCTTAGTACTTTGGACATTATATAATTTTATTAGATCCATATAACCAGTGTTAGTACCCATGGTACGGTACTAACACCCTTCCAATTAGGGTTATAGGTTAGACCCTAATTAGCTCAGATTGGGGAATGTCGGTTAGATAGCTCCCACAGTCTAAGATATTGTTTTAGCTATAGTTCCAATTCAGTTATTAAGTCTTAGTACTGTTTGACCAAAGCATACAGATTTCAGTTATTGCAGTATTTAAGTGATTACAGATTTTATCCAGTTCATGTTATATGCTTGGTCATACATCTTTGGTGTCTATAGATTTTTGTGTATTTTTAGTACCTTACAGACTTTTATGCATGTTTGGTATCTACTGATTTGATGTGCTCTGTTAGTATTCCATGCATTACATGTATGCTCAAATAGATCATTACTCCTATTCATGAAACTTTACATGTTAGCCTACCTCATTTAGCATACCAATACATTCAAAGTACTGATCATATATTTTTATTTTGTACTATGATGTCTCATGACATAGGTGTTGACACTCAATTCCAAGATCACACCTAGATTCTCAGATTATAAGTAGTACAGTAGCAGTGGTGAGTTCTCATCATCCGAGGACAGAGTATTTACTTCATTATTTCAGTCTAATTAGTTAGTTGGCCTGTCCCATCAACTCTCAGTCATTCAGATCTAGACGTTTTTCAGACATTATAGTCAGTTAGTTGTTCAGTTTATCAGTACTTCATCAGATTCAAATAGTTTTTTTTTTCTAGATTTATATTTCACTTTTGAATTTAGATATTAAAACCTTATGGAATATCAGTTATTCTTCCGCATTCATGATTACATTATCCAGTGCTCATAGTAGGTACCATCTCACAGGTTAGCTTATGGTCCCTCGAGACTGTAAGCACCGTGTAACAACTAGGGGGTAGTCTTGGGTTATTAAAAACTTTGTATCAAAACCTAAGGTTTTAAAGTGTCCTAGGAAGTCTGAAATCTGTGTTGAGTAGAGTTTTGTCCATGGCTATGTAGCACGCCACACTTATGGACGAGAGGCTACAAAGTGTTTAGGAAAAGTTTCCCTTCTTTTAGTATTCATGTCATGCGAGTAAGTATGAGCTCAAGTTAACTCTTAGTCTAATTCATTTCCTACTTCTTTTTATAGAACATGCCTCCCAAGAAGAACGGAAGAAGAACAGGAACTCAGCCAGCCCCACAGCCCATTCAGGCAAACCCTCAGGACGAGCATGTCTCTCACGTAGAATTTAGGGTTGCATTTACTACTCTGGTGTACTCCGTAGTAGCACAGAATGAACGTCCAACTGCTGTTCTACCTAATGCAGTGGCCAATACTGCTGTAACCAAAATTTAGGACTTTACCTAGATGAATCCTCCTTCTTTCATAGGGTTTAAGTCTGAAGAGGACCCACGAGAATTCTTAGATATGGTTCAGAAGGTAACGGATGCTATGGGGGTGAAATCTAGTTAGAGTGCTAAGCTGATTGCATATCAATTGCAGGATGTATCCCATACTTGGTTTAAGAAGTGAAAAGTTGATAAAGGTTTTGATGCAAGGCCTATAGAATGGGAAGAGTTTGCCATGGTTTTCCTAGACAAATTCTTTCCATTGGAGTTGAGGGAGGCTAAAGTGTTAGAATTTATTAATTTTAGGAAAGGAATCATGAGTGCGAGGGATTATTCTATCAATTTTATTCAATTAGCTAGGTATGCTCCTCATGTGGTGGTGGACAATAGGTCTAAGATGAGTAAGTTTGTGTCTGGCGTGTCTGATAGTATGGTCAAGAAGAGTAGGACTGCAATGTTGATTAGTAAGATGGACTTGTCTAGGTTGATGGTCCATACTCAACAAATAGAGGAGCAGAAGATTAAGGAGATGGAGAGAAAAAATAAAAAATCTACAATGGGTAATTTTAACTTCAGTCAGCCAAAGTCAGAAGGTGGTAACCGCCCTTAGTTTTATTAGAGGTCTTTATCCCCAGTACCTTCTTTAGCCAGTTCCCCAGTACCCAAATTCAGAAATAAAAATATGGATAGGGCACTAGGCTCTATGTCCCAGGTCAATGTTAGCAGTGCAAGTACCAATCCTTTATGTTAGAAATATGGCAGACACTATCAGGGTAAATGAAGAGCGGGTAGTGATGTATACTTTAGGTGTGGCAAGCCAGGCCATCAGATTCGGGAGTATCAGGTAGTTACTCAAAAGGGTAGGGATGCACGCCAAAAAGGCCAAACCCATCAGTCGTCAATTCCATCCAGTCACCCAACTCAGTAGGGTGCCGCTTCCAGTGCTACCAGTGGTCATTGCTCGAACAGATTATATGCTCTTCAGTCCCGCCAAGATTAGGAAAATTCTCCTGCGTAATTACTGGTATGTTGCAGGTCTTTCACGTACATATTTATGCTTTACTAGACCCTGGAGCTTCTCATTCTTTTGTAACTCCATATATAGCTATCAATTTTAGAGTCAGTCCTAAAACTTTAGCAGGGCCCTTTTCAGTGTCTGCCCTAGTGGGTGTTTCTATTATAGCCAGGTAGGTATACAGGCACTTTTTGATCATAATAACTCAAAAAGTACTCCAATTGATCTCACGGAGTTAGAGATAATGGATTTTGACGTCATTCTTGGCATAGATTAGCTCCACTCATGCTATGCCTCAGTTGATTATAGAAACAGAATAGTTTATTTTTAGTTTCCAAATGAACCAGTCCTTGAACGGAGAGGTAGTGCTACAGCTTTTAGGGGTCAGTTGATTTCATAACTTAGAGCCAGAAAGATGATATTCAAGGGGTGTGTCTACCATCTTGTACGAGTTAAAGATTTTAACTCAGAAACCCCTACTCTTGAGTCAGTCTCAGTAGTAAATGAATTCTTAGATGTTTTTCCTAAAGATATTCCCAAAGTTCCTCCCGAAAGGGAAATCGACTTCGGAATAGACCTTCTCCCAAATATTTAGCCTATATCTATTTTTCCATATAGAATGGCTCCAGCTAAACTCAAAGAACTGAAAGAAAAGTTGAAGGATCTCTTAGATAAGGGATTCATAAGATCCAGCATCTCCCTATGGGGTGAACCTGTTCTATTCGTGCATAAGAAAGATGGTTCTCTCAAAATGTGTATAGACTACCGTCAGTTGAACAAAGTCACAATCAATAATAAATACCCATTTCCTAGAATCGATGACTTGTTTGACCAACTTCAGGGTGCCAGTTATTTTTCCAAAATAGACCTGAGATCAGGCTATCATTAGCTTAGATTCAAAGAATATGACATTTTAGAAACAGCTTTCCAAACTCAGTATGGTCACTTCGAATTTCTAGTCATGTCCTTTAGTCTTACAGATGCCCCAGCAACCTTCATGGACTTGATGAATCGAGTGTTCAAGCAGTACTTGGACATGTTCGTCATAGTCTTCATTAATGACATTCTTGTCTATTCTCTTAGCTAAAGCGATCATGCAGACCATCACAGCATAGTGCTTTAGACACTTAGAGCCTATCAGTTGTTCGCTAAATTTAGTAAGTGTGAATTATGGAGAAGATCAGTAGCATTCCTTGGTCATATTATTTCCGGTGATGGAATTAGAGTTGATCTGTAAAAGACTGAAGCAGTGATAAACTGGCCAAGACCTATCTCTCCATTAGATACCAGGAGTTTTTTGGGTTTAGCTGGCTATTATCATCAGTTTGTTGAAGGGTTTTCTTCTATTGCATCCCTCATGTCCAGATTGACTCAGAATAAAGTTAAGTTTCAGTGGTCAGATTCATGCGAGAACAGTTTTCAGGAGTTGAAGACTCGAGTCACCTCAGCCTCAGTCTTGAATCTACCAGATGGTTCAGTTGGGTTTGTTGTCTACTGTGATGCATCCAGAGTTTGTTTGGGTTGTGTCCTCATGCAGAGAGGTAAGGTCATAGCCTACGCCTCCAGAAAGCTTAAGCCTCATAAGAAGAATTATCTGACTCATGATCTTGAGCTAGAAGCTGTAGTGTTTTCCTTAAAGAGTTAGAGGCATTAATTGTATGGGGTGCATGTAGATGTGTTCACAGATCACAAAATCCTCCAGTATGTGTTCTCTCAGAAACATTTGAATTTGCATCAAAGAAGGTGATTAGAGTTATTAAAGAATTATGACATGAG
The DNA here is from genome assembly GCA_030864225.1 of Capsicum baccatum var. pendulum. Lineage (NCBI taxonomy): Eukaryota > Viridiplantae > Streptophyta > Magnoliopsida > Solanales > Solanaceae > Capsicum > Capsicum baccatum. The sequence goes on from CM061557.1 coordinate 52,963,105, forward strand.
TGTTCTGTATTATTTGGGCAAGGACAATGTAGTGGATGATGCTATCAGTAGAATGTCTATGGGTAGTGTAGCTCATGTTGAGGATGGTAAAATGAAGTTAGATCAGGAAGTTCATCAGCTTGCCCGACTAGGTATTTGTTTACTCAATTCAGCAGAAGGTAGTGGATGGGTACAGAGTAGCTAAGAGTCATCTTTAGTTTTTGAGGTGAAAGAAAATTAGGATAGAGATCCCAGTCTAGTTAAGTTGAAAGAATCAGTTAGAGATCAGAAGGTGGAGATTTTATCCCAAGGGGGAGATGGTGTTTTGCATTGTCAGGGTAGATTGTGTGTGCCTGGTGTAGATGATTTGAGGAAAATAATTCTTTAAGAAATGCATTGTACGCGTTACTCTTTTCATCCAGGGGCCACTAAAATGTACCACAATTTGCGGGAGATCTATTGGTGGAGTAAGATGAAGAGAGATATTGTAGAGTTTGTAGCTAAGTGGTCTACATGTCAGCAAGTTAAGCTCGAGCACCAGAAGCCTAGTGGGTCTATGCGGGAGTTCAGTATTCCCATATGGAAATGGGAATAAGTAAACATGGATTTTGTGAATAATTTGCCTCGTACCCATCATTAGCATCATTCTATTTGGGTTATCGTACATAGGATGACCAAATTAGCTCATTTCTTACCAGTCCAAATCTCTTATTCAGCTAAGGACTATGCCTACCTCTGTCTCATAGAGTTGGTTAGGTTGTACGGTGTTCCCTTATCTATCATCTCTGATAGAGGTACTCAGCTTACCTCTCACTTCTAGAAAGCATTCCAAAAGGGTGTTGGTACCCAAGTCCACCTCAGTACAGCCTTCTACTCTCAGATAGATGGTCAATCAAAAAGGACTATTTAAACTCTTAAGGATATGCTGAGAGTGTGCATTGTTGATTTTAAAGGTAATTAGGATTACCATTATCCGTTGATTGAATTCGCATTGAATAACAGCTATTATTCCAGTATTCGTATGGCTCCATTTGAGGTTGTCAATGGTAGGAGATTTAGATCTTCAAATGGTTGGTTTGAAGTAGGTAAGGCTACAATAGTAGGGCCTGACTTGGTGTTTAGTTGATCAGAGAAAGGCTTAGGGATGCCCAGAGCTGACAGAAATCATATGTTGATGTAAGGAGAAAGGATCTCAAGTTTGAGGTTGGTAACTTCATGTATTTGAAAATCTCCCCATGAAAAGAGTGAAGAGATTCAACAAGAAAGGGAAACTCAGTCCCTAATATGTCGGTCCCTTCATAATCCTTAGTTGTTTCGAAAAGATAGCTTACGAGCTAGAGTTGTCTTCAGATTTAGCCTTAGTACACCCAATGTTCTATGTCTCATTGTTGAAAAGGTGTATTGGTGATCCAGCAGTAGTTGCTCCCTTAGAAAGTATAGATATTCAAAACAGTCTTTCCTTTAAGGAAGTTCCAGTCGAAATTCTTGATCATCAAGTTCATAGACTAAGGACCAAAGAAGTTCCACTAGTCAAAGTTCTTTGGCGGAATCAGTCTGTTAAGGGAGCCACTGGGAAGCAGAAGCAGATATGCGGACCAAGTACCCTCATCTTTTCTCTGCGAATCCAGATTCAGTATAAGGTACTAATCTTCTTAAGATTTTCTTTTCTCTGTCATGATCAGTTTTAGCCGTACATCAGATTCCTGTCAGTTGTGCATTCATGAATCAGTTCGGTCATGCATTCCTTGCATCAGATATGCATATTAAGTATGTAAACTCAGTTCATCAATTTCCTCAGCTTAACCAGTTTTATTCGGTGACAAATGATCGCAATGGGGAGATATTGTAACACCCCGTAAGTCCCAATACATGAGTATTCATGTATAAAATTTTTGAAACACTCATTATTTTTTAGTTTAAAGTCTGTCATTGCATAGAAATTCAATTAGCTTTCCAACGATATAAAATTCGCCTAAATCCGATAACCAGGTAAGAAGTTATGGTGATTTTAAGTTTTAGACATTAAACACCGTCATTTTTACCCCTAGCGCATCGTGGAGACAACATAAATGATGATTGTCAATTTTCAGTGAAGCTCCACTAAACCACCGCATCGTGCCGTCAGCCAAAATCCCAATTGTCTTTTTTCCATGGTCCTGTCATGATAATGGTGCAAGCGCCAAGGGTGAATTTAAGAATCAAAAGGGTACCGCAATTCCTCCGCATTGATCCATGCCCTCAGTTTCCATTTGTCCCTTTTTCAATGGCTTGGCGCGATAACGGCACTTCGCGCCAAGGCCAAAAATTGGGACGGTCAATTTTCAGCTTCCGTTTTTAAATTTGTTTAAGGGTATTTGGTTCTTTTCAATGGCCCTAATTAACCTAAAACAAAAAATTTAACCACTAAGAGTATTTAGTCATCATTATTCAATTCTCCTTCAAAAATTAAAGATCTCCTTTGTCAAGAACAAGAAACCCTAGCTCTCAAATTCAAGGCAATTTCTCAAGAACTCTTCATCAATATTTTCAAATTCATTAACCCAGGTATATTAGATGTTCATCCATGGATCCCTTTCATCCATGGATTCCAAGTAACCTTTTTTAAATTATAAAATTATGATCTTTTAAGGATTTATATTTTAAATTATGATTTCATCCATGAATCTCCATGTACTATTGATTTTATACTATGTTACCAGGAAATTATTATTATTATTCAATCTTCCATTTTTAATACTATGATTTACTAAATTAAACCATGATTTAATGCTATTATGATGAATTCATGCTATTTATACAAGTTCTATGACATTCCTATGATTGTTTTAAAATCGTGAACTACAAGTGTTTGATAAAATGCCTACAAGAGTGATTTATTTATTAAGAGCCTTCATGTTTTGGCCTTTAAGCTTTAGTGTCTTTCAATATTGTTGTTGAGTCCTGGGGGTATTGAATACCCAAAAACCATAGCTCTTTATTTAGTTTAGCCTTAGTATATTACAGAATAGTCTTCAGATTATATTATGAGCATTATCAGAATAGTCAGTTATCAGTTATTCAACTCAGAACAGTCTAGTACCTTACTGTCTTTAAGTTTGGAGTAGGATTTAGCACCGAGCGAGTGTAGGGATGGCGGCTTCCCCGTCAAATAAGCAGAGTCATTAGTAGCAGTCCCTATACTCCAAAACTACTTAGTCAACGTAGGATATGAGTAGTCACCCATCATATTAGGCTTGACTATCTCGCAGGGGTCACCGATCAGTTCAGGATTGACACCCTTAGTCCTTTGGACATTATATCAGTTTAGTTGATCCACACAGTTAGCATTTGTACCCGTGGCATGGTATTAATACCCTTCCAATTAGGGTTACAGGACAAACCTCTATTAGCTCAAATTGGGGAATGCCGATTAGATTATACCTCCCACAGTCTCAGATATAGTTTCATCTATAGTTCTAATTCAGTTATTCAGTCTCAGTATTGTTTGACCAAAGCATACATATTTCAGTTATTTCAATATTTAAGTGATTACAGATTTCATCCAGTTCATGTCATATGCTTGGTCATACATCTTCAGTGTCTACAGATTTTCATGTATTTCTAGAACTTTACAGACATGCATGTTCAGGATCTATAGATTTTATGTTGTCTGTTCAGTATTCCATGCATTACATGTATACTCAGATAGATCATTACTCCTATTCATGAAACCTTGCATGTTAGCATACCTCATTTAGCATACCAATACATTCAAAGTACTAATCGCATACTTTTCTTTTGTGCTATGATGTCTCATATCATACGTGCTGACACTCAGTTCCTGGATCGCACCTAGATTCTCAGATTATCAATAGTACAGTAGCAGCGGTGAGTCCTTATCATTAGAGGAAAGAGTATTTACTTTCATAGTTCAGTTAAATTAGTTAGTTGAAGTTAGTTAGGGCCTGTCCCATCAACTCTCAGTCATTCAGATCTAGAGGCTTTTCCAACATTATAGTTAGTTAGTTGTTCAGTTTAGAAGTACTTGATCAGATTTAGACAGTTGTTTTTCCTAGATTTATATTGCAGTTTTGAATTCAGATATTATAACCTTATGGCATTTCATTTACTCTTCCACATTCATGATTATATTATCCAGTGCTCACAGCAGGTACCAGCTCGTGGGTTAGCTTATGGTCCCTCGAGACTGTAATCATCGTGTAACGACTAGGGGTAGTCTTGGGTCGTTATATTTTACCTGTGTGGTCTATATGTATATTAAAGTTTGACAGTTCAAAGATATCAAATGTACCGATTGACCGAGTGCATTCGATATATGTTCACTACGGAAAGTTCAAAGGAAAACCTACTTATCTAGATGTAATTAGTCATTTCTTGTTAACAATACACTTGTCCATAAATGTTTTGTTAAAATATCCATTCCCTATTCATGTGGGGCATTGTTGGATTTTTAAGAGGTGTGAATGAAAAATTAATTGGTGTTTTTTTCAAAAAGACACCAACAAAAAGGATGCAATTCAAATAGGCATATTTTTGGATTGAATGGTTTTGACCTTTCCAATGGGTTGTGACTTTTCCAACGAGTTGTACCTTTTCTGAAGAGTTGCACCTTTATGAAGGGGTGCACCTTTCTAAACCATTGCTTCTCTTCAGGAAGCAACACCTTGATGGCTATAAATTCCTAAATTCTTCCTCACGTAAAGATATTTTTTTATTAGAAAAATAATCTTCTTCTTCTTCTAAGAACTCTTGTGTGATCATCAAATCGTTAAGCGTGTTTGAAGTTTCAACGAATTTGAGGTACCAGTATATTTAGAAAGAGAATCATTTTATCCTCAAAGGAAATATTTTGTAACCTCGAGTACTTGAAGGGAATAAATTCCTTAGGGACACTCCGTGTATTCGATGCACTTGATTCTACAATTTTCTGCCTCATCTTCTTTCTTAAAGTTGATAAATAGTTTATTTTGATAGTTTATTTGATTATTCATCTGGACTTGTGTTTGTAGTTGTTGTAACTTCATTGGAGTTCTTGAAAGTTATTCTTGAACTTAGTATTGAAGTTTGGATTGAAACATACAGATTTTTATACCCTTAATAACATCAAATACCATAAAGAAGATATAAGCAATCAAATAAGCAGGAAACAACACCACATAAAGGTAATAGACAACAATGAAACAAATGATCTGCAGGAAAAATTTATAAGATAATTATTAATTTTCTTTGAAGTTTGTACAGTGGTATTAGTTTTTAATTAGGCTCATTCTACTGAACTATGGGGAAAATGAAAAATTATCATACATGGGAATTAACCTTACAATAACAGACTGGTTGTAAGTTGTAAAAAATGAAAAATTGGATACCTGGTTAGATGGTCGATTGGATAATCCCTCAAGAAGATACATACCATGAACAAGGAATAATTATATTAGTACATAAGAGAATATGAAGGAAGAAAAGTACCAAAAATTGATTTTTAGCTCACCTGGACTGACAACTTTGAGTCAAAGAAGTCTTCATTGAGTGGGTTTTCATGGCATTCGTGAGAATTAGAGTGTCTTTTGTGAAAATGCCTCAAACTCAAATAGTTCATATCATGACAATGAGTTTTCAATTATAAATTTGGTATTTTAGTTGGCCTTCTTCAGCTACACTTCATCATTAGAAGGCAGTTCATAGAAGGAGATACCGAGCACATGAATGAATTGAATTCATAAAGAAATTAGAACTTGCTACTCCAACATAAGTACTACATGGATGAGTTCATAGATCTAGCTCAAATGGTGATATTAATCCCATTGGGATTCAACCCATTGAGTGACAGATTTGAGAACTCATCCTTATTGATACCGGTAGATGGAGATAAGAAAATATCACAAGAATGGATTTAAAAGGAGCTCAAGTTTTAAATGAATCTTTAAATCAAGAAGAAGATGTCCATACCAAAAGACAACAGATGAGACTCTAGAAGCCTCTTCCACTTTCCTAATTGGTATAACAACAGATTGGTTTTTATTTCTCAGAATTTTATTTTGGGTTGTCCATTTATTTGACTAAGGGCCACTATGAATATTGTTTGTTTGGTTAATTAATAAAATGACCCATATTTGGATCTTTTGATTTAAAAATAAGTTATCAGAGAAAAAGTATCAAAAAATTTAGGTCTTTTAGCTGGTTAGAAACTTTACATCAAATTGTTTTACAATGCAATGGTAAATCAACTTGATTCCAAGTTTTATTGAAAAGTTGTGATTTTATTTTATCATTTATAGACTCTTTTAAAAAAATAGCATCATGAGAAGATAAAACTTCTTTTAAAGTGAAAGGGTCATCTCCAACATTAAAAACATAATAATTAGGATCAAAATCTTTTTTTAGTCTAACTCTTTTACTTCTTAATTCAAAATCATCATTTCCTTATTTTTTAAAATAGAAGTAGAAGAACTAGGTAGTGACAAAATATTTTATCCAATTCTTTGACCTTCACTATTTTTAGAATCAAAAGAGAATTTATTTTCATGAAAAATGGCATCACCAGATTCTATTATAATATTGTCTCAAGATTAAAGAATCTATTTGATGTAATATTTGAAGAATAACCAAGAAAATCACAAGTAATAACTTTTTTATTCAACTTCGAGATTTGTGATCCATGAACCTTACATAGGCTAAGCAACCCCTAACTCTTATATATCTTAAATTTGGCTTTTGACCTTTTCACAACCCAAAAGGTGTTAATTCAGTCTTTTTATGAGACACACGATTCAACGCATAACAAGCAGTCAAAAGTGCTTTACCCTACAAATTCAGAGATGCACCTGATTCAATTAGCATTTCATTAGTCAACTCAACCAAAGTTTTATTCGTCCTTTCTACTGCACCATTAGATATAGGAGAATAAGGAGGAGGAGTTTCATGAATTATACCTAGTGATCTAACAAAATAATTAAACTCATTAGGCTTATATTCACAACCACTATCATTTCTTATTCTTTTTATTTTTCTATCGAACTGATTTTCAACTTCATGGCGAAAAGTTTTTAAATTCTCAAAAGCATCAATTTTATTTTTCATTAAGTAAATATATGTAAACTTAGAAAATCGTCAATAAATGTGGTAAAATGTCCATTTTCTCAATGTGTTAAAATTCCTTCAAGTTTACAAATATTAGTATGAACTAATTCTAATAAATTAGCTTTTCTTTCAACTTAAAAATGAGGTCGTTTGTTATTTTGGCTTTACTACAGGCTTCACATTTTTCAAAATTCTATTTGATCATTGGAATTAATCCTAAGCTACTCATGATTTCCACATAACAATCATTAATATTACACAAACGAGGATGTCAACAATTATTAGAAGAAAACATATAAAAACAAAGTTGATGTTTTATTTATTTCAATATTCAAATTGACCATCCCACCACAAGCAAACCACTTTTCCACAAAACTGCTATTTTTCACAATTACATATTGGTCAAATTCAATAATCTGTTTGAAACCTAGTTAATTAAGAAAAAATTAGACAGTAAATTTTTTTCTCATGGAAGGAGTAAAAAATACATCTTTTAAAACTAATATCCTTTTGAAAGTAAAAATCAACTCGACATATCCCATTTCAAGTACTTAAGTGGTATAGAAATCTCCAAGCAAGATGGTTTTGGGCTCCTCAAAAGAAGTATATTTTTTAAATCGGTCTTTGTTATAGCAGAATATAACCATTTGCCTCAGAGTCAGCGCACCACCCATCAACATTCTCCACTATGTTTATATTTTTTATCACAGATATAAATGATTATTCAATAATGTTTGTGTAACACTCAGAGAAAAATTTTCAACTTTTAATTAATAGTAGAGGCATTATGGTCTTTTTATACCCTAAATAACCTCTTAATCTGGTCATTTAAACCCTATTTATCTCAAAATCGGTGAGAATTCCTTGATTTATTTCCTCTTCTTCTCTCCCAAACCCTAAGGATAAATTTTCAATAAAAATCAAAGCTTAGGATCTCTTAAGCAAGATTGCGTCAAATCTTCTTCAAGTTTCTCGATTCCTCAGGTATGTAAACTTATTCCTTTCTTGTAGGAACCCGTCCTCCCCACAATCCAAGTTATATTTGTAGTTTAAATCATGAATCATGTTAGAATTTTTAGGAGTGGAAATTGTTTATTTAAATTCTTCATTTCTGGATGATATTCTTTGAACATATGATTTTTAGTAAAATTTCTATGAGTTTGGAGTCTTTTCCTTGATTTGATTCTCATTACATGTCCGTTGAATTTTCAGGCAAAGTTTACAAATTACCTTAAAGTTATTGAGTAACAGTGCCCAAGTGCACACGCAAGTGTATGTGGTCAACCAAGAAATATAGTGGCCTTCAAGAAAGCAGAGTTATCGATCCCATAGAGACTTGATTCGGCAATTATTTTGTTTTAGTTCACAATTCAGATTCAATTGATGCAAGAGTAACCAAAAAGAGAGTTTGTAAATTGTAAATTAAAACTAAAGTAGACAATGCAAAAATAAAATCTTGGAACAATCAATAAGAGAAAATCTCAGGGCTAAAACACTCTGAACAATCATACTATGTTGTTGAATTTCATTCATTAATTTGCTTATCTTGGTTGTTGATTCGTAGGGTTAATGTAGCAACCCAAAATTGTATCCCGGGATGTCACACGGTGCTTAAGGCTACTAGTAGCCCCAAGCTAACCCTTTGAACCTGTTTTTACTAATAATACTCATTTCAAGATGAAATAATTCAAACACTAGCATAGTCATACCATATGAAGGGAGATACAGAGAAAATACTCGGTCCAAATAACCACTATACTGGAATTCTCAACACAATCACAATCTGGTAACTAGTCTGACAAAGCCTCTACTAATCCATGAACTAGAGAGTCGTTGGAACAGGTCCCCAACTGACTCGAAATGAACTGAAAGTAAAAACATAGTCTCTCAAATACAAAAGTATTTGAAGATAGGTCCTCGAACCATGAGGAATCACCACTGTAGGAATATTGACAGAGGTACTCGAAAGTCACTGATGAGGTTGGGACTGAGCACCTAAACCTACATTATAAGACAATGTAACACAAAGACGTATATGTCGATCAGCACTTGGGAATGTACTGAGTATGTGGGGGTGCATGCATTTATATAAAACAACAACAATACTTTTTAATCAAATCATGCATGCAATAAGTAATGACTCACATGGATCAAATAAGTATAAAATGTAAAGCTTATGAATCATGTAGAATGGAGCATGTAACACAAATCTCATGAGTCATCATAGTTTAACTTTGAAATTGGTAATCTTCTCTTATTCTCATTATCCATAGGCTAAAGGAACTTTAAATAATACTTTCAACTCATTCATATGTCTCATGGAGAGTAAAACCTCTTTAATGCTCAAGAATGCTTAACTCTTTTTAACTCAAGTACTTGGAATTCGGAATCATATAACTTTGAAACATACTTGAAGGCATTTCATTCACTTTAGGAAAATATCTCGTTTCAAGCTTTAGGGAAAAATACTTATATCAAGGGAAAATACTTTAGTCTTAGGGAGCAAATCTGCAACTTTAATATTGGGAAAATAACTTGTATCACGGGAGTTTATCTTAACCGACATAAACCATGCGAGCTACATGGAGTCCAACACTTTCTCCTCCTAAGAAAGAAAGCCCATATTGGGGAGGAGCGTCATAATCTTGCCTGGGAGTATAACCTCACTTCAGTGATCACTTATCTTGGTCTCGGGCCTAATATCTCGGCCTTAGGTCCAAAATCTCAAACTTATGGTAGCACGTGGTTCTAGGATAAGAAACCATAGAAACTTACCCAACTCGGTGATAAATACTACTCCCTTTAGTTTATCTCCTCGTCTCATGGAAATCCACTTTAAAATAATCTCATGGTTTATCAAGAACCCAATAATCAAATCTGTAATCTCATATAGTAAAGTAAATTTCAAAGAACCATGACCATTAAGTTAAAACATTTTCCAATAATCTTAGAATACTCAAATCATGGGTGCTTATGGCATAAGAGTTCATAAAATTGCAAATCTCAAGTAGGGCTCAATAACCCATAATTAAATCTCAAGTTAAAACTTATCAAAAGCATAATAAATAGTATATAGATTCATAACTCATGTACAAATCTGGAAATTTCAGCAATTTGTCTCAAAATCTCAACATACTCATATACTTCAATATCTCAAACATTTCAACTATTAATTTTCTCAAGGATTAAAATCATGGGGTATAGACCCAGCTGCAATTTCTCAAGAAAAATGTGAAAATCATGCCATTAGGATCTCAATTCATAGGAAACATCAAAATATTTCAATCAATAATAATGGGTGAAAACCCCTAATTCAAATTCATGTAAAATCCCATAGATTGTAGAAAATCATAGTTTAAATAAGCCTTTGGGCAAAAGGATGAAAGAATTACCCTTGTTCAAAACCCCCACATACCTTGGATTATGAAATTGGATGAACAAGCTTGCTCTAAACCCTTCTTCTTACTCTTGAGAGAGAGTTCTTGCAACTTTTGAACTTGGGGAACTCAAATCTCAACTCAATTTGTAGAATCCTTGGTGAGTTTTTGGATTTCTTGGAGAAGGATTTTAGATTTGATCTTGAGGGAGAAACCCTAGCTCTCTTGTGTTTTGGATGATGAATAAAGACATTTTCTTCGCTTGGAATATATCTGGTTGATAAAAGAGTGGAAAGACCAAAAATTCCCTTGTTAAAACGAGTTAAAAACACTGAACGGGGGCTGCGACGGTTGAAGCGACGGTCCGTCGCAAGTCTAAAGGTCTATCAGATCGTTCATCGTACGTTGGCTAGAAAATGAACACACTGCCTCGATGCAACAGTATCACCAATGGTTCGTTTCAAACCCGACGGTCCGTCGGATCATCCATCACACATTGACCAGGGTGAGGCCACACTACCTGAGCTTGACGGTCACAGCGATGGTCCGTCGCATCCTTGACGGTCTGTCATTTTGGCTTTCGCACTTAGGCCCAAAAAAAGAGCTACTGCCTTAGTTGCGATGGGTCGAGGGACGGTCCGTCACAGACTGGACGGTCCGTTGGATCATCATCGCACCTGGACGGTTTCGACAACTCTCAGTAAAATGGCATAACTTCTCACTCCAATACCGAATTTGGCCGAAATTGGTATCGTTGAAAAGCTAATTCAATTCTCTACATGACAAAAATTCAAATTTAAGAAAATTCTATATGGTTTAAACACCAATCACTTGGGAAGTATCTTCTCAATCTTTTAGGGACGGAATTATACTTCACTTAACACGCTCTAAGGCTCGGACTACAAGGGAACTTTGTGGGGTCTTACAATATCTCCCCCTTGGAAACATTCATCCTTAAATGTTGTTAGTTAGACTAGAAACACAGGAAAATAGAGTACACATAGCTGAAGAAATTTGCTAAACGGCTCAAAATCTCTCTAAACTCTGGAATATCTCAGAAATTCTAAGAACTCATGTAAGAATAGATACATAGCTGAACTTTAAATTAGAAGGGCTGGATTAAGGAAGAATAACACCTTCAGATTGATCTGAACTCGTGAACAAAAGGTGTGGGTACTTGAGTCGCATGTCTGCTTCTGCCTCCCAAGTAGCGCCCTCAATTGACTGGTTCCGCCATAAAACTTTGACTAAGGGAACCTCTTTGTTCCTCAGCCTATGGATTTGAAAATCTAGGATCACAACAGAAATCTCATCGAATAAAAGACTGTTCTGAATATCAGCACTCTCTAAGAGATCTACTACAACAGAATCACCAATATGCTTTTTAAGCATGGATACATGAAAAATAGGATGAATGGCTGACAATTTTGCGGGCAACTAAATGTCATAGGCTACCTTGCCAACACGGATCAAGACTCTATAAGGGCCAACATAACGGGGACTAAGCTTTCATTTTTTACCAAATATTTTCACCGCTTTCATGGGTGAAATCTTCAAGTACACCAAATCACCCACCTCAAACTCAAGATTTGTTCTCCTTACATCAGCATATGACTTTTGACAACTTTGCGCTATTTTCAACCTTTCTCTAACCAACTTAAATTTCTCCATATTTTCAAACACTGCATCAGGCCCAATCGTAGCAGCTTCACCCACTTCAAACCATCCTATGGGTGATCTACATCTTTTACCATACAAAGCCTCAAACTGCGCCATCCCGATGCTAGCATGGTAACTGTTATAGGTGAACTCTATCAATTGCAAATGATCATCCCAACTACCTTTGAAATCAAGAGCACATGCGCTCAACATATCTTCTAGGGTCTGAATGGTCCTCTCAGCCTGACCATCTGTCTACGGATGAAAAGTGTAACTCAAAAGAACTTGGGTACCAAGACCCTTCTGAAACACCCTCCAAAACTGAGAAGTAAATTGAGTACCCCTATTCGAAATGATAGACAAGGAAACTCAATAAAACCTGACTAATTCTCAGATATACAATATAGCATAATCCTCCACTGTTTAAGATGTATGCATGGGCAAGAAATGCGCAGACTTAGTCAGCCTGTCCACAATAACCAAAACCAACTCTAGAGGCATCATAATACACCACAAAACCATCTGTACAATCAGGCAAAGCCAACACAGGGGCTGAAGTAAGTCGAGTCTTCAACTCCTGAAAACACTTCTCACAGGAATCTAACCACTGGAACTTAACTTTCTTTTGAGTCAACCGGGTCATGGGAGATGCAAAAGAAGAGAAACCTTCAAAAAAATGATAGTAGTAGCCCGCTAGACCCAAAAAACTTCTAATGTCAGATAGAGAGATAGGTCTAGGCTAATTTATTACAGCTTCTGTCCTTTGGGGATCAACTCTAATACCTTCGGCTGAAATAATATGACCCAGAAAGACTACAGACCTTAGCCAAAATTCACACTTACTGAATTTGCTGAACAACTGGTGATCTCTAAGAGTTTGCAAGACACTCTAAGGTGATTCGCATGGTCATTCTCATTACAGAAGTATACAAGGATGTCATCTATGAAGACAATGACGAACATATCAAAATTTGGCTTGAACACTCGATTCATGAGGTCCATGAAGGCTGTTGGGGCATTGGTTATCCAAAAAGACATGACTAGAAATTCAAAGTGACCATAGCGGGTTTGGAAGGCTATCTTTGGAATATTACATTTCCTCACTTTAAGTTGATGATAGCCGGATCTAAGGTCTATCTTGGAGAAATAAATTGCACCTGGCAACTGATCAAACAGGTCATCAATTCTCGAAAGAGGATACTTATTTTGTACTATGACCTTTTAAAGCTAACAATAGTCAATGCATATACGCAAAGAACCATCTTTGTTCCACATGAACAGAATAGGTGCACCCCAATTAGAAATAATGGGCCTTATGAAACCTTTGTCTAAAAGATCCTTGAGTTTCTCTTTCAACTCCTTAAGCTCTGCAGGTGCTATACGGTATGGCAGAATAGAAATAGGCCGAGTGATAACGCTCAATCTACAGCTCTCGTAGGAGTGTAAAGCGGTCGTTAGCAAATATAGAACCCAACCTGGGTTGGGTATCGATCCCACAGGGAATATCTTGGCCAACAAGTAAGCAAAATTACTAAACTTTTGGTGCAAGTCTCGTAAGAGGGGGGGTTCTTGTCGTACAAGTAATTTAAATAAAGTATCAAAATAAAAGCTGAAAATAAAAAGAAAGAATGTTACGTGAGTTGTAAACAATGAGAATTGAAGCGTTGGGGTTATGTCCACCTTCTGAGTTATACGTCTCTATTGGCTATGAGTGTGTAGAATTGTGACATGCATGTGCTTATAGAGAATTGTATTCGATGGTAAATCCAGGCATCTTTCGACCTATTCGAGGATTATTTCACTTTAACTCTTTCGATCTTAAAGAGTGTCTAACGTTATGAATTCTCCAAGAGGTTAGTCCAGTTACGACACTAGCTTTTTAATAGGAAAGGGTGTCCTACTACCTTGACACTATCTCTTTTCCAGACAAATAACCTTTCTTTCAAACAAGTTAAATATTAGACTGGCGTATTCTTGCATTTGCAACCACAAAGAATGTAGATTAAGATGAAGAGAATAATGACATAAGCAATATACGTGTCACGAACTCATATACTCACAGCAATAGATAGTAGCTCATACGGCTTCCATAACCCCAACAGAGAAGTTTAGTTACCCATGAATGCGAAGGAAATCACAATTTGCATTGTTGTTATTATACCACAAGATTGATGATTTTCGTGTAGCACAAGTGGTAGGCATGAGGCGTGAATTCCTTAGCAAAAGTAACGTTTCTCTTGTTGCGGAAATTAAGAATTGAATAGATGAATAGAAGAAGAAAAATAGAATTAATGGGAAGATTAGAAGAGTTGTAATTGAGAAGTAGAATGTATCTCTCCACTAAGGGAGGATTGTTTCTCTCCACTAAGGGAGGAATGTATAAAAATCTCTAGCATGATAGGGTATTTATAATACCCATATCCTACTCCTACTACGCTAATGAAACAAATAACCAAATCCTACTAGGCTAATGGAATACTTAACCCAAATGTACTAGGTTAATGTAACATTATCATAATCCAAATAAACTAATGAAATACATAACCCAATTGTACTAGGTTAATGTATCATTGTCCAAATCCAGCTATGTGTCTGTAAGTCCCCAAAGTCTTCAGAAATGTTGTTTTAGCCCGGGACAGATTTTCCATGCAGCAGTTTTGGTCCTTAGGCGTGTACACTCCTTTTCCTTTCTTCGTGAGCTTTCTTTTGCGTCAAGTAAGCCATAAAATGCTGAATTTTGCATCATTTATACCTGAAACTTTACTAATCATGTTCGTTAGCTCATTTACAGGAAAAAGGACTAAAAGTGCATGAAATATATAATTTGTTCTCAAAACTAGGCTAAAATATGGGCAAAATATATTGATAAAGGCGTGTAAATCCGCCTATCATCAACACCCCACACTTAGAGCTTTGTTCGTCCTCGAACAACATATCATATCCTTCTAAACATCAACTTAGGGTTTTTACAACAACAACACAAAACATTTATCAAGACAAGCACAACAATTATCAACAAAGAGTAGCTTTTCGATTATAAGTAGAAACAATTTAACCTCTAGCATAGACTCGTGATGGTGATCAACTCGCATGCAAACGTTAAGGTGCGTAGAATCATATACGACTATCCAAAACTCATCAACCATGTGTGTCTCACAATATAGTACCCATAATCACTCACAAATATATCATATTTTTCAAACATGGGTATCAACATATCCTTGCTCTCACTCTCACAAAGAATTCATATGTAGCAACTGATGACCATAGGCTTGCCCTTAGTGTAATACTCCACTAAATGTCAGAATGTTAAGATTGGGATCAAGTAGGTCTTTTGATGGTTGTAATGTAGGCTAAGGGACGGGTAGGACTATTTTGGCCAAGAATAGTGACTAGGTTCCTAAGCGCTTTAATACATCACTTTGTATCATTGACACTTTTTTCTTTCAACCTTTCTTCTTTCTTTTATTCTACCACCCTTGTTCTCCTCTTTTGTTTTTAAATTTTAAGCATAACTCACTTTTCAGCTTTCGTTTCCTTTTTCTTTTCATAACATACCTCTTATGATAGCACTTTCTTTTTCATAACACATTCAAGCACCATTACAATTTATAGCATTATACTCACCCAATTTCCTCTTATGTTGTCACATGACTTTTTCACTTTAAATCACTTAGGAATTTGGATCAAATTACGGTCTTGAAAGAAAATGGATTAGGCTTGCATGCAAGGTTGTCAAAGAAATAGGCTAAAGGCTCAAAAGGGTTTAACTAGGATGATGTTCATGGGTAGGTAAAACTGAAGGTAAACAAATATAGGTTGCCAAAGAAATGCCTAAATCATATCCTAAACTTACACTCCTTATTTTTGCTTTGCATACATACCAGGCAAGTTCTAGCATCAGCCACATACATAGAAGATACTATTAATCTCACACACACAAGGCACATGGTCGACTTGATTGGAAGTAATATAGACTCTCGACCCAACAAGTGAAGGAATTGAACCACAAAATATCACATAATGAGTCACAACTAGAGCCTAAACATCTCAACAGTCATAATTGTAGCACATACTCTTGTTATAATCTCATGCTGCCTGTCAAAATAATTTCATGCGAAGCTAGAAAAAATTTACTCCTAAAAATCTTTAAAAAAAAAAAAAAAACTCAAATAAAAAACTTAAAAAAACAAAAAAACGAACTCAAAGAAACAAAGTAAAACTCAAATAAACAAAGTAAACAACAAACAAACATAGGTGCAAACAGAGAAGTATAGCATGCGATACCGTCACCCCACACTTAAACGGGACACTGCCCTCAGTGGAAAATAAATACGAAGAACCTGGTTAGTCGGACTCTTCCTCAATGTCGGGGGTCATACCCCCTTTGTCTGAATCATCATAAGAGTCGTCGTCAGAGTTCTCCTCCTCGTCAGAATCAGGCAAGCGTCGATCGACATTAGTCGGCACATCATCCTCTAGAGGTTCCTCAAAGTATACGCCCACTCCACACATCTCCCGTGCATGCATGTTCATTGGGTAGTCGTGGTCCAGCTGTTGGAGCTCTTCAGCAGTTGGAACACGTCCACCACTCATCATAGTGAATCGTGTCATGCCATAGAGATGACGGAAGAAACTCTCATCACGAGCATGTCTCTCCGCAGTAGTAAGGTTGACACCATGAGTTGTTTCAGCATCTTTGACTTTGGTGAGGTCAACCTTCTTTGGGTTGTGTGGGAGTTTGTGGTCAGCTGGTTCCTCTTCGATATCCTCCTTCCGCAAGATTGATGTCAACAAATTTCCAAATGTGAAGTGGGACCTTTTGTGGAGTCTGGCCTTCCTCATGGTAGATCGAATTATTGCCCCAAAGTTGATAGGGACATTCGTCATCAAAGAATAGACCAAACACACTCTATCTCTTGATATCTTGGTGTATTGAGTCCCAGGAATAAGGCATGAGTTGACAATGCGCATCCAGATTCTTGCTTCCCTATTTAGTGGAGCATAGGGAAAGGTGTTGTGTCGGCCGGTTTCTTTATGTCTGCCCCACCTTGCCATCGATCTTCTTCCATAAAGTGTGTGTTGTATTGCTCTATAAGGAGGCCTGCTGTACAGCTCTTTGAATGGTGCTGTGTCGACCGAAGGTAAGCCAAGAAAAGATTTGATCCAATCCATGGTGAGCTGTAACACTTGGCCCCGAATTTTGACTTCATTGCCTGTTGTGTTCGGCGACCAGTTGGCATAAAACTCTCTTGTTAAATCAAGGTTGCATTCTCCCATGTCGCGGAAGATGAAATCCAGCTTTAATGCCATTATTTTTGCCAACATACGCGGCTCCTTCTTTGCTAAGGTTTCCTTGTTGATCAAGTCGACGTGAACATATTTTCATTCTTTGTTGTTCCTGTACCATTCTTTGGCTTCCTCCTCAAGAACCCATTTTATTCCAAACATTCTGCGGGGTGGTTGTGCTGAGGATGATTCTCCTTGGTCCTTGCGACCTCTCTTTTTGCCCTTTTGAGAAGTGGTAGCCTTCTCCTTGCCTTGCCTCGCTTTAGGTGCCATTGTACCTGAGACTAGAAATAGTGTTAGTGGCAGCACAATCTCAATTGATACAATCTATAAACAAGCATTAGGGGTACCACCCCACACTTAGTTTTGTTAACACAAATCAGTGAAGTGAAAGTGGTCGAGTACTCAGATTTCGTCGACATACGTTTTAGGATTGTATTCCGACAATAAAATCAGCAATGCATCACTTACTTGCAGCCATTGGACTACTTTCATGGTAGATATAACAACACTACTACATAGGGGTTACCACATGGAATAGTTATTCTTACAACAATCACAACCTCTTATGCCGGTAGGCACTATAAGTCTTATCCCGATGGCCGGGATAGTCTAACATGTAAGTATCCAAACAAAAATCTTAAGCAATGTTCATAGCCATAGTAATTCCATAAATACCATAACAATGCTATTGAAATCAAATTCAAGTCGGAAACAAGTCAAGATTTTCCTACGTATATGTTCACTCACATGATTTTGTATCAACTATCCAAACACATAAACATCACCAACAATCTTATACGATTTAGCAATTCATACTAGACATAGCAACGTAGTACTTACGAGAAATAAATGAAGAATAAGAGAGCACTTACTTGCTTGAAGCTTGTGGGGATGGTTTTGTGAATTGGAAGAGCAAAAGAAGAAAATTTTTAGAGGATTTGGATGTATATGTGGCGCCCTTAGGTCAATTTTTAGTGTGGTTGTGTTGTAAAAATAAGTCCCCTTTATATAGGAAGAGAATGGGTCGGGTTATGACCCATTTACAATCGGTTTTGGAGACAAAAATCCCACATATGCGGCGCATAATGCTTGGCATAGACATGACATATGCGGCGCATTGTCTATAGCATAATGGGACATATGCGCCGCATAGTCTATGGCATATGAGATACTGAGACCAAATGCCATAGAATAGGCGGCGCATAGTCAAAAGCACACTTAGGAATAGGCGGCGCATAGTGTATAGCACACTAGATTCCGAGACCTTAGGCTATAGGATAGGTTGTGCATCGTTCGTGGCCTAGTTTTTTCAAGGCCTAGCCTTCCTCGATGCCTATTTGGGCATGAGAGATGCTCAATCCAAAGCCTTATGCATCACTATTCCTAACTTACCAACTTTACCATACAATGCGTCCAAATCGTCAATTGAAATCAATCTCCTCGTGGAATACTTCTTGCACCTATTTTTTCTCAAAACCAAACGAAAACGATTAGTACAATGGGTTGCCTCCCACCAAGCGCCTTAGTTTTGGTCGTGGCACGACTCTTATTTTTGGATTTTTCATTTAGCAAAACAAAACAAGTACTAGAATGAAAGGAGAAACGATAAACGATAAAACGATAAAATGATGGGTTGCCTCCCATCTAGCGCCTTATTTATTGTCGTGGCACGACATAGTTACCTCGAGTACTTAGACTTCGTCGAGGTAAATGGTGGATCGTTTTCTGAAAGGATTTAGATGACAATGAGGCTTACCTGTGGGCATCCGATCTTTTCCGAGTTGGCTCATATGTTTCTCCAGAGAGTCACCAATTATATCATCAATAGTCCAACCCATAGCTCTCTTGTATCTCTTCAGAGTAGAGATGAGAGCCTCTACGTTCTGTTCACTTAAATCATCTGCACTCTCTGGAAGTATATTTCTACTTTCCAAGAACACATACCTTAGATAATCGGGGAGCTCTTGCGATTCTAGCATTGGTGGCCCGTCAATGGGAGTATTCGCTGTTGGTTGATTCTTGAGATCACAATCCGGTTGCTTAGGAGTATAAGACTCTATTTCTGTTAGATCACCCATAAGTTCTTCATAATCTTCATTATCCTCATGCTCAACATTCAGTGGCGCAGCAGACAATGGCTCAATAGTAGGCTGTTTCTCTATAGATAATGCTTTCATATCCTCTTGATGAACATCAGCTACAGATAACTCATTCATATCGCTGGGCTGCCTCATGTCTTTGCATATATCAAACCGTACTACTTCGTCATTAATTCGAAACAAAAGCTCATTATCTTTCATGTCAATAAGCACACTTCCGGTTGCAAGGAAAGGACGTCCCAGGATTATGGGAACTTCAGAATCCTCCTTACAATCTAGAATAACGAAGTCTGCAGGAAAGATGAATGAAGAAACTTTCACCAATGCATCATTCAAGATACCCACAAGTCTTTTTACCGACCTATCAGCCATCACGAGCCTCATATTGGTTGATGTACATCATCCTTCAGCTCATAACTTGCTGCCCTCTTCTTTTTCAAAAGTTCTTTCATAAACTTAGCATACCCAGGCATTTGTTCAAGTGCCTCCACTAATGGAACATTGATGGTCAGCTGCTTCAACATAGTCATAAATTTGCTGAACTTAGTGTCATCCGCCACCTTCTTCAATCTTTGGGGAAAAGGTGGTGGTGGGTATGGAAGTGTTCTCTCCGTGTCTTTCTTCTCCTCTTGCTTTCGTTTTTCCACTTTTTCAGTTTGTACGTCGTTGGGAGTGACGTTAGTAACGTCATCCGCGGACTTCTCACGTTTCGCGTTGTTATCCTTGTCCGCAACTTCGTCAACCACTTGCTTGTCTTTTGCTGAAGTTTCCAGCACCTTACCACTTCTAGTAGTGATGGCCATGCATGACCCATCATTCCTTGGGTTTTGCACAGTATCGCTCGGTAAGGTGCCAGCCTTTCTTTGATTGAATGCTGCTGAAAGTTGGCTCAATTGCTGCTCTATTTGCTTGATAGAAGTGGAATGAGAATCAACTAATTGCTTCATGGAGGACAAATCATTAATCACCTCCGTAACTCCCGCGCTCGTTGCTTCCACTCCTTTCAATAACTTAGCCATCATGTCTTCCATACTTCCAGAATTAGATGTGGTGGTATCACGTCTACCAGGGGGAACGTACAAACCACTCTTTTCATTGTTTTTCTTCCAACTACCTTGGTCTTTGCTTCCAGATTTATCATAATAGTTCCGACCTTGGTTTCCTTGGGCATTCCCACGAAAACCCCCCTGATTGTTCAAGTAGTTGGCCTCCTCTTCAGAATCAGATTTGTCTCTTCCTTTTAGCGTCACAGCTTTCACTTTTTCGGTCTTCCCTGATAATAAATGCTTTGTCATAAGATCCATTTGTGTTTTCATGTGTGCCATGTCTTGATCACGTTCTTCTTCTCTTCTTCTTTGGTCTGCAGTCATGCCAATAGATAAAGTGGGGCTTGCTACCTCAGAATCCCTGGTATGCCAAGCTCTACTTTGTTTCGTCATGCGATCTAGCATATTGCTTGCTTGACCAAAGGTGAGGTCCATGAAAGAACCTCCAGCTGCATTATCCACCACTGTTTTAGTTATTGAATTCAAGGCTCTATACAAGATCTCCATTAGGTGAACATTAGTCATGTGATGGTTTGGGCATCTCGCTAGCTTTGTCTTGAACCTCTCCCATGTTTCATGAAGAGCTTCAGTGGGAAGCTGGCGAAAGTTGCTGATTTCATCTCTCAATTGTGCTCTTTTGGATAGCGGAAAGAATCTTTTTAGGAAAGCGTCTCTCAATTGCCTCCAAATTGTAATAGAATCAGGAGTCAGCCCATTCAACCATAGTGTTGCCTCCCCAGACAGAGACAATAGAAATAGACGTAATCGAATTGCAATCTGACCAACACCAGGATTGTCAAACGACTTGCATGTAGAAATAAAGTTGATAAGATGCATATTCGGATCATCGCCTGCTAGTCCACCAAATAATCCCTTGAGTTGCAATAACTGAATCATGGTGCTAGTGATGTTGAACTTGGCTCCGGGCGCTAATGGTGGTGGAATTATGGCCCCAGTGGCTCCGGCACCATCAAGATCATCATCATCATCGTCGAAAGCTGGCTGCATAGGTTGGCGATCATACCTAAACCGAGCTTGTCGACCTCTTCGGTTGGCAGGTGTTATAATTTCAGCATCACGCCTAGGGTTTAGTAACTCGTCATCACCTAAATCCTCATCGTCAGGATTTGTTGCTCGCCCAGGGTTATCAATGTTTTGTTGGTGTACTTGGGCAGCGGCAAGGGTAG
Organism: Capsicum baccatum var. pendulum; assembly: GCA_030864225.1. NCBI lineage: Eukaryota > Viridiplantae > Streptophyta > Magnoliopsida > Solanales > Solanaceae > Capsicum > Capsicum baccatum. The sequence continues at coordinate 52,984,821 of CM061557.1, forward strand.
CCAATCTTGCTTGTTCCTGTTGAGCAGCCATCCTTTCGATTTCTGCTTGTGCTTCCATTATTCCAATGCGTTGTGGTTCAGGATTGATAGGTAATAACGGTTGACCAGAACTTCTAGTATGGGGCATGCACTGAATAAAAACCTGCAGTAAACAAAAACAAAAACGGAAAGTAAAAGTACGAGAATCTTTGACCAAAGGGTCTAGTAATTATCACAAACTTGATTGACACTCGTATTCCCCGGCAACGGCGCCAATTTTTGATAACGCTCAATCTACAGCTCTCGTAGGAGTGTAAAGCGGTCGTTAGCAAATATAGAACCCAACCTGGGTTGGGTATCGATCCCACAGGGAATAGCTTGTCCAACAAGTAAGCAAAATTACTAAACTTTTGGTACAAGTCTCGTAAGAGGGGGGGGTTCTTGTCGTGCAAGTAATTTAAATAAAGTATCAAAATAAAAGCTGAAAATAAAAAGAAAGAATGTTACGTGAGTTGTAAACAATGAGAATTGAAGCGTTGGGGTTATGTCCACCTTCTGAGTTATACGTCTCTATTGGCTATGAGTGTGTAGAATTGTGACATGCATGTGCTTATAGAGAATTGTATTCGATGGTAAATCCAGGCGTCTTTCGACCTATTCGAGGATTATTTCACTTTAACTCTTTCGAGCTTAAAGAGTGTCTAACGGTACGAATTATCCAAGAGGTTAGTCCAGTTACGGCACTAGCTTTTTAATAGGAAAGGGTGTCCTACTACCTTGACACTATCTCTTTTCCAAACAAATAACCTTTCTTTCGAACAAGTTAAATATTAGACTGGCGTATTCTTGCGTTTGCAACCACAAAGAATGTAGATTAAGATGAAGAGAATAATGATATAAGCAATATACGTGTCACGAACTCATATACTCACAGCAATAGATAGTAGCTCATACGGCTTCCATAACCCCAACAGAGAAGTTTAGTTACCCATGAATGCGAAGGAAATCACAATTTGCATTGTTGTTATTATACCACAAGATTGATGATTTTCGTGTAGCACAAGTGGTAGGCGTGAGGCGTGAATTCCTTAGCAAAAGTAACGTTTCTCTTGTTGCGGAAATTAAGAATTGAATAGATGAATAGAAGAAGAAAAATAGAATTAATGGGAAGATTAGAAGAGTTGTAATTGAGAAGTAGAATGTATCTCTCCACTAAGGGAGGATTGTTTCTCTCCACTAAGGGAGGAATGTATAAAAATCTCTAGCAGGATAGGGTATTTATAATACCCATATCCTACTCCTACTACGCTAATGAAACAAATAACCAAATCCTACTAGGCTAATGGAATACTTAACCCAAATGTACTAGGTTAATGTAACATTATCATAATCCAAATAAACTAATGAAATACATAACCCAATTGTACTAGGTTAATGTATCATTGTCCAAATCCAGCCATGTGTCTGTAAGTCCCCAAAGTCTTCAGAAATGTTGTTTTAGCCCGGGACAGATTTTCCATGCAGCAGTTTTGGTCCTTAGGTGTGTACACTCCTTTTTCTTTCTTCGTGAGTTTTCTTTTGCGTCAAGTAAGCCATAAAATGCTGAATTTTGCATCATTTATACCTGAAACTTTACTAATCATGTTCGTTAGCTCATTTACAGGAAAAAGGACTAAAAGTGCATAAAATATATAATTTGTTCTCAAAACTAGGCTAAAATATGGGCAAAATATATTGATATAGGCGTGTAAATCCGCCTATCATCACCGAGTATCGAGAATAAGGTCAATCCCAAATTTTATCTCTCTATCGGGAGGTACCCCTGGGAGATCTTCTGAAAAAACATCTAAAAACTCATTAACAATATCAACTGACCGAATAATTGGAGCCTCAGACTTAGTGTCTTTGACTCTAATTAGGTGATAGATGCAACCCTTAGATATTAGGTTTCTGGTTTTTGAGATAGGAGATAAAATGACTCTTGGGAGATACCGAAGTCCCGAACCACTCAAAAGTTGGTTCATCAGGAAACTGAAACTTGACCACATGGGTAAGACAGTCTATAGATGCATAACAAGAATGAAGCCAATCCATACCTAGAATAAGGTCAAAATCCACCATGTCTAACTCTATCAAATCTGTAAGTATGACTCTATGAAGAATAGTAATAGGATAACCTTTATACACTTGTTTAGCAAAAATTGGCTCTCCTACTGGCGTAGAAACTAGGAAGGGCTCAGAAATCTTTTCGCGACTCATTTTGAAATTCACAGCTACAAGTGGGATCACATAAGAGATACTTGACCCGGGGTCCAACAACACATAAGCATCAAGGAAAAAGACATGGAGCATACTAGTAACAACATTAGGAGAGTCCTCCTGCTCCTGACGGGATGGTAAGTCATAGAATATGTTCTGGCGCTGACTGCCAGCAATACTAGATAAAGCACCCTGAGCAGAGGCGGGATGGGGTATAGGAGCTGGTGCACTAGTAGCCTATGCCTGAGGTTGGGAATCTTTGTTCCCCTGTCTATCATGAGGACAATCTCTAAGTCTGTGGCCCTTCTTACCACAACCAAAACAACCCCTCAAATCTACAAAAAACTCCCCGGGATGATCCCTACCACACTTAGCACAAGAAGGATAATGGGGCCTGCTACCAACACTGTTCTGCGACCTAGGCACAAAAGACCTACCCTTTTGCTCTTCTATGCCTCTAGGCATGGGAGCACTAGCTGATGAAGGCACTGGCATAGACGGACATCTCTGAAATTGAGGGCGGTTCCCTCTATAGGACCTAGGCTGGCTAAACTCTTGTTTCTCAGATCTACCCCTCTTGTTACCCCTTACCCTATCTCTCTCTAATCTTATCCATCTCTATCTGTTGGTCATGCTTCATCAACCAAGTTAGATCTATATCCCTATGCAGCATCGCAGACCTATACTCCTTCAGTACCAACCCAGAAACACCGATCACAAACTTGCTCATACTAGCTCGGGTATCAGAAATCAAATCAGGAGCATAATTAGCCAACTGGTTAAACTTCAAGAAGTACTCTTTAACAGTCGTAGAGACCTACCTCAAGTTCATAAACATCTCAATCTTTGCCTCCCTCATCTCAAGCGGAAAGAACTTGTCCAAGAATGCATCTTGGAATACCTGCTAAGTTATAGGAGTAGCATTATCACCTCTACCCTTCCTCTATGATACAACCCTATCATAAGCAATGTCCTTTAGTCTGTAGGATGCCAACTCAACACTTTCTTCCTCAGAAACATGCATCACTTTTGTGATCTTTCTCAACTTCTCAAGGTACAACTATGGGTCTTCATCTGCCTTAGACCCATACAACTTTGGTGGACTCATCCGCATAAAATCACGAATCCTAGTCGCAGCTACATCACCTCTCTGCTGATTAGCAACTATAGCCTGGTTATTGGCCCAAACATTGGCAGTGACTGCTTGGACTAACGCCAAAAGTCCACCTGAAACTCGGCATGAGACACAGTCTCATTCAAAGGATCAACAGGTGGGGGTTGCTCATCATCGTTCCTACGGGCATTCGCTGTTCGGAGAGGCATTTTCTGAAATAGAAGAGCACGAATTATTAGATGAGAGAGACAACTATAGGTACAATAGAATCCAAAAGAAAGAAACAATATTTCCTAAAACATCTTGTAGCCTCTTGTCATAGATGTGGTGAGCTACACACCGATGGTCAAGACTCTACTCAACATGGCTTGTCAGAATCGCTAGGACTCCTTAAAACCTTAGGCTCTGATACCAAGTTTGTAACGATCCGAAATTGCCTCCCAGGATATCACATGGTGCTTAAGGCTATAAGTAGCTCCAAGCTAAGCCTTTGGTCCTGTTTCTACTAATAATACTCATTTCAAGATGAAATAATTCAAACATTAGCATAGTCATACCATATGAAGAGAGATACGAAGAAAATACTTGGTCCAAATGACCACAATACTGGAATTATCAACACAATCACAATATGGAAACTAGTCTGACAAAGCATATACTAATCCATGAAATAGAGAGTCATTGGGACAGGTCCCAATTGACTCGAAATGAACTGAAAGTAAAAAAATAGTCTCTCAAATACAGAAATGTCTGAAGATAAGTCCTCAAACCATGAGGATTCACCACTATAGGAATGTAGACAAAGGTACTCGAAAGTCACTGATGAGGCTGGGACTGAGCACCTGAACCTACATTATAAGACAATGTAACACAAAGACGTATATGTTGATCAGCACTTGGGAATGTACTGAGTATGTGGGGGTGCATGCATTTATATAAAACAACATCAATACTTTTTAATCAAATCATGCATGCAATAAGTAATGACTCACATGGCTCGAATAAGTATAAAATGTAAAGCTCATAAATCATGTAGAATGGAGAATGTAATACAAATCTCGTGAGTCATCATAGTTTAACTTTGAAATCGGTAATCTTCTCTTATCCTCATTATCCATAAGCTAAAGAAAACTTTAATAATACTTTCAAATCATTCATATGTCTCATGGAGAGTAAAACTTCTTTAATGTTCAAGAACGCTTAACTCTTTTGAACTCAAGTACTTGGAATTTGGAATCATATAACTTTGAAACATACTTGAAGGCATTTCATTCACTTTAGGAAAATATCTCGTTTCAAGCTTTAGGGAAAAATACTTATATCAAGGGAAAATACTTTAGTCTTAGGGAGAAAATCTGCAACTTTACTATTAGGAAAACAACTTGTATCAAGGGAGGTTCTCTTAACGAACATAAACCATGCGAGCTACATGGAGTCCAACGTTTTGTCCTCCTAAGGAAGAGACCCCACGTTGGGGAGGAGCGTCATACTCTTGCCAAGGAGTATAACCTCAATTCAGTGATCACTTATCTCGGCCTCGGCACCAATATCTCAGCCTCAGGCCTAAAACCTCAAACCTGCGGTGGCACATAGTTCTGGGGTAAGAAACCATAGTAACTTACCCAACTCGGTGCTAAATACTACTCCCTTTAGTTTATCTCGCTCATCTTATAGAAATCCGCTTTAAAATAATCTCATGGTTCATTAAGAACCCAATAATCAAATCTGTAATCTCATGTAGTGAAGTGGACTTCAAAACTCCATGACCATTAGGTCAAAATATTTCTCAATAATCTCAGAATACTCATATCATTGTTGCTTATAGTATAAGAGTTCATAAAATTACAAATCTCAAGTAGGTCTCAATAACCCATAATTAAATCTCAAGTTAAAACTCATCAAAAGCCTAATAGATAGCATATAGATTCATAACTCATGTAGAAATCTGAAAATTTCTGCAACTTGTCTCAAAATCTCCACATACTCATATACTTCAATATCTCAAACACTTCAACTATTAATTTTCTCAAGGATTAAAATTATGGGGTATAGACCCAGCTGCAATTTCTTAAGAAAACATGTGAAAATCATGCCATTAGACTCTCAATTCATGGGAAACATCAAAATATTTCAATCAATAATAATGGGTGAAAACCCCTAATTCAAATTCATGTAAAATCTTATAGATTGCAAAAAATCATAGTTTAAATAAGCCTTTGAGCACAAGGATGAAAGGATTACCCTTGTTCAAAATCCCACATACCTTAGATTATGAAATTGGATGAACGAGCTTGCTCTAAACCATTCTTCTTACTCTTGACAGAGAGTTCTTGCAACCTTTGAACTTGGGAAACTCAAATCTCAACTCAATTTGTAAAATCCATGGTGAGTTCTTGGATTTCTTAGAATAGGGTTTTAGATTTGATCTTGAGGGAGAAACCCTAGCTCGATTGTATTTTGGATGATGAATGAAGCTATTTTCTTCGCTTGGAATATATCTGGCTGATAAAAGAGTGGAAAGACCGAAAATACCCTTGTTAAAATGAGTTAAAAACACTGAACAGGGGTTGCGACGGTCCGTCACAAGTCTGACGGTCCGTCGGATCGTCCATCGCACATTGGCCAGAAAATGAAAACAGTGTCTCGATGCGACGGTCCCAGTGATGGTCCATCGCATACCCGATGGTCTATCGGATCGTCCTTCACACGTTGGCTAGGATGAGGCCACACTGCCTAAGCGCGACGGTCCCAGCAGCGGTCCATCGCATCCTTGACGGTCCATCATTTTGGCCGTCACACTTGGGCCAGAAAAGGGAATTACTACCTTGGTTGCGATGGTCCGTCGCAGACTCGACAGTTCATAGGATCGTTCGTCGCACCTGGGCGGTTCCGACAACTCTTAGTAAAATGGCCATAACTTCTCACCCCGATACCGGATTTGGACGAAATTGGTATCGTTGGAAATCTAATTCAATTCTGTACATGCAAAAAGTCAAATTTAAGAAAATTCTATATGGTTTAAACACAAATGACTTGGGAAGTCTCTTCTCAATCTTTTAGGCCTAGACTTATGCTTCACTTGACACGCTCTAAGGCTCGAACTACGAGGGAACTTTGTGGGGTCTTACAGTTAATTTCATGATTATGGTTTCCCAATCTCTAATCTTTCACCTAATATGGACATTACAACTACATCGTTGAGCGAGGATGTAATAATTCAATTAAGTGAATTAAATTTATCATCCTACGTTTGAATCAAGTAAGGCATCTAAGTGCATTCTTGTCCTATACGCTAAGTTTAATTCTTTATTTTATAAAAGAATAAAAACCCAATCTTTGTTTATTCCCATGTTCTATCTCCCTATTCCCTCTCTCGAGATAAAAAGGTCGACAATATATGTATTTTACGGGTGATCAATCCATAAAATAATTAAATTAATAATAAACAAACAACCAAATATGATAAGCAAAATTAATCGAAATTAATCCAAAACAATAGTAATCATGTTCTTGGCGTTAACCCCCGAAAAGAGGGTTTTTAGCCGATAATATTCATAATCACTATTCAAATAATTGAATACATGATATGATAATTAAAGACTAAATAAAAATAATTTAAAACGTAATCCGTGTAGTAGCAGCCACGTCAAAATTAAGGCACTGAATCCACCGTTTTTGTCCAAGAATTATTCAAGACTATATATTATCCGTCGTGTCCAGAACCAATTTTTCCCAAAGTGTCCAAGTTTACCTTTTAATATATATATATCTAGATAGTGGATTCTACCTAATTACCTAGGATTAGGAAAAGATTCCCTAACAAGCCTTAAATTGCATGCCAATTATATGTGATTGTGTACCAGCAGTGGAATAAGCATGCGTCGCATGCATTGTGGCACGGTAATATAGCGTGCGATGCACGCATATCGCACACCTTCACTAGAATTGACTCTTAAAATATTTTCTAAGTCAAGGGATCACTGAAATGGAGGGTGCGACGCACGCATTCGCACACACCCACTGAAAATTGAGTCCAAAATTTTGGAGTCTTTATCGTCCTATCCTTTGCCCATGCCTTTTGTAGTGTATTTTCAATGAATTTTTGTCCTTTAAATCATCAATATATAACCATATTGAGCTCACAAAGCCTCCGACAATATCACACACCACATATAAAGATCAAAACAACACAATATTCTCAACGCCGAATCAAAACAAGAGCTATAAGATAAGGCAAATTCGCAATGATTTTCTACTTATTAATCCGACTCTTGACTTAATCAAATTAAACTTTTCACATTACAAATAAGTTATTCCACTCATAATTACACATTTAAAACATTTGGAACAAATTAAACACATTAGAATCCACCGAAACCAACTAGACACACACCTAGCTCAAGCTAGTAAAACTAGTTTTCCGGGTTGAACTCTAAATGACTCAATTATGAACAAACTTGTTTGAAAAATACTTTGGACATTGTAAATACATACTTGGACACTTAAATGTTTATTTATATCAATATGAACACGTTAAGCATAGGAATTGCTCTCAAAATAAGGCGAAATAAGCTAGAATAACGACACCGAAGTGTATAAAATCACCTCAGATCATCATCCCACACTAAAACTCTTGTTCTTCCTCAAACAACTCTTCACTCTAAGCATAAAAATCTGAGGTGACGCTACACTTCTACTAAAATAAAGACACTAAAGCTAGTACTGCAATGACTACACAGAATGCAAGTTTCTACACAAGTATGTTATTTACATAATTGAAAGCTCAAGAACACTACTCCAAAACATCCTAGCCTCAAGAATTGACTCACCTAAGTGGAAAACTCATGCTTATCATTCAATCAAGGACATCATACAAATCACCCACATTCATCAAACATGTGCCCTCACAACAAGAGAGTTACTCATAATCACTCACAATTTATCGCATAATGGGTATAATAATCAAATTACGCTCACTCTCACAAAGAATTCACAAGTTACACACAATGAACCATAGGTTTTTCCTTAGTATAATGCTCTACTAATATTGGAATGATAAACTTAGGATCAATTAGGTCTTTTCCAGGTTGTAATGTAGGCTAAGGGGTGGGTAGGAACTATTTTGGAATAGTGACTAACCTCTCTAAGAACTTTAATACACTACATCATACATTTAAAATCAATCTCCAACAACCAAATTTACACCATTTTTGTCTACCCCATTCTTTTATTTTTGCCCCATCTCTTTTAAGCATTGTCACAAACACTTGGTGGACACATAGTTTACTACCACAAGAATCAATTTTTCTCTTTTTTTATAATCATGGAAATATTTCTTATATCACATCCATCCACCATACATCAATTATACACACCCATAACTATTACCTTGGGACATCATTTTCACCTATTTTCTCTTATTTCTCAAACTCCTTACTAAATCAATTTTTAAAGCACTTAGGAGCTTTTTGGATCAAATTATGGTCTATCACAGAAGGGATTAAGCTAGTTATGAGGATGCCAAAGAAAAGTTAAAGGTTCAATGGGTGTTAACTAGGATAATGCACAAGGATAGGCACAAGAAAGTATAAAATAAGGCTATCAAAGAAATGCCTATATCATCTCCTAAACCCACATTTTTTATTTCGCTTCACACACACACCGGTCAAGTTCTAGACATCATATGCAACAAGGAATATACAAAAATCTCACATCACACATGGAACATGCTTAACTCAATAGGGTAATCATAGACTCCCAACCAAACAATAGCATAAAGTCAAATTTAATCCAACAAGTATAAGATTCAAAAAGATGAGCCTAAGAGTCTCAAAAGTAGTAATTCACACAATCAACATGCTTTGACCAAATAAAACACTTGCACCATGTAATCAAAAATAGTACCAACTCAAATATCTCATTTATTCCTATCCTAAAAAATTTTAAATTGAGCCAAAATTTGAGAATTTCCACCCCACACTTAAAAATATGCTTTGTTCCCAAAGTAAATTTTTAAAATAAGAGATAGAAATACTCCCTGAGGCCGTTAGGCCTAGCTAGTAGCGTCTTCACATATAAAGGAGATCCATAGAACTCCACACTTATTCTTTGCCATGCTTCAGGCTCAAGTTTATGGTACTCAGACTTCCCATTAACCTATGACTCAACCAAAATAAAAAATACGTGAAATAAAAATTAAAAAGAAAACATACCTACTTAAATCGGATTGCCTCCTAAACAGCGGTTGATTTAGTGTCGCGGCACGGCCCAACTCAACTCAATCATATTCCTTCATCCTTTTACTCTCTTTTGGGAGCCATTTTTTCATTAGTTCCAGACCTCTTTTATCTTCAACCTTCATTATATTGGGAAACGGTGGATTCAACTTGGACCACTCAATCAGGTAATTTGAAGAGGTCTTTGGTGGATCAACCACCCCACATTTTTTTCCCTTCAATAGCATTGATCACACACAAATCTTTAATTTGAGATCTTATGATGGGTGTTTTATAAATATCAAATACCACCTCTTTATCATCTGCCCTCATTTTGAGTGTGCCTTCTCTAACATCAATCAAGGCCCCTTCAGTTGCTAAGAATGGATGCCCCAAGATGATTGGTACCTATTCATCTGCCTCAAAATCAAGAACAAAAAATTTAGCAGGTGTAATGAATTTACCAACCTTTATGAGGACATCCTCTATTACTCCTTTCGGATACGTTATGGATCCATCTACGAGCTGTATAACTACTGATGTTGATTTAAGCTCTCACAAGCCCAATGTTTTAAACAGCAATAGGGGCATCAAATTTATTCTTTCCCCCAAATAACTCAATGCATGGACTACTTTACTCCTAATTTGAATAGGGATCGTAAACTTCCCTTGATCTTTTAATTTCTTAGGAATTTTTGGTGTCATCACAGCACTATACTCTTCGATGAGTGTTAGAGCTCCCACATCCTATAGTTTCACCTTATTTTTTACCACATCCCTCAAGTACTTTGCATACTTAGGCATACTCTACAAAACATCTTACAAAGGTAAGTTAATATGAAGTCCTCTGAATGTATAAAAGAACTTTCTGAACAAGGCATCCTCCTTCTCTTTTATGTGTCTTTGAGAGAAGGGTAGTGGCAGTGTCTTCTTCACTTCTAATTCAACAACGTTTTCTTTCAAGTACTCAGACTTTCTTTATTTTTCAGCAACTTCTTCATTTACCTATTGGGTCACCACATCAGTATCTACCTCCTTAGTTGCCTTTGGAGGTTCTCCTTGAAGCTCTTTACCACTTCTCAACGTGATTGTTATAACCTTATTTGAATTTTCTATGTCAGCTGGCAACCCACCTTGTGGCCTAGTATTTCTATTTTTTTATTTTTTTTCCCACATGGAACTCTAGACTTCTTGTCGCTGCTTATAAATTTTTTAAGTCTACAGCAAACTGTGTCTGATTAGCCAAGATATATTTCATCATCTCCTCTATGTTGCTACTTGACTAATTTGATTGTGCCTGTAGCTATGGAGCATTCCATGGTTAATTTAATGGCTGAGGCTGCCACTTCATGTTGTAGGCATTATCGTAATTTGGCCTTTGTGCATTACCCACATTCATGACTAATTTCGGATTTGAAGCACACGTGGATGCTAAATGACCACAACTACCGCATATCTCACACCAACCTATAGCTTGTTGGATAGCATTGATTGTGGTTGTAGGTTGTGTTGCTCCCAACTTTATGCTACTGAACTGAGTGTTGATCAAATTTGTAATGCAGAAACCTATGCTGATAAGGTGGTAAATTGGTCCACCTCCAATACTCCCGTAATTATTTTCATGACACTTCTAGAATCTGAATGTCACTCTTGATTTCCTTGTTCTACGCAATTTAGTAATGTGTACAACTCATCATAAGTCAACTCCAGCACTTTACCACTTGCGGCTGAATCTAGAAAAATCTTCGTACTGTGATCAAGAGCTTCTACAAAAGTATAAGAAAGTACCTCATTAGACTGTTGGTGGTGTGAACACTCCCGAAGAAGAGCCTTGAAGCATTCCCAAGCATGATAGAGGCTTTCATCAGGTTTCTCTTTGAAGCTCACTATCTTACTGCAATGTTTCCCAGTCTTGCCTGATGGAAAGAATCTGATGAGGAACTTTCTAGAGAAGTCATCCCATGAAGTAATTGAATTGTAGGGGGTGCGGATAACTTAGGTGCGGATACTAATTGTAGGGGGTACGAACAACTTGGGTAAATTAAATAGATCTATTATAACTCTAATGGATCTATTTTTATTTGTGCGTGGATATTTCTTATCTTCTCTAATCATTTTTATTTTTAGTTTATTTATTTTAATTTTATTAATGTTCATATCTTGGGGGGTGATTATATGGTAATTGATTAAATGCTTTACTGTAATATTCTTTAGTTTTTTCTGTTAGTCTTTGTAATTCTTGTATATTATTTTGAAGGTATTCTAAATATTCTATATCTTTTGTTTCAAAATATTCAATTAAATTGCCTTTCATAAGTACTTCTATTAATCTTATTTCTTCCATATTTTGTTTCCAGTGTTTTAAATACTCATAGTCTATCATTTTATTCTAAAGTAGTTGCTTGTTTACTAATTTCTATGTAATATTCTATTCTGATTGTACTATAATTTATATCTAAATTAAGGTTATTAATACTATTAATTATCTCTCCTTCGTCTTCTCTTAATGAGTTTTTTATGTTATATAAACTATTATCTATACTTTTTTCTAAATTTTCTAAGGTTTCTTTTATCCATATTAATTTTTGTTTTAGATTTTCCATTATTTCTTTGAGTCGGTTTCTACAATTAATTTCTTCATATAGGTCACTTTGGTTTTCTCTAATTTTTCTCATATATTCTAACATTTCTAATCTATATAATATCCATTTGAGTAACAACTATCTAAATATGAGCAGTAGCTTTCATTATATAGGTGTAAGTTTTCTATAGAACTTAATAAATCTTCATTAAAATAAAATACCTCTTCGTATATAATTTTTCTTATATCTACTATTTCTATATCTTTAAGTACATACAGAACAAGTATTTTAAATTTATCTATCATTCCATCAGATAAATAGGTAGTCATGTTTTTTCATATCATGCTATTTTCAAAATATTCTCTTCAACCATACACATTACAAAATATGATCATTTTAGATTACTATATACAAGATTAATCTTAAATAACATGTTCTTCGATCACTATTAGCATGGTAATCTGGATACTTTACCCTTAAACAGCGCCTCTACTCTGGCTACTCCCCTATCACGACTTTCCTGCCTCACCAGTTTCACCTTTAGGATGGCATAGTTCTTAGGGATTTTTCTCCTTTTCCACTTTGCTAATAAACTTCTTAACATGCTATTTTTCGAATAATTCTACTATAAAGTAACTATCATGAACTTATTTTATCATATCATGATTGTCAGGAATTTATGAATTGAGCTATTCATAATCATAAATAAATATACCTATTCTTGTAGGTTTGATAATTCTTGGCTTTGTTTATCCATAGCTTTTCCTTGAAAATATATCTACTTTTTATTAAATATTCAAAAGTATTTGTGTACAAGAGAAGGCTTGCTTCAACTCAGGAAGTCTTGCCTTTATCTTGCCGAATGACTTACATATTTATAAGACAAAAAGAAACTATTCCTACTACTATTCCTAATTTACACGTTTTTCATGTAAACTATTTTCTGCTTTACACTTGTCCTATTTGCAAAAGACTTTACAAAAAATCTTAAGACTACTCTACAAAAAGATAAAAATAAAGATTAAAGCTATAAAATAATGGCACTTTGCCATAGAAACGTCAAAAAGTTATCAAAAACTAGTAAATGCTATAATAACTTACGTATCTAAAGTCAAGGAAACTATTCACATGTCATTTTCTTTAATAACTTTTACTATTTTGTCTTCTTTCTCTTCCATTATTGCTCCATTGATTTTTATCTTCTAGCTGGCATCCTTATCTTCTTGGTTGATTTTTTATTCTAGCCGTACTTCCAGGATAATATTATCTTCTCCATTACATCTCGAACATTGATGGTCTAGATATTTGAATCCAATTATCTTGCAATATCTTGTTAATAATCCATCTGAAATAAATCCCTTCCTAATTGCTCTTGCAGTAGATTGTTTTTCTTGGTTAAGTAACGTCATTATCCATTGCCTAACATCTTCTATATCTATTTGTCGTAGTTCTCTTGAATTTGATTAAATCATTTGATGATCTCTTGAATAATAGCTCCATATTGGGTTTCCATTGATATAATTATTTGCTAATTCTTGAATGATTGTAGGTATTCCAATAAGTCGTTTATTTGCGTAAAGATCAAGTATCTCGATTTTGGGTATCTCTGGCTGCTGCATAAAATCTTCCGGTATAATAATATCTCTGGTTAATCCTATTTTTACAATTTGTATAACTAGTTTGATCTCATTGTATAATATCTCTACTCGTGCAGTATAAAACTTTATATAAAATAGATTTCCTTTGGTTATTCTTTTATAGGTGGTGAATACTTTATGTAATTCTTCTATAACTGTTAGTTCTTCTCCATCTTGGGTATATACGGTATTTAATAATCCATAGTCGAAATAAGTTTTTATTAAGCTTGGGTTGGTTTTGGGTAGTGGGATTAGCTTGTTGAAACCTTGCAATTTTCGGGTTATATAGTTTGTATTTGGTTCTTGGATATTTGTAGCTCTAGGGTTAAGGTTTAGAAAAGCTTGTACTTTGTAGATATTTTCTATATATCATCGGGCTATATGGTTATAAGCTTTTTTATCTTGGTTCAAACTAGCTCGATATGTGGTAACTTGTGGGGGTATGAACAAGGGGTCTTTTTGTGCTTTTGGTATAAATGGTTTTTCAAATATCTTATTCAAGTTCATATTCTGGTATCTTTGTCCACTAACTCCTTTCCTTGTACCTGCAATTGTAGATTGATAAACGTTATGGGTTTTATGGAGTGTCCCAATATCTCCTTTTAGCTCTGGAATTTTATTATCTTCCGATTGACATAGCTCTGCACACTGCTGAGTTAGCTGATTCATAGATTTAGACTTTAGTTTAACTTCATTAGTCTTTAGCTTTTCTATTTCATTACCCATACTCTCCACTTTCATTGAAAGCGTAGTTAGGGTTTTGAGTATTTTTCTAAAGCATCATCTTCAATTATATCAGTCTGTGTAGCTTTGTCTTGATATGTAATCTGCAATAACATTTTTGTTAGTGCTAATTACTTCAATAGTAAATGTAAAATTTATTATATTCAATACTAGTTTCCGAATTTCTTTCGTTGTGACTGAATTTTGTATTTTCTTTGTTAACCACCAACGTACCTGTGTATTATCTGTTCGTACAATAAATTCTTTGTATACAATATATGTCTCAAATGCTAATAAACATTTATATAATGAACATAATTTTTTTCTATTTATTTCCCATTTTATTTTTGTTTCATTAAACGTACCTGAGTAGTATCTACAATGATGTTCTAATTTTTCTTCTTCATATCTATATTTAAGTATTCCTCCATAACTATATTCACTAGCATCTGCTTCTACTATATGTATAAATTTTTATTTTCGTCTGAAAATTGTAATTTTGGTAACTCTTTACAAAGTATTTTTATTTTCTAAACTTGTTTTTTATCTTCTTCGTTGTAATTATATTCTATATCCTTTTTAAATTTTTTCTGTAAAGGCTTTAGGTTTTCTGCTAATTTTGGTATATATTCTCTTACTTGGTTTACTAATCCTAAAAATGATTGTAATTTCTTTTTTGTATCTAATTCTTCTTCTGAATTTATTATTTTTTGTACTATATGTTGTTGCATTTTTACTCCACTTTTATCTATTTGTATTCCTAAAAACTCTATCTAGTTTTTCATAATTTCGGATTTCTTTTCACTTAAACTTATTCCCGATTTTTCTATTATATCTGTAAATTGTTCTAATAATTTTAAATGTTCATCTTTAGTTTTTGTATATAGTAGTATATCATCTATGTATACTATACAATTAGGTAACTGTTTAAAATAACTATCCATAAAATATTGGTATCTACCTGGTGCATTTTTATATCCAAATGGTAATACGTTCCATTCATAAAATCCTTGTGGTACCGTAAATGCGGTTAATTCCTTGGAATATTCATCTAACTTTAAGTGGTAAAACCCTAATTTACAATCAAATTTACTAAAATAATTATATCCTTGTATTTGTCTTATTTTTAGTATCTTATTTGGTATTGGATAATTATATGTCATAGTTTTTGCATTTAGGTTTCTATAATCAATAATCATTCTTCTTTTTCCTCTTTTTTGTTCACTATGTTTGTTTACTATAAATGTTAGATTATTGTGTTTACTATTACTTTTTTGTATATATTGTTTTTCTAATAATTCATCTATATGCATTTTAAATTCTTTTAAATCGTTAATATTAAATGTTAATGGCTTTTGAGTTATTATGCTATTTTTATCTATTAATTCAATTTTATAGTAGTTTTATATTTTTTCCATCCTTTTAATGGATCTTCACTATATAATTATCTTAATTTTTTCTTTATTATTTCTACCTTATCTATTGAAAATAGAGTTATTTCTTTTTTATTTATCAAAAATACAACTAGTTCTACTGTGTCTTCTGTATTTTTTATATTTTCTAACTTTTGTGTAATTTTTTCACTTCCTTCTATCCAATCAGTTTTCTTTCTTATTTTATTAATAACTCTTTTTGCCCTTACTTTTTGTTTACATAGTTTTGTAAATCACCAATCTGTTTAGTTATTATATGTGGATATAATTTATCTAAAAATGGCATTCCTAAAAGCATATCTTTTGAATTCAGTTCATAATTATAGATTTCTTCTATTGTTATTATTTTATCCCATATTTGTATTTTTACATTTTTAGTTTTATATGTAATTAAGCTCCCTTCATTATTAAATCCTTTGATTACTATTGGTATTTTTAATTTATCCCATTTACTTTCTGGTAAACAGTTGTATCTACATAAGTTTGCTTTTGCTTCTGTATCTATGATAGGTGTCTAATACCTATTATAATATCCTTCTACTATTATTTTAACAAGTACATATATTTTCATATCATGTTAATGCTCTTTTTATGAATAATTTCTCTTTATTATATGCTATATATAATTGTGTGTGTTCTATATTGTATGGTTTTACTTGTTCTAACCATTTTATTCCTAATATTATGTCTGTCTTTTGCATATCTTCCTTTATTTCAAATTCTATTTTTATTTTTCTAACTCATATTATTATTTCTTTTCAGCTATATCTTTAATGTTTACTAGACTCCTTGGTAGATCTGGGCATATATTACTATTAGATTTTATTTCTTCACTTTTAACTAGATATTTTGCTATATAATTTTCTTCTTGTCCTGTGTTTAAGAGTATTAAATATTCTTTTTCATTTATTATTCCTTTTATATAATATTGATTTAAATTAACTGTTGAAGTTGTTTCATAACTTGTTCTTTTTTTATGAGCTTGATGATTCTGGTTTTTCATGAGCTATTCTTTTTGTTGTGCTTATTCTATCATTTATTATTTCTAAATCTTCTTCTATATCTATGTCTTTGTAACTATAATTATTATTATCAATTATTTTTACAAATTGTTCAAAAGGACTTTCTATTTGTGTTTTATTAATTTTATTTTTTCCTGTTATTTTATATTTTGTTGTTAATACATATAGATTTTTACATCTTGCTGTAAATATTTTATTTTCTGGGGTTAGTTCTATCCCTGATATTTTCCAATACAATACTAATGGTTTATCTATATTTTTATTTGTTATTGCTACTGAATAATTCGCACTTATTATAAATTTAAATTTTTTGTATATTAAATTTCCTTTTATGGCAGTTGTTATACTTTTTTCTATAGGTTTTTTAATTCTATTATCTGCTAAATATAACTCTATTGGTGTATCTATTCCTTCTCTAAAACATGTTTTTATTAATATCTCTGTTCTTCCAAGGTGTACATATTTTATTGGTTCTTTTATTTGTAGGGGGGTGCGGATAACTAAGCTGATAAATAGATTTATAAATAGATTTATTATAGCTGATGAATCTATTCTTTTTTGTGCGTGGTTATTTTTTAGATTTTGTTTTAATAAGTTATTCTTTTTGTTAGATGTATTCATTAATTTGTAGTTTATTATTTTATCCTGTGGTAACTGCTGAGTTACAAATTTCTGTGTAATAACTTATTCTTTCTGTACTGTAGTGTATATCTAATTCTAGATTTTCTATGTCATTTATTATTTTGTGTTGTTCTTCTCGTAGTGAGTTTTTTATGTTATATAAACTGTTACATGTACTTTTTTCTAAATTTTCTAAGGTTTTTTCTATCCATATTAACTTTTCTTTTAGATCTTCCATTATTTTTCTAATATGGTTTCTATAATTAACTTCGTTATTTAGATTATCTTGGTTTTCTCTAGTTTTTCTAATATATTCTAACATCCACAATCTTGGTCTGAATAATATCCTTCTGGGTAAATGTCTTCGTATATTTGTGCTGTGGCATTTATCATTTCTATTTCATAGTTTATTTCATAGTTTATTACTTCTTCTAATATCATTTTCTTAATATCTATTATTTCTATATCTTTAAGTATATATAAGACTAAAATTCTAAGGTAGTCTAAATGGGCTATTTTTTTTAAAAAATTGATATTTTATAGCTATTTGTTTTAGACTTAGTAGTTTTTGCATATTTTTATTAAGAGATTTTATATATTTTTTATTTTCCATGTATTTGTCTATATTTATTTTTATCTGTTTTTCTAGTAACTGTAATTTTTGCGTATCTTTAAAAATCCTACGTAATTTTAACATAATAAATATTTATAAGAGTAGTTAGGTATGTGTGGTATATAATTTATTCTATCCGTATAATTTTTTCCATATGCTTTTTCTAATATAACTTTTCTTATATCTGCAACATCTATATCTCTAAGTACATATAAAACAAGTATCTTAAATTTATCTACCATGACATCAGATATATTATCATTCATTATCATAAAATTGCTTTTTCAAAATATTCCCTGCAATCATATACATAATAAAATATAGTCATCTCAGATTACTATATACTAGATTATTCTTAAATAACATGTTCTTCGGTCACTACTAGCATGGTAATTCGGATATTCTCCCTTAAACAGCGCCTCGACTTTGGTTACTCCCCGCCACGGCTTCTTGCCTCATTGGTTTCACCTTTAGGATGGCATAGTTCCTTGGGATTTTTCTCCGTTTCCACTTTGCTAGTAAACTTCTTAACATATTATTTTTCGAATAATTCTACTATAAAGTAACTAATATGAATTTATTTTATCATATCATGATTGTCGGGAATTATGAATTTAGCTATTCATAATCGTAAATAGATATACCTGTTCCGGTAGCTTTGATATTTCTGAGGTTTGTTGTTCCATAGCTTTTTCCATTGCGGTGTATATATTTAATTAACTGGGCTAAATATTTTTGAATTGGAATGGAGAGAGTATTTTTGCTGAATGTTTGAAGGCCTGCCTCTGCAATGCCTTCTGAATTCTCATTTATATAATGAAAAGTGTATACATCCGTATTCAATTAAAGACTAAAAAACTAAACTCTAAAAAGTCTTTACCTACCTACTTCCTAAAGTCTTCACCTACCTACCTACTTCTTTACATTTATTTCAACTACTAAAGACTAAAATTTGTAAAAAAAGTCTTTACATCATATTAACTTTTATGTAAACTAAAATAAATCTTCTGCCATATCTGCAAATAAGTCTTCCATCTATTTTGTCATATCTGCTATATCTCCATTATTGCTCTGTTCTTATCTTTCCAGCTGTCGTCTTTATCTTCTTTTATTCTAACTGTACTGCTGGGACGTCATTATCTCCTCCGTTACATTTTGAACATCTGTGATCTGGGTATTTGTGTCCAATAGTTTTGCAATATCTGGTCAATAATTCTTCTGAAATAAATTTTTCCTTAATAGCTCTGGCGATAGGTTCTGTCTCCGATTTAAGCAACGTCATAATCCATTGCCTAATTGTTTCCATATCTGTTTCTCGTAGTTCCTTTGAATTTGAATATATCAATACATGGTTTCTTGAATAATAACTCCATATAGGATTTTGATTACAATATGTATTTGCTAGTTCTTGTAAAATCGTAGATAGTCCGATAACTCTTTTATTCGCATAAAATTTCGGTATCTCAATTCTGGGTATCTCTGGCTGTGTACCAATATCTTGCGGTATAATCATATCTCTTGTCATTCCTATTTTTAAAACTTGTATAGGTTTCTTTACTTCGTCAAATAATATCTCTGCCGGTGCCGTGTAGATCTTTATAAAAAATAAAGTACCTTTGGTTATTCTTTTAAATATGGTAAATGCTTCATATATCTCGGGTATAGTAGATATCTCGGTTCCGTCTGTGGTATATACGGTACTAAGTAATCCATATTCGTAGCAAGTTTTTACTAGGCTGGGTCTAGTTTTGGGTAAGGCAATTAGCTTGTTGTATCCGGTTAATTTCTGGGTTATATAGTTCGTATCTGGTTCTTGGATATTTGTAGCTTTTGGGTTGCTATTTAAGAAAGTTTGTACGTTGTAGATATTTTCTATATATGTGCCATTTGCAGGGGGGGGCGGATAACTAAGCTGATAAATAGATTTATAAATAGATTTATTATAGCTGATGAATCTATTCTTTTTTGTGCGTGGTTATTTTTTAGATTTTGTTTTAATAAGTTATTCTTTTTGTTAGATGTATTCATTAATTTGTAGTTTATTATTTTATCCTGTGGTAACTGCTGAGTTACAAATTTCTGTGTAATAACTTATTCTTTCTGTACTGTAGTGTATATCTAATTCTAGATTTTCTATGTCATTTATTATTTTGTGTTGTTCTTCTCGTAGTGAGTTTTTTATGTTATATAAACTGTTACATGTACTTTTTTCTAAATTTTCTAAGGTTTTTTCTATCCATATTAACTTTTCTTTTAGATCTTCCATTATTTTTCTAATATGGTTTCTATAATTAACTTCGTTATTTAGATTATCTTGGTTTTCTCTAGTTTTTCTAATATATTCTAACATCCACAATCTTGGTCTGAATAATATCCTTCTGGGTAAATGTCTTCGTATATTTGTGCTGTGGCATTTATCATTTCTATTTCATAGTTTATTACTTCTTCTAATATCATTTTCTTAATATCTATTATTTCTATATCTTTAAGTATATATAAGACTAAAATTCTAAGGTAGTCTAAATGGGCTATTTTTTTTTTAAAAAAAAATTGATATTTTATAGCTATTTGTTTTAGACTTAGTAGTTTTTGCATATTTTTATTAAGAGATTTTATATATTTTTTATTTTCCATGTATTTGTCTATATTTATTTTTATCTGTTTTTCTAGTAACTGTAATTTTTGCGTATCTTTAAAAATCCTACGTAATTTTAACATATTAAATATTTATAAGAGTAGTTAGGTATGTGTGGTATATAATTTATTCTATCCGTATAATTTTTTTCATATGTTTTTTCTAATATAACTTTTCTTATATCTGCAACATCTATATCTCTAAGTACATATAAAACAAGTATCTTAAATTTATCTACCATGACATCAGATATATTATCATTCATTATCATAAAATTGCTTTTTCAAAATATTCCCTGCAATCATATACATAATAAAATATAGTCATCTCAGATTACTATATACTAGATTATTCTTAAATAACATGTTCTTCGGTCACTACTAGCATGGTAATTCGGATATTCTCCCTTAAACAGCGCCTCGACTTTGGTTACTCCCCGCCACGGCTTCTTGCCTCATTGGTTTCACCTTTAGGATGGCATAGTTCCTTGGGATTTTTCTCCGTTTCCACTTTGCTAGTAAACTTCTTAACATATTATTTTTCGAATAATTCTACTATAAAGTAACTAATATGAATTTATTTTATCATATCATGATTGTCGGAAATTATGAATTTAGCTATTCATAATCGTAAATAGATATACCTGTTCCGGTAGCTTTGATATTTCTGAGGTTTGTTGTTCCATAGCTTTTTCCATTGCGGTGTATATATTTAATTAACTGGGCTAAATATTTTTGAATTGGAATGGAGAGAGTATTTTTGCTGAATGTTTGAAGGCCTGCCTCCGCAATGCCTTCTGAATTCTCATTTATATAATGAAAAGTGTATACATCCGTATTCAATTAAAAACTAAAAAACTAAACTCTAAAAAGTCTTTACCTACCTACTTCCTAAAGTCTTCACCTACCTACCTACTTCTTTACATTTATTTCAACTACTAAAGACTAAAATTTGTAAAAAAAGTCTTTACATCATATTAACTTTTATGTAAACTAAAATAAATCTTCTGCCATATCTGCAAATAAGTCTTCCGTCTATTTTGTCATATCTGCTATATCTCCATTATTGCTCTGTTCTTATCTTTCCAGCTGTCGTCTTTATCTTCTTTTATTCTAACTGTACTGCTGGGACGTCATTATCTCCTCCGTTACATTTTGAACATCTGTGATCTGGGTATTTGTGTCCAATAGTTTTGCAATATCTGGTCAATAATTCTTCTGAAATAAATTTTTCCTTAATAGCTCTGGCGATAGGTTCTGTCTCCGATTTAAGCAACGTCATAATCCATTGCCTAATTGTTTCCATATCTGTTTCTCGTAGTTCCTTTGAATTTGAATATATCAATACATGGTTTCTTGAATAATAACTCCATATAGGATTTTGATTACAATATGTATTTGCTAGTTCTTGTAAAATCGTAGATAGTCCGATAACTCTTTTATTCGCATAAAATTTCGGTATCTCAATTCTGGGTATCTCTGGCTGTGTACCAATATCTTGCGGTATAATCATATCTCTTGTCATTCCTATTTTTAAAACTTGTATAGGTTTCTTTACTTCGTCAAATAATATCTCTGCCGGTGCCGTGTAGATCTTTATAAAAAATAAAGTACCTTTGGTTATTCTTTTAAATATGGTAAATGCTTCATATATCTCGGGTATAGTAGATATCTCGGTTCCGTCTGTGGTATATACGGTACTAAGTAATCCATATTCGTAGCAAGTTTTTACTAGGCTGGGTCTAGTTTTGGGTAAGGCAATTAGCTTGTTGTATCCGGTTAATTTCTGGGTTATATAGTTCGTATCTGGTTCTTGGATATTTGTAGCTTTTGGGTTGCTATTTAAGAAAGTTTGTACGTTGTAGATATTTTCTATATATGTGCGGGCTGTGTAGTTGTATGTCTTTTTGTCTTGGTTTAGGCTTTCTCGATATGTGGTAACTTGTGGGGGTGTAAACATAGGGTCTTTTGGTATATTTGGTGTATATGGCTTGTCAAATAGTTTATTTAAGTTCATATTTTTTCTAACTCCTTTGGTTGTACCTGCAGAAGTAGATTGATAAGCGTTATGGGTTTTATGGAGTATCCCAACATCTCCTTCTAGCTCTGGAATTTTATTGTCTTCCGATCGACATAGCTCTGCACATTGCTGAGTTAGCTGATTTATAGCTATAGACTTCAGATTATCTTCACTAGTCTTTAGCTTTAGCTTTTCTATCTCAGTACCCATACTGTCTACTTTCAATGAAAGCATAGTCAGGGCGTTGAGTATCTTTTCATGTATATTTTCTTCTATCATTTCAGTTTGCGTAGCTTTGTCTTGATATGTAATCTGCAATAATATTTTTGTTAGTACTGATTACTTCTATTATAAATGTAAAATTTAATATATTTAGAACTAGTCTCCGAATCTCTTTTGTTGTAACTGAATTTTGTATTTTCTTTGTTAGCCACCAGCGTACCTGTGTATTATCTGTCCGCACAATAAATTTGTTATATACAATATATGGCTCAAATGCTAATAAACATTTATATAATGAACATAATTCTTTCCTATTTATTTCCCATTTTATTTCTGTCTCGTTGAACGTACCTGAGTAGTATCTACAATGGTGTTCTATTTTTTCTGCTTCATATCTATATTTAAGTACTCCTCCATAACTGTATTCACTGGCATCTGCTTCTACTATATATGTAAATTTTCTATTTTCATCCGGAAATTGTAATTTTGGTAAATCCTTGCAAAGTAATTTTATTTTTTGAACTTGTTTTTTATCTTCTTCATTATAATTATATTCTATATCCTTTTTTAATTTTTTCTGTAGGGGTTTTAGGTTTTCTGCTAATTTTGGAATATATTCTCTTACTTGGTTTACTAATCCTAAAAATGATTGTAATTTCTTTTTTGTATCTAATTCTTCTTTTGAATTTATTATTTTTTGTACTATATGTTGTTGCATTTTTACTCCACTTTTATCTATTTGTATTCCTAAAAATTCTATCTGATTTTTCATAATTTCGGCTTTCTTTTCACTTAGACTTATTCCTGAATTTTCTATTATATCTGTAAATTGTTCTAATAATTTTATATGTTCTTCCTTAGTTTTTGTATATAATAATATATCATCTATGTATACTATGCAATTAGGTAATTGTTTAAAATAATTATCCATAAAATGTTGATATCTACCTGGTGCATTTTTATATCCAAAGGGTAACACATTCCATTCGTAAAATCCTTGTGGTACCGTAAATGCGGTTAATTCTTTAGATTCTTCTTCTAACTTTAGATGGTAAAATCCTGATTTACAATCGAATTTACTAAAATAATTATATCCTTGGATTTGTCTTATTTTTAATATCTTATTTGGTATTGGATAATTATATGTTATAGTTTTTGCATTTAAATTTCTATAATCAATAACCATTCTACTTTTTCCTCTTTTTTGTTCACTATGTTTATTTACTATAAATGCTGGACTATTATGTTTACTATTACTTTTTTGTATATATTGTTTTTCTAATAATTCATCTATATGCATTTTAAATTCTTTTAAATCATCAAAATTATATGTTAATGGTTTTTGGGTTATTATACTGTTTTTATCTATTAATTCAATTTTTATGGTAGTTTTATGTTTTTCCCATCCTTTTAATGGATCTTCGCTATATAATTGTTCTAATGTTTTCTTAACTATTTCTATCTTATTTATTGAAAATATAGTTATTTCTGTTTTATTTATTGAAAATACTACTAATTCTATTGTATCTTCAGCAGTTTTTATATTTTCTAACTTTTGTGTAATTTTTTCACTTCCTTTTATCCAGTCAGTTTTCTTTCTGATTTTATTACTAACTCTTTTTGCTCTTACTTTTTGTTTACATGGTGTTGTGAACCACCAATCATTTCTAGTTATTATATGTGGGTATAATTTATCTAAAAATGGCATTCCTAAAAGTATATCTTTTGATGTTAGTTCATAATTATAAATTTCTTCTATTGTCAATATCTTATCCCATATTTGTGCTTTTACATTCCTAGCTTTATAAGTAATTAAGCTTCCTTCATTATTAAATCCTTTAACTATTATTGGTATTTTTAATTTATCCCATTTACTTTCTGGTAAGCAATTATATCTACATAAATTAGCTTCTGCTCCTGTATCTATCATAGGCGTATAATATCTACTATAATATCCTTCCACTACTATCTTCATTAATACATATATTTTCATTTTATGTTAAGGCTCTTCTTAAGAATAATCTTTCCCTATTATATGTTATAGCTAATTGTGTATGTTCTATATTATATGGTTTTACTTGTTCTAACCATTTTATTCCTAATATTATATCTGCTTTTTGCATTTCTTCTTTTACCTCAAATTCTATTTTTATTTTTCTAATTCCTCCTATTATTATTTCTTTTTCTGCTATATCTTTATTATTTATTAAACTTCTCGGTAGATCTGGGCATATATCATTATCAGTTTTTATTTCTTCATTTTTTACTAGATATTTTGCTATATAATTTTCTTCTTGTCCTGTGTTTAATAGTATTAAATGTTCTTTTTCATTTATTTTTCCTGTTATGTAATATTGATTTAAATTACTTATTGAATTTGTTTCATAACTCATTCTTTTTGATGAGCTCGATGACTCTGGTTTTTCATTAGCTATTCTTTTTGTTGTACTTATTCTATCTTTTACTATTTCTAAATTTTCTTCTATATCTATGTCTCTATAGCTATAGTCATTATAATCTATTGTTTTTACAATTTGCTCAAATGGGCTATCTATTTGTATTTTATTGATCTTATTTTTCCCTGTTATTTTATGTTTTGTTGTTAACACATATAAATTTTTACATCTCGCTGTAAATATTTTACTTCCTGGGGTTAATTATATTCCTGATATCTTCCAATATAATACTAATGATTTATCTATATTCCTATCTGTTACTGCTACTGAATAATTTGCACTTATTATAAATTTAAATTTTTGGTATATTAAATTTCCTTTTACGGCAGTTATTATGCTTTTTTCTATAGGTTTTATAATTCTATCATCTGCTAAATATAATTCTATCGGTGTATCTATTCCTTCTCTAAAACATGCTTTTATTAATATTTCTGTACCTCCGAGGTGTACGTATTTTATTGGATCTCCTTTACTTTTTATATCATTTATTTCTTTATTAATTATCCTTTTTGTTACTAGTGGTATACTAGCTTTTCCTTTTGCATATCTACAGTCTATTACATGTTCTTTTTGGCATACTACATAATATTCATCTTTTTTCCTACTAAAAATATTTTTTATTGTTGGTATTTTAAATATTTTTTCTACACTTAAATCTAACTCTTTTCCTTTTATTTCATCAAATATATTACTGTCAAATATTATCTTTTGTTCCGTTCCTTCGTCATTTAAATATTCTTCCTTTGTTATTATTTTTATATCTTCTTCAGTCATTTGATTCATCTATCTCACTATCTATTTCAATATCTGTTTCGTTTTCTGAAATTTCATATATACTATCTTCACTTTCTAATTCATAATCTATATAATCTATTTGCATATATTCTGTATTTTCTATTTTTATTTCGGATATTTGTTTATTTTTTGGATTTTTAGGTAATTTACAATCTCTAGCTAAATGTCCTAACTTTCCACAATTATAACATGTACATTCTTTTATAGATTTTTTCTTTCTATATGGTCTTTTATTTTTATAATTTTTAACATAATATCTTTTTCTTGGTTTCTTATATTTATATTTTGATTTTTTATATTTCTTATATTTCTTATGTCTTTTTCTTTTCTTATAATATCTTTCTTCGCATCCAAATTGAGGTGCTATTTTATTTTTGCAACATGCTAAATTTCTTATTAATGTTTTTTCCATTTTTAATTCTTCTCTATATTTTTCACATAACTTTCTATACCATTGTTGTAAAAATTTTATTCTAGCTCCTAATGTATCTACTATTTTTGCTTCTTCCCAACTTTTTATTATTTTTGAACTAAATGGTTCGGGTAATTTATTAAAATACAATTTTCTTATTTCTTTACTTTCTTCTATATTATATGCTCCTTTATAATAATATTCTTTAAATGCGCAAGTATATTCATCTATATAACACATATTACATATTGTTAATTTTATCATTAAATTCCTATTTGTATCTTTTTCTTCGTCTTGTTCTTCTTCTAATGTTGTCATACTACCAAATTCATCTTTTATAGCTGTTTCATATTTTTTCAATAATTCTATAGGTGTTAATTTAGTTGTTGTTGATGCTGCTCCTTCCATAGGTTTATTAGCTCTTAATACTTTCTTACTATTTTCAGTTAAATTTGTAAACCATAATTTTGCTGATCCTATTAGAGTTTTTTCTATGTATTCTGGTGCATCTGTTATGTTTATATTATTGTCTAATAATTGTTTTGTCATATATCCTACCCATAATTGTATTGTTTTTTCTGTATCTATTACACAGTCTAAATCTAAAAAGTTATAATTTTTATTAACTATTTGTTTTGGTGTCCATTTGTCATATTCATTATATCTTTTAAATTTATTTTTATAATATATAGGTTTTCTTATTTCTGTTGTTTTGGGTATTAAATTTTCATCTTCTTTTTTGTCAAGAGTATTTATTTCTGTATTATTATTTTCCAAATTTTCTTGATTAATTTTTTCTTGTTTTTCGTTAATTTCTAAATCTTTTATATTTGTTAATATTTCCGTATATGTTTCACTATCTTCTGAATTATAATTATCCGTTTCTTCTACCTCTATATTATTTATTTCTAATTTTTCCTTAAATTGGTTTATTTCGTTTATTAATTTTTGTTCTTTATCTATTTCTTTTTGTCTTTGTTCGTATAAATCTTTTAACATTTGTAATTCTTTTTCTAATTCAGCAATTCTACTATTTTTAGTTTCTTCTATTTTTCGTATTTCTTCCGTAGATTGTTGTTTAATTTTTTCTATTTCCTTTTTTCTATCTATCTCTTCATTTTCTTTTTCTATTCTTACCATTGCTGTTAATTTATCTTCTAATTTTAATTCTTCTTTTTCTAACATTAAATATAAATGTTCTCCTATTTTTTTATTCCTTCTTCCTAGATTAGAAAATACTATTTTTATTTTTGTACCTTCGTGATTTTCGTATATTTTTTCATCTATTATAAATTCTTCTTTATTCATTTTATTGTGAATAATTCATGTTGATATATATATTCTAAACTATCTATTTGAGATTCTAATTTTGATATTTCATCTTTTTGTATATTTATTGAATTTTTACTAACTCCGGCAAATATATTATAATGTAATCTTTCTTTTCTTATTTTTAATTCTTTACGTTTTTCAGAGATAAATTGTTTTAATTCTTTGTATTTTTGCTCTTTATTCATTTAAATTGTGTTTATAATATTTTGGTGGATATCTAAATCTAATTTTATCATAATTAGGTGGTATATGTCTCATTCTTCTAGATTTTAAATGGATTATTAATTTTGCTTCAATACTAGATATTAATGTAATTAAATAGGATAATCTTTGTGGATTTTCTTTTGTTTTATTTAGACTTATATATTCTGAATAATTGCTAACTAACGATTCTTTGATTTTTCTAAAAGCTTCTCTATTTTTAAGTGGTCTTCTCATAATTAATTTAATAAATATCTAAATTTAACTTAACTGATATAAATCTGACTAAATCTAATTCTAACTTAACTAATTCCAACATATATATATCACTTCCGTATCTTTCAAATTACTAGGCTGCAAAAGGAAAAGCTAGTATACCACTAGTAACAAAAAGGATAATTAATAAAGAAATAAATGATATAAAAAGTAAAGGAGATCCAATAAAATACGTACACCTCGGAGGTACAGAAATATTAATAAAAGCATGTTTTAGAGAAGGAATAGATACACCGATAGAATTATATTTAGCAGATGATAGAATTATAAAACCTATAGAAAAAAGCATAATAACTGCCGTAAAAGGAAATTTAATATACCAAAAATTTAAATTTATAATAAGTGCAAATTATTCAGTAGCAGTAACAGATAGGAATATAGATAAATCATTAGTATTATATTGGAAGATATCAGGAATAGAATTAACCCCAGGAAGTAAAATATTTACAGCGAGATGTAAAAATTTATATGTGTTAACAACAAAACATAAAATAACAGGGAAAAATAAGATCAATAAAATACAAATAGATAGCCCATTTGAGCAAATTGTAAAAACAATAGATTATAATGACTATAGCTATAGAGACATAGATATAGAAGAAAATTTAGAAATAGTAAAAGATAGAATAAGTACAACAAAAAGAATAGCTAATGAAAAACCAGAGTCATCGAGCTCATCAAAAAGAATGAGTTATGAAACAAATTCAATAAGTAATTTAAATCAATATTACATAACAGGAAAAATAAATGAAAAAGAACATTTAATACTATTAAACACAGGACAAGAAGAAAATTATATAGCAAAATATCTAGTAAAAAATGAAGAAATAAAAACTGATAATGATATATGCCCAGATCTACCGAGAAGTTTAATAAATAATAAAGATATAGCAGAAAAAGAAATAATAATAGGAGGAATTAGAAAAATAAAAATAGAATTTGAGGTAAAAGAAGAAATGCAAAAAGCAGATATAATATTAGGAATAAAATGGTTAGAACAAATAAAACCATATAATATAGAACATACACAATTAGCTATAACATATAATAGGGAAAGATTATTCTTAAGAAGAGCCTTAACATAAAATGAAAATATATGTATTAATGAAGATAGTAGTGGAAGGATATTATAGTAGATATTATACGCCTATGATAGATACAGGAGCAGAAGCTAATTTATGTAGATATAATTGCTTACCAGAAAGTAAATGGGATAAATTAAAAATACCAATAATAGTTAAAGGATTTAATAATGAAGGAAGCTTAATTACTTATAAAGCTAGGAATGTAAAAGCACAAATATGGGATAAGATATTGACAATAGAAGAAATTTATAATTATGAACTAACATCAAAAGATATACTTTTAGGAATGCCATTTTTAGATAAATTATACCCACATATAATAACTAGAAATGATTGGTGGTTCACAACACCATGTAAACAAAAAGTAAGAGCAAAAAGAGTTAGTAATAAAATCAGAAAGAAAACTGACTGGATAAAAGGAAGTGAAAAAATTACACAAAAGTTAGAAAATATAAAAACTGCTGAAGATACAATAGAATTAGTAGTATTTTCAATAAATAAAACAGAAATAACTATATTTTCAATAAATAAGATAGAAATAGTTAAGAAAAAATTAGAACAATTATATAGCGAAGATCCATTAAAAGGATGGGAAAAACATAAAACTACCATAAAAATTGAATTAATAGATAAAAACAGTATAATAACCCAAAAACCATTAACATATAATTTTGATGATTTAAAAGAATTTAAAATGCATATAGATGAATTATTAGAAAAACAATATATACAAAAAAGTAATAGTAAACATAATAGTCCAGCATTTATAGTAAATAAACATAGTGAACAAAAAAGAGGAAAAAGTAGAATGGTTATTGATTATAGAAATTTAAATGCAAAAACTATAACATATAATTATCCAATACCAAATAAGATATTAAAAATAAGACAAATCCAAGGATATAATTATTTTAGTAAATTCGATTGTAAATCAGGATTTTACCATCTAAAGTTAGAAGAAGAATCTAAAGAATTAACCGCATTTACGGTACCACAAGGATTTTACGAATGGAATGTGTTACCCTTTGGATATAAAAATGCACCAGGTAGATATCAACATTTTATGGATAATTATTTTAAACAATTACCTAATTGCATAGTATACATAGATGATATATTATTATATACAAAAACTAAGGAAGAACATATAAAATTATTAGAACAATTTACAGATATAATAGAAAATTCAGGAATAAGTCTAAGTGAAAAGAAAGCCGAAATTATGAAAAATCAGATAGAATTTTTAGGAATACAAATAGATAAAAGTGGAGTAAAAATGCAACAACATATAGTACAAAAAATAATAAATTCAAAAGAAGAATTAGATACAAAAAAGAAATTACAATCATTTTTAGGATTAGTAAACCAAGTAAGAGAATATATTCCAAAATTAGCAGAAAACCTAAAACCCCTACAGAAAAAATTAAAAAAGGATATAGAATATAATTATAATGAAGAAGATAAAAAACAAGTTCAAAAAATAAAATTACTTTGCAAGGATTTACCAAAATTACAATTTCCGGATGAAAATAGAAAATTTACATATATAGTAGAAGCAGATGCCAGTGAATACAGTTATGGAGGAGTACTTAAATATAGATATGAAGCAGAAAAAATAGAACACCATTGTAGATACTACTCAGGTACGTTCAACGAGACAGAAATAAAATGGGAAATAAATAGGAAAGAATTATGTTCATTATATAAATGTTTATTAGCATTTGAGCCATATATTGTATATAACAAATTTATTGTGCGGACAGATAATACACAGGTACGCTGGTGGCTAACAAAGAAAATACAAAATTCAGTTACAACAAAAGAGATTCGGAGACTAGTTCTAAATATATTAAATTTTACATTTATAATAGAAGTAATCAGTACTAACAAAAATATTATTGCAGATTACATATCAAGACAAAGCTACGCAAACTGAAATGATAGAAGAAAATATACATGAAAAGATACTCAACGCCCTGACTATGCTTTCATTGAAAGTAGACAGTATGGGTACTGAGATAGAAAAGCTAAAGCTAAAGACTAGTGAAGATAATCTGAAGTCTATAGCTATAAATCAGCTAACTCAGCAATGTGCAGAGCTATGTCGATCGGAAGACAATAAAATTCCAGAGCTAGAAGGAGATGTTGGGATACTCCATAAAACCCATAACGCTTATCAATCTACTTCTGCAGGTACAAGCAAAGGAGTTAGAAAAAATATGAACTTAAATAAACTATTTGACAAGCCATATACACCAAATATACCAAAAGACCCTATGTTTACACCCCCACAAGTTACCACATATCGAGAAAGCCTAAACCAAGACAAAAAGACATACAACTACACAGCCCGCACATATATAGAAAATATCTACAACGTACAAACTTTCTTAAATAGCAACCCAAAAGCTACAAATATCCAAGAACCAGATACGAACTATATAACCCAGAAATTAACCGGATACAACAAGCTAATTGCCTTACCCAAAACTAGACCCAGCCTAGTAAAAACTTGCTACGAATATGGATTACTTAGTACCGTATATACCACAGACGGAACCGAGATATCTACTATACCCGAGATATATGAAGCATTTACCATATTTAAAAGAATAACCAAAGGTACTTTATTTTTTATAAAGATCTACACGGCACCGGCAGAGATATTATTTGACGAAGTAAAGAAACCTATACAAGTTGTAAAAATAGGAATGACAAGAGATATGATTATACCGCAAGATATTGGTACACAGCCAGAGATACCCAGAATTGAGATACCGAAATTTTATGCGAATAAAAGAGTTATCGGACTATCTACGATTTTACAAGAACTAGCAAATACATATTGTAATCAAAATCCTATATGGAGTTATTATTCAAGAAACCATGTATTGATATATTCAAATTCAAAGGAACTACGAGAAACAGATATGGAAACAATTAGGCAATGGATTATGACGTTGCTTAAACCGGAGACAGAACCTATCGCCAGAGCTATTAAGGAAAAATTTATTTCAGAAGAATTATTGACCAGATATTGCAAAACTATTGGACACAAATACCCAGATCACAGATGTTTAAAATGTAACGGAGGAGATAATGACGTCCCAGCAGTACAGTTAGAATAAAAGAAGATAAAGACGACAGCTGGAAAGATAAGAACAGAGCAATAATGGAGATATAGCAGATATGACAAAATAGACGGAAGACTTATTTGCAGATATGACAGAAGATTTATTTTAGTTTACGTAAAAGTTAATATGATGTAAAGACTTTTTTTACAAATTTTAGTCTTTAGTAGTTGAAATAAATGTAAAGAAGTAGGTAGGTAGGTGAAGACTTTAGGAAGTAGGTAGGTAAAGACTTTTTAGAGTTTAGTTTTTTAGTCTTTAATTGAATACGGATGTATACACTTTTCATTATATAAATGAGAATTCAGAAGGCATTGCAGAGGCAGGCCTTCAAACATTCAGCAAAAATACTCTCTCCATTCCAATTCAAAAATATTTAGCCCAGTTAATTAAATATATACACCGCAATGGAAAAAGCTATGGAACAACAAACCTCAGAAATATCAAAGCTACCGGAACAGGTATATCTATTTACGATTATGAATAGCTAAATTCATAATTCCCGACAATCATGATATGATAAAATAAATTCATATTAGTTACTTTATAGTAGAATTATTCGAAAAATAATATGTTAAGAAGTTTACTAGCAAAGTGGAAACGGAGAAAAATCCCAAGGAACTATGCCATCCTAAAGGTGAAACCAATGAGGCAAGAAGCCGTGGCGGGGAGTAACCAAAGTCGAGGCGCTGTTTAAGGGAGAATATCCGAATTACCATGCTAGTAGTGACCGAAGAACATGTTATTTAAGAATAATCTAGTATATAGTAATCTGAGATGACTATATTTTATTATGTATATGATTGCAGGGAATATTTTGAAAAAGCAATTTTATGATAATGAATGATAATATATCTGATGTCATGGTAGATAAATTTAAGATACTTGTTTTATATGTACTTAGAGATATAGATGTTGCAGATATAAGAAAAGTTATATTAGAAAAAGCATATGAAAAAAATTATACGGATAGAATAAATTATATACCACACATACCTAACTACTCTTATAAATATTTAATATGTTAAAATTACGTAGGATTTTTAAAGATACGCAAAAATTACAGTTACTAGAAAAACAGATAAAAATAAATATAGACAAATACATGGAAAATAAAAAATATATAAAATCTCTTAATAAAAATATGCAAAAACTACTAAGTCTAAAACAAATAGCTATAAAATATCAATTTTAAAAAAAAATAAAAATAGCCCATTTAGACTACCTTAGAATTTTAGTCTTATATATACTTAAAGATATAGAAATAATAGATATTAAGAAAATGATATTAGAAGAAGTAATAAACTATGAAATAAACTATGAAATAGAAATGATAAATGCCACAGCACAAATATACGAAGACATTTACCCAGAAGGATATTATTCAGACCAAGATTGTGGATGTTAGAATATATTAGAAAAACTAGAGAAAACCAAGATAATCTAAATAACGAAGTTAATTATAGAAACCATATTAGAAAAATAATGGAAGATCTAAAAGAAAAGTTAATATGGATAGAAAAAACCTTAGAAAATTTAGAAAAAAGTACATGTAACAGTTTATATAACATAAAAAACTCACTACGAGAAGAACAACACAAAATAATAAATGACATAGAAAATCTAGAATTAGATATACACTACAGTACAGAAAGAATAAGTTATTACACAGAAATTTGTAACTCAGCAGTTACCACAGGATAAAATAATAAACTACAAATTAATGAATACATCTAACAAAAAGAATAACTTATTAAAACAAAATCTAAAAAATAACCACGCACAAAAAAGAATAGATTCATCAGCTATAATAAATCTATTTATAAATCTATTTATCAGCTTAGTTATCCGCACCCCCCTACAAATGGTATCAGAGCCTAGTAATTTGAAAGATACGGAAGTGATATATATATGTTGGAATTAGTTAAGTTAGAATTAGATTTAGTCAGATTTATATCAGTTAAGTTAAATTTAGATATTTATTAAATTAATTATGAGAAGACCATTTAAAAATAGAGAAGCTTTTAGAAAAATCAAAGAATCGTTAGTTAGCAATTATTCAGAATATATAAGTCTAAATAAAACAAAAGAAAATCCACAAAGATTATCCTATTTAATTACATTAATATCTAGTATTGAAGCAAAATTAATAATCCATTTAAAATCTAGAAGAATGAGACATATACCACCTAATTATGATAAAATTAGATTTAGATATCCACCAAAATATTATAAACACAATTTAAATGAATAAAGAGCAAAAATACAAAGAATTAAAACAATTTATCTCTGAAAAACGTAAAGAATTAAAAATAAGAAAAGAAAGATTACATTATAATATATTTGCCGGAGTTAGTAAAAATTCAATAAATATACAAAAAGATGAAATATCAAAATTAGAATCTCAAATAGATAGTTTAGAATATATATATCAACATGAATTATTCACAATAAAATGAATAAAGAAGAATTTATAATAGATGAAAAAATATACGAAAATCACGAAGGTACAAAAATAAAAATAGTATTTTCTAATCTAGGAAGAAGGTATAAAAAAATAGGAGAACATTTATATTTAATGTTAGAAAAAGAAGAATTAAAATTAGAAGATAAATTAACAGCAATGGTAAGAATAGAAAAAGAAAATGAAGAGATAGATAGAAAAAAGGAAATAGAAAAAATTAAACAACAATCTACGGAAGAAATACGAAAAATAGAAGAAACTAAAAATAGTAGAATTGCTGAATTAGAAAAAGAATTACAAATGTTAAAAGATTTATACGAACAAAGACAAAAAGAAATAGATAAAGAACAAAAATTAATAAACGAAATAAACCAATTTAAGGAAAAATTAGAAATAAATAATATAGAGGTAGAAGAAACGGATAATTATAATTCAGAAGATAGTGAAACATATACGGAAATATTAACAAATATAAAAGATTTAGAAATTAACGAAAAACAAGAAAAAATTAATCAAGAAAATTTGGAAAATAATAATACAGAAATAAATACTCTTGACAAAAAAGAAGATGAAAATTTAATACCCAAAACAACAGAAATAAGAAAACCTATATATTATAAAAATAAATTTAAAAGATATAATGAATATGACAAATGGACACCAAAACAAATAGTTAATAAAAATTATAACTTTTTAGATTTAGACTGTGTAATAGATACAGAAAAAACAATACAATTATGGGTAGGATATATGACAAAACAATTATTAGACAATAATATAAACATAACAGATGCACCAGAATACATAGAAAAAACTCTAATAGGATCAGCAAAATTATGGTTTACAAATTTAACTGAAAATAGTAAGAAAGTATTAAGAGCTAATAAACCTATGGAAGGAGCAGCATCAACAACAACTAAATTAACACCTATAGAATTATTGAAAAAATATGAAACAGCTATAAAAGATGAATTTGGTAGTATGACAACATTAGAAGAAGAACAAGACGAAGAAAAAGATACAAATAGGAATTTAATGATAAAATTAACAATATGTAATATGTGTTATATAGATGAATATACTTGCGCATTTAAAGAATATTATTATAAAGGAGCATATAATATAGAAGAAAGTAAAGAAATAAGAAAATTGTATTTTAATAAATTACCCGAACCATTTAGTTCAAAAATAATAAAAAGTTGGGAAGAAGCAAAAATAGTAGATACATTAGGAGCTAGAATAAAATTTTTACAACAATGGTATAGAAAGTTATGTGAAAAATATAGAGAAGAATTAAAAATGGAAAAAACATTAATAAGAAATTTAGCATGTTGCAAAAATAAAATAGCACCTCAATTTGGATGCGAAGAAAGATATTATAAGAAAAGAAAAAAGACATAAGAAATATAAGAAATATAAAAAATCAAAATATAAATATAAGAAACCAAGAAAAAGATATTATGTTAAAAATTATAAAAATAAAAGACCATATAGAAAGAAAAAATCTATAAAAGAATGTACATGTTATAATTGTGGAAAGTTAGGACATTTAGCTAGAGATTGTAAATTACCTAAAAATCCAAAAAATAAACAAATATCCGAAATAAAAATAGAAAATACAGAATATATGCAAATAGATTATATAGATTATGAATTAGAAAGTGAAGATAGTATATATGAAATTTCAGAAAACGAAACAGATATTGAAATAGATAGTGAGATAGATGAATCAAATGACTGAAGAAGATATAAAAATAATAACAAAGGAAGAATATTTAAATGACGAAGGAACGGAACAAAAGATAATATTTGACAGTAATATATTTGATGAAATAAAAGGAAAAGAGTTAGATTTAAGTGTAGAAAAAATATTTAAAATACCAACAATAAAAAATATTTTTAGTAGGAAAAAAGATGAATATTATGTAGTATGCCAAAAAGAACAACATTTGTAGGGGGGTGCGGATAACTAAGCTGATAAATAGATTTATAAATAGATTCATTATAGCTGATGAATCTATTCTTTTTTGTGCGTGGTTATTTTTTAGATTTTGTTTTAATAAGTTATTTCTTTTGTTAGATGTATTCATTAATTTGTAGTTTATTATTTTATCATGTGGTAACTGCTGAGTTACAAATTTCTGTGTAATAACTTATTCTTTCTGTACTGTAGTGTATATCTAATTCTAGATTTTCTATGTCATTTATTATTTTGTGTTGTTCTTCTCGTAGTGAGTTTTTTATGTTATATAAACTGTTACATGTACTTTTTTCTAAATTTTCTAAGGTTTTTTCTATCCATATTAACTTTTCTTTTAGATCTTCCATTATTTTTCTAATATGGTTTCTATAATTAACTTCGTTATTTAGATTATCTTGGTTTTCTCTAGTTTTTCTAATATATTCTAACATCCACAATCTTGGTCTGAATAATATCCTTCTGGGTAAATGTCTTCGTATATTTGTGCTGTGGCATTTATCATTTCTATTTCATAGTTTATTTCATAGTTTATTACTTCTTCTAATATCATTTTCTTAATATCTATTATTTCTATATCTTTAAGTATGTATAAGACTAAAATTCTAAGGTAGTCTAAATGGGCTATTTTTTTTTTAAAATTGATATTTTATAGCTATTTGTTTTAGACTTAGTAGTTTTTGCATATTTTTATTAAGAGATTTTATATATTTTTTATTTTCCATGTATTTGTCTATATTTATTTTTATCTGTTTTTCTAGTAACTGTAATTTTTGCGTATCTTTAAAAATCCTACGTAATTTTAACATAATAAATATTTATAAGAGTAGTTAGGTATGTGTGGTATATAATTTATTCTATCCGTATAATTTTTTCCATATGCTTTTTCTAATATAACTTTTCTTATATCTGCAACATCTATATCTCTAAGTACATATAAAACAAGTATCTTAAATTTATCTACCATGACATCAGATATATTATCATTCATTATCATAAAATTGCTTTTTCAAAATATTCCCTGCAATCATATACATAATAAAATATAGTCATCTCAGATTACTATATACTAGATTATTCTTAAATAACATGTTCTTCGGTCACTACTAGCATGGTAATTCGGATATTCTCCCTTAAACAGCGCCTCGACTTTGGTTACTCCCCGCCACGGCTTCTTGCCTCATTGGTTTCACCTTTAGGATGGCATAGTTCCTTGGGATTTTTCTCCGTTTCCACTTTGCTAGTAAACTTCTTAACATATTATTTTTCGAATAATTCTACTATAAAGTAACTAATATGAATTTATTTTATCATATCATGATTGTCGGGAATTATGAATTTAGCTATTCATAATCGTAAATAGATATACCTGTTCCGGTAGCTTTGATATTTCTGAGGTTTGTTGTTCCATAGCTTTTTCCATTGCGGTGTATATATTTAATTAACTGGGCTAAATATTTTTGAATTGGAATGGAGAGAGTATTTTTGCTGAATGTTTGAAGGCCTGCCTCTGCAATGCCTTCTGAATTCTCATTTATATAATGAAAAGTGTATACATCCGTATTCAATTAAAGACTAAAAAACTAAACTCTAAAAAGTCTTTACCTACCTACTTCCTAAAGTCTTCACCTACCTACCTACTTCTTTACATTTATTTCAACTACTAAAGACTAAAATTTGTAAAAAAAGTCTTTACATCATATTAACTTTTACGTAAACTAAAATAAATCTTCTGTCATATCTGCAAATAAGTCTTCCGTCTATTTTGTCATATCTGCTATATCTCCATTATTGCTCTGTTCTTATCTTTCCAGCTGTCGTCTTTATCTTCTTTTATTCTAACTGTACTGCTGGGACGTCATTATCTCCTCCGTTACATTTTAAACATCTGTGATCTGGGTATTTGTGTCCAATAGTTTTGCAATATCTGGTCAATAATTCTTCTGAAATAAATTTTTCCTTAATAGCTCTGGCGATAGGTTCTGTCTCCGGTTTAAGCAACGTCATAATCCATTGCCTAATTGTTTCCATATCTGTTTCTCGTAGTTCCTTTGAATTTGAATATATCAATACATGGTTTCTTGAATAATAACTCCATATAGGATTTTGATTACAATATGTATTTGCTAGTTCTTGTAAAATCGTAGATAGTCCGATAACTCTTTTATTCGCATAAAATTTCGGTATCTCAATTCTGGGTATCTCTGGCTGTGTACCAATATCTTGCGGTATAATCATATCTCTTGTCATTCCTATTTTTACAACTTGTATAGGTTTCTTTACTTCGTCAAATAATATCTCTGCCGGTGCCGTGTAGATCTTTATAAAAAATAAAGTACCTTTGGTTATTCTTTTAAATATGGTAAATGCTTCATATATCTCGGGTATAGTAGATATCTCGGTTCCGTCTGTGGTATATACGGTACTAAGTAATCCATATTCGTAGCAAGTTTTTACTAGGCTGGGTCTAGTTTTGGGTAAGGCAATTAGCTTGTTGTATCCGGTTAATTTCTGGGTTATATAGTTCGTATCTGGTTCTTGGATATTTGTAGCTTTTGGGTTGCTATTTAAGAAAGTTTGTACGTTGTAGATATTTTCTATATATGTGCGGG
This sequence comes from Capsicum baccatum var. pendulum, assembly GCA_030864225.1. Classification (NCBI taxonomy): domain Eukaryota; kingdom Viridiplantae; phylum Streptophyta; class Magnoliopsida; order Solanales; family Solanaceae; genus Capsicum; species Capsicum baccatum. The sequence goes on from CM061557.1 coordinate 53,024,637, forward strand.
CTGTGTAGTTGTATGTCTTTTTGTCTTGGTTTAGGCTTTCTCGATATGTGGTAACTTGTGGGGGTGTAAACATAGGGTCTTTTGGTATATTTGGTGTATATGGCTTGTCAAATAGTTTATTTAAGTTCATATTTTTTCTAACTCCTTTGCTTGTACCTGCAGAAGTAGATTGATAAGCGTTATGGGTTTTATGGAGTATCCCAACATCTCCTTCTAGCTCTGGAATTTTATTGTCTTCCGATCGACATAGCTCTGCACATTGCTGAGTTAGCTGATTTATAGCTATAGACTTCAGATTATCTTCACTAGTCTTTAGCTTTAGCTTTTCTATCTCAGTACCCATACTGTCTACTTTCAATGAAAGCATAGTCAGGGCGTTGAGTATCTTTTCATGTATATTTTCTTCTATCATTTCAGTTTGCGTAGCTTTGTCTTGATATGTAATCTGCAATAATATTTTTGTTAGTACTGATTACTTCTATTATAAATGTAAAATTTAATATATTTAGAACTAGTCTCCGAATCTCTTTTGTTGTAACTGAATTTTGTATTTTCTTTGTTAGCCACCAGCGTACCTGTGTATTATCTGTCCGCACAATAAATTTGTTATATACAATATATGGCTCAAATGCTAATAAACATTTATATAATGAACATAATTCTTTCCTATTTATTTCCCATTTTATTTCTGTCTCGTTGAACGTACCTGAGTAGTATCTACAATGGTGTTCTATTTTTTCTGCTTCATATCTATATTTAAGTACTCCTCCATAACTGTATTCACTGGCATCTGCTTCTACTATATATGTAAATTTTCTATTTTCATCCGGAAATTGTAATTTTGGTAAATCCTTGCAAAGTAATTTTATTTTTTGAACTTGTTTTTTATCTTCTTCATTATAATTATATTCTATATCCTTTTTTAATTTTTTCTGTAGGGGTTTTAGGTTTTCTGCTAATTTTGGAATATATTCTCTTACTTGGTTTACTAATCCTAAAAATGATTGTAATTTCTTTTTTGTATCTAATTCTTCTTTTGAATTTATTATTTTTTGTACTATATGTTGTTGCATTTTTACTCCACTTTTATCTATTTGTATTCCTAAAAATTCTATCTGATTTTTCATAATTTCGGCTTTCTTTTCACTTAGACTTATTCCTGAATTTTCTATTATATCTGTAAATTGTTCTAATAATTTTATATGTTCTTCCTTAGTTTTTGTATATAATAATATATCATCTATGTATACTATGCAATTAGGTAATTGTTTAAAATAATTATCCATAAAATGTTGATATCTACCTGGTGCATTTTTATATCCAAAGGGTAACACATTCCATTCGTAAAATCCTTGTGGTACCGTAAATGCGGTTAATTCTTTAGATTCTTCTTCTAACTTTAGATGGTAAAATCCTGATTTACAATCGAATTTACTAAAATAATTATATCCTTGGATTTGTCTTATTTTTAATATCTTATTTGGTATTGGATAATTATATGTTATAGTTTTTGCATTTAAATTTCTATAATCAATAACCATTCTACTTTTTCCTCTTTTTTGTTCACTATGTTTATTTACTATAAATGCTGGACTATTATGTTTACTATTACTTTTTTGTATATATTGTTTTTCTAATAATTCATCTATATGCATTTTAAATTCTTTTAAATCATCAAAATTATATGTTAATGGTTTTTGGGTTATTATACTGTTTTTATCTATTAATTCAATTTTTATGGTAGTTTTATGTTTTTCCCATCCTTTTAATGGATCTTCGCTATATAATTGTTCTAATGTTTTCTTAACTATTTCTATCTTATTTATTGAAAATATAGTTATTTCTGTTTTATTTATTGAAAATACTACTAATTCTATTGTATCTTCAGCAGTTTTTATATTTTCTAACTTTTGTGTAATTTTTTCACTTCCTTTTATCCAGTCAGTTTTCTTTCTGATTTTATTACTAACTCTTTTTGCTCTTACTTTTTGTTTACATGGTGTTGTGAACCACCAATCATTTCTAGTTATTATATGTGGGTATAATTTATCTAAAAATGGCATTCCTAAAAGTATATCTTTTGATGTTAGTTCATAATTATAAATTTCTTCTATTGTCAATATCTTATCCCATATTTGTGCTTTTACATTCCTAGCTTTATAAGTAATTAAGCTTCCTTCATTATTAAATCCTTTAACTATTATTGGTATTTTTAATTTATCCCATTTACTTTCTGGTAAGCAATTATATCTACATAAATTAGCTTCTGCTCCTGTATCTATCATAGGCGTATAATATCTACTATAATATCCTTCCACTACTATCTTCATTAATACATATATTTTCATTTTATGTTAAGGCTCTTCTTAAGAATAATCTTTCCCTATTATATGTTATAGCTAATTGTGTATGTTCTATATTATATGGTTTTACTTGTTCTAACCATTTTATTCCTAATATTATATCTGCTTTTTGCATTTCTTCTTTTACCTCAAATTCTATTTTTATTTTTCTAATTCCTCCTATTATTATTTCTTTTTCTGCTATATCTTTATTATTTATTAAACTTCTCGGTAGATCTGGGCATATATCATTATCAGTTTTTATTTCTTCATTTTTTACTAGATATTTTGCTATATAATTTTCTTCTTGTCCTGTGTTTAATAGTATTAAATGTTCTTTTTCATTTATTTTTCCTGTTATGTAATATTGATTTAAATTACTTATTGAATTTGTTTCATAACTCATTCTTTTTGATGAGCTCGATGACTCTGGTTTTTCATTAGCTATTCTTTTTGTTGTACTTATTCTATCTTTTACTATTTCTAAATTTATTTCTATATCTATGTCTCTATAGCTATAGTCATTATAATCTATTGTTTTTACAATTTGCTCAAATGGGCTATCTATTTGTATTTTATTGATCTCATTTTTCCCTGTTATTTTATGTTTTGTTGTTAACACATATAAATTTTTACATCTCGCTGTAAATATTTTACTTCCTGGGGTTAATTCTATTCCTGATATCTTCCAATATAATACTAATGATTTATCTATATTCCTATCTGTTACTGCTACTGAATAATTTGCACTTATTATAAATTTAAATTTTTGGTATATTAAATTTCCTTTTACGGCAGTTATTATGCTTTTTTCTATAGGTTTTATAATTCTATCATCTGCTAAATATAATTCTATCGGTGTATCTATTCCTTCTCTAAAACATGCTTTTATTAATATTTCTGTACCTCCGAGGTGTACGTATTTTATTGGATCTCCTTTACTTTTTATATCATTTATTTCTTTATTAATTATCCTTTTTGTTACTAGTGGTATACTAGCTTTTCCTTTTGCATATCTACAGTCTATTACATGTTCTTTTTGGCATACTACATAATATTCATCTTTTTTCCTACTAAAAATATTTTTTATTGTTGGTATTTTAAATATTTTTTCTACACTTAAATCTAACTCTTTTCCTTTTATTTCATCAAATATATTACTGTCAAATATTATCTTTTGTTCCGTTCCTTCGTCATTTAAATATTCTTCCTTTGTTATTATTTTTATATCTTCTTCAGTCATTTGATTCATCTATCTCACTATCTATTTCAATATCTGTTTCGTTTTCTGAAATTTCATATATACTATCTTCACTTTCTAATTCATAATCTATATAATCTATTTGCATATATTCTGTATTTTCTATTTTTATTTCAGATATTTGTTTATTTTTTGGATTTTTAGGTAATTTACAATCTCTAGCTAAATGTCCTAACTTTCCACAATTATAACATGTACATTCTTTTATAGATTTTTTCTTTCTATATGGTCTTTTATTTTTATAATTTTTAACATAATATCTTTTTCTTGGTTTCTTATATTTATATTTTGATTTTTTATATTTCTTATATTTCTTATGTCTTTTTCTTTTCTTATAATATCTTTCTTCGCATCCAAATTGAGGTGCTATTTTATTTTTGCAACATGCTAAATTTCTTATTAATGTTTTTTCCATTTTTAATTCTTCTCTATATTTTTCACATAACTTTCTATACCATTATTGTAAAAATTTTATTCTAGCTCCTAATGTATCTACTATTTTTGCTTCTTCCCAACTTTTTATTATTTTTGAACTAAATGGTTCGGGTAATTTATTAAAATACAATTTTCTTATTTCTTTACTTTCTTCTATATTATATGCTCCTTTATAATAATATTCTTTAAATGCGCAAGTATATTCATCTATATAACACATATTACATATTGTTAATTTTATCATTAAATTCCTATTTGTATCTTTTTCTTCGTCTTGTTCTTCTTCTAATGTTGTCATACTACCAAATTCATCTTTTATAGCTGTTTCATATTTTTTCAATAATTCTATAGGTGTTAATTTAGTTGTTGTTGATGCTGCTCCTTCCATAGGTTTATTAGCTCTTAATACTTTCTTACTATTTTCAGTTAAATTTGTAAACCATAATTTTGCTGATCCTATTAGAGTTTTTTCTATGTATTCTGGTGCATCTGTTATGTTTATATTATTGTCTAATAATTGTTTTGTCATATATCCTACCCATAATTGTATTGTTTTTTCTGTATCTATTACACAGTCTAAATCTAAAAAGTTATAATTTTTATTAACTATTTGTTTTGGTGTCCATTTGTCATATTCATTATATCTTTTAAATTTATTTTTATAATATATAGGTTTTCTTATTTCTGTTGTTTTGGGTATTAAATTTTCATCTTCTTTTTTGTCAAGAGTATTTATTTCTGTATTATTATTTTCCAAATTTTCTTGATTAATTTTTTCTTGTTTTTCGTTAATTTCTAAATCTTTTATATTTGTTAATATTTCCGTATATGTTTCACTATCTTCTGAATTATAATTATCCGTTTCTTCTACCTCTATATTATTTATTTCTAATTTTTCCTTAAATTGGTTTATTTCGTTTATTAATTTTTGTTCTTTATCTATTTCTTTTTGTCTTTGTTCGTATAAATCTTTTAACATTTGTAATTCTTTTTCTAATTCAGCAATTCTACTATTTTTAGTTTCTTCTATTTTTCGTATTTCTTCCGTAGATTGTTGTTTAATTTTTTCTATTTCCTTTTTTCTATCTATCTCTTCATTTTCTTTTTCTATTCTTACCATTGCTGTTAATTTATCTTCTAATTTTAATTCTTCTTTTTCTAACATTAAATATAAATGTTCTCCTATTTTTTTATACCTTCTTCCTAGATTAGAAAATACTATTTTTATTTTTGTACCTTCGTGATTTTCGTATATTTTTTTATCTATTATAAATTCTTCTTTATTCATTTTATTGTGAATAATTCATGTTGATATATATATTCTAAACTATCTATTTGAGATTCTAATTTTGATATTTCATCTTTTTGTATATTTATTGAATTTTTACTAACTCCGGCAAATATATTATAATGTAATCTTTCTTTTCTTATTTTTAATTCTTTACGTTTTTCAGAGATAAATTGTTTTAATTCTTTGTATTTTTGCTCTTTATTCATTTAAATTGTGTTTATAATATTTTGGTGGATATCTAAATCTAATTTTATCATAATTAGGTGGTATATGTCTCATTCTTCTAGATTTTAAATGGATTATTAATTTTGCTTCAATACTAGATATTAATGTAATTAAATAGGATAATCTTTGTGGATTTTCTTTTGTTTTATTTAGACTTATATATTCTGAATAATTGCTAACTAACGATTCTTTGATTTTTCTAAAAGCTTCTCTATTTTTAAATGGTCTTCTCATAATTAATTTAATAAATATCTAAATTTAACTTAACTGATATAAATCTGACTAAATCTAATTCTAACTTAACTAATTCCAACATATATATATCACTTCCGTATCTTTCAAATTACTAGGCTCTGATACCATTTGTAGGGGGGTGCGGATAACTAAGCTGATAAATAGATTTATAAATAGATTTATTATAGCTGATGAATCTATTCTTTTTTGTGCGTGGTTATTTTTTAGATTTTGTTTTAATAAGTTATTCTTTTTGTTAGATGTATTCATTAATTTGTAGTTTATTATTTTTATATCTTCTTCAGTCATTTGATTCATCTATCTCACTATCTATTTCAATATCTGTTTCGTTTTCTGAAATTTCATATATACTATCTTCACTTTCTAATTCATAATCTATATAATCTATTTGCATATATTCTGTATTTTCTATTTTTATTTCGGATATTTGTTTATTTTTTGGATTTTTAGGTAATTTACAATCTCTAGCTAAATGTCCTAACTTTCCACAATTATAACATGTACATTCTTTTATAGATTTTTTCTTTCTATATGGTCTTTTATTTTTATAATTTTTAACATAATATCTTTTTCTTGGTTTCTTATATTTATATTTTGATTTTTTATATTTCTTATATTTCTTATGTCTTTTTCTTTTCTTATAATATCTTTCTTCGCATCCAAATTGAGGTGCTATTTTATTTTTGCAACATGCTAAATTTCTTATTAATGTTTTTTCCATTTTTAATTCTTCTCTATATTTTTCACATAACTTTCTATACCATTGTTGTAAAAATTTTATTCTAGCTCCTAATGTATCTACTATTTTTGCTTCTTCCCAACTTTTTATTATTTTTGAACTAAATGGTTCGGGTAATTTATTAAAATACAATTTTCTTATTTCTTTACTTTCTTCTATATTATATGCTCCTTTATAATAATATTCTTTAAATGCGCAAGTATATTCATCTATATAACACATATTACATATTGTTAATTTTATCATTAAATTCCTATTTGTATCTTTTTCTTCGTCTTGTTCTTCTTCTAATGTTGTCATACTACCAAATTCATCTTTTATAGCTGTTTCATATTTTTTCAATAATTCTATAGGTGTTAATTTAGTTGTTGTTGATGCTGCTCCTTCCATAGGTTTATTAGCTCTTAATACTTTCTTACTATTTTCAGTTAAATTTGTAAACCATAATTTTGCTGATCCTATTAGAGTTTTTTCTATGTATTCTGGTGCATCTGTTATGTTTATATTATTGTCTAATAATTGTTTTGTCATATATCCTACCCATAATTGTATTGTTTTTTCTGTATCTATTACACAGTCTAAATCTAAAAAGTTATAATTTTTATTAACTATTTGTTTTGGTGTCCATTTGTCATATTCATTATATCTTTTAAATTTATTTTTATAATATATAGGTTTTCTTATTTCTGTTGTTTTGGGTATTAAATTTTCATCTTCTTTTTTGTCAAGAGTATTTATTTCTGTATTATTATTTTCCAAATTTTCTTGATTAATTTTTTCTTGTTTTTCGTTAATTTCTAAATCTTTTATATTTGTTAATATTTCCGTATATGTTTCACTATCTTCTGAATTATAATTATCCGTTTCTTCTACATCTATATTATTTATTTCTAATTTTTCCTTAAATTGGTTTATTTCGTTTATTAATTTTTGTTCTTTATCTATTTCTTCTTTTTCTTTTTGTCTTTGTTCGTATAAATCTTTTAACATTTGTAATTCTTTTTCTAATTCAACAATTCTACTATTTTTAGTTTCTTCTATTTTTCGTATTTCTTCCGTAGATTGTTGTTTAATTTTTTTTATTTCCTTTTTTCTATCTATCTCTTCATTTTCTTTTTCTATTCTTACCATTGCTGTTAATTTATCTTCTAATTTTAATTCTTCTTTTTCTAACATTAAATATAAATGTTCTCCTATTTTTTTATACCTTCTTCCTAGATTAGAAAATACTATTTTTATTTTTGTACCTTCGTGATTTTCGTATATTTTTTCATCTATTATAAATTCTTCTTTATTCATTTTATTGTGAATAATTCATGTTGATATATATATTCTAAACTATCTATTTGAGATTCTAATTTTGATATTTCATCTTTTTGTATATTTATTGAATTTTTACTAACTCCGGCAAATATATTATAATGTAATCTTTCTTTTCTTATTTTTAATTCTTTACGTTTTTCAGAGATAAATTGTTTTAATTCTTTGTATTTTTGCTCTTTATTCATTTAAATTGTGTTTATAATATTTTGGTGGATATCTAAATCTAATTTTATCATAATTAGGTGGTATATGTCTCATTCTTCTAGATTTTAAATGGATTATTAATTTTGCTTCAATACTAGATATTAATGTAATTAAATAGGATATAATCTTTGTGGATTTTCTTTTGTTTTATTTAGACTTATATATTCTGAATAATTGCTAACTAACGATTCTTTGATTTTTCTAAAAGCTTCTCTATTTTTAAATGGTCTTCTCATAATTAATTTAATAAATATCTAAATTTAACTTAACTGATATAAATCTGACTAAATCTAATTCTAACTTAACTAATTCCAACATATATATATCACTTCCGTATCTTTCAAATTACTAGGCTCTGATACCATTTGTAGGGGGGTGCGGATAACTAAGCTGATAAATAGATTACTAAATATATTTTTTATTGTTGGTATTTTAAATATTTTTTCTACACTTAAGTCTAACTCTTTTCCTTTTATTTCGTCAAATATATTACTGTCAAATATTATTTTTTGATTTGTTCCTTCTTCATTTAAATATTCTTCCTTTGTTATTATTTTTATATTTTCTTCAGTTATTTGGTTCATTTTTATATCTTCTTCAGTCATTTGATTCATCTAATTCATTTTCTATTTCATTCTCCGAAATTTCATATATACTATCTTTACTTTGTAATTCATAATCTATATAATTTATCTGTATATATTCTGTATTTTCTATTTTTATATATGATATTTGTGTATTTTTTGGATTTTTTGGTAATTTACAATTCTAGCTAAATGTCCTAGTTTTCCACAATTATAACAAGTACATTCTTTTATAGATTTTTTTTTTTCTATATGGTCTTTTATGTTTATAATTTTTACATAATATCTTTTTCTTGGTTTCTTATATTATATTTTGATTTCTTGTATTTCTTATATTTCTTATGTCTTTTTCTTTTCTTATAATATCTTTCTTCACATCCAAATTGAGGTGCCATTTAATCTTTGCAACATGCTAAATTTCTTATTAATGTTTTTTCCATCTTTATTTCGTCTCTATATTTTTCACATAGATTTTTATACCATTGTTGTAAAAAAAAATTTCTTGCTCCTAGGGTATCTACTATTTTTACTTCTTCCCAACTCTTTATTATTTTTGAACTAAATGGTTCAGATAATTTACTAAAATATAATCTTCTTATTTCTTTACTTTCTTCTATATTATATGTTCCTTTATAATAATATTCTTTAAATGCGCACGTATACTCATCTATATAACACATTTTACATATTGTTAGTTTTAACATTAAATTTCTATTTATATGTTTTTCTTTATTTTGCTCTTCTTCTGTTGTTACACTGCTAAATTCATCTCTTATAGTTATTTCATATTTTTTTAATATTTCTGTTGGTAGTATTTTTGTAGTTGTTGATGTTTCTTCTATTTTATTATCAAATCTTAGTACTTTTTTTCTTGCTTCGGCTAGGTTTAAAAACCATAATTTTATTGTTCCTATTAATGTCTTTTCTATATATTCTGGTGTGTTTGTTGTATCTATTTTATTATCTAATAATTGTTTTAACATATATCCTACCCATAGTTGTATTATTTTATTTGTGTCTATTACACAATTTAAATCAAGAAAGTTGTAATTAATTATTTGTTTTGATGTCCATTTATTATATTCATCCTTTGGATTATATCTTTTAAACTTACTTTTGTAATTATATGTTGGTTTTCTTATTTCTGATGTACTAGGTATTATATTTTTATCTAGAGTATTTACTTCTGTATTTATTAGTTCTAGATTTTCTATATTAATCACTTCTTGTTTTTTATTAATTTCTAGTTTTCCTATGTTTTCTAGAATCTCTATATGTTTTCACTATTTTTCGAATCATAATTATTTGTTTCTTCAGCACCTATTGTATTTATTTATAATTCACTTGTTTTTGGTTCTTTATTTTTTATTTCTAATTTTTCTTTGAATTGATTTATCTCGTTAATAATTTTTGTTCTTTATCTTTTTCTTCTTTTCCTTTCTGTCTCTTTTCATATAAATCTTTTAGCATTTGTATATCTTTTTCTAATTCAGCAATCCTACTATTTTTAGTTTCTTCTATTTTTTGTATTTCTTCTGCGGTTTGTTGTTTTATTTTATCTATTTCCTTTTTTCTGTCTATCTCTTCGTTTTCTATTTCTATTCTTACCATGGCTATCAACTTATCTTCTAATTTTAATTCTTTTTTTTCTAACATTAAATATAAATGTTCACCTATTTTCTTATATCTTCTTCCTAAATTAGAGAATACTATTTTTATTTTTAATTCTTCGTAATTTTCATATGTATTTTCATCTATTATAAATTCTTCTTTGTTCATTTTATTTAAATGTATATAGGTTATGTTGATATATATTCTAGACTATCTATTGCTGATTCTAAATTTAATATTTCTTATTTTTGTGTATTTATTGATTTTTTACTAACTCCGACAATTATGTTATACTGTAGTCTTCCTATCCTTATTTTTAATTCTTTATGTTTTTCAGATATTATTTGTTTTAATTCTTTATATTTTTGTAATTTCTATACGTTATTCATCTAAACAATATTTATAATATTTTGGTGGATATCTAAATCTAATTTTGTCATAACTAATAAATTAACTTAAATAAATCCAAATATATACTACTTCCGGTAACTTTAAACAACATAGACTCTGATACCAATTGTAGGGGGTGCAGTTAACTTGGGTAACTTACATATATCCATTATAGCACTATTATGTTTTTGGGAGGATTATTTCGCACTGAGTTGGGTTTGAGGTTGAGATCACAGGCCACATAACAGTGTTGACACCGTACGTTTGCCTTCGGTCTAAGAGTTGGATCCATAAGTTACATTTCATCTTATCATATGTTACATTTCGTCTTACACCCTAGAAAGATGTAGGAAAACTCTTCTTAATGTGGGCAGCACATTGGACTCCATGTTGCTCACATGGTTTATGTCGATTAAGAGAAACTCCCCCAAAGAAAAATTTATTTATTTTATGATAATGTTGTAAGACCTCATAAAATTTTGACTAATTTATTTTTGAACATTCCTCATATTTTATGATAATTTTTTTTCTTGAATTATGATAAGGGATATTAACAGGATGATTTGAAAAAGTTTTGGAATTTTTAAAAGGGGTTCGGGTTTATTTCGAAATCCTGGATCAGTAAGGGTCCGTGATAGTGGCGTGCCATATCGCCTATGCTCCAATATAGGAGCATGGCATGTTGGCTATCCACCACTATAGTGGAATGCCTCTCCACCTAAGCAGTGTGCCACACTCCTAGGCAAAATTTGCCTGGCTTTATTTTTTTCAATTGGGGCTATCGCTTTTTAGTCCTTTGCCCCTTTAAATGTCTTAAACCACTTTTTAAACACTAGTATTCATCAGTTATCATGTTTTACATTGTTCTTCTCCTCTCCAACTTCCAAGTTAGAAATACAAGGGGTTTTACAGAATTCCATTCTCTGGGCTCTAAACTCTCGTTCTTTTTCAAATTCTTTCAATTTTTAGGTATGTTGTACACTCTTTATTTTAATTATGGTATTATTGCAGTAATTAACTTTGTATTTTGGTGTTTTTGGAATGATTAAATCATTTAGGGATGACGGCTTTTGCTTGTTAACACTTGCATTATTTTTCCCTTGTTTTTAATGGGTTATTCATATTTTAATTGATGGATTTTGGAGCTAAACTTTAAGAATTGTTATAATGGAGAAATTGATGACTTGGGGTTTCACAATATGGATGAATCTCGGTATGGTTATAACATTAACCTCAACTAACATTGTTAAATTTTATTTTGAATAATGATTATACCTGATTCATATGTATTTTGAAAATGTTTCATTGCATTAAAGGGATAAAGGATAATAAGATTTTGGAATGCCCTTGGTGGCTATGGTTTTGGATTTTAAATCAAAAATTAGATTATAAATGGTTAAATAGATTCTGGTTATGGTTTGGCATAAATAGAATACTATGTAAGTCTATCGGTATGAAGATACCAAGCTGGAAATGCCTAAATAAAATACTCCAAGGTTAATGGTTAGTTTATGTGTAAATTATTTTAATTTGGGCTTAAAGAAATTATGTAGCTCACCATAAAAGTGTAGTCGTGGGGGACCAACATAGGAAACCATATTTGCCAACATTGGAGGTCTATATGACCATTATGTATGATGTAAACATCATATTTTGGATGGCTATATCCTTGGCGTCCTTAGCCATTCCTCAGTACATGCGGCTAACATGGACTACGCCCTTCTAACAGGGAGAGCCGGGCCCATATAGTCCATGGATTCCTGGAACATCAGTATGAGCTACATACTTTAGTACTAATGTTTTAAATGATCATATTTCATGTCCCTTGTTCCTATACTGATATTCTTTATATATGTATAATTGTTGTGTATGTGATTTATGACTGGATATTTGGTAAATGCATTTCTTTTATGCCATATCTTGGGTTGTATGCCATTACTCGTGGTACTGCCCATTCCCGGATGCTACATCATTTCATAATGTAGGTTCTGCAGGCTTTTCTTTTCACCCCATGCAACATTAGGTGGTTTGGTACTCCTGTGGATCAACTGTGAAGTGGTGAGCCCTCCATCTTTTGGAAGGCCCAATCATTCTCTTAGTTTTCATTTCTTATTCTAGTATTTATGGATCTCTTTTTTCATAGTCGGGGGTATGTCCCAACTTAGTTGATAATATTTGGATTTGAGGCTTTTGTGGATAGTACTGGGATGTCTTTGTTGTCTTATTTTATCTCTCATAAATTTTTTTAGATTTATATAGCTTTTTATTGTCTAGGTTAACTTTCTCTATCTATTACTAATGTGCTCTTGAGATAAGGCTAAAGGGAGGAGGGGTATCTACAGTCTTGGTTGGCTTGGAATTCTCAACATGGCCAATCTAGAGTTTGGATCATGATAAGCTTGGTATCAGAGGACGTTTTAGGGTCGTTGGGTATCCACAAAGTCGTGTTGAGTAGAGGCACTTTTACGGTTGTGTAGCGTGCTACACTTATAAGAGGGGGGCCATAAGGTATTTAGGAATGTTTCCATTTCTTGTGTTCTATTTTGGGCTAGAGGGTTACCATGAAAATTCTCTAACTTCTGGCTTACTCTCATTTCTGATCATGCCTCCTCAAAAATCTGACGGTCGCAGGAATTTAGCTGGAACCTCCATCCCAAAATGAGGCAAATGTCGAGGAAATTCGCCATAGTCATATAATGCAGACTCAGTATAGGGCCCCTACTCCTAATTTCACTGCTCTACATGAGGTTCCATCGATCCCTGCCAGTCCTTCTCGAGCTCTCTGAGTCAGAATTTCCTTGTTCACTCAGAGAGATATCTTAAATATGGAGTTTTCTTAGTCCATCCATATGCTCACTGAGCTTGTGACCTCGCAGTCTAGTTATTTTGATCATGTTAGTCTTTTCGCTAGCTCATCTGAGGTCACTCGGGTTGGCTAGTTTATGAGGTTGAATCCCCCAACCTTTACAAGCTTTAGGGTTGAGGAGGATCCTTAGGGGTTTATTGATAAAATAGGAAAGATTAAAAAGTTATGCATGCTAGTGATTTGGACGGTGTGGAGTTTATAGCTTACCAGTTGAAGGAATTGGCTTATCAATGGTATGAGGAGTAAGATAAGTTAAGGGGTGATAGTGCTGAGTCGGCTGTGTGGGAAAAATTTGAGGGTACTTTTCTTGACCATTTCTTTCCTTAGGATTTAAGGGAAGCCAAAGTGAAAGAGTTGGTTAATCTAAAATAGGGTAGGATTAGTGTTAAGGAGTACACATTAAAGTTCCAACAACTGCCCTATTATGCTCCGGAGTTGGTGTCTAATATGAGGTTCAAAATGAGGAAGTTTGCTTCTGGTCTGTCCTGTGATATGGTTTTAGAGTGTAAGGCTGCTATGTTGAATAATGTTATGGACATATCCAGGTTAGTGGAGTATATACAGCAAGTGGAAGATAAGAAAAGGAAGCAGGCGAAAATGGGGAAAAAGTAGAGCAAGAAATTTAGGTATGCAGAGCAGGGTGCAAATTAGTAGAATAGTATAAAAGATGGTAGGCAGTGGTTTAATAAGAAAAACTAGGGAAATTCTTATTCATCACCTAATACTCCTTATCCTGAGTCTTTCGATGATCAAATTCTTTAGTCTAGAAAATTCCTAAGGCATAGGGTGCCCAATCTCAAGCTAGGGGAGCTTTGTCGGCCCCTTCTTACCCTCCTTACAATTTCTGTAGACTGCTTCATCATGGATATTGTGAGAAGGAGAGAAATTTGTGCGTTAATTGTGTTAAGCCTGGTTATATGCGGTAGAATTACCCTATATCTAGGGTTGCCATCAAAGCTAATAAGGTCCTAATTTCCACTTCTTCAGCTCCTGTAGCAAAGGGTGCTAGTTCAGGAATGGGAACTGGTTGGAATCGTCTCTATGCACTTTAAACTCGCCAGGAATCTGAGATATCCCAAGATGTGGTCATTGGTATGTTACAGCATTTCTCTTATAATGTTTATTATTTGATTGATCTGAGTTCTACCCTATCATATGTGACTTCTTCTGTGGAAATACACTTTTGTTTAGATACTGAAAGTATTTCTGACCTTTTTTCTATTTCTACCCTAGTGGGTGAGTCTGTTGTTGCTAGAAAAGTCTATAGGGGTTGTGTGGTGTCTATCTTTCATAGGGAGACCTTGGTAGATCTAATAGATATTGATAAGTGGATTTTGATATGATTTTAGGGATGGACTAAATTCATTTTGGCTATGCTTCTCTGGATTATAGGACCTAAAAGGTCACCTTTTATTTTTTCAATAAACTGGTAATAGAATGGGATGGGATTTCTCTATTGCAAAAAGAGAAGTTTATTACTCATCTTAGAGCTCAAAAATTGATTTCCAAAGGGTGTCTATATAATCTAGTTCTATCAATTGATGATCTTCCAGGCATTCCTCCTAATAGGGAAATAGACTTTGGAAAAGTCTTTCCTGGTGATCTTTCTGGCATTTCTCTGAAGAGGGAAATAGACTTTGGAATTAACCTTCTATCAGATACCCATTTCATTTTTATTCCTCCTTATAGAATGGCTCCGACTAAAATAAAGGAACTAAAGAAGCAACTAAAAAATCTTCTAGATAAAGCTTTCATCCATCCTAGTATTTCTCTATGGGGTGCTCCTTTTCTTTTCGTGTTAAATAAAGATGGGTCCCTTTGGATATGTATAGACTATCATCAGATAAATAAAGTTACCATGAAAAATAAGTAACCTCTTCCTACGATTGATGCCCTCTTTGATCAACTTCAGGGTACTATGTGCTTCTCTAAAATAGATCTCTGCTCAAGTTATCACCAGTTGAAAATTAGGTAGGTTGATATTCCCAAGACTATTTTTCGAACCCAATATGGCCACTATGAATTTTTTATTATGTCATTAGGGTTAACTAATGTTCTGGTTGCTTTCATAGATCTTATGAATCGGTTGTTCAGGTTGTTTCTGGGTTTGTTTATTATATCTTCATTGATGATATCTTGGTGTACTCTAAAAGGAGGGAGGACCATAAAAATCACCACTAAATCATGTTGCATAGCCTTAAGAATCAGGAATTGTATGCAAATTTTTTGTATGCAAATTTTCTAAGTATGAATTTAGGCTAAGTGTTGTGACTTTTCTCGGGCATGTTATTTCTAGTTATGGGATCAAGATGGATCCATAAAAGATTAAGGAAGTTAAAAAGTGGCCTAAACCCATAACTCCAATCGATATTAGGAGTTTTTTGGGCATGGCCGGGTGTTATAGGTGATTTGTAGAGAGTTTCTTATCTATTGTTGCTTCGTTGATGAGGTTAAATTAGAAAGGGGTAGAGTTCTTATGGTTTGATTCTTGTGAGGTTAGTTTAAAGAAAGTAAAGGATAAGTTGACTTCTGCTCCTATTCTTAGCCTACCCGAGGGTATTGATGGGTTTGTTGTGTACTGTGATGTATCCCATATGGGGCTAGGTTGTATTTTGATGTAGCATTGTAAGGTTGTAGCTTATGCTTCCATATAGCTTAACGTTCATGAGAGAAATTATCTAATGATCTAGAGTTGGCAGTTGTGATCTTTTCTTTGATGATTTGGTATCACTATTTTTATATGGTGCACGTGGATATTTATTCATATCATAAGAGTTTATAGTATGTTTTTAAGCAAAAGGAATTGAATCTCAGGCATGGTCGGTGCTTTAAATTACTTAAGGAATTTTACATGAGTATGCATTACCACCCAAGTAAAGCGAATATGGTTGTTGATACTCTTAGCAGGTTATTCATGGGGATCTTGTCTCATATTGAGAAGGAGAAAAGAGGGTTAGTGGAGGATATTCACTGGCTAGCCAATCTGGGAGTTTGTCTTTTGAACTCGGAGGATGTAGGGGTAATTATCCAAGAAATAAGTAAATCGTCTCTTAGTGTTAAGGTAAAGGAGAAGCAGGCTCTAGATCCCATACTTATGCGAATTAAAGTGATGTGGGTCACCAAAAGTTTATGGCTTTAAAGACTGAAGGAGATGGTATCTTGAGATATCAAGGTAGGTTGTATGTTCCTAATGTAGATGGGTTATAAGAGAGGATCTTAACTAAAGATCATGAGTCAAGATATAAAGCTCATCTGGGTTCTACCAAAATGTATCATAACTTAAAGAAAATCTATTGGTGGAATAATATGAAGGGGATGTGGAAAATTTCATTGCCAGATATATGGTCTTTTAGCAGGTCAAGGTTGATATCTAAGGACAAATGGTACTTTTCAAGAGATAGAATTGCCCATATAGAAGTGGGAGATGATTAGTATGGATTTTATCATGGATCCTTCGCGGTCTCAAAACCAGTTTGATTCTATTTGGATCATCGTGGATAGAATGACCAAGCCTGTTTACTTTTTCCTGTGAGAACCAACAACTCGAGGGAGGATTATGCCAAGTTATTTATTCAAGGTATAGTTAAGTTGCATAGGTCACTGGTGTCCATTATTTAAGATCGAGGTACGCAATTCTCTTCACATTTTTGGCATTCTTTTCAGAAAGGTTTAGGTACTCACGTGAAGCTTAGCACCGCTTTCCACCCTCAAATGGATAGGCAAGTAGAACATACTATTCAGATTTTGGAGGAAATGCTAAGGGCCTATGGGATTGAATTTAAAGGTAGTTGGCTTAACCATTTACCTCTTCTTTAATTTGCTTATAACAATAGTTATCATTCCAGCATCCAAATGGCCCTTTTTTAGGCCTTTTATGATAGAAGGTACAAATCTTATATTGGATGGTTTAAGGTGGGTGATACTAGGTTTTTTGACCCTATCTTAGTTCACCAAGTAATGGAGAAGGCAAAGGTGATTAGAGAAAGAGCCAAGACTTCTCAAAATTGCCAAAAGTCTTATGTGGATGTGAGGTAGAGGTAGTTAGAGTTAGAAGTGAATGATTGGGTACTCCTGAAGGTTTCTTTTATGAAAGGAGTTATGAGATTTGGGAAGAAAAGGAAGCTTAGTCCCCGTTACATTGGTCCATATCATATTTTAAGAAAAATTAGTAATGTTGCTTATGAATTGGCACTATCAACGAGTTTGGCTTTAATTCATCCCATATTTCATATGTCTATGCTTAAAAAGTGTGTGGGTGATCCTTCCTTGTTAGAGACTGCTAAAGAGATTGGTGTTAATGAATCGCTTTCCTACGAGGAAGTCTCGGTTGAGATATTGGATAGTTAAGTTTGGAAATTGAGGACTAAACATATAGCTTTGGTGAAGGTTCTTTGGAGGAATCAAAAGGTAGAAAAGGACACATAGGAATCGTAAGAGGGTATGAAAGTCAATTACCCATTCTTGTTCCCCATGTTGGAAAAAAATGCTTAAGGTATGAGTTTTAATTCCCCTCTTGTCGCATTTTGAATTTATCCTTGAGTCTCATTGTGTTCTCTTTATTATTATGCTAAGAATGCCCTAACTTCTCATTCGGGGATGAATGATCCAAAGGAGGGGATAATGTAAGACCCCTTAAAATTTTGACTAATCTATTTTGGACCCTACCTCATATTTAGTGATAATTTTTTGCTCGATTGATGATAAAGGATGATTTGGGAAAGTTTTAGAATTTTCAAAGGGTGTCGGGGTCATTTTGGGACCCCAAAGAAGTGAGGGTCCGCGATAGTGGCATGCCACGCTACCTACTCTCTATGATAGAAGTGTGTCATGCTGGCTAGACACTGCGATAGTGACATGACACACCACCTAAGCTCCTTGATAGGAGCGTGGCATGTTGGCTAGTCACTGTGATAGCAACATGCCACGTTATTAGGCAAAATTAGCCCAGATTTATTTTTCAATTGGGGCAAGGGTTTTTTGGTCCTTTGCCCCCATTAAATGACTTAGAATGCCTTTTAACCCCTAATATTTATCAGTTATGATTTTATACATTGTTCTTCTCCTCTCCAACTCCCAAGATACGAAATACAAGGGGTTACTCAAGGATTCCATTCTCCAAGCTCTAAATTTCATTTCCTCTCAAATTTCTTTTAATTTTTAGGCATATTATACACTTTCTGTTTTAATTGTGGTATTATTACAGTAATTAACTTGGTATTTTTGGGATGATTGAATCATTTAGGGTTGAGGGCTTTTGCTTGTTAACACTTGCATTATTTTTCCCTTATTTTTAATGGTTTATTCATGCTTTAATTGATAGATTTTTGGAACTGAATTTTAAGCATTGTTATAATGGCAAAATTGGTGAATTGAATTTTCACAACATGGATAAATTTTGGTATGGTAATGACATTAACCTCAACCCACATTGTTAAATTATTTTGCACAAGGATTATACCTATTTTATATATCTTTAGAAAGCCCTTAGTGGTTGTGGTTCTGGATGTTAAACCAAAAATTAGAGTTTAAATAGTTAAATAGATTATGGTGATGGTTTGTCATAAATGGAATAGCTTGCAATCCCATTAGTATGACGATCCCATATTGGAAATGCCTAAATAAAACACTTCATGGTTAATGGTTAGTTTATATGCCAATTATTTTATTTGAGTTTAAAGAAAATTGTGTAGCTCACCGAGAAGGTTTAGTCCTGGGGAACTAACATCGAAAACTATATTTTCTAATATTGGGGGTATATATGACCATTATGTCTGATGTACACATCATATTTTGGATGGTTATCGCCTTATTATCTTATTCATTCCCAGTACATGCGGCTAAATAGGCTAGGGCCCTTCTGGCAGGGGGAGTTGGACCCATATAGCCCGTGGGTGCCTGTAAAGTCTGTATGAGCTACATAGTTCAGGACTAATGTTTTAAATGATCATACTTCATGTCCCTTTTCCCAATCCCGGCATCCTATATATATGTTGTATAATTTTTGTGCATCTGATTTATGACTAGATTTTTGGTAAATGCATTTATTTTATCCCTTCTCTTAGGTTGCATGCCGGTACTCGTCATACTGACTATCCTTAGAGTTACATTGTTTAATGATGTAGGTTCCAAGGGATTTTCTTGTGACCTTGTGCAGCATTAGGTGGTTTGTTACTCCTGTGGATCAGCTGTGAAGTGGTGAGTCCTCCATCTTTTGAAAGGCTCGGTCATTCTCTTAGTTTTCATGTCCCTACTTAGTTGGTAATCTTTGGATTAGAGGCTTTTGTTTACAGTATTGGGATGTCTTTGTTGTCTTGTTTTAACTCTTGTAATTTCTTTTAGATTTATTTATCTTCTTATTTTCTTGGTTGGCTTCCGCTATCTATTACTATTGTTCTCTTGAGGTAAGGCTAAAGGGAGAGGGGTTATATCCGGTCTTGGTTGGCCTGGGTTGCCCGTCATGGCCATGCTCGGGTTTGGTTAGTGACAAATATATAATTAATCGAGGCCACCT
This sequence comes from Capsicum baccatum var. pendulum, assembly GCA_030864225.1. Taxonomy (NCBI): domain Eukaryota; kingdom Viridiplantae; phylum Streptophyta; class Magnoliopsida; order Solanales; family Solanaceae; genus Capsicum; species Capsicum baccatum. The sequence goes on from CM061557.1 coordinate 53,044,674, forward strand.
GATTAAAGAAAGTATTAATGGGGCATTATTTGTAGTTTTGTTCAGACTTTAGTCATTCAGTTTTAGTTTTATGAACATGTTTTTAGAAGATTTTACTTATATTGTATGAGTTTCTGCCTTCAAGTTATTCATTCCCATTTTCAGTTATTCATCTCTATTTATGATTATATTATTTATGTCTCAGTTTCAAGCTTTATTAGTCTTAGATATTAAAACTATTTTACTTTACTGCTTTACATACCAGTACACTCAAAGTATTGACACATAGTTCTTGTACCTACATTGTTTCATAATGTAGATTTAGGTATTTCTCGTAGTTCTTGGCTAGCAAGTGCAAGCAAATTCTAGTCATTTATTGGTGAGTCCTCAAACTTAGAGGTAAACTTATTCAGAGTTCTCATTCTATTTTAGTCCCTTTTTGTTGTTTAGAGTTAGCTTGGGGCTTGTCCTAGTAACTCAGTATTACTAGAGGCTACATAGATAGTCAAATAGTTGTACCCAGACTTCAAATAATTTATTTCTCATCCATGAAATTATTTCATTATTTATTTACAAATAGCCCATGTCTCCGCTTCCGCATTACTTTTCGATTCAAGTTTTAAGTTTTAGTCAGGCCAAGGTTTTCTTGGGCCACTCATGGTTTCAAGTATCATGTCACGTCTAGGGTATATGCTCGGGGCGTGACAAACTTTGTATTAGAGCACAGAGTTCAAGTGTCCTAGGGAGTCTATAAAGTCGTGTCAGTAGGATCTTATTTATGATTGTGAGGGCCCCACTTCTATAATAAGGGACTGAGGACATCTAAGAAAAAATTTCATTATTTCTTACTCTAGATCATGCACTAAATCTATCTCCTATGAAGTTTGTACAAATTTATGCATTGCTCCAAGTTTATCCAACTACGCCTCATCTTTGAGGTAGTTGAAGTAGTAGAGCTCAAACTCTCATCAAGGTGTTTTCCTCGGAAAAAGCCAATAGAAATCTAAGAGACTACTCAAGTACTTAATAAGAGCCCATTAGTTCTTTTATGTTTGTTGATTCAAGAGTTTTCACTCTTGTTCTTATGAATCCTACATTTAAGCCCAAATAGGATGAGTATTCAGACCCTTTCCTCAGCCTTGGTTTAGACAAAAACCTTAAGAAGGGAAAATGTACGCATCTAGATTTTCAAGTGATAAAGTAACCCGAGAGATAGGGATTAATGAGGTGTTATGTTCCTAAGAGATAGGGAGTGATGAGGTGTTATGTTCCTAAGTATTGTCTAAGGTATAATAAGTGTGGTAAATATTTCATGGTAGTATTTAGAGAAGGAGTTGTTTGTTATAGTGTTTTAGAGCTTGTTGTTGTCTTCATATTGATCATGTATATGTTCTAATTGATTCGTAGGGTGATTAAGAATTGATGAATCTAGATTGCATCTAGTGACTTTGAAGGGAGAAAGAACCCTTTGGTATTTATAGAGTTATGAAATTACTTTAGACATATGATTGAACGAATAGTAGTGTCAGTGAAATGAATTTATGCTTATAGATTGTTAAGATCAATTATTTATCATTAGGTTGTAGAGGAATAGTGTTTCTTGATACTCATCTGGTAGTTGTAAGTAAGTAAAGTATGTGAGAGGTTGTGCAACCATTTAAGTTGAGTGTTAGATTCTAAATTTGAAGTATGATTGATCACCGAGGTAGAAATAATATTTGTTTGGGGGCAGTAATGAAGACTTTATAGAAGTACATCTAGTTGGCCTGGTGTGGCGTGTGAAAAGCTTAAGTTGATAGTTTATAAGAAGTGAGAGTGTGTAAGCCTGATTTAGATGTGGACTAGAGATGTAGTAAGGAATTATGGTTAAGTCAGTGGGTAAAGATGAGTCTTAGGTTTATAAAGAAAGTGGGGTGCTTAAGTTTGTAAGTCTTATGAGTTCCTAGTTAGTACCCTTGAGTTTCTAAGCGTGGAGGAGGTAATTGTGTTATATAGAGTCCTTAAGAGTGATAGTAAGGGGATTTTGTAGATGAGTAGTGTTGAGACTCTTAGAATAAGATTAAACCTATTAAATGAGTGGCTATAAGATAGGAAGTATGCTTCTGGTAAGATAGTAAGAGGGTGAATCCCATAGTGAAAATTTAAAGTTAAGAAGGAAGTTAAGAAGATATCGAAAAAGAGTCCTATCAAGAATTGTATTATCATTAGGTGTAATTTTCAGAGAGTTTATGCATTTTTGTGAATAGTGATACCCCGATGAGGTAGAATATTGTGCTTATAGATTAGATTTAAGAATAAGGGTATAAGTCGGACTTAGTAGCTTTTGAGTCAAGAGGGAGATGGTAGTGGAGAACTTTTACATCTAAGGATATAAGTGCAGAGAAAGAGTTATATGAGGTTATTGTTATTTGCAATAGTTATGTCACGACCCAAGACTATCCCCTAGTCATAACACAATGCTTAGAACCACAGGTGATCCCAAGCTATTCCATGTAATGGCATACTGTCAAGCAACTAATTTAATATGTATATAACAAAACTTAATTTGCTGAACGGAAGCATAGTCATGAGAAAATCTAAATGAATGTAATACTGATAAAGTTTACAACATGATAAATCTGAAGAAAGAACTTGCATTACATATCATGACACTAAGTGACTATCTATGAAGCCTCTACTATACTGACTATAGGTAGCTAGAGCATGCCTCCAACTACCATTAATCAATACATATGGATAATAAAAAAACAACACATAAACTGCAATGGATTAGAGCACTCGAAATAGGAGAACTTATCACTTGCTGGCTGAAAGCTGAGAACTGTTTGACCCTAGTGTATGGAATACTTTGGGTACTTATATTAGAAACAATGTAGCCACACAAACGTATATGTGGTCAGTACTTCTAGAATGTACTGAGTAAGTGGAGGTGAATGTATTAAGTAAAATTGAATAGATACATAATCTTAAAACGTGCATGCTAAGTGCAAGTAGACTCACCAAGAAACTGAAATCAACTGAAAGCTGAAGTATCTTAAAACATAAGTAACAAAGATAATCTGATAAGTTGATAAATCACTACACTTAGTTTCTTAAATCTTTACTTTTGTAGAATAAGTGAAACTGAAGTTTAGAAGCAGTTAAACATGAATATTGTACATAAATCTCATGTAAAGATAAACATGTTGTAAAACTGAACTGAGGATCATGTATAGATATTGATCATGAAAAACATGAACATGTAAAACTGAGAATGCAAGACCAAGTATAGCATGTACTGACATGATCTAAATAACATAAATAATCTGTAAAACTGACTTAATAATTACTGAAATCTGATTACTTGGTCAAGCAAACCTAAATTGAGATAAACTGAATAGTGGCTGAATCTGTGGGAGATATCATATAATCGACATAAAATATGAAGCTATCATGGAGTCCAACGCCTGACCCATGATGAGGAGGGTTGTTCTATCCTTGACATCGGAGTAGAACCTTAACTAGAGTGATCATTAAACTAAGCCCATATTGAGCAAGGCCAAACACTCTCTGGTGAGGCCCCTAAACATACGGCGACACGTAGTTTTTGGGGAAGTAGGATGCACTGAACTCACACTTCCCACTCGGTTCTAAATCCTAATCTCAACTGAAAGACACTAAAATATTAACTTATGCATGCACTGAAGATAATAAACTCAGGTCATGGTCTTTTGAAAATATCAATGCATATAGAGTCTGAAGTAATCATAAATCTGTAGATTGATAGTGCCCGACATGATCGTAACCAACTGAGTTTAACAATAAAATCGTGGATTGGCTGACTCACTACTTGAAAAGTCTGAAACATAAGTAAACATGTAGGTATCGGGTGTTCATAACCGCCAACATTTAATGATTACAGAATTTGATGACAACACTTAAAATAGGGACATAAGGTCATAATTCAAAAACCCAAAACATGAGATATTTTAATAGTCTAATAAATTTCATGAATGTAAACATGGGAATGAGTTAACCTTGGGAAAATATCATGTTTATATAGTTTAAAGCATAATTTGAGAATTTGACATGATATTAACTGAACATGACATGGGGTTTTGGAACTTCAAGCATGTTGGAGCATAATTCTCATGGAGTAAAACTATTAACATAACATGAATGTAAAACAATGAGGAAACATGGATGAATTTCATAATTTACATTGAGATTGATCATAAATTAGAGTAAAATTCATACTTGAACCCCAAAAGAGGGTTTTCGGGCTCAATAGGTGAAAGTGACCGATTGATGAATACCCCACATACCCGAATTTCTTGATTTCTTGATGAAATCTTGAAATTGGAACTTGAATTTTTGAGTTCTTGGGGAAGGAAGCTTGAATTTCTTATTCTTAGGAAGATACCCTAATTTATTTTCTCTTGAGAGTGGAGAGGAGAGTAAACATTAAAAACTGACTAATGATGTGAAACTATCATGTATATGGTGATTTAAGTAGTAAGGGTAGGGTTTGGGGTAAGGAAAATACCAAAATACCCCTAGGGAAACTAAATAAAAATTACAGGATTTTTCAGTTGATAGCTTATCAACTAGTTGATGGCTTATCAACTTAGTCATCAACCCATAGATAGACTTGGATATGTACTGATTAAGGTTGAAGACAAAGGTAGTAGCTCTTCACTTAGTTGATGGCTTATCACCTCAAGTCATCACCATGTAACTGGATTGTTTAAGGCTGACGACAAGGGTGATAGCTCGTCACTTAGTTTATGGCTTATAAACTCAATTCGTCACCTTGTATCTTGATTTGGTCCTATTCTATTAAAGGCTGACGACATGGTTGATATCTCATCACTTAGTTGATGGATTATAACCTCAAGTCGTCACCTTGTTGATTGACGAACACTTTGAAGTAAAATGGGCATAACTTTCTACTTCGATATCGGATTAAGGTGAAAGCAAATGCGTTGAAAAGAAGACCCAAAGATCATTCATTTTATATATAATAGAGCACCTGAATCATCATATTATAATATTTACACTCTTTTAAAGTTGACCCTTGTAGGATCGGATACTAAAGCTCAATCCATACAAGTGTTCTCAACTCGACTTTGCTCTAAGTACTTCCTAGGAACATATTTCACCTCAATGGAACATCACACACTAGGTAAATGCTTCAGTTGTGAATATTTAGTATGTAAACTCAGTCTATCTATATTTCTGAGCTTAATCAGTCTCATTCAAAGATGAATATTTCCAAGGGAGAGATATTGTAATACCCCGTATTGTCCTAGCTCAGTTTAGCTCTCACTATGCAAGAATTCCTATATATATATATATATATATATATATATATATATATACTTTAAAAAATACTCAAAATTTTCAAGCTTAAGACCCATCATTATGTAGGAAATTCAGTTAGCTTTCTAACTATATAAATTTCTCCCAAATTTGATATTCGGGTGAGAAATTATGGCACTTTAAGTGAAACATTATGTCAAATTGAGAAGCACCACGTTGCGGTGAGGGTCAAAATGGCATTCGTCAGTTTCTAGTGAGACACAGTAATTCCAGCACATCCCAATAAAGTTCCAGATCCCAACTGGCATTTTCCAGTGAGGTACCGCAATTGGCTCGCATCGCGCCAAGGTGCTATTTCATAATTGTCAATTTCAAGGAACCCGACACGATACCCCCACGTCGTGCAAAAATGTAATTTTACAATTGTCTATTTTTAAATAGTTTCAGCCAACTTTCAGTGGTTCACTGTGATGCCACAGCATCGCGGTGAAGGCCAAAATCGAGTATCCAGTGACGTAAATTTTAATTTATTTCAAGGACAATTTAGTATTTTTTTTTCATGGCCTTAATCAGTCTAAACACGTTAATTAACCCCTAATAACCTAGTTAAGTCATCATTTACTCAATTCCCCTCTAATTAAGATCATTCTCTCTTCTAATTATCAAAACCCTAGCCTTCAAGGATCAAGAACAATCCCTAGAATTTTCAAGAATTAAACCTCCCAGGTATGTTTGTTGTTCATCCATGGGCTCTTACCACCCATGGAGTCCAAGAACCCTATTTAAAATACAAGTTTTTAGATTTATAATTTCCATGCTTGAATTAGATTGTATGGATGTTCATGATGTTGTTTGGGCTTCAATCCATGACTAATTACAAGTTTCATGAAATTAAGATAGCATGTGTGATGAATTATGTGATTCTCATGTTAAATCCTTGAATTTATGAGTTGAATATTGTAGTCAAGATACTTATATATGGTTATTATTATTATTATGTGAAATTATCATCCTCACGTAGTGTTTGTTAAAATGCCTATATGTATTGAATAGTGCAATCATGACATGTTAGCATGTGTTCCCATACTTGTACAAGTTCATACCATGCCAGTCAAAATGTTTCAATGAATGAATCATGACCAAGTGACTAGCTAGTATGCTTTCAAGAATATGCCATGTTTTACTATTGATGCTATCAAGTCTTAGGGATATCCAATGCCTAAAAAATATAGCTATTTATCTAGATAATAGTAGCTACATAATAGTCTAAGTAATGTTACGAATAGTAGTAATCAGTCAGTTACAAAACTCAGTGAAACTTAGCCCATTTCGGTTCAGTTTAATAATCAGTGTCATTCAATTGGGAGTAGGATTCAACATCGAGCGAACCCAAGGATGGGGGATCACCTGCCAGTGGAGGGTATGATCCTTAGTAGCTGTCCTTGTGTTCCTGAACTACGTAGCTAGCGTAGGTTTGGATATCAACCTACCAGTTGAGAGTTGATAAGGTTTTTACCTACTAATTGAGGGTAATATCGCTCTCATCAGGGAACTTGCCAGTAGAGGGTGATCCTTAGTCCTTCGGGATGACATTTTAGTGGATCCACACTGCCAATATCTGTACCCATGGCACAGTACTAACACCCTTCCAACTGGGGTTATAGGTTGAACCCCAATCATTTCAGAGAGGGGCATGTAGGTTAGATGATTACCTCCTACAATTTCAGTTTCTATCTCAGCATAGAACTCAGTTCAATTCTACAGAATCAGGAGTGTCATAAATAGTCGCCCAATAATCAATAATCCAATTATCCGTAATCTCAAATATCAATTACTCAGATATCAAAACTCAGTACTCAATTTCAGTATAAATCTCAGACACAGTATATATATGTATATGCACAGTATTGCATAATCAATGTTTACAGCAGCTTCAGTTGTCCATATACTCTTATTCAGTTATATTCATATCACTGAGTTAGTTAATGTTCATGCATATGAACCCATGCATATTATCCTTACCTCATCAAAAATACCAGTATATTCCACGACCGATCGTATACTCTTTATTATGCTATGATGTCTCATATCATAGGTTTGGATGCTCAAGTTCCTGACCGCGCTTAGCCAAATTCACTTAGCAGCAGCAGATTTAGTAGTGAGTCCTCATTTATTGAGGATATTCTTTTATTTTAGTATTACAGTAGATTCTATATTTTATTAGTCGGAGTTAGTTGGGGGCTTTTCCCATCAACTCCACATTCAGACTGTTCAATTAGAGACTTTTCATGCTAGACTAGTTCAAACAGTAGTTGGTTTTTAGATGTTATTATCGTTTCTATATTTATCAGTATTCAGATTATGAACCTTAAGGCACCTCAGCGTAACTTTTGCATTATTTCACTATTAATATTTAGTGCTCACAGTAGGTACCAGTCATGGGTTAGCTTGTGGTCCTTTATGGTTGTAAGTATCGTGTGGCGTCCGGGGTGCAGACTTGGGAGGTTACAAACTTGGTATCAGAGCCTAAGATTCAATAGAGTCCTAAGGATTCTGAAAGTCGTATCAAGTAGAGTCTTTTCTATGGGTGTGAAGTGCGCCACACTTATGGACAAGAGGCTATAAGGCATTTTTAGGAAAAGTTTTCTTTCTTTTAGTATTCATATCGTGCGAGTGAGCATGAGCTTAAGTTAAAATCTCTGTATAATTCATTCACTTCTTCCATTTATAAAACATGCCTCCCAAAAAGTCCAATGAAAAAAAAACTGGAAACCAGCCAGCACCTCCGCCCATTAAGGCAGATCCCCTGGACAAGCATGTCTCCCATGCAGAATTCAAAGCTACGTTCATTACTCTAGGAGGATCCACAGGAGTTCCTCGATCAGGTACAAAAAGTCACAGATATTATGGGAGTGATTTCCAGTGAGAATGATGAGTTAACTTCATATCAGCTACAAGATGTAGCTCATATGTGGTTTAAGCAGTGGAAGGTAGACAAGGGCACAGATGCAGAGCCCATAGAATGGGAAGAGTTTGCTACTGCTTTTCTAGATAGATTCTTTACCTTAGATTTGAGGGAATCCAAGGTGATAGAGTTCATCAATCTCAGGAAAGTCAACATGAGTGTGAAAAAGTATTCTCTCAAGTTTAGTCAGTTAGCCAGGTATGCTCCCTATGTAGTAGCAGACAATAGGTCCAGAATAAGCAAGTTCGTATCTGAGGTGTCAGAGAGTGTGGTCAAAGAGTGCAAAACTATGATGTTAATTAAGAAGACAGACATATCTAGGCTAATGGTCTATGCTCAGCAGATAGAAAAGGCTAAGAATACGGAGAGAAAGAGGGAAAATAAGAGAGCTAGAATAGGTAGCTTCAATTTCACTCAACCCAAGTCTAAAGGCAGTAACTATTCCCAGTTTCGTCCAAAATATTTAGTTCCAGCTCCATCCTTAGCCATACTCCAGTACCTAAATTTAGAAATGGTAACAAGGATAGGGCGCCAGGCTCTAAGTCCCAAGGTAGTGTCAATAGTGCTCGAACAAATCCTCATTTCCAGAAATATGGCAGAAACCATCAGGGTATCTGCAGAGCTAGCAGTGATGTATGTTTTGGGTGTGGTAAGCCAGGCATAGAATAATAGATTGTCCTCAGCAAGGTTCATAGGGTTAGTACAATCATCCCTTATCTTAGTTTGATTGCCCGAATCAGCAGGGTGCCACTTCCAGTGCCACTAGTAGGCAATGTCCAAATAGGCTCTATGCACTTCAGTCCTGACAAGATCAGGAAAGTTCTCCTAATATGGTCACTGGTACATTACAGATATTCCATTACATATTTATGCCTTATTAGATTCAAGAGCTTCTCTATATTTTGTAACTCCTTACATAGCAGTCAACTTTAAAGTCAGACCAAAAATCTTAATGGAACCTTTCTTAGTCTCAACCTCAGTGGGTCAGTCTATCATAGCTCGGTGGGTATACAAGAACTGTCTGGTTATGATATCTCAGAAAGTCACTTCAGCAGACTTAGTAGAGTTACAAATGATGGATTTTGATGTCATTCTCAACTTGGATTGGCTTTATTCATGTGATGCCTCAGTTGACTGTAGGAACAGAGTTATCTATTTTCAATTTTCAAATGAACTAGTCCTTGAATGGAGTGGTAGTACTACAACGCTTAAGGGTAAGTTGATTTCATACCTTAGAGCAACAAAAATGATATCCAAGGGGTGTGTCTATCATCTCATGCGAGTTTAATACTTTAGTTCAGAGACTCCTAATCTTGAGTCAGTTCTAATAGTAAATGAATTCTCAGATATATTTCTCGAGGATTTTTTTAGAGTTTCTCCCAAAAGGGAAATCGACTTCGAAATAGACTTTCTTCCAGATACTCAGCCTATATCTATTCTACCATACAAAATAGCTCAAGCTGAACTTAGAAAGTTAAATAAATAGTTAAAGGACCTTTTAAACAAGGGGTTCATCAGACCTAGCATTTCCTCGTGGGGCATGTCAGTCTTATTCATGCATAAGAAAGATGGTTCACTTAGAATATATATAGACTACCATCAGTTGAACAAAGTCACAGTCAAGAACAAATACCTACTTCCTAGAATCGAAGACTTATTTGACCAATTTCAGGGTGCTAGTTACTTTTCTAAGATAGACCTCATATCAGACTATCACAGCTCAGATTCAGAGAATGTGACATTTCTAAAATAGCTTTTTGAACCCGGTATGGTCACTTCGAGTTTCTAATCATGTTCTTTGGTCTCACAAATGCCATATCAGCCTTCATGGAATTAATGAATCGTGTGTTCAAGAAGTACTTGGACATGTTCATTATAATATTCATTGATAAAATTCTTGTCCATGTCTCATAGCGAGAATAATCACGCAAATCACCTCAAAATCATACTTCAAGCTCTTAGAGCCCATTAGTTGTTCGCCAAATTCAGTAAGTGCGAATTTTGGCTAAATTCATTAGCATTCCTTGGTCATATTATTTCTGATGATGTCATTAGTGTTGATCCTCAAAAGATCGAGGTGGTAAAAAACTAGCCTAAACCTATTTCTCTATCAGATATCAGGAGTTTCTTGGGTTTAGTTGGCTATTACCGATAGTTTTTGAAGGGTTTTTGTCTATTGTATCCCCAATGTCTAGATTGACTCAGAAAAAAGTCAAGTTTCAGTGGTCATATTCTTGTGAGAAGAGTCTTCAGGATTTGAAGACTCGACTCACTACAACCTCAGTTTTGACGTTACCAGATAGTTCAAATAGGTTTATTGTGTACTATGATGCATCCAGAGTAGTTTTGGGTTGTGTCGTAATGTAGAGAGGTAAGGTCATAGCCTATGCGTCTAGACAGCTTAAGCCCCATGATAAGAATTACCCTAACCATGATCTTGAATTAGCAGTTGTTGTGTTTGCCTTAAAGATTTAGAGGCATTATTTGTGTGGGGTGCATGTCGATGTGTTCACAGATCACAAAAGCTTGTAGTATGTGTTCTCTTAAAAAAAATTGAATTTGCGTAAGATAAGGTGGTTAGAGTTGTTAAAGGATTATGATATGAGTTTTTTTGTATCATTTGGGTAAGGCCAATGTAGTAGCAGATGTCTCAGTAGGTTGTCTATGGGTAGTATTGCTCATGTTGAGAATGGTAAGAAGAAGTTAGTTCAGGAAGTTCATCATCTTGCCCGACTAGGTATCTGCTTAGTTGATTCGGTAGAGGGTAGTATGTAGGTGCAGAATAGTTTAGAATCATCTCTAGTTTCCGAAGTGAAGGAAAAGTAGGACAAAGATCCCAGCCTAGTTAAGTTAAAAGAATCAATCAGATATCAGAAAGTAGAGGTTTTCTTCCAAGGGGGAGATGGTGTGTTGCGTTGCTAGGGTCGATTATGTATGCCAGGTGTATATGACTTGAGACAACAAATTCTTGGTAAAGCGCACGGTGCGCGTTACTCTATTTATCCAGGGGCCACTAAGATGTACCACGATTTGTGGGAGATTTATTGATGAAGTGGGATGAAGAGGGATATCGTAGAGTTTGTAGCTAGGTTCTCTACATGTCAACAGGTTAATATTGAGCACCAGAAGCCAAGTGGGTCCATGCAAGAGTTCAATATTCCCACATGGAAATAGGAAGAAGTGAACATAGACTTTATGATGGGTTTGCCTCGTACTCGTCATCAGCATGATTTGATTTGGCTTATCATAGATAGGATGACCAAATTCGCTCATTTCTTGCCAGTCCATACTTCCTAGTCAGCTGGGGACAATTCCAAACTCTATATTAGAGAGTTGGTCAGGTTACATGGAGTCCCAATAACCATCATTTCAGATAGAGGTACCCAGTTTACCTCTAATTTTTTGAAAGCCTTCCAAACTGGTCTTGGTACCCAAGTTCACCTCAGTACATCTTTTCACCCTCAGATAGATGGTCAAGTAGAAAGGACCATTCAAACTCTAGAAGATATGTCAAGGGCGTGCATTGTTGATTTTAAAGGTAGTTGGGATGACCACTTGCCTTTAACCAAATATATATATAATAAAAATTATCATTCTAGTATTCATATGGATCCGTTTGGGGTTCTTTATGGTAGGAGATTTAGATCTCTAATTAGTTGGTTTGAGGTAGGTAAGGCCACAGTAGTAGGGCATGATTTAGATTTTAATGCCTTAGAGAAGGTTCAGTTGATCAAAGAAAGGCTTAAGGCAGCCCAGAGCAGAAATAAATCATATGCATATGTGAGGAGAAAGGATCTGGAGTTTGAGATTAGCAATTTTATGTACCTAAAAATCTCTCCCATGAAGGGAGTGAAAAGGTTCAGCAAGAAGGGGAAGCTTAGTCGCTGATATGTCGGTCCTTGCAAAATTCTCAGCCATTTCAAAAAGGTATCTTATGAAATTAAGTTTCCTTCAGACTTAGCTTCAGTGCACCCAGAATTCCAAGTCTCCTTGCTAACTAAATGCATTGGTGACCCAGTAGTCATAGTCCTCTTAGAGGGCATATATATTCAGAATGATCTCTCTTTCAAAGAGGTTCCAGTCCAAATCCTTGATTTATAGATTCATATACTAAGGAACAAAGAAGTTCCCTTGGTCAATGTTCTTTGGCAGAACTAGTTCGTTGAGGGAGCTACTTGGGAAGCAAAAGAAGATATGCAGACCAAGTATCCTCACCTCTTCTCCGCATACATAGACTTATCTTGAGGTAACAGTCTTTCTTAGATTTATGCAATTCCATGTTCATTTATAGTTACAAACTTGGTATAAGTTACCGTTGCATATCATTCTCAGGACAGTCATACATTTATGAATCAGTTCAGCCATGTAATCATGTTTCAGTGTGAAAACTCAGTTTATCAGTAGTTTCAGTTATGCAATTATGATTTAGTTATGCATGTTTAGTATATAAACTTAGTCTCTCCATATTTCTCAGCTTAATCAGTCTCATTCGAGGACGAATGTTCCTAAGGGAGAGATATTGTAATACCCCGTATTGTCCTAGCTTAGTTTAGCTCTCAGTATGCTAGAATTCCTATATATATACTTTCAAAAATACTCAAAATTTTCCAGCTTAAGACCCATCATTGTGTAGGAAATTCAATCAGCTTTCCAACTATATAAATTTTTCCCAAATCCAATATTCGAGTGAGAATTTATGGAACTTTTAGTGAAATAGTATGTCAAATTGAGAAGGACCGCATCGTGGTGAGGATCAAAATGGCATTCGTCAGTTTTTAGTGAGACACCATGATTCTAGCGCATCGCGGTGTAGTTCCAATTCCTAATTGGCATTTGCCAGTGAGGTATCGTGATTGGCCTACATTATCCCAAGGTGCCATTTCATAATTGTCAATTTACAGTAGCCCAACGTGATACCCCCGCGTCGCGCCAAAATATAATTTTACAATTGTCCATTTTTAAACAATTTCATCCAACTTCCAGTGGATTACCGCGATGCCACCGCGTAGAAGGACAAAATTGGGAATCCGGTGACGTAAATTTTAATTTTTTTTCAAGGATAATTTTGTCTTTTTCCACAGCCCTAATCAGTCTAAACACGTTAATTAACCCCTAATAACCTAGTTAAGTCATCATTACTTGATTCCCCTCTATCAAGATCATTCTCTCTACTAATTATCAAAACCCTAGCCTTCAAGGATCAAGAACAATCCCTAGAATTGTCAAGAATTAAACCTCCCAGGTATGTTAGGTGTCTATCCATGGGCCCTTACCACCCATGGAGTCTAAGAACCCTATTTAAAAATATAAGTTTTCAGAATTATGATTTCCATGCTTAATTAGATTGTATGTATGTTCATGATGTTGTTTGGGCTTCAATCTACGACTATTTACAAGTTTCATGAAATTAAGATAGCATATGCGATGAATTATGTGATTCTCATGTTAAGTCCTTGAATTTACAAGGTGTATGTTGTAGCCATGATATTTATATATGGTTATTATTATTATGTGAAATTATCATTCTCCCCAAGTGTTTTTTAGAATGCCTATGCGAATTGAATTGTGTAATTATGACATGTTAGCATGTGTTCCCATTCATGTACAAGTTCATACATTGCAAGTGTTTGACAAAATGTCTCAATGAATGAATCATGATTAAGTGACCAGCTAGTATGCTTTCAAGAATATGCCATGTTTTACTATTGATGTTATCGAGTCCTGGGGGTATTCAATATCGAAAAATCTAGTTGTTTGCCTAGATCACAGTAGCTATAGAATAGTCTCAGTAATGTCACAAACAGTAGTACTCAGTCAGTTATAGAACTTAGTGAAACTTTTCCTAGTTCAGTTCAGTTTAAGAATTAGTGTCATTCAGTTGCGAGTAGGATTCAGCACCGAGTGAACCCAAGGATGGAGGCTCACCTATCAGTAGAGGGTATGATCCTTAGTAACAGTCCTTGTGTTCCAAAACTTGTAGCTAGCATAGATTGAGATATCACCCTGCCAGTTGAGGGTTGATAAGGTGTTTACCTGCCAATTAAGGGTAATACCGCTCTCATTAGGGAACCTGCCTGCAGAGAGTGACCCTTAATCCTTTGAGATGATATTTCAGTGGATCCACACAGCCAGTGTCTGTACCCGTGGCACGATACTAACACCCTTTCGACTGGGGTTACAGGGTGGACCCCAATCAGTTCATGGAGGGGCATGTCGGTTAGATGATTACCTCCCATAGTTTCAGTTTTAGTCTCAACATAGAACTCAATTTAGTTCTACAGAATTAGGACTATCAGAAATAGTCGCCCAGTTATCAATAATCCAATTATCAGTAATCTCAGATATCAGTTACTCAGTTATTAGAACTTAGTACTCAGTTTCAGTATAAATCTCAGAAGTAGTATATATATGTATATGCACAGTATTGCATAATCAGTGTTTACAGAAGCTTCAGTTATCCATGTACTCTCATTCAGTTATATTTATATCACTAAGTCGGTAACTGTTCCAGCATATGAACCCATGCATATTATCCTTACCTCATCTATCATACCAATACATTTCATGTACTGATCGCATACAGTTTCTTATGCTATGATGTCTCATATCATATTTTTGAATGCTCAAGTTCCTAACTGTGCTTAGTCAGATTCAATCAACAGCAACAGATTCAGTAGTGAGCCCTCATCTATCGAGGATATTCTTTTATTTCTGCATTACAGTAGATTCAGTATTTTATTAGTCGGAGTTAGTTAGAGGCTTGTCCCATTAACTCCACATTCAGACAGTTCAGTTAGAGGCTGTTCAGACTAGACTAGTTCAGACATTATTCAGTTTTTAGATGTTATTATCAATTTCTATATTTATCAGTATTCATAATATGAACCTTATGGCACCTTAACCTAACTTTCATATTATTTCAGTATTAATATTCAGTGCTCACAGCAGGTACCAATCATGGGTTAATGGTCCTTCAGGGTCGTAAGCACCGTGTGGCATCTGGAGTGCAGACTCGGGGCGTTACACATATATTCATATCCAAATCTTTTAATGAGAGTTTACATACATAGGAATGACTGTTCAAAGTTTTGCACGAATATGCATGGTGTTACAAGTTAGAAGATGATTTATAGTTTGACTTTGTATTGTTGTCCACAAAATGATTTTAGTAATACGCCTGAATATAACATGAGGTTCATGTGGACTATTTTACTGTGAGGCTAGAAAATTCTTGATGGGAGCTCGTGGGATAGTAATTTGAAGTAGTACGAAGGAATAGAGAACCTAGGCATGGATTTTTTGAGGTAGGCCTGAATATGGATGAGCATGTAGTTAGACTTACACATTTTTAGTTTTGTATACATTAATAAGAGTTATAATTTGTAAGTTATGAAGTATAGTGTCTATTGAGATGAGCACAGCAGAGAAATGTTGATAAACTTAAAGGTGATGGATGTGTCAGTTAAGATAAGAGCAATCCATTCTTATTATTCCATGGCCTCGTATTTCATCCTATGTTTACTCAAGCCCCATATCTTATAGTGCATGCATACAGGTCTTTCTTGTATTCCATACATGAGATTTATCGTGATATTTTCGTATGTGTGAGTCACGAGAGAGTTTCAAAGTGAAGTTGCACCATCTACTCCTTCCTTGTAGAGCTTTAAAAAAGTCCATAGACATCATTCGAGGATGAATGATCCCAAGGGGGATATTGTAACACCCAAGAAAATATTTTAGTTTTTAATTAATATTAGGGGCATTATGGTCTTTTTATACCCTAAATAACCTCTTACAATACTTATTGTAACCCTATTTAGGCCCAAATCAGTGAGAATTCCTTGAGTTATTTTCGCTTCTTCTCTCTCAAACCCTATGGCTACATTTTCAAGCAAAACCAAAGCATAGTATCTCCAAGAAATATTTCATTAAATCTTCTTCAAAATTCTTAATTCCTTAGGTATATAAAGTTATTCCTTTCATGTTGAAACCCGTTCTCCGCACAACCCAAGTAATATTTTTAGTTTAAGCCATGAATCAGGTTAAAAATTTTAGGAGTTGAAATCCTTAATTTAAATTCTTGATTTCTTGATGATATTTTTTTAACGTCCTAGGATTTTTAGTAAGAATTCTATGAGTTTTGAGTCTTTCCCTTGATTTGATTCTCATTACATGTCCATTGAATTTTCAGGCAAAATTTACTAATTTCTTTAAAGTTATTGAGAAACACATTTCATGACTTATTAGATTATTCATTATTTCCATACATTTTGACTTACAGTTTTCATGTATATGTCTATGAAAAAATTGCAAAAGATCTTTATGATATATCATGCCTTGAAAAGGAAATTAAGAAGTTTATCGTATCTTAAGTTTATCGAATTAAGAATTTTATATATATATATATATATATATATATATATATATATGTTGATACAATATTTTAAGTCATGTATGATTTTTAGAAACTTTGTCTTACACCCTGATAAGGTGAAGGACAACTCTTCTCAATGTGGGCAAGACATCGGATTCCATGTTTCTCAGATGATTTATATTGGTTAATAGAAACTTGTTTATTTTAAGATAATGTATGATTGTCCGAGGCCACCAGTTCAAAGAAAGTATTAATGGGGCATTATTTTTAAGTTTTGTTCAGACTTTAGTCGTACAGTTTTAGTTTTATGAACATGTTTTAAGAAAATTTTACTTATATTACTTTGAGTTTAAACCTTCAAGTTCGTCATTCACATTTTCAATTATTTGGATTTATTTATGATCATGTCATTCATGTCTCAGCTTACAGCTTTTAGATATTAAAATTATTTTACTTTACTGCTTTACATACCAATATATTCAATGTAATGATGCATACTTCTTGTGCCTATATTGTTTCATAATGTTGATTCAGGCATTTCTCATAGTTTTTTTTGTTAGGAAATGCAATTAGATTCAAGTCAGTTGTTGGTGAGTCCTCATCCTTCGAGGGCAACTTATTTAGAGCTCTCATTCTATTTTAGTCCCTTTTAGTTGTTTAGAGTTAGACTGGAGCTTATTCAAGTGACTAATCAGTATTAGTAGAGGTTTCATAGACAGTCAAACTGTTGTACCCAGACTTCAAATTATTTATTTATCAGACATGAAATTATTTCATTATTTATTTATAAAAGTTCTATGTCTCAGCTTCAGCATTATTTTTTTATTTATGTTTTATGTTTCATGCTAGGACAAGGGTTATCTTGGGCCACTCGTGGTTCTAAGTATTATGTCACGTCTAGGGTGTAGGTGATTGGAGCGTCACAATTAGCCTGAGGTGCAGACCAACATTTTTTAAATTTAAAAAATTAAGCAATAGGCCAACTCTTACCACAAACAAAGCACGATTTCATTATTTGAACTTGTTGATTTTGTGCTTGGTTATTTCCATCATTATTGCTCCTGAGGTCTACCATTATTTTCCCTATAATTTTTTCTTCTTAGGTATCAATGAAGTATTTATTTTTTCTTATCAAAGGCAACATTATTTGATATAGTTAAATCTACCTTCGATGTGATGTTGTTCTCTTCTACTTGCAAAAGTGCATCTTGGCCCCTTGCATCTTCTTCCATGCGGATTCGAATTATTAAAGTCACAAGAGAAATTTTCTTTTATTTGTGAAGCATAAGTTTTTGATATTTCTTTCAAGAAGGAGGAAATTTATTATGCCACAAACAATAAGGTTATCTACAATTTTGACTTTCTCAGACCTAAGCTCGCTAGCAATCATTATAAAGTCCTGAACTTGATCTACCACTGATTTGTTGTCCACCATTTGAAAACAAAAAAAATTGCTAGCTACATATTTTTTGCCTCCTCGGTTACGTACTTACTCTCCAATGTTTTCCAAATTTTCTTTACACTAGAGTAAGTTCTATCGTAATAATCATAAAAATTATCATATAGACAATTAAGTAAAAAATACCGACGCTTGCAGGAGTCTCCGTCGTACTTTTCAACTTTTTCTTGAAGAGAAATAAATTCATCATCATTCATGAAAGAGTTATCTACTTTATTTGGATTCTTCTCAGTTAACACATAAGAAATACTAATAACGCTCAATCTACAGCTCTCGTGGGAGTGTAAAGCGGTCGTTAGCAAATATAGAACCCAACCTGGGTTAGGTGTCGATCCCACAGGGAATAGCTTGGCTAACAAGTAAGTAAAATTACTAAACTTTTGGTGCAAGTCTCGTAAGAAGGGGGGATTGTAATATGTAACCAAAAAAATAAAGTAAAAGCTGAAAATAGCAAAGTAAAAAGAGGAAGATTGTCACGTTGGTTGTAGACAATGAGAATTGAGGCGTTGGGGTTATGTCCACCTTCTGAGGTATACGTCTCTATTGGCAATGGGTGTGTAGAGTCTTGACATGCAATTGCTTATAGAGAATTGTAGTCGATGGTAAATCCAAGCGTCTCTCGACCTGAACAAGGACTATTTCACTTTAACTCTCTCGAGCTTAAAGCGTGTCTAACGGTACAAATTCTCCAAGAGGTTATTCCAGTTACGGTACTAGCTTTTTAATAGGAAAGGGTGTCCTACTACCTTGACATTATCTCTTTTCCAGACAAATAACCTTTCTCTCGAACAAGTTAAATGTTAGACTGGCGTTATTCTATGCGTCTGCAGCCACAAGAATTTGCATTAAGATGAGAGAATAATGATATAAGCAATATACGTGTCTCGAACTCACAAACTCACAGCAATAGATAGTATCTCATTCGGCTTCCATAACCCCAACAGAGAAGTTTAGTTACCCATGAGTGCGAAGGAGATCACGATTTGCATTGTTATTGTTGAGTAATGCGTGTGGATTAGGTGATAGGCGTGTGGCGTGATTCCTTGGCTTGGTAACGATTCTCTTGTTTTGGAATTTAAGAATAGAATTAATGGAAAGATTAGAAGAGTTGTAATTGAGAAGTAGAATGTGTCTCTCCACTAAGGGAGGACTTGCCTCTCCACTAAGGGAGGACTTTTTTTAAAAATCTCTAGCATGATAGGGTATTTATAATACTCCTATCCTACTCCTACTATGCTAATGAAATAAATAACCAAATCCTACTAAACTAAGGAAATACTTAACCCATTTGTACTAGGTTAATGTAACATTCTCCTAATCCAAATAAACTAATGAAATACATAACCCAATTGTACTAGGTTAATGTATCATTGTCAAAATCCATCTTTGTATCTGTAAGTCCCCAAAGTCTTCAGAAATGCTGTTTTAGCCCGGGACAGATTTTCCATGCAGCAGTTTTGGTCCTTAGGCGTGTAGACTTCCTTCCCTTCCTTTGTGAGCTTTCTTTTGCGTCAAGTAAGCCATAAAATGCTGTATTTTGCATCATTTATACCTGAAACTTTCCTAATCATGTTCGTTAGCTCATTTACAGGAAAAAGGACTAAAAGTGCATGAAATATATAATTTGTTCTCAAAACTAGGCTAAAATATGGGCAAAATATATTGATATAGGCGTGTAAATTCGCCTATCATCAACACCCCACACTTGCAGCTTTGTTCGTCCTCGAACAAAATATCATGTCCTTCTAAGCATCAACTTAGGGTTTTTACAGCAACAACACAAAACATTCTTCAAGACAAGCACAAAAATTATCAACAAAGAGTAGCTTCCCGATTATAAGTAGAAACAGTTTAACCTCTAGCGTAGACTAGTGATGGTGATCAACTCGCATGCAAACGTAAAGGTACATAGAATCATATACAACTATCCAAAGCTCATCAACCATGTGTGTCTCACAATATAGTACCCATAATTACTCACAAATATAGCATATTTTTCAAACATGGGTATCAAGATGTCCTTGCTCTCACTCTCACAAAGAATTCATATGTAGCAACTGATGACCATAGGCTTGCCCTTAATGTAGTACTCTACTAAATGTCAGAATGCTAAGCTTAGGATCAAGTAGGTCTTTTGATGGTTGTAATGTAGGCTAAGGGACGGGTAGGATCAGCTATTTTTGCCAGAAATAGTGACTAAGTTCCTAAGCACTTTAATACATCACATTGTATCATTGACACTTTTTTCTTTCAACCTTTCTTTATTTTATTCTTCCACCCTTGTTCTCATCTTTTGTTTTTCAATTTTAAGCACAACTCACTTTTCAGCTTTCTTTTCCTTTTTCTTTTCACAACATACCTCTTATGATAGCACTTTCTTTTTCATCACACATTCAAGCACCATTACAATTTAAAGCATCATACTCACCCAATTTCCTCTTATGTTGTCACATGACTTTTTAACTTTAAAGAACTTAGGAATTTGGATCAAATTACGGTCTTGAAAAAAAATGGATTAGGCTTACATACAAGGTTGTCAAAGAAATAGGCTAAAGGCTCAAAAGGGTTTAACTAGGATGATGTCCATGGGTAGGTAAAACAAAGGTAAACATGTATAGGTTGCCAAAGAAATGCCTAAATCATCTCCTAAACTTACACTCCTTATTTTCGCTTTGCATACATACCAGGCAAGTTCTAGCATCAGCCACAAACATAGAATATACTGTTACCTCACACACACAAGGCACATGGTTGACTTGATTGGAAGTAATATAGACTCTCGACCCAACAAGTGAAAGAATTGAACCACTCAATATCACATAATGAGTCACAATTAGAGCCTAAACGTCTCAATAGTCATAATTGTAGCACATACTCTTGTTATAATCTCATGCTGCCTATTAGAATTATTTCATGCGAAGCTAAAAAAATTTACTACTAAAAAAAACTAAGCAAACAAACATGAATAAATGCAAATGCGGATCGAGAAGTATAGCATGCAAATACCATCACCCCACACTTAGATGGGGCACACTGTCCTCAGTGGAAAATAAATAAGAAGAACCTGGTTAGTCGGACTCATTCTCTATGTCTGGGGTCATACCCCTTGCATCGGAATCATCATCAGAGTCATCATCCTTAGAAGTTCCTCATAAGTATCCCACTTAATTCCAAGAGTGAGTTGAGGTGTTTGCATCAAGGAGGGTTCTCCTTGCTCTCTTTGGCCTCTTTTCTTGCCTTTTTGTGAAGTGGTAGCCTTTTCTTTGCCTTGTCTTGCTTTGGGTGCCATTGTACCTGAGACTAGAAATAGTGTTAATGGTAGCACAATCTCAATGGTTACAATCTATACACAAGCAGTAGGGGTACCACCCCACACTTAGTTTTGTTGATACAAATCAGTGAAGTGAAAGTGGTCGATTACTTAGACTTCATCGACATACGTTTTAGGATTATATTCTGACAAGAAACTCAGCAATGCATCACTTACTTGCAGCCATTGGACTACTTTCATGGTAGATATAACAACACTACTACATAGGGGTAACCACATGGTATAGTTTCTATCAATAAACTCAACCTCCTATGTCGGTAGGTAGTTATAAGTCGTATTTCGATGAACGGGATAGTCTAACATGTAAGTATTCAAGTGACAAGATTATGCAATGTTCATTACTATAGCAATTCCGCAAGTAGTATAACAATGCATCAAAATCAAATTCAAGTCGGAAATAAGTTAAGAGCATCCTAACGTACATGTTCACTCACTTGGTTTTGTATCAACAATTCAAACACGTTCACATCACCAATACTTTTTCAAGATTTAGCAATTCATAATAGGTGTAGTAAATTAGTACTTACAAAATTTAAATAAAGAACAAAGTAGTACTTACTTGGTTGAAGCCTCTGGATGATGTTCTTGTGAAGAAAAAGAGCAAAAGGAAACTTTTTGATAGGATTTGGAGACTATAGGTGGTGCATGAGCTAGGTTTCCAATGTGTTTTTGGTTCAAGATTAAGTCTCATATTTGTAAGAAAAGGTTGGGTTGAGTTTTGACCCATTAAAATCGGATTTGGAGACCAAAAGTGACCATAGGCGGTGCCTAATGCTTTGCCTAGTTGAGCAGAATGCCATAGCATATGCCATGCATTTATTTAAGAATGCCATACACTATGCGGCGCATAGTCTATGTCATATGAGATCCTGAGACCTAATGCTATAGCATAGGCAGCGCATAGTCAAAAGCACACTTAGGAATGGGCGGCGCATAGTGTATAGCACACTAGATTCCGAGACCTTAGGCTATAGGATAGGTTTTGCATTGTTCGTGGCCTAGTTTTACCTAGTCCTAGCCTTCCTTGATGCCTATTTAAGCATGAGTAATGCTCAATCCATACCCTTATGCATCCTTATACCTAACTTACCACCTTTACCATTCAATACATCCAAATCGCCATTTGAAACCAATCTCCTCGTTGAATACCTCTTGCACCTATATTTGCTCAAAACAATAAAAATGATTAGTACGATGGGTTGCCTCCCACCAAGCGCCTTAGTTTTGGTCGTGGCACGACTCTTATTTTTGGATTTTCATTAATTAAAAACAAGACAAGTACTAGAATGAAAGAAAACGATAAACGATAAATGAAAAATGATAAACAATGGGTTGCCTCCCATCTAGCGCCTTATTTATTGTCGTGGCATGACATGGTTACCTCGAGTACTCAGACTTCATCGAGGTAAATGGTGGATCGTTTTCTAAAAGGATTTAGACAGCAATGAGGCTTACCTGTGGGCATGCGATCTTCTTCGAGATGGCTCCTACGTTTCTCCGGAGAGTCACCAATTATATCATCAACCTCATCAGAGCAGAGATGAGAGCCTCCATGTGCTGTTCACTTAAATCATCCACCACACTTATCGGAAGTATACTTCCACTTTCCAAGAACACATACCTTAGATAATCGGGAAGCTCTTGCGATTCTAGCATTGGTGGCTCGTCAATGGGAGTCTTCGCTGTTGGTTGATTCTTGATATCACAATCTGGTTGCTTAGGAGTATAAGGCTCTATTTCTGTTAGAGCACTCATAAGTTCTTCATAACCTTCATTATCTTCATGCTCAACTTTCAGTGGCACAGCAGACAATAGCTCAACAGTAGGCTGTTTCTCTATAGATAATTCTTTTGTATCCTCATGATGAACATATAACTCATTCATATCGCTGGGCTGCTTCATTGTTTTGCATATATCAAACTGTACCACTTCGTCATTAATTCAAAACAAAAGCTCATTATCTTTCATGTTAATAAGCACACTTCCAGTTGCAAGGAAGGGACGTCCCAAGATGATGGGAACTTCAGAATCCTCCTTACAATCCAGAATAACGAAGTCTTCAGGAAAGATGAACGAAGAAACCTTCACCAACACATCATTCAAGATACCCACAGGTCGTTTTACCGACCTATCAGCCATCACGAGCCTCATATTGGTTGGTATAGGGTCTCCTAACCCCAACTTTCTGTAGATAGATAGTGGCATCAAATTGATGCTAGCTCCCAAATCGCACAATGCCTTAGCAAAATCCAACGATCCAATTGTGCAAGGAATAGTGAAAGCTCCAGGATCTGCCTTCTTTTGAACTAGCGATCTTGTAGCGATTGCACTACAATGATGAACATTATCCGCCAAGTCATAACTTGCTGCCCGCTTCTTTGTCAAGAGATCCTTCATAAATTTCGCATACCCAGGCATTTGTTCAAGTGCCTCCACCAATGGAACATTAATGGTGAGCTGCTTTATCATATTCATGAATTTGCTGAACTTTGTGTCATCCGCCACCTTCTTCAATCTTTGGGGAAAAGGTGGTGGTGGGTATGGAAGTGTTCTCTCCATGGTTTTTTTCTCCTCTTGCTTCTATTTTTCCACTTTTTCAGGCTGCACATCACTAGGTGAAACGTCCCTGACGTTGGGAGTAGTTGTTGCGGCTTCTTCTCCTTTTGTAATGTCACTAGGTGTAATGTCCATGTCCGCAACTTCGTCAACCACTTGCTTGCCTTTTGCTGAAGTTTCCAGCACCTTACCACTTCTGGTAGTGATGGCCATGCATGACCCATCATTCTTTGGGTTTTGCACAGTATCGCTTGGTAAGGTGCCAGCCTTTCTTTGATTGAATGCTGCTGAAAGTTGGCTCAATTGCTGCTCTATTTGCCTGATAGAAGTGGAATGAGAATCAACTAGTTGCTTCATTGAGGACAAATCATCAATCACCTCCTTAACTCCTGCGCTCGTTGCTTCCACTCCTTTCAATAACTTAGCCATCATGTCTTCCATACTCCCAGAATTAGATGTGGTGGTATCACGTCTACCAGGGGGAACGTACAAACCACTCTTTTCATTATTTTTCTTCCAACTACCTTGGTCTTTGCTTCCAGATTTATCATAATAGTTCCGACCTTGGTTTCCTTGGGCATTCCCACGGAAACCCCCCTGATTGTTCAAGTAGTTGGCCTCCTCTTCAGAATCAGATTCGTCTCTTCCTTTTAGCACTACAACTTTCACTTTTTCGGTCTTCCCTGATAATAAGTGCTTTGTCAGAAGATCCAATTGTGTTTTCATGTGCGCCATGTCTTGCTCACGTTCTTCTTCTCTTCTTCTTTGGTCTGCAGACATGCCAATAGATAAAGTGGGGCTTGCTACCTCAGAATCCCTGGTATGCCAAGCTCTACTTTGTTTTGTCATCCGGTCTAGCATATTGCTTGCCTGAACAAAGGTGAGGTCCATAAATGATCCTCCAGCCGCATTATCAACCACTGGCTTAGTCCCCGAATTCAAAGCTCTGTATAATATCTCCATCAAGTGGACATTGGTCATATGATGGTTTGGGCACTGCATTAGCTTCGTCTTGAACCTCTCCCATGTAACGTGGAGAGCTTCAGTTGGAACCTCTCCCATGAAAGAATCTTTCTAGGAAAGCGTCTTTCAATTGCCTCCAATTAGTAATCGAATCAGGAGTCAGCCCATTCAACCATAGAGTTGCCTCCCCAGACAGAGACAATGGAAATAAACGTAGACGAATTGCATTCTGTCCAACGCCAGGATTGTCGAATGACTTGCATGTAGAAATAAAGTTGATCAGATGCATATTCGGATCATCGCCTGCTAGTCCACCAAATAATCCCTTGAGTTGCAAAAGCTAAATCATGGCGCTAGTGATATTGAACTTTGCTCCAGGTGCCAAGGGTGGCAGAATAATGGCTCCTGTGGCACCAGCTTCATCCAAATCGTCATCATCATCATCAAAAGGAATTTGCACAGTTCGACGATCAGGTCTCAATCGCGCTTGACGATCTCTCCTCTGCATGGGTTCCTCCATCTCAGCAGTATGCCGTGGGTTTAGTAGCTCTTCATCGCCTAGATCCTCATCGTCAGGATTTGTTGATCGCCTACAGTTATCAATATTCTGTTGATGCACTTGAGCAGCCATCCTATCAATTTCACGTTGTGCATCCATTCTGTCAATAGAACCTGAATAAAACAAAAACAACAACTAAAAGTAAAAGTACGAGAATCTTTGACCAAAGGGTCTAGCAACTATCACAAACTTAATTGACACTCGTATTCCCCGGCAACGGCGCCAATTTTTGATAACGCTCAATCTACAGCTCTCGTGGGAGTGTAAAGCGGTCGTTAGCAAATATAGAACCCAACCTGGGTTGGGTGTCGATCCCACAGGGAATAGCTTGGCCAACAAGTAAGTAAAATTACTAAACTTTTGGTGCAAGTCTCGTAAGAAGGGGGGATTGTAATATGTAACCAAAACAATAAAGTAAAAGCTGAAAATAGCAAAGTAAAAAGAGGAAGATTGTCAAGTTGGTTGTAGACAATGAGAATTGAGGCGTTGGGGTTATGTCCACCTTCTGAGGTATACGTCTCTATTGGCTATGGGTGTGTAGAGTCTTGACATGAAATTGCTTATAGAGAATTGTAGTCGATGGTAAATCCAAGCGTCTCTCGACCTGAACAAGGACTATTTCACTTTAACTCTCTCGAGCTTAAAGCGTGTCTAACGGTACGAATTCTCCAAGAGGTTAGTCCAGTTACGGTACTAGCTTTTTAATAGGAAAGGGTGTCCTACTACCTTGACATTATCTCTTTTCCAGACAAATAACCTTTCTCTCGAACAAGTTAAATGTTAGACTGGCGTATTCTTGCGTTTGCAACCGCAAAGAATGTAGATTAAGATGAAGAGCGTAATGATATAAGCAATATACGTGTCTCGAACTCACAAACTCACAGCAATAGATAGTAACTCATTCGGCTTCCATAACCCCAACTAAGAGGTTTAGTTACCCATGAATGCGAAAGATATCACGTTTTGCATTGTTATTGTTGAGTAATGCGTGTGGATTAGGTGATAGGCGTGTGGCGTGATTCCTTGGCTTGGTAACGATTCTCTTGTTGTGGAATTTAAGAATAGAATTAATGGAAAGATTAGAAGAGTTGTAATTGAGAAGTAGAATGTGTCTCTCCACTAAGGGAGGACTTGCCTCTCCACTAAGGGAGGACTTCTTTTAAAAATCTCTAGCATGATAGGGTATTTATAATACTCCTATCCTACTCCTACTATGCTAATGAAATAAATAACCAAATCCTACTAAACTAAGGAAATACTTAACCCATTTGTACTAGGTTAATGTAACATTCTCCTAATCCAAATAAACTAATGAAATACATAACCCAATTGTACTAGGTTAATGTATCATTGTCAAAATCCAGCTTTGTATCTGTAAGTCCCCAAAGTCTTCAGAAATGCTGTTTTAGCCCGGGACAGATTTTCCATGCAGCAGTTTTGGTCCTTAGGCGTGTAGACTTCCTTCCCTTCCTTTGTGAGCTTTCTTTTGCGTCAAGTAAGCCATAAAATGTTGTATTTTGCATCATTTATACCTGAAACTTTCCTAATCATGTTCGTTAGCTCATTTACAGGAAAAAGGACTAAAAGTGCATGAAATATATAATTTGTTCTCAAAACTAGGCTAAAATATGGGCAAAATATATTGATATAGGCGTGTAAATTCGCCTATCATCAAATACTGACAAGACTTACAAAGAAAAATACTTTACCTTTCGACCTTTTGAAATGAGTACTGTTGAATCGAAATAACTTATTGAGATCTCTCATCTTGACATCTGTGAATTTTTCAATTGTTTTCATTGAATCTTCTTAAAATTGATGGTGAAAATTACACCAATCACAAATGAAAAATACAAAAAATTATGAAAATAAAAGTAATCTTCTTGTTGATTGAGGCATAGATATCTTACTCTCTTAAGGAGATTCAAGTCCACTACAACAAATATCTTCACTGGTCCTACAGTAATCTTCTTGACTTGTCCCCTCAAGGATAAAACAACCTTCTCACAAAGTACAACTCAATAAAATTTGGATAAGAGTTGAGTTTAAAGCTCCAAAATAAACACCTCCTTTCAATTAAATAAACTCTCTTTTTACTAACTTTTGTGAAGTCTATATTTTCATGTACTTAAAAATAATGCAAGATCCACTCTATTTATAGATAGAAAATCTTTCATGAAATGAATAGAAAGAAGTAGTGGGAAGATAAATGAAATAGTGGTTACAAGAGTTATAAAGTAATGAGGTAGAATAATGGTAGAAATTAAAAGAAACTTATGATCATATTCTTACCACTAACTCAAAAAATCAAAGGAACAAAAATAATGAGAGTAAAGGGGAATTAAGCCACCAAATGTCTGGGAGATGGTTCACACGAGAACTTGTAACTTAAGCATTTAATGACCAACACTAATGCAACATAATTAGCAACTAATGGCCAAAATGAGTTATTAGAATATTAAGGCAAATAAAGGCCAATAAGTTACATAATGGCCCTAGAGGAAAAATGAAAAGACAGCAGCACTTTTTTGGTTAGTGTAACAAATTGTTCCTCAATATTTCACAAACAAATTAATATTGAAATGCACATAACCTAACAACTCTCCACTCATTTTAATATTAATATAAGGGATTCTACTCGTTGAAGAAAGACTACTATACAAAATAAAGGTGTGCTCTTCATTGAACCTCTACTTAGTAAAACATTAAATTTTACTCCAGAGTCGTAGTGGTCCCAAACTTGAACTATGACTCCTTAAGAAAAATAAATTATTACTGAATTACACATAATAGTGAAGGTGTTGATATTTACTTTTTAGCCAGCACTTTATAACCTTGTTCTATCTCGATTTTTATGAGTATCTTTAAGAATGAGTCTAATTTTCATAGGAACAAGCCTACCTCCACACTCACATAGGCGAAATCTGTCGAGAGTGTGCCTGTAATTTTAGCACCCCACTCTTATGAGATACAGATTTTATCAAGAGTTTTTTAGACACAACCTCACAAATCATTACAAGAAAATGTACTCACATCATAAGGAGAGATAATAAAATAGTGCATTTTTCTAAACAAGTCATCATGTAATTTATTTTTCTCATTGAATCTTGTTATAGGATCTCTAGTTCCTAGATTTGGTATCCTCAGATGTGACATACGATTTTTTAGGCTTCAATTCTATCCCTAACGATGTGCTCCAGACCTTTGCTCTTGCTAAAGCCTTAGTCAATGAATTTACAAGATTATCAGAAGATTTTACATAATCAATATTAATAGTATCATTTGTCAAATATGATTTCTCCTTACTATATTTTCTCATTATAGGTATGGGTTTACCGTTGTGACATTGTTTTGAACTCTACCAATTGCATCGAAGATATCATAATAAATTTAAATAAGAGAAATTGGTTTTTCAAAATAAAGTATTTGAAATAATAAATATCTTAACTAGTTTGCTTCCTCACAAGTTGAAGCTAAAGTAATTTGTTCAGCCTCCATGGTAGAGTTAACGATAATAATTTGCTTTTTTGATTTCTAACAAATAGCATCAAAACTCAAAGTAAATACATAACCAGTAGTAGATAAGTAATCACCTAATAAAGTGTTTCAATCCGCATCACAAAAGCCTTCAAGTACAACAGGATAGTTTTTATAGAACAAATCACAAGTTTTTGTCCCAATTAAATATCTCATGACTCACATTATAGCAAGTCAATGTTCATTACCCGATTTGCTAGTAAACCTGCTAAGTACTCCTACGGCATATGCAATATCAGGCATACTGCAAGCAGTCATATATCTCAAACTTTCAATTGTGCTAGCATATTTTTTCTAGTTTATTACATCATTTTCACTTTGAACAGAAAATAAGTGAATGTTAGAACCAAAAGGAATTACAACATGACTGAAATCAATGAAATTATATTTTTCTAATTTTTCTCAACATAATGTGACTTGTCATGAAAAATTCCATCACATGTTCTAATAATTTTTATTCCTGGAATAAATATGCCTCGCCAAGGTCTTTCATATCAAAATAACCTCTAAGAATTTTTTTTAGTTTCTCCAATAACATTAATGTTAGAGCCAAAGATCAATAAATTATTAAAATTTAGGTAAATAATAACATGTGAATTATTCTAAGACTTATGATATATGAACTTATCACACTCATTTATTTTAAAGTCATTTTCAATCATGCAGAAATCAAACTTTTCATGTCATTGCTTTGGTGCTTGTTTCAAGCCATATAGAAATTTAGCAAGTTTACACACTTTGCTTTCTTGGCCAATTTTAACAAAATACTCGGGTTATTTCATATATATATTTCCCCACTTAGGTCTCCATTTAAAAAAGTAGTTCTTACTTTCATTTGGTGAATTTGTAAATCAAAAATTGCAGCAATAATAGCAATTAAAAGTCTAGTAGATGTAATTCTAATTATCAGAAAAAAAGTATCAAAAAATTTTAGGCTTTCTAGCCACTAGCTTAGCCTTGTATTTATAAACAAATCCATCCAATTTTAACTTTTTTCATAAGACCCATTTATATTAAATTATTTTATAACTTGATGTAAATCAACTAGCTTCCAAGTTTCATTGAAAATTAGTAATTCTATTTCATCATTTACAACCTGTTTTCAAAAATAGCATCATGAGAAGATTAAGCTTCTTTTAAAGTGAGAAGGTCATTTCCAGCATTAAAAACATTATAATCAGGACCAAAAAAATTTTCTACTTGAACTTTTTTACTTTCTCTTAACTCAAAATAATAATTTTCTTTATTTTCAAAATAGTAGTGGAAAAATATTTTCTTTAATCCTTTGGCTTCGCTCTTTTTAGAATCAAAGAAAATTTATTTATGAAAATAGCATTACCAGACTTTATTATAATACTATCTTCAAGATTAAAAATTTTATATGTTGTACTATTTGAAGAATAACTTAGAAAAGCACAAGTAATAACTTTTTTTTATCCAACTTAGAGATTTTAGGATCCATTAACTTTATATAGGCTAAGCAATCCCAAACTCTTCAATATTCCAAATTTGTCTTGTGACCTTTTCATAACTCAAAAGGTGTTAATTTAGTCTTTTTATGAGGCACACGATTCAACACATAATAAGCAGTCAAAAGAGTTTCACCCCATTAATTTAGAGGTGAACTTGACGCAATTAGCATGACATTAGTCAATCTAACCAAAGTTCTATTCTTCTTTCCGCTATGTAGTTAGATGCAGGAGAATAAGGAGTAGTAGTTTTATGAATTATACCCAATAATCTAAGAAAATAATTATACTCATTAAAATCATATTCACGGCCTCTATCACTTTTTATTCTTTTTATTTTTCTACGAAACTAATTTTCAACTTCATAGAGAAATGTTTTAAAATCCTCAAAAGCATCTCGATTATTTTTCATTATTATTTTTTATTAAGTAAACATATGCCAACTTAGAAAAATCATCAATGAAAGTAATAAACTATCTATTTCCTTCATGAGTTAAAATTTCTCCAAGTTCATAAATAGAAGTATGAATTAATCCTAGTAAATCAGTTTTTCTTTCAACTTGAAAATACGTCTTTTTCGTTATTTTGGCTTTACAACAAGCTTCACATTTTTTAAAATTTTATTTGATCATTGAAATTAATCCTAATTACACATGATTCCCACATACCGATTGTTAATATGACACAAACAAGCATGCAAAATTATTAGAAGAAAGCATATGAATAGAAATAGATATTTTATTCCAAAATTATTAGAAGAAAGCATATAAATAGAAGTAAATGTTTTATTCATATCAATGTTCAACTTAAACATTTCATCACAAGTATACCCTTTTTATCACAAAAATACTACTTTTTGTAATTACATATTGATCAGATTCAATAATTTGTTTGAAACCTGCATTATTAAGAAGAAAACTAGGCATCAAATTTTTTCTCATAGAAAAAGTATAAAGTACATCTTTTAAAATTAATACCCATCTATAAGTAAAATTCAACTCGACATTTATCATTCCAAGAACTTGAGTGGTATGAGAATTACAAAACATGTTGGTTTTAGGCTCCTCAAATGGGATATATTTTTAAATCGGTCTTTGTCATAGCAAATATGATGGTAAGCGTTAGAGTCAACCCACCACTCATCAATATTTTCTACCATGTTTATGTCTTTTAATGTCTCCAGTCAAGTTGCATGATATCAAATTGAGTTGTCAACAACTAATTATAAAAATATAGCTGAAATATATTTTAAAATTGAACAACTGAATAACTTAAATGTGTTATGTTGGTGAAAATTACAATAATTGCATCTGAAAATAAAAACAATAAAAAGTGTCTTCTTCTTAACTGAGGTATGGATATCTTGCTTTCTTAAGGAGATTTAAGCCCACTGCAGCAAATGTTTTTACCGGTCTAGCAGTTTCCCGACATGATACAACAACCTTCTCGTAAAATACAACTCAACAAACTCTGGATAAGAATTGAGTTCAAAACTCCACCAAAAAAGAACACCTCCCTTCATCTAAATAAACTCTCTTTTTATTAACTTTTGTGAACTCTATATTTTTTTGTACCTAAAGAATAATGCAAGATCTACTCTATTTATAGGTTAGGAAATCTTTTGTGCATGAATATGAAGATAAATGAAATAGAGGTTACCAGAGTTACAAAGTAATGAGGTAGAATAATGATAAAAGTTACACGAAACCTATTGTCATATCCTTACCACTAACTCAAAAAGATTGAAGGACAAAAATAATGAGTAAAGAGGCATTCAACCACAAAAGGTTTGGGTGATGTTTCACATAAGAACTTGTAACTTAAACATCTAATGACCAACACAAATTCAATATATTTAGCAATTAATGACCAAAGTGAGTTATTAGAATATTAAGACAAATAAAGGTCAATAAGTTAACTGGCCCTAGAGGAAAAATGAAAAGGCGACATCACTTTTTATGTTAGTGCAATAAAATTGTTCCTCAATATTTCACAAACAAATAAATGTTGAAATGCACATAACCTAACATGTTAGAATGTTAATACTCTATTTAGTGCAATTGAAAGTTTGAATTAACTCCCTGTTGGAGTAATATACAAAAATTTCAATAAATTGCAGTTAAAATAATAAATCGACAAAAATGAAGAAAATTAAATAATTTTTTTGGGTTTGAGGCATGGATATCTCACTTTCTTTAAGAAGATTCATGCTCACTATAGCATAATCTACATCGATCTAGCAGTATATCGCTTGACTTGTCCCCTTCAGGATACAACAACTCATCATGATGTACAATCTAAGCAACTCTGAATTAGTTGAAGAGTTCAAAGCTCCACCATAAGAACACCTTTATTCAGGATATAAAATTCTCTTTTGTACAGTGAATATAATTGGAGAATTAAAATATTTTACTGTCTCAACTATCTCTTTTACTACTTTTATCTCATTATATACTATAATATTTTCTCACACATAACATATTTCTCTTGTATCAATACTGTGAAGAATACATTCTTTATATAGGTGTAAAATTTCTTTCACAAATAAATAACAGGGATGTTGATAGTTATTTGAGAATTAGTGGGGCAATTAGTACGAGATAATTACATTGTGGTTACATGAGTGACATCAAAATAATTGACCTCGTTCTTGCCAAATATCTCCACTAACAAAAACAAATATGGTAAGTTATGAAAATAATGACACCACATTCTACACTTTATGCCTACTAATTGTCATGTACTTTTAATATTTTTACTTTACTGTTAAAATGCACCAACATTAACCCACTCATTTTAATTTTAAAATAAGAGAGTTGTAACCAATTTAGTTGAAGGGAGACTATTGTGCATAATGAAGGTGTGTTCTTCTTTGAACCTTCACTTAGTAAAACAGTAACCTTTACTCCATTGTCAGTAGTGATCCCGGACTTGAACTATGACTGCTTAATAAAAGTAAAGTATCACTAATTACATACAACAATCAAGGTATTGACATAAGCTTTAATATCCAGCACGTTACAGTCTTGTGCTATCCCAATTTTCATGAATGTTTTGGAGAATAAGCCCAATTCACATAGGAAGCACCCTATTTCCACACCACTTAGGCGAAATCTGTCAGGGGTGGTCCTATAATTTCGATACCCCACTCATACGAGATACAGAATTTCATTTAGAGTTCCTAGATTCAACTTTCACAAATCATTATAGGAACAAAATGCACTCATATTAGGAAGGATTAAACTTGAACTTGGTTATAGGATCTTTAGTCCTCAGGTTGGATTTCCTCATATATGACTCGTGATTTTTTTTATAAGTTTCATCCCCCCTTCCTTTGATGTGCTTCAAATCCTTTATCTAGCTAAGGCTTTGGTCAAATTTGCAAGATTTAACACAATAAATAGTAATGATATACCTTAATTAATATGATCTCACAATATTGCATTTTCTCTTTATGGATCTGATTTACTAGTATAAATAAAGTTTTAAACTCTACCAATATATATTGATGCCATCATAATAACTCAAAATTAGAGATATTAGTTTCTCAAAATAAGATGATTGATCAATTCAATTTTTCACTAGTTGAAGCTAAAATGATTAGTTTAACCTCCATAGTAGAGTTAGCAAATAATAGTTTAATTTTTTTATTTCAACAAATAACATCAAGGTTTCTCATTTGTATCACAAAGTACTTTCAAGAATAGCAGAATTTATACTTTTAATAAAACAAGCTATAACTTTCTTACTAAGGAAATATACCTGGTTTGCTTGTACCTGCTAAATACTTTTACTGCATACATAATTTTCAAGCCAAGTGCAATTAGCTAGCCATATATTTCACTCTTTTACCAATCTAGCAAACTTCTTTTTTTTTATTTGTCACACCACTTTCACATATTTGAATCAAAAGAAGTTGCACGGCTCGTATAATCAACAAAATTGTGTTTCACAATTTTTTTTCAACATTGTGTGAATTGTCAAGGAAAATTCCAGCACATGATTTAGATGTTTTTTATTCCAAGAACGAAATTGATCTCACTCAATATTTCAGATCAAAATGACTACTCAATTTTTCATTCTTTTTTGTAAAATGTATATTAGAGGCAAAAACATCAATTCATATGTAAATAGTAACATGTGATTTATTTCAAGACTAATTTAAGCATTTTTAACACTTATTATTTTAACTCATTCTAGAAAGTGCAAACATTACATTTTTCATAATAAATATTTTTCTTATTCTATAAACCCCCACTATTTCAATAACTTGAATATTATTTTATGATCATGAAAAGTAGTGTCACTTATTCATAAAAATATAAGGTAAAAAAAATTTCTTTACCTTTTCTTCACAAATAAGTAGAAACATTTTTACCTTTCCTTCGCTTGAGTTGTGCAAATAGAAAAGTAATCTACCCTTATATCTTTCCTTCCATCTCTTAAAGAGACTAGTGAGCTTGAGATATTGAGATCTCCCATCTTAATATCTACAATTTTCAGACTGTAACAAAATATGAATATTCTTAAAATATTGGTGTAATATACCACAAATAAAATAATCTATAGTTGAAATAACAAAATTTACAAAGATGAAAAAATCAAAATAATCTTCTTCTTGGTTGAGGTACGAATATTTCATTCTCTTTAAGGAGATTCAAGCCCACTGCAGCATAATCTACACCAATTCAGTAGTATATATCTCTTGACTTATCCCCTTCGGGATACAATAACTCATCACGATGTACAACTTAAGCAAATCCTGATCAGTTGAACACTCCAAAGCTCCTCCATAAAAATATTGTTCTTCAACATATAAGCTTATCTTTTATATAGTGAATATAGTTGGAAATATAGAATATTTTCTTTGTCTCAACTCCTTCTTTCACTCTTATGTCTCTATATACTACGATATTTTCTCATGCTTAACATATTTCTCTTGTATCAATACAAGGAAAAAAACATCTTTTATATAGGTGTAAAAGTTTTTCCACAGATAAATGTTAAGAATATGGATATTCATTTGAGAATTAGTGAGGCAATTAGTAGGAGATAATGACATTGTAGTTACATGAGTTACATTTAAATAATCGACCACATTCTTGTCAATCTATACCTACTAACACAAAAAAATAATGTGGTGAATTACAAGAATGATGACACCACATTCTTTACTATCTACTAATTATCATACAATTTTAATATTTTAATTTTAATAATAAAATGCACCAACACTCCCTAAATTGGACAAAAAACTATCAAATCGAATAGCTAATAATCTTTATGGCACGAGTTGAGACAAATATTTTGTAAATTCAAGAATGACTTACTTCGAAGCTAACACAAAAGTAACCTCTAGTGTGTGTGAGTCGGCAGGAAGACAAAGGGTGTTTCTGTAATTTGGATCGAGTCCAGTTTTCTCGTGCTTCTTTCAAAGTGTCTATGCGTCATATTCATCAAACTAGTATATTTACCCGTGCGATGTGCGAATAATCTACGTATTAGTTATAAAACTTTTTGAACGTTCTGTCTTGTTTAAGTATATTGAATAATAAAAATGTTTACATCCACTAAAATATAAAATTGTATTAGATCAAGTAGAATCTATATTTGTATTAAATTATTTAATTAGATACTCATAAAATATAGAATCATGAAATTAAAAGCAGCATTACAAAGAGTTGTTTAAACGAATAATTATTATAATGTTATAGACAACGATGAGTCAAAATATTTAATATTGAAAAATAAAAGTGCAGAGTGTATAACATAAATGATTCATTTTTATTAGTTTATGACTTACTTAAGTTTAAATTTTTCCTTACTATTAATTTAAATTAATAATATATTCATAAGAATTAAATTAATAAAGTTTTTATTTTTAATTATTTATATTGAACAAAATTGTAATAATAGAAATAGCAATAAATTAAAAAAAAAAACAAAAAAGGTGTATGTAAGAGAATGCACTAAATGAATCTATCAAGAAATTGTAATCATAAAAAGGTTATTGTTTATTTTATTCTAACACATACATACATATTCATTTACTTATTAGTAGATATTTATCTTAATGTCTATATAATTTTTACAAAACTATTAAATTCATTATCAACCTTTTCAAGTTTTTAGATTTTTAAAATTAAAATTCATCATCTATGATTTTGGTTAAAACTAAGATTCAATTTATTATAGATAAGTGAACATTATATTATTTATGAATACTATATTATTGATTAAATGATAACCAAAACATTAAGAATCAAAAATAGATAAAATAACTTATAATATGATTATTGATTTAGCTTATTAAAAATCTGAAATAATTAAACTTACAAAATTTTTAATTAAACTGAAATAATTCTACTGATGTATACTTATAGGTTCATGTAGTTTCAAGTAATATGTTGCCATAATATTATGTAATAAAATTAAATACAAATATATTTTGTATTTTCTAAAATGATTGAGTTTATTAAATAAAATGATGGTCCAAACTAATAAAAGAGATCCAGCCCCATAAATATCAGCCCAAGGTAAAAAAATTGAAGACCCAACCCATTAAATAAAAGCTCGTGTTAAAAGAAAATAAAATA
This sequence comes from Capsicum baccatum var. pendulum, assembly GCA_030864225.1. Lineage (NCBI taxonomy): Eukaryota > Viridiplantae > Streptophyta > Magnoliopsida > Solanales > Solanaceae > Capsicum > Capsicum baccatum. The sequence continues at coordinate 53,081,763 of CM061557.1, forward strand.
AAAATAAAAATAAATGGATGTGTGTATCTAGAATAGGAAACAATTGGTATCCAACATTTGTTGTCTGAAACATCACCTTCCTATTCACCTTCATGTTTGTTCAATATTGAAAAAAATGGCATATTCTCCTTGTTCAATTTAATTTCTATACCATTTTCAAATTCAATTTTTCTCCTTATTTAAATACATAGACTCATGTCTCCTCTTCCGATTTTTCTTATTTGTTTGTTTAACTTCAATTTTATGGATTATATTTGTAACATTCTTAATCACATCTATTAATTGTATCAAAATCCCATTATATTATCTTCAATCTCAAATTAGTAATATTTTTTATTTTGAAGTGAAAAACTAAGCTTAAATATGCAGTTTTCATTATGAAATCAAAATGGGTCTCTATATTTTGTTAATTTTGCTCTATTTACAATGATCATTTTCAGTAAAAGTTGTATACACTAACTCCAGATGGTTATTTATTAGTTGATATTATGAATGCTTTTATCATTTGTATGTTGTTTGACTAATTTGAAATTGTTTATTATTGGATAGCAGACTAATGATAGACAAATTTCGATCTATGTATTATGTCCCTTATATTATAGTATTAGCAATATCGAATAAGCCCTCTTCTTTCTTATTTTTTCTATCATTTTCTGATTTGAACATGTAGATGAGATCTGAGCTAGATGCGGCTGAAAATGATCAATATAAGCTGGAATGACATGGTTAAGTTACCAAAAATTGGTGTGTATAAGGATTCTTCAAATTTGTGTTGTACTTTTCTATTGTTGTATAGATGAATCTATGGCAAATATTATGTAATTTATGTCTAATATGGTGTAATATGTTGTTATTTGGGGTTGTTTTCTTGTTATTGTTATGGCTTCCGTTGTTTTGATTAGCTTGGTAATTTTTCATGTTGATTTATTTTTGCATGTGGATTGATTCTACTGAAAAGCCAAGATTTTGTCACAAATGTTCAATAAGTTAAATTAAATTAAAAACACACTTTTTGAGAAAACATTGAAAAATATAGGTATTTAAGCCATTCTTGATAGCTGTCTATTTATTGAAGACTTTTAATGCTCTAATAACTATATTTAGTGACAGTTTTTTTATGGGAGGAATCTACTGTTTGATTTTTTAAAAAAAGGTCTTCCAATTAAGATTAAGTATTTTGCTAAAGTTTTAGGGTAGGTTCTTTCTCTTATTTCGACTGTTGAAACAGCGACGAAGCTAAGATTTGAAGTCCGTGGGTTCTAAATTTAGGTAATGCTCTACAAGCCGTGCTCATACCATTCATCTCTTGTGTTATGGGTTCGCACGCGATCAATTTATATGTTTCTTCTTGATTTTTCAGTATAAATATAAACTATACCCGAAAGCTACTGGGTTCAACCCCGTATAATGTTGTAACTCTGCCCCTGGTAGAAGTAATTATATACTAATAGTTATAAAAAAATTTATTATTTTACATGTAGAGGAAGAAGCAGATAAGTTTTGCTTAATGATACCTAAAAAGGAAATTGATTTTCTACCCAATTGTTGATAGCAGAAACAATAGAAAGAAGAAGTTTTGCACTATTTGCACGCCTCCAAAACTACTATATTCACCTGGACTTGACATACATTTAGCTGTGAACAAATTATCAAAGTTTTGCACTATTTGATATATTTTGATGTTGCAGTTTGACCAGATCAGGTATCATGAATATTGCACTCTTCTCCTATTTGGGCTTTGGTTTATGTATTTTGTTTTCTTATCCAAATTTAATTTTTTTTTCTACAGATATGTCTGGGGAATGGGCAATGTTTTTTCGCCGGGAAACTGACGGAAGGATTTTGTGAAGAAGTCTGATATTTGTGGTTTAATTTGGGCTCATATTAGTAAGTGGGGTTGCTTTAAGAAGTTTTTGGTCAAGCAATGGTTGTACCTTCTACTATAATTGATTCTTCTTAGTTATTAGCATTTGCCTGCAGATTAGAAAAAGGTTTTTGGTCAGCTGTCTGTTGAAGTTATCTCTGATTGCCTTAGGTGTTTTTGAGAGGTTTTCTTTATTTATCATACGAAAGCTAAGTTTCTTCCACCTTAAATTTCTTCTAAATTAGTTTCTCTGATCCCTAGGCGGAAGATCTCAATCAGATTCTCATGGCTTATTTTTTTTGAAGGTCTATAATATTTACAACAGTTCTCCTAATTTGTTGATGTTGCCACAAATACTTTCCTAGAATCCTGTGTCTTCTGAGGTATTTGGGCTTATCTCTTTTATCTTGGAGTCTGACTCGATCTATTTTATGGGCATAGATCGGGTTAGACTCCCATTCACATTCTGTCTCTCATCCTTATCCTTGTCTTGCTTTTAGGCCTCATTCTCATCCTTGAGGGTGATCCACCCTTAGTGTGTAAATAGATTCTACTGTTTATGGAATACACATGGATGGAAAAGAAATCACATTGAATATCAGCTAATTTGCCACCGTATTTAGTTCTAGACATAGTAGTAATTCCCTAGTAGTGGACATATTTTGGTGATCTAGAAGAGACCTAGAACAACAGATTGACATAAAGACAGAACTTCCAATCCCCACATATGATGCTAAACTATTTACTAAAAAAATCATCATTTTGGTTAACAAATTTATACACCTAGTAAATACAGATATCATATAATAACTGCTTAAAATGTGGTTTAGAAGATATTGAATATTTTGGGTACAAAGCTTCCTAGAGCATACAAAACTTTTACTAGCACAATTACAATGACAATAATATGAAATCCCCCTACTTAGAGACAGAACTGACATGTTCTCACCAGAATGGGCATACATATGTTTGCAAGAGGTTTTCCTTCTATTTCTTTTGTTTGGAAGTCTTTTTTAAAAATGCTATTATTTTAAGAATATCTAATTAAAAAATTGATATATTGAACGATGATGGAATTTTTAGATTAAAAAGAAAGGTAATTAATAGGAATGTTAACTACACTCTTTGAAATTTCTTACTAAGCTTGTGCTTGAGCTTTGTGCCTTTATCTTAGCGCGTGTTAGATACTCTTCTTGAGATTCTTCCAAGAAATGGTACACTGTGTATTACTACCACTTGTTTAGCCTATTGACTAATTAAGCAAAACAAAATACAATTTTACACTCTTCATTGGGAAACTCTTTCAAATTTCAACTAATTCCTCCATGTATCTGAATTATGTAAGAATATGCAAAGACTTGGACGAGCTATAAAACTGAATTTCAACAATTGATGATCATGCAACTCAGTTGCATGTGTCTCTCAATTAGTGAGCGATGCTAGTGAATCATTTATACGGGCAGATGATGCCACCTAATTCTTGAATATCATTCATGTTGTAGAGGACGCAGATGTTTATCATGACTCAGTGAAGTATTTGCTGATGGTAAGGCAAAATACTAAGGAGAATAGCCCAAGGTTGACAGTGAACTCATTTATGCCTATGGTAAGATTGATCGATTGGGTGATATTGAAGAATTCATTCTGATGCCAAATGTTGCTAATCTACCAAATGTTGGTGATCGCTTGTATGATGCAGCCTTATATGTGGTTGCGAAGATCATATTTGCACTATTGAAAATGTAAGGAGATCTTCCATAACAGTTGCACTATTCTCCCATTTTGGGATTTGGTTTATTTGTTTTGTTATCTTATCCCATTATTTTCTTTTGTTGTTCTACGGATATGACTAGGTGATGTTTCTTTGCCGGGAAACTAGTTGAAGGATGCTGCCCATATTAGTAAGTGGTATTGCGATTAGAAGATTGTGGTAAAACAAAGGTTGAACCTCCTACTGTCACAATTCTTTATTTGAAGGTAATAAAATGAGTTTGGACGAATGTGAATTATCATGTTTCAAGAAAAAGTTTATGAATATCTGTTTTATTGCAGGCCATAGTTTTTGATATATCTCCAACATAAATCGCCCCATGTGCTGAAGCTTATAATTTCATAATATAGTGGAAATAATAATGCTTCGTGTATGTTACAATTGAGCAGCAAGTTTAGAACTTATAATTGGATAATGCGGAACTTCTGATGCACCGGTTAGTTCATATTAATGAAATTGTTTATTTCACAAGTGTTCATATTTTCCTTATCTAAAATCTTATATTAAAGCTTGTTGCCTGTATAATTTTTTCTTATTCATATAGACATACTTAGCTATAATTTGATAGTAAAAACCTATTGCCTGCATTATTCTTTTATATTATATTGACAGTGTGACATCTATATTATGTAACAAATGATTGAAACTTGTGTTTTAAATCATAGATATATATGGAATGTAAATACATATATTTACCTGTAAATCACAGTGAAATCTTCATGATTACATTTTATGTTTGTGCAAACATAATTGTTTTCCTGTTTTTTTATTTTTTTCGACACTTATTGCACCTAGAATAACATCACTCATTATCTAGGTTTAACAATTCGGTAGTAGAAACAATGCAACAATGAGAACCTTCCTTTTTAAAGATTGAAAAAATATGTTAGTGTAGGACTATAGTATTAAATAGATATATTTGAAAAAAAAAAATATGGCCTGATAGTACTATTGATGTGCAACAGATTTTGTTGTTGCATTTGGGAATAAATTTGGGCAACTAAAATAGAAAGATAAATTGTAAAAAATTAGAGAGTGAAGAATGATAAAAAAGTGAAAAGTTAAACATTGGATGAAAGAATAATGATTTAAAAAATATATATATTGTGATAATGCAAATGTGACAGCAGGAAGAAGAAAAATCATAAAAAAAGTGTTACAATTTACAAAAATAGTGTACTCAGTTTCCTAATCTCTAACAACCTAGAAATTGTCTCGACTTGTAAAGTGTGATTTGATAATTCATCCAACACAGAGTTACTTTGTTGTGAGATGGTAAAGAACAACCAAGACTTGTAAATTTCAATGCATGTTTGTGACTATTATGTCGTTGATGAAGTCTGACATTTTTTATAGAGTATGTAGGTAGAGAAAATTAAAGAATAGGTGTCTTTTAAGTCTTGAATAAAGGATTGGTGACATTAACCAACAGATAGGTTCAAACATTATTAGGAAACTTGATCAAGTTAATTGTGGACTTGATTAATATTTTCAAAGCTTTCTAATCTTTTCAAAAATATAAATCAACCCAACCCACACCCTCTTCAATCCAAATCAACCGCTCTCTCCTCTCTCTCGACAGCTTCTCTCAACTCTCTCCCAACTAACAGTTCTGGAAAATTTCTCCCTTCAACCCCCAATGATAAATAGTTGGTCTTCGAGTTCCCCTCTTCAATTCAATCTACCTGTCTCTCATCCCTATCTCGACAGCTTCTCTCAACTCTCTCCCAACCAACTGTTCTGCAAATTTTTTATTTTAATCCTCGATGAATTCAACATCCGACTATAAATAGTTGGGATTCCAGTTCCTTTTTGACTTCAATCGACGTGACAACCTTGCTCTCCGACCACAACAGCTTCGAATTCTTCATCGGTCCTTTTCTTTTTTCACATGTAAAAAATTATGGCCTTTTTAGTTTTGAAGAAAACAAGGAACTTTAGCCAAATTCTCTTATAGTATTGGTTAACAATTTCAATATTTGTTGCACTAATTTGAAATACGGTCTGAATAAAACTCTAATTTCTGGTATTTCTTCTCTTCTCTTCTCTTTTCAAAGTGAATTATGATATTTTATTGTTTGTTGTATTTTTTTGAAGTTTGATTTTTATTGTTTGTGTTTATAAAAATAAAAGGACAAATTGGTTTGATTTGTTCTGTTCTTGTTCTTGGTAAAAATGGTGAAATTGTTGTTTTTTGTTTAACCAAATTGTGCTATTGTTTTCTTTGACAGATTACCTATCTGGTGCAACATATTAACCATTTGATACAACAGATTCATCATATGGTGCAACGGATAAACCATCTGATGCACCAGAAGAACTATCAGATTATAATTCTGGTGCAAACAATTAATAATCCGATGCAACAACTTTACCATATGTTGCAACAGATTAAGCTTCGAATAAAAAATCTAATGCAACTAATTAACCATCTGGTTCAATGGAAGAACCATCATATTAATGATCTGATGCAACAGATGAACCTCCTGTTGGATAAAATCCAACCAACTCTTCCTACAGGAAAAGTCTAAGACTTGATTTTTCCAACTGATCATTCATCTGCCGTGATAGACGACCTAATGTTGGAAGAAATCTAAACAATATTGACCATAGATAACTGTTCCAATAGATCACTCGTGTGTTGCAACAAATGTGTGACCTATTGCACAGACCATTCATCTTTCTCAACAGATGAGTGATATATTTTGTATTGTTGCAACAGATTACTCAGACATTGTTATGGATTATTTAACTGTTCCAACAGATCACTCATATGTTGCAACAGATGATGTCAAAACAGTTGTGTGATCTGTTGAACAGACCATTCATCTGTCTTAAAAGATGAGTGGTATATTTTGTATTGTTGAAACAGATTACTCATCCACTGCACCAGTTTGGTTATATGCTGCAACAGATATACAACCTGGTGCAACAGATTGGTGATCTGTTGCAACTGTTATTTTACTATTTTGCTCTTTTGATCTACTTTTATTCTTTTTTAACGATGCATTAATCAACAATAATATATTATTTTATGTTCCTATTAATTTTAGATAATATGGTTCCCAAACGAATAGAAATCGAATCAAGTCTAAGTAAAGGAACAAGTGAAGCAGCTAGGCTACATCTACCACTCTATGAGCTTGCTTTACAAACATTATCTCAATCGGGAGCAGAATATGATGAACACAGGGAGGAAGAATATTTCAAAAGAGATGATACAAATGCTAATAGCCCTTCCACCGAAGAGATGATCAAAGCGTTCAGCATTGATCGTTATCATATGAGAATGCAGTGCGATGGTGCCGCAGATTTAACGGGTGATTTCGTGGTTAAGTAAGCCATGGGAAAATCTTTCGACACCTTCAAAAAAATACTTTGAGAACAAAAATTGGATGCTTATTTTAGGGATAGCTGCTTTAGGAAATATCTTGATTTGTTGGAGGACAACAATGCTCGTTTCCAAATGAAAATGGTATATGAACTTCTCAAGCATAGGTTTATGTATGAAAACAAAGATAAAATGGATGAGGTGTGGATAAATTACTGTGGCATGCTTGTTTATTTTGGTTGGAAGGAATTTTCCATAGTTACTGGACTAAAATGTTATCCTCCTTCTCAAGTTATACCTATTCTAACCCAAAAAAAAACACCCCACACACCCAAAAAAGGCAAAGTCAAGTCGTGTGATCGTGATGACCCAGTGTCCATTATTGGTCCAATCTTCAAAAATAAAAATTTGATAGAAGCGTTGAAAGGTAAAGGACTTTCAAAGAAGCACAAGCAGTCATTGTGCTTGGTTTGGTTTGTACATAATATTCTTTGGGCGAGAGACATTAACAACAACATAAGCCTCAGTTTAATAAAGCTCTTCGAGGATCTTGAGGCATTTAACAGCTATCCATGGGGTTATGAAAGCTTCAAAATGACTGTCAAATATTTGTTGACTCCGTTTGCACCAAAGACAGTCAACTTATAATGCTTCCAATGGGCTTTCATGGTAAATGTTTCTTTCTTCTATTATGATATCATTCATTTTTTTTGCTCAATAATGGTTTTGATTTATTGGCGTTATTTTATAGGCTTGGGAGTTTGAAGTCATTCCTTATTTGAGACAATAAGTGAACTACCAGGAAGGAGTTTCCTGTCCAAGAATCTTAAGATGGTTGTCGGCCAAAACTCATAAAAATGTAAAATTTCTTGATCTCTTCAACCCCCGAAGGATGCAGTAAGTATAATTATAATGAATTTTTTCTTTTAATTAATGTTTTTTTTAAATGATCTAATCATCATTTCTAATATATGTAATGATTTATGTTATAATGTGCATCCGTCGCTAGTTTCGACCAATCGAGAGTTGAAGATGCCATTTTTTATTACTTTACGGTCTGTGCAAATTTTATCGGATCCTAAGGTCATCGATAGAATTAAAATGGAATTGTTTGGAGCAACAGCCATTACAAGAAAAATAATTTTGAAGGGTGGGCTTGTTGTTGTTGATGGAGCTGTTGGTGGTGGTAGTGGTACTACTGTTGGTGCTAATGATTCTCGTCTTACAGTATTTAAAGAAAACCATTCTGAGTATAATCATACTGGTTATACAGATTTTGCCTCTCCCAGCAAATGTTCTGCATGCAAATGTCAAGACTGCAGGATGAAACATGATGTAGTGATTAATGATATTAATGCATTAACTGCTTCTATAAAGGAATTGACATCTAAGAGGGGTCTCATTCCATCAAAGAGGATTTTATTTTCATTCTCTCCATTAGAGATTAGAGCTAAGAGAAGAAGGAGAATGATATCCAGGGCATTATCAAGCATCCAAAAAAGCAAAATTACAACTCCTCTGTCTGCGTGTTGCACTGAGCAACATACAATGTCCAAAGGAAAGCAGCACGAGCTAAAGAAGGTAAATATATTATATGTCTTCCAACTGACAAAACAAACAGACACATATCTGTTTCAATAGATGAAACATCAGCTGAAAATTATAAAGTAGATATATACATCTGTTGTAACAGTTGACTAACCTATTGTATCTGGTGCAACATATGTCTCGTCTGTTTTAACAAATCAAACAGCTCTTCGTATAACTTTTATTTGTACGAACAGATGACCTATCTACTGTAACAGATGATTCATATGTTGCAACAGATGGTTCATCCATTGAAAATTATCACACAGGGTCTTGCTCATGTAGAAATTTGTCCCAACAGTTGATTCATTGTTTAAAACAGAAATATAATAGGTTTGGGAAAATTTAAAATAGGAGAAAGACCTGTTTGATTTGCTAGAAGAGATGAGTTATCCTTTTCCATTTTGTTGTATCTCCATGATTAGAATTGACCAATTCTAGCTTTCCAAGTAGATTTAGAAGAAGCTACTACTGAACAGCATTGACAATCTGCTACTCTTTTTATGGAAATAGGAGAACAGAAAGCACAGAAACCATATGCAAGCTATAATGAAGATCCATGACGAGCAAAGCCGAATTCCATACCACCGGATGAAGAACAACTTGTCCATACTAAGTAGATCTTTATAGCTTGAGCATGTCAAAGAAATCCTTGGCAGTATACATAAATTATTGTTGATGTATTTGTTAAGATCTGTACCCATAACAATTTTTTTACATTTCATTTATTCGTTGACTTATTTCAGCTAATTTATGAAGGCGTCGATTTATTTTATTTTGTCTATGAATTTTATTTATTCCTTAGATTTGAACCTATTAATTGAAAAGGAATACTAGATTAAAATATTACAACAGATAATGTATCTGTTGCAACAGATGACACACCTATTGAAAAGTTCGAACAGATTTAGACATATGTTGCAATAAGTAGGTGATCTATTGGAATTTATCAAACAGGTCTTTCCACTGTTGCAACAGATAGACTTTGGATAAAAACATCAAGATAATGCAACAGATGACACATCTATTGGGAAAAAAAGAATAGATTTAGACATATGTTGCAATAGATGGACTTTATCTGTTGCAACAGACGACACATCTATTGGAATAATCGAACAGATTTATACATATGTTGCAACATGTAGGTTATCTGTTGGAATTTATCAAACATGTCTTCCCACTGTTGTAACAGATGCACTTTAGATAAAAACATCGAGATAATGCAACAGATGACCAACTTATTACAACAGATAAACTATATGTCAGAACAAGTAGAATAACTGTTACAACGGATGGAGAATCTGTTGCATTATAAAAATTCAACTTTTGTTGGACATAAAAAATTATCACTACGTTAAAAAGGTTAAAGTGAATTGAAATAAAAGAGGCGCAACCCATCGACGGTGTTCAGTTCAAACACCTAAAATAAAATAGGCATCAAGTAGACATGTTCATTTTAAAGACGTAAAATAAAATAGGCATCAAATTTGTTAGTGTCAGTCCTGACACATTTCGCTGACTTGCCGTCACTTGTCCCCCAACGGTCATTTTTCCCTTCATTGTCTTATATATTCATCTTCCTCCTAAAATTTAACCCTAAATTCTCAAATCTTCTTCTTCATCATCATCTTCTTTTATCTATCCAAATTCTTCAAATTATTACTTTTATTTTTTTCAACTGACCTTGACAATGTCAAGCGCATCTTTCACTATTTTTTGTGATAAAGATTTTCGATATTATAAGTACAGTCATGAATCTCTGTTAAATACTTCTTGGACTCAACAAAATCTGGCTCGTAGATTTTTTACTTGTAAGATTTCAAAGGTAATATTTTTTTTATTTAATTAATTGATTAATTAGTGACTTGTAGTTGTTTTATAATTGTGTTTTCTTTTTTATAGAAATTGGGTGGATGCGATTACTTTGATTGGTATGAAGAACGATACCCTTCACAAAAAAATTGTATAATCTAGGGTTTGTTGACCAAAGTCAAGGCTTCTGAAGAGAAAAAAAATTGAGCAAGAAGATACAACATTGTTGTCATTATTGCTACTGGTTTGGTGTTGTTGGGCACATGGATATTGAAGCCTAATTGCTGAAATTTTCATAGTGGTGTGTGTATTTGTTACTGGTTTGTTGTCGACGAGCACATGGATATTCAAGCGTAACTATTGGAAAATATCAAAAAGATTTAGGCATATATTGTAAAATTTAGGTCATCTGTGGAAATTATCAAACAGGTTGTAATACCCCGATCATTCCTTAAGCCTAAATCTATCATTTTGAATGGATATGTATGACTTCCAAATTGATTGATGTTTAAACCGTGTTGTATTTCTATAATTTCCATCGATATCAATTTCATCGAAATCCAACATCGGATGAGTGAGTTATGGCCGTTTTATTGAATGCTATCGGATAGCCCAGGTTTGACGGTCGACCTGGTGGACTGTCAAGTCCTTGGTGAATCGTCAAGTGTCCCATCAATCCAAGGCAGTAGCTCCTTTTTTAGGATGTCATGTGATGCTCAAAGTGGTGGACTGATGATAGGCGAATTTACGTGCCTATATCAATATATCTTGCCCATATTTTAGCCTAGTTTTGAGAACTAATTATATATTTCATGCACTTTTAGTCCTTTTTCCTGTAAATGAGCTGACAAACATGATTAGGAAAGTTTCAGGTATAAATGATGCAAAATACAGCATTTTACGGCTTACTTGACGCAAAAGAAAGCTCACAAACGAAGTAGAAAGGAGCTGGACGCCTAAGGACCAAATCTGCTGCATGGAAAATCTGTCCCAGGCTAAAACAGCATTTCTGAAGACTTTGGGGACTTACAGACACAAAGCTGGATTTATTCAAAGATACATTAACCTAGTATAATTAGGTTATGTGTTTTACTAGTCTATTTGGATTATGATATTGTAACCTTACCCTAGTACATTTGGGTCAAGGATTTCATTAGTATATTAGGATTTGGTTATTTATTTCATTAGCTTAGTAGGAGTAGGATAGGAGTATTATAAATACCCTATCATGTTAGAGATTTTTATTCATTCTTCACTTAATTCAACAATTAATTTTCTTCCATCCCTCTCATCTTCCACCACAAACACTTCTAATCTACTCTTCTATTCATCTATTCCACAACAAGAGAATCGTTACTTGCTAGGGAATCACCAAAACCACACGCCTAAATACCCACTTCTCACGCCATCCACCATGCAAAACGTGATATCCTTCGCATTCATGGGTAACTAAACCTCTTAGTTGGGGTTATGGAAGCCGAATGAGTTACTATCTACTGCTGTGAGTTGTGAGTTCAAGACACGTATATTGCTTATATCATTACGCTCTTCATCTTAATCTACATTCTTTGCGGTTGCAAACGCAAGAATAACGCCAGTCTAACATTTAACTTGTTCGAGAGAAAGGTTATTTGTCTGGAAAAGAGATAATGTCAAGGTAGTAGGACACCCTTTCCTATTAAAAAGTTAGTGCCGTAACTGGACTAACCTCTTGGAGAATTCGTACCGTTAGACACGCTTTAAGCTCGAGAGAGTTAAAGTGAAATAGTCCTTGTTCAGGTCGAGAGACGCTTGGATTTACCATCGACTACAATTCTTTATAAGCAATTGCATGTCAAGACTCTACACACTCATAGCCAATAGGGACGTATCCCTCAGAAGGTGGACATAACCCCAACGCCTCAATTCTCATTGTTCACAACCTACGAACTACTCTCTTTTTACTTTGCTATTTTCAGCTTTTGTTTACATTACTTGCACGACAAGACTCCCCCCTTCTTACGAGACTTGCACCAAAAGTTTAGTAATTTTGCTTACTTGTTGGCCAAGCTATTCCCTGTGGGATCGACACCCAACCCAGGTTGGGTTCTATATTTGCTAACGACCGCTTTACACTCCCACGTGAGCTGTAGATTGAGCGTTATCAAAAATTGGCGCCGTTGCCGGGGAATACGAGTGTCAATCAAGTTCATAATAATTACTAGACCCTTTGGTCAAAGATTCTCGTACTTTTACGTTTAGTTTTTGTTTTTGTTTCTTGCAGGTTTTTACTTTAGTGCATGCCCCATACTAGAAGTTCTGGTCAACCGTTATTACCAATCAATCCTGAACCACAACGAATTAGAAGAATGGAAGCACAAGCTGAAATCGACAGGATGGCTGCTCAACACGAGCAAGCAAGATTAGCTGCTCTTGCTGCTGCTCAAGTCCAACAACAAAACATTGATAATCCTGGGCGAGCAACAAATCCTGACGATGAGGATTTAGGTGATGACGAGTTGATAAACCCAAGGCATGTCGCTGAAACTGCAACACCTGCTAATCGAAGAGGTCGACAAGCTCGGTATAGGTATGATCGCCAACCTTTGCAACCAGCTTTCGACGATGATGATGATGATCTTGATGGTGCCGGAGCCACTGGAGCTATAATTCCACCACCATTAGCGCCCGGAGCCAAGTTCAACATCACAAGCACCATAATTCAGTTATTGCAACTCAAGGGATTATTTGGTGGACTAGCAGGCGATGATCCGAATATACATCTCATCAACTTTATTTCTACATGCAAGTCTTTTGACAATCCTGGTGTTGGTCAGAATGCTATTCGATTACGTCTATTTCCATTGTCTCTGTCTGGGGAGGCAACACTATGGCTGAATGGGCTGACTCCTGATTCAATTACAAATTGGAGGCAATTGAGAGACGCTTTCCTAGAAAGATTCTTTCCGCCATCCAAGAGGGCTCAATTGAGAGATGAAATCAGCAACTTTCGTCAGCTTCCCTCTGAAGCTCTTCACGAAACATGGGAGAGGTTCAAGACAAAGCTAGTGAGATGCCCAAACCATCACATGACTAATGTTCACCTCCTGGAGATCTTGTATAGAGCCTTGAATTCAGTAACTAAACCAGTGGTGGACAACGCAGCTGGAGGTTCTTTTATGGACCTTACCTTTGGTCAAGCAAGCAATATGCTAGATCGCATGACAAAGCAAAGTAGAGCTTGGCATACCAGGGATTCAGAGGTAGCAAGCCCCACTTTATCTATTGGCATGTCTGCAGACCAAAGAAGAAGAGAAGAAGAACGTGAGCAAGACATGGCGCACATGAAAACACAATTGGATCTTCTGACAAAGCACTTATTATCAGGGAAGACCGAAAAAGTGAAAGCTGTGGCGCTGAAAGGAAGAGACGAATCTGGTTCAGAAGAAGAGGCCAACTACTTGAACAATCAGGGGGGTTTTCGTGGGAATGCCCAAGGAAACCAAGGTCGGAACTATTATGATAAATCTGGAAGCAAAGACCAAGGTAGTTGGAAGAAAAATAATGAAAAGAGTGGTTTGTACGTTTCCCCTGGTAAACGTGATACCACCACATCTAATTCTATGGAAAACATGATGGCTAAGTTATTGAAAGGAGTGGAAGCAACGAGCGCGGGAGTTAAGGAGGTGATTGATGATTTGTCCTCCATGAAGCAATTAGTTGATTCTCATTCCACTTCTATAAAGCAAATAGAGCAGCAATTGAGCCAACTTTCAGCAGCATTCAATCAAAGAAAGGCTGGCACCTTACCGAGCGATACTGTGCAAAACCCAAGGAATGATGGGTCATGCATGGCCATCACTACCAGAAGTGGTAAGGTGCTGGAAACTTCAGCAAAAGTCAAGCAAGTGGTTGACGTAGCAGCAGACATTGACGCCACACCTAGTGACGTTATAAGAGAAGAAGCCGCAACAACTACTTCAGGCGTCAAGGATGTTTTACCTAGAGACGTGCAGCCTGAAAAAAATGATAAACGGAAGAAAGAGGGGAAGAAATCCACAGAGAGAACACTTCCATACCCACCACCACCTTTTCCACAAAGATTGAAGAAGGTGGCCGATGACACGAAGTTCAGCAAATTTATGACTATGTTGAAGCAGCTGACCATTAATGTCCCATTGGTAGAGGCACTTGAACAAATGCCTGGGTTTGCGAAGTTTATGAAAGATATTTTGACTAAGAAGAGGGCAGCAAGCTATGAGCTGAAAGATGATGTGCATCATTGTAGTGCAATTGCTACCCGATCGATAGTTCAGAAGAAGGCCGACCCCGGAGCTTTCACGATTCCTTGCACCGTCGGATCTTTGGACTTTGCTAAAGCATTGTGTGACTTAGGAGCCAGCATCAACTTGATGCCATTATCGATCTACAAGAAGTTGGGGTTAGGAGATCCTACACCAACTGATATGAGGCTTGTTATGGCAGATAGGTCGGTAAAACGACCGGTTGGTATTATATGCGATGTCTTGGTGAAGGTATCTTCATTCATATTTCCAGCAGACTTTGTCATCTTGGATTGTGAAGCAGATTCAGAGGTTCCCATAATCTTGGGACGCCCTTTCCTTGCAACTGGAAGTGTGCTTATTGACATGAAAGATAATGAGCTTTTGTTTCGAATTAATGACGAAGTGGTACGGTTTGATATATGCAAAACAATGAAGTAGCCCAGCGATATGAATGAGTTATTTGTAGATGATGTTCATCATGAGGATACGAAAGCATTATCTATAGAGAAACAGCCTACTGTTGAGCCATTATCTGTTGTGCCACTGAAAGTTGAGCATGAAGATAATGAAGGTTATGAAGAACTTATGAGTGCTCTAACAAAAATAGAGCCTTATACTCCTAAGCAACTAGATTGTGATCTCAAGAATCAACCAAAAGCGAAGACTCCCGTTAACGAGCCACCAATGCTAGAATCGCAAGAGCTTCCCGATTATCTAAGGTATGTGTTCTAGGAAAGTAGAAATATACTTCCGGAGAGTATAGATGATTTAAGTGAACAGCACGTAGAAGCTCTCATCTCTGCTCTAAAGAGATACAAGAGAGCTATGGGTTGGACTATTGATGATATAATTGGAGATTCACCGGGAAAATGTAAGAGCCATCTTGAAGAAGATCGCATGCCCACAGGTAAGCCTCATTATCGTCTAAATCCTTTCAGAAAACGATCCATCACTTACCTCGACGAAGTCTAAGTACTCGAGGTAACTATGTCGAGCCACGACAATAAATAAGGCACTAGATGGGAGGCAACCCATCGTTTTATCATCATTTCATCGTTTTATCATTTTATCGTTTCGTCGTTTTAGTATTTTTTTTGATAAATGAAAATCCAAAAATAAGAGTCGTGCCACGACAAAAACTAAGGCGCTTGGTGGGAGGCAACCCATCGTACTAATCGTTTTCGTTTGTTTTGAGCAAAAATAGGTGCAAGAAGTATTCAACGAGGAGATTGATCTCAATTGACGATTTGGATGCATTGTATGGTAAAGTCGGTAAGTTAGGAATGGTGATGCATAAGGCTATGAATTGAGCCTTTCTCACGTCATAATAGGCTTCGAGGAAGGCTAGGCCTTAGTAAAAATAGGCCACGAACGATGCAAAACCTATTCTATAGCCTAAGGACTCGGAATCTAGTGTGCTATACACTATGCGCCGCCTATTCCTAGGTATGCTTTTGACTATGCGCCGCCTATGCTATGGCATTTGAGATACTGAGACCAAATGCCATAGACTATGTGGCGCATATGTCTAGAAATGCCATAGACTATGCGGCGCATATGTCCCATTATGCCATGGACAATGCGCCGCATATGTCATTGATATGCCAAGAGATATGCACCGCATATGTGGTGATTTTGTCCCCAAATCCGATTGTAAATGGGTCATAACCCGACCCATACTCTTCCTATATAAAGGGGACTTGGTTTTATAACACAACCACATTAGAAACAACCCTAAAGGCGCCGCATATCACTCCAAATCCTCTCAAAATTTTCTTCCTTTGTTCTTCCAATTCACAACAACTTCTCCACAATCTTCAAGCAAGTAAGTACTCTCTTATTCTTCATCTATTTATCGTAAGTACTACGTTGCTATGCTTATTATATTTTGCTAAATCATATGAGATTGGTGGTAATGTTCATGTGTTTGGATAATTGTCACAAGATCGTGTGATTGAATATATACGTAGGGAATTCTTGACTTGTTTCCGACTTGAATTTTGTTTCGATAGCATTGTTATGATAATTGCTGAATTGATATGGCTATGAATATTGCTTAAGATGGTTGTTTGGATACTTACATGATAAAATATCCCGGTCATCGGGATAAGGTTATAGTACCTATCGACTTAGGAAGTTGTACTTGTTGTAAGAATTACGATTCCATGTGGTGACCCCTATGTTGTAGTGTTGCTATATCTACCATGAAAGTAGGCTAATGGCTGCAAATAAGTGATGTAATGCTGATTTTCTTGTAGGAATACAATCCTAAAACGTATCTCGACGAAATCTGAGTACTCGACCACTTTCACTTCACTGATTTGTGCTAACAAGATTAAGTGTGGGGTGGTACCCCTAGTGCTTGCATATAGATTGTATAAAGTGAGATTGTGCTGCAACTTACGTTATTTCTAGTCTCAGGTACAATGGCACCTAAGGCAAGGCAAGGCAAGGAAATGGCTACCACGTCCCAAAAGGGCAAAAAGAGAAGTCGAAAAGACCAAGGAGAATCATCCTCAGCACACCTACCACGCAGAATGTTCGGAATAAAGTGGGTTGTTGAGGAAGAAGCCAAGGCATGGTACAGCAGCAACAAAGAAAGGAAATATGTGCATGTCGACTTGATCAACAAGGAGACCTTAGCAAAGAAAGAGCCGCGTATGTTGGCAAAAATAATGGCTTTGAAGCTGGATTTCATCTTCCGCGACATGGGAGAGTGTAATCTTGACTTAACAAGAGAGTTTTATGCCAACTGGTTGCCGAACACAATAGGCAATGAAGTAAAAATTCGGGGCCAAGTGTTACAGCTTACAGCGGATTGGATCAACTCTTTTCTTGGCTTACCTTCGGTCGACACTGCACCATTCAAAGAGCTGTACAGCAGGCCTCCTTACAGAGCAATATGACACACGCTTTGTGGAAGCAGATCGATGGCAAGATGGGGCAGACATAAGGAAACAGGCCGTCACAACACCTTCCCCTATGCTCCACTAAATAGGGAAGCACGAATCTGGATGCGCATTGTCAACTCATGCCTTATTCCTGGGACTCAATACACCAAGATATCGAGAGATAGAGTGTGTTTGGTTTATGCGTTGATGACGAATGTCCCTATCAACTTTGGGGCAATCATTCGATCTACCATGAGGAAGGCCAGACTCCACAGAAGGTCCCATTTAACATTCGGAAATTTGTTGACAGCAATGTTGCGGAAGGAGGATATAGAAGAGGAACCAGCTGACCACAAACTCCCACATAACCCAAAGAAGGTTGACCTCACAAAGGTCAAAGATGCTGAAACAACTCATGGAGTCAACCTTACTACTGCGGAGAGACATGCTCGTGATGAGAGTTTCTTTCGTCATCTCTATGGCATGACACGATTCACTATGATGAGTGGTGGACGTATTCCAACTGCTGAAGAGCTCCAACAGCTGGACCACGACTACCCAATGAACAGGCATGCCCGGGAGATGTGTGGAGTGGGCGTATATTTTGAGGAACCTCTGGACGATGACGTGCCAACTGATGATGATAGACGCTTGCCTGATTCTGATGATGAGGAGAACTCTGACGACGACTCTTATGATGATTCAGACAAAGGGGGTATGACCCCCGACATTGATGAAGAGTCCGACTAACTAGGTTCTTCGTATTTATTTTCCATTGAGGGCAGTGTCCCGTCTAAGTGTGGGGTGGCAGAATCCGCATGCTATACTTCCTTGTTTGCACCTATGTTTGCTCGTTTATACTTCCTTGTTTGCACCTATGTTTGCTCGTTTACTTTGTTTTTTTTTTTTTGAGTCCATCCATTTTTTTTGTTTTTTTCGTTCAAACGTTTTTTTAATTTTTTAGGAGTCAAATTTTTCTAGCTACGCATGAAATTATTTTGATAGGCAGCATGAGATTAGAACAAGAGTATGTGCTACAATTGTGACTATTGAGACGTTTAGGCTCTAGTTGTGACTTATTATGTGATATTGTGTGATTCAATTCCTTCAATTGTTGGGACGAGAGTCTATATTACTTCCAAACAAGTCGACCATGTGCCTTGTGTGTGTGAGATAACTGTATATTCTATGTTTGTGGCTGATGCTAGAACTTGCCTGGTATGTATGCAAAGTGAAAATAAGGAATGTAAGTTTAGGACATGATTTAGGCATTTCTTTGGCAACCTATACATGTTTACCTTCAGCTTTACCTACCCATGAACATCATCCTAGTTAACCCTTTTTGAGCCTTTAGCCTATTTCTTTGACAACCTTGTATGTAAGCCTAATCCATTTCTTTCTAGACCATAATTTGATCCAAAATCCTGAGTGCTTTAAAGTGAAAAAGTCATGTGACAACATAAGAGGAAATTGGGTGAGTATAATGCTTTAAATTGTAATGGTGCTTGAATGTGCTATGAAAAAGAAAGTGCTATCATAAGAGGTATGTTGTGAAAAGAAAAAGGAAAAGAAAGCTGAAAAGTGAGTTGTGATTAAAACTGAAAAACAAAAGATGAGAACAAGGGTGGAAGAATAAAATAAAGAAAGGTTGAAAGAAAAAAGTGTCAATGATACAATGTGATGTATTAAAGTGCTTAGGAACTTAGTCACTATTTCTGGCCAAAATAGTCCTACCCGTCCCTTAGCCTACATTACAACCATCTAAAGACCTACTTGATCCTAATCTTAACATTCCGACATTTAGTAGAGTACTACATTAAAGGCAAGCTTATGGTCATTAGTTTCTACATATGAATTCTTTGTGAGAGTGAGTGCAAGGATATTGTGACACCCATGTTTGAAAAATATGCTATATTTGTGGGTGATTATGGGTACTATATTGTGAGACACACATGGTTGATGAGTTTTGGATAGTTGTATATGATTCTATGTACCTGAACGTTTGCATGCGAGTTGATCACCATCATGAGTCTATGCTTGAGGTTAAATTGTTTCTACTTATAATCGGAAAGCTACTCTTTGTTGATAATTGTTGTGCCTGTCTTGAAGAATGTTTTGTGTTGTTGCTGTAAAAACCTTAAGTCGATGTTTAGAAGGACATGATATGTTGTTCGAGGACGAACAAAGCTTCAAGTGTGGGGTGTTGATGATAGGCGAATTTACGTGCCTATATCAATATATTTTGCCCATATTTTAGCCTAGTTTTGAGAACTAATTATATATTTCATGCACTTTTAGTCCTTTTTCCTGTAAATGAGCTGACAAACATGATTAGGAAAGTTTCAGGTATAAATGATGAAAAATACAGCATTTTACGGCTTACTTGACGCAAAAGAAAGCTCACAAACGAAGTAGAAAGGAGCTGGACGCCTAAGGACCAAATCTGCTGCATGGAAAATCTGTCCCAGGCTAAAACAGCATTTCTGAAGACTTTGGGGACTTACAGACACAAAGCTGGATTTTTACAAAGATACATTAACCTAGTATAATTAGGTTATGTGTTTTACTAGTCTATTTGGATTATGATATTGTAACCTTACCCTAGTACATTTGGGTCAAGGATTTCATTAGTATATTAGGATTTGGTTATTTATTCCATTAGCTTAGTAGGAGTAGGATAGGAGTATTATAAATACCCTATCATGTTAGAGATTTTTATTCATTCTTCACTTAATTCAACAATTAATTTTCTTCCATCCCTCTCATCTTCCACCACAAACACTTCTAATCTACTCTTCTATTCATCTATTCCACAACAAGAGAATCGTTACTTGCTAGGGAATCACCAAAACCACACGCCTAAACACCCACTTCTCACGCCATCCACCATGCAAAACGTGATATCCTTCGCATTCATGGGTAACTAAACCTCTTAGTTGGGGTTATGGAAGCCGAATGAGTTACTATCTACTGCTGTGAGTTGTGAGTTCAAGACACGTATATTGCTTATATCATTACGCTCTTCATCTTAATCTACATTCTTTGCGGTTGCAAACGCAAGAATAACGCCAGTCTAACATTTAACTTGTTCGAGAGAAAGGTTATTTGTCTGGAAAAGAGATAATGTCAAGGTAGTAGGACACCCTTTCCTATTAAAACGTTAGTGCCGTAACTGGACTAACCTCTTGGAGAATTCGTACCGTTAGACACGCTTTAAGCTCGAGAGAGTTAAAGTGAAATAGTCCTTGTTCAGGTCGAGAGACGCTTGGATTTACCATCGACTACAATTCTCTATAAGCAATTGCATGTCAAAACTCTACACACTCATAGCCGATAGAGACGTATCCCTCAGAAGGTGGACATAACCCCAACGCCTCAATTCTCATTGTTCACAACCTACGAACTACTCTCTTTTTACTTTGCTATTTTCAGCTTTTGTTTACATTACTTGCACGACAAGACTCCCCCCTTCTTACGAGACTTGCACCAAAAGTTTAGTAATTTTGCTTACTTGTTGGCCAAGCTATTCCCTGTGGGATCGACACCCAACCCAGGTTGGGTTCTATATTTGCTAACGACCGCTTTACACTCCCACGTGAGCTGTAGATTGAGCGTTATCATGGACCGTCAAGGTGTCCGTCAGACTGAGACAGAATGTCTCATTTCTAGCTCTTAAGTGACGAACGACTTGGTGTACCGTCACTTTTCTGACGGACCGTCAGGTCAGCCGTCACATCGAGGCCGAATGTTTTAGTTATGGAGTTCGAGTGACGAATGACTTGGTGGACCGTCAGTCCCTCTAATGGACCGTCACAGGCCCGGATTAGCAAATTTCAGCATTTTTCAAAAGGGTATCTTGGTCATTTCCGCTTCTTGGGACCTTATGTATATATATATATATATATATGTAGAGGAGAAAAGATCATTTTCTCTCTATTTATCTCCAATTTTCTTTCAAGAATTCTCTAGAAACCTAGGGTTTCTTCCAAACCCAAAAATAAAATCATCTCCAAGAAATTCAAGAAATCTCCCATAAATTTCTTCAAGTTGTTCAAGAACTAAGATCCTCAAGTCAATGGCAGCAAGGTCTTGGTCTAAAAGTGTGAGAAAGAAGTTTCAAGCAAGTTTCTATATCCTCAAAATCAAAATCTAAGGTATGTGGGGTTTGAACAAGAACACTCCTTTCGTTCTTGTTCCTAAAGGTTTAATTTCTACTAGTGATTTACATGATTTGCAAGTGGGTTTACACCCAAATTTCTTTAATTATGATTTATGAGATTTGAGTTGAATAAGTTTGATATTTATGATTATTTCACCATCATGTTTCCTAAATTGAGGGTTTATTCCATGAGTTGTATATTAACATTATGTATTGATGATTTCTAAGCAATTTAACTTAATTTCCATGAGTTGAATATTCTTAATATGGATTTATGATTTTTGAACGATTTGAGACAAGTGTTATGAGTTATTTCTTTTCATGAGAAATTTAACTATTGAATGTATATTGATATGTGAACTTGAGAGTCAAGAATGAGTCTTGTGATGTTTTCATGAAGCTTTTGATAATTGAAATGACTTGATAAACAAATGTATTTGATGCCGAGAAAGATTGTGTTGAGTTGAATCGAGTCGAGTTAGGAATCCACAACATGTTTATGATTTACAAATGAGAAATATTTATGTTTTCGTAATTATGATAGACCCATGAGTTGATATTGATTGAGGTGGATTTCCTAACGTGTTTTGAGCTGATTCTGGGAGGAGTATTTAGCACCGAGCGAGAAATATGATATTTCTCCAAAACTACGTGCCACCGTAGGATTGATGTTGATGATTGTGGGCCAAAGGCCGAGTATGAGATTGTGATATTGAGATTGAGGTTGTACTCCCTAGCAAGAGTACAACACCCCTGCCAATGTGGGGTTCTCTCCTTAGGAGGGCAAAACGTTGGATTCTATGCGGCTCACATGGAGTAGTTATGTTGGTTATAAGAAACTCCCACGTCCATAATGATTTAAGTCTCTTGAGTTACCGAGTCACTCTAAGTCATGAGTTAAAGAGTTTGAGTTAAGATAAATGATTTACGAGATTTATGAAGCATGTATTACTACTGATGATTTATGAGAAAAATGTTTCAGATAATTCAAGCGAAGAGAATTATTATGGTCAGCATGCATAATTTTCTTATACATTTATGATATTATTTAAATGTTGCATCCATCCCCGCATACTCAGTACATTCCCAAGTACTGACTCCCATACTCTTTTGTATTCTATATTTCCTCGTGATATAGGTTCAGGTGCTCAGTCTCAACAGCGACAGTGATCTTTGATTACCTTCCTCTACACTTCTGCAGTTGGTGAGTCCTCATGGTTCGAGGACCTGTATCTCCAATTTTGTCTTGTTAATAGATGGTTGTTTACTTTCAGTTCAGTACGAGTCAGTTGGGGATCTGTCCCAATGGCTGCTCAATCCTATGTAGTAGAGGATTTGTCAGACTAGTGTACCAGCGTATACAGAGATTTCAGTATATTGTTTGTACAGAGCAGTATTATTTCATGTTTCAGTATATTCATGACATGGTTATTCCTTTTTATCTTAGCATGATTTGCGCTATAATGAGTTCTGAAAGTGATGACAAGTTTAAAGGGTTAGCTTGAGGCCATGTATGGCCTTGAGCACCATGTGATGTCTCAGGATAAGTTCTTGGGGCGTTACATAGGTCTTCCCACTGTTGCAACAGATTAGACTTATATTATTAGATTATTCATAGAAATTATCAAATAGGTCTTCCCACAGTTGCAATAGATTAGACTTAGACTATTAGATTATTAAATTATTCAAACAAGTCTTCCCACTATTGCAATAGATTGACAATCTAATCTATTGCATTATAAAAACTCAACTTTCATCAGAAAAAAATTATTGCCACTACATGTACATGTAATAAAGTCAAGGGTGACTTGAAATTAAAAATTTCTATTTCACAGGCTCTTCTATATACATAGGCTTCAAGCGTCCAGTTAGTACCACATAAGCCCAGACCTCTTGCAGGTTTTCCACAGCGTTGTCGCATAGAAAATTTATTAGCTCGGCTATTTCTGTGCTGGTCAGCAAATATTTGATATGTGCAAGAGCGTGCGAGCCACTCGCTTTAGCGACATCATCTTTTGGAAGGATCATTACCCTGTTTCGACATTCAAAATCCCATGATTTCTTCATCAATATTTTCTTTGGCAAATGATTCATTATTTTTCTCTCCCTCAACAAGATGGGCAACAGCACCATCAGTGGCTCTATGAGGAGAAAAAGATCAAAATCATCGACGAGAGGTACGTTGGAGTCATAAACATTGATCTTTACCTCCTTGGGTAGTATCTCAACAGCTTAATAATGCATGTCATTCACTCTAATAACTGCAAGAATCCTTTTTGCCTCAGTCTAGCTCTTGCCGTGTGGATTTGGCCTGTCCCCTCTAACATATCTTAACGTTTCTTCTTCATCCAAGAACAACATAGGAACTAGGAAATCAAGTCCCACGCCAAGGGCTGACGCCTCTCCATTGAGTTGATCGTACCTATCTTTAAGCTTCTTGCAGAAGTCGAGGTCCATTATCCTATCGGCAGTGTCATAAGCTTACCGGTACATTAATTGCCTTTTCCTCATGAGGTAGAGAATTATGTCAACATGTTGTGAGATAAGAATTCAATTTTTAAATAAGTCAATTTTTAAATAGATTAGTAATTGTAAAGATGCAACGGATGGTCCATCTATTGCATAGGGTTCTCTGAATCAATAATCCAAAGCAACTTATACAACAGATGGATAATAAGTTGCAACAGAACCACAACCAGTTGCACCAGTATACCCATCTGTTGCAATAGATGTGAAATCTGTTACGTAGCTTCTTATTCATGGGGTAGATTAGAAGGGCTAGGTTAGGAAAAGTAAACTTGCTTTGTCCTCGTACAGCATACACATATCAGTCATAGTCTAGAAGTTTTGGGGGGAAAGGGAGGCCTGGGGTCATCTGGTGCGCCTGGCTTGGCATTCTTGGCCCGTCGCAGATCTCTCTTCTTTTCGGTGCCCAGTTCCACATATATGTCCACCTTCTTGACTAGCCCCTAAACTTCAACAGCTTTTGGAGAGGAAGGAATTGCAATTTTTTTTGATTTTCGAGCGGAGAGTACGTCTCTAATTGCTCTTTTATTTCTCCTAACCAACGTTGTAGGAGTGTGTGGCTCCCTTACCTTATTGGATAGTATGACACACCTCTTGGATTTGAATTCCTCGATAGCTTTAGAGATAGACTCTACTATTTCAAAGAGTTTATCCTATCTGTCCTTGCACTCATCGCATTCGCAACGAGAATACGAGGGTGAAGAGGGGTGAGACGGACCTGTGTAAGGGCGAAAAGGGGTGTTTTCAAAAATATTTATTCTTTGGTAGAAGCATCAGCATTCCTGCCACCAATACCAACAACTCCACCAGAAGAAGCACCTGGATCTGCCTTAGTAAAAAGTTGGCCATGAAGAGACTCAACATTAGGCTGACCTTGCCTAACTGCTCTTCTTATGGTTGTTACTCCAGCCAATTCCTTCTTGATTAACTCCACCGTTGGGTCTGCAATAGTATCAACATGACCAAGAGTAATATAAGAAGTCATCACCGAATCCTCCTCAGTAGGCACGATCCATGGATGCACAACCTATAAAAAAGGAAAAAAAAGACAAATACATTTAAATCATATAATATAATAATTTTCACAGTTGGGCTACATTTTAAAAAAAAAGACCCATCTATTGCATAGTTTGCAATATATGGTTAAAATCTGTTTGAGTCTGATTCAGAGAAACAAAGCAACACATGGATAATCTGATGCAAAATATCAATCATCTGTTGTAACAACTGCACAAGATGGGTAATCTGTTATACAATAGATGATCTGTACGTCATAACAGATGAACGATATGTTATCAGATTAAACAGCTGTTGCATAATTTGCAATAGATGGTTAATCTTTTAGGAGACGGGTTCAGAGAACCAAAGCCACGGATGGGTAATCTGATGCAAGAGATACTCCGTCGCAACAGATGTCCCATCTGGTGCATCAGATATAACATCTCATGCACTAGATATAGCATATGTTCAATATCTTTCTTATCTTTGAGTAGAATTATTTTACTTGAAGAAGATGTACTGCATCATCTGGAGGGTTAAAGAGATTAGCCTTCTTAATATTGGTGTTGCTCTTTGCAGCCAACCACCTAAACATACTTTGATGAGAAACCTCATCCGGGTAATCCATTAACTGCTTTCGGACGGGAGGAATGGATTTAAATGTCCAAGCCTAAAAAGTGTAAACAGGAAGCAAGCAAAAAAAAATCATAATAACTATATTCAATATAAATTAATGGATGAGTAAAATTAGTGATTAATTTTACCATGAAAGCCTAAGGAAAGCCGTATAATGTGGTCCTCTTTCTCTTTCTGACTCTCCAATTCCTCCTCTTTCTCACTTTTATTTCCTTCATCACCATCTACGGACCCTTCTCCAACTCTCTCAATATTGTTTTCACATCTCTCCTCAGCTTCACTTTTCCCTGACTGAGATTATTCAGGAAGCTCCTCCAAATTCCTCTGTACTGTAGCCCCTTTTTTTTAGTGGTCAGACGTTGATCCACTTTCACTTTCTTTTCTTTTAGGAGACATGTTTTACCTATAGACAATGAAAAATAAAAATTGCATTACAGTTGATGTATGCATAGATTTTAAAAAATACATTACAAACACCACGAATACCGACACACCAACAGCCACCACCACAAACACCACCAACCAATGCCACCACCAGTGCCACCACGACGACCACAAACACCACCACCAACACCATCCAACTATACCACAACAGTCAACGGAACACTGCAATGGAAACTAGGGATTTTTTGAGCTCTTCCTACGATTTTACCATCAAAACTCAAAATTGTAAATCCATTCTCAAAGATAATACAACTAAAAGTTTTATTTTTCATCATCAACTTAAAAGCCCTTATATTTTAGAAAAAAAAACAAATATAGAGCTCTTCTCAAATTCTGTTGCCTATGAAGACAAAGAAAATGACTGATACAAGCAAGAATGATATAAAAAAATAACACCTATGTGGTCAGAAATGAGAAGAAAAATGATCTGTTATAGAGGGTTGAGCAAATTTGTTGAGTAGTTGTTGTCTTTACTGTATTGTTGAGTGAGAATGAGAGAGAAAGAATCATACCTCGAGATTTAAAATGATGAAACCTTTGGTATGGGTTGATTTGTATTTTGGAAAAGAATGACAAGTAGTTTTGAAAATGTTAATTTGGTCCGAAATGATCTTAATTATTTTTAAAATCATAAAATATATGCGTAATTTTTAAAATCATATAAAAAAAATTGAAGTTGTAGTTGACCGAATACTCTAGGAGGTGACCCTGTGAAAACTCACCCCTGGTCCTAGATTAATCAATTTAGGAGTCTAACATATGAACTCAATTGAAATTGTAAAAAATAAATGTTCAACATGTTGCGTCAGATTTCTCATCTATTGTAAATTATCAATCAGATTAGGTAACAACAGATTATGAATCTGATGTAAATTATCAAACAGATTAAGTCACCTGTTGTAACAGATTACCCATCTGTTGTAAATTATAAAATGGATTGTCATATGTCACAACATATTACCCATATATTGTAAATTATTAAATAGGCACTGCCATCTGTTGTGGCTGACCCTATGAGAACTCACCCCTAGTCCTAGATTAATCGACAGTTTACCCTATGAGAACTCACCTCTAGTCCTAAATTACTCAATCAAGGTATTAGTACCCTATTTCTAGATTAATCAATTAAGGTATTAGTCTAACATATGAGGTAGTAAGAATCGGTTCGGCTCAGAGTGATCGATCGCCTACTTTGGTCGGGAGGAACGCAGTACCGTTTCATCATGCAATTGACAAAAGACTCAATTGAAGTTGTAGTTGACCCTATAAGAACTCACATTCAATTAAGGTATTAGTCTAACATATGAAATCAATTGAATTATATATAAACAAATGCTCAACCTGTTGCAACAGATGTCTTTTCTGTTGGATCAAATCAAATAGATTATGTAATTTGTTGCAACATATTACACATCTGTTGTAAGCTATCAAATAGATTAAGTTATCTATTACAACAGATTACCCATCTGTTATAAATTATCAAATGGATTGAGTCATATGTTGCAATATATTGCCCATATGTTATAAATTATCAAATAGGTGTCGTGATCTATTATAGTTGACATTATGAGAACTCACCCCTAGTCCTAGACTAATCAATTAAGGTATTAGTTAGACATATGGGGTAGTAAGAATCGGTTCAGCTCAGAGTGATCAATCGACAACTCTTGTTGGGAGGAACACAGTCGTGTCTCATCATGCATTTGCCAAAAGACTCAACTGAAGTTGTAGTTGACCCTATGAGAACTCACCCCTAGTACCAGATTATTCAATTAAGGTATTAGTTGAACATACGAGGTAGTAATAATTGGTTCGTCTCAGAGTAATCGATCGATGACTCTTGTCGGGAGGAATGCAGTACCATCTTATCATGCAATTGCCAAAAAACTCAATTGAAGTTGTAGTTGACCCTTTGTTCTCATTCATCCATCCCTAATTCCACTTAAATTAATGTAGGTACTATTATTAATCTTAACATTAAGTTAATGAGAACACATTTCAACTCAGAGTAATTGATCGACGACTCAGGTCGGGATGAACGCAATACTAACACCATGCAGATGCAACGACTCAATTGGATTTGTAATTGACCCTGTGAGCTCATTCATTCATCCCTCATTCCACCGAGATCGATGTAGGTACTATTATTAATCTTAACATTAAGTTAATGAGGAGCTCATTCTTTCATCCCTAGTTCATCCTAAATCAATTGCAATGAACTCTGTTGCAACAAATAACTGAGCTGTTGGACAATTTCAAATAGATAAAAATATCTGTTGCAACAGATAACATTTCTTATTTAATTATCAAATAGACATTTGCATCAGTTATGATGGATGACTGAGGTGTTGGAAATTTTCAAATAGATATTAATATTTGTTGTAACAGATAACGTTTCTGATTTAGTTATCAAATGACATTACCATCTGTTGTCACAGATGACTGAGCTGTTGGGATTTCTCAAACATATATCTAAATCTGTTGCAACATACGATATATCTGTTTGAAAATCTTTTTGTTTTCTTTTAATATTAAAGCAAGCTACTGTCCGAGTAAATAAAGTAGTAGTACTACTAAAGGCGGTAAAAAATATTTCTTGGATAACTCAAAAATCTCATTGAGTAGTCTTGTCCTGTCTTTTCAATGTCACCCATTTTCTTCCTCGTGCCCCTCAAATTGTTAGTGAATATTAATTAATGAATATTGAAACCCCTAATACTTCTTCCTTTTCATATTGACTTGGCACTCCCATCAAGAAAATATTAATTAGGGGTTTATTTTACTACCAAATTAGCCTTATTAATTATGCTTTGTAAATATAAATTTGAATAAATACACTTTGTTTAGTCATTTAATATTAAGGGTAGTACATCTAGAAATTAGAATTATCTCATCTCTCTCATCCTCTCCTTCAACCCTAAATCTCTCTCCTCTTTTTTCTTTCTATCCTCTTTAGGGTTATCACAACCTTTTTTTTCTCTCTTCTTTCTCAAAACTTTTTGTTCGGATCTAAACCGATCGATATCCATATCTTATAGTCCTCGACTGAAATTGTTGTTTTGACCCCATTTTGACATTGTATGATATGATTCACTGTTGCTCTTTCACTTTCATCTTCTTCTTGCAACTTTATTTACATCTTTTTGTTTATTTAATTACCATTTTCCCATATCATAGTTATTTAAAAAATTTGAAGGAACTTTTAATTGTTGAATAAACATACCGAGAATTTTTATTATAAGATGCGAAAAAACGTCATCTGTTGGGAAAGTTTAAAAGCCTTGTTGGCAGTATCATTTTATATGTATTTTGTTTGTTTCTTTTTTGTTGATGCTGTTATTGATGTTGGTGGTGGGACTGGCATTGTTGGAACTTGTGGTGTGGTGTTATTGGTGGATTTGGCATTGTTGGAACTTGTGGTGTGGTGTGGTTTAGACGGTGGGTGCTTCTTAGCTTAAAAATAGTGGAGTCCAAACAATCAACACAAGGAGTAAGGGAGAAAAAAATAAAAAGTTTAAAGTGAATAAGAAGAGAAGAGTTGGTTACCAAAATTTAAAAAATGTGTTGAGTGAGAATTAAACTCAACACCAAAAGAAATAAATAGCCTTAAGCACCCACAACAACTCTTACTATGGGTTCTCACTAATTAGATTATATACATTTTTTCTTTATTTCCACATACATATATAAAGTTCGATACGAGTTCAGTCTGTGCTCGCGTACCCGGAGGACTCCATGTGGGTCCTTCCCTTGTTGTTGATGGTGTTGGAACATAAGATGTATGCTTCTTTGTAGTTGATGATATTGTTGAAACAAATTTTGCTATTTTCTTTGTTGTTGATGTGTTTTATTTGTTGTTTATAGTTTATGCTGTTGTTGATGTTGCAACAGACGGAGCAATTGATGGAACAAATCAAACCACAAGCAAGGCTTCTATGTATTCCAACAGACTCCATATCTGTTGCATCAGACTCCATATCTGATGCAACAGACTCCACATCTGACGCAAACTATCCAGGATTTATGTGTTGTCTGTGGTGTGCTACTTAAATAAAATTGGTAAATGTATTAATATATAAATTAAAAAAATGGATCTAAATACAACATTTTATCTTTTTGTTGTATTTCCGAAAGAAACAGATTGGTAATCTGTTGCAAAATATATTCCACCTGTCAGATAACTTACAACATATGAATAATCTGTTGCAATAGATGTATATATCAGTTTGCTTTTCCATCAGCTTTGGCGTCTGTTGCAACTTGCTAATCATCTGTTTATTCAATTTCATCGAGAGCAATAGATTTTTCTAAACATTTCTTGGTGCCAAACTCAATTTTTGCTCTTGGACTGCTTCTCTTTTTTTCTTTGCATCCTTCAAGCTGGCCTCCAAATTCAATTTTTATCCTCAATCCAATAGCAAAAAATTTAGTTTGGTTGAAGGATGCAAAGAAATAAAGAGAAGCAATCCAAGAGCAAAAATTGAATTTGGCCAAGAAGTGTTTAGAAAAATCGATTGCTCTCGATGAAATTGAATAAATAGATGACTAGCAAGTTGCAACAGATGCCACAGCTAAAGGAAAAGCAAACTGATATATCCATCTATTGCAACAAATTGTCCATATGTTGTAAGTTATCTGACAGGTGGAATATATTTTGCAATAGATTACCAATCTTTATCTTTCGAAAATACAACAAAAAGATAAAATGTTGTATTTAGATCTGCTTTTTTTTCTAATTTACTTATTAATTAAGTCACCAGTATTATTTAAGTAACACACACAACAAATAAATCTCGGATAGTTAGTTTGCTAATTACATTTTATCCCGAAATTTTGAATTGTGATACATATGTTAAGCAGTGATACATATAGCATATGTATCACTAGTAAATATGAATCCAGAATTTTATGTAATTTTTTAAAACATTAAGGGATATGGTGTCTTAAATATGGGATTTGTGTAATTTTTCCTTTTAAGGGATATGAACAGTCGTGGCTTTTTGTTTGACTAAGTCTAATCTCTTCAAATTATCAATCATTTTATAAATAGGTCCCTCCGGCCTCCTCAATCACTCTCGTTCATTCTACTATACTTACAATACTAATATGTCAGATCCAGATTCATACAAGAAGGTTCATATCGAGTCCTTGCAGGAATTTCAAAGGTAGTTTGATGAACTCCAAGGGATTTGGCCAACTTCCGAGCAAGGCTGAGGAGGGCCCTACTGCTGGTGGATGAAAATTGTTAGGTTGACAATAATAATAGTAATAATAATAATAATAATTAGGTTATGTTTTTTCTTTCTTTTAGCGTATGTATTTCCCTTTTTTATATCCGATCTACCTATAAGGGATTCAAAAAAATCCATGTATATGTTTGGTTTGGATTGGTTTGGTTTGGTCGATTTTGAATTTTTAATTTTTATTTAATATTTAATTATCATTCTATTTATTCCCTATTCAAAATATGTCGGCGGTTGGAGTTAGGGATGCGATCATGATGAGAAATTCTCCTAAAAATGGTTCGTTAATAAATAATAAGGAACTAAATGATATTATAATCGTAAAAGAAAGATTATTTAATTTAAAAAAAAGTCACAACATTGGATTAATTTAATTAAGATATCTATATGATGATATAATTTTTAAGAAAAAAGTTAATGAATAGTCGTGACTGTGACTTTTGTCTAAACACATTCAACAAACAAACAAAAACAAAAAACGCTTCTGATGCATCAAATTCCTCATCTGTTACGACTTATGAATCAGTTAGAAGAAATAAAAAAAACTCCTTAAACAGATGGTCGATTTATAGCAACAGATGGTATATTTGTTGAAACAGATGGGTTATCTGATGCAACAGATTTACAATCTGTTGCCATAAGTCAATTAATAAAAATGATTATTAAAGAAACGGAAAGATTAAGTCACCACCAGCTTGATTTAATTAAGTCATTTGTTTTCACAGAAAAGAATAAGGAAATAAATGATAAACACAATTTAAACCGTAAAAAACTCACCAAAAATATTCTTGTTTTTAAATCTTTTTTATTAATTTATATAATTAAAAAGTCAGAAAATTTGAATGTCATGAAGATAATTTTTTTAAAAAGATATATATATTATATGTTGCAACGGATATATTATCTGATGCAACAATTGAACTATTTGTTGCAACGGATGATATATCTATTGTAATAGATGATTTATCTGATGCAACAGATATATAATCTGTTGTGCAACTCAATGTAAAAAATAAACGGTTGCTGGAAAGAACTAATTATTTTAATAATCATAAAGCTAAGCTTCAAGCTGAAAAGTCATGACCTATCATAATATTGATTAATTTAATTAAGTCATAACTTTTACAGTAATCAAGAATGTCATTAATAAATGGAGGTGAACAGTTGTGCCTTTAAATATGCTTTATTAATTTATATAATTAAAAATTCAGAAAATTTAGATATCATGAAAATAATATATTTTTTAAAATATATATATATATATATATATATATATATATATATATATATTATATGTTGCAACAGATATATTATCTGTTGTCCAAAACAATGTAAAAAAACGGCTCCTGGAAAGAACTAGTTATTAATAATAATAAAGCTGAAAAGTCATGACTTATCATAATATTAATTAATTTAATTAAGTCATAACTTTTTACAGTAATCAATATTGTCATTAATAAATGGAGGTGAACAGTTGCGATCTTTTGCCTAACTCATTCAAGTTCAATCCTCTATAAATAGGTCCCTTCTTACTCAATCGTTCGTTCTACTACACACTATTTATTCCTCGCTCTTGTTACACCTTCAACTACTTTCTCTTTAAGGACTTGATAGTTTTTTCCTATCTCTGATAAGTTTTTTTCTTGATTTTTGTGTAAATATATGTTGTATTACATTACATTACATTCGAATTCTTTCTTTTCTTTACTTTTGTGTTTGCGTGTGTGTTTTTTCAACTTATGAATTTTTTAGATATGGTTGATCCTATGTGGGATGTCGCTATTTTACGAGACGCCATGAGGGACTGCAGAAGGAGGTTCATGACCTGCATTGGGAGTTGGCCGCCGTCAGAGTAAGGATGCTGCGGGAGATTCAAAAGCTGTGGAGGGCGTTGTTGCTACCCTTTGAAGATTGGCCGGCTGGCCATACAAATAATAATGATGTTAATAATGATGATAATAATAATTAAGCTTTTTTTTCTGTTATCTATGTATTTTTTTTGTTTGTTTTATAAAAAATTATGTTTGATGCACTTGACTTTTTATTTCTTATTTAATTTTCGTGCTGTCTATTTCTATTTCTTAACGAATGACATGTCTACAATTAAGGAATAATTTGATTCCAGTATCAATAGCAAGAACATATGAGTTATCTGTTAGGTTTTGTGTGTGACAGGAGCTGTATTTTGTTGTTCGAAACATATTAGTAATCTGATGAAACAGATTATTTATCTGTTAAAACAGATTACTAATCTGGTGCAACAGAATACCCATCTATTCGATTCATAATCATATTACGGGCACCTAGAACCCTTAAACATGAATTCAACATGAGTCTACTGTTACAACAGAATATTTATCTGGTGCCGCAGATAATGGATCTGTTTAAACAGATTGCTCTTGTATTGCATTCATGTTCGTGTGCAAACTATTGTTGAAAAAACAACACACTAACAGTTACCCAGATTCAACTAAAAAACATAATCTGACTTACCAAAGTCTCCTCTCAAGTAAATTTCAAAGTTGAAAGTGATTTACGAAACAAAATGTGACATAAGAATTTGGTCAAAGAGCAGCAATTGGGGTAACAACAACAACAACAACAATGGTCAACAAGATGAATATGAAGTTGATAATGAAGTATAAGATGTTTATAATGAATCAGAAGATCATGAATAAAGCAGCAGCAACAATGAACAACAAATATCGCGAAGAGAGAGAAAATAATAATGGATGAGGATAGAGAAAAATATGCCTTTTTTTCCTTCGTTCCCCGTTATATATTAACTAACATTTGAATCAAAGTGTAAATTTAAAAACTTGTGGGTTATTTTAAAATTTTTCAAACTTTCTTAAACCATAATGAAGTAATTGTCACCTCTACTCAATTTTTAAGACTTTTGTCACCTACACCTCATTTTAAAACTCTTTTGTCACCTGTGGCCCAAACCTCCATATAGGTATACGTAGATTGTGGTAAGGATTAAAACAATTGAAGTTGTTTTCAAATGAATTTATGGTTACAGAAGTATTTGAGACTTTCTGTAGAATAGCGTAACTCACGTAAGGATATTAAGAGTTGAAGTGTTATGCGCAGGAATCAGTGGTTACATTAGAACTTGTATTGAATTTATAGATGAAGGGGAAGAAAAATAAGGGCAGTTAACAATAAAGGATAAGGAGGATTGCAGTTGTGTAATACTAGGATACAGTTGATTACTGGATAAATAAGATTGTGATAAAAGAGTTATAATATGCCTTGGTAACCTATTATTAAATAATATATAGATTGGAGTAACTTACTTGATAAAGATAAAATTTATTAGATGATAATTACTTATACTATTATGTACATCTGAAAATTTTAATCTAACTCTATCAATTAGTTTATATTTGCTACGTCAGTGTTATGTTAGTTAAATTTATAAGTTTTGAATTTTTTTTAAAAGTAATGTAATAATAAATTACTAACATATGAATTTATTTGCGATTCAATGCAGATGAATATTATATATGATACCATATGGTTCAATGAGGAGGTTGCATCATCAATTTGGTTGGATTGATACCAATATACCAAATTGTATAAGCAGTTATCTGATGTAATTTGACTTTATTTAAATTTGAATTAATGAATGTGAAGTAAGAGATTTTTAATAAAATAATGTATTTTTCCCTTTGTATGTTGTTATTGATAATAGTATAGTTACGTTCATAAAAAAAAATAAAAGAATATAGTGTAGTTACTTAATACAAATAAAAAATCAATTTTGTTCTATCAAAAACAGTGTAGGAAGTTTGTGGTTTTATATTGTATTATATTATTGTGCAAAAGGTAACAGTTATAACCAAAATTTGAAATTTTAAAAATACAAATAAACTGAAAATTTAAATTTGAAATATTAAAAACAGATAATGTAACAACTATTCTCTGAAACAGAAAAATTGAATTTGAAATTTTAAAAACAACTAATGTAACAACTATTTCCTAACTAATTAACTAAAATAACATGTGTCTATTGTAAATACTTTCACTTGGCTAAATAGAGAGGCTTTGTCCTCTCCTTTTTAAGTATATATAGATATAGATTTGTCCGTCTATTCTATTCTCAGATTCTTTGATTCGTAGTTTCTCTCCCTTCATGTCCAGATCTCTCCATGTCTTTTTATTGAGTTGAATCTATTTTGTCTATTATTAGTTCTTCTTGATCATCTCTAATAGCTATAAGCACACATTGATTACTGAGGTACTTATAATTCTGATTGACTTTTAAGAGAAGTATCTATTAATCTTTCGCAGGACATGTATTATCTACACCAGACACCTCCAACAACATATTTTGCAGCTAATCTAAAATCCTAGCAGTCTTTTCTCTTTTTTCATAACTTGATTATATCAAAATATAAAATCATGTAATGTCTAACAAAGGATTGAAGATTAATATTTAAGTTTGCACTTATCATTTGCCAAATGAAGAATGTGATGAATAATTTTGAAGTCCACAAGATGAAGCACTTGTAAAGCAGTTTCCAAGCTTTTTGATTTGTACCTGGCACTAATTCGGCTACAACATAATCTAACGTAGTCGTTTATTACTCTTAAAAGAGTAGGCATTACCTTAGCCCTGCCATATTGCAAATCACAGTTGTATTGAAATAAGGTCATTTCTATTTTGCTAAAACAGGCATCATATCTTTTAAAGGTGAATTGTGTTAGGATATGCTATTATCCGTACGGTTTGGTATAATACTATATTTTTTTTTTACGTAAGACTTATATTTTATTTTTTCGGATTAATAAAATCTTAATTTTTTTTTTTAATATCATGATATTTATGTCAGTTTGCGCATCTTAACAAATTCATTACATAGCTATAGTTATCATTTTTTCATGAGCAATAGATACCAAATAAATCTATTTACCAAGACTAGAATAGTATCTGTTGAGAATTGAACCTACCACCTCTACTTATGGTTGGTGCTCCAAAGAAAAAATCTTCATATTTACTACCAACATAGTAAGTGGCATATTTCTACTTAGTAGAAGTGCGAGTATGGATTGACATGTCTGTTTTAGGGGTGGCAAATGGGCGGATTGACATGTCTGTTTTAGGGGTGGCGGATTGGATTGGATTGGATTTGGACGGGTCAAATATGGAACGAGAAAAAATGATTTGGATTGCAATCCGCCCATATAAATATGGGTAAATATGGATTTGGTCAAATATGGATTGGGTAAAAATGGTTTCAACCTACTTTATATCCTAAGTCAAAAACTTAAAACTTCTATATCATATTAACTTGACTTTTTTTCTATTTTTTTTTTTTAGTTTTTTTTTCTCTCTCTTCTATATGTAGCCTCTAGTTTTCTTTTTTTCCTTTTTTGTCAATTTTTTTCTCTCTCTTCTATCTCTACCCTCTACCCTTTGTTTCTTTTTTTTTTCTTTTTTTTTAATTTTCCTTTTTAGTCTCCTTTTTTTCTATTTTTTATTTTTTTGTTTTTACTTCTTTCTCATTTTTCTTTTTTGGTTGTATTTTATATTTTTTTATTTTTGAAGAACATGATTAAGTCGAGTACAAATTATGAATGATGACTAAAATATCGTAACCACTCAGTATTTTTTTTCACCATCATCTTTTTTCTTTTTCCTTTTCTCTATTTCATTATTTTTTCTTTTTAATTTTTTTTGTATTTTTTTTCTTCAATTCTTTCTTTACGTTTTTTTCTCTCTTCTATATCTAACTTCTACCTCTCTTTCTACTTTTTTATTTTTTTTTCTATTTTTGGTTTCCTTCTATTTTTTTATAACCGCATATTAATTTATATTGGCCCAACATTTATAATTCGAGGGTTATGTGGATCCTCAGCCATATATATTTTAGTCTCAAGAAAATATAATTAATTATTATAATTTTTTTATTTTTTATTCGGTGTCCGGTGCCTGCATTGAAGCCCCGACTAATCCGAATTGAGCGTTGCAGGGCCCATTAAGGTGGCAGCGCTCCCAACAGAGTTTTCTTCATAACCAGGGTCGTACCCTCGACCTCTGGTTAAGGGTTGAGCAGACACATCTACTGCACCACAACCCATACTAATTTTAATTTATATACTTATTTGTATATAAATACAAATGATAAATTGCGCATATTGACAATTAAACTATTCAAATACAAATAATAAATTTATTTGAACTATATAGTATGATACAAATAAATTTAAAGTAAAAAAATATTAAATGCAATAACAAAAAAAAAAAGATGAGAAAAAAATATAAAAAAAATAAGAAAAATGACGAACCAAGAATGAAAAAAGGGGAAATGGAAATACAAAAAAAAAGAATGTAAAGAAATAAAATTGAAAAAGGAAAAAATGATGAAAAATAAGAAAGAAAAAAAGTGTACGAAACGAGTAAAAAATAAGTGGAAAAAATGAAAAAGAAAAAAAAGTAAATTAAAGGAAAAAAGAAAGAAAAAAGGAAGAGAAATAAAAGATAGAAGAAAATAATAATAAAGGAGTGAGATTATGGATTATATTTAATTGATAAGAGATGTTATGAATTATATAGGCTAAATGGGATAATTAGAAGCTTATATTTATCAACCCATGTAGGATTCAAGCGAATGCGAATGATGATATAAGAATGAGAAAGGGAAAAGCGAAAGAAAAAAGAATACAAAGAAAAAAGAAATAAAAATAAAAAATAGATGAAAAATGAGAAAGAAAAAAAGAAATTATAAGGAATGAGTAAAAAAATAAAAAATAAAAAAGTAAATTAAAGGAAAAAAGAAAGAAAAAAAAGAAAAAAAAATAAAATTTTAAGCATAGGTGGGTGATCTTTGTGTTTAAATGGGTACCCATATTTTACCCATTTTGTCCATATTTGTATGAACTTTTAAAATGAGTTGAAATCATATTTATCCATTTGAAATATGAGTGATCCAATTCACTAAATATGAGTTAAATGGATTCTTTTCACAAATATAGGCTAAAATTGCCATTCCTAGGCTGTTTGATGTCAATTTTTAATTTTTTTATAGAACTCTTTATTTGTCGAAAATATGACTAGTTCTGTTATATCTTCAGTATTTTTTATATTTTCTAACTTTTGTGTAATTTTTTCATTTCCTTTTATCCAATCAGTTTTCTTTCTTATTTTATTATTAACTCTTTTTTGCTCTTACTTTCTGTTTACATGGTGTTGTAAACCACCAATCTGTTCTAGTTATTATATGTGGGTATAATTTATCTAAAAACGGCATCCCTAAAAGTATATCATTTGATGTTAATTCATAATTATAAATTTCTTCTATTGTTAATATCTTATCCCATACTTGTATTTTTACATTCCTAGCTTTATAAGTAATTAAGCTTCCTTCATTATTAAATCATTTAACTATTATTGGTGTTTTTAATTTATCCCATTTGCTTTCTGGTAAGCAATTATATCTACATAAATTAGCTTCTGCTCCTGTATCTATCATATGCGTATAATATCTACTTTAATATCCTTCTACTACTATCTTCATTAATACATATATTTTCATTTCATGTTAAGGGTCTTTTTAAGAATAATTTCTCTCTGTTATATGTTAAGGTTAATTGTGTATGTTCTATATTATATGGTTTTACTTGTTCTAGCCATTTTATTCCTAATATTATGTCTCTGTTTTCCATTTCTTCCTTTACTTCAAATTCTATTTTTATTTTTCTAATTCCTATTATTATTTCTTTTTCTGCTATATTTTTAATATTTATTAAACTTCTTGGTAGATCTGGGCATATATCATTATCAGTTTTTATTTCTTCAATTTTTACTAGATATTTTGCTATATAATTTTCTTTTTGTCCTGTATTTAAGAGTATTAAATATTCTTTTCATTTACCTTTCCTGTAATGTAATATTGGTTTAAATTATTTGTTGAATTTGTTTCATAACTTGTTTTTTTTTATGAGCTTGATGATTCTGGTTTTTCATCAGCTATTCTTTTTGTTGTACTTATTCTATCATTTATTATTTCTAAATTTTCTTCTTTATCTATGTCTCTATAGCTATAATCATTATTTTCTATTGTTTTTACAATTTGTTAGAATGGACTTTCTATTCGTATTTTGTTAATCTTATTTTTTCCTCTTATTTTATGTTTTGTTGTTAATACAGATAAATTTTTGCATCTTGCTGTAAATATTTTACTTCCTGGGTTAATTCTATTCCTAATATTTTTCAATATAATACTAATGATTTATCTATATTTTTATCTGTTACCGCTACTGAATAATTTACACTTATTATAAATTTAAATTTTTGGTATATTAAATTTTCTTTTATGACAGTTATTATGTTTTTTTTCTATAGGTTTTATAATTCTATCATCTGCTAAATATAATTCGATTGATGTATCTATTCCTTCTCTAAAACATGTTTTTATTAATATCTCTGTACCTCTAAAGTGTACATATTTTATTGGGTCTCTACTTTTTATATCGTTTATCTCTTTATTAATTATTCATTTTGTTACTAGTGGTATAATAGCTTTACCTTTTGCATATCTACAGTCTATTACATGTTTCTTTTGGCTTACTACATAATATTTTCTTTTTTCCTAGTAAATATATTTTTTATTGTTGGTATTTTAAATATTTTTTCTATACTTAAGTCTAATTCTTTTCCTTTTATTTCATCAAATATGTTACTATCAAATATTAGTTTTTGGTCTGTTCCTTCATCATTTAAATATTCTTCCTTTGTTATTATTTTTATATCTTCTTCAGTCATTTGATCCATCTATTTCACTATCTATTTCATTATCTGTTTCATTTTATGATATTTCATATATACTATCCTCACTTTCTAATTCATAATCTATATAATCTATCTGCATATATTCTGTATTTTCTACTTTTATTTCTTATATTTGTTTATTTTTTGAATTTTTAGGTAATTTACAATCTCTAGCTAAATGTCCTAATTTTTCACAATTATAACAAGTACATTCTTTTATAGATTTCTTTTTTCTAAATGGTCTTTTGTATTTATAATTTTTTACATAATATCTTTTTCTTAATTTCTTGTATTTATATTTTAATTTTTTATATTTCTTATGTCTTTTTCTTTTCTTATAAATTTTTTGGGGGCTTTTCTTTAATTTTGGGTGAAGATAAACTTTTTGGGGGTTTTTCTTTTAAGAAGTTGTTAAATTTTTTATTTTATGTGTTGTAATTTTAGCATTTGAACTGTTATAATTTTGATTTTTTGTTTTGTAAAAAGAGGTCAAGCTTGAATTCCGCTACTTCTACTACAGGATAAAAACGTCCTTAGCTGCGGGTTCAAAAAAAATTAGGTTGATCAATTGTTGTTTGCTGATTGTTTTTCTTTTACTTTTGTTGTTCCAGGTAATTTCATCTGGTGGAATCACTCCAGAATTTTGAAATTACATTATTGGGGAGGTACTGACTGCTACTCTTCTGTTGCTCTGCTATTCGCTCTTTTGTTGATGGCTGGTTAATCAGTTTTTCTTGTGTTTTTTTTTTTTTTTTTAGGGGGGGGGGAGGGGGTAGGGGGTCGGTTTGGTGGATGCTTAATTAATTTCTCCTCTCCAATTTGTTTCTCTGATTTTAACTTGATGTGAAATTGTGTCACACCCCAAATTTTTCACCGCATCCGACCCCGCTAGGGAGTTGGTTTTAGGAGAAAATGGGTTTTTCCAATTAAAGTGACGTTTTGAAAAGGGATTATTTTATTTACAGAGTCGCCACTTGGAATTGAGTTTGGGTGTTCCAAGTCACCTTATTGAATCCCTATTCAAAAGGAAATGACTCTTTAATTTTTATTTTTGATCTGCGAACTAGGAATCCGGATAAGGAATTCTGTTGACCGAGGGGAAGGTGTTAGGCACCCCTCGAGTCCCGTGGTTCTAACACGGTCGCTTTAATGACTTATGTCTGGCTTAAAATAAATTTTTAATTTTTGGATTTAAAATATTTGTTAACCTAACAGTTGTTTGCCTCCCGCTTTTAATTTATTTTGAACTTATTTATTATATTGACGTGTGGCTTACCGATAGTAGTACTTTTCGACCTCACCACAAATTTTGGCACGTTTCTTGCGCCTTTATGGTATTTATGAGTCGTCCCCATTTTCCTAATCTAAATAAGCACCTAATAGGTAAAATCTACCCAACCCAATACAATCGGCTTCAAACGGTAGGTTAATTTTATTATAATGAATAGCCGGTAGCAGGGCTTTCCAACTTCATCGTTAATTAAATTTTAATTCGCTTGAGGTTAAAACCTAAATCATTCTTTCTACATATCCATGCCCTTAAAAATGAGTTTTTCATCTCTTTATTTGTCGATGACAGTGAATCTTGAGTAAATTCGTAAATCATCTCACACAACTTCACATTAAACCAATAAGGCTAAATAAAAAAAAATTAATACAAAAAGGAATAATATTTGAACCAACAACACATGGGCCTTTTGATTTTCTTTTTTTGAACTAAATCTATAACTGACAGCAATCTTATTTCAAAACATATCAATTAATCTGAGAGATCAAGTGAGAAAATAAAATAGGAATTGAAGCTAACATTTAGTTAAGAGTTGTATTCATAACTAACTAGATAGATATAATAGTACTCATTACATTACCAGTAAATGAAAACCCCACCTACGCATACCAATTAAAAGATGGTGAAAGAAACTCCTATTAATCATCCACGTAAATCAATTGATGATAAAATAAAATAAACCCAGCTTGAGAAAACATGCTTCATGATAATTTCGAAACTTATACAACATAATAATCTCAACGGGAATGATATCAAGGTGTAGAACAACTTATCTTGATGATTCTAATCATATAAGAACGTAAGCAATAACATAGTATATACTTGTATAAGGAATAAATAACAAAACTGTTGTGTCGAATCTCTTTTGCAAAAAAAAAAAAAAAAAAAAGTTTTTTTTTTTTTTTTTTTAGCCAAAGTATACGACAGAAATTGTTTGGGATCAATGGACAAAGACTGAAATTTTAGAAGCAAACTTCTCCCCTCTTCCTCGTAAACTCTCCCAAAATTTCATTCTTTGTTACTCTCATATTGTGTTATCGATATATGGCCTAAAAAAAGGAACTTTCACATAAGTTTTGCATGCATGCATACGATACTTGAATCTTAAATCACTATTCCGTCGCTAGATAATCAGGATGCTAAATATTGTTTTGGAACAATTCACCTATTTATCATGCTAATTTCATATAATCCATGAACCACTATTTACATTGTTTATACTCTAGTTTCATGCAATCCATTCCGCTACTTATGTACTGCTACTCAAACTTGTTTAAAGTGAATAGGGTAGAGGAGGAGGAATGACACTAAATCATAAAGCAAATTAAGGAACCATCTAAACACCGTAGAAACCAAGCCATGAATATAATAATATCACATCCGAAGTTTTAGATTCCAAAGAATTAAAATAAGGACTGACATTCGAATCTTCAAACTTACACGAAATCTGAGAGTATAAAACCCGAATAGAATACGAACCTCTATGGTAGAAATAAATAAATGCTAGGATGCCTTTTCCGGAAACTCGAATAGGAACCAAAGTCGAACTCCAACCTATGAATCCTTCGGAAAACACTCTTTTTTTTTTTTTGATTCTTTGCCGCTTTATTTTTTTTTTCAACTTTTCTTTTTGTTTCTTGATCTTCTGTTTCTTGTTTTTTTTTTCTTGGTTTTGTCCGTGTGTCCTCTTTTTTCTTTTTTAGTGCATGTATGTGTGTTATATATATATGTATAGTAGTAGGTTTGTGTCGTGTGTTTGTGTAGTGGAAAGTGGGGAGAGGTTTTGGGAGAGTGGGACTTGTGGGTGGTTTGGGTAGTTTAGGTTTTCTTCATTTTTATTTTTATTTTTTTTAATTATTATTATTTTATTTTATTTTTTTAAATATTTTGGAAGAAATAAAAATACTAAAAAAATAAGTTAATTAGCTAGTCTTAGGAATATGATTAAGAAAAATTAATATCACATTTTTTTTTATTAAAGTTGAAAGAAGAAAACAAATATAATTTAGATTTTTTTATTATTTTTTTTTATTTTTATT
Organism: Capsicum baccatum var. pendulum; assembly: GCA_030864225.1. Lineage (NCBI taxonomy): Eukaryota > Viridiplantae > Streptophyta > Magnoliopsida > Solanales > Solanaceae > Capsicum > Capsicum baccatum. The sequence goes on from CM061557.1 coordinate 53,125,397, forward strand.
ATTTTAAAAAAAATAAAATAAGTAAATAAATAAACAAATAAATAAACGATAAAATAAAAACTTATTTAAAAATGTGACTCTATTTTTGTAGTTTTCAAAATTTTTAACGAACCTCAAAATAAGATAAATTTAAAATGCCTAAAAATAAAAATAAAAATAAAATAAAATAAAAATTAATTGAATATTAAAATGGTATAAAAATATTAGGTTTGGGTCAAAAATTAGGTGTTTACAGAATGCCCCTCTTTGCTTGAAAATATGGAGAATTTCCAAGCAAAGAAGTAAACATGACTAATTTTTGCTCAACCATTTATTCATTAGTAAATAAGTAGAAAAGAGGTGTGACCGAGTCTTGGTTTTAGACATCCTACATATCTCGGGTTATAAGAGAATCAGGTCACCTGTAGTTCGAGTGGGTGTAAGTATGAGTGGATAAATTGGAGAGTCGAGTTGAGGTCCCGTCGAGTTTCCGGTTCGTTGCTCCTTTTATTACATCAAAGAATGAAACTAGAAATAAAAGTACAAGATCCTATCTATTCTATTTGTCTTGATCTCGTTGCTTCAGCTCCTCCTCTTGGATCTTCAGTTATCGCCTCACCTTCTTCTGGTGGGTACCTCGATCTCAAGATTTGATCTTGAAGTTAGGATTTGAGATTTGAGCCTGCAATTTGGATTGAGCTATTGACACTCTGCCAAAGAACAGTTCATAGAATACTTTGGATGCTTATTCTCCTTATCAGAAGCTAAAAAGATGTCTCTTGAGATGTTGGGCCGCTACTGATACAGAGCTGACTCTAACTATCTTCAACCTGATCATTCTTCTATATTTTGAACGGAGATGAAATTCCATTCTTGGATAAATCTGTGCTTCGCAGAAAACCTGCAAGCCATCAAAGAAGACGAAACAAAACAAACAAAATTTTCTGCCCCAGTTTACACTAGGAAAAATTTGTGAGTTATTAGAAAAACTATAATCTAGTTTAAAAATAAATAAATAAATGAATGGATAGAAATTTAGGCTAGGAGCGCGATAAGATAAGAACCCTATTCTTAATGATGCAACCAAAGGAAGTTATCCTAATGAATGCATGGAAAAGAATTAGGATTTTTGCTTAAAAAATGTGATGAGGGATTGTCATGCCCTGTGAAGACATGAAGAAGAAAAATAGGAAGATTTATTTCCTAAAATGTCAACTAGGGGATGGCGCCCTATGAAGATGAATAAAATGTCAACTAGGGGATGACGCCCTATGAAGACGAGATAAGATGTCAACTAGGGGATGGCGCCCTATGAAGACGAGATAGGATGTCAACTAGGGGAAGGCTACCTATGAAGACGAAAAAGATGTCAGCTAGGGGATGACGCCCTATGAAGACGAAAAAGATGTCAACTAGGGGATGGCGCCCTATGAAGACGAGATAAGATGTCAACTAAGGGATGGCGCCCTATGAAGACGAAGTAAGATGTCAACTAGGGGATGGTGCCCTATGAAGACGAAATAGATGTCAACTAGGGGATGGCGCCCTATGAAGACGAGATAAAATATCAACTAGGGGATGGTGCCCTATGAAGACGAAATAGATGTCAACTAGGGGATGGCGCCCTATGAAGACAAAAAAGATGTCAACTAGGGGATGGCGCCCTATGAAGACGAAAAAGATGTCTACTAGGGGATGGCGCCCTATGAAGACGAGATAAGATGCCAACTAGGGGATGGTGCCCTATGAAGATAAATAAGATGTCAACTAGGGGATGACGCCCTATGAAGACGAGATAAGATGTCAACTAGGGGATGGCGCCCTATGAAGACGAGATAAGATGTCAACTAGGGGATGGTGCCCTATGAAGATGAAATAAGATGTCAACTAGGGGATGGTGCCCTATGAAGACGAAATAAGATGTCATCTAGGGGATGGCGCCCTATGAAGACGAAAAGATGTCAACTAGGGAATGACGCCCTATGAAGACGAAAAAGATGTCAACTAGGGGATGGTGCCCTATGAAGACGAAATAAGATGTCAACTAGGGTATGGTTCCCTATGAAGACGAAATAAGATGTCAACTAGGGGATGGCGCCCTACGAAGACGAAAAGATGTCAACTAGGGGATGACGCCCTATGAAGACGAAAAGATTTCAACTAGGGGATGGCGCCCTATGAAGACGAATAAAGATGTCAACTAGGGGATGACGCCCTATGAAGACGAATAAAGATGTCAACTAGGGGATGGTGCCCTATGAAGACGAGATAAGATGTCAACTAGGGGATGGCGCCCTATGAAGACGAATAAAGATTATATTTTTTTTTCTTTGTTAGAAAAGAAAAAAAAAATGCCCCAGCCTTGAATATGAGGGGTTTTATTATATTGATATGAACTTAGAATTATAAGAGTATAACAAAAAAAAAAAAGAAAATTCAAGAAAACTTAACTTTGCTATACTTGTTTTTTTTTTTTCACTAAACTTCACAAGATTGCTTTGCCCCTGTTCAAGCAAAGAAAGAAAGAAAATAAAAATGTGAGTTTTAAACTTGGTAGTTGGTTTGTGGCCTTTAATCCCTTGGAGGTTTGCCTTATCCTTGCCCCAACTTGATACCGTTGACCCAACTAATTGGTTGGTGAGCTTGGTTCTTTATCTTTCAAATTCTGTTGCATCTCTGTTTGTTTCAGTACGAGTCTGCTCTTCATTTTCAAATACTTCACTCGTAACACTTATCTTAACTGGCTCTCTGTCTTTGTCAAGGTGGTGAACGCCGAATAATCTCTGCTCAATTTCACTGGGAGAGCCATGGTCAATTTTGTGCGTTTTTCTTTATTTTGCATTTGGTGCGAGACTTACCCATAAAAACAGAGCGTGTAAAAATGAAATAAGGGAAAATCAAAAGAAGGAATAAAAGAATTATGTTTGAATAGAAAGTATTTCTACCAGTAAAGTAAGAAAGCTTATTTGGAGGTGTATATTGACTTCAATAATGCATGACACGCAATTTGAAGTAGATATTTGATCCTTCAAAACTGTCTAATCTCGAATTAGGCTGCACCTTTCAATCAAATCAAATCATCCTTCTTGATCTTTGTCCTGTCATGATAAACTTTGTTTGACTAAAGTCATTCCTTCTGGGATTTTCTCAATTGACCTCTCTAACTTGGATTGTCTCGTTCATCATTGTCTTATGGCGCCCCTGAGGGTTTTCAGCAATAAGATTTTATTTTTTTTTTAATCTTGTGGTGCCTCCATGGGTTTTCACCTACAAGATTTTTTTTTTTTAATCTATATATACATATATATACAACACACAAGGCTTAACATTCTCAAAAATTGATCAGAAGGTCTTTAATGGACAAAGGGAAAAGGATTTTTAGGGTAGATTACAACTTGAGAGCCATATAAAAGTGACAATAGGATATATATCTCATTTTTTTTTAATACTAAGATTTTTGTTTTTCTTTTGTAGGACCGAACCCCAAGATAGGGCTGCCTACTTATCCATTTAGGAATCAGGTCGAACGTAGTTCAATAGTGATGCATTATTTTTTTTTTTCGGCTCCAAAGAGGGTAATCAAAGAAAGATAAATAAGGCTCGAAGGGCTGACAAGGGATTAATGGCATTTAGTTAAGTAGAATGATGGCCTTTCGTTATTTCAACTTGAGAATGTTAAGCATAAGTGTGTCAAATATAATATCTTTTGACTGAATCGGCATTGATAGCTTTTTCTGTCATTTTTCCGTCCATATCCGCAAGTTGCAAAGCTCCATTTGATAATACTTGCTTAACTATGTATGGGCCTTGCCAGTTTGGAGCAAACTTTCCTTTAGCCTCTTCTTGGTGTGGAAGGATGCATTTTACAACAAGTTGGCCGACCTCGAATTTTCTAGGACGTACCTTCTTATTGTAAGCTCGTGCCATCCTCTGTTGGTATAATTGACCAAAGCAAACTGCCGTCAACCTTTTTTCAGCTATTAATGATAGTTGTTCTAGTCTAGACTTGACCCACTCCGTATCGTCAATTTCGGCTTCACTAATGATTCGAAGCGAGGGAATTTCGACTTCTGCGGGTATCACAGCTTCAGTCCCATAGACTAGTAAATAAGGAGTTGCGCCAGTCGATGTACGGATAGTTGTACGATATCCTAAAAGAGCAAACGGTAATTTCTCATGCCACTGTCGAGATCCTTGGACCATTTTCCTAAGAATCTTCTTAATATTCTTGTTTGTTGCTTCAACGGCTCTATTTGCTTTAGGACGGTAAGGGATAGAATGGTGATGCACGATCTTGAATTGCTCACAAACCTCCTTCATTAGATGACTATTGAGATTGGTTGCATTGTCTGTGATAATGGACTTTGGTATACCAAAACGACATATGATGTTCGAGTGAACAAAATCCACTACTATTTTCTTCGTGACTGATTTGAAAGTAGCAGCTTCTACCCATTTAGTGAAATAGTCAATAGCGACCAGTATGAATCGATGCCTATTAGAAGCTTTTGGTTCTATTGGACCGATTACATCCATGCCCCAAGCGACGAATGGCCAAGGAGCAGACATCGGATGCAGCTCTGAAGGTGGCGAGTGAATCAAATCACCATGAATTTGACACTGATGACACTTGCGGACAAAGCGAAAGCAATCTCTCTCCATAGTTAACCAATAATATCCTGCCCGCATAATCTTCTTTGCTAAAACATAGCCATTCATATGCGAACCACATACCCTCGAATGTACCTCATTCATGCTTCTTTCAGCTTCCTGAATATTAACACACCTCAACAAGTTCAAGTCTGGGGTTCGTTTGTACAGAATCTCCCCACTTAAGAAGAACCCATTAGCAAGTCGCCTAATGGTCCTCTTTTGATCTGCATTAGCGTGTATTGGATATTCTTTTGACTTTAGGAAGCGTTTGATATCATAGTACCAGGGTTCATTATCTGGTTCTGCATCAATTACATTGCAATAACCATGTTGATCTCGTATCTGTATATCTAATGGGTCGAGATGTGTATTTCCTGGGTATGGGAGCATGGAAGCTAGGGTAGCCAGGGCATCGTCCAGCTGATTATGGGATCTGGGAATATGTCTAAACTCGATAGACTTGAATCTCTTGCTAAGGTCCTCTAAGAACTGTTTGTATGGAATGAGCTTGATATCCCTCGTTTCCCATTCACCTTGAATTTGTCGAACGAGTAATTCAGAATCTCCCAACACCACTAGCTTGTGTACACCCAGATTTATTGCCATATTTATCCCCATGATGCAAGCTTCATATTCTGCTGTGTTATTAGTACAAAAGAAACGGAGTCGTACTGTGGTGGGATGATGATGCCCGGTCGGTGACATAAGAACCGCCCCAATTCCTACTCCTTTGACATTGACTGCCCCGTCAAAATATAATTTCCATGCATACATGTCATCTTGAACTTCTTCCTCAATTGAATTTATATCTTCATCAGGAAAGTAAGTTCGCAAAGGCTCATACTAATTGTCAACTGGGTTCTCAGCCAAATGATCGGCCAATGCTTGCGCTTTCATAGCGGTACGAGTAACATACACAATGTCGAATTCTGTAAGTAAAATCTGCCACTTCGCCAATCTGCCTGTGGGCATAGGTTTTTGAAAATATACTTTAAAGGATCCATTCGAGATATGAGGTAGGTTGTGTAGGACGAAAGATAGTGCTTCAACTTCTGAGCAATCCAAGTTAGGGCGCAACACGTCTTTTCTAGAAGAGTATATTTTACATCGTAACTTGTGAACTTTTTGCTCAAATAATAGATTGCTTGTTCCTTCTTGCCTGTGATATCATGCTGTCCTAAAACACCACCAAAAGAATTGTCCATCACTGACAGATATAGGAATAAAGGCCTACCAGGTTCCGGTGGGACCAGTACTGGAGGATTTGCCAAATATTCTTTAATCTTATCAAATGATTCTTGACATTCGTCTGTCCATTGGATAGTAGCATCCTTCTTTAGCAACTTAAATATCGGTTCACATGTAGTGCTGAGCTGAGCGATGAATCTGCTTATATAATTCAGCCTTCCTAGAAAACTCATGACCTCAGTTTTATTCTTCGGAGGCGGCAATTCTCGAATGGATTTTACCTTGGAGGGGTCCAATTCAATGCCTCTACGGCTAATTATGAAACCCAAAAGTTTTCCGGATGGAACTCCAAATGCACACTTGGCTGGATTGAGCTTAAGATTATACTTTCGCAACCTTTCAAAGAATTTCCTCAAGTCATCTACGTGATCGACTCGTGTCTTGGACTTGATAATGATATCATCAACGTATACTTCTACTTCCTTGTGCATCATGTATTGAAAAATAGTAGTCATAGCTCTCATGTACGTAGCTCCCGCATTCTTTAAACCAAACGGCATGACCCTGTAGCAATAAGTACCCCACGGGGTGGTGAAAGCAGTCTTATCTGCATCTGTTTCATCCATCAAGATCTGGTGATATCCGGCGTAACAATCCACGAAAGATTGAATCTCATGTTTAGCACAATTATCAACGAGGATATGAATATTGGGCAGCGGAAAGTTATCTTTAGGGCTTGCTTTGTTCAAATCCCTATAATCAACACAGACTCTGATTTTGCCATATTTCTTCAGTACGGGCACCACATTAGCTAACCATGTGGTGTACTGAGCGACCCTGATCACGTTTGCATTCAATTGCTTCATGATTTCCTCTTTGATTTTATCGCTCACGTCAGTTTTAAACTTTCTTTTCTTTTGCTGGACCGGTGAAAAATCAGGGTATGTAGGCAGTTTGTGGACTACCAAATCCGTGCTTAGACCCGGCGTATCATCATAAGACCAAGTAAAAACATCCTTATACTCGATCCAAATCTGAACGATATCATTTCTGATATTCTGATCCGCATGAATACTTATTTTTATTTCTCTAACCTCCTCACCAGTTCCCAAATTTATTATCTCGGTGTCATTTAAATTGGGTTTGGGCTTATCCTCAAATTGATCCAATCCTTTTTTGACTTCCTTATCAGCTTCACCTTCATCGTATTCATCTACCGTTTGGTTTGCTGATTCGATATTAGACAACTTTTTAGGATCTAAATGTGAACTCCACGTACATGCCATGTTATCGGAGCCAGTATTAACATAACTGAAATAAGATAAAAATAATAAATATTAAAAGAGGGAAGAAAAGATAAATTTACTAGAAAACTTGAATTCTATTTAGTTGAATCGGAAAGGATAGGAGGGTTAACATGAAAATAACTAAACTATGTGGACTACCACCCTGAGAATAGTCCAAAATACAAAAGAAAGAAAAACGAAACAACAAAATAAACTACCAAGACTCCTTCCTTGTGGGGAGAGGAGTGGCTTCCCAGTTAGTGAGCTTGATATTTGGCCCGACGAACTGCACATCCGCATGGCTAGGGCCTTCACCCATCTGAACCATGTTTACTTCATAAAACATTTCCTTGAGGCCTTGACATATTTCATCCACATCCTTGTTAGCATATGAGTATTGATTTTCTTCCTTTTGAGCTTTCGTGAACGATTGGCTAATGTGTGGAACCGGAATTGTCAGTTTCCAAGCCTTCTTCTTCTGCTCTTTTGCCCATTTTCTATCTGCTGCGGTAGGCTTAAAGCCTAAGCCGAAGGAGTTGTGGATACCACATGGATCTACAGGGTTTATAATTCCTTGCAGCGAAACCCCTAATCCTTTTCCCGGTTGATAACCATTTTGTAGCATTTGGCTAGCCACCATGATTGAAGTAGAAGAGAGATAAGACCTTGGAATCGGCGTACCTTCCACGACTTGATCAGCTGTCACGATTTCGAAGGCTTGATAAATGGGAGATTCACAACCCTCTTTTGTTTCGATACAGGGTACAGAAGGATCTCGATGTATAGGAAGGTCATCCTCTCCATGTACAATGATTTCCTGATTGTCGTGTTCAAACTTAACTACTTGATGCAAAGTAGAAGGTATGGCTCTGGCCCTGTGGATCCATGGTCTTCCTAAAAGTAGGTTGTAGGAAGTATCCATGTCTATTACTTGAAAGGTGATTGTAAACTCAACTGGTCCGATAACCAAAGCAAGATCTATCTCACCAAGTGTGTCTCGTTTTGCACCATCAAAAGCCCAAACACATACATTATTGGACCGAATCCTATCTGGGCTGATTTTTAACTTTTGCAAAGTAGAGAGAGGACAGATATCTACTCCTGAACCTCCATCGATCATTACCCCTTTTATGTAATATCCTTCGCATTTGATAGTCAGATGCAAAGCCTTGTTGTGAACAGAACCTTCTGTGGGTAATTCATCATCAGTGAAAGTGATTCTATTTGCTTCAAATATTCTACGAACCATCCTTTCTATTTGACATACCGTAGTTTCCTTTGGGACGTATGCTTCGTTCAACAACTTAATCAATGCCTGATAATGTTCTTTAGAATGTAGCAGCAGGGACAATAACGAGATTTGAGCTGGGGTTTTCCTCAACTGATCGACAATGGAATAGTCTTGGGTTTTCATTTTCTTCAGAAATTCCTCAGCCTCTTCATTTGTGACAGGTTTTTCATTGGCCCTTGACTATCTTTAAACTGTTTTGGTCTCCTTAATTCTTCTGGAACATAGCATCTTCCTGATCGAGTCAAACCCCCCATTTCGTTTGTTTCTTCCATGACCTCTTTTCCTTTGTACATCACTGTGGTTTTGTTTTAGTTCCATGGGATGGTTTTCAAGCTTGTTACTGAGAGCTGTGCTGCGTGTCTTATGACAATTGGCTCTGTCATCTCTCTCGTGTTGTTGCGTTGTTGGTCGAACCCTGCGGGACCACTCGAAACATATAGTTTTGGCCCATCTTGTGCTATTCCCTTTAGCTTTGCAGGAACATACAATGCCATCTTTTCTGAATCTCGGGGTCTTATAATGGAACTTGCTTCTTTCACGATCAGTGGTTCTCTTTGCATACCCTTCAGTGCTTCACCCGGGTTCTCCTTCAAGGCGCCTATTTCCATCACTGCTTGGCTTGTTGGCCTGTAGTCTCTATCATTAAAAATCATCCCCACGACGTGTGTGTTACTGTGATTAGGAAGTGGATTATCGGTGACATTCGGTGCTTCTTCTTTTTGTATTACGATTGCCTTGCTTTCGATTAACTTTTCGATGGCTCTCTTCAAACTCCAACAATTTTCGGTACTGTGACCTTGGACGTTGGAATGGTACTCACACCTTACATTAGGATCAAACCAACTTGCATTCGGATCCACTTTGAAAGGCAAAACAGGTTCAATCCATCCTAATTTGACCAATCTTCGCAACAGGCTCGTATATGATTCTCCAATTGGGGTGAAGTTTTCCTTTGGCCTCTGTTCTCTTATGTAGTCTGTCGGAACATACGGATTACGAGGGGCTTGTAAATTTGACTGCCGCGGACGAAAACCTTGTGGCGCAGGTGCCCGCCATTGTGGACGCTGAGGAGGTCGGGCATACGCTTGAGCATTAACAACAGCAGGTTGAGGTGTATAATAATGTTGAGGAGGACTGGGTTGTCCCTGTTGTACATGAACGTAAGGGGAGTTTCGTCACCTTTGGGCATTGCCTGGTTCTGATGCCATCATGGATCCTTCCTCCTTCTTCTTTCAATTTCCGAAACTACCTGATCCACTTTGAATGGCTTGTGTAGTGGCCCTGAGGGCAGTTTGGCTCATGATCTTTCCTGATTTGATGCCATTCTCCACCATTTCCCCAATTTTTATTGCTTCGGCGAAAGGTTTACCAACCGCAGCTAGTAAATGATGAAAATAATCGGACTCTTGAGTTTGGAGAAAAATGTCAATCAATTCCTGGTCCTTCAACGGCGGCTTGACTCTAGATGCCTGTTCTCTCCATTTTATGGCAAAATCGCGAAAACTTTCAGATGGTTTTTTCTTCATATTAGCGAGAGAAGTGCGGTCAGGGATAATATCGAGATTGTATTGAAATTGTTGTACAAAATCTTGGGCCATATCATCCCAAACGTGCCAATGGGAGATGTCTTGATCGATAAACCATTCGGAGGCTATTCCCGTCAGACTTTCTCCGAAATAGGCCATAAGCAGCTCCTCTTTCCCTCCTTCTCCTCTGAGTTGATTGCAATACCTTTTTAAGTGGGCCACTGGGTCACCATGACCACTATATTTGTCAAATTTTGGGGTCTTGAACCCTATTGGCAAATGAACATTAGGGAACATACACAGGTCTTTGAAAGAGACGCTTTTGTGTCCTCCCAATCCTTGTATGTTTCTCATACTCTGCTCCAGACTCCTAACTTTTCTAGCTATCTCTTCTCGTTCTTCATTCATAACGGCCTTCTCGATCACGATATGAGAATCCGGCTGATGAGTGGGCTGATATGAATTTACGGGTTTAAGTGCCAATTCAGGAGGATAGACTTGATCATGATTTAGCTCGTTGATAGGCTTCTGTATCATTGATGGAGGATTTATATTAGTTGTCACGGCTGGAATAAAAAGTGGGTTGTTCGTGAATGATGGATTTGGAGGACGCATGGTGGATGTGCCAGCAGCGCTAGACACGTTAGCGTATGGACCAAATCCAAGCGGATAAAGTGGATCGTCGACTTGGGCTTGAGTAGAACTGGGATGGTTTGCATCTGAAAAGCCAGGAATCGAGGAAGGCGGGGCTTGTCCATTCGCCCAGGCCTGATACATTTCCGCAATTTGTTGCTTCAATAACCTATTCTCCTCCAAAGATGCGAACTCTTGTGGAACTAACTGATCTCGACCTTCTTCATTGTTAGATTCTGTTCCATCTTTTCGAGTCATCTTCCTTTTTACTTTATACCTTGTGTTGTACGGCTGAGAGGCCAGCTTAACCACAACCAACCACCTTATTCTCTCTTTCTTTAAAACAGAAACAAATATGTTATGATTTAGAGCTTTATAAAAAATTGATATATTCATAACCAACTCAAATGTCATGCGCCTAAGTAATTTTTTTCCTGAAATGGACTTAGGAAAACCCTCTTGTTTCATCCCGGCTTTGATGAATTAATTTTTTCATTATTTAATGCCAACATCTTAAAATTGTTACTTGAAGCTTGAATCTTGAAAAAATATTTGATCGCACCCGTCGAGGGTTGCCTACGTATCATGTTTTACATGAATCAGATCATCACGTAGTTCATGCAAAATTTTAATTGTGTTTGACAAAAATTGGCTCTATGATATTCCTAAGAGAGATTTTAGAACCAAAGAAGATAGACATAACGATACCACGACGTTAAAACCACTTAATCTTTTCAGAAAAGTTCTATGTAAGCATATTATATATATAAAAAAAAAAAATTATTTAACCCTTCTTTTTTTTTTTAGATCAATTAATTCACTTAAAAGCCGGTCAACATTCGATATGGCATTTCCTATAATGCAACAAGTAGCACATAAAATGCACATGATGGTCTCAAAAGGCGACACCTGACCTAGACGAACCCGACCCCAAGGTCGAACCCCACTAAGTCAAAAATACACGTGATACAAATAAAACGCAGTCTATTAGGGATAGCCATGTCTAAGTTCCAGTTATGTTAGGTTTAACCTGGTGGAGTTAGGTATCTAGACTGTCAATGAAACGAGCGGACAACTCGAGTCGGCAAGGGACAGCTTTACCGGTAGCAGGGCTTTCCGGCCTCACTGTTGGTCCCTTTTCGTCCTAAATCATGGGTGACTACAGAATCCTTCCCAGGAGCGTTGCCGCATCTCTGGTATCTCAAGCTCGGGAGCGTATACCGCATCTCCGAATATACAGTATCTCAGAAGACTCAGATGGGTGCGCGAGAGAAAGACAATTTATATTGCAATTCAAATAATATCAAAGCGATAAACATGTAGTCAATGAACAAATTTAGGCCAACAATATACAATATCACAATTAAATAAAGCCAAACAAGTCAATATAAAAGCTTGAATTCTAAGTACATGGGGTTTCCCCAGCAGAGTCGCCATCTGTCACACCCCGGATTTTTCACCGCATCCGACCCCGCTAGGGAGTTGGTTTTAGGAGAAAATGGGTTTTTCCAATTAAAGTGACGTTTTGAAAAGGGATTATTTTATTTATAGAGTCGCCACTTGGAATTGAGTTTGGGTGTTCTAAGTCACCTTATTGAATCCCTATTCAAAAGGAAATGACTCTTTAATTTTTATTTTTGATCTGCGAACTAGGAATCCGGATAAGGAATTCTGTTGACCGAGGGGAAGGTGTTAGGCACCCCTCGAGTCCCGTGGTTCTAACACGGTCGCTTTAATGACTTATGTCTGGCTTAAAATAAATTTTTAATTTTTGGATTTAAAATATTTGTTAACCTAACAGTTGTTTGCCTCCCGCTTTTAATTTATTTTGAACTTATTTATTATATTGACGTGTGGCTTACCGATAGTAGTACTTTTCGACCTCACCACAAATTTTGGCACGTTTCTTGCGCCTTTATGGTATTTATGAGTCGTCCCCATTTTCCTAATCTAAATAAGCACCTAATAGGTAAAATCTACCCAACCCAATACAATCGGCTTCAAACGGTAGGTTAATTTTATTATAACGAATAGCCGGTAGCAGGGCTTTCCAACTTCATCGTTAATTAAATTTTAATTCGCTTGAGGTTAAAACCTAAATCATTCTTTCTACATATCCATGCCCTTAAAAATGAGTTTTTCATCTCTTTATTTGTCGATGACAGTGAATCTTGAGTAAATTCGTAAATCATCTCACACAACTTCACATTAAACCAATAAGGCTAAATAAAAAAAAATTAATACAAAAAGGAATAATATTTGAACCAACAACACATGGGCCTTTTGATTTTCTTTTTTTGAACTAAATCTATAACTGACAGCAATCTTATTTCAAAACATATCAATTAATCTGAGAGATCAAGTGAGAAAATAAAATAGGAATTGAAGCTAACATTTAGTTAAGAGTTGTATTCATAACTAACTAGATAGATATAATAGTACTCATTACATTACCAGTAAATGAAAACCCCACCTACGCATATCAATTAAAAGATGGTGAAAGAAACTCCTATTAATCATCCACGTAAATCAATTGATGATAAAATAAAATAAACCCAGCTTGAGAAAACATGCTTCATGATAATTTCGAAACTTATACAACATAATAATCTCAACGGGAATGATATCAAGGTGTAGAACAACTTATCTTGATGATTCTAATCATATAAGAACGTAAGCAATAACATAGTATATACTTGTATAAGGAATAAATAACAAAACTGTTGTGTCGAATCTCTTTTGCAAAAAAAAAAAAAAAAAAAAAAAAATTTTTTTTTTTTTTTTTAGCCAAAGTATACGACAGAAATTGTTTGGGATCAATGGACAAAGACTGAAATTTTAGAAGCAAACTTCTCCCCTCTTCCTCGTAAACTCTCCCAAAATTTCATTCTTTGTTACTCTCATATTGTGTTATCGATATATGGCCTAAAAAAAGGAACTTTCACATAAGTTTTGCATGCATGCATACGATACTTGAATCTTAAATCACTATTCCATCGCTAGATAATCAGGATGCTAAATATTGTTTTGGAACAATTCACCTATTTATCATGCTAATTTCATATAATCCATGAACCACTATTTACATTGTTTATACTCTAGTTTCATGCAATCCATTCCGCTACTTATGTACTGCTACTCAAACTTGTTTAAAGTGAATAGGGTAGAGGAGGAGGAATGACACTAAATCATAAAGCAAATTAAGGAACCATCTAAACACCGTAGAAACCAAGCCATGAATATAATAATATCACATCCGAAGTTTTAGATTCCAAAGAATTAAAATAAGGACTGACATTCGAATCTTCAAACTTACACGAAACCTGAGAGTATAGAACCCGAATAGAATACGAACCTCTATGGTAGAAATAAATAAATGCTAGGATGCCTTTTCCGGAAACTCGAATAGGAACCAAAGTCGAACTCCAACCTATGAATCCTTCGGAAAACACTCTTTTTTTTTTTTTTGATTCTTTGCCGCTTTATTTTTTTTTTTCAACTTTTCTTTTTGTTTCTTGATCTTCTGTTTCTTGTTTTTTTTTTCTTGGTTTTGTCCGTGTGTCCTCTTTTTTCTTTTTTAGTGCATGTATGTGTTATATATATATATATGTATAGTAGTAGGTTTGTGTCGTGTGTTTGTGTAGTGGAAAGTGGGGAGAGGTTTTGGAAGAGTGGGACTTGTGGGTGGTTTGGGTAGTTTAGGTTTTCTTCATTTTTTTTTTTATTTTTTTTAATTATTATTATTTTATTTTATTTTTTTAAATATTTTGGAAGAAATAAAAATACTAAAAAAATAAGTTAATTAGCTAGTCTTAGGAATATGATTAATAAAAATTAATATCACATTTTTTTTTATTAAAGTTGAAAGAAGAAAACAAATATAATTTAGATTTTTTTATTATTTTTTTTTTATTTTTATTATTTTAAAAAAAAATAAAATAAGTAAATAAATAAACAAATAAATAAACGATAAAATAAAAACTTATTTAAAAATGTGACTCTATTTTTGTAGTTTTCAAAATTTTTAACGAACCTCAAAATAAGATAAATTTAAAATGCCTAAAAATAAAAATAAAAATAAAATAAAATAAAAATTAATTGAATATTAAAATGGTATAAAAATATTAGGTTTGGGTCAAAAATTAGGTGTTTACAAATTGAATAAAGTAAAAATGAATTTCTGAATTTGGAAGTGTTAAACTAAATAAAAGATCTTGACAGATTTTTCGGAGTCGTCCCTGAGTATGGTATCTTTGTGAAATGTTCAACTCACATTTTCCTTAGAATAGTTTCTCCCTGCCGATGCCCTGGTTTTCGGAACAACTATAAGAAAAGTTCTTGACAAATTTTTAGGCGTTGTTTCTGAATATGGTATCTTTGTGAAATGTTCAACTCTTACACTTGCCTTAGAATAGTTTCTCCATGCCGATGCCCTGGTTGTAGGAACAATTACTCCGCCGTTCAATCACCGCTTGATTTCTTTCAATGATCTGTACTTTAGCCCAGTCCCAGCTTCATAGTAGTATTATATGAAAACATAATGTATGTTTTAGAGTGTAATGTGATAAACTGGATTGGCATTTCCATAGATAACATGACATTTTGATAAGGACAAGACTAGATTTCCACAAAGAAAAAGAATACCTTTAGTGAAAACACATTACAAAGGATTTAGTTCCATTATAATGGAATGAAAGAACATGGACAACCTTACATAGGTCACTTAAAAGGCTACAAATTTTCAGTAATATTTGATCCACAGAGCAACTATTATTTTTTGAGGTCTTGCTATCAACACATTGTGTAAATATATGCCAGTGTTAGCTACATGTTAGTTGGATCATTCCAAATGTTGCTGGCACAATTGATATATTCCCATAATTGGGATTGTGCTGCTATATTTGAAAGGGTAAGAAAATAGTTCCAGTTAGAGGTTTTGTTGTGAAATGCCTCTTCATTAATCACTAGGTTAGACAACTTTTAGCACCTACAAGACAATATCTAAAACATGAAACTTTAGAGTAATTGAGAAGAGTTTTATTTTGGATAGAATAGGGTATATGAGTGATTCATACACATTTCAGAGAGCTCACGGGTCTTTTTTTGTAGAGAAAAGAATAATATTTACAACTTGTTTTTGGCTATACAGATTGTATATACATAAGTTCTAAATGTCTTTTAAATATGTGTAATGTAAAATGTAAACGTATTGTATTGTGTTTAGAATACTTGAACATGATTGTTGAGTCGGTTGTAATATTTGGGGGTTTTAGATTGAACAAGTATCTATGGCTGTGAAAGGTGACTTCGTAGTTGAATAAATATTTTGTCAGTCATTCTTATTTAAGTTCTACAAGTACTAGGTGAATTTGCTATTTGTTGTCGGTGATCGATATAAGGTTTGTCGATTATGTCACACCTGTAAGTAGAAAAAACATTACCATATCTCAAAACTTCGGTGAAGTAGAAAAGCGAATTGAAGTTATCTTAAGAATACAAAACTTTGGTCAGATTAACAAGATAGAACCAAAAAGCCAGGAGGATGTTGAAGGTAAATTTTTTGGGGGCTTTTCTTTAATTTGTTGTTAAATTTTTAATTTTTGGTGAAGGTAAATATTTTGTCAGTCATTTTTTAAGTTCTACAAGTACAAGGTGAATTTGTTATTTGTTGTCGGCGCCAAATTCATTACATCTTCATTTTGTGTTAGTTTTGCGGGTATTTTGTATCACTATGCATCTTCAATGAGTATGTCGTCTGAGAGAGTTTCGTTAACTTTTCATATAATTTGAATTCTAAAAAATACTATTTTTTCCTCTATTTTGTGTGTGCAAATTGTTTTTGATATATGAAATTTAGCATTTTTAGTGAATGTTATTAGTTTAAGAAATGGTCATGATGCATTTGAAATTTATCAATACACAAAAGTTTTATTAATAAATCAATAGGCAACCACCAAGATAATGTTGTTTTTTACAGTAAAAAAAAAAAATTCATTGATTTTTGCAGAAAAAATATTTAATCAACCTAAATTCTTTTTCGCATTAAATATTAGAAGAGTTCATAAAACTTTTATCACTTACAAAGTTGCATGATATTTTTAACGAAAGAAAGGATCAATATTGTGCATTAAAGGCAGTAGAAAAGGTCCAAACTCAATTTTGTTCATTATCTAATGTATGTTTCTCTTGACCAAAAATACTATAAATAAGCTGGCAATGTACAATTATTTTTTATATCAACTCTGTTTATACAGTGCCTTCTTCCAATCACTATGAAAAAAATAAACTTTTAACACCATCTTAAAATGACATAGGAGTAACTTATTAGGGATCTCTCAAAAAATACATGTCAAAGAATATATGTCAATACAAGCCTTTTGTATAGGTATGGAGTTCTAGACTCTTTTTTTATGTATTTGTATGAATGCATAAAGCCATTTGAACTTGCAGTTGATTATGACAATGTAATTTTATATTAAGGCGTAACAAAATTTTTCACGTAAGATTTCACTTTCACTTATTTATTAATTATATACAATTCTAGGCTTTCTTTTGGTATTTATACAAGTGCATAAGTTTATTTAAACTTGCGATCAATGTGATCTTATATTATGACATAGCCGAACTCTTCATGTGAGATTTCATTTTCACTTATTTATATACATTGTGAAATCCAGCCTAGATAATTATTGATTTTATTTACTTTGCAGATTTTCTGCGTGTTCTGATATTTTCTCTGACCTGTATTCTCGCATGGTGAGTGTTATTTTTTCATTTATTTTGATTGTTGTAATAAAAAAAATTTTCACTCTGCAATTTTTTAGTTTACCCGTTTCTTTATGTGTTATTCCTCAATCATTTTCTTAGTTGGTTAATTTGAATTATTTTTTTAGGTTTTTTAAGTGCCGCCTTGTTGTTACCTAATTTTGGTAAGTATTATTTTTTAGTTATTATCATTGCCACATTAAATTCGTGTTTTCATTTGTTTATTTTACAACTCTTAGTTTGTTTGTTGTTTTTCAATGTATTTATTTATTAACTTACATAATTTTAATGTCGTATGTTAAATTTAAAGTTTTATACTTTTTGTATGAATACACTGTAATATAAAATTACAATAATGTCTGAGAAATGTGAGAAATGCAACAACAGAGATCAAACTGACGATAGTATAATCGCCAGTAAAAAAGCTAGACCTCAAGAATTATATAGGTTGATGACACCTAATAAGAAAAAAACCTTGTTAGCTCGACAACGAGCAAAGAAAGTTGAAGCAAAAAAATGTCTTCTGTCCTAAAGTTCAAACGCCGCCAATTTGACTCTGCCTTTTCTTGAGGCAACCGCTTCTTTCGCAGAACAAGCTTCTTCTGTTGTTAGACACTCCTACCTTCTTGGTGAGACAGGTAACGACTTATTCAGTTATCAAAATCTAAGGTAGTTAAAACTTTTAAAAACATCTGTATTGTAAAAATTGATTTAATTTTGCTATAAAACTTACTTTATTATTGCTATTATTTATTATCAGGATCAACATCGGCTACAAAAAATTCGATGTACAAACACAAATTAACTATATCTATCTTAAAGTTGTTCCTAATTGCAAATTTTGTGGCGCAAAAAAATTTGAATATGTATCTCCCGGATTTTGCTGTAGTAATATTTTTGAACATTTAATTTCTTAAATGCCTCATGAATTGAGAAATCTTTATTTAGAATATACGGAGAAATTAAAATAATTTCGAACTTATATTTGAACATACAATAACATTTTTGCATTCACGTCACTTGGAGTAACTTATGATAAATTTTTGGCAAAAAGAAATAATGATATTTACACATTTCGCGTACAAGGACAAATATATCATTTTATAAATGATTTAATTTCAACTAATCAAAAAGCTAAAAAATCTATAATTATATTTCTTTGATAGTGAAAATGAATTACAAAATCGAATGGCATGTTCAAATAAATTTGATGAAAATATCTTCACCACCTTTAATGAACATATTAAAATTTCATAATCCATACTCTATTTTTCTGAGGTCATTAATAAATATCGCTAAACTCTCTGATTTTTGTCTCGCCCTTAAATGTGATGTTAGTTTAGATCAATGAGTTTACAACTTACCGACTGCTTTAAAAGTTACAGGAATATGGGTAGAAAATGATGATAGTAATTGTGTATCCACGCCGCTTATTCATATATATATATATACA
Source organism: Capsicum baccatum var. pendulum (assembly GCA_030864225.1). NCBI lineage: Eukaryota > Viridiplantae > Streptophyta > Magnoliopsida > Solanales > Solanaceae > Capsicum > Capsicum baccatum. The sequence continues at coordinate 53,144,171 of CM061557.1, forward strand.
AAAACTAACAGAAGCCAATTGGTGAACTATTATTATGGTTGTTATGACCCATTACAATATCCGTTATTATTTTCTTATGATTAAAATGGTTGGCACTGTGGTATTAAAAAAGATAAATTCTTCCACTGTTGCACCTAATAGTTTTACGTGCTGTGAACATGAACTACCCAGTGGGAGAAATATGTGTTCTATTGATGGCTTTCTTGATATGGAAGCAGAAAACATGCATAAGGGAAAACATAAAAGAAATATGATTTCTTGTCGTGAGTATTATAGTTACAAATTACAAATGAGAAATGATGAAAATATAATTTTACATTCTGGTAGATTATTTCAGCAATTTATAGTTTTGATCAGTGGATTAAAATTAAAAATCAACGATTAGATTTCGCTTCTTTCAATCAAGACTTATTTAGAATAGATGTGCTGGAAGGACTTTTGGATATGCTAAGACGTAGAGAAAGAGAAGCTTCACAAATAGGTAGAAATAAAATACTTCCACGTAGTTTTACAGGAGGTCCACGAGACATGCGTCGACGATATATGGACGCTATTATATTGGTGCAACGTTATGGAAAGAAATTTTTTTAACAATGACCTGTAATTCTACATGGCCAGAAATTAAAGTTAATATCTTATCTACAGATGAAGTACAAAATAGATCAGATTTAATTAGTCGAATATTTCATGCAAAATTAGAAGAATTAAAGAAAGATATTTCAAAGAGACATATATTTGGTAAAATTGCAGCGTTTATGTATACAATAGAATTTCAAAAACGAGGACTTCCACATGCTTATTTTCTTATCATGTTAGATGAAAAATATAAATTATTAACTCCTGAAGCGTATGATAAATTTGTTTGTGCTGAGTTACCAAATCTTGACATCAATCCTGAATTATATACAATTGTTACAAAACATATGATTCATGGTCCTTGTGGTGCTTTAAATCCGACAATGCCTTGTACAAAAAAAAAAAAAAAGGATTTTTGTAATTTTAAATATCCAAAAGAATTTGTTGAACAAACAAGCAAAGGTAAAAATTCATACCCAATATATAAAAGGCGAAATCCCGAAAAATATATTGAACTTAAAGAACATTTAATAGATAATTCATAGTTTGTTCCTTATAAGCCTTTTTTACTTTGTAAATGTAGTTGTCATATAAATGTAGAGATTTGTTCTGATATTAAAGTTATTAAATATATTTATAAATATATTTGCGAAGGACATGATAAAATTGCATTTCATATACATTCAGCTGATACAAATATAGAAATTGATGAAATTAAAGAGTATCAATCTGCAAGATGGGTGTCAACCCTAGAAGCTACTTGGCGTATATTTGCTTTTCCTATTAGCGAAATGAATCTAAGTGTGTACCATCTTCAAGTACATTTGGAAGGACAACAATTAATTTTTTTTTTTCAAAAGTAATGATACAATCACTAAAATTATAAATAATCCTATAATCGAAAAATAATGTTAACAAAATTTTTTATGATGAATGCTAAAGACGAATATGCTAAAAATCTTAATTTATTATATCGAGAATTTCTAGAATATTTTGTATGGTTGTATTTAGACAAAATGTGGACACGTCGTAAATAAGGAAAAGTTATTGATTGTGTCGTAACATGTCATCCAACTGAAAGAGAAAGATATTATTTAAGACTTCTTTTAATGAATGTAAAAAAATCAACATCTTATTTACATTTGCAAATCGTAGATAAAAAATTACATAATACATTTAGAGAATCCGCTGAGAAAAGAAGATTATTACTTTCTGATAATAATTTAATAGAATGTATGAATAAAGCTGCATGTTATCAAATGCCTTACAGTTTAGCGTTATTTTTTTCTATTTTATTAGTTTATTGCAAACCTATAAATCCTAAAAAACTATGGGAAAGATTTAAGAATTCAATGTCTGAAGATTTTATAAATGTCACACATTTATCTTCTCATAGTATTTGATACAAAGTATTAACTCATATTAATGATGTTTTACATTCAATGGGTCGTGATATCAACTAATTCCAACTTATATCAGAAATACTTTAACTTTCTGAAATAACAAACGAAGCGAAAGATGTTCATTTTGAACGAACCATCATAGTTAGTGAAGAAGATATATTATTAAAAAAATAAAATATTGAATGAAAAAGAGGTTATAATATTATACTCGATCGAATATTTTCAAATAAATCAGGTGCTTTTTTCATTGATGGCCCTGGTGGAACAGGAAAGAGTTTTCTATATCGTGCTTTGTTAGCTACTGTTAGACATAATGGATTTATTGTTTTAGAAACAACAAGCTTAGGTGTCACAGCTTCTCTTCTTCCTGGAGGACGAACTGATCATTCATGTTTTAAGTTGCCTATAGATATTGAAGAAACCTTTAGTTGTAATATAAGTAAACAAAGTTCTTTAGCTTCTTTGATTCGAGATCCTAAGTTAATTGTCTGGGATGAAATTTCAATGGCGAAAAAAAAATTAGTTGAAGCTTTAGATTTTCTTCTACAAGATTTAATGGAAATTAATACAATATTTGGTGGAAAAGTGGTTACTTTCAATGGAGATTTTAGACAAACTCTTCCCATTGTTCTTAATTAAAATAGAAAGAAGATTTCATTCGTGAAAGTTTGCTTTACTCTGAAATTTGGGATCAACTAGAAAAATTAAAATTGTTAGAAAATATGCGAGCAAAATTTGATCCCGCTTTTTGTGAATATTTAATGTGTATTGGTAATAGTATTAAAAAGAAAAACAACCAAGAAAAAATCACACTTCCCAATTCTTTAATTATTTCCTTCACTACTAAAAAATAATCTCTACAATTTTTATTTAAAATTACTTATCCTAATTTATATATGTGTCATTCAGATGCTTCATTCATTACTTCTCGCGCTATCTTAACAACAAAAAATGACTTTGTTGATGAAATTAATGATATGCTAATAGCCCAGTACCCAACACCACCAAAAATTTATCAAGCTAGTGATGAAACAATTGATCCAAAAAATCAAAGCGAGTATGAAGATTTTATGCATAGTTTAAATCCTACAGATTTATCCCCTTATAGATTAAGGTTGCAAAAGAATTGTCCGATAATGCTATTATGTAATATAAATCCGTGTGAAGATTTATGTAATGGGACACACTTGATATGTAATGATTTCAAAAATTATATCATTAGCGCAATGATATTCAGTGGAGATTTTAAAAACAAACATGTATTCATTCCACGAATTCCTTTACAAACATCACAAAATGAAAAATTGCCTCTTCAATTTAAAAGAACTCAATTTCAATACGATTATGTTATGCCATAACCACAAATAAAGCACAAGGTCAAACATTAGATTTTGTTGGTATTTATTTACGTGAACCTACATTTCTCATGATCAATTATATGTTGCTTTATCACAAGCAAAAATTTCTAATTGTGTAAAAGTATTGATTAGACCTTTTATAATTGGAGACAACAATGATAATTTAACTCAAAACATAATTTATAATGAGGTTATCAGAAAGGCTTACTCATGATATTATACTACAACTTGGTACATCTTATAAACAACGATCTTTTTTATATATTTTTTTTAAATTTCAACATATTTTTTCCACCATATTTTATTAATAATATGTTTAACTTCTTACAAATTTATATAGTAATATGTTTTACATCTAATTTTATTAATATACATCTTAACATTAATATACATATTTTTTTTCTTCTCATTACAGATTAGCTCCATATGGAGCATAGGTTCGATATCAATTCTGTTACTCCTCTGATCAAAAATTAGACATCTAAAGTTTAGATTATAGACAAATATTCAGAAAAAAAAAAAAAAAATGGAACCAGAAAGTATCAATTGCTAACTTTACAGGATGAGAAGGTAGTTTTGCTACTTTTACTTTTTGTGCAATTAATTTTTATATACTTAATGAAATATTTTAATATTTTGCACTTAATCTTTTATATTATTATAAATTGCATTACTACTATTAATAAGAGTGAAGAAGTAGGCAGCTCTTCGTCAACATGCCTGCTTCTTCACCTGCTTCGTGATTTTACTATATTATTCCTAATTAATTATTTTAAGTTATTTATATATAAGAAAATTAATAATACTTGATTAAAAAAAGGTAAAATAGTCATTTATGACATGTCTGTTTCAGCTGCTTCAATCGTAGTTTTATTATATCACCTCAAATTAATTATTATAAGTTATTTAGGTATTAAAAAATTAATAATATTTAATAAATAATAAAATAGATATAAATGATAAATCAATTCTTGATGTTTTAAATTAATAGGACATCTTATATGAGACTTGTTTAAAAAAATTTACAAGTATGTTTGCTCCATGATTTTACTATATTACCCCAAATTAATTATTATAAGACATTTTTACATAGAAAAAAATAATATTTAATAAAAAAAGGTAAAATATATATTTATGACATGTCTACTTCAGCTGCTTTAATCATAATTTTACTATATCGCCCCTAATTAATTATTATAAGTCATTTAGATATTAAAAATTTAATAATATTTAATAAAAATAAAATTGACATAAAATGATAAATTAATTCTTGATGTTTTAAATTAACATGACATCTTATATGAGACTCATTTAATTTTTTTTCACAAATATTTTCTCATAGTAATTTTTTATATCACTTCTAATTAGGTATTAGAAGTCATCTAGGACATATCCGTTTCGCTGCTTCAATCATAAAATTTTGTTGACTCTCGAATTCATTTCAATGCTACTTAAATTGGAGTAGAAGAAAAAGTATTATAAATTATAATAATTAAAAACTTAAATTATTTTAAGAATATAATTGAATATCAATGCCATAAAATTTGGATAAGGAGAGTACCATATATTATTTGAAAATTAGATAAAAAATATTATAAATTACAATAGATAACAATTTAAAATATTTAAAAACATATTAAGAATCTGATTGATTATCTAAATTATATTTGTGTCACGTAAATTCGGGATAGTTTTGGCATTTTATAATTTGCATGTTTTATTATTTTAATTTAGTAATTTATTGATCTAAATGATGTTTTTGAATTTAACATGTTTTAAAAATTTAGTACTTTATTTCTTTTAATTTATTTACTTTATTTTGGTAAAATGTTATATATTTAAAAATTATGCAAAAAAATAATTATAAGTCATAACTATTAATATCTTATAATATTTTAAAAATTTATAGTAAAAAATATGATTGACTTTTGAAATTCTAATAGTGTCACATAAGTTGTGATAAAACAAATAACATAAATTATTTGAAATTACATTAAAAGATACTAAAATCACAAAGATTAACAACTTAAAATATTTAAAAAAATATATTAATAAAAAAAATTTGATTGACTCACTAAATTCTAAAATTGGAACAAAGCGAGTAATATAAATTACTAAATTACATAAAAGAAACTATAAATCACAATGATTAGCAACTTAAATTATTTAAAAATTTATATTAATAAAAATTTGATTGACACTCCAAATACTATTTGTGACACATAAATTGAGATAACGCACGGACCACGGTATCTAGTATTATTATAAATTGCAGGAAAATCAGGTCCAAGCAATTATATGAAATACTGATATACCACACTTTGAAAAATACTTGAAGCCATTTCAAACATACTTAGTATCGGCTGCTCAAGTTAAACAACCAAATCCAGGATATGCTAATCCCTTCAACACATACACCTGGATGATTGATAAAACTACTATTGTTGAGCTATTTGACAAAGTCATTCCTCCTGAAAGCCCACTACCGCCACCTACCAATCTGGTTGTAGTTCCTTTTGATGGTTTTGATATACAAGCTAAAGATTCTATTCGGTAATTTAAAAAACTTAACCATTTACACCTCAAAATATAAAAGTTAATTATTATTAAAATATATTTTTACTCTTTAATTTTTTATTTAAATATTTTTATTTTTTTTATTTGTAGATGTTGTTGCACTGTTGGTTAATGCTGCTCTTCCAAGTTATGCCGGCAATGGAAAAAGAATTCAGGAATTTATTATTATGGACTCTCAGTAAGTTCATATTCTTTCGCCTTTTTTTTTTTCATTCTTCAATTGTGTTCAATTTCTAAAATACTTTCTACCAAAACTAATTTAAAGATACAATTATTTTTTATTTTTTAAAAAATTTGATAGTTAAACATGTTTTTCAGAGTTAAACTTCGTAAAAGAAATATAAATTTCATCGCCAAACGTCTCTTTAGTCTTTTATTAACTCATTTTTCGATTTTCAATTTTAATATCATTATTTTTTTGGTTTTACATTTTATTTTTGCTACTTTTTTCCTTATTATTATTTCAATAAAATTTTCAATATTATTTAGCACGCTTTAAATTTGCTTAGCAAAAATTTAATTTGTATCTTATCAAAATTTAATATTTAAATATTTATTATGTTTTATACTATTTGCAAGAGAAAACCAAAAAGCTGACACTTTAGGAAGAATATGTTGAATACTATGGAAATACTCTTTTTCGGAAATTTAAACACTATCCTGTGATTCTGCTTAAAAAAGTAATGAAATCAGTGTCAGGTACAATAATTCAATTATTAATTTTTATTATGTATAATTTTATTCTACTAATATCACTTCATTATATATGTACAGGTTTATCAAACAAAATACAATAATACTTTTGCATCCTACTTATCCGCAAACTGCTGCTTTAAGTTCATGGTAATATACAAATATTATTTGCTTACAAAATTACGTTCACCAATCAAATTAATAATAAAAAAAATTTTGCAAGGCCAAAACAGTTCAGCCAGTACTGCTTGAATACACAGTAAAAAGCACATCCACGACGGTTCTCTTCTCTTTGTTCCATTCGAAGAACAACCAATATCATATCTGGCATCCCAATGCAAACACCGGTAAGAAAAGCAACAATTGATATTAAATAACTAAATATTTTTTAATAACAATTAATAACACAATCAATTTTTACAGGGGAAAGTGTTACATAGATGGCTGCTTTACAAGACTTTTGCTCTATGGAATGCTCAGATTGTAAAACTCCATTCATAAGTTGCACTTTATCAAGGCCAATCTATTGTGTACGTTGTGAACGTTCTACTCAGTTGGTTCTCAGTTAAACTAATAACCATTCTAATGAAACTGCTCAGAAATTATTTAATGGTTTTTTTTTCTGTTATCCTTTTTATTATTGTTGATTTATGCATGAATTGAGTTAAATACAATAGTTCTTGTTTTTTTATTTATGCTACATTTTGCCACCCGATAGTAGCTAATAGACTACCTATATAATTATTAAATACATCTGGGTTATTCTGTAATTAGTTATTCTTCAGTTCTCTATATATACAGCTGTAACCCCTTCAATATCAATAAGATCAATTATTATTAAATTATATCATGGTATCAGAGCTAGGGTTTCTTCTTCCGCCCAAACCCTAATCTCTCCTCTTTTCCGACGTGTGTGCGCCGCCGCCACCGTCTACACCACGCCGCACGGCCTCCCTCCTCCGTCGTAGGTCGGCGCCATGGACAAGGTTGTTGATCCTCTGTCAAATTTACCGTCTGGAGTAAAATTACTGCTCAGGAATCTCCACAACCTCATCCCCGAAAAATTATCTGACAACAACTACCCGGCCTGGGCACTTAACGTCCGCACCGCCCTCGCAGCCAACTTGCTGCTCGGATGGATTGACGGTGCGGAGAAGCCGCCACCCGAGACAGCCGAGAAGGACGACGTCATGCTCCCAAATCCCGACTACCTTCCGTGGATGATCGTAGACACTCAGATCCGAGCCTGCCTTCTCGCAGTTATTAGCCCCTCTGTGCACAAACACGCCCGGGGTTTTCTCACATCGGCTTCACTTTGGGACGCACTAGCCACAAGGTACAACTCTGTGTCCACGGCTCATATTTTTCAGTTGCGTGACAGATTGCATACTCTTCGGAAGGGAACGAAGACGATGACTCAATACCTTGATGATGTGGCCTCTATTCTGTCTGACCTAGATGCTGTGAACGAGATTATTCCAGAACGAGACGTGGTGAATGCCGTGATACGTGGTCTTCCGGCTGGCTATTCCTCTCTCAAACAGCATATTCGCCTCTCACCTGTCGAAATCACTCTGAATCAACTGTCTGGATGGCTTAATGCAGAAGAATTGAATCTAGACATGGAACACAAATTACTGCTCGGAGAAGCCAGTTCCACCCCTGGCGTCACGGCTCTTTACTCGGCTGGCAGCGGGGGCTCGGCCAGGGGTCGCGGTGACGATCGCCGTAACCAAGGGCGAGGCAGCGGCGGCGGTGACCGTCGGAACGCCGGGCAGCAAGGCAGAGGCGGGCCTCCCCCGAGGGACGGCTTCCAGTCAGGCCGCGGACAGGGACGAGGAAACCAGCGGGGACCCACACGAGATCTCCCGACGTGCCAAATTTGTGCTAAGCGGGGCCATTCTGCGGCTAATTGCTGGTATCGTTATGATGACTCGCAGAATATAAATAGCCAGTCCGGAGGATCAAGGGCGATGCATGCGTCCACAAACGCTCAATCTGGCGATTGGTATCTAGACACAGGTGCTAACACCCATGTGACGTCTGATTATTCACAACTTCAAGCTCCTCATCCGTATCATGGCTCAGAAACTATTACAGTAGGCAATGGTCAATCCCTTCCCATCACAAACACCGGCTCTGGGTATGTCTATACCCCAAATGGTAAATTTCATCTCTCAACCCTTCACCACGTCCCTTCCCTCACATCCAATCTTTTATCTGTTTATCGCTTTACTAAAGAAAATAACTGCACCCTCATTTTTAATGACACCAATTTCCAGATAGTGGACAATACCACGAACCGGGTGCGGTACACGGGCCGCTGTGAGCATGGGCTATACACTATTCCATCCAGGTCTCCGTCTGTTGTGAGTCAAGCCATTCTCTCGTCCACCTGGCATCGCCGGCTTGGGCACCCATCATCCGCCATCACCAAATCCATTTTATCTTCCTTAGGTTTTAATTTTTCAGAAAAATTACATTGCGAGTCCTGTTCAGTGTCTAAATCTTGTCGTTTACCTTTTTCACTGTCTGAACACAAGGCCACTGCGCCATTTCAATTAATTCATTCTGATGTTTGGGGTCCAACCTCAGTTCCTTCTGTTCAAGGTTTTCGTTATTATATCTGTTTTGTTGATGATTACAGTAAATTCACTTGGCTTTATCCTCTGAAATTTAAATCCGAAGCTTATACTGTTTTTGTCAACTTTAACCGAATGGTTCAAAATCAATTTAATGCCAAAATCAAAATTTTTCGAAGTGACAATGGCAAAGAATTTGTCAACAATGCATTTGGTGTTTTTCTTCAAAATCTAGGGGCTCTTCATCACACTTCATGTCCATATACCCCTGAACAAAATGGCGTTGCTGAGCGCAAACACCGTCACCTAATAGAAACAGTTGTTGCGCTCCTCCATGATTCCACCTTACCTGTTTCCTTTTGGGTTGATGCCCTTGCTACTGCCAACTACCTCATAAATCGCATGCCCACTCACACTCTCTCCAACTCCACTCCATATGCCCGTCTCTACAATCATCCACCCGACTACATCCATCTCCGCCCGTTTGGGTGTCTAGTTTATCCCTGGTTGCGTCCACACACTCAACATAAACTTCAACCTCGGTCCACCCCTTGTGTCTTTCTAGGCTATCATCCCACTATCAAAGGTTACAAATGTTTCGATCCTGTATCTCAGAAAACATATGTTTCCCGTCATGTTCGTTTTGTGGAGGAACAATTTCCTTACACAAGTCTTTCCTCTACTCCATACTCCCCCAATCCACTTGGCATTGTGCCATTATTCCCGTCCTTTTCACCCGCTCATGCTCCGGCTCACTCGGCACCTAACCCGGTACCCCACTACACCACTACCCACCCGAACCCCCAAACCTCCCACCCGAACACCCAGCCGACTGCCACACAACCCACCAATTCCCTACATCATACTCCTAACACACATACAGCCACCCCATCCACCGCTGCACATCCCAGCTCCCACGGCAGCCCCACCCAACCCCCGTCCACACATCATACAACTCCACCACCCCTTCCTAATCACCCTCCAATCAACACTCACCCTATGACAACCCGAGCCAAGGCCGGTACCTTCAAACCCAAAGCCTACCACACTCAAATACCCTTTGATGCACATCCCATAACTGAGCCTACTACCTACAACCAAGCCTCCAAAAATAGTTTCTGGTGCCAAGCTATGGATGAGGAATTTCAGGCTCTGACTGAACAACGTACATGGGATTTGGTACCTCTGCCTAGTAACCGAAAGTCTATTGGGTGCAAATGGGTGTTTCGCATCAAACGAAATTCAGATGGATCTCTTTCTCGCTATAAAGCACGTCTGGTTGCAAAAGGGTTTCATCAGGAGTATGGTGTGGATTATAAGGAGACCTTCAGCCCTGTTGTTAAGCAACAGACTATTCGTCTGGTCTTGTCTCTTGCTCTTCACTATGATTGGCCGCTTCATCAGTTAGACGTCAGCAATGCCTTTCTTCATGGTCATCTTGAGGAAGAAATCTATATGGTTCAGCCACCGGGATATGTTAATCCCAACCGTCCTCACTATGTTTGCAAGCTTCGCAAATCACTGTATGGCCTGAAACAGGCCCCACGTGCCTGGTACACACGCCTCTCTACTTTTCTGCAGGGTCTTGGTTTTCGCACCTACCATCATGACAACAGCCTCTTCACCCTTCACTGTTCTCGAGGGACTGTCATCATTCTTATCTATGTGGATGATATTGTTATTACAGGCAGCTCGTCATCACTCATCACTGAAATTACTGAGGCTATGCATCGTGACTTCAAACTTAAGGACCTAGGTCCTCTGGAGTTCTTTCTTGGCCTCGAACTCATCCGCAAATCGGGAACCATATTGATGCATCAGACAAAATATACCCTTGAACTTCTAAATCGAGCTGGCATGACAGACTGCAAACCCGCGGTCACTCCCATGGCAGTCCGCCAATCCCCAGGGCCGAATACTCCCTTTGCCGATCCTACACTATATCGGAGCCTCGTTGGTGGACTTCATTATCTTGCTGTTACTCGTCCGGACATCCAATATGCAGTCAATCGAGTCTCCCAATCAATGCATGCTCCCACAGAACAACACTTTCAGGCCTTGAAACGCATTCTGCGCTATCTTCAAGGTACTCTTCACTGTGGAATTTTATTTCAAAAGGGCTCGTTTGATATATCTGTTTTTTCTGATTCGGATTGGGCTAACGACAAAGATGATCGGAAGTCCACTACTGGATATATTGTTATGATGGGACCGAATCTGATTTCCTGGTGCACCAAGAAGCAAACGCGAGTGTCCCGTTCCTCCACAGAAGCAGAATATCGTGCCATGGCTGCGGGTGTTGCTGAAGCCATGTGGTTACGATACCTTACGGATGCACTTGGCATTCCCCCGACGAAACCACAGATTTATTGTGACAATCAGTCCACTATTTGTGTTACCAAAAATCCAGTCCTTCATGATCGTATGAAGCATGTTGGGTCCGACTGTCACTTTGTTCGCGATGAGGTACTTGCAGGAACGATGGCCACGCACTATGTCCCATCTACTGACCAGCTTGCTGATATTCTCACCAAGCCTCTTCCGTTACAGCCTTTTCAGTATCTCTGCTCCAAGCTGCCCCTCGTTACCGCTGATCAGCTTGCGGGGGGATAATAGACTACCTATATAATTATTAAATACATCTGGGTTATTCTGTAATTAGTTATTCTTCAGTTCTCTATATATACAGCTGTAACCCCTTCAATATCAATAAGATCAATTATTATTAAATTATATCAGTAGCAAAATAAATAAATCAATTAATACATCCTTCAACTTCAAAATAGGCTCAACATCTTCACTGTGCTTCTTTTTATCAAAGTTGCTTTGCATGAGGAAGTAGATTTACTCGAGGTATGCCATAGTGCGATTGATTTCCCGTTCATGTTTGATTTCTACTTAAAAAGAGAATAAAATGATTATGTTTTAAAGAATGTATGTATTGTTGATTAATTCTCTGAGTTGACGATCTATTGAAAATAATATCTCTATTATCTTTAATATAGTGGTACGGTCTACATGCACTTCATCTTATGTGGACTCCACTTTGTGGGCTATATTGAATATATTGTTATTGTTGTTTTATCATAACTGGACTACACTTTGTGAACTATATATAATAAATATATTTTTGTTGTTATTGTTGTTTTATAGTTGATTAATTCTTGAGTTGATTGTTTATGGAAAATAGTGTCTCTATTATCTTTAATTTAATGTAGTGGTAACGTCTTCATGCATTCTATCTTTAATGTATTGATAAAATCTGCATGCATCCTATCTTATTCGGACTTTACTTTGAGGACTATACTAAATATATTGTTATTGTTGTTGTATAGTTGATTAATTCTTGAGCCAAGCGTCTATTAGAAATAGTGTTTCTATCTTTTGTGAGGTAAAGCTAAACTTTGCATGCATACGTTTTACCATAACTGGACCCCACTTTGTGAACTATATATATGAGATATATTGTTGTTTTTGTTGTTTTATAGTTGATTAATTTCTGAGTTAGTTTCTATCAGAAATAGTATCTCTATTATCTTTAATGTAGTGAATGGACTTGATTTAAAAAAAGTGTTGTATTTGTGCTAAAAGATCTGGTAATTTCTTTTTGAAACTCTAATTGCTTAATATTTGACTACAAAAATCTGGCTAATTGAGAGATTTGAAAGTAAAGAAACCAACAGAGTATGTGTCCCTTATTTTCTTGACTTGAGATGAAGAGAAGATTAAGTTGATGTCGACACAATAGCATAACTTGGCTCGCTACTCTTAATCAACTTCCTAGAACATCCCTTAATTTTCTTGACATGTTTGCTCAAGTTTTCATCAATATATATATATATATTAATTAACATCGATTGTTTCTTCAATGCATAACCCACAAAGTCTGTGAACCCCAGATTCAATGTGAAATCAAAATTTGCTTAAAAAAGCCATATAGTTGCATTCTCAGTAAAGTTTAGAGCTTTTCATTCAAAAAAATTACCATATAGCAGAGCCAAACAATGAACATACATTTGTTCTTTCCCCCACCTTTCTCCCGAAATCCATCATCTTCGTCATGCTATGTTCACCATGCTCTTTGTTATCTTTGTAAGCTTTAATCTACGTCTGTTGTTATCATGTGCGATCCGATTGAAATTCATCTACAGTAATAATTTCTTACATGATATTTAGTGTGTACACTTTACCCTTCTTAGACCTGAAAATACAATGGACATGTTGTTGTTATTTGTAAAATTAATTCATTTTGAGAAAACCCCAAATGAACGTACCTAATTTCCTTAATATTCCTCCAGCTGCCACTTTTCCATCTCTAGAACACTCTCCTTAGTCCAAAATAAATTTACATAAACACCTGGAATATTGCTTGGCTGCTACTTTTTCCTTGTGCTCTACATATTATTCTCCAATACTGCCTTCTCTTTTACTTACTTCTATTTATCTTTATAATTTTTTACTTCTTATATTTTTAATTTTGTGTATTTTTTTTTTGAGATGTTTATGTGTCTTTTAATTAATCTTAGTCTTAGAAGTCAAATTATTTAGTACTAAGATTAAATTGACTTAACGAAGTAAAAGTGATATATAAAGTATTCATATGGTGTGAATCTATTGAGACACAGTTGATCAGTTGTTTATGTTTGTCTTGTAATTTTTCAGTGTGTTACTCATTAAATTTTAAGTCTTAGCTTAAATTTTGTACTGTGTTGTTAACGTTTGAATAATATAATTGCTATTCTTCTGTTACTATATTAAAATTTAGTATTTTTTTATACTATCTAGATGAAGTTTGGAATCAAAATATGACATGAAATTTAAAAAAAATATCAAAATATGCCATGCATTTAAAATGTTACCATTATATGTATTATTTTTAACGAAAGTTTAGGAACGGAGTTAAAATTTTAGAAAAATACATAACTCTCTTTTTAAAGGAGTTATGCAAATTTTTTTTTACATAACTCATTTAAAAAGAGAAAAAAATGCATAGCTCTCTTTTATAAGTTTACAACACATGAAAAAAACTACACGACACATGAAAAAAACTAACCGACAATAGTTCAATTATTTCTCATAATTAATATAAGCAGATTATTGATCCCACATATAATAACCCGCCCTTCTTTTTCATTATGGTCCGCTTTTTTTTTTTTTTTTTTCTAGAAATGAATCGGAATAATATAGGGATGAAACTCAACAAATCATGAGGAAGACGTGTTATTCACATTTCATTTGATAGTCAGAGACGAACTAAAAGTTAAGCATTGAAAATTCTAAAGATTCTCGGCGGTGGGGGGAGGGAGATAGAAATGTGAAAGTATCGATGCAAATTCATAGAGTCATTTGATTAATCATGTATCATAGTCCGTCGTGTATTTAGTTTGTATATACCTAGTTGAGGTTGTAACTTTTTTATTGTCACCCATGGAGAAAAAGCTACAGAATTTTTGCAATAAAAAAATTACAAGTTCAAGTTAATACTTCCATCCAAATAACACTATTTTATGATATACAAGTTTCTATTTTTTATATACTACTATATATCTGACATTTTATCTAAATGTGATTTGCATTAGCAAATTTATAAATGACTAAAATTGAAGTCAAAATTCTGAAACAATTTAAAATTTATGATTATTTCAGAATTTTACTCTTATTAAATTACGTACTGAGTTACATATTATTTTCACTATAAGCAAATGTCAACTCATTTTTATAAGTCTATAAATACATAACTCACTTAAAAAGAGAGTTATGTAACTTCTATTACGTAACTCTCTTTTTAAGTGAGTTATGTAAAAAAGTTATGTACTTTTTTAAAATTCTAACTCCGTTTTTAAACTTTCGTTAAAAGTAATACATATAACTCTCTTCATTTTAAATACGTGGCATATTTTGATACTTTTTTAGTTTCACGGCATATTTTGGTTCCGAACTCGTCTAGATGTTTAATAATTCACCTTAACCTTAATTAACTAATATATTCTTTTTTTCCTTTTACTCTTTCATGCAGAGTACAATTCGAGGTGACAATTACTGATCCCACAGGTTCCATCGCTGCTTCCATTTCAAATGAATTAGCAGAAAGAGTTTTGTGCCTTACAACACAAGAAATCTATAAAATTTACGATACCATGGTATTTCTTATTCTCAAATTTCTCATACCAAAATACTATAAATCTGATATTATCTCTAATAAAATTTACCGCCGTAACAACAACCACTGCTTGTTCAAAATTTGCAGAACCATCTGGGAACATCGATTTTCAAGATCCAAATGAAAAAATTGTATCCCAAAAATCGAGAAGCAACAGCTGAAAAATTGATCGTCCTAAACTATGAGCAAAATCACTAATACCAACTTAGAACTAGCGCAACCTTCCAACAGCAAACACTCTCTTAAAAGGGACCGAAAGGTACATTACTTTCATCTCCTTTGCTTCTATATTTCCTTCTGAATTGTACTTCTCACTTTTATATTTTATATTCTTTTGCAGTAATATAATTTTTTTTTGGCTTTTGTACTGCCTTTTTGATAGCTAGAATGAAAAATGAAAAATGCAAGGTATGTGCTATAACTAACATCATCAATGCTTAAATTTTTTTCTTTTTATATTACTATCACTAAAACACTTTTTCTTATTCTCCACAGGTTTTTGGTCGGCCGCAACGTCAATGTTGTTGTTTATCCTTTTAATTTGTTCATACCAACTTCTGTATAAAATAGTGAAAATGTAAATAATGGCAGTGTTATTATCACTTATGAAATATGTATGTATATATAGATTTGAGTGGAGAAATTTTTCTTGATTGACAAGCTTTTTTTAAATTGCATTACTTACTGAAATAACGAAAGTGAAATATCCCTAACATTAACCATTTCAATATTACCGTATCATATATATTGGGTCCGTGCGCCTATGGGCATCCGTCATCTAGTTACTTATATATAAGAGGGAGGGAGTTTGAGTCCTGAAGTAGGCACAAGGTCGACATACTTGCTTTAGTTGATTCACTCCTAATTAATTTTATACCTTAATTAAATATTATAAGTCATTTACGTATTAGAAAATATTTAATTAGAAAAAATAAAATTGACGTTTATGACATGTTCGCTTCAGCTGTTTCAGCCGTAATTTACTGTATCACCCTTAATTAATTATTATAAGTCATTTACGTATTAAAAAATTAATAATAGTTAATAAAAAAGGTAAAATAGACATAAAATAAAAATTAACTCTTGGTGTTTTAAATTAACTTGATGACTTATATGAGGCTCTCTTAAATTTTTTTCACAGGTATTTTTTTTAAAGTAATTTTGATAGAGGGAGTTCACTAGCTGAAGTAGGCAGCAAATCGATATGCATGTTTCAGCTGCTTCAACCGTAATTTTAATGTATCACCTCTAATTAGTTATTATAAGTCATTTACATATTAGAAAATTAATAATATTTAATAAAAACAAGTAAAATAAACATTTCTAACATGTTTGCTTCAACTGTTTCAACCATAATTTTACTATATGAGGACCACTTAAATTTTTTTCACATGTATTTTTTATAATAATTTTACTATGTCGCTTCTAGTTAGTTATTACAAGTCATTTAAGACGTGTGTGCTTCACTGCTTTCATCGTGATTTTACTTTATCACCTCTAATTAATTATTATGATCATCTAAGCATTGAAAAATTAATAATATTTCATAAAAAGGAGTAAAATAGACACAAAATGATATGTCACCATAAAAAATTTGGTTGATTATCGAAATTATGCTAGTGCACATAGATTGGGATGGGACTGAGGAAGACATAAGTAACATATATTATTTAAAAATGAGATAAAAATATTATAAATCACAATAATTAAGAATTTAGTGTAAGAGTGTATATATATAAAAAAAATTGATTGACTGTCGACATTTTATCTGTGCCACATAAATTTATATGGAGAGAATATTCATATATTATTGAAAAATTATGTCAAAAACAATGTAAATCACATAATGAACAACTTAAATTTTTAAGAGATATAAAATATTTGGTTGACTCTATAATTATATCAGCATCACTTAAATTGGAAGAGAAGAAAAAATATTGTAAATCACAATAACTAAAAACTTAAATTATTTTAATAATTAATTATCTAAATTCTATTTTTGTCACATAAATTGAGATTAAAAAAATAATATATATTAGGTCCGTGCTAGCACAGGCATCGATATCTAGTTACTATCTTATAAAAGTAAGT
Source organism: Capsicum baccatum var. pendulum (assembly GCA_030864225.1). NCBI lineage: Eukaryota > Viridiplantae > Streptophyta > Magnoliopsida > Solanales > Solanaceae > Capsicum > Capsicum baccatum. Next base: position 53,161,611 of record CM061557.1, read on the forward strand.
TAACTAGCTAGAACAGGCAGCAAGCAGCAGGTCGACATGCCTGCTTATGCTGCTTCAATAGTGATTTTACTGCATCGCCCTTAATTTTTTATTATAAGTCATTTACGTATTAAAAAATTAATAATATTTTATAAAAATGAGTAAAATAGATATTTTGATATGTCTGTTTCAATTGCTTCAACCGTAATTTTAATATATCACCCCTAATTATTATTATAAGTCATCTAAATATTAGAAAATTATAATATTTAATAAAAAGGAAAAAATAGATATAAAATGATAAATTAACTCTTGATGTCTTCTATGAGGTCCACTTAAAAAAAATTTCACAAATATTATTTATAGTAATTTTGCTATATCAATTCTAATTAGTTATTAGGGAAAAAAACTTAAATATGCCATTAAACTGTCAGAAATGAATCGTTTATGCCATCAGTTAAATTTTCGGCTAATTCATGTCATCGTCGTTAAAAAATAAGCTCACTCACGCCTTTACTTTTTAAGGGTGAATTTTCAAAACAGCTTTTCCACATGGCCTTTTATTAGAGGTCCACGTCAATAATTAAAATAAATCAATTTAATTTCAAAATATCTTAAATTAACTAGTATCAGGATTATTTATCCCATCATTTATACCATAGTGATGAGATAAGTTATCCCACATATATGACGTAATAATTGAGATAGCGGACTTTTTTAAGTCGTTATTTGAAATGATTTTTCATCAATTTACGCTACCCTAATTCGTGATGGGACAATAGAGAAGTTCTAATGGTACGCCTCCTTTTTCTTGATTGCCCTAATCATTCATTGACTTCTTTTCTTGCAACTTCAGAGTATATATTGGAGTTAATGGAATTACAACTAATCAGTTACTGTAGGATAGAACTTTTGAGATTTTTGTTAAACGTAACATTTATAATGATTTTGAATCAACAAGAAACAATCAAAGGATATACATTAATCACTATTTTTCTGATAAAAAAAATAGTTGTTATAGAAAAAAAATACTTTCATGAGTGTGGGTTGGGTTATGTTGAATGGACTGATTCTTTTTAATGGATCTAAGATATTTTAAAATTAATATTGATTTATTTTAATTAATGATGGAATCTTTAATAAAAGGCCACGTGACAAAGTTGTTTTTGAAAATCCACCGCTAAAATTATTGGCATAGATGAGCTGGTTTTGTAACCATGATGGCATGAATGAGCCGAACTTTTAACTGACGGCATAAATGAGTCATTTCTGATAGTTCAATGACATATTTAAGTCTTTCCTCTAGTTATTATAAGTCATTTAAGATATGTCTGCTTTGCTCTTTAATCGTAATTTTCCTATATCACCCCTAATTAGTTATTATGGTCATCTAAGCATTAAAAATTAATAATAATTCATAAAAAAGGTAAAATAAACACAAAAAGGTATGCCAACATAAAAAATTTGGCTGACTCAAAATTATATTAGTGTCACACAAATAGGGATGGGACAGAGAAAGACATAAAGTAAGTTTCACTACTGAAAGCAGGCTGCAGGTCGACATGTCTGTTTGTGTTGCTTGCTTCAGTTTCTTCAACCGTGATTTTATTAGTACTAATAATAAGTGGCAATAAGCAGGAATGAGATCAACATGCTTTCTTGTGCTTCCTGTTTCAGCTGCTTCAATCGTAATTTTATTATGTCACCCATGTTTAATTATTATAAGTCGTCTAAGTATTATAAAATTAATAATATTTAATAAAAAAGATAAAATAAAGATAAAATGATAAATTAACTCTTAATGTTTTAAATTTACTTGATGTCTTATATGAGGCTCATTTAAATTTTTTTCACAGTTATTTTGATAGTAATTTTGTTATATCACTTCTAATTAGTTATAATAAGTCATTTAAGACATGTCTGCTTCACTGCTTCAATCGTGATTCTATTATATCACCCCTAATTAATTATTATGATCATCTAAAAATTAAAAAATTAATAATATTTCATAAAAAATAAAAAATAGACACAAAATGATATGTCAACATAAAATATTTTTTGTTGACTATCTAAATTATATTAGTTCCACACAAATTGAGATGGAATAGAGGAAGACGTAAAATAACATATATTATTTGAAAATGAGATACAAAGTATTGTAACTCAATAATTAAGAACTTACACAATATATATTGAAAACATATTTAAAAAATTCTATTGACCGTCGAAATTTTATCTATGCCACATAAAGGGATGAAAAGAGTATTCATATCTTATTGAAAAATTATGTTAAAAACATTATAAATCACATAATTAACAACTAAAAATGTAAAAGATATAAATTATTGGCCAACTCTCGAAAATATATTAGTGTTACTTAAATTGAAATAGAAGAAAAAGTATTATAAATCACAATAATTAAAAATTTAAATTATTTTAATAGTCAATTACCTAAATTATATTTGTGTCATATATATATATATATATATATATATATATATATATATATATATATATATATATATATATATATATATATATATATATATATATATATATATATATATATTAAAAGTGTGAAGAGCCTTAGAAATGTTGTTTGAACTTTTTGTCCTTCATTAAAAGTCTTTATCTTAGATAAAATAGTCTTTCCACTATTTTTTCTAATATTTAAGTGTTGAAAATTATTTAAATATATTTATACTAAAACTTTTTCTTATTAGAAGTCATCAGAATTAATGACAATTGGTATTTTTTCATTAGTTTAAGAATTTTAAACCAATTAAATTTTATTTTAAGAAGATTTGAAAAATCTAGAAATAAATATAATAGCGTTAGAATAAGAAAAATTTAAGAAGTACATACCAAATTTTTAAAAGTTTTAAGTAAGTAATAAGAATGTAATAAAATAAGGAAAAATTTTAAATGTATATATAAAAAGAAAAAATAACTGCACCACAAATATTATTCAAATTGATGTTTCTCTCTTAGCCTCGAATGTTAAAGGAAAGAAGTGTTGCATAACAACTACAAAAGTGATGACCCATCAACTATTTGAAATTTCTGGTGATAAAATTTATATGTGTTTACTGCTTACACTAAAATATATATATATATATATATATATATATATATATATATATATATATATATATATATATATATATATATATATATATATATATATATATATATATACCATATATAGTGAATGTTTACTTTACCATATATAGTGAATACCTACTTTACCATATATTGTGTATGTCTATTTATGGAAAAGTTACAAACCCAAGGTTAGTTTTTCCCTATAAATAAAGGGGTTTTGCTTCATTGTAATTCATCCATCAAGAGAAATAACAATTGCTATCTATTCTCTCTACTCTTCTTCTTGTTCTTATTGTTTTATAACACATTATCAGCACGATGCTCTAACCAACTGGGGAGATGGTTATGTCATATATACTTCGAGTCTTAGAAGATGTTCACGTGGTCTTGAAAACAACGATGCTTACAACTAAATCATTATGTGTTACTACAGAGATACTTTATACTTGAAAAAAAAATTGTATAAAGTAATCAAGGTAAGATTTCTGCATATGTGGGTATCACATCCTCTTCTTCTTTTTTTCGCTGCTTGAGAATTTTATTGTCATTCTTTTTCACTGGTTTTATTTCAATTTTATTGTCATTCTTTTGCACTGGTTTTATTTCCTTTTCGTTGAAATTCAAATGCTTTAATTATTTGTAAATAATTATATCTATGGTTAATTACTAACCTTTGGCAGTCATTAGAACAAGACTTTGTTTTATTGGTACTCGTATTTATAATTGTAGTAATTTATGATTTAACAAATGTTAAGCATCTATTTATTATTTTTCTACTTCCTCTTACGTGATGAATCAAAATTCACAATTTTTTTATTTTTGACTGAATACATAGCTTATTATGGTATTAGTTTTGAGTAAAACGACGCACTTAAGTTTCATCACATTAATAAAATATAAGACATTGATGCACCATGATGATATGATATTGGGTTCAAGTCCCAGTGATTTATGCCTAAGACTCCTTTATATGTATAAGATATTGAGTTTGAATCTCAATATACCATACTGATGATATTATGATGGCCAAGGCAAAATCATGAGTATTGGGTGAAAAGTCATGAAATTCGACCCATTGAATATGCTCCATTCCATGAATATGGTAGCAATATATGATAAGTCTGAAATATGACAACTTACTTCATTCTTGAGGTGTATATGGTAGCAGTGCATAATATGTCTGAAAGAAGACAAGTGATTGAATGCACGAATATACGCGTGGAGGGACAATATGATAATGATAATCAAAAGTGATGATATTTTTGCACGCGTATTATGATCATAAGATATGTTAGAGAAAAATTCTCTAGATCATATGTATGCCTCGATTTGCTCCTGAAGTAGCAATATTTTGAAAAAGGTTCTAAGCTATCAAAATTTGATAGACTTAAGGCATGATTATATTTCATTCCTGGGGAATGAGAAGTTTATTAATGCAAACGTGCACTTGATTGTGATGGTATCACAACTCACCTCCGAAAGAGGCTGAATAATTGAGAAAAGTTATTTTGAACTCTACTTCTGAAGTAGTAAATCTGAAATTTACTAAAGTAAAAAAGCACATGTCATGGTAAACTTGAAGTTTACTAGCATAAAAGTTCATAAGTTGACATGAACGATTGTGACATCTCAAAGATGTGCCTATTAAGTATTAAACATATATTGAAGAATTCAAAAATTCTTCATGAACTTTAATGTTTCTTGTTCTCATGATATGTTGGTTGGACCAACTAATTTTGGGATTGGATCCCTTAAAATCTGAAAAATATAAAAGGTGAATATGGGCCCGTTCACCAGTCATGTGATCTATTAAGATACATCGATATAAGATGATCACTTGTACGTTTATTGTTAACCTGCAGTTTGACATTCATAAAGTTGCTTGCTCAATAGAAATTGAGTTAAGAACATAATTTTCAGATTGCGTAATCAAGACAATTCATCTTGATGATAATGGTTTGACATTGAATGCCTTTGATAAATATCTAAACCATAGCCAATGAGAACAAAGCTTCATATGTTGGTCTGAAATATGATATGTTGCATACAATAGCACTTGTATGCCTTAAACCGATAAATTATGATTATTTCTTCGCTTTCAATTGGTTCAAGGTCAAGAACCAACTATTTCATCTAATAGTTAATGTGCAGTATACGATTAATGAATATACCATGATGCATAAAGATGGATTCTCTAAAGTAAATTGAGATGTATGTTAGTTTTTCTAACATAAGGGGGAGATGATAAGCAGCTATAATATGTTAGGAATTATCATGAGATCCTCATTCAAAAGATAATTCAAGTCAAATGTCAAAAGCATCTCATGCTTAAGCTGTACGTGTTCCTAATTTGTGTCCTTAAAGGACAAAGTCTACGCATGCATGAAGCGTGGTAGACTAATCGATTCCAAATGAAATAATCCTTGAAAAGGATAAGGAACAAATAATCATGATAAGAAGACAATGTGCTCTTGAAGAGCCTACGACATAACACTTCATGAAACCTTATGAGAGGTTTAGGTACCTGAAAATAATGAAGTGATGAGATCTCAAAATGTTCTGTCACACTGTGAATCGATAAGAAATGATATATCATCAATATATTTGATAAAATATTTGAGCAATATTGTGAGAGATTACGAGGATCCGGATTCTACGTTTATTTAAGCATGCTGACGTAGAAACATTTATCAAGTGACATAAAAGGATGCATCTTGGTAAGTGAAAACTTATTTGATTTGCAGTCCAGACACTTGAAGATGTCACACATAAAATGTTGAATATTGTCACTTGACAAAATTTGTATGAAAACTTCTTTAAGAATTCAAAATATAAAAGTTTCTGGGAAACTTATTGATAATCCTTATATTGTATAAGCTTATAGCTTGAAAATTATTAAAACTCTTGGAGAGTTTTCAAAGCAATAGATTATTTGCTGAAATGAGAATTATACTGAATTAGATTGGTTATGAAGTACCATATCTTAGTGCAAGTGGTGCACTCATGTATCTTGCAAATACTATAAGGCCTGATATAGCCTTTTCAGTCAATTTGTTAGCAAGATATATTTCTACTCCTATGAGGAGACATCAAAATGGGATAAAATACATAAGTTTATTTTATTCTAAAGATTGCAGTCCCGATCTTATTGGTCATGTTGATGTTGGGTACTTATCTGACCCGCATAAAGCTCGGTCTCAAATAGGCTATGTGTTCATATGTGATGGTACTACCATAGCTTGGATATATACAAAGCAGTCTATTGTAGCCACTTTATCGAATCATGCCGAGATAATAGATATTCATGAAGCAAGCCGAGAATGTGTATGGTTGAGGTCCATGATACATCTCATTCGAGAAAAATGTGGTTTAAAATGTGACAATGTACCTACAGTTTTATACAGAGATAATACAGCATGCATAACACATCTTAATGGAGCATTCGTAAAAGGAGATAGAGCGAAGCACACTCCATCAAAGTTTTTCTACATACATGAGTTACAAAAGAATGGTGATATTAACGTGTACCAGATTCGTTCAAGTGACAATGTGACTGATTTATTCACTAAATCTTTTTCAATTGCAACTTTCAAGAAGATGCTGCATAAGACCGGAATGCAAAGATTCAAGGATGTTCTCATTAGGGGAGTTAATACGCGCTGTACTCTTTTTCCCTTTCAAGGTTTTGTTCCACTGAGTTTTCTTTGTAAGGTTTTTAATGAGTCAACCTATATGCGTATTGTTAGAGATGTGTACTCTTTTTCCTTCACTAGCTTTTTTTCCCACTGGATTTTTTCTAGTAAAGTTTTATGAGGCATATTATCTATCAATTAGACATTCAAGGGGGAGTGTTATAAATATACCATACATAATGAATGTCTACTTTATCATATATAGTGAATACCTACTGTACCATATATTGTGTATGTCTATTTATGGAAAAGTTACAAACCCCAAAGTTAGTTTTCCCCTATAAATAAAGGAGTTTTGATTCATTGTAATTCATCAATCAAGAGAAATAACAATTGTTCTCTATTCTCTCTACTCTTCTTCTTGTTCTTTATTGTTTTATAACAATATATTTATATTTATATTATTATATTAAAGTGTGTAGAATTTTTAAAAAAGTAATTTAAGTTTTATCTTTCATTAAAAATCTAAATAAATAAATTTATTTAATTTTAAATAATGAAACATTAGTCGTGCAAGACACCGTTAAAACTCAAAAAGTTAAATGATGAAAGAGGTGGGCCAACCCATATTTTCTTGATTTCTCACGTTACAAAAGTGTCTCAAATAATACTTCCTCCGTTTCATAATAAATAAATTATTAAATTTTGACACACAAATTAAGAAAAAAATATTAAAAACATAAATTTAACACAATTTTTTATTTTTACCCCCAAGAAAAAAAGTTGACCTTGTAATACTTTTCAAAAGTTAATTGGTTGTCAAATCTTAAGCGTAAATTTGAAAAAAAATTCAAATGATTCACTTATTTTGAAACACCAATAAATATCCTAACATTTCACTTATTCCGAAACGGAACAAGTAATAATTACTGGAATTTTGGAGTCCGACGGCAGCATTATTCTTGATTTTCTCCAAGAAACGGAGGACAGAGAGAGAATAAGTTCACTAATCTGCAATTTTGAAGGTACAAATGAATCTAATTTCTTGATTATTAGTACTATTGGAATACTGATTTATATGGATATAATATTATTATGCCTTTGGTTGGACTAAATTAGCTAAGTTGATAAGCCTTAGCTAATTGAAATTTGAAAAGTTTAAACTCGAACTAGACCCGATGGCAACGTAGAAGTTAAACTTGTGAATCTAGTTAAGTTAAAGACCTAGTCTCCAAATACGAAATTCTAAATAGAAACTATGTACTCGATATGTTCGATAGAATACTCCTCTGTAAGAATGATTTAACACAGAGGCATAACGAGGATTTCAAGAGTATGAATGCACTATTATGAAAATACTTTGAGCGTGAGTTCACATAACTATATTTAAATAGTTTTTAAAAAATATAACAATACTTTATACTATATATGATTTAGGGAGGGAACCATGGGTTACTAAACTCGATGACCCCACCTAGATATGCCCTAGATTATTCTAGCATGCATGTTTTTTTGATGCCTTGTGTTTTTTAATATGCTTGCTAGACTAAGTTTTCAAGAAATACATACTTACATGTGTGTCACTTCATGCTATGTGTAATTGCTTGCAATCTGTCTGCTCAGTTACTGATGTGATCCTACGTTGCTCAACTCTTCAAAAAAATCAAGGGGTCCGTGACTGTATTTTTGAAGAATCCGGCATAGATGTGACACTACAAGTGAAGAGTTCGTGCAATGTAGATAGGTTAAATATAGATATTTATGATTATATACATGTTGCAATGTAGATAGTGATTTAGAGCCGATCAGTTTCTGCTCTGGCATTTTTTAAAATCATAAAACAGTTTCTTCCTTTTGCAGGCCATGTTTGTGTAGGTCGAATATTCGTCTTGTTCAAGTAATACTTTCTAGGTTTATCTTCTGTTCTGTGATTTTCAATGTTTACTAGAAGCAAAGCTGTTAAGAATATCTGTTATGCCAACTCCGATCCTATTATTTCACTTGGATTTCTTTTCTTTCCTAAATTTGGTTGCCATTGTTTGGTGAAGTTAGATAATTTCAATACAAAAACTAGGCTTTGAAGGCCAAGTTCCTATGCCCAAGGTTTTCAGTACCTACTCGTGTTTGGTAAATTAAACAATTCTGAGTCGTAAATTTGGTGTTCTTGTGGTTCAAAGTAATGCGAAATTCTGTTAGAATCTATGTACTCCACGAGTTTGGTAGAAAGCCGTATTAAAAGTGTTTGTCGTTAAGTAATCTGTTCAACCCATTTTCATTCATTACAGTTGTAAGTAAGAATGATTTGACACGCATGTTGTTTGATGCCTTCTCTTCTTTATTTGATTCCTAGGTTTTCTAGAAATACATGATTACGTGTTACACTTCATGATAGAAATTCAGGCAAATCTAGGTGGAAGGTGGAGGTGTCCTTATATTTATTTTCTAGATTCTTTTAGAGGGGAGAAACATAACTAGTTATTTGAATCGTAACCAGTAGATGGATGAAACCTGAAGATAAGAGTATATCATTGTTTGTTGATGGTTGTGTTAGCTTCCTTAAGAAGATATAGCTAAATGCAAACAAATGTTATCAACAATATGTACTTTTTCAAGAGATTACATATTACGTAATCAAGAGAAGATAGTAAATATGACCAAGAAATTGTGAAAAAAATCATTAAATTGGAAAATATATGGGTACCTCTTCTCTTGATTGGGAAAATAGCGCGGAAAAGTTAATATTTTTTTTTCTAGTTTTAAAAGTTAAATTTATTCTAGTGTTTTATTTGTTTTTCCTGGGGTAATAACGTGGTTTGGAAATTTTTGGTGGCAGACATTTTATCATATTGCAAGAGGATGCAGTCTCTAAAAGACATCGTACCATCAGCAGAGAACAATATCAACACAAAATTTATTGTTTGGGACAAAGGGATTGTCTCAAAAAAAACAAAGGTAGGATAGGTGTAGAAGAGAAACAAAAGGTCTGTTTGGCATTAGTGGCAGATGAGACAGCTGCAGTTCAATTTCAAATGTGGGGTGATGAATGTGATGCTTTTGAGCCAGGGGATCTTATCCGGTTGGAAAATGGGATCTTTTCTTACCTCAACAAGAAGCATGTGCTAAGGGCAGGTTGGTGAGGCAAGGCTTTAAAGGTGGGAGAGTTTACCATGACCTACGTGGAGAAACCAAACATGAGTGAGCTACCTTGGACCTCTGATCCCAAGACAGAGAAATTTTTTCTTCCCACCAATGCATCGAGTATTGGGCAATCTTATATCTGACAGGTACTTTCCTTTAAATTCTATTTCTCGATAGCTGCATTTTTCCTAGCATGAGCAAAAGAGCATCTCAAAAGTTTTATGGCTGTAATCAACATCAAGTAGGAACCTGTTTCACAATTTCATTGGATACAACAACGACAACATGTTGACCATGGGAAAGAAAATTCTGAAAATAGTTTTATGTGCATTGTGGGTTATAGTTTATTGCAGAGTTAATAGGAGCCTGTAGTTAATAAAATTTGTTATTACTTATTTCCTTATTGCTGTCCTTAAAAAGACCTTCCCTAGCTTGATATATTTTGATGTCACTTGAAACAAATTAAGGTTAAGAAAAGATATTATAACAACCAACACATTTTGGGGTCGTGCTCAGCATAGGCAACCTTTACTAATAACTTAGAAACAGGGGAGCATAATCAACTATATCGATCAAACTACAAAGCACACATAAATTGTATTATTATACTGTCATATATCCAAAGCTATTAGCCAGAACAAACAGCTGATCATTGGGTATTCTCCATGATACTCTGGATGAAACCTCCAATAGAAGTGTAAGAAGAGCCACTTTCCATGGTTTCTGCTCTTCTCTTCTCCTTCATCTCTTTTACTTTTATTCGGATTTTATTTTTTGGGTTCATAAGTTCCCTTATTGCTTTCTCAACCTCCTCTGCTTTCACTATAAAGTCTTGGCCCATCGTCACTTTCGGATCCTTTCTGTAATCTATTTTAATCTCAACTGCCATTGCGAAATCCTTAACCAATTGAAATGCATTCGCTTGTTGTTCTGCGTACATTGGCCAAGTAGCCATTGGCACTCCAAAATAAATGCTTTCCAAACTCGAATTCCATCTACAATGTGACACAAAACCTCCCACTGTTTTGTGAGATAAAATTGCCAACTGAGGTGCCCATCCTATCACCTGTAAATAGTAGAAATGGAAATAATAAGATGCAATGATTAGCAAGTAACAAAAGATAAAATGAAGTGAGGATTTGAAAAAATAATGGCACACTATGAGCCTGTTTGGATGGGCTTATAGCTTTTGGCTTAATAAGCCTTAAGGAATTCTAACTTATGACTTCTTGGTTTGTTTAAAAGCACTTCTTTATAAAGTGTTTAAAAGCACTTAAAATAAGCCAATTCAAACAGGCTCTATAAAAGGCATTGTCTTCAGAGTAGATTTTCTATCTAGATAACAAGTGACAATGTACTCCCAAAAGATAAAGTTATGAAAAATTGGATATGTTGTTCTTTTATAAAAATGCTGTTCTTTTTAGCACACTAGTTTTAAATCATTTAAAATAAAATCAACGCCACCAAACTTTATGGTGGAACAGCACCCTTCCAATCTTCACCAAAAAATTTCAGGTTCAGCTTTGAGAATGAAGCATTGACCTGGCACCATATGAAAGAAAAAAGAAGAAAGAAATCAGCAACAATACCTTTCCAATCCCTTGTGTTCTTTGCAAGAACCCTTCTGGCAGTACTTCTTCAAAATTTTCATAGTCACTTTGAAATCTTGCATCTTTCTGTGGCGGTTGCCTCAATGACCACAAAAACTGACGCCCACTATTCTCCAGAGCATAAGCTCATTTCCTTAACTTGCTCTGTTTCGAAACTTCCTTCGCTACCAAAACAGAGGAACACTACAGATGAAGGGGGTTGATCATCTAACCATTTCATAATATTCTGGTCTGATGAACTCAATTTGTCACGTTGAACGTTATTAAGGTGCAACACCGGTCCGACAGGGTATACCGGTGGTATATTCTTGTCTCATGAAAGGGATTTGATTGCATGGGGCTCGAGTTCAACAAATGTGTTTATCATAATGCCTTTGGTCTCTCGAAATCTTCGTGTAAGATCGAGCAACATGGTGGCTCCACCTTCCTTGGCCGACACTACAGAGGGCAAACATTTTGCTGGAAATGGATTGAGATATGTTGATATATAAAGTTCTGCTTCAGGGTCATCTTTGTAATTAGTAATATCTCTGTTAAATTCATCACTAAAGGCTCTATAAATGGAAAAAAAGACCAAGAGGGGCTGCACCACAGGTGTAGAACATATAGGTTGGTAGCTCAAATTCATTGCCCACGTCTATCATAGAGGTGCAAAACAAGTCGATGACAATACCTGCGTGTTAATTTCACATATAGTTACTAACTTTTATCCATTGTAACACACAAAAAAAAAGCTTTACTCAACCTAATACTCCCTCTGTCCCAACTTATGTGGCATGTGGTATCATTCAGATTTTGAGAGTCAAACTTTTAAATATCTTTAAGATTTTTGAAATAAAATTTGTATTTGAAGACTACATAAAAAGTACTATAAGTGACAATAATTAATAATTTTAAATACTTAAAAGCCATATGAAAATATCGCGGTAAAAAAAAAACTGTTTGACTTTCGAAATTCGAAAAGTGCCACATAAATTGGCATGGAAAGAAATACAAACTTTTGTCTGCAAGCAGCATTCGAACTCATAATGTGCGTCTAATGTATAAATCACAAGTTGTGTGCTTATCACTGAACAAAAGCCCTGGGCAGATAAAATTAAATAATCATACGTGAAATTAATTTGAATACCTGCTAATGTAATATGTGATTGTGACTTGATAATTTCAGCCACAACATCTCTAACTGCAGGCTTATGACCAGCAATAAATGAAGTGAAAAGCTTGCTCTTGAGTAGCTGCAAAACAGAGTCATCCTGAGGGAGTTGAGTGAATTTCAAACGCGAGCTGAAATTGGCGACTGATTGGATATACGAAGAGAGCTTGTTGTCATGAGGTAATTGGATGATGAGGACTGTAATGGATATGTTTTTTTCTCTAGTTATGAGAAGCGTTGCCATTTCTACTGTGGACACTATATGACCAATTCCTGGAGAAGGAATGATGATTAACTCTACTTTCTTGGTACTTGTCATTTTTCTTTCTTTTCTTTTTTTGGCTCGAAGGCTTATACAAATTTGGAACTTTGATGCTGTTTGAAACTTGGAGAGGAAACTGAACTTTGAGGATTGGACTGTAATATTGGTTTGTAGATGACCCTTGTGATTGGTTTTATAGAACAAGATATGGGATGTCTTGGTCAATAAGAATGACAATGGTGTTGCAACCGAGGTGTAGTCTTATGGTCAATAAATGAGTGTGCATATTATAGACGAGTTTAAATTCAATAGAGACAAAATTTAAAACTATCAATGCTTAAGTTTTAGTAGGCAGAGTTACACGGTATTTGTGTTGATACTGATTCAGACCGTCGCCAATTATGGACCAACCCCCAAAAGAAAAGAAAGAATGAAAATGATGTCATGGCATAAGTGGAAGATATTATATACGATAAGATGTGAAAGGTCGTGGTGAAAAGAAGTTCTTCGTCTGGGGTGATCAATAATGGCAATGATGTCATGACTTTGCTGGTTTGTCTTTCAAATATAATACACTTGTTACTTTGAAATCTCTTCATTTTTGGTGGTTTTACTTCCCAAGAAAAAAAGATTTTGTCTGAGGGAGTTCATAAAATTTATTGATATGTTTTCACTTGTGTGGATATGCTATGTCATTACATGAGAAACATTGTTGTATAATGTGTAGAATACTTGATACGAACACACAAAAACCAGCCATGAACACAAGACAACAAGAAACACAAGCTACGACAGTAACACCACAAACCGAGAATAAGAAACAAGAACACACGATGCAATAAAGTAAAGGGATAAATAAGATAACATATGAAGTTTCGAAGAATGAAGAACCAAACCATGTATCAAACTATAAGACCTTAAGCTCGCAACAACGAACACCAATCTTCTTACGGTGGCCGCTAAGGAAATCAACTCCGCTTACAACCACCATTTTTAAGCAAATGTCAATAATGGCTTTTCCAACCCCTACACTAAAGATGGCTATTTCGAGCCCTAAACTACACCCTCAAAGAGAGAAGACATTCAATGTTCTTCAGACATCCATCATAAACTAATGAGAAAAGACCTAAAATGTTCTATTTATATTCTATTACAAGACAAGACAAAATGACAACAATGGCCTTAAAAGGGAGGGGTGGCCATGGAGTGCATTTGGACCCAATGAAGTGACCAAAATGCCCTTAATGAAGGTGACCAAACCGTGAACCATTAAGTGTTGTCCAAAAATCGTGGGTCCTCAAGTCTTCGATGCTCCAAGCAATCCTCCACACACGGAATTGCTCTCTTGAACCTCCAAAACGGGTCCTCCATGCATGCTCTTGTGTCCTCGAGGTGACCAAAGCTTGAGTCTTTAAATGTTGGTCTCGAAGGATGTCATCAAAAGCTATGATGGTTGTTTGTACCGTATCATCCTCCCCTTCTTGAAAAGGATTCGACCTCGCATCCAAACCTTGCAAAACCAAAGAAAGGACAAACGAGTACAAGATCCTGATGGCATGAAGGTTAGGGCTAGCACAACAAATCATCTCAATGTGCCAAGGTTGCACATATTTGCAATATAACCAAGGATCCTTTGAATTAACTATTAAAAGCTCAATGAAAGGTGCACAAAGGATTTTGTTATGGGAATCACAAGAGATAAAGAAACTACAAAGGTTTTAATGGAATCAAATAATCCACAAGGTAAAACTACCTTCACCTTATGAGCCATAAGACACAATTGCTTCTTTATCTCGTTAAGAGACCACACCAAGGGTGGTGATTTGATTGGTTCTAAAGTCCATAAGATCCATATAATATTATCACTCACACACATGGACAAACCAACAAACTTCCCACCTCGACACAAAACAAATCCAAAACTAGCATGGACGTCATCATAGGCAAAGAGGTAGTATAGGAAAGAATCAAATGCAAAGGCATTCACGGGTGTAGAATAAGCATTTAAACACATACACATTCTTTTCTTCAAACAACTAGATAACTTGGCATCCACAAGTTGGAATTCATGCAATTTAAGCACAAATGTATCAAACAAGGATGCAGAACATTACCCTAAGGAGTCAATGACACCTTTACCCTTGGATTTTCAAGAAGGACTACACATTCCTTACCTTTAAGAGTACTCTCATCTTTTAAAAAGAGATTTCCATCTTTAGGAGGAATGTTGTCGCACCATAGTAGATTAGCATATCGGCTATAGCCTTCTAGGCAAGCTATACCATCATTCTCACCACTAGGTTCATTAGGAGTGTTTAAATCATCTTCAAACAAGACATTATACCTAAAGAGAGCATGATCTATCCTGCGGGCAAATTCGGAACAATTAAGTTCTTCACTCTCTAAAAGACAATTATCAAGTTTCAAAGAGGTTTCAAGCACAAGATTATCCCTATGAGCTAAGCAAACATTGGAATCTATATCACAAGAACAGCTCACGGGTTCACTCCTATTTTGTTGATCAACATTAGGCAATTCTTCACTCACTTGAGTTCTATTAATTTCAACACACATAACCTCAAGTGGTGGGCAATTTTCACACATGAGTTGACCAACACAAGTTTCACAAGACGATGTACTTTCATTCAACACAATGGATTCAACACTAGGTGGACACACATCAATCTTACAAGAAGATTCAATTCGGTCATCAATAGGATCAACTAGTGTATCCACACTCACAACACGTACATCATTATCAAGAGGCAAAGAATCAATAAACTCACAAATAGGTAAGCTACTACTCACACTCAATGGACTACTAGTCACACAATCATCACTCACATGTACAAAAGTGCAAGAGTTAGCTATTGCAACTTGATGTTCTTGAGTATATTTTTCTTTACCGTAGTGTGAAGGTCCTCCACAAGCTTAGGTAAAACCTTCACTTTGGCATTACTCTCCTTCTCTTGCTATATTGGTACCTACACAAATGTCCTTATAAATAGAAGGACTAACAATGTTAGCTCAGTTTGGTGGCAATACCCTCACTTCACTTTACACAACCTCTCTTTTTTCCACTCTCGGATTACCACCTTGTATGCCCTTACTTCTTTCAATATTTTTTCTCTCATAAGAATTTGGATGGGAGTAAGTGTTCACTTCCCTTTGCGGATCGGGCAGAATGCACGTCACGATATGATTTCCCCATCGGTCTCTTACAATATTAGGCATATTTTGTACATTTAGAACTTTATGTTGTGCAAATCAATCGACACCCAATCTCATATGACCGTATGTCAAGGGAAAAATATCACACCACACCTCCTCATGGTATTCACATTGGGAGAAGACAACCTTTACCCTCCCGGTTGTCTTAAACCCGTCCAAGGAATATGAAACAAGTAAAGGTTCTCGAAACAACCCCAAATAGTCAACAATGGATGGAACGATGTAGTTTCTATGGCATCTATCATCTAACACAACGAGGCAACCCTATATCCCACAAATGATTACCTTTCTGGAGTGAACACTCTTTCTTAGATCAACATTGTAAGGCACATGAGTACCCTTTGGCTTTGGAGATGCATGTCTTCTTCTTCCATGGGACAACCTCCACTATAGCTAGTACAACCATTCACACTACTTCAACCTTTATAAGAAGTACTACAAGGTGAAGAGTATGAATTTTCACACTCCACACGTGCACTCTCACCATAACTCTCATAAGCTTTGCAAATGAATGGGTTATACCTAACTCCAATTCTAGGTTTCGCTTGGGTAGTGCAAGACTTCCCATACGTCTCATTTTCATCATAAAACCTATCACAATGCGCATCATCATCTCCATATTCACCATAAGCACTAGGAACTATATTCACCTCATTTTCCCCCTCAAACCCGTAATCCTCTATTCTGCCTATTCTTCATTCATGGCTATTTTCATAGCCCCCATAATCTCCCTCAACTTCATAGCCATAAAATCCCACACTACAATCATAGTCACCCATGCAGTAGTAACAATAATCCTCGGCTAACGAAGTCATGTTCCCCTTATATCACCTTTATACCTACAAATGAACAAACAAGATTAGTAGTAAAAGCTCCTCACCAACACTCGTACACACTCACCTTTGTGATCCTCACAATTGGAGCGATGAATATTGAAATTTGTTAATACTCCGGTTGTCAATAAGATGTCAATCCTACTTGGCGACCGAAATAGATTCTTGTTTGATCGAATCAAGACACAAAATAAAATCTACTTACGAACTTGAAGCAAAAAACGTACGATGAGTTTAAAAATAAGAAAAGCACGTAAATAACGAAGACACGAAGGGCAACGGATACAACAACTAATCTAAAACTAAGTAGGTGATTACTAGTTGTTAATTAGTTCTAGAATCAAGACATGAAACTAAGGAACAAAAATATGAAACTAAGAATCTAAAATTTGAGCCAAAATTATTGCGTGAACAATAAATGGTGATGTGGCATCTACGTATTGGTTGTGGTTTCTAACAAGTTAAAATTTTCCAATATTCAAGTCTTGATCAAGTTTCAACTTTGGAATTGTGGAATTTGATTAATGGAGAAAAATACAAGTCTTGGAGCCTCTTTGAAATTCAATCACAAAAAGTCTTGACTTGACTTGCACTTTTTTCTCAAAACATGGGTCCTTAAATCAAGGAAAAGTGGTTGAGATGTAATTGACAAGTCTTTGGTGGTTGTAAGTCTTTCAAGATTTAACAAGTACTATACCTTGTTCCCTTCACTTTTTAGGATCTAACTCCCATTTTATGTTTAACAATATATGAAGGAGGTGAAGAACTTCAAGAACTATAACAATATTTTTCAAAAATAACAACAAC
The DNA here is from genome assembly GCA_030864225.1 of Capsicum baccatum var. pendulum. Lineage (NCBI taxonomy): Eukaryota > Viridiplantae > Streptophyta > Magnoliopsida > Solanales > Solanaceae > Capsicum > Capsicum baccatum. The sequence goes on from CM061557.1 coordinate 53,179,361, forward strand.
AATCACCAAGAATTAACAACAACATCCAATGGCCAACTCCAATTCACAAAAACAAGAACAACACCCCACGACTAAGAACAACAACATCAACACATGGTTACTACCTTATTCACAACAACAATCTCAACAACAACAACAACAAAAAACCCAGTGTATTCCCATATAGTGAGGTCTGGGGAGGGTAAGATGTACGCAGTCCATACCTCTACCTCTAAAGAAGTAGAAAGGCTGTTTCCGAAACAACAATCTCAACAAGTCAAGCTCAAATATAGGTCTAGACTCATAGTGCTAGTGAAGAACAAGACTAACACTAGAAACAATAAGGACAAGTAAAAAAAACTTCTATATCTAGACACACAGAATACGACCAAGACATAACAACAACAAGCTTACAACTCTCGACCAAGAACAATCTCAAGAACACTTCACTTTTTTTTTGATTTTTCAATTCTCAAGCCCAAGATTGATCTTGTTAGAACAAAATCAAAGAAAACTGTGTTACCAAATGATACAGGACCTACTATGAACAAATAAAAAAATCCACGAACACAAGACAACAAGAAACACAAGCTACGACAGCTACTCCACAAATCGAGAATAAGAAATAAGAAACAAAAATATACGATGCAATAAAGTAAAGGTATAGATAAGATAACATAAAAAGTTACGAAGAATGAAGAACCAAACGTGTATCAAAAGATAAGACCTCGCAACAACAAACACCAATCTTCTTACGGTGTTCGCTAAGGGAATCAACTTCGCTTACAACCACCATTTCTAAGCAAATGTCAATTATGGCTTTTCCAAGCCCTACTCTAAAGATGGCTATTCCAAGCCCTAAACTACACTCTCAAAGAGAGAAGACTTTCAATGTTCTTCAAATATCTATCATAAACTAATGAGAAAAGACCTAAATTGTTCTATTTATATTCTATTATAAGATAAGACAAAATGACAGCAATGCCCTTAAAGGGAGGGGTGGACATAGAGTCCATTTGGACCCAATGAATTGACCAAAATGCCCTTAATGAAGGTGACCAAACTGTGAACCATTAAGTGTTATCCAAAAACCGTGGGTACTCAAGTCTTCGATGCTCTAAGTAATTCTCCACACACGGAATTGCTTTCTTGAACCTCCAAAATGGATCCTCCATGCATGCTCTTGTGTCTTCGAGGTGACCAAAGCTTGAGTGTTTAAACGTTGATCTCTAAGGATGTTATCAAAAGCTATGATGGTCGTTTGTCCTGTATCATCCTTCCCTTCTTGAAAAGGATTTGACCTCGAATCCAAACCTTACAAAACCAATGAAAGGACAAGCGAGTACAAGATCCTCATGGCATGAGGGTTAGGGCTAACACAACAAATCATCTCAACATGCCAAGGTTGCACATATTTGCAATATAACTAAGGATCCTTTGAATTAAATATCAAAAGATCAATGAAAGGTGCACAAAGGATTTGGTTACGGGAATCACAAGAGATAAAGAAACTACAAAGGTTCTAATGGCATCAAATAATCCACAAGGTAAAACTACCTCCATCTTATGAGCCATAAGACACAATTGCTTCTTTATCTCATCAAGAGACCACACCAAGGGTGGTGCTTTGATTAGTTCTAAAGTCCATAAGATCCATATAACATTATCACTCACACATATGGACAAACCAACAAACTTCCTACCTCTACACTAAACCAATCCAAAACTAGCATGGACATCATCATAGTCAAAGAGGTAGTATAGGAAAGAATCACATGCAAAGGCATTAACGGGTGAAGAATAAACATTTAAACACATACACATTCTTCCCTTCAAACAACTGACAACTTGGCATCCACAAGTTGAAATTCATGCAATTTAAGCACAAGTGTGTCAAACAAGGATATGGAACATTACCCCAAGGAGTCAATGACACCTTTGCCCTTGGGTTTTCAAGAAGGACTACACATTCCTTACCTTTAAGAGTACTCTCATCTTTCAAAAAGAGATTTCCATCTTTAGGAGGAATGTTGTCGCACCATAGTGGATTAGCATATCAGTTATAGCCTTTTAGGCAAGCTATACTATCATTCTCACCACTAGGTTTATTAGGAGTGTTTAAATCATCTTCAAACAAGATATTATACCTAAAGAGAGCATATCTATCTTGTGGGCAGATTTGGAACAATTAAGTTCTTCACTCTCTAAAAGACAATTATTAATTTTTAAAGAAGTTTCAAGCACAAGATTACCCCTATGAGTTAAGAAAACATTGGAATCTATATCACAAGAATAGCTCACAGGTTCACTCCTATTTTGTTGACCAACATTATCAAATTCTTCACGCACTTGAGTTCTATTAATTTCAACATATATAACCTCAATTGGTGGGCAATTTTCAAACATGAGTTGATCATCACAAGTTTCACAAGACTATGTACTTTCATTCAATACAATAGCTTTAATACTAGGTGGACACAAATCGATCTTACAAGAAAATTTAATTTGGTCATCAACAGGATCAACTTGTGTATCTACACTCACAACACGTACATAATCATCAAGAGGCGAAGAATCAATATAGTCACAAATAGGTATGCTAATACTCACACTCAATGGACTACTGGCCATACAATCATCACTCACATGCACAAAAGTGCAAGAGTTAGCTATTGTACCCTGATGTTCTTGTGTATATTTTTCTTTACCGTAGTGTGAAGGTCCTCCATAAGCTTGGGTAGAAACTTCACTTCGACATTGCTCTCCTTCGCTTGCCATATTGGTACCTACGCAAATGTCCTTAGAAATAGAAGGACAAACAATGTTAGCTCAGTTTAGTAGCAATACCCTCACTTGACTTCACTCAACCTCTCTTTTTTCCACTCTCGGATTACCACCTTGCACGCCCTTACTCCTCTCAATCTTTTGTCTCCCATAAGCATTCGGATGGGAGTAAGTGTTTATTTCTCTTTGTGGCTTAGGCAGAATGCACGTTATGAGGAAATTTCCCCACCGGTCTCTTATAATATTAGGCCAATTTTGCATATTTGGAACTTTATGTTATGCAAACCAATCGACACCCAAGCGCACATGATCGTATATTAATGGAAAAATATCACACCACGCCTTCTCATGGTATTCACATTGGGAGAATACAACCTTCACCCTCTCGGTTGCCTTTAACCCGTGCAAGGAATATGGAATAAGTAAAGGTTCTCAAAACAACCCCAAATAGTCAACCATGGATGGAAAGATATAGTTTCTATGGCACCTATCATCTAACACAATGAGGCATCCCGATATCCTATAAATAATCACCTTTTCAGAGTGAACACTCCTTCTTAGATCAATATTGTATGGCACATGAGTACCTTTTGGATTTGAAGATACATGCCTTGTTATTCTCATGGGACAACCTCCACTCTAGCTAGTATAACCATTCGCACCACTTCAACCTTTATAAGAAGTACAACAAGGTTGAAAGTATGAATTTTCACACTCCACACGTGCACTATCACCATAACTCTTATATGCTTTGCAAATGAACGAGTTATACCTAACTCCAACTAGGTTCTGATTGGGTAGTGCAAGACTCCCCATACATCCCATTTTCATCATAAAACCTATCACAATGCACACCATTATCTCCATATTCACCATAAGCACTAGGCATTATATTCACCTTATTTTCCCTTTAAACCCGTAATCCTCTATTTTGCCCATGCTTTAATTATGGCTATTTTCATAGCCCCCATAATCTCCCTCAACTTCGTAGCCATAAAATCCCACACTACAATCATAGTCACCTATGTCGTGGTCACAATAATCCTCGGCTAGCGAAGATATGTTCCCCTTATATCACCTTTATACCTACAAATGAACAAACAAGATTGGTAGTAAAAGTTCCTCACCAACACTAGTATACACTCACATTTGTGATCCTCACAATTGGAGCAACGAATATTGAAAGTTGTTTATACTCTGATTGTCAATAAGATGTCAATCCTACTTGGCGACCGGAATAGATTCTTGTTTAACCGACTCAAGACACAAAACAAGATCTACTTACAAACTTGAAACAAAAAATGTACGATGAGTTAAAAAAAAGAAAAGCACATAAATAACGAAGACACGAAAGGCAACGGATACAACAACTAATCTAAAACTAAGTAGGTGATTACTAGTTGTTAATTAGTTCTAGAATCAAGACATGAAACTAAGGAACAAAAATATGAAACTAATAATCTAAAATTTGAGCCAAAATTATTGCGTGAACAGTAAATGGTGATGTGGCATCCACGTATTGGTTGTGGTTTTTAACAAGTTAAAATTTTCAAATATTCAAGTCTTGATCAAGTGTCAACTTTGGAATTGTGGAATTTGATTAATGGAGAAAAATACAAGTCTTGGAGCCTCTTTGAAATTCAATCACAAAAAGTCTTGACTTGACTTGCACTTTTTCCTCAAAACATGGATCCTTAAATCATGGAAAAGTGGTTGAGATGTAATTGACAAGTCTTTGGTGGTTGTAAGTCTTTTAAGATATAACAAGTGCTACACCTTGTTCCCTTCACTTTTTAGGATCTAACTCCCATTTTATGTTTAACAATATATGAAGGAGATGAAGAACTTCAAAAACTACAACAACATTTTTCAAGAATGACAACAACAATCACCAAGAATTAACAACAACATCCAATGGCCAACTCCAATTCACAACAACAAGAACAACACCACACGACCAAGAATAACAACATCAACACACGGCCATTACCTTGTTCACAATAACAATCTCAACAAGTCAAGCTTAAATATAGGGCTAGACTCAAAGTGCTAGTGAAGAACAAGACTAACACTAGAAACAACAAGGACAAGTAAAAAAAAGCTTCTATATATAGACACACAATATACGGCCAAGACACAACAACAAGAAGCTTACAACTCTCAGCCAAGTACAATCTCAAGAACACTTCACTTTTTTTTTAATTTTTCAACTCTCAAGCCCAAGATTGATCTTGTTAGAACAAAATCAAAGATGACTGTGATACCAAATGATACGAGATCTACTATGAACACACAAAAGAAGCCATGAACACAAGACAACAAGAAACACAAGCTACGACAGTAACACCACAAACCGAGAATAAGAAACAAGAAACAAAAACACATGATGCAATAAAGTAAAGGGATAGATAAGATGACATTAGGAGTTACTAAGAATGAAGAACCAAACCGTGTATCAAATAATAAGACCCTTAAACTCGCACCAAAAAATAACAATCTTCTTACGGTGAACGTTAAGGGAATCAACTCCGCTTACAACCACCGTTTCTAAGCTAATATCAATTATGGCTTTTCCAAGTCTTACACTAAAGATGGCTATTCCAAGCGCTAAACTACGTTCTCAAAGAGAGAAGACTTTCAATGTTCTTCAAATATCCATCATAAACTAATGTGAAATGACCTAAAATATTTTATTTATATTCTATTACAAGACAAGACAAAATGACAACAATGCCCTTGAAAGGGAGGGGTGGCCATAGAGTGCATTTGGACCCAATGAAGTGACCAAAATGCCCTTAATGAAGGTGACCAAACTGTGGACCATTAAGTGTTTTCCAAAAAATCGTGGGTCCTCAAGTTTTCGATGCTCCAAGCAATCCTCCAAACACGGAATTGCTCTCTTGAACCTCCAAAATGGGCCCTCCATGCATTCTCTTGTGTCCTCAAGGTTACCAAAGATTGAGTCTTTAAATGTTGGTCTCCAAGGATGTCATCAAAAACAATGATGGTCGTTTATCCCGTATCAATACTTTACTAGATAACTAACTATTTATTTGGTAAAATTAGTATTTGATAAAATTTGATTATGTTAATACAGATCTATGGCCTACTTGGCCAAGCTTTTTGTATAACTAAATAAAAATAATAATATAATTTTTGATAAAAGGATCGTGTCAAATTCGCATAGAAAAAAAGAGATTTGTCCTCTCCTGTACTCCTATAAACGTATCTTCTTATATAAAATATCTATTTTGAAATTTGAGGTGTTTGGTCGATTAAAAGAATTTGAAAAGTAGTAAAAGCAATTTTTTCAACTTACCATCATATTTATGCTCTCTCCAACATCAATGTAGAAGCAGAAAAATATTTTTTTGAAGCCAAACATTATTTATAACTCATTCCATACCTTAAAGGCCCAAACCAAATACTTTTATCTTCTCTTGTCTTATTTTTCATATTAGTGGTGTGAGCCCGGGCTCACGAAGGAGCTAATATTTATTTTGTCAATAATTGAAGTTGTTACAACCCATAAACAAAAGGTTAAGACTGTCGCACTATTGTTTAGCTGATGGAAGGAGTTATCCAAAAACAGAAATTCAAACAAACTTGGCTAATGGAATAAAAAGTTACTAGTTGAATTGAAAAATTGAGGCTTTCAAAGTGATAAAAATATTAAATGTCTTGAATTGAAAAATTGAGACTTTCTAAGTGATAAAAATATTAAATGTCTTGAATTGAAAAATTGAGACTTTCTAAGTGATGGTTGCAAATTTTCTCTGTGAATGGCATAACTCTATTCATTATTGTCTTTTTTTATTGTCTATTGACTATCTTTACACATATGACTCCTGTATATAGGGTTGATTAACAAAAAGAGATCATTAATGCCTCAAGTGATATATCAAATTATGAATTACCCCAGAAAACCAGCGGCAAGACGTCTAAGCAAGAGAAGTAGGGATGTGAGTATGAGCATGTGTTAAGTTAAGATGCTAGTTTAGAAAGCTAGACTCTGCGAATTCAAGCAGTTTTAATATAGACCTTCTCCTTTGTGTGTGTGATAAAAATCAAATGTGTATGAAACACAACTTGGGACATAGCTCTTCTCTATGTAATCAACATTGTTCTGATCCTTTGTTTAAATCAAACCCTCTATTTTTTTCAAACAACACAACCTAAGTAAAATTATAACAACTAATGAACAACTCGTCCATGGTAGAAAGTGAAATATGTTGCAGTAAGCTTTTGCCATGCTCATATGAAAGAACGGGACATCTAAGATACTACAAACTACTATTAGAAGATCAGTCTTTTACTTATTTTCTCAACAATACCAGCACAAATATCAAATCAGATAATAGAAGTGTCGATAACTTCTCGAGCGGCTACAAAATAATGCCACATGCTCATATGAAATTGTAGTATTGAAAATAATAGGATGGGGTGGTGATGCTTTGGTGAGCCGCAAATGTTTAACCAGAGTTTGTACTTGGGCTCTAACTCCTCAATTTTGTTCACAACTTTTCTCAATGTTTTCCTGCAAAATTTCATTCAAGTTGATTTTTTAAAAGATATGCTTGATGTTGATTAGAATTTCTGTTTCAAATTAGAGAGCTCAAAGATTTTTATCATTTTTACCAAAAGAGCTAATCAAGAGTTAATAACTCAAATGGTCACTCAACTGTGAATTTTTATCTCAGAAAGTCATTCAACTTTGGTCTTTATTTTGAGAGTCACTCAACTATGATTTTTTATCCTACAAAGTCACTCAACTTTGATCTGTACTTCAAAAGTTATTCGACTATCACATTTTTATTCAGAAAGTCACTCAACCTATTTTGTTATTTTAAAAAAATAGAATTTGCTTATGTGAAATTTTTATTTTAAAAAAAAAATTACAAAAGTAAAAAGTATCCCTTTAATGACTGTTTTATCCATATTCTCCTAAATTAATATCTCTCCCTCCTCTTTCTCATTTTATTTCTTCTTTTCACTTTCTTTCCACAAATTTTTCGATAAATCATATATTATAATCTAGGTATTGATAATTAAAATTATAGGAAATCGAATTACTACCGTATTTTATACTTATAGAATTGAAAAAATTGAAAGAAATGGTAAGGGTGAATAAATATTTTGATATTTTTTATATAGAAAAACATTGTTTGCATTTTAAAAATTTTCAGCTGGTCATCTTTGATCATTTACAGTACCACAAATGATATAAACTTAATTGTTGTATTTTATTTTTATTTTATCTTTGAAAAGGAAAAAAATAAAGAGGAATAAACGAAGAGAAAATAAAATAAAATAAAATATCCCGCACTTCCCTTTTCCTTTTTGCTCCTTTTTAAATACTTTATACATTTATTTTATTTCTCTTCTTTTGCCATCTTTATTATTTTTAAAAGACAAAATAAAAATATAAAATTTGATAGTAATTCGATTTCGTACAATTTTAATTGTCAATTTCTAGACTATAATGTGTGATTTATAAAAAAAAATTAAGGAAAGAAAGTGAAAAGAAGAAGAAAAATGAGAAAGAGGAGGGAGAGATTAATTTAGGGGAATATGGATAAAACGGTCATTAAAGAGATACCAAAATTTTATTTTTAAATAGAAATTTCACATAATCAAATTCTTTTTTTTTAAATAATTTAATAGGTTGGGTGACTTTCTGAGTAAAAGTATGATAGTTGAGTGACTTTTGAAGTAAAGACTAAAGTTGAGTGACTTTTTGAGATAAAAGTCTATAGTTGAGTAACTTTTTGAGATAAAAGTTCATAGTTAAGTGACTTTTAAGATAAAGATCAAACTTTTCTGAGATAAAAATTTATAGTTGAGTGAATATTTGAGATATTAACTCAGCTAATCAAGCAATAGTGACTTTCTAAATGGAAGAAAGCTTACATGGTAAAGTGAAACCCTTTAAATTTATTCTATGTCTCATTGTGTGGTAAAAAAAAAAGTGAACATGAATTCAGACTCACCATGCACTCTATTGGGCTAGACTTTGAAAATCTAATTTGAGGAAGGGAGAAGTACCCGCCATTTCACCATTGTAAGTCGTCAAGTGCGCTCGTCTTTAATTGAATGTTAGGCTAAAAAGAAACATTAGGTAAAAAATATGATAAGAAACAACTAGGTACTATATAGTGCTTTATTTAGCAAGAAAGCTTTCATAGCTCTTTTTCATCAAATACTGCAATGCAATAAAGATAAAGGTAACAAACCTTCAATCCTAGATTCATGATACACTTGTAACATGCGTACATTAAGAGTTAAACCACTCAATATCCACATTCATGGCTGCAAATATAGAGCATTTATGAGAGAAGAGATGACAAGACAATATGAACAATAGGCAAAAACATGTAAGTTGGGTTTTTTATCAGGTTTCAGACATTGATTGGCAACATTATATATGTTACATTTGCTATCATCAGCTGTAGGTGTTCTAATTAATAACCTAACATAGGAAGAAACAAAAAAATACAACAACAATAACAACATATACAATTTTTTTCTGCAAAGTGAGGTATGGGAGGTTAAAGTATGCACAGTCCATACCCACTCTAAGATGAAAAACAAAAATGCACACAAAAAAATATGAATAAAGAGAAAAGAGAAACCATCAGGGAAATGAACTTGAGGAGGCACATACCTGCAGTTTCAACAATACTAAAAGCAGTTAAAAATCTGCAATTTAACATGTAAATCAGATAAATATTCAAAATCTCAGTTAGTACAATGCGGTCGGATGAAAAATCCCAATAACTGCAGATTTAAAAGTCGATGAAAAAAATGAAAGAGATTTTACAAAGAAGTATAATTTCTACTGAAAATCAAAAACGAAGAAAAAGATGGAAGAAGTATAAGCAAAAATCGATAATCGAATAAGGGGGGAAGAATCTAAGGAAAAAAAAATTAATTAGGTCTAAAATTCTTAGACATTAGCATGAGTACATCAGGCTAAGATCGAAAAATACAGAACTGTTGAAGAGCTAAATTTCAACAAAAATGGAGAAAACCCAAAAGAATCCTCCAAGAAAGAAAGTAGAAAATTTAAAATAAAATTCTGAAAAGATGCATCTGAAGTGAGATTAAGACGAAGGAAAAGAAGAAAAGAAGAAGGAAACTCTGAACAGAAAGGGAGAAAGTCTTTACATGCTGATGAAGAAAGCCACAGACATCTGAAATCATAGCTACTTTACATGTATTTTTGCTCAGATAATTGCAAGGCACGTATGAATGAATAACAGTTTAAAAGACAATAATATCCTCAGTTTTAAATGTATAGACATGAAGCAACCATGTTGAAACAGAGTCTTTTTAATATAGTAAGAAAGAATATATGACTTATTAATTCTCAACTCGGCCATCAAGAAATTTACCACAGAAAGAGTCTGCAACTCTTCTTGTACAATTTGAGCAAGTTGTCACTGATGTTTTTCTGAAGAATTTGATTACAAAGCACATTTAAAATTCAACAAGTGTAATGAAATGTTTGCAGCAGCAAATTATGTTCACTTGTGGAAAATTTTCACAAGGCACTACTTACAAATTTAAAGAGAAGCTCAAGAATATGCATCCGTGACATGTTTTTGCCATCATTATCATGTTTAATTTCTCTTTTGAAAGGATGAAAGAAATAATATTTTTTTTCGAAAAATAATTTTTAATATAAGTCAAATGATATATGTTAATATATACCTAGACCAATTAAATCAAATTTAGAGATGTAGAAGCATCCGACACTTTGATATCTCTTCACTTGCAAATAATTCTCAATGTGCAAATACAGAGTTAGGCCGCTGATCTCTAATAGAAAAAAGATTCATTCTGTATGACGTTCGCTCTTCCCTTGTCTTAGACAAGTCCTGAACCTTTTGGAAGTAGATTATAACCTTCATGATGCTTGGCATTCTTCTTTTCAATAGGTATCAATTTCAAAGTTACTGCAACAAGCAGTCTCGCAACACCATTTAAGACACTGAGCAACCATAGTTCATAGCTAAGCGGTGTAGTACTTGTAAGTGTGCCTAATAACTCAATGATGACATGTAATGACCCTCCTGGTTGTTGTGAAAATTTTCCATCTTCTCTATTTTAGCGCTTTCTGTAGTTGGTGTACTTAAATTATGACTCACAGGATGAGTAGTCTCAATGCTTGAGGTGTTTGGAAGTTTTAAATATTTTAAACAATTAGTTAATTAATAAATTAATGGGTCAAAATAGAATTTTTTTCCTTGTGGGTTAATATAAGAATTGAATTAAATAGAAAGGGTTTACCCTATTTAACAATAATATAATGTAGCACCCCATATTTTTGGGCTAGAATTCAAATCATTGTTCCTATGCGTACAAACCTAAACCCAATGATTCTATGTCTATATATGTGTGATGATCAATTCTATAGTGTGAAAATGTCCTATTATATCAGCCGAAGTCATAAAAATCTCCTAACTCAAAGACGAGTTGAAAACACTTCTATTGATTAAATTTTAGTGAATGTTTCAGCTTGGATCAACTTTAAACGACTATTACTCCTTGTGCATAATGAATTACGTGTACTACCTTATATCAAATGAAAGATCTTTGAATATTATTTCTAACGCATTTGGTTTCACCTTAATCCGATATCAGAGCGAAAAATTATATTCATTTTACTTCAGCATCTTTGTCTATCAACAAAGTGACGACCTAAGTTGATAGGCCATCACCTAAGTGACGACCTATCAACTAAGTCGTCACCCCAAACTAGTGAGCCATTATTTTCAGCTTCTAAGTGACGACCTGAGTTGATAGGCCATCACCTAAGTGATGACCTATCAGCTCAAGTCGTTACCCAAGGTCAGCAACTCATAAAATCAGTTTTTAAGGCCAGCAATTCCTATATAGTTTTAGAGGGGTATTTTGGTCTTTTCCCTCACCTCCCATGACTTAAATCACACATTAAACCCTATTAAGTGATAAAATATTAGTTTCTCAACACTTATAATCCTCTCTACTCTCAAGAACAAGAAAATTAGGGTTTCCTCTCAAGATCATCTCTCAAGCACAAGATTCAAGCCCTTCTTCAAGAAAATCAAGAAAATTATAATTACCAATCCAAGAACGTTCAAGAAAGGTCAATTTTATTTCAAGATTAAAGCTCTAAGGTATGTTAGGTGTTCTTCCTTGGGTTTCCTTTCACCCTTGGAGTTCAAGAACCCTTTTTCAAAATACAAGTTTTCAGATTCATGATTTACATGTTTGAATTAGATTGTGTTCATGTATGTATTGTTGTATGGGATGAAATTCAAGATTTACCCTATGTTTCATGTAAACCAATCAACATGTATGTTGAATTAGGTGAATTATCATGTTAAAACCCTTGAGATTTGCAAGTGTAATGTGGTAGCCATGGTATTTATATGTGATTATTATTATTATGTGCAGTAGTCATGCTCCCCAAGTGTTTGATAGAATGTCCATGTGAATTGAATAGTGAAATCATGACATGTTAGCATATGTTCCCACCAATGTGATAAAATTCCTCGCAAGTGTTTGATAAAATGCCTCAATGATTGAACTATGACTAAGTGACTAGCTATTATGCTTTCAAGATTGTGCTATGTTTTGCTATTTATGCTATCGAGTCCTGGGGGTATCCAATACCCGAAATCTAGCTTTTTTACTTAGAGATTACATAATTGACTCAGTAGTGTCACAATAGTAGTATTCAGTTAACCTTCACGATCAGTGTGAGTTCAGTTAAGTCAGTCTAGTAATGATCAGTTCCAGTGTCCTTTCAGTTGGGTGTGGGATTCAGCACTGAGCGAGCCTAGGGATGGGGACTCACTCGTTAGTTAGGACTGGGTCCTTAGAAGCAATCCCTAAGATCCAGAACTACATAGCCAATGTAGGTTATGAGATGTGACCCACTAGTTAGGACTGACACTCTCAGGGATCACCCGCTAGTTAGAACTGATCTCAGGAGTCACCCGTTAGTTAGGACTGACTCTACAACCATTGTCAGTACCCGTGGCACGATATTAGCACCCTTCCAACTGGGTCACAGGTTGGACCCCGATCAACTCAGATTGGGGCATGTCGGTTAGATGATAAGTCCCACAGTTAGAGTTACAAATTCAGTACTCAATATTCAGTATTCAATTTCAAAATTTAGTAAAGAACTCAGACAGTTCTATAGAATCATGGCTATCAGTTCTCAGTTACTTAGCCATTAGAATTCAGTACTTCAGTATCAGTCCAAACCTTTAGTTATCAGTATTCATCTATAAAAATTCAGTACTCAGTTTCAGTAAAATCTCAGATACACGATGTATACCTATATGCTCAGTATTATATGTTCAGTATATTCAACGGTTATAGTTTTACGTGTACTGTCATCCAGTTACTTTATGATGTTTACTTAGTCAGTCATCATCTCATGCATGTAAACCCACGTATATTAGCCTTTCCTCACTTAGCATACCAATACATTCCACGTACTGATGCATACTCTCTCTTTGCGCTATGATGTCTCATATCATAGGTTCGGACGCTCAGGTTCCTGACCGTACTTAGCAGCTGAGGCTATTAGCAATAGTTATAGTGGTAAGTCCTCATATTTTAAGGATAGAGTTTATTTATTCAGTATTTTTAGCAGTTCAGTAGTAATTTCAGTCGGAGTTAGCCATACTCAGATAGTTAGAGGCTTTCAGACTAGCATAGTCAGTTATTCAGTTTGTAAATATTATTATCAGTATACTCAGACATTATTTCAGTATTTTGAGAACCTTATGGCATTAAAAGTTATACTTCCGCATTTGTTTTTTAGTGTTTTTATTTTGTTCTCATAGCAGGTTCTAGTCATGGGTTAGCTTGTGATCCTTCGGGGTCATAAGCACCATGTGATGCCCAGGGTATACTTTCGGGGCATTACAAACTTGATATCAGAGTCTAAGGTTTTAAAGTGTCCTAGGGAATCTGAAAGCTATGTTGAGTAGAGTCTTGTACATGGGTGTGAAGTGCGCCACACTTATGGACAAGAGGCTACAAACATTTTAGGAAAAATTTCCCCTCTTTCATGTATCAGATCGTGCTATAACTCATTTATCTAAGAAACCTATGTAGATTCTAATCATGCTCCACTCATGTCAACTCTACACTATTTTTGAGGTAACAAAAATAGAGAAGCTTAAAGTCCTACAGATAAGGCTTTTTCAGACAGTCGCCGCAGACAATATGGGATTACCGCAGGCTCAAAAGTATCCCATCAGGTCCATTATGTTTTAAAGTTTTAAAGATTTTATTCATGATCATGAAAACTAGTGCACTAATACAAAGTTCGATGTGCCTTTAGATCCCTTCCCAAAATCCTATGATAGCATATGACCTAGAGTTAGAAGCATAAAACCAGGAGTTTAGCAGTAGTAGGGAGGGGATAGTGTTATCGATATTTAGTAGATTTTGTATTCATGGGATAGTAGTATGAAAGGTGAATCCGTAGGCTTGAAACAGTGTATGAAAGAATTTAAGTTTAGTAATTCAAAGTTATATGTGTTGTTGATGTTGGTGTAGTCGTAACTTTCATAGTGTGGGGAAAATATAATTTTAGAGATGTGATATTCATAGTCTATGATGAAATTAGTATGGTTATTAAATATTTGTGGATATCCATGTTATGTATTAGAATCTAAGTTTTTGAATCATTGAAGGTTGAGCTAATAGAAAGAGGAATGAAAAATTCTAAGTTAGTCAGTTCTTAAGTTGTTACATGATGTATTTGGGGATATAGAAAGTTAAGAGTTCTATCTAAGAAGGAATATCAGCAGTATGGTTTTACACTTTTAGGTGCAGTCCTTCATGGTGAGTTTAGTGATTATGTGCATTATTATACCCCAGATTCTAAAGTAAAGTGGTTTCAATTTAGTGTAGAGATGTTAATTAAGTAGTTCATAGACTTATAATGATGGTCTTAAGCTAAGGGGGAGATGACAAAACAAGTAACCAAGTTAGGCTTTCAAATTTTAGTAGTAACGTCAGTATGTGTAGAAAAGCAGTAGGAGAGGATGATGCCCAACCCGTCCTTACCTCAGTACCAAGTTTTGTATTTCAGTTATCATGATATCTACTCATGACTTACATGTTATCCCTATGATCATATCTCATAGTCATGGACTTTATAAAAAATCATGTACGCTTTCAGTTCCTAGTTTAAGGAGTTCCAGTTCACTCAACAGTCCAAATCATATTCCATGAAGTTATGAACTCTAAACTCAGGTCATGCAGCTTATGACTCATGAATTCATGCTTTATAGTATGTTTAGTTCCAGTACTCATGCTACACTCCTAATGATCAGTAAAATTCAGATTATGTCATGTATATCCTGAGTTTAGGTCTCTTGATGAAACTGTGATGTTGATATTCTATTCCTCAGGCCTCTTTTAAGTGTCAAGTTCTGTATAGTGTTCATTCATGATTCAGGTCCTCATGTTTTAGACTTTTAGTGAACTCTCCTTATGAAATGATGTAATGATTAGAAATTCCTTAGATAGGAGAGAGTAAATGTTTCATGTTAAGGAAAGATTGTTGCATGCATATTTTATTCGAGGATGTAGCTATGAAAATTGGCTTGAATGTCATGTTGTTGTGTAAGTGGATAAATGCATTGCTCATTAGTAAATTACTAGTAAGAGTTGTATTTAGTTGTTGAATAGGTAATCAGGATTATTTAAGAGATGGAAAGTTATGAAATTGCATAGTGTATTGAATTCATGACTCAGACTAGTATTATAGTGTTATGTGTGAATTTTGTAGATTTGAGTGGACTTGTACATAGTGGGAGAATTTAGTCCAGCTCAGACTTCAGTAGGTAGAGTTATTAGTGCCCATGTGAATATTTTTAGTAGCCTTAAGTGAAGTGTAGTATTAAGGTGGAAGGTATAGTTAAGAAAGAGTGTCGAAGAAATACTCCATTTAAGTATAAGCTTTCAGTATTAGTTATTTTGTATAGACAATAATTCGGTTTAGAAGTCAGGCAGACAAGGTCCTATGGTTTTCATCTCTCCTACGGTTTAGATTCCAGATATGATTCAGTTCATAAGTGTCCCATGCATCATATCAGTATTTCCTTAGTAATTCAGTCAAGTCAGTATTATTCGGGGGTGTTATTGAGTATTAACTACATGTCATGTACTCAAAGTTTTAGTATGATCTTGTTTTCATTGATTATGTTCACGAAATTCAGTTCAATTATGTATCATGTTTCAGACTAAGTCATATAATCATATTTCCAGTCATGCATGTTTAGTCTATGACAGTCTCATTTGAGAATGAATGTTCCCAAGGGGGAGATAATGTAACACCCCATATTTTCGGGCTAGAATTAAAATCATTGTTTCTATGCGTACAAACTTGAACCTAATGATTCTATGTCTATATATGTGTGATGATCAATTCTATAGTGTGGAAATGTCTTATTATATCATTCGAGGTTATAAAAATCAGCTAACTCAAAGATGAGTTGAAAATGCTTCTATTGATTAAGTTTTAGTGAATATTTCAGCTTGGGTCAACTTTAAATGACTATTACTCCTTGTGAATAATGAATTACGTGTCCTACAATATATTAAATGAAACATCTTTAAATATTCTTTTCAACTTATTTGGTTTCACCTTAATCTGATATCGAAGCGCAAAGTTGTACTCATTTTACTTCAGCATGTTTGTCTGTCAACAAAGTGACGACCTGAGTTAATAGGCCATCACCTAAGTGATGACCTATTAGCCAAGTCATCACCCCAAACCAATAAGCCATTATTTTCAGCTTCGAAGTGACGACCTGTGTTGATAGGCCATCACCTAAGTGATGACCTATTATCCCAAGTCATCACCCAAGGCCAGCAACTCATAAAATCAGTTTCCAAGTGATGACTTAGTTGATAGGCCATCACCTAAGTAATGACCTATCGGCCCAAGTTTTCACCCAAAACTAGCAACTTATAAAATCAGCTCCTGAGTGACGACTTGGTGTGATAGGTCATCACTTGGTTGACGACTTATCAACCAACGTCGTCACCCTTAAAATTCAGCAATTCCCATATAGTTTTGGAAGGGTATTTTGGTCTTTTCCCTCTCCTCCCATGACTTAAATCATGCATTAAACCCTATTAAGTGATAAAATATCAGTTTCTCACCACTCATAATCCTCTCCACTCTCAAGAACAAGAAAATTAGGGTTTTCTCTCAAGATCATCTCTCAAGCGCAAGATTCAAGCCCTTCCTCAAGAAAACCAAGAAAATTATAATTCCCAATCCAAGAATGTTCAAGAAAAGTTAATTTTCTTTCAAGATTAAAGCTCTAAGGTATGTTAGGTGTTCATCCTTAGGTTTCCTTTCACCCTTGGAGTTCAAGAACCCTTTTTCAAAATATAAGTTTTCAAATTCATGATTTACATGTTTGAATTAGATTGTGTTCATGTATGTATTATAGTATAGGTTGCAATTCAAGATTTACCCCATGTTTCATGTAAACGAATTAGCATGTATGTTGAATTAGGTGAATTCTCATGTTAAAAACCTTGAGATTTGCAAGTTGAATATGGTTTCCATGGTGTTTATATATAATTATAATTATGTGCAATAGTCTTACTCCCCAAGTGGTTGATAGAATATCTATGTTAATTGAATAGTGAAATCATGACATGTTAGCATGTGTTCCCACCCATGTACAAGTTCATGTCTTATATGTGTTTGATAAAATGCCTCAATGATTGAATTTTGACTAAGTGAACTATTATGCTTTCTAGATTATGCTATGTTTTTCTATTTATGCTATTGAGTCCTGGGGTATCCAATATCCAAAATCTAGCTGTTTACTTAGAGTTATAGTAGTTACAGAATAGACTCAGTAGTTTCACAATACCAGTATTCTGTTAGCCTTCATGATTAGTGTGAGTTTAGTTAAGTCAGTCCAATAATGATCAATTCCAGTGTCCTTTTAGTTGGAAGTAGGATTCAGCATCGAGCGAGCCTAGGGATGAGGGCTCACCTATAAGTTCCAGAACTAGGTAGCCAACATAAGTTATGAGATGTCACCCATTAGTTAGGACTGACACTCTCAGGAATCACCCTTAGTTAGGATTGATCTTAGGGGTCACCCGTTAGTTAGGACTGACTCCATAACCATGGTTAGTATCCATGGCATGGTATTAGCACCCTTCCAACTGGGGTCTCAAGTTGGATCTCGATCAGCTCAGACTAGGTCATATCAGTTAGATGATAAATCCCACAGTTATAGTTACAGATTTAGTACTCAGAATTCAGTAAAGAACTAGACGTTCTATAGAACCATGGCTATTAGTTATCAGTTACTTAGCCATCAGAATTCAGTACTTCAGTATCAGTCCAAACCTTCAGTTATCAGTATTCAATTACTAGAATTCAGTACTTAGTTTCAGTAAAATCTTAGATACACGATGTATCCTTATATGCTCAGTATTGCATGTTTAGTATATTCAACAGTTATAGCTTTGCATGTACTCTTATCCAGTTACTTCATGATGTTTACTGAGTCAGTCATCATCTCATGCATATAAACCCACGTATATCAGCCTTACGTCACTTAGCAAACTAGTATATTCCATGTACTGGCGCATACTCTTTCTTGGCACTATGATGTCTCATATGATAGGTTTGAACTCTCAGGTTCCTGACCGTACTTAGCAGCTCAGAATATCAGCAGCAGTTATAGTGGCGAGTCCTTATATTTTGAGGACAGAGTTTATTTATTTCAGTATTTTCAGTAGTTCAGTAGTTATTTCAGTCGGAGTTAGTTGGGGGTTTTTCCCATCAACTCCATATTCAGACAGTTAGAGTCTTTCAAACTAGCATAGTCAGTTATTCAATTTTCAAAAGTTATTATCAGTACACTCAAACATTATTTAGTATTTTGATAACCTTATGGCATTAACAGTTATACTTTCGCGTATGTTTTTCAATACTATTATTCAGTGTTCACAGCAGGTACCAGTCATGGGTTGACTTTTGATCCTTCGAGGTCATAAGCATCATGTGACACCCAGGGTATAGTCTTGGGGTATTACATATAATACCACCAAAAGTTTAAGGAAAAAGTAGTGGCTGAATGCAGAAGTTACAAGATTTACATGAAGGGTTGAAGGAATTCTCAATAATCATCAGGTTAGCCGCTTGAGAAATTATTAATAGTATTATTTATATAGGTATTTGGATGTATTGCAGTGGTGAATAGAAGTGCTGGTGGTGTTAAGCAAATGTTGTTAATTAGAATTGGCTAATAAAGAACTTATTCTTTAATATGGCAAAGTGTTAATGGCCAATTACGGGCAGTACTTGATAAGCTATTTATGGCATTAGAATAGGAATAAGTCACTGCATATGTTGCAGGGGTGATGATAGGCGAATTTACACGCCTATATCAATATATTTTGCCCATATTTTAGCCTAGTTTTGAGAACAAACTATATATTTCATGCACTTTTAGTCCTTTTTCCTATAAATGAGCTAACGAACATGATTAGTAAAGTTTCAGGTATAAATGATGCAGAATTCAGCATTTTATGGCTTACTTGACGCAAAAGAAAGCTCACGAAGGAAGGAAAGGGAGTTTGGACGCCTAAGGACCAAAACTGCTGCATGGAAAATCTGTCCCGGGCTAAAACAGCATTTCTGAAGACTTTGGGGACCTGGACCAAAACTGCTGCATGGAAAATCTATCCCGGGCTAAAACAACATTTCTGAAGACTTTGGGGACCTGCAGTAACTAATTAGGATTTGGATAATGATACATTAACCTAGTACAATTGGGTTAAGTATTTCATTAGTTTATTTGGATTAGGAGAATGTTACATTAACCTAGTACAATTGGGTTAAGTCTTTCATTAGCCTAGTAGGATTTGGTTAGATATTTCATTTACCTAGTAGGATTAGGATATGAGTATTATAAATACCCTATCATGCTAGAGATTTTTATTCATCCCTCACCACAATACATTCTTCCATCCCTCTCTTCTTCCACCACAACAATTCTACAACTCTTCAAATCTTCCCATTAATTCTATTTTTCTTCTTCTATTCATCTATTCAATTCTTAATTTCCGCAACAAGAGAAACGTTACTTTGCTAAGGAATTCACGCCTAACGCCTATCACTTGATCTACACGCCATTACTCAATATTGTGATATAATAACAATGTCAATCGTGATCTCCTTCGCATTCATGGGTAACTAAACCTCTCTGTTGGGGTTATGGAAGCCGAATGAGATACTATCTATTTCTGTGAGATTGTGAGTTCATGACACGTATATTGCTTATATCATTATTCTCTTCATCTTAATCTACATTCTTTGCGGTTGCAAACGCAAGAATATGCCAGTCTAACATTTAACTTGTTCGAGAGAAAGGTTATTTGTCTGGAAAAGAGATAATGTCAAGGTAGTAGGACACCCTTTCCTATTAAAAAGCTAGTGCCGTAACTGGACTAACCTCTTGGAGAATTCGTACCGTTAGACACGCTTTAAGCTCGAAAGAGTTAAAGTGAAATAGTCCTTGTTGAGGTCGAAAGACGCTTGGATTTACCATCGACTACAATTCTCTATAAGCAGTTGCATGTCAAAACTCTACACACTCATAGACAATAGAGACGTATACCTCAGAAGGTGGACATAACCCCAACGCTTCAATTCTCATTGTTTACAATCTACGTAACAATCTCTCTTTTTACTTTATTAATTTCAGCTTTTGTTTACATTACTTGCACAACAAGAATTCCCCCTTCTTACGAGACTTGCACCAAAAGTTTAGTAATTTTACTTACTTGTTGGCCAAGCTATTCCCTGTGGGATCGACACCCAACCCAGGTTGGGTTCTATATTTGCTAACGACCGCTTTACACTCCCATGAGAGCTGTAGATTGAGCGTTATCAAAAATTGGCGCCGTTGCCGGGGAATACGAGTGTCAATCATGTTCGTGATAATTACTAGACCCTTTGGTCAAAGATTCTCGTACTTTTACTTTTAGTTTTTGTTTTTGTTTCTTGCAGGTTTTTACTTTAGTGCATGCCCCATACTAGAAGTTCTGGTCAACCGTTATTACCAATCAATCCTGAACCACAACGAATTAGAAGAATGGAAGCACAAGCTGAAATCGACAGGATGGCTGCTCAACACGAGCAAGCAAGATTAGCTGCTCTTGCCGCTG
Organism: Capsicum baccatum var. pendulum; assembly: GCA_030864225.1. Taxonomy (NCBI): domain Eukaryota; kingdom Viridiplantae; phylum Streptophyta; class Magnoliopsida; order Solanales; family Solanaceae; genus Capsicum; species Capsicum baccatum. Next base: position 53,200,355 of record CM061557.1, read on the forward strand.
CTCAAGTGCAACAACAAAACATTGATAATCCTGTGCGAGCCACAAATCCTGACGATGAGGATTTAGGTGACGACGAGTTGATAAACCCAAGGCATGTTGCTGAAACTACAACACCTGCCAACAGAAGAGGTCGACAAGCGCGGTATAGGTATGATCGCCAACCCATGCAGCTAGCTTTCGACGATGATGATGATGATCTTGATGGTGCCGGAGCCACTGGAGCAATAATTCCACCACCATTAGCGCCCGAAGCCAAGTTCAACATCACAAACACCATGATTCAGTTATTGCAACTCAAGGGATTATTTGGTGGACTAGCAGGCGATGATCCGAATATGCATCTCATCAACTTTATTTCTACATGCAAGTCCTTTGACAATCCTGGTGTTGGTCAGAATGCTATTCGATTACGTCTATTTCCATTGTCTCTGTCTGGGGAGGCAACACTATGGTTGAATGGGCTGACTCCTGATTCAATTACAAATTAGAGGCAATTGAGAGACGCTTTCCTAGAAAGATTCTTTCTACCATCCAAAAGGGCTCAATTGAGAGATGAAATCAGCAACTTTCGTCAGCTTCCCTCTGAAGCTCTTCATGAAACATGGGAGAGGTTCAAGACAAAGCTAGCGAGATGCCCAAACCATCACATGACTAATGTTCACCTCATGGAGATCTTGTATAGAGCCTTGAATTCAATAACTAAACCAGTGGTGGACAACGCAGCTGGAGGTTCTTTCATGGACCTCACCTTTGGTCAAGCAAGCAATATGCTAGATCGTATGACGAAACAAAGTAGAGCTTGGCATACCAGGGATTCTGAGGTAGCAAGCCCCACTTTATCTATTGGCATGACTGCAGACCAACGAAGAAGAGAAGAAGAACGTGATCAAGCTATGGCGCACATAAAAACCCAAATGGATCTTCTTACAAAGCATCTATTAGGGAAGACTGAAAAAGTGAAAGCGATTGCGTCAAAAGGAAGAGACGAACCTGATTCGGAAGAAGAGGCCAACTACTTGAACAATTAGGGGGGTTTCCGAGGGAATACCCAAGGAAACCAAGGTCGGAACTATTATGATAAATCTGGAAACAAAGACCAAGGTAGTTGGAAGAACAAGAATGAAAAGAGTGGTTTGTACGTTCCCCCTGGCAGACGTGATACCACCATATCTAATTCTGGAAGTATGGAAGACATGATGGCTAAATTATTGAAAGGAGTGGAAGCAACGAGCGCGGGGGTTACGGAGGTAATTAATGATTTGTCCGCCATGAAACAATTAGTAGATTCACATTCCACTTCAATTAGACAACTAGAGCAGCAATTCAGTCAACTTTCAACAGCACTCAACCAAAGAAAGGCCGGCACTTTACCTAGCGATACTGTGCAAAACCCAAGGAATGATGGGTCATGCATGGCCATCACTACCAGAAGTGGTAAGGTGCTGGAAACTCCAGAAAAAGGCAAGCAAGTGATTGACGAAGTTGCGGACATGGATGACAACGCAAAAGGAGAAGATGCCGCAGCTACTACCCCTGACGTCAACAACGCCACATCCAGCACTGTGCAGCCTGAAAAATTGGGAAAACGGAAGCAAGAGGAGAAGAAAACTGCGGAGAGAACACTTCCATACCCACCACCACCTTTTCCCCAAAGATTGAAGAAGGTGGCGGATGACACTAAGTTCAGCAAATTTATGACTATGCTCAAGCAGCTGACCATTAATGTTCCATTGGTGGAGGCACTTGAACAAATGCCTGGATATGCAAAGTTTATGAAGGACCTATTGACAAAGAAGCGGGCAGCAAGTTATGAGTTGGCGGATAATGTTCATCATTGTAGTGCAATCGCTACAAGGTCGTTAGTTCAAAAGAAGGCAGATCCTGGAGCTTTCACTATTCCTTGCACAATTGGATCGTTGGATTTTGCCAAGGCATTGTGCGATCTAGGTGCTAGCATCAATTTGATGCCACTATCCATCTACAAGAAGTTGGGGCTAGGTGATCCGACACCAACCAATATGAGTCTCGTGATGGCTGATAGGTCGGTAAAACGACCTGTGGGTATCTTGAATGATGTGTTGGTGAAAGTTTCTTCATTCATCTTTCCTGCAGACTTCGTTATTCTGGATTGTAAGGAGGATTCTGAAGTTCCCATCATCTTGGGACGTCCCTTCCTTGCAACTGGAAGTGTGCTTATTGACATGAAAGATAATGAGCTTTTGTTTCGAATTAATGACGAAGTGGTACGGTTTGATATATGCAAAACAATGAAGCAGCCCAGCGATATGAATGAGTTATCTGTAGCTGATGTTCATCATGAGGATACGAAAGCATTATCTATAGAGAAACAGCCTACTGTTGAGCCATTGTCTGCTGTGCCACTGAAAGTTGAGCATGAAGATAATGAAGGTTATGAAGAACTTATGAGTGCTCTAACAGAAATAGAGCCTTATACTCCTAAGCAACCAGATTGTGATCTCAAGAATCAACCAAAAGCGAAGACTCCCTTTGACGAGCCACCAATGCTAGAATCGCAAGAGCTTCCCGATTATCTAAGGTATGTGTTCTTGGAAAGTAGAAATATACTTTCGGAGAGTACAGATGATTTAAGTGAACAGCACGTAGAAGCTCTCATCTCTGCTCTGAAGAGATACAAGAGAGCTATGGCTTGGACTATTCATGATATAATTGGAGATTCTCCGAGAAAATGTAAGAGCCATCTTGAAGAAGATCGCATGCCCACAGGTAAGCCTCATTGTCGTCTAAATCCTTTCAGAAAATGATCCATCACTTACCTCGACGAAGTCTGAGTACTCGAGGTAACTATGTCGAGCCACGACAATAAATAAGGCACTAGATGGGAGGCAACCCATCGTTTTATTGTTTTATTATTTTATCGTTTTATTGTTTCATCATTTTTCTTTCGTTCTAGTACTTGATAAATGAAAATCCAAAAATAAGAGTCGTGCCACGACCAAAACTAAGGCACTTGGTGGGAGGCAACCCATCGTACTAATCGTTTTCATTTGTTTTGAGCAAAAATAGGTGCAAGAAGTATTCAACGAGGAGATTGATTTCAATAGACGATTTGGACGCATTGTATGGTAAAGTTGGTAAGTTAGGAATGGTGATGCATAAGGCTATGGATTGAGCATTTCTCACGCCAAAATAGGCATCGAGAAAGGCTAGGCCTTGGTAAAACTAGGCCACGAACGATGCACAACCTATCCTATAGCCTAAGGTCTTGGAATCTAGTGTGCTATACACTATGTGCCGCCTATTCCTAGGTATGCTTTTGACTATGCGCCGCCTATGCTATGGCATTTGGTCTCAGTATCTCATATGCCATAGACTATGCGGCGCATATGTCTACAAATGCCATAGACTATGCGGCGCATATGTCCCATTATGCTATAGACAATGCGCCGCATATGTCATTGATATGCCGAGCATTATGCGCCGCATATGTGGTATTTTTGTCTCCAAAACCGATTGTAAATGGGTCAAAACCCGACCCATTCTCTTCCTATATAAAGGGGACTTAGTTTTACAACACAACCACACTAAAAATTGACCTAAGGGCGCCGCATATACATCCAAATCCTCTCAAAATCTTCTTCTTTTGCTCTTCCAATTCACAAAACCATCTCCACAAGCTTCAAGCAAGTAAGTACTCTCTTATTCTTTATTTATTTCTCGTAAGTACTACGTTGCTATGTCTATTATGAATTGCTAAATCGTATAAGATTGTTGGTGATGTTCATGTGTTTGGATTGTTGATACAAACTCATGTGAGTGAACATGTACGTAGGAAAATCTTGACTTGTTTCCGACTTGAAATTGGTTTTAATAGCATTGTTATACTATTTGCGGAATTACTATGGCTATGAATAGTGCTTAAGATTGTTGTTTGGATACTTACATGTTAGACTATCCCGGCCATCGGGATAAGACTTATAGTGCCTACCGACATAAGAGGTTGTGATTGTTGTAAGAATAACTATTCCATGTGGTAACCCCTATGTAGTAGTGTTGCTATATCTACCATGAAAGTAGTCCAATGGCTGCAAGTAAGTGATGCATTGCTGATTTTCTTGTCGGAATACAATCCTAAAACGTATGTCGACGAAATCTGAGTAATCGACCACTTTCGCTTCACTGATTTGTGTTAACAAAACTAAGTGTGGGGTGGTACTCCTACTGCTTATGTATAGATTGTATCCATTGAGATTGTGCTACCATTAACACTATTTCAAGTCTCAGGTACAATGGCACCTAAAGAGAGACAAGGCAAGGAGAAGGCTACCACTTCCCAAAAGGGCAAGAAAAGAGGCCGCAAGGAGCAAGGAGAACCCTCCCCGCTGCAAACACCTTGACTCACGCTTGGAATTAAGTGGGATACTTATGAGGAACTTCTAAGGATGACGACTCTGATGATGATTCCAATGCAAGGGGTATGACCCTAGACATAGAGGATAAGTCCGACCAACCAGGTTCCTCGTATTTATTTTCTACTGAGGACAGTGTCCCGACTAAGTGTGGGGTGGTGGTATTGCATGCTATACTTCTCTATTCGCATCTATGTTTGTTTGCTTTTGTTTCATTTTTGTTTCGTTTTATTTTTTTAGTAGTTAAAATTTTTTTTAGCTTCGCATGAAATTATTTTGATAGGCAGCATGAGATTATAACAAGAGTATGTGCTACAATTGTGACTATTGAGACGTTTAGGCTCCAGTTGTGACTCATTATGTGATATTATGTGGTTCAATTCCTTCACTTGTTGGGTCAAGAGTCTATATTACCTCCAATAAAGTCGACCATGTGCCTTGTGTGTGTGAGATTAATAGTATCTTCTATGTTTGTGGCTGATGCTAGAACTTGCCTGGTATGTATGCAAAGCGAAAATAAGGAGTGTAAGTTAGGATACGATTTAGGCATTTCTTTGGCAACCTATATTTGTTTACCTTCAGTCTTACCTACCCATGGACATCATCCCTAGTTAAACCCTTTTGAGCCTTTAGCCTATTTCTTTGACAACCTTGTATGTAAGCCTAATCCATTTTTTTCAAGACCGTAATTTGATCCAAATTCCTAAGTGCTTTAAATTAAAAAAGTCATGTGACAACATAAGAGGAAATTGGGTAAGTATGATGCTTTAAATTGTAAATGGTGCTTGAATGTGTTACGAAAAAGAAAGTGCTATCATAAGAGGTATGTTATGAAAAGAAAAAGGAAAAGAAAGCTGAAAAGTGAGTTGTTCTTAAAATTGAAAAACAAAAGAGGAGAACAAGGGTGGTAGAATAAAAGAAAGAAGAAAGGTTGAAAGAAAAAAGTGTCAATGATACAATGTGATGTATTAAAGCGCTTAGGAGCTTAGTCACTATTCCTGGCCAAAATAGTCCTACCCGTCCCTTAGCCTACATTACAACCATCAAAAGACCTACTTGATCCTAATCTTAACATTCTGACATTTAGTAGAGTACTACACTAAGGGCAAGCCTATGGTCATCAGTTGCTACATATGAATTCTTTGTGAGAGCGAGAGCAAGGATATTGTTGATACCCATGTTTGAAAAATATGCTATACTTGTGAGTGATTATGGGTAATATATTGTGAGACACACATGGTTGATGAGTTTTGGGTAGTTATATATGATTCCTTGTACCTTAACGTTTGCATGCGAGTTGACCACCATCACGAGTCTATGCTAGAGGTTAAACTGTTTGTACTTATAATCGGGAAGTACTCTTTGTTGATAATCGTTGTGCTTGTCTTGACGAATGTTTTGTGATTACTGTGAAACCTTAAGTCGACGCTTAGAAGGACATGATATTTTGTTCGAGGACGAACAAAGCTTCAAGTGTGGGGTGTTGATGATAGGCGAATTTACACGCCTATATCAATACATTTTGCCCATATTTTAGCCTAGTTTTTAGAACAAACTATATATTTCATGCACTTTTAGTCCTTTTTCCTATAAATGAGCTAACGAACATGATTAGTAAAGTTTCAGGTATAAATGATGCAGAATTCAGCATTTTATGGCTTACTTGATGCAAAAGAAAGCTCACGAAGGAAGGAAAGGGAGTTTGGACGCCTAAGGACCAAAAATGCTGCATGGAAAATCTGTCCCGGGCTAAAACAGCATTTCTGAAGACTTTGGGGACCTGGACCAAAACTGCTGCATGGAAAATCTATCCCGGGCTAAAACAACATTTCTGAAGACTTTGGGGACCTGCAGTAACTAATTAGGATTTGGATAATGATACATTAACCTAGTACAATTGGGTTAAGTATTTCATTAGTTTATTTGGATTAGGAGAATGTTACATTAACCTAGTACAATTGGGTTAAGTATTTCATTAGCCTAGTAGGATTTGGTTAGATATTTCATTTACCTAGTAGGATTAGGATATGAGTATTATAAATACCCTATCATGCTAGAGATTTTTATTCATCCCTCACCACAATACATTCTTCCATCCCTCTCTTCTTCCACCACAACAATTCTACAACTCTTCTAATCTTCCCATTAATTCTATTTTTCTTCTTCTATTCATCTATTCAATTCTTAATTTCTGCAACAAGAGAAACGTTACTTTGCTAAGGAATTCACGCCTAACGCCTATCACTTGATCTACACGCTATTACTCAATATTGTGATATAATAACAATGTCAATCGTGATCTCCTTCGCATTCATGGGTAACTAAACCTCTCTGTTGGGGTTATGGAAGCCGAATGAGATACTATCTATTTCTGTGAGATTGTGAGTTCATGACACGTATATTGCTTATATCATTATTCTCTTCATCTTAATCTACATTCTTTGCGGTTGCAAACGCAAGAATATGCCAGTCTAACATTTAACTTGTTCGAGAGAAAGGTTATTTGTATGGAAAAGAGATAATGTCAAGGTAGTAGGACACCCTTTCCTATTAAAAAGCTAGTGCCGTAACTGGACTAACCTCTTGGAGAATTCGTACCGTTAGACACGCTTTAAGCTCGAAAGAGTTAAAGTGAAATAGTCCTTGTTGAGGTCGAAAGACGCTTGGATTTACCATCGACTACAATTCTCTATAAGCAGTTGCATGTCAAAACTCTACACACTCATAGACAATAGAGACGTATACCTCAGAAGGTGGACATAACCCCAACGCTTCAATTCTCATTGTTTACAATCTACGTAACAATCTCTCTTTTTACTTTATTAATTTCAGCTTTTGTTTACATTACTTGCACAACAAGAATTCCCCCTTCTTACGAGACTTGCACCAAAAGTTTAGTAATTTTACTTACTTGTTGGCCAAGCTATTCCCTGTGGGATCGACACCCAACCCAGGTTGGGTTCTATATTTGCTAACGACCGCTTTACACTCCCACGAGAGCTGTAGATTGAGCGTTATCAAAAATTGGCGCCGTTGCCGGGGAATACGAGTGTCAATCATGTTCGTGATAATTACTAGACCCTTTGGTCAAAGATTCTCGTACTTTTACTTTTAGTTTTTGTTTTTGTTTCTTGCAGGTTTTTACTTTAGTGCATGCCCCATACTAGAAGTTCTGGTCAACCGTTATTACCAATCAATCCTGAACCACAACGAATTAGAAGAATGGAAGCACAAGCTGAAATCGACAGGATGGCTGCTCAACACGAGCAAGCAAGATTAGCTGCTCTTGCCGCTGCTCAAGTGCAACAACAAAACATTGATAATCCTGTGCGAGCCACAAATCCTGACGATGAGGATTTAGGTGACGACGAGTTGATAAACCCAAGGCATGTTGCTGAAACTACAACACCTGCCAACAGAAGAGGTCGACAAGCGCGGTATAGGTATGATCGCCAACCCATGCAGCTAGCTTTCGACGATGATGATGATGATCTTGATGGTGCCGGAGCCACTGGAGCAATAATTCCACCACCATTAGCGCCCGAAGCCAAGTTCAACATCACAAACACCATGATTCAGTTATTGCAACTCAAGGGATTATTTGGTGGACTAGCAGGCGATGATCCGAATATGCATCTCATCAACTTTATTTCTACATGCAAGTCCTTTGACAATCCTGGTGTTGGTCAGAATGCTATTCGATTACGTCTATTTCCATTGTCTCTGTCTGGGGAGGCAACACTATGGTTGAATGGGCTGACTCCTGATTCAATTACAAATTAGAGGCAATTGAGAGACGCTTTCCTAGAAAGATTCTTTCTACCATCCAAAAGGGCTCAATTGAGAGATGAAATCAGCAACTTTCGTCAGCTTCCCTCTGAAGCTCTTCATGAAACATGGGAGAGGTTCAAGACAAAGCTAGCGAGATGCCCAAACCATCACATGACTAATGTTCACCTCATGGAGATCTTGTATAGAGCCTTGAATTCAATAACTAAACCAGTGGTGGACAACGCAGCTGGAGGTTCTTTCATGGACCTCACCTTTGGTCAAGCAAGCAATATGCTAGATCGTATGACGAAACAAAGTAGAGCTTGGCATACCAGGGATTCTGAGGTAGCAAGCCCCACTTTATCTATTGGCATGACTGCAGACCAACGAAGAAGAGAAGAAGAACGTGATCAAGCTATGGCGCACATAAAAACCCAAATGGATCTTCTTACAAAGCATCTATTAGGGAAGACTGAAAAAGTGAAAGCGATTGCGTCAAAAGGAAGAGACGAACCTGATTCGGAAGAAGAGGCCAACTACTTGAACAATTAGGGGGGTTTCCGAGGGAATACCCAAGGAAACCAAGGTCGGAACTATTATGATAAATCTGGAAACAAAGACCAAGGTAGTTGGAAGAACAAGAATGAAAAGAGTGGTTTGTACGTTCCCCCTGGCAGACGTGATACCACCATATCTAATTCTGGAAGTATGGAAGACATGATGGCTAAATTATTGAAAGGAGTGGAAGCAACGAGCGCGGGGGTTACGGAGGTAATTAATGATTTGTCCGCCATGAAACAATTAGTAGATTCACATTCCACTTCAATTAGACAACTAGAGCAGCAATTCAGTCAACTTTCAACAGCACTCAACCAAAGAAAGGCCGGCACTTTACCTAGCGATACTGTGCAAAACCCAAGGAATGATGGGTCATGCATGGCCATCACTACCAGAAGTGGTAAGGTGCTGGAAACTCCAGAAAAAGGCAAGCAAGTGATTGACGAAGTTGCGGACATGGATGACAACGCAAAAGGAGAAGATGCCGCAGCTACTACCCCTGACGTCAACAACGCCACATCCAGCACTGTGCAGCCTGAAAAATTGGGAAAACGGAAGCAAGAGGAGAAGAAAACTGCGGAGAGAACACTTCCATACCCACCACCACCTTTTCCCCAAAGATTGAAGAAGGTGGCGGATGACACTAAGTTCAGCAAATTTATGACTATGCTCAAGCAGCTGACCATTAATGTTCCATTGGTGGAGGCACTTGAACAAATGCCTGGATATGCAAAGTTTATGAAGGACCTATTGACAAAGAAGCGGGCAGCAAGTTATGAGTTGGCGGATAATGTTCATCATTGTAGTGCAATCGCTACAAGGTCGTTAGTTCAAAAGAAGGCAGATCCTGGAGCTTTCACTATTCCTTGCACAATTGGATCGTTGGATTTTGCCAAGGCATTGTGCGATCTAGGTGCTAGCATCAATTTGATGCCACTATCCATCTACAAGAAGTTGGGGCTAGGTGATCCGACACCAACCAATATGAGTCTCGTGATGGCTGATAGGTCGGTAAAACGACCTGTGGGTATCTTGAATGATGTGTTGGTGAAAGTTTCTTCATTCATCTTTCCTGCAGACTTCGTTATTCTGGATTGTAAGGAGGATTCTGAAGTTCCCATCATCTTGGGACGTCCCTTCCTTGCAACTGGAAGTGTGCTTATTGACATGAAAGATAATGAGCTTTTGTTTCGAATTAATGACGAAGTGGTACGGTTTGATATATGCAAAACAATGAAGCAGCCCAGCGATATGAATGAGTTATCTGTAGCTGATGTTCATCATGAGGATACGAAAGCATTATCTATAGAGAAACAGCCTACTGTTGAGCCATTGTCTGCTGTGCCACTGAAAGTTGAGCATGAAGATAATGAAGGTTATGAAGAACTTATGAGTGCTCTAACAGAAATAGAGCCTTATACTCCTAAGCAACCAGATTGTGATCTCAAGAATCAACCAAAAGCGAAGACTCCCTTTGACGAGCCACCAATGCTAGAATCGCAAGAGCTTCCCGATTATCTAAGGTATGTGTTCTTGGAAAGTAGAAATATACTTTCGGAGAGTACAGATGATTTAAGTGAACAGCACGTAGAAGCTCTCATCTCTGCTCTGAAGAGATACAAGAGAGCTATGGCTTGGACTATTCATGATATAATTGGAGATTCTCCGAGAAAATGTAAGAGCCATCTTGAAGAAGATCGCATGCCCACAGGTAAGCCTCATTGTCGTCTAAATCCTTTCAGAAAATGATCCATCACTTACCTCGACGAAGTCTGAGTACTCGAGGTAACTATGTCGAGCCACGACAATAAATAAGGCACTAGATGGGAGGCAACCCATCGTTTTATTGTTTTATTATTTTATCGTTTTATTGTTTCATCATTTTTCTTTCGTTCTAGTACTTGATAAATGAAAATCCAAAAATAAGAGTCGTGCCACGACCAAAACTAAGGCACTTGGTGGGAGGCAACCCATCGTACTAATCGTTTTCATTTGTTTTGAGCAAAAATAGGTGCAAGAAGTATTCAACGAGGAGATTGATTTCAATAGACGATTTGGACGCATTGTATGGTAAAGTTGGTAAGTTAGGAATGGTGATGCATAAGGCTATGGATTGAGCATTTCTCACGCCAAAATAGGCATCGAGAAAGGCTAGGCCTTGGTAAAACTAGGCCACGAACGATGCACAACCTATCCTATAGCCTAAGGTCTTGGAATCTAGTGTGCTATACACTATGTGCCGCCTATTCCTAGGTATGCTTTTGACTATGCGCCGCCTATGCTATGGCATTTGGTCTCAGTATCTCATATGCCATAGACTATGCGGCGCATATGTCTACAAATGCCATAGACTATGCGGCGCATATGTCCCATTATGCTATAGACAATGCGCCGCATATGTCATTGATATGCCGAGCATTATGCGCCGCATATGTGGTATTTTTGTCTCCAAAACCGATTGTAAATGGGTCAAAACCCGACCCATTCTCTTCCTATATAAAGGGGACTTAGTTTTACAACACAACCACACTAAAAATTGACCTAAGGGCGCCGCATATACATCCAAATCCTCTCAAAATCTTCTTCTTTTGCTCTTCCAATTCACAAAACCATCTCCACAAGCTTCAAGCAAGTAAGTACTCTCTTATTCTTTATTTATTTCTCATAAGTACTACGTTGCTATGTCTATTATGAATTGCTAAATCGTATAAGATTGTTGGTGATGTTCATGTGTTTGGATTGTTGATACAAACTCATGTGAGTGAACATGTACGTAGGAAAATCTTGACTTGTTTCCGACTTGAAATTGGTTTTAATAGCATTGTTATACTATTTGCGGAATTACTATGGCTATGAATAGTGCTTAAGATTGTTGTTTGGATACTTACATGTTAGACTATCCCGGCCATCGGGATAAGACTTATAGTGCCTACCGACATAAGAGGTTGTGATTGTTGTAAGAATAACTATTCCATGTGGTAACCCCTATGTAGTAGTGTTGCTATATCTACCATGAAAGTAGTCCAATGGCTGCAAGTAAGTGATGCATTGCTGATTTTCTTGTCGGAATACAATCCTAAAACGTATGTCGACGAAATCTGAGTAATCGACCACTTTCGCTTCACTGATTTGTGTTAACAAAACTAAGTGTGGGGTGGTACTCCTACTGCTTATGTATAGATTGTATCCATTGAGATTGTGCTACCATTAACACTATTTCAAGTCTCAGGTACAATGGCACCTAAAGAGAGACAAGGCAAGGAGAAGGCTACCACTTCCCAAAAGGGCAAGAAAAGAGGCCGCAAGGAGCAAGGAGAACCCTCCCCGCTGCAAACACCTTGACTCACGCTTGGAATTAAGTGGGATACTTATGAGGAACTTCTAAGGATGACGACTCTGATGATGATTCCAATGCAAGGGGTATGACCCTAGACATAGAGGATAAGTCCGACCAACCAGGTTCCTCGTATTTATTTTCTACTGAGGACAGTGTCCCGACTAAGTGTGGGGTGGTGGTATTGCATGCTATACTTCTCTATTCGCATCTATGTTTGTTTGCTTTTGTTTCATTTTTGTTTCGTTTTATTTTTTTAGTAGTTAAAATTTTTTTTAGCTTCGCATGAAATTATTTTGATAGGCAGCATGAGATTATAACAAGAGTATGTGCTACAATTGTGACTATTGAGACGTTTAGGCTCCAGTTGTGACTCATTATGTGATATTGTGTGGTTCAATTCCTTCACTTGTTGGGTCAAGAGTCTATATTACCTCCAATAAAGTCGACCATGTGCCTTGTGTGTGTGAGATTAATAGTATCTTCTATGTTTGTGGCTGATGCTAGAACTTGCCTGGTATGTATGCAAAGCGAAAATAAGGAGTGTAAGTTAGGATACGATTTAGGCATTTCTTTGGCAACCTATATTTGTTTACCTTCAGTCTTACCTACCCATGGACATCATCCCTAGTTAAACCCTTTTGAGCCTTTAGCCTATTTCTTTGACAACCTTGTATGTAAGCCTAATCCATTTTTTTCAAGACCGTAATTTGATCCAAATTCCTAAGTGCTTTAAATTAAAAAAGTCATGTGACAACATAAGAGGAAATTGGGTAAGTATGATGCTTTAAATTGTAAATGGTGCTTGAATGTGTTACGAAAAAGAAAGTGCTATCATAAGAGGTATGTTATGAAAAGAAAAAGGAAAAGAAAGCTGAAAAGTGAGTTGTTCTTAAAATTGAAAAACAAAAGAGGAGAACAAGGGTGGTAGAATAAAAGAAAGAAGAAAGGTTGAAAGAAAAAAGTGTCAATGATACAATGTGATGTATTAAAGCGCTTAGGAGCTTAGTCACTATTCCTGGCCAAAATAGTCCTACCCGTCCCTTAGCCTACATTACAACCATCAAAAGACCTACTTGATCCTAATCTTAACATTCTGACATTTAGTAGAGTACTACACTAAGGGCAAGCCTATGGTCATCAGTTGCTACATATGAATTCTTTGTGAGAGCGAGAGCAAGGATATTGTTGATACCCATGTTTGAAAAATATGCTATACTTGTGAGTGATTATGGGTAATATATTGTGAGACACACATGGTTGATGAGTTTTGGGTAGTTATATATGATTCCTTGTACCTTAACGTTTGCATGCGAGTTGACCACCATCACGAGTCTATGCTAGAGGTTAAACTGTTTGTACTTATAATCGGGAAGTACTCTTTGTTGATAATCGTTGTGCTTGTCTTGACGAATGTTTTGTGATTACTGTGAAACCTTAAGTCGACGCTTAGAAGGACATGATATTTTGTTCGAGGACGAACAAAGCTTCAAGTGTGGGGTGTTGATGATAGGCGAATTTACACGCCTATATCAATACATTTTGCCCATATTTTAGCCTAGTTTTTAGAACAAACTATATATTTCATGCACTTTTAGTCCTTTTTCCTATAAATGAGCTAACGAACATGATTAGTAAAGTTTCAGGTATAAATGATGCAGAATTCAGCATTTTATGGCTTACTTGATGCAAAAGAAAGCTCACGAAGGAAGGAAAGGGAGTTTGGACGCCTAAGGACCAAAAATGCTGCATGGAAAATCTGTCCCGGGCTAAAACAGCATTTCTGAAGACTTTGGGGACCTGGACCAAAACTGCTGCATGGAAAATCTATCCCGGGCTAAAACAACATTTCTGAAGACTTTGGGGACCTGCAGTAACTAATTAGGATTTGGATAATGATACATTAACCTAGTACAATTGGGTTAAGTATTTCATTAGTTTATTTGGATTAGGAGAATGTTACATTAACCTAGTACAATTGGGTTAAGTATTTCATTAGCCTAGTAGGATTTGGTTAGATATTTCATTTACCTAGTAGGATTAGGATATGAGTATTATAAATACCCTATCATGCTAGAGATTTTTATTCATCCCTCACCACAATACATTCTTCCATCCCTCTCTTCTTCCACCACAACAATTCTACAACTCTTCTAATCTTCCCATTAATTCTATTTTTCTTCTTCTATTCATCTATTCAATTCTTAATTTCTGCAACAAGAGAAACGTTACTTTGCTAAGGAATTCACGCCTAACGCCTATCACTTGATCTACACGCTATTACTCAATATTGTGATATAATAACAATGTCAATCGTGATCTCCTTCGCATTCATGGGTAACTAAACCTCTCTGTTGGGGTTATGGAAGCCGAATGAGATACTATCTATTTCTGTGAGATTGTGAGTTCATGACACGTATATTGCTTATATCATTATTCTCTTCATCTTAATCTACATTCTTTGCGGTTGCAAACGCAAGAATATGCCAGTCTAACATTTAACTTGTTCGAGAGAAAGGTTATTTGTATGGAAAAGAGATAATGTCAAGGTAGTAGGACACCCTTTCCTATTAAAAAGCTAGTGCCGTAACTGGACTAACCTCTTGGAGAATTCGTACCGTTAGACACGCTTTAAGCTCGAAAGAGTTAAAGTGAAATAGTCCTTGTTGAGGTCGAAAGACGCTTGGATTTACCATCGACTACAATTCTCTATAAGCAGTTGCATGTCAAAACTCTACACACTCATAGACAATAGAGACGTATACCTCAGAAGGTGGACATAACCCCAACGCTTCAATTCTCATTGTTTACAATCTACGTAACAATCTCTCTTTTTACTTTATTAATTTCAGCTTTTGTTTACATTACTTGCACAACAAGAATTCCCCCTTCTTACGAGACTTGCACCAAAAGTTTAGTAATTTTACTTACTTGTTGGCCAAGCTATTCCCTGTGGGATCGACACCCAACCCAGGTTGGGTTCTATATTTGCTAACGACCGCTTTACACTCCCACGAGAGCTGTAGATTGAGCGTTATCAAGGGGTCCGTACAATGACCATTTTTCTCATTATTTAATAATTGTTTTTCTCTTTTCTTTTCTTTTTGTAATTTACTTCATATGTTGAAGAGATTACGGTTTAGGTCTAGAATGTTTAGAGTAAGAATATATAAATTGGGGTTATTAGATTTGTATTTTTATATGAACTATATGTTTGAATAGATTTGGATCTTTTGAAAGCTTTACGGAAGGGCAAGACATTGGAAAATTAGCTTGCCTTAGGTTACGATTTAATTAGATTTAATTAGATTTAGGCTCGATTTAATTATGTGTATGCTCCTAATTTTGATACTTGTTGATTGATATTTGGACATGCTTGAAATTGTTGATGTTTGGATTGTTGATGCGTGTATAAATGATTATTGAAAATTTACTTAATGGAATTATCTTATGGCTTAAATATAATTGTACACTTGGTACATCGTCTTATATGCTGTGAGGTAGTGTAAATTTGATATTGATATTACTTATTTATGTTGAATTGGGTACCACTCCGGTACGAATATGTATATGTTGGATTTGGTACCACGACGGTATAGATATGTTTTGTTGGATCGAGTACTATGCTGGTATGGATATGTATACGTTGGATTGGGTACCACGCCGATACGAATATGTTTATGTTGGATCGGGTACCATGCCGGTACAGATATGTATATATTAGATTGGGTACCACACTAGTACGGATATGTATATGTTAGATTGGGTACCACGCCGGTCGAAATATGTATATGTTGGAATGGGTACCACGCTAGTACGGATATGTATGTGTTGGATCGAGAACTATGCCTGTATGGATATGACTGTGTTGGATCGGGTAACACACTGGTACGGATATGCATATGTTGGATCGGGTACCATGCCAGTACGGATATATTTATGTTGGATCAGGTACCATGCCGGTACGGATATGTATATGTTAGATCAGGTACCACGTAGGTACGGATATGTATATGTTGGATCGGGTACCACGCCAGTACGGTACATGAACATAGATTGTTACCTATAGATCATGACTATTTGGGCAAAAATAAGTCCCATAGCACGTGTGTACATATTTGTGTTGATTCTGTGGATGTCTACGGTATGGTTGATACTCTTGATGGTTATATGTCTTATTTTTGAGTACTGTTTGACCCATTATTGCTGTATTGTTGATTCATTGAATATTTGTTATGCGACAATGCTTGTTTATTTGTTACTCCCTCCTTTGAAAAAAGAATGACCTACTTTGACTTGGTACAAAGTTTAAGAAAATAAAGAAGACTTTTGAATCTTGTGGCCTTAAATTAAAGTAGTGTCAAATGTGCCAAAATGTCCTTTAATCTTGTGGTCATAAACATGCTATGTGGAAAGTTAAAATTAAAGTATTGCCAAAAAAGGAAAGGGGTCATTCTTTTTGAAACGGACTAAAAAGGAAAGTAGGTCATTCTTTTTGAAACGGCGGGAGTATTTGATTTTTGTTGTGTACATTCTATTAAATTGAGTTGGCCTATGATACCTACCAATACATAGTGGTTTGTACTGATACTACATTGTACTTTTCTTTTGTTGAGTGCAAAAAGTGTTGTAGAGGCTCAGACATGACCTCACCTCTAGAGTTTGATAGCAGATCTTGATCCAAGGATGAGCACTCCATCTCCAGGATGCCATGGATCATCTTATTTGTTCTTGTCCATCTTTCATGCAATGAAACATTCTTTTTTACTTTATTTTTGGATATCTCTTTTGTACATCATCATTGTTTAGGAGTTCTTGTACGATGACTTTTGGGTCTTAGGGATTTTAGTACGTAGTTTTGACTTCTGCATTAATAATAATTAGTCTTGGATTATGGTTATTATGTGATTTTATAATAATATCATCTTAATATTGACTAAGTGATTGGGTAATGGTTCGGTTTAGATGGTTCTCCCATAGGAATATTAGTGCGTGTGCCACTCATGGACATTTGGTTCATGAAAAAGTTGGTATCAGAGCCCTAGGTTCATCGATCTCGTCATACAAGAACATGTTTAGTAGAGTTTTGCGGAACGGTATAGAGACGTCTGTACTTTTCTTTAAGAGGCTATAAGACACTAGAAAAATTCAAATTCTTCTTCCTTATGTGCTATTACATGATTTCAATTATTATCTAGCTATTCCAATTGTGATCTGACTTCTTTCATTCTTATTCTCGAAGGTGGGTGAGGTTGAGAGGTATGGTATAGAACTGGTTACCTTTCAATTTAAAAAGAATGCCTGCAGAGGCGGTAGTTTCAGTGGTTCTTATTCTAAGGGTTTGAGTATGTTACTGTAATACCCCGAAAATGGGTCCCGAGACGTTACACGGTTCTCAAGACTACGAGTAGCCTTAAGCCAACCCTGTCTTCCTTCTACTAAATCTGAAACTCATAATAGGGAAGTATAGTATAAAATTAATTTTAAAACATGGAATTCTGTATGAGCTAAACTGAAGCTGTCTGAATATAATATCTGATAATACTAAACTTAAGAGTCTGATCAATTAATACTATAAATCTGAATCATATCTAGCAGTCTGACAAGCCTCTACCACTAATGCTAGAGAGTCAATGAGACAAACCCCCAGTTGACTTGAACTGTCTAAAAATACTGAATCATCTATACTAATAAGCTGAAAATTTAAGTCCCCGAGTAATGAGGACTCACCAACTATTGAGATGTATATGGAGATGCTTGAAATCACTCACACTACTGAAAATGAGCACCTGAACCTACATTGGATAATATAGCACATAGACGTATATGTAGATCAGTACTTTTGGATTGTATTGGGTATATGGAGGTGAATGCATAAGTACATTAATGTCTTAATATTATTATAAATTTGTAAAAGAATGCATGCTAAATGTAGATGACTTACATGAGCTGGAATATCTGAAAACTGAAAATCATAATCATGAATAGCAAAACATGTTGTATAGATCTGGTGAGTCATAACATTTAGATTCTAAAGGCTGTACTTGTACTCTATCTCTAAATCAAGTTTAAGTATAGAAAGGACTCACTTTTATATCTGAAATTTGAAATCTGAAATCTAGTAGCAAATGATTTATATAAAACAATATCTGAATAAAATTGTGAGCCTTTACACTTAGTTTCTGAAAGCTGTTCTATTATGATCATTCTGTAGTCTTTTCTATTAAGGAGGTTTCTAACCGACATATACTATGTGAGCTATCATAGTTTCCAACGTCTAGTTCTCTTATTGGAAAACCTCACGTTGGGGAGAGGTGTCATACTCTTGCCATGAAGTATAACCTAATCTAAGTGATCACATCTGTAACTGTCATCTATATAGAAAAGGGAATAATCTGATAATCTGTACCTACGTTGGCTTGTAGTTTTGGGGCATGTAAACATACCCAAATCGGTGCTAAATACTACTCCCTTTAATTTGTATGCTAATTTTATTGGAAATCCACTTTTAAAAACTAATATAAGGGTTTACAATGAAAACCTCTTGTAAATCTACTTACTATAAACTGTAGCTAAATGTTTTAAGTGAATTCCATATCTAAGCTGAGATCAAAAGAATAAATCTTTGTTCAAAATCTGAATATAACGAGTCATGGGATGCTTAAAAGCATAATCTATTTAAATAACAACATTCAAACTAGGGCTAAAAACCCATGCTTCAAATTTATGTCAAAACATCATAATGTTTATGCTTGATGATGTTATTATTGGTAATTCAATTTAAAATCTAAAAATTACTACAATACGTATGAAAATATGGAAGTAGACATGAAAATTCAACATCTAAATCACTTGAAATCTCATAATCTTGCAAATAACAATATTGGGTATGAACCCTAATTTGAAACTCATGTAAATTCATGTAAAATTATCTTCAAAAACTAATTTTGAGCACAAGGATGAAAAGATTATCCTTGTTGAAAACCCCCACATACCTTAATTGATGCAATTGATGAGAACATTTGATTTTGGATTCCTATTTGTGCTCTTGATGATGATTTCTTGAATATCTTGAATTTTGAATTTTCTTGGAGAAAGAATGGTGGAAATTTGAATTTCTTGAGAATTAAGTTTTGATGTTCTAGGGTTTCATTGAGAGAAAGTTGATGAAAAGTATGTATAAATTGCTTAGGATAGGTTAAATTCTATGTTTTACATGAATTGAGGCTTGGGAAAAGACTAAACTACCCTCTTAAAAATCAACTTTGGAAAACTGGAAGCCGATTTTGGCACTCGGCGCTATGCGGTGCGTATCGTGGTGCCATACTGAAAAAGAATGAGTGCCATTTTGCACTATGGTGTGACACGGTGAAATCGCGTTGAGCTACTGGAAAAGGTATGAGTCTCATTTTGGCCTCTGACGCGACGTGGCATAATTGCGTTGCGCCACTGAAAAAAGATAAGCGCGAACTGAAACTTCACTGCCACATGGACCAATCACGATGCTTCACTGGAATAAGACAATTGCAATTTCGTCCATCACCATGATGTGGTGCCTGTTGAAATGCCATACTAGTTTACTAAAAATACCATAACTTCTCAACCGAGTATCAAATTTAGGCGAAATGGGTGTCGTTGCTGGGCCAATTATCTACACATTGGTGGGTCTAGATCTTGAAAATTCTATATGTATCAAGAGTTATTCATTTTTGAAGTTGACCCTTGACATTCTAGGAGTAAAATTGAGATAGAAAAAGTATGGGGTATTACAGTTATGGGTGCGGTGGAGTGAGTCACATTAGGAGGTTTTTTCCTAATCTGAGGCGTTATGGTTAGTTTGGCCAGCAGCAAGCTCCTCGAGCTCTAGTTCTAGCAGGTAGGGGAGGTGGTGGTAATGGTATAGGTCATTCACAGAGTGGTCATGGTGGTCATCAAGTAGGTAGGGGTGTAATCAACCTCATCGAGGTGGTTCTTAGCTTGATAAAAATGACGCTCAAATTGGTGGTAGAGCCCATATCTAAGAAAAGAAAAGTAATTAGTCATGTTAAATTTTCTGGGTGCAAAATCATTAGTCTCAATGAAAAAAAGCAAATATGAAAAGGAGAATGTCATATGAATTTAAAAAATAAAACGCCCCAATAAGATTGACATACATGTATAATGAGGAAATAAAATAATACACAACAAAAATATTATTTGATAGTCTTTTGATTGATTTCGTCATATACTATGTTAGATGCAGAATGAACATCATGGCTAGCTGGTATAGATGGTCAAATAAGTAATTTGACACAATTGAAATTTTTACTTTGGATAACACAACATAGAGTTTACCATGTGAAAATACATGTTCTAGTATATAAATTCCAATAAAATCTAAAGTTTGACCTTGTGCTTTGTTTATAGTCATAGCAAAACATAATCAAATGAGAATTTTTTTTTTTAACTTAAACAAGTAGTTTTCATCTTGTGATGATAATAATGGTAATCTTGAAATAAACACACATGTAATTTTGAAATTTCATGTGGCAACTTTTGCACTGATAAAATGAGTTCTAAAATTACAGCAGATCAATAGCATTTCATTACATAAATCTTCATATTAATTTAAATTTTAATAATGTAATTGGACAATTCTTTTTCAAGCGTAATATATAAGAGAAAAAATCTAGATGATTTAGAATGTTCAATAGATCTTCAAATTGTGTTTGATTATTAAATTCAAGAGCTTTATCTATGACAATAAATATTTTTCCTTTTCACATGAATTGGTTGATAAGCATGTCATTTATTTCAAAAATAAAATCATTTTTGAGTAAGGATCACAATGAATCTATAAGAGATGAATGAGAACATGATGAATCCAAATTTCAGTATGTCATTATGAATAGTTTATGTAAAGATTTTTTTTGATTGTGTAAAGGATAAAATGCAAGATGCATTTTTTCTCTCATATTCTTAGATAATTATAATTTTTCAACTCTTATAATATAATTACAAAATGCAAGATGCATTTTTTCTCTCATATTCTTAGATAATTATAATTTTTCAAGTTCATTTCAAATGATAGAATATAACAAGCTTTCGCTATTGAAATCTTTTTTCTTTTCATATCATACAATAGGAGAGTTTTTCTAAAATCACCTCCTAAGACTACCACCTTTTCATCAAATAACACGTTTGTATTCATTAGATCTCGTAAAAACAGATTAAAAACTTTTAACATTTTTCTTTTAGTCATAGATACCTCATCCCAAACAGTCAATTTTGCAGTTTTAATTAAATCTGCAAGCAATCTTTCTTTACTACTTTTAAAACTCTTATGTTCATCAAGACCGATAGAAATTTTAAAATAAAAATGTGCAGTGCGTTCATCTGGGAGAATAGAAACAACAACATCAGAGGTAGTTGTTGCTAAAGCTATATGTCCCTTAGATCACATGATTGCTAATAAGGCATAGTACAAAAAAATATTTTCTGTACCTTTTGAACCATCAATAAAAAATATTTTCGCTTTGTTTGAAATTATTCTATCTACAATGACATTGTAGGCAAACATTAGATTTTATTTAATCTCTTATGTAAGAGTACATAGTCCTTACAATAGTAATAGATCTTTCATATTAATCATTTTTTGCTTCCCTTGCTGCTGCAGAAGATAAGATAGTTTTTGAAATAAGTTCATATTCAATGATATCAAGGCCCATAGAATTTAAAAAGTCATTGATATAGTTTAAAGCTTGATACTGAATGTGATTTTTCTCCATAGTTCGTAACACTTTATACTCTTCGAGCATTGAGTCTTCAAATTATTTTCATAATTTCTTGAGTTTGCAGAAAAACAATATATCAATGATGTAGCAAATAAATGTCGCAAACTATTTGAAATCTGATAAGTAGTAGCTTCAGGAATACCCACTCAATGAGTTTGTTATCAGAATGTAACAATTCTCTTTTCTCTATAGATTCTCTAAAAGTACTGTAGGCTCTCCATCCACAGTTAGAAGATCCTTATATGGTGTTGGTACTATTACATATGTTAGTAGTAATCTAAAATAATATCTTTCTCCTTCTGTTGAATGACATGTTATCATGTGTCCAACGACAGAATATTTTTATCCCATGTTCAAAATTTATCGGTGGATGACCACACAGAGTATGCAAAAAAGTCTTTGTACAATAAGTTGAGCTTCATAGCATATTCATCTGTTTTGTTTATATAGAAGAATTCTGTTGACATTGTCTCTTTGATCGTATTATTTACAATTGTATTTATATATTTATTTCTCTTATAAGAAATAAATTTTGGTCTTCAAGATATAGTTGAAGGCGATAAATACTGAGAGACATTTCACTTAAAGAAGAATCGAAAAAAGGCCAGACAACTTTTGGAGGGAAAATCCTTTAACTTCATTTATCTCTATGGAGGTATCATTATTTTGTACACAGAATGCATTCTTGTCATGACCTTTACAAATGGATTTGTAGAGATAGATATTTCACGACCTTGATTTTGGAGCAAACTTTAATATTTATATGAAAATTAAATTTTTCAAGTAAATATGGATTGTATGAACACACCCAAGAGTTATTTAAATATTATTCTCTTACTTTCACAACTTTTTCTTTGTTGAGTCTTCTATAAATTGAATAAGAATTGATTCTCTTTGATGTTCAATGAACAAACTTTTTTGGATATCTGAATTTGCAGCAATTTATTTTTCTCATATAAGAATTTATTGGATTTAAAATACCACAATCATATGTTTAATTACAAGCTAGCGCAGATTAGATTTTGAATTGTCATCAGGCAGTTCAACATTAATTATATCATTGTGTCTCTATTGTCAATAGCTTATGCTAATTACGTAATATAATAATAAGATATCCATAGGGTAAATTCCATTTCTGAAACTTTACAATATATATACAAGCAACAACTTTTTCAAAGATATTTCATTGTAATATATGTGTTCAATTCTTTTATTTTAAACTTGAACACCCGCTAATTAAAGAAAGTTTATTTTGTGCCTCATCAATTGATGGTAGATGTTCTTTTATTTCTGACCAAAATTAATTGCATGTTATAGTTATGAATAAATAGAGCTTTTCAAAGTATTGCACTAATGCAATAACATTCATATAATGTTGGCGCATATCTAGGTCCGCCTGTAAAAAAATTTGAGAGAAATGTTTGCTTTTCAATATTTGAAGTATCTCGTTCACCAAGTCTCAAAATGTCAAGGAGTCCTTGCAACACACTATTTTTGAACAAATCTTGATTGAACGAAATAAAGTCTAATCTTTGAATCTCTAATTTTATGTATTCATCAATCGAATATTACAACAACAACAAACCCAGTGTATTCCCACATAGTGGGATCTGGGGAGGGTAAGATGTACGCAGTCCATACCACTACCTCCGGAGAAGTAGAAATTCTGTTTCTTATAGATCCCCGGCTCAAGACAAGAAATAATAAGCAAATCCGTAATAAAGCATGGAACAAGCGCCACCCACAAGGAAAAATATAAGGAGTACTAAACAAATTCGCAATAAAACATACAACAAGGTGGCATAACAAGAATAATACACCTACCAAGTAGTGCCGTACCCCAACGATTCAAACTGGCACTAGTCTTCTATCCTAATTCGCGTCCTCCAAATCTTCCTATCTAGGGTCATGTCCTCAGTGAACTCTAACTGCTCTATGTCCCGTCTAATCACCTCTTTTCAATATTTCTTTGGCCTACCCCTACCTTGCCTGAAACCACCCAAAGGTAGCCTCTCACACTTACGAACCGGGGTATCCATTCCCCTCCTCATCACACGACCCAACCTCCTTAATCAAACTTGCCGTATCTTGTCCTCCACTGAAGCCACTCCAACCTTTTCCCGAATAGTCTCATTCCGAACTCTATCACCCCTAGTAAGCCCACACATCCAATGCAACATCCGTATTTCCACCACTCTCAATTTTTAAATGTGAGAGTTGCTGACTAGACAACACTCCGCTCCATACAATAAGGCCGGATGGACTGCCACCCTGTAGAATTTGCCTTTAAGCTTAGGTGGCACCTTCTTATCATACAAAAATCTCGAGGCGAGCTTCCACTTGATCCATCCCGCCCCAATACGATGGGAGACATCCTTGTTATTCTCACCATTCCCCTAAATCATGGACCCAAGATACTTGAAACTATCCCTCTTACACACCACCTGGGAGTTCAACCTTACAACCACCTCATTTTTCTGCCTCAAGTCATTAAACTTGCATTTCAAATATTCTGTCTTGCATCTACTCAACCTGAACCCTTTAGACTCAAAGGTCTATCTCTATACCTCTAATTTATTATTCATACCTCCCCGTGTCTTATCGATCAAAACTACATCATCTACAAAAAGCATACACCAAGGCACCTCTCCTTGAATACGCCGCGTCAACACATCCATTACCAAAGCAAACAAAAATAGGCTAAGAGTAGATCCCTAGTGCAACCTTGTCAAGACAGGGAAATGCTCTGAATCTCCTTTTGCCATCCTCACCTGGGTCTTAGCTCTATTATACACGTCCTTGATTACTCTGCTATACGCCACCGGGACCCCACTCGCCTCCAAGCATCTCCAAAGAACCTCCCTAGGGACTTTGTCATATGCCTTCTCCAAGTCAATAAACACCATGTGTAAATCCTTTTTCCTTTCCCTTTACTATTCCCCTAGTCTCCACACCAAGTGAATAGCCTCCGTTGTCGAGCGCCCGGGCATAAATCTAAACTGGTTCTCCAGGATAGACACTGTCCTTCTGAATCTCAACTCGACCACTCTCTCCCAAATCTTCATAGTGGGGCTCAATAACTTAATACCCCTATAGTTATTGGAACTCTGAATGTCACCCTTGTTCATATATAGAGGGATCATAGTACTCCATCTCCAAGACTCGGGCCTTTTTGCTGACTTGAAAATGCCGTTAAACAATTCGGTCAACCATCTTAAGCCAGCCTCATCAGAAAACTTCCAGAAATCCACAGGAATCTCATCAGGCCCCATCGCCCTACCCCTACACATCCTACGAGTGGCCTCTCTGACCTTCTCTACCTTAAAATATCTATAATAACTAAAGTCACGACACTCCTCTGAGTGCTCCAGCTCTTCTAACACAATAACCCTATCCCCTTCATCATTGAGTAACCTATCAAAGTATGACTGCCACCTCTTCTTAATATGACCGTCCTCCACCAACACTCTACCATCCTCTCTCTTAAAGCACTTCACCTGGTCGAGGTTACGAACCTTCCTCTCCCTAGCCTTAGCAAGCCTAAACAACCTTTTTTCCCCTCTTTTCTCTTCCAACCCCACGTACAAGCTCTCGAACACTGCCGTCTTAGCCACCGTAACTGCTAACATAGCCTCTTTCCTAGTTATCTTGTGCTCCTTCCTATTAGCCGGATTCTTATCTTCATCCTTAATCTTAACCAACTTAGCATACGCCCCCTTCTTAGTATCCACTTTCTTAACTTTTTCATTCCACCACCAATCCCACCGACGATGACCAGCCCAACCCCTGGAAATACCCAACGCTTTACTAGCAGTCTCTTTGATGCACCTAGCCACCTTATCCCACATACCATCCACGTCACCCTACACTCCCACACCTCCATTCCTGCCACCTTCTCTTCTATCTACAACACAGTTGCCGATATTAAGCCTCCTTACTTAATTCTAGGTTTACCCTCCTCACTTCTTCTCCTCTTACCTTTCTTAATATCCAAGTCCATCACCAAGAGCCTATGCTGGGTTGAAAGATTCTCACTCAGAATGACTTTACAGTCCTTGCACAACACCCTATCCCCTTTTTTAAGTAGTAAAAAGTCAATTTGGGTCTTGGCTATCACACTTCAGAAAGTGATCAAGTGATCGTCCTTCTTTTGGAAGATCAAATTCACCACTACCAACCCAAAGGACCTCACAAAATCCAATAGAGTAGCTGCCTCTTCATTTCTCTCCCCAAAACTATAACCACCATGCACATCACCAAAGCCTCCCGGTAATGCCCCAATGTGCCCATTAAAGTCCCCTACTACAACAATCTTCTCAGAACTAGGCACTCCTCTCACCACCTTACCCAAAGCCTCCCAAAATCGTAACTTTTCCTCCCCATCCAAGCCCACGCGTGGTGCATAAACACTACACACGTTCAGGGTAAACCCCCAAATGACCAACTTAACAGTTATTAACCTATAGTTGAACCTCTTAACCTCCACTACCTGCCCTCTAAGAACTTTATCCACTAAGATGACAACTCTATTCCTACACCTCTCGCTGCTAGCGTACAAAAGCTTGTAACCATCTATATCCTTAGCCTTAGACCCTACCCATTTAGTCTCCTATACGCACACAATATTGATCCCCACTTTCTAAGAATCTTCACCAGCTCTATATACTTATCCTGAAGAGTTCCTATATTCCAAGACCCAACTCTCAACCTATCAACTCTAGCAATATGTCTTCCTTTACCACCCCTAACTCCAGACCTTGCCCCTACTCCTACACCCACCCTTCTTTCCTCCTCCACCCCTAAAATAGCCCTTCGTCCCAACTCTCTCGGACATGGCCCTAACCAACCATCAATGACCAGAGCCACAACTCTACAAAAGTACAAACAAAGATAGTAATAAATTAACAATAGGCAATAGAAGGCACAAGCAAAGTGGATTGAATAATCAAGGAAAAAGTCAATCCCACAAATTATAAATAAGTCAAGCGATGGAATAATCTAAAAAAAATAGGTAGCCAAGATAGGAATCACTAAGTTCTAGCAGCTAAAGACAACACAAACAATATCCACCAATAAGAAAAGTAGCCAGTCACAACTATGATCACAAAAAATAGGTAAAGGATGCAGAAGCGATAGACAAGAGACAAAAATAATATAAAGGAATCAAACCATATGAAGTGATGAAATAGTCAAAGTTTAGATGTCATAGGTACTCCTGCGTGCTGCTTGTTCCGTTAATTTTGATGTCAAAAATTAATTGTCGGAATAAGGTCGATGGGAAAGAGGCCATTGGATCATCACCTGAGTTTTACCGGAGCGTATTCAAATTCTTTCTGGGATCTGGATGGTGTCGGACGTCGAACCAACCAGTTTGACCTACATATTTCGCCGCTGGAATATTGTTGTAATAATTTTCTAACGTAAAATTTCATCTTCATCATAATTTCTTATCTAAAGTTTATAACAACAATATTCTCGAACTGACACTGCATCTCTTTTGCTTTTTTCTTTTTTCAAATTCTCAGTTTGTATATCAAGTAATTCATAAATAGTGATTTTTTTATGTTCGAAAATTGTTCAAAGTCATACAAAGTAGATTTTTTAAAAGTTAATTTTTCATCATAAAATTTTTTAACATCAAAATGAAACCCTCCTTGTTCCTGTGGAAATAGTAATGGATATTGTAAAGGATCATAACAATCAAAATAATAATTTTTTCTCTATTTTCTATCATACTGAGTATTAATTTTAATATGTAGTGCATGAACGAAACAAGAATCATTTTCATCAATCCATATTGTTGTAATCTGAGTAATAATAGGCAGATTGTACACTTGCAGATCCAATCCAAAATCACATTTTAGTGCAGTATGAGAACTTCATATGTTTGGTGTGTTAGTTAAAGACCACCAAAATATCGAGTATGAATTATTTTTTAGTATGTCCATTCGTTGAATCACACTTGATTCGTGCACTTTTTCAGAGTAGAACATTCAATTTTCAAGCTCATTTGTGTTGTCATAAAAGTATAGTTGTAGATTTATTAGACTCTTGTCTTTTGAATATAAGATAACTATCGAGTAATAAATCTGTCCCTAAACTTTGAATATGTAGATATCATGATCTCTCTGAGCTAATTTTTTTTGTAATTAACATCAAGCGATGTAAACGCAAATAAATTATTGTATGTTTAGATATACATTTGAAAATGCTTGATTTATGTATCATTTCTAAAATATAAACTTAGATTAGTTGGTATTCTATGAGATTTAACTTGATAGTACCTTTGCCACAACAAAATTCGGAGGCTTCATATTAAAATTTTTTGGCGCCGCAGAACTTACAATCTAGAATCTTTTGTAACTAAGCATAATTAAAATGTAGATTGCTAATATTGGTGATAGATTTTTATTCTTCAAAAGTCTTGCATATTGAAAATAACTCTAAGCAAGAAAAGCAGGAAAATGATAAAGGGAGAGGGGCCATACTAATCACTAGTTTGAACTATGTCAAAGGTAGGAGTGCAGGAGTGGTTTGAGGTACTCAATGTTGAACCTGATTCATAATATTATTGATGTATTATACTTATAGCAAAAGATAAATTTAAAGATGTTGTTTTTCGAGGCTTACATTTTCAAAAATCAGTAAAATACAGATTATTTTATGATAAATTATTAAAGAGCTGAATTTGCGATTAGAATATGATGGTATTACAGAAAATGGTGGGTGTATACCTTTGTTTTGAATAATTTTTGAAGTCACATGTAACGCCCCAAAAATACACCCTAGACGTCACACAGTGCTCAAGACAACAAGTAGCCCCAAGCTAATCCTTTAAGCCTTCTAACAACTTTGGAACTCATAATAAAGATAAACTAAACTTGTAAAATCTAGAGATACTGAATTAATGTCTTAACTGAAATTGAATTAATATCTTAAAAGTCTTAAAATTGAAAATCTTGAAAACAAACACTTTTAAGTCTAAACAGAAAACATTCGGACAAGCCTCTACTTCTAACTAAAAGTCACTGGGACAAGCCCCAACAGACTTGAACTAAACAGAATCAAATAGCTAAAATACTTCATTAATATCAAGTTTGATAAAATGGGTCCTCGAACTATGAGGGCTCCCCAAGATTCGGTATGTAAATAGAGATTCTCGTAATCAATTAAGTTGCTGAAATTGAGCACTAGAACATATATTATAAGACAATGTAGCACTTAGACGTATATATAGATCAGTACTTCTGGAATGTACTGAGTATGTGGGGGGGAATGCATAAATATATACACACACTTGCAAATAATGCATGCTAAGTGTAACTGACTCACCCTGGGACTAAATAGAACTGAAAAGCTGAAAAATTGAAAAATCATAAACCATGAATCATAAAGCATACTGAATAAACTTTGTGAGCCATACACTTAGTTTCTAAAAGCTTTACTTATAATCTTTATTTTGGGAGGTTCTTCTAACTGACATAAACCATGTATGCTACCATGGAGTCCAACGTCTTACACACGTTGGGGAGAGCTGTTCCATCCTTGCCATTGGAATAGAACTTAAGCTAGAGTGATCACTATACTGAACCCACTATGGGTATTTAAACCTAAAGTGGCACGCAGTTCTGGGACATATGACCTTGGACTCATACACAACTCGATGCTAAATACTACTCCCATATTATCTGTATGCTCATACTATAGGAAGTCTACCTTAAAATAGAATAAGGGTTTATATAATGAAAAGCTAATTATGCTTCTCTTCGTTAAATCATAAACAATCTGAATAATGTGGATTTCATAATCTTAGATGGGGATCAAAAGATCCATTCTTGCTTTAAATCTTGATATAAGCTTATCATAGAATTCTTACAATGCATAATCTTCTTGAAATATCAACACTTAAGCTTAGGGCTTAAAATTCATGCTTTAAGCTAATGGTAATTCATACCAAAACTTCATGCTTTAAAATCATGGAGTTTTGGTGTTCTTGAGAGGAAGTTAGGGTTTTTTGGAGAGAAAATTGATAGAGAATAGGCAAATAATGCCTTAATCAACATTAATCTATTGTTTTTATGAATTAAGTCTGTGGGAAATGAACTAAATGCCCCTAAAAAATTAAACTCATAACTAGAATGCCATTTAGAGAATTAGCACAACACGATGACATGCTCATCGCTATATGGGGTGTGATGCGATGCAATCGTGCTGAGCTGCTGGAATCAAAATCCAAACAAGACCTAATTCTCATCTAAAAAATTTGAAACTTCTCCGAGATGTACTCTTTACACCCTTGAACATGAATTAACTCAAAAATCATCGTCTTTGAGTCCGAAAGGTCAACTTAAAAATTCTCAAAGTTAAGGGGTCAAAAAAGGATAGGTCTTTAACACTTAGTTAAATTTTCAGGCTTTAAGCCTCTTATGCAAGAACTAGGAGCCGAACTAAGCTAATTTTAATAAGGTATATTACAATATCTCCTCCCTGAGAACATTCATCCTTGAATAAAACTGATTAAGATGAGAATACTAAGGAACCGAGATTACGTACTGAACTTGCATAACTATAGACATGCTTACATGAGTGAATTAATTCATGAATGCATGAAATGACATGAACATGGTTATATAAAGCTGGAACTAAGAATGGAATAGAGAAAATCTGAAGAAAACTATTACCTTAGGCTGAATCTGAACTTGCGAAGAAAAGATAAGTGTACTTGGTTCGCATATCTGCTTCTGCTTCCCAAGTGGCTCCCTCAACAAACTGATTTTGCCAAAAAACTTTAGAACTTCTTTGTTCCTTAGTCTTCGATTCTGGCGATCAACGATCTTATCTGGGATTTCTTCGTAAGGAACTCTATCCTGAACATCTGTAATTTATAAAGGGACTAAAACAGTTGATCACCAATACACTTCTTTAATAAGGAGACATAAAACACTGGGCGCACTGATGCCAAATCCGTAGGCAACTTAAGCACATACGCTACCTTTTGAAAATGACTCAAGATCTTGTAAAGACCAACATATCGGGGACTAAGCTTCTCCTTCTTGCCAAATCTCCTTACTTCCTTCTCATGAGAGATTTTCAAATAAACTAGATTGCCAACCTCAAGCTCAAGATGTCTTCTCCTTACATCTTCAAAGGATTTTAGTCGACTCTGGGCTATTTTCATCCTCTCCCTAATTAATTAAACTTTCTTCATAGCTTTAAACACCATATCTGGCCCTATTATTGAAGTCTCACCTACCTCAAACCAACCAATAAAGATCTACATCTCCTCCTATAGAGAGACTCAAATGGAGTCACCTGAATACTAGAGTAATAACTATTATTGTAGGCAAACTCAATCAACGACAAGTGATCATCCCAACTACCTTTGAAGTCAATAACACATGTTCTCAAGATATCCTCCAGGGTTTGAATGGTCCTCTCTGCCTGACCATCTGTCTGGGGATGAAAAACAATACTAAGATAAACTTGGGTACCAAGACCCTTCTGAAAGAATTTCCAAAAGTGAGACGAAAACTATGTATCTCTATAAAAATTGATGGACAATGGGACTCCATGAAATCTGATCAACTCATTAATATAGAACTTGGCATAATCCTCGGTGGAAAAAGAAGTATGAACTGGTAAGAAATGGGCTGACTTGGTCATTTTTTCTACAATAACCAAATCAAATTATGCTGGCAACGTGAATGCGGCAACCCTGTCATAAAGTCCATGATCAGCTTTTCCCACTTCTAAGTAGGAATACTGAAAATCTGTATAGTGCCACTAGGTCTTTATTTCTCAACCTTAACCTACTAAAAATTAGCACATTTAGCTAAAAACTCTACAATATACCTCTTCATGCCACTCCACCAATAGACTTCCCACAAATTACGGTACATCTTGGTAGATCCTGGGTGAATAGAGTAACGCACACCGTTCACTTCTGCCAATGCTACCTTAAACCATCAACACATGGCATGCACAGTCTACCTTAGTATCACAACACACTATCTCCCCCTTGGGAGAAAACCTCTGATCAGTAACTGACTCCTTCAACCTAACCAATCTAGAATCCCTATCCTTCTTCTCCTTTAATTCAGCAACCAACGAAGATTCTGAGATATTCTGAACCCAAACACTACCCTTAGCTGAATCAGCCAACCAAACACCTAATTTATCCAACTGATGAACCTCATGAACTAACTTTTTCTTATTATTCTCAATATGAGAAACACTACCCCTAGACAATCTACTAAGGGTATCTGCCACTACATTGGCCTTGCCTGGATGATACAACACACTCATGTTATAATCTTTCATCAACTCTAACCACCTTCTCTGGTGAAGATTTAAATCTTTCTACGAGAATACATATTGCAAGATTTTATGGTCTGTGAATACATCAACATGCACCCCATACAGATAATGCCTCTAAATTTTCAAGGAAAAGTCAACAGTTGCTAACTCAAGTTCACGGGTAGGATAATTCATCTCATAGGGTTTAAGCTTTCTAGAGGTATAGGTTATGACCTTACCTCTCTGCACCAAAGAACAACCTAAACAAAAGCATCACAGTGAACAATAAACCAATCTAAATCATATGGCAAGATCAAAATGGGGCTGAGGTGAGTCAAGTCTTCAACTCCTAAAAGCTCTTCTCACAAGAATCTGACTACTAAAACTTGACCTTCTTCTAAGTCAATCGATACATGGGGGATGCGATAGACGAGAAACCTTCAACAAACCATCGGTAATAGCTATCCAAACCCAAGAAATGCTAAATATCTGATGGAGAGATGGGTCTACTCTAATTTCTCATAGGTTCAGTATTTTGAGGGTCAACTCTAATGCTATTGCCAGAAATAATATCACCAAGGAAAGCTACTGATCTTAGATAAAATTGCACTTACCGAATTTGGCAAATAACTGATGATCTTTAAGAGTCTGTAGTACAATTTTGAGATGGTATTCATGATCATTCTCACTACAAGAATAAACAAGGATGTCGTCAATGAAGACTTTGATGATCATGTTCGAGCACTACTTGAACACTCTATTTATAAAGTCCAAGAAGGCTACAAGGGTATTCATTAGTCCGAAGGACATTACTAGAAATTCAAAGTGACCATAACGAGTTCTGAAGGCTGTCTTTGGAATGTCCCATTCTCTTACTGTAAGCTGATAATAGCCGGATATAAGGTCTATCTTAGAAAACTAACTTGCACCCTGAAGCTGGTTGAATAAGTCATCAATCATAGGAAGAGGATATTTTTTCTTGATTGTGACTTTATTTAACTGGCGGTAGTCGATCCACATTCAGAGAGAGCCATATTTCTTACGTACGAACAGGACTGGAGCACCCCATAGAGAAACACTGGGCCTTATGAAACCTTTATCTAGGAGGTCTTTAAGCTGCTCTTTTAACTCTTTAAGCTCAGCCTGATCCTTACGATTTGGAGGGATGGAAATAGGATGGGTATCAGGAAGAAGATCAATACCAAATTCTATTTCTCTATCAGGAGGTACCTTTGGAAGATCATTTGGGAAAGACCTCAGAAAACTCATTGACTACACGGAATGACTGGACTATGGGAATTTAGACAATATCTTTGACTCGAACTAAATGATAAATGCACCCTTTTGATATAAACTTTCTGGCCTTAAGATAAGATATGAAATGACCCTTGGAAGATTCAGAACTACCTTCCCACTCAAAGACTGCCTTATTAGGAAACTAAAACTTCACTACATAGGTGTGACCATCTATTGATGCATAGCATGAATGGATCCAATCCATACTATGAATAACATCGATATCTACCATTTCTAACTCTATTAGGTCTGCTAGTATAATGTTATGTAGGACAGTGATAGGACATTTCTTATAAACTAGCTTAGTAATAACTGACCCACCCACTGGATTGGAAACTAGGAAGGGCTTGGAGAGATTTTCAGGACCTATCCCAAAATTTATCGAAACCAATGGAGTCACATAAGATAGATTTGACCCTGGGTCTAATAACACATATACATCAAGATAAAGACATAAAGCATAACAGTGACAACATTTCGTGAACTCTCTTGCTCCGATCGGGATAGTAAACCATAGAACTAATTCTAGTGCTGATCGCCACTGGTACTGGATAATGTGTCGTGAGAAAAAATTGGGCAACCTAGTTGAGCCGGTGCACTAGTAGCCTAAGTCTGGGGACGATCATCCCTACTTATCTGCTTAGAATACGAACACTCTTTGATTTCGGGACCCAACTTGCCACATTCATAACAAACCCTCTTTTCCACAAAACACTCACCAAGATGATTTTTTCCATACTTTGCACAAGTCGGATAACTAGGCCTTCCACCTATACTATTCTGAGACCTCAAAATAGAAATCCTTTCCTACTACTCCTGCTTGGTTCTGGTGCAGGGGAACTGGTTGAAGATGGCACTGGTGCTGCTGAATGGCCCTAAAACTATAAATGGTTTCCCCCTCCTAACCTTGGTTGACCATACCCAAACTACCTAGTTCTAGCCTTCTTCTTTCTCTTCTCTCTTCCCTTCAACTTTTCTACCTTAATCTGCTGAGCATGATTCATCAACTTAGCAATATCTATATCCCCAATAAGTATTGCGGTCCTACACTCCTTGACTACTAAATCAGATACTCCAGTAACAAACTTACTCATACTAGACCTAGGGTCAGCTACCAACTCAGGAGCATACTTAGACAACAGAGTGAACTTAAGGCAGTACTCTTTCACTATCATTGAGCCCTTCCCCAGGTTCACAAACTCCTAAACCTTATCTTCCCTCATCTCAAGTGGAAAGAACTTGTCCAAAAATGCATCCTAAAACACTTGCCAACTCATAGGAGCTACATTCTCACCTCTACCTTCCTTCCACATAACAACCCAATCATAAGCAACATCCTTCAGCCTATAGGATGCCAATTCTACACTCTTCTCCTCAGTAACATGCATAATTTGAGTGATCTTTCTTACCTCATAAATAAAGAGTTGTGGATCCTCACCAACCTTTGATCCAAAGAACTCAGGTAGATTCATTCTCATAAAATCACGAATCTTGGCTACAGCTAGATTACCATTTTGCTGAAGTGGGACTGCTGCTTGATGGTTTCCCTGAACATTAGCATTCACAGCTTTGGACAATGCCTAAAAGGTAGCACAAAATTTAGCATGAGACATATTCTCATTCAGAGGGTTAGCTTGGATTAGTGGTTGGTCACTATTTTTGCGTGTATTGGCTTAATGAGGTGGCGTATTCTGTCATGTTAATGCATGAGTTAAGGTAGATAGGGACAACTGTAAGCATGATAGATCATGAAAAAAATGATAATTCCTAACTCATTTTATAGCCTCTTGCTCATAAATATGGCGTGATTCACACCCATGATCAAGACTCTATATAATGCAGCTTGTCTAACTCCCTAGGACTCTTTAAAACCTTAGGCTCTGACACCAAGTTTGTAATGCCCTTGAAATACACCCTAGACATCACACGGTGCTCAAGACTACAAATAGTCTCAAGCTAACCCATTAATCCTTCTAACAACTTTGGAACTAATAATAAAGATAAACCGAACTTGCAAAATATTGAGATACTGAATTAATGTCTTAACTGAAATTGAATTAATATCTTACTGAAAATCTTTAAGTTGAAAATCTTGAAAACAAATACTTTTATGTCTAAACATAAAATAGTAGGACAAGCCTCTACTTCTAACTAGAGAACCACTGGGACAAACCTCAGCTGACTTAAACTAAACAGAATCAAATAGCTAAAATACTTCATCAATAGCAAGTTTGATAAAATAGGTCTTCGAACTATGAGGACTCACCAAGCATCAGGATGTAAGTGGAGATGCTTGTAATTAATCACGCTGCTGGAACTGAGCACCAGAAGCTACATTATAAGACAATATAGCACATAGATGTATATGTGGATCAGTACTTCTAGAATGTACTAAGTATATGAGGTGAATGTATAAATTAAACAATAATTAAATATTCATATGTATATATATATATATATATATATACTTTCAAATGATGCATGCTAAGTGTAAATGACTTACCTTGGGACTCAATAAACTAAAAAACTGACAAATCATAAACCACGAATCATAAAGCATACTGAATAAACTTTGTGAGCCACATACTTAGTTTCTAAAAGATTTACTTATACTCTTTCTTTTGGGAGGGTTTTCTAACCGACATAAATCATGTGAGCTACCATGGAGTCCAATGTCTTACCCACGTTGGGGAGAGCTATTCTATCCTTGCCATCAGAATAGAACCTAAGCTAGATTGATCACTATACTGAACCCACTATGGGTATTAATATATATGGTGGCACGTAGTTCTGGGGCATGTGATCTTGTACTCATACCCACATTGATGCTAAATACTACTCCCATATTATCTGTATGCTCATACTATAGGAAATGCACTTTAAAATAGCATAAGGGTTTACATAATGAAAAACCAATTATGTTTTTCTTTACTTTATCTTAAACATTTTGAATAATGTGGATTTCATAAACTTAACTGGGGATCAAAAGATCCATTTTTGCTTTAAATCTTGATATAAACTTATCATAGAATGCTTAAAAAACATAATATTCTTGAAATCGCAAAACTTAAAATTAGGGCTTAAAATTCATGCTTTAGACTTATGGTAATTCATACCAAAACTTCATGCTTTAAAATCATGGTAATTCATGCCAAAACTTCATGCTTAATATAATTCTTGATATACTTTAACAATAACAAGTCAAGATAGTATAATCTCATTCATAATATAAATCTTATAAGTTAAAAACATAAACATAAGCACTTCTTGGTATACTTTAAGCTTTAAATCTCATGATAATCACATGCTTCAAGAATATATAAAGTTGGGTGTAAACCCTACTTTAAAACAAGTAAATAAAATCTTAAATTATGCAATTTGGGCATAAGGTGAAAGGATACCCCTGTTCATAACCTCACATTTCTTAATAGCCTTTATTTGATGGATAAAAGCTTGACTTTGTAAGCCTTGGATATGATTTTAAAAGATTTCTTGAACTTCATGATTTATAAACTTAAATTCTTGTTTATCTTGAAGAGAAAATAATGGAGTTTTGGTGTTCTTGTGAGGAAGTTAGGGTTTTTTTGATAGAAAATTGATAGAGAATGGGAAAATAATGCCTTAATCAACATTTAATCTATTGTTTTTATGAATTGATTTGGTTGAAAATAACCTAACTACCCCTCAGAAGATTAAACTCATAACTGGAAATCTTGTTGAGAGGCCTAGCGCGATGCGTTGACATGGTCATCACTATATAGGGTGCGATATGATGTGTTAGGGCATGTGAAGTTTTAATGACAAACATATGAATGAAATATGTCGTGAAAGCTAGTCCATCCAAGTGAACAAAGCTAAGTTGCAGACAAGTTATTGACAAGATGACTCTGCGTACAAACAGGAGTGGATAACACTTACCACATCATAAGATGAGTTGAACAAGAAGTCTATCACATAAGAAGTTGAATGGAACAACAAGTCTTATAAAAGTTGAGTTTAACAAGAAGTCCTTCAAAACTAAGAGATAAATGAAAAAGAGTCCCATTCGAGCAAGAAAGGAGAAACAGCTACAACAAGAAGTAGAGTTACTTGATAAAGTCCTATTGAAGATAGAAGTAGAAAGAAACAAGGAATATATAAGAAGATGTGCATATATACATGTCAAAAAACATTCAAGGAACCTACTCAATGTACTGAAAGGATAATCAACAATCAGCAAAACATTTCACATACTTGAAGAAGAACTTGGTCCTTTACCTAGCAAGTCATAGACTGTTTGTAGTAGGTTGGTTCTTTGAGTTGTAATGAGTCATTGTTCTAGTCTAAATGATCTATAAACTGATTTAGGAGTTGTGTGTTCAAGTTAGGGAAGTCGAAGACTTGGGAACACTTATCTTGGAAAGATTTATGTTTTAGTAGTGATAGGAGTTAGATGTTTTAATTCCTAGTTTACAAGAAGTCTTGTAATTTTGTTGATTGTTGAGGCTCAAGTGTTATAGTGAAGTTGGGGTTAAATCCTGTAGAGGTACAGGTCATGATTTTTTACACCTTTCTTGAGCCGGGTGTTTTCTATGTAAAAACACTGTGTTCAGCTTTTACTTCTGTGAACCACGTTTACTTGTTCCAAAGATAGGCAATTTGTAGGGCTTGTACTCTTACAAGTGGTATCAGAGCGAGGTTGTGTTAAATAACGCTAGAACATAAGAAAAGATTAACATGATGAATTCCGCACCTCCTACTAGTCATAGTGAAGGTCAACCAACTACTAGACCTCCACTTTTTGATGGCTTTCACTTTATCTAGTGGAAGGTAAGGATGGAGATGTTCATCCAAAGTGAAGACTATGAATTATGGGATAGGATTACTGATGGACCCACTATCCCAATAAAGTTGATTGATGGTGAACAAGTCAAGAAAGTAAGGAGTGAATTTACTCCTGATGACTTGTTGGCTTTGAAGTAGAATGCAAATGCCAAGAACATCTTGGTTTGTGGATTAGGACCTGCTGAATACAACAAGGTATCAACATGAACTACTGCTAAGAAAATTTGGGATGCACTGGTGAATGCTCATAAAGGTACCTCTCAAGTAAGAAAATTCAGGATCTCCATCCTTTTCACTGAGTATGAGGCATTCAAAATAAGGAAAAATTAAACCCTACATAAGGTGATGACAAGACATACCACTTAAAAAAATGAGTTGACTTCCTTAGAAAAAGTCATCTTTGAGGAGGAATAAGTTAAAAAGGTACTGAGGATATTATCTAAATCAAAATGGAATATTAAGGTGACTGCAATCAGGGAGACAAATAAAGATCTTGAAGACATGACCCTGGATGAACTAGTAGGGAACTTAAGGACTTATGAAATGGAAATTGATGGAACAAAAGAACAAGAAACTCCTAAGAAAATCTTGGCATTGAAAGATTCTGATAGTGATGAGGAATTTGAACTTGACAAGGAGCAAGTTGCCTTCATAACTTAAAACTTCAGCAAATTCTTTAATAAGAAGAAGGGAACAAGTACTAAGAAATGTTCTAATAACAATCTAAATGGGTGCTACGAATGTGGAAAAATTGATCATCAGATCAGAGACTATCCATTCTGGAAAATATAATGGAAGAAGGAAAGGGTTAAAAAGGAACTAAAGGCAAAAAGAAGGAGGAGCATGCAATGATAGCAGCCTGGGGATCTAATTCAGATGAAGATAAAGTTGATGAAACTACATTCATGGCTCTTGGAGATTCAGACTTAGATGAAGAAGATGAGTGTTCTGAGGTAAGTATACTTGAACTCAAAGAAAAATTGCAATTATTTTCAAAACCAAAACTTGTTTCCTTGATGAGTGCATTAATTGATGATTTCCAAGAGTTAACCTCTGATAGGGATGAATTGTTTAATAGTCTTGCAAGCCTTAAATTTGATCTCATTGATCTAAAGGCTTGCTCAGGTACAGTTGACAAGGAAAATTGCACTCTCAAGAAATAGATTGCAGAACTTGAGATTTCAAACAATGATCTTAAGTCTAAAATTCTCAAATTAACTCTCACTGAAAATAGGAAAAAGACCACGAGTAAAGAACAAGAAAAGTTTGAACTTCAGCTAGTTAAATACAAACAGGAATGCCATGATTTAACTGAAAAATGAATAAGTTTAGTTAAGAAGTTTCTAAACTAAAACTGGATCTTGAAAGGGCAAATAGGTGAAACTCCTCAAGAATTGTTCACAAATTGAGTGAAAGAAATTACAATGAAAAGGCAGGTTTGGGATTCCATATAAGTTTTGAAGATCATAAATATTTATGTTATATTTGTGGTAACCTTGGACATCCCACCACTGAATGACCAATGGCTGGAAAAAGAAGGCTAATAGTCAAAACATGGCTAACAGATTTTCTCAGACCAAAAGGAACAAAACTAGTTCTGGTTAGAGAAACATGTTGCACTACATGTTGCCTATATGGACTAGAAGAAGTATAATTTATCCTTTCATTTATAAAATCGGACCCAAGATTATCTGGGTTCCTAAGTCTAACCATTGATTTCTTTTGCAGGAGAAGGTGAAAGGAAACAAGAGGCACTGGTACTTAGACAGTACTTGGTCAAGACACATGACTGGTGATAAGAAAAAGTTTCTTTCACTCTCCAAAATAGATGGAGGAGGAGTTTTTTTTGGTGATAGAAAAAAGGAAATCATTACTGGAGTTGAAAGAGTTGGCTCATCTGAGTTAAAAGCATTGAAGGATGTCTATCTTGTGGAAGGATTGAAGAATAATCTGCTGAGCATCTCACAATTGTGTGACAAAGGTAATAAAATAATTTTTACTGTTGCAGGGGTTAAAGTCAAAAGGATGGACACCAAATAAATTGTGCTACCTGCAAGGAGTTACAAAAATGTATTTAAAGCAGACATAATGGCAATACCAGGACCTGAGCGGACTTGTCTAAGTGCAATAGAAACTGATCCCCTCCTTTGGCACAAGAGACTTGGACATGCAAGTCTGAAAAAAATGAACATACTTTCCTCAAAGGACATGGTATTGGGATTACCCAAGACCAAGTTTAAGGAATAAAAATTATGTAGTGCACGTGTAAAGGGAAAGCAGGTAAAATCTTTTAAAGAACCATGTTAGCACTACCAAGTGCCTTGACCTGGTTCATATGAACTTATGTGGACCAATGCGACTTCAAATCAGAGGTGGAAAAAGATATATTTTTATAATTATTGATGATTATTCTAGGTTCACCTGGACTTTGTTTCTATCCTCTAAAGAAGATGCCTTTGATGTCTTTGAAATCTTCATTAAGAAAATTGAAAAGAAACTGGGTACTTCATTAGTTTCCATAAGGTCTGACCATGGTACAGAATTTGAAAATACAAAGTTCTTAGAATTTTGTTCAACAAATAGTATAGACCATAACTTCTCTGCTCCTAGAACACCACAACAAAATGGAATAGTAGAAAGAAAGAATAGAACCTTGGAAGATATGGCTAGAACAATGATGCTTGCAGTAAATGTTGCCAAAAACCTTTAGGCTGAGGCAATAAGTACTGCAATATATATCATAAATAGATGCATGATCAAGCCCATGTTAGAAAAGACTCCCTATGAATTACTAAAAGGTAGAAAGCCTAACATTTCTCATTTTAGAACCTTTGGGTGTAAATGTTTCATACACAATAATGGTAAGGATAATCTGGGAAAATTTGATGCTAAAAGTGATGAGGGAATATTCTTAGGTTATTCACTTAATATTAAGGCTTATAGGATTTTAAACAACAGATTTAACTGTGTTGAAAAAAGCATGCATGTAGTTTTTGATGAAACATATGTTAAGACTAACCTATAGGAAGGAAATGACACTGAGGAACAGGTTACACAATATGTTTAATTGACTGAAGCAACCAAACATGGGGTCACAGTATCAAGGAGAACTGAAGTTGAAGGCACAATGACAGGGGAACTGAGCCACAAACTACCCCAGCTCAGAATATCAGCAGTGATCCTAGTAGCTCACTTGGCTTGATCCCTAAAGGATACAAGTACCAAGGATCACTCCCCATTGAGAATGTTACTGATCTCACCTCTGGGATCATCATAACGCTCAAACTACACCTCTCTAATGAGAATGTAAGAGATCGCTGTCAATATAAAACCCAACTAGGTTGGGGTCGAATCCCACAGGGAATATGGTGTGAACGTAAGTCATTTTCAATTTAATCAACTGATAGCTGGATGTTTCCTAAAATGGAGGTTTTTAGTTTAGCAAGTATTTGTTGGTTACTTTAGTTACAGTGTTCGTAATCAAGAGTTTATGGAAAAACCAAAATTATGTTCACTAGGGGTTTTGGTACTTGACAAATGATGATGGTGGTTCAAGATTCTCATAGTAGGTAGGGCAACAAGATATCTTTATCAAAGTTATGCCTAAATGTCTCTCGACCTACTTAAGTATTTAATTACCTAATCCTCTCGGACTTAAGGGAATTTATATTTATGACCAGATTTTACCTCAGGTTAATCAACCTTGTTACAACGTCAATTATTAAATGGAAGTTTTTAGTGCTTCCAAGTCCCTGTTAATAATTCACTTCCCACTATATTTGATTTCTTTCTTAAGAAAATCAAAGCAGGTGTTATCTATCATTTGCAACCAGTAGATGATAATTAAAACCTCAGAATTATCAAGACTGATAATTACCACCTTTTGAATCTTGAACACTCAGCACATTATCAAGACTTAACCCTAGATCCCATAATTCAGGTTAAAGGAATTTAGCCGCTCATGATGTAATAATCTAAACAACTAGTTATGTTCATGGTTTAAAAGATAAACTTACCACAAAATGAATAGAAACTAGAGATTCTCAGATTAGATCACAATAGTGATCCCAAAATAATGATGATAATCTCTTCAAAGTAATTTCCTGTTCAAGTCAAGAAACAAGAGAAAAAAAAAATTAAAATACGTGTGTTCAAAAGATGTTCCAAAACTCCCCTAGAAAACCCTAAACAATGCTTTAAATAGTTCACCCTAATTATGAAAATAAAATAATAAAGTTCAAAAATTTCTTGAATTAGGTTACGCCATTCGTGATAACCTATCAGGAGGCTGATGACTTATCACAAATTTCGTCAGCTCCTCTTTGATTTTTATACTCACTACTTTAGGCTGACGATAACCTATGACATCCTATCAACTTCTTGACGACTTATCACGAATGTCATCAAGTCTCTACCTGAGCTATCATGTCCTGCCTTAGGCTGATGGAAATTTTGAGGACCTATCAGCTCCTTGATAGCTTATCAAAAAATGTCATCACAACTCTCAACTCAGATGCATTCACTGTCTGAGGTTGACGATGAAGTTGTTAACTATCATAGGGCTGATGACTTATCAGAAATGTCGTCAGCTACACTTCTCTTCGAATTACTTCATATTTCAAGTCCTTTTCTTCCATCCTTGTTGGTTCTCTTGCATCATAGCTTATACTGCAAAATCAAACATAAAACAATCAAAAATGATAAAATTTTCTTAAGACTTTGTAATTATTCTTAGTTAAAAGCCTTAAATGTGTTAGCATTAACTCACACATCAACACCCTCAACTTAAAACAATTGCTTGTCCTCAAGCAACTCAACACAACTAAAAGAATACAAAGTACATTTTCCAGTCAATCATCTATATCATCTTAAAACACTTACACCCTCTCCAAGGTCAATCAATTTAAGAACAATGAAAAACACCAATGCAACACACAAAAATTAATATACGACATTAATTCAGCTACATTAACCATGTATATACCAGTATTACACTCTCCAAACAAGTTAGCAACATATCTGGTGTGGTTTCACAGCAAATAAATCCCCCCATCTCATATCAATAATCATATACGTAACCATGGGAACAATCAAAACACTCACTCTCAGAAAAAGTTCCAACTAATGTATGCCAAGTATCATTGGATTTCCCTTATTTTCATTACCCAGATCTTCAGATAGGTCAGCTAGGATCACTATAGGTCTTCTCTTAGGCTTGTGATGTAGGTTAGGGGCTGTACGATACTTGATGGTATTTAAAGTCACTAAGCCTCCTTGATAATACACTAGCTTTTTTTGGGGGGGGGGGGGTTGGTTTCACTCATTAGCCTTTTCTACTCTTCTTTTTCATTGATTACACTTATTTAGGCTGGGTGCGGTCTTTACCACAATCACTTATTCTTTTTCACAATTTTTCTTTTTCTTGCTCCTTTCCTTCGCACTTAATATTTTTCTTTTTTTCTTTTATGCTACCTTTCTTCATACTCATTCTGCATCACGCACCCTTATGATAGCCACCCTAAACTTAGGCCATTTGCCTAAGTCAAGGTGCACAGTGTCCAAGGAGGAATAGGGCCAAAACAGGTTCATTGTGATCTAATAGGAAGGTGACAGGTGTCATAAAAAGAAATAGGCTAATCAGGTTCAAAATAGGGATCAAGGGATATTATGCACATAGGGAAGGTCATTTAGGCTAAAGTGAGCTCATATCAAAATGGCCTATGATCATTTCCTAACCCCTATCCTTTAACCCAGGTAAGACTAACCAGGCAAGTTCTGGCTTCAGCATGCAGAGGGAACTAAGTAACATCTCACACACACTTGGCATATAGGTATATCGCAATCTACTACTCTTTCAGTTCATACAGCTGTTTAACAATAATTATTGTGTTACTATAACTAATGCCATACAAAGATGCACAGTGGTCTCACTTAAATGCAATCACACAATTAAAAAAATAGACCACTTGAAGAGGTGTACAAAAATCACAAAAAAATTCAACTACCTCAAGTACAAGTATTTCTCCTAGTCGGCTACAAAATTTTACAACAAAAATTTATGCTACACCCTCAACTTTAAATCAAAGAAAATATAAACTTAGGATTATAGTATACCTGGAATAGATCAATCTCGGGGGTCATGGGTTGCCTCCCATGCAATGCCTGATTTAACATCGTGGAATGACTTAGGTATCTCGATTACTTCAGACTTCATCGAGACAGATAGTAATGACACTTTTCATTGATTTTTTTGGATCAATATAAAGTTTTACTCGTTTCCCATTTACTTTGAAGGTACTGCCGTCTTCATTTTCAAGTTCCACTACTCTAGATGAGTAGACTTGACTAACTCTAAAAGGGCCTAACCACTTAGATTTAAGCTTACCTAGGAATACTTTGAGTCTGGAATTGAACAGAAGCACCAAGTCACCCTTTTGGAAGTCTCATTTCTCTATCCTTTAATCATGGTATTTTTTTATCTTTTGTTTATATAGGTCTGCTCATTCATATTCCATGAGATGGAATTTATCCATCTCATTTAGTTATCCCAGTCTCAACTCTGCTGCCTCCTTCCAACTCAAATTTAGCCTTTTAG
Organism: Capsicum baccatum var. pendulum; assembly: GCA_030864225.1. Lineage (NCBI taxonomy): Eukaryota > Viridiplantae > Streptophyta > Magnoliopsida > Solanales > Solanaceae > Capsicum > Capsicum baccatum. The sequence goes on from CM061557.1 coordinate 53,245,190, forward strand.
GTGCCCATAAGGCCTTGTTCTCCAGCTCTATTGCTAAGTGGCAAGCTTTTCCATAGACCAGATGAAATTGTGACATGCCAATGGGTGTCTTGAAAGTATTCCGATATGCCCACAAGGCATCATCGAGCTTTAGAGACCAATCTTTTCGACTAGAATTCACCGTTTTGGCTAGGGTGACTTTAATTTCTCAATTTGACACCTCCACCTGCCCACTAGTTTATGGGTGATATGGAGTGGCTACTCTATGCTATTTCACCCCATATTTTTCTAAAGCTACTCAAAACACTTTGTTTAAAAATTGAGATCCTCCATCGCTTATAATAGTGCGTGGTACTCCAAAGCAAGAGAAGATGTTCTTTTTGAGAAAAGCAACAACTCTCTTTCCTTCATTATCAGAGAAGACAATAGCTTTGACCTATTTCGAGAAATAGTCAACAACAACTAAAATATACTTTATCCCATACTAGCTTACAAAAGGACCCATGAAATCGATGCCCCAGACATCAAACAATTCCACTTCAAGCATCTTAGTCAAAGGCATCTTATGTCTTTTGGAGATTGACCCCTGCCTTTGACATGGGTCACATTTTAGCACAAACTCGTGGGCATCCTTGATCAATGTTGGCCAATAGTAACCACTTTGTAACACCTTCCAATCCATTCGGTCACCTGCATGGTGACCTCCAACTGGGGAACCATGACATGCTTCCAATATCGATAATACATCCACTTTCGATCCGCATCTCCTTATAATATTGTTCGTATATCACCAAAAAAGATATGGCTCATCCCAAAAGTAATGTGTCACATCATGTAGGGATTTCTTTCTTTCATGGAAGGAAAGATTTTCTGGGATGACCTCAATCACAACATAATTTGTAAAATCAGCATACCAAGGCAATTTTTTCACAGCAGCAGCCAAGATCTCCTCATCAGGAAAGGCATCATTTATCTCTATTTCATCACTAATTGCTTGCTCACCATCCATTCTAGACAGATGATCTGCAACCTAGTTTTCACACCCTTTTTTAACTTTGACTTCAAAGTCAAATTTTTGTAGCAACAACACCCATATAATCAACCTTGGTTTTACATCCTGCTTAGACATCAAATACCTCAAAGCTGCATGGTCAGTGTGAACTACCACCTTAGTCCCAAGAAGATAAGCCCTGAATTTCTCAAAAGCATATACTACAGCCGGAAGTTCCTGCTCAGTGACGATGTAGTTCTTTTGAGATCCATTCAGTGCTTTGCTGGCATAATATATTGGATGAAATAGTTTGTCCTTTTTTTGTCCCAATACAGCTTCAAGGGAAACACCGCTTGCATCACACATGATCTCAAAAGGTTTTGACCAGTATGGTGAAACAATAATAGGGGCCTTAAACAGCTTCTTTTTAAGGCATTCAAATGCCTTCAAGAAATCAGAATCGAAGGAAAACTTCACTTCTTTCTCTAAAAGTTTGCAAAGTGGATTTGAAACCTTCGAAAAGTCTTTTATAAACCTCCAATAGAAGCCAGCATGTCCAAGAAAACTACGCACTCCCTTCACTGAAATGGGAGGTGGTAGTTTCTCAATAACTTCCACCTTAGATCGATCAACTTCTATCCCTTTGGCTGAAAGTTTGTGATCGAGAACGATGTCCTCCTTTACCATAAAGTGATATTTTTCCCATTTAAGCACCAAATTGAATTCAAAGTATTGTTGCAAGGCTATACTCAGGTTTTCCAAACACACCTCAAATGAATCTCCCACCATAGAGAAATCATCCATGAATACCTCTATGGTGTCCTCCACCATAGCTGAAAAGATAGATATCATGCACCGCTGAAAAGTAGTGGGTGCATTGCATAGCCCAAACGTCATTCTCTTAAATGCAAATGTGCCATATGGACATGTGAATATCATATTCTCCTAATCTTCAGGAGCAATACAGATTTGGTTGTATCCAGAATAACCATCCAAAAAGCAATACCATCCCCTTTTAGTTAATCGATCAAATATTTAGTCCATAAAGGGCATAGGGAAGTGGTCTTTCAGAGTCCATGAGTTTAACTTAGGGTAATCCATGAAAAATCTCCACCCATTCATAGGTCTCAGTGGAATCGACTTGTTCCTTTCATTTGCAACCACAGTCATGCCCCACTTTTTTGGGAATGCATTAAACGGGGCTCACCCATTTGCTGTCATAAATAAGGTAAACCACTCCAACCACTTAATAATCTCCTTCTTAACCACCTCTTGCATTGCTAGGTTAATACAATACTGATGCTCTATGGTTGGAATACAATCTTGCTCAAGTTGTATTTTATGCATGCAGATGCCAGGGGGAATGCCAATAATATCAGCAATGGTCCATCCTATAGCTCTCTTGTGCCTCTAAAGTACTGAAATAAGTGCATTTACCTATTGCTCACCCAAATCACCTGCAATAATAATAGGTAGAGTGATTTCGTTGCCCCAAAAAATGTACCATAAGTGCCTAGGCAGTTTTTTCAATTTCAACACCGGTGGATCCTCAATAGATGGCTTGGCTGGTGGTGTTGGTCAATTAGCAAGGTTAAGGTCTAGATTTTTAGGAGCATAAGGATATGAAACCATTCCTGACAAGGCACAAACAGTGTCTTCATACTCCTCAATGCCTTTACGATCAAAGTTTATCAGAACTGCCGCTAACGGCTCGACAACAAGTTGCTCCTCTCTTGACACCTCCTGTTTGTCCTCATAATACACATCAAATACTGAGAACACACTAATTTATTCCTGCTACTTCATTGATTTACACACATCAAACCGTACCATTTCATCATTCATCCTGAATAATAGGTCATTCACTCTCAAATCAATAAACACACTTCTGATTGCGAGAAAAGGTTGACCCAAGATTATGGGTACCTCAAAGTCCACCTCGCAATCTAGAATGATGAAATATACAAGGAATATGAAGCTGGCTACCTTCTCCAACATATCATGAAAAATGCTAATAGTTTATTTTACTGACCTATCCGCCATCACGAGTCGCATGTTAGTGGGTGTGGGATTTTCCAGACCCAACTTTCTATATACAACCAGCGGCATCAAATTAATGCTTTCTCCCAGATCACATAATGCCTTGGCAAATTCCATAGTCCTAATTGTATAGGGAATAGTAAATGCGCTTGGGTTTGGCTTCTTCTACACCAAGGTCCTTGTAGAAATAATGCTAGAATGACGGAGATTATCCTTCAATTCATAGCTCACTGCTCTTTTCTTAGTTACAAGGTCCTTCATGAATTTAGCATATCCTGGCATTTGTTCGAGTGCCTCCACCAATGGCACATTTATTGTCAACTGCTTGAGCATTGCCATGAATTTGCTGAATTTTGCATCATCAGTTTTCTTCTTCAATCGTTGAGGAAAGGAAGGTGGTGGTCTTGGGATAGTTTTCAAAACTACCTCCTTTTTTTTTTCGGGAGCATCATCAGATTTATCCAGATTCTCAAACCCCACTGGACCTCCTTCTTTCGATTCATCATCTACTACCTGATCAGCCACATGATTGCCCACAGAAGGGCCAGGTAATATCTTACCGCTTCTAGTGGTAATCGCCATACATGAGCCATCATTCCATGGATTTTAGACCGTATCACTTGGTAACATTCCACACTTTCTCTGGTTAAATGCAGCAGAGAGTTAGCTTATCTACTGCTCTAACTATTTAATTATGGTGGAGTTCGAGTTTACCAACTGACTAATAGATGATAGATCAGTCTTTATGGTATTCACAACAGAGTTGGTAGCTTTTACTCCCTTCAATGACATAACCATCATGTCCTCCATGGACATCTTTTCATAACTTATTATAGCAGCCTCGCAATTTCTAGGAGGGACATAAAGCCTGCTCCTATCACTATTGTTCCTCCAATTTCCCTAATCCCTATCTTTATAACCAGGCTTATCATAGTAATTCCGTCCTTGATTTCCTTGGCCATTTCCTCAGAAACCCCTCTGATTATTAACATAGTTCACCTCTTCTTCTGTATCAGAATCAATTCTATCATGAGATCCCACAGCTTTTACCTTCTCAGTCTTCCCTGATAGTAAGTACTTTGTTAGCAAGTCAATCTGTGTTTTAAGGTAAGCCATGTCTTGGTTACACTCCTTATCTCTTCTACATTGTTCCGTAGTAATACTCCCAGACACAGTGGGGCTAGCTACCACAAAGTCTCTAGTATGCCATGCCCGACTTTGTTTGGTCATTCTTTCTAGCATCTCTGAAGCCTCTGGGAATGTAAGATCAACAAACAAACCACCACTAGCATTATCTACAATTGGATTTGTCATAGAGTTAAGAGCCCTGTAAAAAGTCTCCATCAAGTGTATGTCTGTCATATTTGTAGACACGTAAGTTTGTCCCTTCTCGATAGCACTTTTTACCCATTTTTACCTTATACTACCATATACCCTCACCCATGTAATTACATCCCAGAAAAATACAAAAAAAATAACTCTCAACAAAATCTCTAACAAACTTTTATTCTTTTTAACATCCTAACAACCCTTTTAATTAAAAGAAGACACATTACCCATACCCCTACCCCCAATACCCCATACCCATGTGACCCCCTCCCCCTCATATTTCTTGTCCACAAAGGCAAAAAGGGATAAACATATACCAGGGGGTCCTACGAGAAACCTCCTAAGAAATTTCAAGATATCCTACCCCTACCCCCTCACCCCACTCGTATGCCCTACACCCTACTCACAGAAATACATATACATACACACGAGACAATAACATAGGGAGAAAAGAGTATTCACTAGGAATTAAAAAAGGATCTTGTTCATCAAAATTGACTCACATATGCACGCACATAACAACCAGCACACACTCACGCTCAGAGAAGACTCCATGGAAAATGGATAAGGGGTCGAGCTTTTCCTTCTTCTTGAAAAACACACTGAGATCATAAGAGAGAAAAGAGAAATTAAAGAGAAAATAGGGGAAAAAATAGGGAAAAATATTAGAGAGATACCGATGGCGAGATAGGGTGTTTTCCGATGAATTCCTCATCGAAATCGCCATTAGAAAACACCTTCCATGGCTGTTTTGACATTGTTTTAGCAGATTTATGATCGGAAAAACAATACCATCTCCGTCCGACCCTAATCTGATTCAAAATAGTCGAGTTTGACTATTTTCTATCACAATTCCAGCGACGTCAATCAGAAGACGGTGACGTGGTTTCAGTTTGTTTAAATCCGCTCGGTTGGTCTTTCTATATTTGAGTTGGCATTGTTCCTTGTCGAGGTTTAAATCAAGGTATTTTGGATGTGGACTCTATCAGGTTTAATTGGAATAGTATATTAATTTTGAAAGAGGCATTACGGTCCAAATCTATCTTCTCTATCTTTAATTTTTACGTGAATGTGAATAATTTATGGTTTGGTTTGTTTGAATCTTGATTGTGTATTGGTTGATATTGGATTTGAATGTTGAAAAGTGAATTGATAATTGAAGCATGTGTTAATCATTAATTGATAAGAATGAAGTTGGGGGCAGGAATTGAAATTGGCAAAAGAGAATATTAACTCGGGTTGATTAATTAGTTTTTTTGATTTGAAATGGATATTATTATTATTAAATTTAAGTTGATTCTAATTCATAGATGTTATTAAATGAAATAGTATCATGATAGGGTGAAGTTGGTAAGAAAACGGTAGGCCGGGTAGGCAAATTTAGGAAACATGATTTGTTTGAGTGTTTGAATTTGGGTGAATGTTTCCTTCTACTATATCGCATTTCATTTAATGTATTCACTTAATTGGGGAATGCCTCGAGGCTCATTGTATTTATTCACCGGAGAATGCCCCGTGTAGTATGTTGGCGAAAGACACTTGTGATCAAGGTCTGAAGCATCGGGTAAAACATTGGAACGTAGTTTAGGATTAGTGTAGGTTTAATTTTCAGTACCTTTTTTATTTTGGGTTGTAATAATTGGACTGGATACTATATTCGGGATTGTCTTTTGTTTGTTTGATTGGTTGTTTTGTGTGTTTTTGTGTGATTTATACATTTTTAGTGTCAAAATTAGCCGATACGCTCCACCAAGCGACCGTAGTCGAACCACGAGATCGAAGGGTACCTAACACCTTTCCCTCGGTCAGTAGAATTCCTTAGTCGGAGTCTCTGTTCGCGGATCAGTTTAAAGATTCAAATCATTTTGAAAAGGATTCTCCAACGGTGACTTGGCACACCGGATTTATGTAAAGTGGAGACTCTGAGTTTGGAATATAAAGAGTTCTTTTCGAAACAAATCAAACTTTTGTCACTTTACTAATAAAAAAACTTCCGAACATTCAAACTATAATTTTTTTGGATAGAATAGGGGAGTGACAGCTCTAGCGACTCTGTTGGGGATTACCTTTCCAGAATTCGAGCTTTATTTTTTTGGAAGTCGTATCGGCTTTGTTTGGCATTATGGGTGTATAAATATTATTTGTGATTATTGTTATCACTATTGTGCATTTTTGTGCTCTTTATTTACAGTTTTTATTTATGTGTTACTGCTTTATATCTGGCATCATGTGCATAACCTGAGTCATTTTTTCTGCAACAAATCCATAGTACACGCTGTGTACACGACCTATAGTTGAGTCACCCTTATCTTGGGGAGGGGGGGAGCCATTGGCTGGTATGGAGTAGGTGGATAGCTAAAGCAGCCACTATCAACTATACGCTCCCCCGAACAGCCTTGTTAGTAAACCCCAACATAGGTCAGCCTTTAGGTCATACTTATGTGCATCATATTGAGACCTAGTGGGGCCCATTTGGTCCTTTGTAGGAGACTTACCTCTGATGCATCCCTACGTGCTAAATATTTCATCTTGGAGGGTAATGGGGTCATTTGACGGACTGATTTGGGGAAAATATGTGTTAGAAATAAAGTGTGTAGGCAATGAAAAAGTTAGTCGAAAAAAAAGAGTGAAAAAAAGAGTTTCATAGTTTTAGAGTTATTTATGGCTTTTGTTTTTCACAATCCAAAAATTCAAAAAGATTTTTTACCTTTCACACTCATTTTCTTAAAAATACCAAAAAGATTTTTCTTTCATAGTTGTTGATGTCAATGTTATGTGAAGTGTCTAATTAAAAAATCCAAAAAAGATTTTATTTCTCATCGTCCGTCTGTAATTGCGTTTCTCAAGTCAAGTTTTAGTTTGTTTTGATCCTTAATTGTCCAATTTGGATGAACTACGCATACCTAATTCCCTTCTCTCTGGACGGGATACGTAGGCAACCCTCGGTGGGTCCGGTAATCTTTATTTTTCCCTTTGCCTTAGCCTTGGCCTAGGTTTTTTCCCTCATAATTTAGTGTTGTTAGCAGGTCTTAGCCAAGTAGGCTGATTTTATTCAGTGATACTGTTCGGCGAATTAGAGTCATAAAGTGGTCTGTTCCTTCGACATATGTCCGCATCAAATTCCCAAGGGTTGAGAATCTTTCATTCCTGTCGAATTTTTGAGATAATGTCTTATGTGTTATTATAGGATAGATCTGTCCACAAACTCCAGAGTCTGGATGGTTAGCAAGATGCCCAAAAAGTTAATCAAATGGTAGGGTACGTTTAACTACGTCGAGCAACAGGGGCTGGCAAAGAAGTTAGGCACTCTCACTTCCCTCCTAGATCTTACACCCCGCCCAGACCTGATCAAGGCTATATCGACTTTTTAGGATCCAAGCTATTTAGTGTTTAGGTTTGGAAATTGTGAAATGAAGCCTACTCTGGTAAAGATATCTGGTTTCTTTAAGTTGCCTTACATTAAGAAAACAATGATTCGGGCACGGACTCATTCTCCCACACGGTTTCTTCATGGTTTTGGTTCAAAGGCCAATAACCACTTGACGTGACTTAACTAATATTGGGTCTCCTTTGATTATTTGTATAATCGGTTTGGGCCTTCAGACGGTTTGGATTGCTTTTGGGATGAGTTCTATACAACTAAGGAGAATTGGGAGAAATGTCATCTAGAAGTCTTCACTCTCACCTTGTTGGGCATTTTGGTCTTCCCATTAGAAGAAAGACGGGTTAATACTCGCTTGCATACTGTAATGATGGACTTATTTCATAAAAATCTAGGGGAAACATTCACACTCGTACCAATGATCTTGGTAGAAATATATAAAGCTTTAGCCGAGGTGAAGGGCGGGATGAGATTCTTTGAGGGAAGCAACCTGATATTGCAATTGTGGATGATGGAGCACTTGTATGAGCCTTCTTTGGTTAGGTTGTATATGATTGATCATTTTATGCCTGAGAGAGTGAACGCCATGAATCAGAGAATACGTTTTGATAAGTTGTCGCTGCCAATAGGGATTGATGCTTGGATTGAATTTCTTGAGTCAAGAATTGATGACAACATTCTGTGGACCTATCTCTGGTTTTGTCCAAAAATAATCTTGTGTGGTTGTCGGATGCAACCTCTTTTAGTCTTGTTAGGAATCAATTGCACCAGACCGTACTCTCCTTTTAGGGTAATGCTCTAGTTGGGTAGACTGCAGGACGTTCCACCGGTAATGGACCTTCTGAAGGATGTCGAGAATTTTAAGGATCAAGCCTTAGGCGAAACTAAATACGAAGAATTCTGGAATCATGCAATGAAGCTAGGTGTGGATACTCTAAAAATAGGTCTGGATAATCCAGGGTACACTCAAAGATATGAGATATGGGTGCAAACCATACCTCAGGGTATTAGTAGGCCATTGCCCTTGCAACTTAGAGGAAGAATACATGAAGAATGCATTGTCAATGACAGTCAGGATCAAAGTGCGGGGGACAAAGTGGAGACACTGAGAGTTTAGTTATCAAATTTGCTCAATACTGTAGAAAGGTGTCAGAACAATCTCTCTAGGTGCACTCTCCATGAGGCGGGGATACGAGCTAGAAAATTCTTCCCAAATATCAAGGTGTCTTTGTAGTATATGCTACAGAGTTTGAATGGGAGAAAAAGAACTTCACAGACAGGTCCATCTCAGCCAGGGTCATCCCACAGTGCACCAATGTAAAGGAGCAACTCTTATCTTTTATTTAGTTTGAGTCCTTTATTTTTCTGTCGTTGTATTGTTGTGTCTTTGTTCACTTGGGGTCAAGTTTGTTTTAAATGTTAAGAGTCTTTACTAGGAGTATTACACATGTTATCTTATGGGTCTAGAATGTTGTTTAGTCTTTGTTGATTAGTTTTTAACCTTTCTTAAACTCGAAGTTTGTTTTAATTATCTCTTTTATGAAATGTAGTGAAGTTGTGGAATTGTTTCCTTTTGTGTGTTCTTTCTGAAAACAAAATCTTTAACTTTGTGGTGTTTATGCATTCATTTCCCGAACTACGCAATATCTGATTCATGTACAATATGATACGTAGGCAACCTACTTTTGGGTTCGATCTAATCATTTTGTTTCTTTGATTTTCCTCAATTTTCGTCTTTTAAAGAAAAACAAAATCCATAAAGAATGATAAAAGGAAATGAGATCGCGAGAGAAGGAAAGAAAGAAAGAGCAATAAGAGAAGAAAAGAGGAAGAGAAGAGACTGATGCAAAAGAAGAGAGAAGTGAATGTGAAAAGCAGAAAGAGCGAGGTGTGATAATGTAATGAGGAAATAGAGATGATGTTAAAATGACCTTATTATCCTCGAAGGCCAGTAGAAATGTGCATAAACCTAGGATGTATACAATGTGATTTCTATGCTTGTTGCTTGACCTAATCCAAATAGGTTTTGTCTTTGATGAGCATGTTCTTTCAGATAAGTGGTTGGTTTGTAGCACTCTGGCTAGTCATCCGTACTTCACTTGATCAAAAGTGAAGCTTTCCATGGCTAGTCGGGAGATTTAAAACTCACTCATGGACCCAGATTAGGATACCATGGAAGAAAGTTCAGAACGCAATGATGAGGTATCAAGACTTAGACAACAATTGCTAGATCTGCACCGAGCATGGGCTATCGGTATGCCTCCTCCTCTACTCCCTGAAGATCTTAGGAATATCCCCAATTGCCCACCACTCTCTCAGGCGCAATTCTCTATTTCCATTGAGTCACCAGAGCACGCACCAGGATTCACTCCATGATAATATTACCCTGGCACTTCTAGTGTACCCCTGGCAGTTCCTTAACCAAGGCCCGTGACTCAGACAGTACTTCCGATAATGGTACTTCCTCGGTTTGCCAGTGAACCAATATTTAAAATTTTGGAGAATCAGTATTGTGCCCCGGAGCCCACTTTGAAGATGAATGAACCATATGGATACACTCAGCCACCCATATTTCTATTTGATTCGAAGAATACTGCTGCAACAGAGGAACTAGAAGTCATGGCGCGGAAGTTGAAGGGTTTAAAACAGGCCATGAGGAATTTGCAGGGAGTCGGAGGTTATAAGAGTGTTGCCTATAAAGATCTTTGAATGTTCCCAAACATTAACCTCCCCCTTGGTTTTAAAATACACAAGTTTGAGAAACACACAGGGCATGGTGATCCCGTGGCGCATTTGAGACGTTATTACAATCAATTGAGGGCTGCAGGGGGAAGAGAAGAGTTGCTTATGGCTTTCTTTGGCAAGAGTCTTTCCGATCTGGCTTTAGAATGATTCATTGATCAGGATATTGACAATTGAAACAACTGGGATGAACTAGCTAATGAATTTGTGTAATATTTTTAATATAATGTCGATCTGGTTCCTGATTAGAAATCCCTGGTCAACATGAAGAAGAAAAGTACTGGAGGCTTTTTAGAATACACGGTAAAATTAAGTATTCCAGATCATTGATCCAAATTAGGATCCTAGGGAAGAAAGTTCAGAATGCAATGATGAGGTATTGAGACTTAGACAACAATTTCTAGATCTGCACCGAGCATGGGCTAGTGGCATGCCTTCTCCTCCACTCCCTGAAGATATTGGGAATATCCCCAATTGCCCACCGCTCTCTTAGGCACAATTCTCTGTTCCCATTGAGTTACCAGAGCACACACACCAGGATTCACTCCACAGTAATATTACTCTTGCACTTCTAGTGTGCCTGTGGTAGTTCCTCAACCAAGGCCCATGACTCAGTCGGTGCCACCGACAACGCCTGTGTTCGTGGCTCCGCCACCGCCCGAAGCTCCCACCTATGTTGTGCATCTGACAATGGTACTTCCTCGGTCTGCCAATGAACCAATGTTTAAAATTTTGGAGAATCAGTATTGTTTACCAGATCCTACTTTGAAGATGAATGAACCATATGGATACACTCAACCACCCGTATTTCCATTTGATACGGAGAAGCCTACTGCAATAGAGGAACAAGAAGTCATAGTGCGGAAGTTGAATAGTTTAGAACAGGCCATGAGGAATTTACAGGAAATCGGAGGTTATAAGATTGTTGCCTATAAAGATCTTTGCATGTTCCCAGACATTAACCTCCCCCTTGGTTTTAAAATGCCCAAGTTTGAGAAATACGTGGGGCACGGTGATCCCGTAGTGCATTTGAGATGTTATTACAATCAATTGAGGGCTGCGGGGAGAAGAGAAGGAGTTTCTTATGGCTTTATTTGGCGAGAGTCTTTCTGGACTGGCTTCAGAATGGTTCCTCGATCAGTATATTGACAATTGGAACAACTGGGATGACCTAGCTAATAAATTTGTGCAACATTTTCAATATAACGTCGATCTGGTTCTTGATGAGAAATCCTTGGTCAACATGAAGAATAAAAGTATTGAAGGCTTTCGGGAATACGTGGTAAGATGGTGTGAACAGGATGAAAGGGTAAAACCTCCAATGAAAGAGAGTAAACTGGTAGAGGTCTTCATTCAGGCATAGGATGAGACCTATTTTCAACATTTACTTTCGGCAATGGGAAAGTCTTTTATTGAAGTCATTAAAATGGGAGAGATAATAGAGGACGGAATCAAGACCGATCAAATAGTGAGTTTTGCCGCATTGAAAGCCACCACACAAGCGAGTCAAGGTAGATCTAGCGCATTCGGAGGTAAAAAGAAGAAAAAAGGATGTAGCGACCGTTGTAGCTGGAACCCATTCCTATACCAAAAGACCGCCTCACCCCTATCCCTAATCCTAGGCCTAAGTCTACTCCCAAGCTCTATATATCCCTTCCTACCATTACTACCCTCTACAAAACCCATTATATTCCAATCTACCACCCCCGTACCTAGTATGTAGTGCACAACCATATGCCCAAACCCCTTCTTACTCATAATGGCATGCGCAAGCTCCACAAAATCATCTATCAGCTCCACTAAATTACCAAAAACCCTCCAGACCCAGTTTCCAACCCAGGCTCGAGTACAAGTATGAGAAGACGGTCAAAAATCAGTTCACACCTCTTGGAGAGTTATATGCTAGCTTGTTTGATAGGTTGAGAAATATGAAGTCTTAAGCCCAATTCAAGGAAGGCTTTTGAATTCACCTCCAAGAAATCTTGATTATTCGTTAAGGTGTGCATATTGTTCTGACATGCCGGGGCACGATATTAAGAAATACTGGATTTAAAGAGAGCTGTCCAAGATTTAATTGACATAAATCAGATCCTGGTCCAGGCCCCGGAGGTTCTAAACATTAACCAAAATCCATTGCCAGCCCATACTGAAACAAATATGTTAGAACTAATATATGATAGGAAAGAGTCGTCAAGGTGTTATAAGCCTATTTTCAGAATACAGACCAATGAGGACAAATCAGTGAATGTGGCAAATTCGTTGAAAGAAATGTCATTAAGCTAGGAAGGAATGGGAAAAGATAAAGTCCAAGAAAGCACAAAGAAACTCATGATCATAGTGAAAGGAGTCAGAGAAGTCGTTGGTTTAAGTCAAGACAAGCCCAAGTTAACTGTGATAGGAGCTCCGTGTAAGCCTATATTAACGGTGAAAGGAGTACTTGCGGCCCCTATTATCATTAAACTGGTGACTCAACCTCTGATAGTTGATATGAAAAATGTTCCCTAGAACTAGGAACGGACTGTGTTTACCTATTAGGGTAAGGAAGTAGTGGAAGATATAGATGAGGTAGGGGGTTTGACTTGGTCAGGAAAATGCTTTGTGCCTGAAAGTTTAAGAAAGTCCAAGACAATTGCGAGTGGACATTTATCTATCAAGAAGCCTATCACCGAAGAAGAAGCCGAAGAATTTTTAAAAAAGATGAGGTTTCCAGAGTATTCAATAATAGATCAGTTGAAGAAAACCCCTGCTCAAATTTCCCTCTTATCTTTGTTGTTGCATTCCAAGGAACATCATGATATTATATTGAAGGTATTAAATGAAGTATATGTTCCTAGGGAGATTACAGTAAATTAGCTTGAGAAAATGGTTGGAAAAATCTTGCAGGTCAATTAGATTAGCTTCTCTGGCGATGAATTGCCTATTGAAGGTACGGGGCATAATCGGGGTCTTTACATTACAGTGAAATGCGAAGATTTCTATGTCACTCAGGTCATGATTGATAGAGGTTCAGGTGCAAATATCTTCCCTATTTCTACTTTGCAAAAGTTGAATATTGATATTGAGAGGATCAAGCCCAACAATGTATGTGTCAAGTCTTTTGATGGTGCAAAATCAAACTCCATTGGCAAAATAGAACTAATGTTGATTATATGGCTGGTTGAGTTCTCCATAGAGTTTTAAGTGTTGGAAATAGACTCCTCTTACAATCTATTATTGGGAAGACCGTGGATCCACAAGGCCAAGGCGGTTGTATCTACATTGCACCAAATGATCAAGTTTTAGCAAGACAGGTAAGAAGTGGTTATTTATGGTGAAGGGGATTTGTCCTCCTCAAAGATTCTCCCTTATCCCTTATTGAAGCAAACAATGTAGAGGACACATTGTTTTGTTGAAGGTTAGGTTATTTCAGGGCCACAATTGTCTCCCACTTCTTTCATAATGATAAATGAAATGTTAAAATATGGATTCGAGCTAGGAAGGGGTTAGGAAATGTCTCTACACGGTATGGTTCGTCCTATATGTCCGAATGAGAACATCGGCACTTTCGGTTTGGGATTTGAACCTACGGCTAAAGATATAAAGAAGGCCAAGGAAAGGAAAAAGGAAACATAGTCACTTCCTCGCCCAGTTCCCCTACTCAGTAAGTCATTCATCAAGGGCAGTGTCATGGTACCTACAGAGTTTGGAGCTGAATTGGTTGATGACTTCCAGAACCTATTGATCAAAGTTGGCATAGTTGATGCAGGAGAAGGTACCAGTAAGTAAGACATGAAATTCATAGGTCCAGCTGTCCGGCTCAACAATTGGGAAGTCACTTCTCTCCCCGTCAGAAGGGAGTTTTGGTAGTTTAATTGGTTTTTTCTTTCTATTTATTCGAGTTATTTCAGGGTTGTAATTCGGATTTTAGTTTGTTTATGTTATGTTAGCATTTATATTTAAACCCTCCTATCTTTTCTTTTAATGAAATGCAATATCCCTTTTGTTTTGTGTCTAATATATTTTATTTTTGTCTTTTTATTTATACAGTTCTCTTTATGCTGATTCTAATGACATGACATGCATGCGGAATTTTTAGCCTGATCTTAAAATCCAAGCTAATCAAGATATAATGAAGCAAGAAGGGGAATATGATGAAGAAGAGACACTAGAGGAAATAAGCGAAGAGTTAGAATAGTTTGAAGACAAGCCGAATCCTAATTTGAATGAAACTGAGCCAATCAATCTAGGGAATCAAGAAGATGTTAGGAAAACTAAAATCAATGTACATACTTTGCCGCAGCTAAAAGATGGAATTATTCAAGCATTAATTAATTATAAGGATGTTTTTGCATGGTCTTATGATGATATGCCTGGTTTAAGCACTGAATTGGTGGCTCATAAATTGCAAACTGATCCTACATTCCCCCTATGTAACAGAAGTTGAGAAAGTTTAAAACTGATGTAAGTATCAAAATCAAAGAAGAAATCATGAAACAACTTGAAGCCAAAGTCATTCGAGTGGCTCGTTATCCTACGTGGTTATCAAATGTTGTTCCTGTCCCAAAGAAAGATGGAAAAATTCGAGTGTATGTCGATTACTGTGATTTGAACAGAGCAAGTCCGAAGGATGATTTTTCGCTGCCTAACATCCATATTTTTCTGGACAATTGCTCTAAACATGAGGTTGCCTCTTTTGTGGATTGCTATGCGGATACCACCAGATCATTATGGATGATGAAGACACGGAGAAGACGTCTTTTATCACACTATGGGGGACCTATTATTGTTAAGTGATGCCGTTTGGTTTGAAGAATACTGGAGCAATATACATGAGAGCCATGACCTCTATGTTTCATGATATGATGCATAAGGATATTAAGGTCTATGTAGATGATGTGATTATTAAGTCAAAAAGTCAGGCTGACCATGTTAAAGATTTAAGAAAGTACTTTGAAAGGCTTCGCAGGTATAATCTCAAGATCAACCCAGAAAAGTGTGTATTGGAGTTCCATCTGGAAAGCTGTTGGGGTTTGTAGTCACCCATCGGGGAATTAAATTAGATCCCTAGAAAATCAAAGCCATTCAGGACTTGCCGCCGCCTAGGAATAGGACAAAGGTGATGAGTTTTCTTTGTAGACTAAACTACATCAACAGTTTATTGCTTAACTCACAACCACGTGTGAGCCCATTTTCATGTTGCTAAAAAAGAGTGCTGCGATAGAGTGGACTGAAGAATGTCAGGAAACGGTTGACAGAATCCTAAAATATTTGTCAAATCTGCCCGTGCTGGTACCACTAAAGCCTGGTAGGACTTTGATCTTATATTTATCAGTCATGGACAATTATTTCTGTTGTGTCCTAGATCAACATGATGTCACAGGCAAAAAGGAGCAGGCTATTTATTATCTTAGTAAGAAGTTCACCACATATGAGGCCAGGTACACTCTTCTTGAAAGGACTTGTTGTGCCCTAACTTAGGTAGCACAGAAGTTGAAGCATTATCTTTCGTCCTACACTATTTATCTCATCTCCCGCATGGATTCTTTGAAGTATATCTTTCAGAAGCCTATACCGACTGGTCATTTGGCAAAGTGGAAAATATTTCTTATTGAGTTCGACATTGTATATGTGACTCAAACCACCATGAAATCCCAAGCCTTGGAAGATCATCTTGCTGAGAATCCCATTTATGAAGAGTACGAGCCATTAAAGACATTTTTTCCTAATGAAAAAGTGTTGTGTGTCGATGAAGTTGTTATAGATGCTGATCTAGGTTGGAAGTTGTTCTTCGATGAAGTTGGTAACATAAAAGGAGTCAGAATAGATGCATTTCTTATCTCTGAGGGGGGCAACATTTTCCAATAACAGCGAAACTTCAATTTTATTGTACCAATAACATGGCAGAATATGAAGCTTGCATTCTAGGTTTAAGGTTAGCTGCTGATATGGGAATCCAGAAACTATTAGTGTTGGGGGATTCCAATTTGCTCGTCCATCAGATTCAAGGTGATTGGGAGACACGATATTTAAAAATAATACCATATTCACAATGCTTGAAGGATCTATGTTAACGGTTTATGTCTGTAAAATTTAGGCATATCCCAATAAATTCGCAATGAGATTGCTGATGCTTTGGCCACTTTGTCTTCAATGCTCCAACACCCTGATAAGGCCTACATCGATCTAGTCCATATACAGAGTCGTGATCAACACGCTTATTGTAATGTAGTTGAAGAAGAAGTCGATGGCGAACCTTGGTTCTTTGATATCAAGTAGTGCATCTAGTTAGGAGAATACCCGACACATGTCACCAATGATCAAAAGAAGACTATTAGGCATTTTTCTAGTGGATTTTTCTTAAGTGGGGGAATCTTATACAAGAGAATCCCAGTCTGGGACTTTTGAGGTGTGTTGATGCAAAAAAAGCTTCGGCAATCATGGTTAAAGTTCATTCCAGAGTATGCGGGCCTCACATGAACGGTTATGTCTTATCTAAGAAGATTCTCAGAGCAGATTATTATTGGCTTACTATGGAGAGGGATTCCATTCATTTTTTTCAAAAATGTCATCAATGTCAGTTACATGATGATCTGATATATTCTCCTCCCGCTGAATTGCATGCAATGTCTGCTTCGTGGCCGTTCTTAGCTTGGGGATGGACGTGATTGGACCGATTGATCCAAAAGCATTGAATAGGCATAGATTTACTTTGGTGGCCATCGATTACTTCACAAAGTGGGTAGAAGCAGTAACATTCAAGTCAGTGACAAAGAAAGCGGTAGTAGATTTTGTTCATGCCAACATCATTTGTAGGTTTGGAATTTCTAAGATTATCCTTACAGACAATGCTTCCAATCTCAATAGTCATTTGATGCAAGAAGTGTGTCAACACTTTAAGATCGCACATCAAAATTCCACTCCATATCGTCCAAAGGCTAATGGAGCTGTGGAAGCCGCCAATAAGAATATCAAGAAGATACTGCAGAAAATGGTACAAGGGTCTAGATAATGGCATGAGAAGTTGCCGTTTGCATTGCGAGGTTATCGCACTACTGTTCGCACTTCAATAGGGGCAACTCCATATTTATTGGTGTATGGGACAGAAGCAGTCATCCCCATAGAAGTTGAAATTCCCTCTCTTTGAGTCATTGTGGAAGCAGGGATTGATGATGATGAGTAGGTCAAAACGTTACTGGAACAATTGAGTTTGATTGAGGAAAAAAGGCTAACGTCAGTATGTCATGGACAATTGTATTAGAGGAGAATGGATCAAGCGTATAACAAAAAGGTACAACCCAAGAATTTTGAAGTTGGTCAGTTGGTATTGAAGTGTATCCTTCCTTACCAGGTTGAAGCGAAAGGAAAGTTCTCCAGAAACTGGCAAGGTCCTTTCATTGTGAAGAGAGTGTTACCCAATAGAGCCTTATATTTGACAGATATTGAAGGCAAAATGGCAGAAATGGCTATCAATGCTGATGCGGTCAAAAGATATTATGTATGATATTTTATCCTTTGTTGATTTAATTGTATATTTAGTACTTGCATTTTTGAAGATTGATATAATGAAGGCATTTTATTCTTCAATCCAAACATTGTGTCATCCTTTGTTTACCCATTTGAGCTTAGTTTTATTTTTATTTTTATTTTATATCCCTCTTTTGGCATCAAAATAGAGTTAAAGATAAATGTCAGGAAAATAAGAATAAAAGAAAGAGTTTTAAAATAAAAGAAAGAAAAGAGAAAAAAAATCAAATCAAAACAAAGAACAATCTGGTGGAACTACGTGCGACCTGATTCTCCTCTCCTAGGAGTAAGATACGTAGGCTTCCCCATTCGGGGCTCGGTTCAACCAAATAAAAATTTTAGAGTCACCCAGTCAACAAAAACTGGGGCATGAGTTAATGTTTGTTTGAGTCGATTCCAAAAGTTGTAAGTCCCACCCCCACTTCAAGTGTCGTTTGAGCCTCTTGCCAGCCTTTTCTAACCTTATCCAAAAGCCAAGTTACAACCAAAGAAAGTCCTACAGATCAATTTTTGATAATGTTAAGGATAAGCATGCAATGGATATGATGATACATTGTGGGTACTACTTGTCTTCCTCAGCATAAGAAATCAGGAAAGAAATAAAAAATGAGAGAGTCTTATTGGTGAAAACCTTCGCGGGCACCATAAGGAGATGGTGAGTTGAGAGAAATAAAAATGAGAGAGTCTTACTGGTGAAAAACCTCACAGGCACCATAAGGCGATGGGGAGTTGATAGAAATAAAATGAGAGAGTCGAATTGGTGAAATCCCTCATGGGCACCATAAGGCAATGGCGAGTTCGAAAGAAAGGTGAAAAGAAAAGAGGTTTGTTGGCAAAAATCTTTCAAGATGTCGTCAGTTGAATGAGATATATGAGTTCAACGGGTTGGAAGAAGCAGCAGCAGTAAAGGCACGAACTCAACAACAAATGGAAAGTTTGGATAGGAAGATCAGGCAGCTTAATCCAAAATACATGTCATAGTCATTGGAGTTGGTTGCCATCTTCAGATAAGTTTTCTTCTGTGTTAAGAAGAGGGACATGGCCCTTTTATTTCATTTACATATTCATGCTTTTGTCTTTTTATGTCATTTGTGAAAAATAAAAGTCACTATCATTTCTTTACATTTTTAGTCAAGTCTGTGTCAAAACAACCGAGAAAGGATTTCAAAATTTTCTACTAGGCCTTCCAATTGTATGAGGAAAAGAGAAGGACCAGCACACGAAATAAATATGATCTTAATTCAACACAAAGCAAAGGAAGCCTATCAATCGACAGACTGCTGGGTTCGTGGGAATATCAGATTTCAAAAGGTGCATCTCAGAGGCATGGTAAAATAAAATCTTGGTATTTGAGTCAAAGGCATTTCCCCAATCTGGTTTGGGTCAATGATACAGCAAGACAGGGGCAAGTGTCAACAATTTGAAATAAAGATGAAAGGAACAACTACTGGAGCAGATGCCTGCAAAGCCAAGTGCTGCAAGCCACCACTAAGTTAACTAAATAATTATCTTTCTTTGATGAAATAGGGGCGAAGTTTCTATTCAGTAAATCCAGCTATCATTGCAAAAGAATATCTTGAGACTTTACTCTCTGTTTAGGACCCTCCTGAAAAATGGAACTCTACTTTATGTTCAGGATCCTCCTAAAAAATGGTATTTTATTTTCCATTCAGGACCCTCCTGAAAAATGGAACTTTACTTTCCATTCAGGACCCTCTTGAAAAATGGGATTTTACTTTCTGTTCAGTGCCTGCCTGAAAAATAGAATTTTACTTTCTATTCAGGAGCCTCCTAAAAAATAGGAGTTTACTTTCTGATCAGGACCCTCCTGAAAAAATGGGACTTTACCTTCTGTTCAGGACCCTCCTGAAAAATGGAACTTTACTTTTTGTTCAGGACCTTCCTGAAAAATGGGATTTTATTTTCCATTCAGGACCCTCTTACAAAATGATACTTTACTTTTCGTTCAGGAACATCCTGAAAAATGGGATTTTACTTTCTGTTCAGGACCCACCTGAAAAATAGGATTTTACTTTCGGTTCAGGACCCTCCTGAAAATGGGACTTTACTTTCTGTTTAGGACCCTCCTGAAAAATGGAACTTTACTTTCTGTTCAGGACCCTCCTGAAAAATGAGACTTTACTTTTAGTTCATGACCCTCCTAAAAAAAGAGACTTTACTTTCTGTTTAGGACCCTTCTAAAAAATGGGATTGTACTTTCTATTCAGGACCCTCCTAAAAAATGGGATCTTACTTTCCATCCAGGACCCTCCTGAAAAATGGGATTTTACTTTCTGTTCAGGACTCTCCTGAAAAATGGGATTTTACTTTCTGTTCAAGACCCTCCTAAAAAATGGGATTTTACAAAAATTGAATTTTACTTTCCATTCAGGACCCTCCTGAAAAATGAGATTTTACTTTTCGTTCAGGACCCGCCTGAAAAATAGGATTTTACTTTCTGTTCAGGACCCTCCTGAAGAATAGGATTTTACTTTCCGTTCAGGACCCTCATGAAGAATGGGATTTTACTTTAAGTTCAGGACCCTCCTGAAAAATGGGATTTTACTTTAAGTTCAGGACCCTTCTAAAGAATGGGATTTTAATTTCAGTTTAGGACCCTCTTGAAAAATGAGATTTTACTTTCTGCTCAGGACCCTCCTGGAAAATGGGATTTTACCTTCTGTTCAGGACCCTCCTGGAAAATGGGATTTTACCTTCTATTCAGGACCCTCCTAAAAAATGGGATTTTACTTTCAGTTCAGGACCCTCCTAAAAATGGGATTTTACTTTATGTTTAGGACCCTCCTGAAAAATGGGATTTTACTTTCAACTCAGGACCCTCCTGAAAATGGAAATTTACTTTCTGTTCAGGACCCTCCTGGAAATCAGGATTTTACCTTCTGTTCAGGACCCTCCTGAAAAAAATGAGATTTTACTTTTTGTTCAGGACCCTCCTGGAAAATGAGATTTTACTTTAAGTTCAAGACCCTCCTGAAAAATGAGAATTTACTTTCAGTTCAGGAACCTCCTGAAGAATGGGATTTTACTTTATGTTCAGGACCCTCCTAAATAATGAGAATTTACTTTCAGTTCAGGACCGTCCTGAAGAATGAGATTTTACTTTGATTTTAGGACCCTTCTGAAAAAATGGGAATTTACTTCAAGTTCAGGACCCTCCTGAAAAATGGAATTTTAGTTTATGTTCAGGACCCTCCTAAAAAAAGGAATTTTACTTTATGTCTAGGAATTTCATGAAAAATAGGATTTCACTTTCAGTTCAGGATCCTCCTGAAAAATGGGAATTTACTTTATATTCAGGACCCTCCTAAAAAATGGGATTTTATTTTCAGTTCAGGACCATCCTAAAAAATAGTAATTTACTTTTTGTTCAGGAACCACACTGGCTGGCTGGTGCATTGGACTTACCGTAAGAAGTACGAGAGCGATATATCTCATGACACGCGGAGCGTGGCATTTTTTTGAGAAAGTCCGTATAACTTTAAAAGAATCGTTCTTTACCCTCATGAAAAATGGGATTTTACTTCATGTTTAGGACCTCCTGAAAAATGGGATTTTACTTTTTGTTCAGGACCCTCCTAAAAAATAGGAATTTACTTCATATTCAGGACCCTCCTGAAAAATGGGATTTCACTTTCAATTCAGGACCCTCCTGAAAAATGAGAATTTACTTTATGTTCAGGACCTTCCTAAAAAATGGGATTTTACTTTCAGTTCAGGACCCTCTTGAAAAATGGGATTTTACTCTTAGTTCAGGACCCTTCATAAAAATGGGTATTTACTTTCTGTTCAGGACCCTCCTAGATAATGGAACATTACTTTCAAAAAATTATGAAATCCTTCTTTATTATAATCTTTGTTTGGGATAATTTCCGTTCTAGTTTTTGTTTCTTGTTTCAGGAGCCCGCCTGGAGAACAGGGTGAGAAAATTGTAAGTCAGGAGCCCGCCTGAAGAACAGGGTGATGGAATTGCAAGTTAGGTGCCCGTCGAAAGAATAGGGTGAGTAAATTGCAAGTCAGGAGCCCGCCCAAAGCATAGGGCGAATAAATGGAAAGTTAAGCAACAAGGTGAAGCAATTGAAAATCAAGAAACAAGTGATGAAATTGCAAATCAGGAGCCCGCCTGAAGAATAGGGTGATGAAACATAAGTCAGGAGTCCAACAGAAGCCGTATAGATAGGATTATGTAATTTGATTTATGTTTTTAACTTGTAATTTTCATTTTTGATGTAATAACAAAGCCGCGGATCGGAACCTCAACGGAACCTAACTCTAATCTCCAACTCGGTATTGTCCTTCTCTTTCTAATCCTTTGAGATACATGTCACTTGATTCCCTCATAACTTGGGTGGGCCGGATGTCCGTCAATACTTGGTTATCCTTTTTTTTCTGTTTCTTTCCTCGAATAATAATCGGGATAAAATTCTTCCTCGTTGCCTACTTCTTTGTATGAAAACACTAAGTGTTTACATTCAAAGGCATGATGTAGACACGTAATTTTGTCCCTTCTCGATAGCACTTTTTACCAATTTTAACCTTATCCTACCGTATACCCTCACCCATGTAATTACATCCCACAAAAATACTAAAAAAAATAACTCTCAACAAAATCCCTAACAAACTTTTATTCTTTTTAACATCCTAACAACCCTTTCAATTAAAAGAAGACACATTACCCATACCCCTACCCCCAACATCCTATACCCACGTGACCCCCTCCCCTCATATTTCTTATCCTCAAAGGTAAAAAGGGATAAATATATACTAGGGGGTCCCACGAGGAACCTCCCAGGAAATTTCAAGATATCCTATCCCTAACCCCTCACCCCACTCACATGCCCTATACCCCACTCACAGAAATACATATACATACACACGAGACAGTAATATAGGGTGAACAGAGTATTCACTAGGAACAAAAAAAAGGATCTTCTTCATCACAATTGACACACATACGCACACACATAGCAACCAGCACACACTCACGCACAGAGGAGAATCTATGGAAAATGGATAAGGGGTCGAGCTTTTCCTTCTTCTTGAAAAACACACTGAGATAGGGTATTTTCCGATGAATTTCTCATCGAAATCACCATCGAAAAACACCTTTCGTGGTTGTTTTGACATTGTTATGGCAGATTTATGGCCAGAAAAACAATACCATCTCTGTTCCGACCCTAATCTGACTCAAAACAGTTGAATTTGACTGGTTTCTGTCACAATTCCGACGACTTCTATCAGAAGACGATGACGTGGTTTCGGTTTGTTTAAATCCGCCCGATTGGTCTTTCTATATTTGAGTTGGCATTGTTCGTTGTCGAGGTTTAAATCAAGGTATTTCAAACATGGACTCTATCGGGTTTAATCAAAATAATATATCAATTTTGAAAGTAGCATTGAGGTCCAATTCTATCTTCTCTATCTTTAATTTTTATATGAATGTGAATAATTTGTTGTTTGGTATGTTTGAATCTTGGTTGTGTATTGGTTGATATTGGATTTGAATGTTAAAAAGTGAATTGATAATTGAAGCATGTGTTAATCATTAATTGATAAGAATGAAGTTGTGGGCGGGAATCGAAATTGGCAAAAGTGAATATTAACTCGGGTTGATTAATTAGTTTGTTTGATTTGAAATGGATATTAATGTTGTTAAATTTGGGTTGATTCTAATTCGTAGATGTTATTAAACGCAATAGTATCATGATAGGGTGAAGTTGGTAGGCAATGATAGGCCGAGTAGGTAAATTTAGGAAAAATAATTTGTTTGAGTGTTTGAATGTGGGTGAATGATTCCTTCTACTGTATCACATTTCATTTAATATATTCACTTAGTCGGGGAATGCCCCGAGGCTCATTGTATTTATTCACCGGGGAATGCCCCGATGTAGTATGTTGGTGAAAGACGCTCGTGATCAAGGCCTGAAGCACTGGGTAAAACATTGGAACGTAGTTTAGGATTAGTGTAGTTTTAATTTTTCAGTACCTTTTTTGTTTCGGGTTGTAATAATTGGACTGGATGCTATATTTGGGATTGTCTTGTTTTGTTTATTTGATCGGTTTTTTTTTGTGTGTTTTTGTGTGGTTTATACATTTTTAGTGTCAAAATCAGCCGATACGCTCCCTCAAGCAATCGTGGTCGAACCACGGGATCGAGGGGTGCCTAACACCTTCCCCTCGGTCAACAGAATTCCTTAGTCGGAATATCTGTTCATGGATCAGTTTAACGATTCAAATCATTTTTAAAAGGATTCTCCAATGGTGACTTGGCACACCGGATTTATGTCTAGTGGTGACTCTGAGTTTTGAATATAAAAAGTCCTTTTTGAAACAAATCAATCTTTTGTCACTTTACTAATAAAAAACCTTTCGAACCTTCAAAGTATAATCTTTTTTTGGACAGAAAAGGGGAGTGACAATATTGTGCTTCGGACACTGTGTCAGCTTCTTCTTGAATCTTTCCTAGGTTTCATGCAAGGCTTCAGATGGGAGCTGCCTAAATTTGCTGATCTCATCCCTCAAATGTACCCTCTGGAAGGCGGAAAGAACCTTTCTAGGAAAGCTCCTTTCAACTACCTCCAGTTGGTTATAGAATAGGGTGTCAGCTCACTTAGCCACAAAGTTTCCTCCCCAGATAGAGACAATGGAAACAATATCAATCAGATAGCATTCTAGCCCACTCCTTGGTTATCAAAAGATTTATAGATGGTGACAAAATTCACCAGATGCAAGTTTGGGTCATCCTTAGGAAGGCCACCAAACAACCTCTTCAGATTGAGAAGTTGAATCATAGTACTCATAATGTTGAATTTAGCCCCAGGTGCCAACGGTGGAGGAATGATTTCACCCATTTCACCTGCCCCATCCATTCCATCATCATCATTATTGAGGTCATACTGGACCGGCTGGTACTCTTGCCTTTCTCAGAATGGATGGTTCCTGTTAACATTACGCTATACTGGTGCAGCTACTTGCTCTACATGCCTTGGGTTACCAGCATTTAGCAACTCCTCCTCTCCCAAATCTTCATCCTCAGGATTCTGATGTTGTGCTTGTTGACCGATATTTTGCACATTCACCTAAGCTCTAGGTAAGGCTGCCAATCTGTCAGCCTCTTTCTGTTCTGTGATTCTTCCAATTCATTGTGGTTTCGGATTAAGTGGTAATAATGGTTCTCCGAAACTTCTAGTTCCTTGCATACACTACAAAGATCCTGCAATAAACAAAAACAACAAATAAATGTAAAACTAGGAAACTTGACTCACAGTTAATTAGCGCACCCAACTTCACTTTACAATTGTATTCCCTGGTAACGACGTCATTTTTTATAACGCTCAAACTACACCTCTCTAATGAGAATGTAAGAGATCGTTGTCAATATAAAACCCAACTAGGTTAGGGTCGAATCCCACAGGGAATATGGTATGAACTTAAGTCATTTGCAATTTAATCAACTGATAACTGGATGTTTCCTGAAATGGGGTTTTTTAGTTTAGCAAGTATTTGTTGGTTACTTTAGTTACAGTGTTTGTAATCAAGAGTTTATGGAAGAACCAGAATTATGTTCACTAGGGGTTTGGGTACTTGACAGATGCTAATGGTGGTTCAAGATTCTCACAGTAGGTAGGAAACCAAGCTATCTTTATCGAAGTTATGCCTAAATGTCTCTCGACCTACTTAAGCATTTAATTACCTAATCCTCTCGGACTTAGGGAATTTATATTCATGAACAGATTTTACTCAGGTTAATCAACCTTGTTACAACGTCAATTATTAAATAGAAGTTTTAAGAGCTTCCAAGTCCCTGTTAATAATTAACTTCCCACTATGTTTGATTTCTTTCTCAAGCAAATCAAAGAAGGTGTTATCTATTATTTGCCACCAATAGACAATAATTAAAACCTCAGAATTATCAAGACTGATAATTACCACCTTTTGAATCTTGAACACTCAGCACATTATCAAGACTTAACCCTAGATCCCATAATTCAGGTTAAAGGAATTTATCCGCTAATGATGTAATAATAAAAAAAACTAGTTATATTCATGATTTTAAAGATAAACTTACCACAAGATGAATAGAAACTAGAGATTCTCAAATTAGATCACAATAGTAATCCTAAAATAATGATGATAATCTCTTCAAAGTAATTGCTTATTCAAGTCAAGAAATAAGAGAGGGAAAATATCAAAATACGTATGTCCAAAATAAGTTGCAAAACTCCCCTAGAAAACCCTAAACAATGCTTTAAATAGTTCACCCTAATTATGGAAACAAAATAATAAAGTTTAGAAATTTCTCGAATTAGGTGACGCCATTCGTGATAACCTATCAGGAGGCTAACGACTTATCACAAATGCCATCAGCTCCTCTTTGCTTTTGATACTTGCTGCTTTAGGCTGACAACAAACTGTGACATCATATCAACTTCTTGATGACTTATCACGAATGTCGTTAAGTCTCTACCTCAGCTCTCATGTTCTGCCTTAGGCTGATGGCAATTTTGATGGCCTGTTAGCTCCTTGACGGCTTATCACAAAATGTCATCACAACTCTCAACTCAGGTATATTCTCTTCGAATTACTCCAGATTTCAACTCCTTTGCTTCCATCCTTGTTGGTTCTCTTGCATCATATCTTCTAATGCAAAATCAAACATAAAATAATCAAAAATGATAAAAGTTTCTTAAGAATTTGCAATTATTCTTAGTTAAAAGCCTCAAATGTGTTAGTATTAGCTCACACATCAGATCACTACGAGGTTTGGACTAAGAAATATGTGTGCATTCAAGGCATTCCTATCAGACATTGAGCCAAAGAAGGTAACTGAAGCATTGCTTAATGCTGATTGGATCATAGCTATTCAAAAAGAATTGAATCAGTTTGAACGAAGCAAAGTATGACACTTAGTTCCTCTTCCAAAAGATAGATCAGTTATTAGAACTAAGTGAGTGTACAAAAATAAAGTTGATGAGCATGGAACAGTCATAATAAATAAGACAAGATTGGTGGTCCAAGGATACAACCAAGAAGAAGGCATTGACTTTGATGAGACTTTTGCTCTTTTAGAAAGACTTGAAGCTATAAGATTACTTGTTTCCTTTGCTTCTTAGATGGAGTTTGTTTTGTACCAGATGGATATGAAGAGTGCATTTCTGAATGGAATTCTCAAGGAGGAGGTTTATGCTAAGCAACCTCTAGGATTTGAAAGTAAGGAGTTTTCGGATTATGTGTACAAGCTAGATAAGGCTTTGTATGGGTTGAAACAAGCACCAAGGGCTTCGTATGAGAGATTATCAAAGTTTCTACTAGATCATGGGCATACCAGAGTTAAAATTGACAATACCCTTTTCTTAAAAACTAATGGAAAGTATTTGTTAGTTATGCTGGTGTATGTGCATCACATTATTTTTGGCTCTACCAATATTAATATGACTCATGAGTTTGCTAAACTCATGACTTGTGAGTTTGAGATGAGCATAATGGGGGAGCTAAATTACTTCTTGGGTTTGAAAATAAGACAATTAGCTTCAGGGACAATGATCCATCAATAGAAGTATGCCAAAGAGCTTCTCAAAAGATTTCCATGAAAGAGGCAAAAGAAATCAGTACTCCAATTACCACTACAACAAATCTTGATCTAGATGAAATAGGTTTTGATATGGAAAAAATATGTATAGAGGTATGATAGGGTCATTATTGTACCTCACAGAAAGAAGACCTAACATTGTGTTCAGTGTAGGACTATGTGCTAGGTTTCAAGCAAAGCTAAAATAATCACATCTAAAATCTGTGAAAAGAATCTTCAGATACTTGAAAGGAACCAGTGATCTTGGCTTATGAATCCCAAAGGTAGTAACTTTAATTTGGTAGGATACTCTAATGCTGATTATACAAGATATTTGGTGGACAAAAAAAGCACTACAGGCATGGCACACTTCCTTGGATCATGTTTAATTACCTGGTCTACTAAGAAGTAAAATTAAGTAGCCTTGTTTACTACTGAAGCTGAATATGTTTTTGTAGGATCTTGTTGTGCTCAATTACTATAGATTAAGCAACAAATTTTGTATATTGGCTGTGTTCCCATTTTTTGTGAGTGCTATTAACATAGATAAAGAACCAATCATATTGATATTAGAAATTATTTTCGTAGAGACAATGTGTAAAAAAGGTCATATATCAGTTATGTTTTGTTCTACTGATGAACAAATTGCTGATATTTTCATTAAGGCTTTGATTAGAGAACACTTTGAAAAGAATAAGTTAGCCTTGAGGATGATTAAAATTGTATAAGCCTCCCTCAATACTTTATTAGAATAAATTGATCTTAAAGTGATTGTTGGTTAATTCAGTCTCACACATTAAGTAGTGTATCCTAAGTCCAAGATTTTAGAGTATGTTGACTCATGTATGTGTTGAATTTGCAGAGAGGCTGGATTACAGAAGCAATTTTGTCCATTTTTTTCCCTTCAGGTATGACTATTGTTACTTACAGTAGCTTCAAGAGAAACAAGTTCTTTACCTGGTTCCTTCTTGGTCCATTTAAACCGCTAAAAATCAGAGAGTCCTTTCCCTTTTAAAAAGCTGCTACCTTCTTTCCCATCAATTCAGAACCCCTCATCATTACGCCTCTTCCATATAAAGTCCCTCATCATTTTAAATTTCCTCTTGTTTCTACCTTAAATACGTTTCTTGATTCTATTTACTTCCATCTTCACAATCAAGAAAAATTTCCTGTTTCAACCATGGCTTCTTCTTTATCTTCTTTATATTCCTCATCCACTGACTCTGTTGAAAATCCCTTCACCGCCATTATCCTTCATCCAAACATCACTTTACCTATAGTAATCCCTCCTCAAATCTCCTAAAAAGTTACCGACGTCGTTGCTTTAAAAAAATTCCCAAACCCTTTTGCCCGAATTTCTTCACCTTCTTCAACCTTCTCACAACCCCTCCTTTCTCCTCCTACCCCATTCCAAATAGTTGATAATGATGATATTTATATTTATAGAGATGACCTACTTATTTCAAATTTAATCCCAAGAAGTTTGAGATCTCAGTTAAAGAAAAAACCCTTTTCCATCTCTGTCAATGTCGAAGACACTATTCCTACGAAATCCTTCTGTATCTTCTCCTGCTTCCTCTTCTGATCTTCTTCTTTGATCAGTCAGGAAGAATAAAACTATCAGGGTAAAATCCCCCCAAACTTCTGTGTTCGAAAGTCTTCTTGAAAACCTAAACCAAAGGCCTCCTCCTATTCAAAATCCTCGTTTCCATATCCTCCAAAGTTTCTCCTATACAGTCTTCTACTCGCTCAAAGAAATAGGTCAGCAAACCTATTTATTTTGACTCGTCTGACTCTGACTTCCATCTGGACACCACTACTGAGGTTGATCCTGATTTTGAGGTCCCTACACCATCCTCTCATCAAAATACTTCTGAGGCTCATCATCTCTACTTTCAAAATTAAAAATTAGTTAGAGAGAGAGTTGTTAGTGGTTTTGGGGGTATTGCTATACAAACTTTACTAGAAAAATTAGAGTTTCAGGGATGGTCTCATCTCTTTCTATAGGGAGACCTTTAGAGAAAATTTTCTAAACCTGAAGTGTATGAGTTCTATACGAATGGGGTAGACATTGGTGAGTTGTTCTCCACTACTGTTAGAAAGGTTACTCTGAACCTTTATATTGTTGATATTGCTAGGATTTTGCATATTCCTTTTGGGGGGTGGGGCCACTATGTCAAGGAAAGTTGTCCACCTCTTGATAATCTTACCTCAGCTCTTGCATATATAGAAAGTTCTCTGGGAATCCTCCACTGGTCAATCATTAAAGAGTACTTAAGAGGGAGATGTCTCCACTTTACCAATTATACTTTGATGTAGTGCATAAGATGTTCTCCCTAGGAAGGAAAGGAGGACTGTGGCTAGCTTTCTTGATCTTTCTCTCATGGAAATATTTGATACTGAGGTAAGAATTAATTTGCCTCGACTCATCCTAAAGCATATGCAAAGGGTTCTACTCAAGAAATAAATGGACATGCTGTCTCTTATCAATTATGGCTCACCCCTATATTTGAGGAATTTGGGGTATCTGTCCAAGTGTGGTCTTCACAGACTACCAAAGATATCATAGGTCCTGTGAACCACATGATGCTACCTATTTCTATGAGGAGTGCTGATAACCCAATGTAAAGATTGAGAAATGCACTGGCAAAAAAATAGGGTGAGGTGGAAGTTGGTCAAGCTGCTTTGGAGGCTGCACAGGCTACTTATAAGGAGAAAAAAGGCCTCCTTCAAGATCAGATTGCTTCCCTTACCTCTTTGTTGGAAAAAGAGAGAGCTGAGAATGCTGATTTTATTAGTAAGATCACCTCTTTTCTCCCCCCTTCTTCATCTACTTAGCCTTTTTGCTGATCTCCTAGGACTATCGCTTTTTGTTCCTTCCCTGGTTAACTTGTTCCCTTTTAGGCTGCTTTTGGTATATGTAGTCATATCTACTAATAAATGAAATAGACTTGGTTGTTTTACTGTTTTATGCTCCTGTTTTATGTTACTGCATTCATGTTCTCTTATTCTAAGTTTTGATTGTCTTAGTGATAGCCTCAATGCCATGAATTATTAAATGTTTTCACTTGTTGAGACAACTTTTTGATGATGTCAAAAGAGGGAAGAGTAAGGCTATGCAATGCTTATAACTCTATTAGACTAACCTGTTTTTCATTCTGGTTCTTTTGCTTAAATTCCTTAGTGAGTATGTCTGGTTTTTGTGGTGCTGTGCTGCTATGTTTGTCATCATCAAAAAGGGGGAAATTGTTAGGGCATCTGCATTTTTGATGATAGACATATGAATGAAATATGTCGTTAAAGCTGGTCCATCTAAGTGAACAAAGCTAAACTGCATATAAGTTATTGATTAGATGAATCTGTGTACAAACAGGAGTGGATAACACTTACCACATAAGAAGTTGAGTTGAACAAGAAGTCTATCATATCAGAAGGTGAATGGAACAACAAGTCTTACAGAAGTTGATTTGAACAAGAAGTCCTGCAAAACTAAGAGATAAATGAAAAATAGTCCCATTCAAACAAGGAAGGAAAAACAACTACAACAAGAAATGGAGTTACTTGATAAAGTCCTATTGAAGATAGAAGTAGAAAGAAACAAGGACTGTATCAAAAGGTGTGCATATATACACGTCAAACAACATTCAAGGAACCCACTCAATGTACTAAAAAGATAATCAACAATCAACAAAACAGTTCACATACTTGAAGAAAAACCTGGTCCCTTACCTAGCAAGTCATAGACTGTTTGTAGTAGGTAGGTTCTTTGAGTTGTAATGAGTCATTGTTCTAGTCTCAGTGATCTATAAAATGAGTTAGGAGTTGTGTCTTCAAGTTAGGGAACTAGAAGATTTGGGAACATTTATCTTGGAAAGATTTGTGTTTTTGCAGTGATAGGAGTTAGAAGTTTTAATTCCTACTTTACAAGAATTCTTGTAATTTTGTTGATAGTTAATGGTAAAGTGTTATAGTCAAGTTGGGTTTAAATCCTGTAGAGGTACAGGTCATGGTTTTTTACACCTTTCTTGAGCTGGGTGTTTTCCACATAAAAACACTGTGTTTAGCTTTTACTTCTGTGGACCACGTTTACTTACTTGTTCCACAGATAGGCAATTAGTAGGGCTCTACTCTTACACGATGCAACGCGATGAGCTACTGGAATAAAAATCCAAACACGACTCTATCCTTGTCTAAAAACTCCAAAACCTCCTCGAGACATGCTCCTTACACCCCTGAACATAAATTAACTCAAAAAACATCATCTAAGAGTCCGTAAGATCAACTTAAATCCTCAAAGTTAAGAGGACAAAATAATGATAAGTCTGCAATACTTAGTTAAATTTATAGGATTTAACCCTCTTATGCAAGCACTAGGAGCTGAACTAAGCTAAGTTTAATACGGGGTATTACATCATATTACATTTCAAGTTAGATGTATCATATATTGAGCCTGGCATCTTGAAACAATGGGCTAGTTTTATGTAATAATTATAGCATAAGAGAGTAAAAATATTATTTTTGTCGTGGTGTTCACCTACTTTGTTTACAGAGAATGAAGGAGCCCATGTTCTTTTATTTGTCATGAGCGACTGGCAAAGGCAAAAATGAGATTCATTAGCTAACACATCTACTCTGACGCATATCTATAATCAGTTAAATAATTACAAGTATAAATTCTCCAATTCACTCAAGCTGAAAAAGTTAAGTATTAAGTTTTTGTAATGCCGTACGTTGCTGCATAAATAGTAGCAACGTTCATTAGAACAGTGTTCTTGAACGTTAAGGTAGATGTATCAAATGTTGAACCTAATGTGCAGAAATTGTAAGTTATTTTTGTGTAATAATTATACTAAAAAGGTGAAAAACATTACTGTTGTTGGGGTATTCATCCATTTTATATAATATAAAATACATGTGTCATGAATCACAAACAGATTGCATATATTTTTTTATTTTTTTGAATTATGGTGCAAAGTAGGCACACGTATTTGAGGGTGGATAGTTGGTACAAAGAATACAAATAATATTTTAGTAGGTGCAAAATAGAACACGCAAGAAAAAATATAATAGTAACAAATTTTAATTTTATCAAAATTAAAAGACATAAGCGAAGATCAAATTTTAATAGATGTAATATAGAAAATAGATCTGACTTTTTCTAAGATAAAAAAGGAAAGATACTTCACATGTTAATCGATAGGCAAATGTTGCTATCATAAGATCACCTATATCAGAAAGTGGAGTGAATTCTCGTATGATAAGAGCAGGTTGTTTTGAAACTCTTGATTTGCAGTAAGATGATTCTGATTTACTGGATGTGCCTCTTTGCATGAAAATAGTCATGTATCACAATAATTCTCACGATTTGTTATAATTGGAAGATATATGAGTCTATTGGAAAGATAATATGAAGTATGTTGGTGTAATTTAGTTTAGTATTCAGGATAACACATCAATGATAAACAAAAGAATGATTGAATGATTTTGAGTTATTTATGTTGATTAGAGTCTTTTAAAATAATAATCGTTTTCATCATGTGAAACACAAAGTGCACAATAGTATGCATGTCATATGAATTCGGATGTAGTAGTTTATATCAAGGATAAGAAAGATTAACAGATTTACTTTTTTCAAAAATTTGTGAAGAATGAAGTACTTTTTTCCCCTCTTGAAGCTTGTGTGATGCTATGAGGATGTCTCATTCAGTGACAATTATGAGAAAGTACATATGAATATGAATAGCAAGACATATATATGGAGAACAAATAATTGTCAATTTGACGTCCTAATCTATTTTTGAAGGAGAAGAACATCCAACATCAAATTTGTGTTGACAAAAATATATTGATTCAGTAGGATTTAAAGAGTCAACATTTTCAAGAATACTCTTAGTTGTTGTCTTTTTTTTAAGCGTTGCTACACTAGAAACACATTTTTACAGTTGTGGGCATATCGCGGTAAGAGTGACCTCATTTGGTGTTCTTACCATAATCCTTTGTTGTGTCGCTAGAGCGCTTTCTTGTTTGTAGCGGATCTATCGATAAAGAACCTGATGTTGAGAACTTCTTGTGTTTCAATCACTTTAAGAACCCATAGTGCAGTGTAGTACCAAAAGATAGCGTAAAGAAACACCATCTACATGAAAAATTAAAAAGGGCACCGATAAGTTACCGCCTGAGTCACCCCAAATCAATATAACTTCTCTTATTATTCTCTCATTGTTCATATACACCTTTCATATGTAATTTAATTCTTATTATAGAACTAATATTTCTTGTGGGGAACTAACATTTTCTTTTTTCATACATGTTGCCCTTTAGGAATAGAAAATTTGAGTCATTTTTTCCAATATGACTTCAATATCACCATAACAAGTTAACTAAGGGGCGGTTTGGTAGAGTGTCCTAAAAAAATAATTCATGTATAAGTCAGGTGTATTACCAGTACCTTATTTGATATATTTTTTTAGCCTATGTATAATTAATGCTTGCATTAATTTTGTTGTACATTGTATATTGGGATGTGTATCGCTAATACCTTAAAATCAATGGTATTACTAATGCAATGTATTCTAATGCATGCATTAACAGGATTAAATATACAATTATCCCTCAAAATCTTTGTCACATCCTATCCATCATATATATGGTGAGTAATTTTGTAAAAAAAATTTTTTTTTTTAGAAATGCTGTAATTCAGGTTATTTTTAATACACCAAATCAAACGCTGCATGAGAAAAATTAAGTATAACTAATGCGAGCATAACTAATATAAAGATTGCTAATATAAGCTTTATTAATATACCATAATTTGCATTATTCTTACATACTCTATCTAACAAATCCTAAGTGTTTCTTTATCCTCAACCGTCACCATATCAGCATAGTAACCCATCTTTTTTACTTCAATGATGATGCAAAGAATTCAGTATCTGAATCAAAAGATGGGATACTGGGTGGGTTTTTGTTTTGTACCATGGATAGGTTAGCAGGCTTGAGCTTGGTTTATAAATAGGAAAAGCACATGGGTTGATCATTTTAAAAAAAATGGCACATAATTTGAAAAGGTGGACAACTTTAGCCAGTCGGCCAAGTTTATTTTCCTCTTTTAGCCATTTGCCCAGTCGGCCACATGCAGTTTCTATTCCCAGTTGATACACTTTTATACCATATTGATATACGTTTATACTACATTGATATACTTTTT
Organism: Capsicum baccatum var. pendulum; assembly: GCA_030864225.1. Lineage (NCBI taxonomy): Eukaryota > Viridiplantae > Streptophyta > Magnoliopsida > Solanales > Solanaceae > Capsicum > Capsicum baccatum. The sequence goes on from CM061557.1 coordinate 53,279,949, forward strand.
AAAAAAGAAAGATGGGATCCTATATCCAATTGATACTCTTTTATACCATATTGATACACTTTTATAACAAGATAAAAGGGAAATCTATGCATATGCAGTGTCCATATATCCAATTGATACTCTTTTATACTAGATTGATACATTTTATACCACATTGATACACTTTTATATTATATTGATACACTTTTTAGAAAAGAAAGAGGGGATCATATACCCAATAGATACTCTTTTATACCACATTAATACACTTCTATAACAAGATAGAAGGGGAATCTATGCATGCATATGCAGTGTTCATACATCCATACAGTCTTTGCAAGCATATACAATAGCTATTTTCTATTAACCGCCCATCTAAGACAAATAACAATTTTTAAAAAAATAGAAACGGTAAGTATATTTTTACTCTATAATTTGATATCAAAAAATCTTTTTTTTGTTATACTTTTCTTCCGTATGATCTAACTAAAAATTCTTACTCTTCTTTGAAATCCTCAGTTTGATTTTGAGGTTTTTATTGAAAATGGTGGAAAAATTGGGTCCATCGAATGGAAAAGCAAGCAAGAAAGTGGTGAAAGATAGAATCTTCGATGTAGCAAGTTGATTATCATGTGTTCTAGGATGAATCTTGCCACCATAACTACACATAAATTTGACCTTATAATTAGGGATTTGATTGAGATCTTCCCATGTTGAGGTATTTTCGAAATTAATTTCACGGAAACGGGGAGAAGAGTCACCGGATTCAGGGTAAGAAGTGTACGAGTAGTTCTCCATGTTTTGAATTTAGTATTTTGAGAGTGTATTTTGCAGGTTAGACCATTTGAGAGAGTGAAGAAAATGGAGTAGGTTGAAGAAGAAGGGAGATTTTATAAAGCGGTGATTGAGAAAATGGTACACGGCTTATATTGATAGTAGCTATTTTATGGGTATTTAATTGTGAGTGCTATTTTTATGGTACTATTTTAGTTTTAGGTGCTATTTTTGTCCTTTCCCCTTTATAAATTTAGGTGGAATAGTAATATGAAATAATTTGTCTAATTAAAGGACCCATCATTTGTCATTTCATTTAGCTATTAAATGAGTGTAAAACTTACATAAATTTCTTGATGTTTGTCCCTAATTACATATTATTCCCTTTTAAAAAACATTATATAAAATCCTTTTTTAAAATTTTTCAGATACATATTGATACAAGAGATGCAAAACGTTTGATACATAATTATTAACTGATTTGCAGTGTTAAAAAAGGAAATAACTGTAATGATCCTCCTGATCGTTTATGAAATTCTCTTATATTTTCTATTTTAGCTCTCTCCGTAGTTTATGTACATGAATTATGACTCACGGGATGAGTAGTATCAATTCTTGAGGTGTTTGAAAATAATTAAGTCATTAGTTGGATTATTGAGTTTTAATTAAGTTAAGCTTGATTATTTCGCGGAAATTTGACATAAAGAAGAGAGTCGCCACTTAATTTTGAAAAGGAATTAAGAAACCTTTAGAGAATTACTTCAAACAATTCAAAATAGGAAAATCGTTTTGAGTTAAGAGATTCTGACTAAGCGATTTCTATTAACGTTTTAGGAAGGTGTTAGGCACCTAAAACGTCCGCTAACTTGCGGTTATCCGATCTGTTTGAAAATATTCTTTTGATTAACTTTGGAAAATCAATTTGTTGGAAAAATAGTTGATTAAGGAAAGAGTTTTTGCAAAATCAGTATTTTAGCGACTCAGTTAGGGATTTAACTAGTTTCGCAAGAAAACACGTAAAACAAGTAAGCAATAGGAAAGAGGAAAAGGGGAGAAGTAGTGATTTAGGCCATTGAGCCCAAATCAATGAGACCTGTCCTAGTCTAATTGGGCTTACGACCTATTTTCACCTATCCTAATCTAGTTTTCGAGCGTTTGGCTCGAATCTCGCTTCACCTGTATTAAATACAACTTTGGCTTCGAGGCCCCAAATGAATGAAATAAAGAAATAAACAAGCAAATCAATAAATAACTAAAGGCGACGATGTAAATAAATAAAAATGATAGCTTTCAAGTCCTCCTTTGCGCTTCAAACAATGGGGTTTAGCCCATACTTTCTTCTGTCGAGTCCTTGCATTTATATTAGAAGATTATCTTCGAGATCGACTCAGAAGGAAGGAGCCTCAATGGCTCACATCGATAATGCAATTACGGGAAAGAAAACGGACTCAAAGGCGGGTTCATGCAAAGAAAAGATATATGAATTAATACGTATTCATTAAAATGTGAATTATTTTTATAATAAAGAAAATTCAGGAAGTTCTAGGTTTTCAAGAAAAATCACTACTTCAATAAACATAAAAAAAAACTTAGCCTCTAAATTGGTGATACCTACGACATGCAACTATGTCTAATTGGATTTTAATTTTTAACATAGAGATCGAAAAGAGCACATCATGTTATGCTAGACTTTGCCATGGAAGTAAACATATGCATGGAAGGGCAACAAGTAAAAAGAGTCACTTCTTAATCTTATGTAAAGTTCAAAGAGAGTATATGGCTTTTATTCACTACAGTATGGAGATGCTGCAACATCTTAGAGAATTTTGAATTAATAGTAAATCGCGAACGGTTCAAACAAGTAGCCTTAAGTGCCCACCAATGAAAAAGAGTATACAAAAACTAAGAAAGAAAGTTTTATTTATGGGCCATCGAAGCACTCAACCAGAACAAACCACTTTCCAAACAACTTCACTATGCGAGCAATCACCCCTCGCCTTAAGATAATTACTAAAGAAAGGCATAAATAAATTTACGCTACAGAGGAGCCAAAACAGATTCGTTTTACCTCTCCTCTGTTATATTATATCGGGTACATATGATCATTGAGGAATCATGGGATTTGCTAATTTTTTATTAATCATAACATCATTATTCTTTTGTCATTTGAGAAGCCAAAGAATTCAAGAGGCGGTCCTACTAATGACCCTACCAGCTCAACCACATCAAATTAATGGCAGCGAGCAAAACTACGTCAAGTAGCTGAACATAGACAAGACAAATCCAAAAACTATTGAAGGAGATCAAAGCACAAAAATTTAATTATGAAATCCGGTGTAACAAGATACAAGTAGCCCGAAACTACTAATCAAAAATCAAAGTATGAAACTTTAAAAATTTAAGCCAGCCTTAGCATGATACTAATAGTTTGAAACAAGATCGAGACAAGAAACATTACTTTAGGGATAGCTATGGTGATGCATCATTAGCCTGAAACCATTTAACAAACTCATCACTCGAGTCTTAACCAGCATATAGAGTGAGAATATTAGATCGGAACTTAATTCACAACATTATTTCGACCACACAACAGGCTAGAAAAAATCATTCATAGATAAAGTTAGTGGATTTTAGGACACTTTTGATGAAGAAGCATGCCTTTAAAAGTACCAAGCAACAACATGAATCATATTTACTCAAATATCGCCATAGCGATGTCTATCATGAACAAAACCTACGGCTACTGAAGCCATCTATCAACAAAAAAATCAAGCATACAACGTTACAGAAAATTTACTCGAAGCTATGAAGGTCAAGATGAAGACAGAGCACTCGAGAACTCAAAGGGATAGGAGGTTACCTTTCAAGGATCAGCAAACGGGACTAGAGCTATCAGCAAAATTATTCCCACTAGGAGCTAATGTTGTTGCCTCAGGAAACTTCCCATCGATCTAATAGCTTTCCCAAACATAGTGGATGAGAAATTCTTCGCGACAATAAACTCCTTAATTTCTGAGTGCCCAACCCAAATTTTCAAAAACAATTTTTCTAACCAGCCTAAAAAAAATTGCTCAATTTTTTCCAAAAACTTCATCTCTAACCCAAGTTCTCCCTCTTGAAAGAAGACCTTAGAATTTCCTCCACCAGAATTTTGGACCCTTCCAAGAAGATAAAAAAAAGAACCCCCTCAACAGTGACCCCAGGAATCCTTTTATAAGAGTCGAATTAGGGTTTCCCTAGGGATTTCAAAAAGAGAGAGAAACTCCAAATTTCTACCCGGATTCCGCTACCCTCCAGCAGTTCGTATCCCCTTTGTACCAAATTCTTTGGATTTTTTCCAAAAATGGCAACTGGTGGACCAATAAAAATGTAGGATACCAAATCCCCTTTTCCAACCAATGAAAGACGCCCAAGTACATACCTAATCCATACCAAAATCCTAAAATCATGGAATATAGCCATTATACGAGCCAACTCATGCTCTTTCTAGCAGTTTCTTGGATCTCCCAAGGTACAACATCGCGTAGGACACATACTAAGGATTAAGAAAAGCTAGTTGCGGGTCGATTTGGGTCTGGTCGAGAAGGGTTTATATTCTGGATTGATTAGTTGCTGTCGTTAATGTTGAGCATCGAGTGTTTTGGTAAAAAAGGGGGGATACAAGGGAATTATTGATGTGGGCCAGGTCAGGGGTTTTCGTTGGGCTGATATTGGATTAGTTTTAGGATGATGTTATTAAGTGAGTTGGGTCAATGTTGGGGGGTATGGTCTATTGGTCTTGGATTTAATTGGAAAATTGTTGGGTTGTCTGAAGTTCTGGGCTAACGCCCAACTGAAAAGGAAAAAAGGCTGAAATTGAGTTTAAATTAATTGGCTCAAGTTTGGGGTTATTTAATAACCTAATTAAATTTGATTGGATCAAAATGATCCCAATTAGGAAATAGTAATTTTTGGAGATTAAGATTGGATTACAATTCAAATGATTTATTTAAATTATAACCAAATTGAATATCTATTGGTCAATTGCATTATGATTGGGGCCTATTTGATTTCAATTGAGGTCATATTTAATTCGTTCACTAAATTGAATCGCAATCTGGCACGAATCAAGTAGCAAATTAACCTCGAGTTTTTTAATTTGATAAAAATCCAACAAATATTTCTCCAAAATAAAAATATTTTGAGAGCAAATCATATTTAAAACCAATTTTTATCCATTTGAATTAATTTTCAAGTTTAATCAATAAAAATCTAATTTTAATAAAAATATCACTTAAATAACAAAATTTATACACCCTCATATGCAAAAAATGTATAATCATTAATAAAATGATAAAATTGAATTGAATAAGTAATTTAAACTAGCATTTATTTGAACAAAATAATTGTTGTGATTTTATTTTAAAATTGAAGAAACTCAAAATTAAATTGGATTGCGGAGGAAAAAAATTAGGTGTCAACAATTGCCCCCTCCCTTGGGCAGGGTGGATGCAAGTAACCCTAGGTAAATGGAAGTTGACCTTCTTAATTTTTGTCCGACTACAAATTCGAATCAGGAAGAGGTTTGCTTTCGCACGAGTTTCATGGAGTTATGGCCTAACCTCGGTATCAGGTTTCCTACATATCTTAGGTTTCATGAGAATTCAGGCCACTTGTATTTCATAATGCTTGATTTTAAGCACGATTTTCATTACAAATCACCCCTGTCACGGTTTTAGAGTTTTTGATAAACCGAGAAGCTCGGGAATAAAAGGATTTAGGGGGAGGTTGGAATGCAGTTGTGTTTTCTACATAGATCCCAGCTTACATATCCCCAGGACTCAGGAAATCAGACTACTTGTAGTTCGACTCAATCAGTAGAAAAGATAGTCTTTTATTTCAGACGGTCTTTGGCTCAAGATAAGTGCAAGTTGATCAAGTTGTGGAAAATAGGCTTAAAACCTCTTAACCGTGAACGGTGAGCTCTTCACATCCATAGGTTATAATTTACCTGGGCGTAATTTCCAAAACTCTAAGAGTCCTATCACTCAAATTTGGAAGAAAGAGAAGGTTACCCCCGGCTTGAGTTAAGAAATATCCCGGAGTTGAGGCTAAGACTTAGAACATCCCAAAATACCCACATGCCTTATAATAGAGGCATGGTTAGATGGTGGCAGTGATCATCATTTAGCACGCATCCAGAGAGTATGATGTCCCTCTCTAGAGTATGTCCCATTTTGCTGCTAAGAAAGAGTTCCACGTTATGCTGCATCCTTTTTGGAATCGTCCGCACCTGTGATTTTGATTTGAGATTTTCATCCTCTTGGATGCTCTTGAGAATATCTCAAACAAATATCATCAGTAATAAGAACAATTCACGAAAGAGGTGTGTGGTATTTTACCATATCTCTACATGATTTATTGTCTAACAAGTGAAGTCATCTCTTCTTGTACCTGTTTGGAAGAAATAACTTGTAGTAACAGACACAACAACCTTCTTGGTTGTTTCATAATTAGCTCATTTGTCAAGCGAACATGTCTTCAAAGTGAGTGGCCCCTTTTGGACACCGACGATACTTTATGCAGAACAGTCCCTACAGCCGTGTAATCTTATGCTGGTGTGGCAACCATTTTGGTTACCTATATTACTTGTTGTACGTGGAAAAATAACCTCTCTAGTTATAGACGATGATCAATTTATAAATTTTCCTTAAATTGTCAATCTTTGGATAATCTTGCGCATTATTTGATGTTGGATACGAGGCGAGTTACAGATATTCTTTGAATTGCTAGATTTTAGGTAATCCTGCATATTATTCAACTTTGGATAAGAGATGGCTTATAGATATCCCTCCAATTGCTAGCTTTCAGGTGTTCCTACACATCATCCAACCTTGGATACAATATGACTTATAGATAATCTCTCAAATTATTAATGTTTGGGTAATCCTACATATAATCGATCATGGATATAATGTGGCTTATAGAGAACCCTTGGACGTATCAATTTGATAATCTTGCATATTCTCTGGTAAGAATTTAGTTGCGACTTACGGATAATCTTTGAACTATCAATTTTTGGGCGATCTTGCACACTATCCGGTTAGGATGTTGTTGTGGCTTATGGATGACCTACAAGCTATCAAATCATAGGTGATTTGGTGCACTATCCTATTTCAAATAATATGACTTACAGATAACCCTCAAATTGTCAATTTTCAGGAAGCCTTATATATCAGTCATCCTTAGATAGCGACTTAAAGGTGTCCCTTCAAATTGTGAGCTCTCGATGCATTCAGATGCTGATTCACAAAAATATGATGATATCCTCGACGCCAACGTTGTGTCTAGCATGTCAACAGATATATTGGATGTTGATAATATCCTTGATGCCAGCATTGTGTCTCACGTGTCAATAGATATAAAATGATGAGAATATCCTCGACGCCAGCGTTGTGTCTAGCGCGTCAACAAATATTGAATGATGATGATATACTCGATGCCAGTGTTGTGTCTAGCACATCAACAGATATTGAATGCCTTCTGGGGCGATGGTATGAGATGACCTTTGCGGCAATGATATGCGATTGCCCTGGCAGCAATGATATGCAATGGCCTTTGCGGCCTTTGCGGCAATGATATGTAATGACCTTTGTGGCAATGATATGTTATGGCCTTTGCGGTAATGATATGCAATGGCCTTTATGGCAATGGTATGTAATGACCTTCACGTCAATGATATGCAATGGCCTTCGCGGCAATGATATGTAATGGAATTTGTAGAAATGATATGTAATGGACTTTGCGGCAATGATATGCAAATTCCCTCGCAGCAATGATATGTAATGGCCTTTGCGGCAATGACATGCAATAGACTTCACGGCAATGATATGTAATGTCCTTTGCGTCAATGATATGTAATGGCCTTTGATGTAATAGACTTTGCGGCAATGATATGTAATGGCCTTTGTGGCAATGATATGCAATGGCCCTTGCGGCAATGATAAAATAATTTTACCTGGCTTCATTCATCAGTGTCCTGCTTTCTACATGTACCTGTACTCAAGGTAGACGATTAGTAGACACAAAGTCGCTTTTACTAGCGACTATTTTTTGGAAATTTATAAATACAATATTTGTAAAGAAGACAAAGAGCTTTTGCTTGTCGCCTACGATCTCAAGAAATGAAATGGACAAATCAAAAGGCCCTCAATAAATGGGCATTAAACCTATTTTTAGGGCTACCCTAAAATACCATTCTTAGGTATTAATTCTCTATTGTGGCTCCCACTTTGTTCGGGAATTTTTGAAAGAGACCCTCATTTTGTATATTGAACCCTGCATCCACAGAAAAATGATTAGTTTGAATGAAATTACTCCGTGTTGACCTTCTGCGATCGTTGATTTGCTCCTTGCCATCTCTTGGGCATTCCACCCTATTGGGACTTCCACCCTAACACTCCATCCCAAATGATGTCTAGGCAAGTACTAAATAAGTGAGTCGTAAGATTTTTGAAAATGGACTTAAATTTTTTGAAAATAATTTCAAAAACTTTTGTAAAACTTTAGAAAATCTCTGCCAGTCATGTCATGTACTAGCTCAACGAACGTCTTCCTCGTGGTTTTGACTATATCCGATGGATGGTTTCCAAAACTCATGATTATTGTTGGAGGATTTCTTCAAGTAGTTTTGTCATAGCTAAAAATTGAGTCTACCCAAACTTTGTTACAGTTGGTGGCTTCCAAAGCTTGACTTTAACCTCTGGTGCTTGAGAATTTGGGATATGTTCCGGCATTTGGCGGAAATTTTGAGGTCTTCCTCAAAATTTCTGCCCCAGTTTAAAGTTGTTTGAGATGATACCCATCCGAGTGGATCTGAAGTCTTTGCTGATCTTCATTCTCTTTGTTGAATGTCAATCTTCTCTTGTGAATTTTTGAGATTCCTTCTCAAAAATTCTTCCCTAGTTTCCATTTCCTGGGGTGATATGAACGAGCCGTTGGGGAACCTACGTATCCCATTGAAGCAGGAATTAGGTCAAATATAGTTCAAAACTACGCTAGGAATATATATAGAAAAAAATCTAATGGGTTGACCGAAGCCGACATAGGCCGCCTACGTATCCCTTTCTTGGGAATTCAGGTAAAACGTAGTTCGTACATAAAGGGAAAGGATAAAATTTCCTAAGGGGTTGACCGAAGCTGACATAGGCCGCCTACGTATCCCTTTCTTGAGAATTCAGGTCAAACGTAGTTCGTACATAAAGGGAGAGGATAAATTATCCTAAGGGGTTGATCGAAGCCGACATAGGCCGCCTACGTATCCCTTTCTTGGGAATTCAGGTCAAACATAGTTCGTACATAGAGGGAAGGATTTTAGGCAGTTACATACTAGAAAACATCATTTCTATAAACACGATTACAAGTAAATTAACTATAGAAACACGAAAACTAGAGTGCCTTTTAAACATAATATCTTTTTACCGTATTAGAATTGATTTTTTTGGTCCACTCTGTGCCATCCATTTCAGATAAAATCAGAGCTCCTTTAGATAGTACCTTGCGAACTATGTATGACCCTTACCAGTTTGGAGAGAACTTGCCCTTGTACTCCTCTTGATGAGGGAATATTAATTTGAGAACCAGTTGCCCCACTTCAAATGTTTGATCTCTCACCTTCTTGTTAAAGGCACAAACCATCCTGTGTTGATACAGCTGACCATGGCATACAACGACCATTCTCTTTTCATCAATCAACATGAGTTATTCATAGCGCGCACGAACCCATTCTTCGTTACTTAGTCCGGCTTCTTGGATAATCCTTAGAGAAGGTATTTCAACTTCAGCAGGTATCACCGCTTCATTTCCATAAACCAATAGATACGGGGTTGCCCCGGTGGAGGTTTGAACCATCGTGCGTTACCCTAGCAAGGCGCAAGGTAAAATCTCATGCCATGATCTATCATTTTCGACCATCTTTCTCAAGATCTTCTTAATATTCTTGTTGGCAGCTTCCACGACTCCATTTATTTGAGGACGATATGCAGTCGAGTTGCGATGCACGATTTTGAACTGATCACAAATTTCATTCATCAAGTGACTGTTCAAGTTGGCCCCATTATCTGTAATGATTGATTCTGGCACTCCGAATTGGCAAATGAGGTTATTCTTGAGGAAATCTGCAACCACTTTCTTAGTGACGGCTCTGTATGAAGCAGCTTTAACCCATTTAGTAAAGTAATCGATGGAAACCAAAATAAACCTATGCCCATTCGATGCTGATGGCTTTATCAGTCTGATAAAATCCATGCCCTAAGCTACGAAAGGGCAAAGCGAATTCATTGCATGAAGATCATGTGGAGGCATTCGAATCAAATCTCCGTGTATCTGACATTTTGGACATTTCTGCATATACCTTCCACAATCATTTTCCATGGTCATTCAAAAGTAGCCGGTTCTCAGTATCTTTCTGGCAAGGGTAAACCCATTTATGTGGGGCCCACAAAATCTATTGTGTACCTCTTTTATCAATTTATTGTCCTCCGCAGCATCGATGCATCTTAGGAATCCCAAATCAGGAGTCCTCCTAAAAAAAATTCCCCACTTGGAAAGTAGTTCTTTGCCAAATGCTGGATTGTCTTCTTTTGGTTGTTACTGGCCTTTTCAGGATATATTCCAGATTCCAAATACCTCTTAATGTCATAGTACCAGGGCTTTCCAGCAGGCTCCTCTTCCACGTGCGCACAATGCGCAGGTTGCTCCTTCAAGCTTATTTCCAAAGGATCAATGTAACTCTGATCTGGGTGCTCAATCATGGAAGATATAGTGGCCAAAGCGTTAGTAAACTTATTTTGTATCTATGGGATATGTCTAAAATCAACTTCCTTGAATCTTTCACATAATTCTTGCACTAACTCCACATAAGGAGTAATCTTGGGATTTTTTACTGCCCATTCTCCCCGTACTTGGTGAATTAGCAAATTTGAATCTCCGATGACTAACAATTCACAAACACCCATATCAAGTGCCAATTTAAGACCCAGAATGCAAGCCTCATATTCAGCCATGTTATTGGTGTATGGGAAACATAACTTAGCAGTTATTGGATAATGCTGGCCTATTTCTGACATGAAAACTGCTCCGATTCCTGAACCTTTGAAGTTTACCGCCCTATAAAAAATAGCTTCCATCCAGGGTAAATCTCTGTAATGTCTTCTCCTACGAACAAGACTTCCTTATCTGGAAAGTAAGTTCGAAGTGGCTCATATTCCTCATCAACCAGATTCTCTGCCAAATGATCTGCTAAGGCTTGCCCCTTGATTTCTTTTTAGGTTACATACACAATGTCAAACTCACTCAGCAACATTTGCCACTTGGCTAGCTTTCCTGTAGGCATGGCCTTCTGAAATATATACTTTAACGGATCCATTCTTGAGATGAGGTATGTTGTGTAGGATGATAGATAATGCCTCAACTTTTGTGCTGCCCAAGTCAAAGCACAACATGTTCTTTCTACAAGAATGTAACAGGCTTCATAAGGTGTGAACTTCTTACTCAAGTAGTAAATGTTTTTCTCTTTTCTACCAGTCTCATCATGTTGCCCGAGGACACATCCAAAAGCATTTTCTGAGACTAACAGGTAAAGCAACAATGGTATTCCTTCTCTTAGAGGCACTAAAACCGAAGGTGCAGACAGGTATTCCTTGATGCGGTCAAAAGCTCTCTGACATTTTTTTGTCCACTTATTCAATACATTTTTATTCAACATCTTGAGAATTGGCTTGTGTATGACTGTCGATTGAGCGATGAATCTACTAGTGTAATTCAAACGACCCATGAAACTTATAACTTCCTTCTTGGTCCTTGGTGGTGGCAAGTCCTGAATTGTCTTGACTTTGGATGGGTCTAGATCGATACCTCTTCTGCTGACTATGAACCCCAACAACTTCCCTAATGGAACACCAAATGAACACTTAGCTGGATTTAACTTCAAACTGTACTTTCTTAATCTGTTGAAGAATTTCTCCAGATGAGTTAGATGATCCAAACTCTCACGGGATTTGATAATTACATCATTCACGTACACCTCAATCTCTTTATGGATCATATCATGGAAAATTATCTTTATAGCCCTCATAGATGTTGCACCCGCATTCTTGAGACCAAACGGCATTACCCTGTAATGATAAACACCCCGGGGCATAATAAAATCCATTTTTTCTGCATCTTTCTCACTATCAATATCTAATGATACCTAGTGAAACAATCAACGAATGGCTGCATTTTATGCTTTGCACAGTTATCGATGAAGATGTGGATGTTGGGCAACAAAAAATTATCTGTAGGACTGGCTCTATTCAAGTCTCTATAGTCAACAAAAATTCAAATCTTGCTGTCCTTTTTCGGCACAGAGACGATGTTGGCCAACCACATCGGATATATTGCGACCTCCACAACCTTAGACTAGATTTATTTTGTCATTTCTTCCTTGATCTTTAGACTTAAATATGGCTTGAATTTTTGTATTTTTTGCTTGACCGGATCAAACTCCGAATTTATTGGCAACTTATGTGACACAATACTAGTGCTCAATCCTGGCATATCATCATAGGACCAAGTAAACACGTCAATATATTCTCGAAATAGGTGAATGAGCTCTTTCTTTTGTGCTTCCGCCTGGTGGACACTGACGCTTGTTTCCTTAATTTCATCGTGATCTCCCAGGTTGACTGTTTCAGTTTCCTCCAGGTTGGATTTTTTTTTATTCTCAAACTCCTCCATATCTTCAACTAATTGTTCCTCATCACTGTCCTTCCAATCATCATCGTTCCCTTTATTTTGTTTGTTTACACTTTGACATGACATGACATTGGCAGATTTTAAGTTGCTGTTACCGTAAGGGACAAATAAACCAAGTTAGATGATAACAAAATAACAAAACATATGATTGGGAGTGTTTTAGAAATAATAGAATTTTCTAAATAAATGAAGGCCTTTTCATTGAAATTTGAGAGATAATTACAAAACTATGGCTCATGACTTATGTAAATACAAGTCCATGCCTTTCTAAAAGTAGTAAAATATGAAAAGAAAGTTTTAAGATATAAAAGGTGGATCGTGGGGCCTCCTCCGGATCATCACCTATTTTAAAAACTATTAGTAATTTCCCTTTCATCTACCACGACGGGCGATGGGTTATGAGGGGAGTGGAGGTCCAGTTTTGCATCACCTCCCCTAGTGCAATTTGCTTTACTCTACTGAAATTTGGGAAATTTTTTGGTACAACATTGCATCCCTCGAACAAATCTCCTATCCCATCCCCAAGACCATCATCACCTGACACCTCTTGTACAGGAAATGACTGGAACAAGAGTGGTAAGGGCCTAAACAGACTCTTCTCTGACTCATCCTCAACCCTATCCTTCTTGGTGGGCTGATATCCTAACCCATACTTAGAGCCATTCTCTGGGATCGCAATAGGCTCGATAATTCCTTGAAGATCCTTACCCAAACCTCAACCAGGTTCGAACCCATTTCTTAATATCACCATTGCAATTATTTTGTAGACAGAAGGCATTGGCACTTTGGACATTGAATCCTTGTCCACAACATTTATGATTTTGACTATATAAAAACTGCTACCTCTAGGAACATCTTCAATCACTGGCATATAACCATTGGGATGATCCACTCGACTTCCCTCTCCTTGGATGACTACTTCATAATCCTCCCAAATGAACTTCAATAATTGATGAAGGGGTGATGAAACTGCCTTTGCACCATGTATCCATGGTCTTCCCAAGAGGAAGTTGTAGCTAGGATGGATATCCATAACATGAAACTTAGTTTTGAACTCAGCAGGTCCCATTTGGATATATAAATCAATTTCTCCTATGGTATCTCTCTTCCCTCCATCAAATGCTCTCATATTTACGTGACTTTCATGAATTTTACCCAGATCATAGCCCATTTGAACCAACATAGAGAGGAGGCAAATACTCACACCAGATCTATCATCTATTAATACCTGATTAATCATATAATCTCGGCAAATGACAGTGACATATAGGTCTTTGTTGTGCATTGCTCCTTCAAACAACAACTCTTCATCACTGAATGATATGCGATGATTCCCCACAATGTTTCCTACCATCGCAGCTAGGTTCTCATCACTCATCCCTGCAGGAACATATTCTTTATCCAAGACCTTCGATAAAGCTTATTGGTGGTATTACGAACTCATTAATAGTGCCAAGACAGAGATTTGAGCTGGTGTCTTCTCTAAATGTTTGACAATTGAATGATCTTTGGGTTGCATACGCCTCCAAAATTCTTCAAACTCTCCTTCAATGATTGGTCTTTTCTGTGAATCCCTTTTGTTGGTCAATTCCTCAGGGATGTAGCACCCTCCCAATCGTGTCATCCCTTGGGTAGCAGCGGTCTGCACAATAACTTCTTTCCTTGGCGGGGGAGCGTACACTTGAGTTAGTGCAGTCATCACTATAAATGGGGCTTTCTCATTGATACTCAAGGCATCCACAACCTTCTCTATCTTTCCTACCTCTTCTGCTCTTTTGCATTTTTCATAGTTCACCTGGGTAATGGTCTTGCCAGATGACCATTCGTCTTCTATTTCAATCATGTTAATTGTAGATCCCCCATGGTTAGGTAATGGATTACTATTAAAATTTAGTGTAGTTGCCTGGAGTGTGATGACCTTTTGATCGATTAAATCTTGGATTCTATGTTTTAGGTAGCCACAATCCTTTGTACTGTGGCCCGCTGCTCCTGAATTATAGGCACAATGTTGACTTGCATTAAAAAATCGAGAGTTAGGCTTGACATTCCTTAGATTATTGGTTGTAAATGACCATCATTCTTTAATCTTTCAAATAATTGCGTGCGACTTTCAGCTAGTGGGGTGCAGTTTCGAGGAGTTTTATTTTTGTGGTTTGGACATTGGGGGTTGTACTATCTTTGATTTGTAGGAGGAGGTACTTTATGATAATTTAGAAGCTCTTGGAAATTTGTTCAGTTATTTGGAGGAATGAATTGGAAATAAGACTGATAATTTGAATGTGGAACTGGGTATTGGGGAATGATATTTGGCTGTGGAGCTTGGTATGAGGATTGGAGGTTTGGTAGTAGAGTTTGGTACTGAGGTTGGGCATTTGAGAGTGGATCTAGGTATTGGGGGTGGGCATAGAACACGTGCTGAAGGTTGGGTAACGGCAGAGAAGATAAAACATTTCTAGAGTTGAACCACTTTTTCATTTTCGCAATAAAATCAGCAGAAATCGCCCCTACATCTTCTTTTTTCTTATTTGAGAACATGAAAGTCCCAGACGACGTCGGAGTTTTGGCACTTTTCCTTGTCCGAATGCCTTCTTCCAATGATTCTTCTATTTTTACCAAGTCTGTAAAAGTTGCCCTGGCAGCGGACACAATCCTGGTATAATATTCTCCTTCTTGAGAGCGAGAGAACACGGATACCATTTCTTCATCATACATGGGGGATTGCACTCTGGCAGTTTCTTTTCTCCAACGAAAAACATAGTCTCAAAAACTCTCATCATTCTGCTGTTTGATCCGATCTAATGAATATCAACCAGGGGCTATTTCAATATTGAATGTGAACCTATCAAGGAAACCCTTGGCCAATGCTTTCCAACCAGTCCATCTTTTCAGCTCCGGAGACATGAATCATTCTAAGGCTTCGCCGCTTAAAATTCGACTGAATAGGCTCATCAACAATGCCTTGTTTTACCCTATCCCTACCAGTTGCTCATAGTACCTTCTCAGATGGGACATTGGGTTTTTGGTACCTTCAAATATTTCAAACTTAGGGACTTTGTACCCATCTGTTAGGTCTACTCCCGGGTGAACACATCAGTTATCATACCCCAAACCGTCGTGGTCCCTGGCTCCATGAGCATCTTTGATCCTCCTAATCTCTTCCTTCATAGCTAGTAAATTTCTTTCATGCTCGGTCCTCTACTCTCTTTCCTTTTCCTCATAATGGTCTATCTTTAGATTAGGAAGGGGTTCATAGATATCAGGTGATATGATGGCCTGAGGGGGATTTGGAAGGGAGGTTTGATTTTACGGAAGAAAGAAACTTGGTTGGTAAGTGGGGAGGATATTTTAGCATTTGGAAAGGTTTTGTGGACTTTGTGAGTAGTTTGGCGGAATATGATAAGGATTTTGCAGATTTGGAAATGAATTTGGTGGATTCGAAGGTAGGTTTGACGTATTTTGTGGGTTTGAGAGTGAATCTTGCGAATTTGGGAATGCATTTTGTTATTTGAAAATATGTTTTGAGGATTTGGGAATGGATTTAGAGATGGGTTCTGTGTGGTTACAGACGGATTTTTTGGATGGTAGGCATCTGGGTTATTTTCATGATTGGTATTTTGGACAAATAGGGGAGCGGAGATGGACGATACATTATTTGGCTGATACCCAAGAGTAGGGGTGCTGAGGGGAGGAATTTGGGGTGTAGTCCCGTGTTCTCCCAGAGCGGGGGCATTGACGGTGATGGCCAAGTTATCCAAATCCAGAGTGCAATTTATTTCTTCCTGAAGCATTTCTAACTTTCTCGCAAGTTCCACAATCATCTCATTCTGTTCCGCTATCACATTGTCCTGGATAGTTAGCGCGCTTTCTTCGTCATTTCCTGTTATTTTTGAATGATGTTCATAGGATGGGATTTTGTGTGCTTTTGATCGGGTGAAGTAGGGATGTTCTGCTAGCTTATATCAACACAGAGTAATTTCTATTATCTGTAAAGTAAAACAACTCAAAGGTAGATGTGTTAGTTTCCGTATATGATAAGTAATGCAAAATATTTGACAGGAAATAAACACATAGAGTTGCTTGAGTCATAGCCAAATTCATCCATAGGACATAGTGGATAAACTTGCCTTTGATCCAAACAAATGCACATAAGCACAAAAAATAGTTATATCACACAAAAGCATTATAATAATGCGTATCCTAGCTAGGGTGACCCTTTTTGAGCCAAGGGTTCAGGCCTAACAATTTTTGAAGAAAATATATGCTTCCTCGAAGTCAATCCATTAACCCCCAACTTATATAGACACAAAAAAGCGCATAAATACCTACAAAATATAAAGAAAAAGGGATACAATCTTTAAGGAAATAACATGAAAGAAGATAAGTTTCCGTGCAGGGGAAATAGAAAAACTAGCTACTGGAGACTCCTTCGTCTGCCTTTGCCTTCTTTGACTTGTTTAGTTCCTGTGCTATTTGATACCTACTGATGATAAGATGACTCCCGCATAATTGTGCCTTGCAATCGTAAGTCATTTTCCCTATACTATCGAGTTGGGAGGCCATGTTATCATCCAAATCTATTAGACATTGCCTGGCATCATCAGCTTCTTGCCTAGCTCTTTTCAACTCTTCCCTCAACATACGTATTGTTAAAGCATCCTCCATGTGTACTTGTTGGTGTGCGATTTCACTTTTCTGGAACTCATCTTGTAACCTGTGGAGCCGAATTTGATGCTCGAATTCTACATCCACAACCTGAGTGGGCACATTTGGTCCCGGAATCAATGCTCCGGCGAGACTCTTTTTCAACCACTCCTTGTAAGTGTCGCTGACTTCAGGGTCATTCTCTATACAAAAAGTCACTTCTGTCCACCTTCTTCTTATCCATCCATTTATCATTCCGTCTTTGAGCGGAGACTCACTTTCGTCGTATTTGGTGAAAAACCTAAGCATGGAATCTATTTGTGGTGCCTCCTGCCTGATCTCGAATTGCCTAAGAACTCTTCTAGGATTGTAGGGACAGGTCCCTCTGAGACCGAGAAGCACTAGGAAAGGCCACTTTCCCCCTAGAATGGTGTATTTCCCTGAACGAAGAGAGTTAATGGACCATTGCACATCGTCATCTCTTAATTCCTCGAAAGTCTTAAACTAAAATTCGTGAGATGCTTCCCTTTTGAACTTGTGTAGAAACAAACACATGTCGTGTGAATCCAGCATAGCCACCCTTGTTTTATGATTAGGTTGTACCGTTCTCAAATTCTTTACCAAATGCTTCATCACCCACCATTGTAATATGAGGTTGCAACCTTGAACGAAACGATTTTCGACTTGACACCTTCCCAAGGCTCGATATATGTCGGCAACAATCATGGGAGATAAATTGTGGAATACCTTATAAGAATCGTAATCTACTCCAAAGAAAATTGCATTATCCAACGTAACAACCCTTGGATGAATTGTGCCATTTTCCCCCTGTGGGAACACCATGATTCCAAGTAGATCTACCGCAAACGCAAAGGCTCTCATCTCCTTCCATTTTGCTTCGGACTCAAATTTATGTCCAAATTTGTGGAAGGCATTGAATCTTCCAAACCGATGATACAACTCCCGAAAAGTGATATTTTCTCCATCACGTTCCCTTAGTCAGTTGTCATCGTCAGTTAAAAAAGCCTCTTTGATTGTTTGACGGTCCCACACGGCAGGATCTAAAATGTTTTTATCAGGTTTTTCCTTTCTCTTGAAACACATTTCAATACTCTCATAGCAAATTAACACTTCTTCGATTGTAGGAGTCAATTCCACATCCCTGAAGCGAAACACCATATTTTGATCATCCCATAAAGTGGTAAGCACGTGGATCATTTCGTGCCAAGCATCCATTTCAATCAATGAAGGCAGGTATCTGATGTGTGTTCTAATAATTTTTCTTCCTTCTGCGCTCATATAGTCCCACCATAGTTTCAGGTAATCATCGATTTTAGTAACCATCTTGAACTTCTCGTGGGAATCCAATTGAGCCATACCCACACGAAAGCTAACAAAGATAAGCCTTCCCCCGCTCCCCAAAGGGTTATGGATTGAATTAGACAAGCATATATTTCTTCAACACATAAATATGATTCATCTATAATTGACTCGGGGTCAATAGATGCAAAGCAGGTTTTCTAATGGGCCTAATACCCCACTCGGGTATTGGGTCGTCCTAGGCTCATGCCTAAAATAGGGTTTTGGTTTTGCTCTAGAAAACACGTAAAACACGTATTAACATTTTAGGAAGGTGTTAGGCACCTAAAACGTCCACTAACTTGCGATTATCCGATCTGTTTGAAAACATTCTTTTGATTAACTTCGAAAAATCAATTTGTTGGAAAAATAATTGATTAAGGAAAGAGTTTTTGCAAAATTAGTCTTTTAGAGACTTAGTTAGGGATTTAACTAGCTTCGTAAGAAAACACGTAAAACAAGTAAGCAAAAGAAAACAGGGAAAGGGGAGAAGTAGTGATTTAGGCCATTGGGCCCAAATCAATGAGATCTGTCCTAGTCTAATTGGGCTTTCGACCCATTTTCACCTGTCCTAATCTATTTTTTGAGCATTTGGCTCGAATCTCGCTTCACCTGTACTAAATACAACTATGACTTCGAGGCCCCAAATGAATGAAATAAAGAAATAAACAAACAAATCAATAAATAACTAAAGGCGACGATGTAAATAAATAAAAATGATAGCTTTCAAGTCCTCCTTTGCCACTTCAAACAATGGGGTTTAGCCCATACTTTCTTCTGTCTAGTCCTTGCATTTGTATTACGAGATCATCTTCGAGATCAACTCAAAAGGAAGGAGCCTCAATGGCTCACATCAATAATGTAATCACGGGAAAGAGTCCGTTTGGACTCAAAGGCGGGTTCATGCAAAGAAAAGATATATGAATTAATATGTATTCATAAAAATGTGAATTATTTTTATAATAAAGAAAATTCAGGAAGTTCTAGGTTTTCAAGAAAAATCACTACTTCAATAAACATAAAAAAAAAAACTTAGCCTCTAAATTGGTGATACCTATGACATGCAACTGTGTCTAATTGGTTTTTAATTTTTAACATTGAGATCGAAAAGAGCACATCATGTTATGCTGGACTTTGGAACGGAAGTAAACATATACATGGAAGGGCACTAGTAAAAAGAGTCACTTCTTAATCTTATGTAAAGTTTAAAGAGAGTACATGGCTTTTATTCACTACAGTATGGAGATGCTACAACATGTTAGAGAATCTTGCATTAATAGTAAATCGCGAACGGTTCAAACAAGTAGCCTTAAGTGCCACTAATGAAAAAGAGTATACAAGAACTACGAAAGAAAGTTTTATTTATGGGCCATCGAAGCACTCGACCAGAACAAACCACTTTCCAAACAACTTCACTGTGCGAGCAATCACCCCTCGCCTTAAGATAATTACTACAGAAAGGCATAAACAAATTTACGCTGCAGAGGAGCCAAAATAGATTCGTTTTACCTCTCCTCTCTTATATTATACCAGGTATAGATGATCATCGAGGAATCATGGGATTTGCTAATTTTTTATTAATCGTAACATCGTTACTCTTTTGTCATTTGAGAAGCCGAAGAATTCAAGAGGCGGTCCTACTAATGACCCTACCAGCTCAACCACATCAAACTAATGGCAGCGAGCAAAACTACGTCAAGTAATTGAACATTGACAAGACACCATAAACCTAAAAACTATTGAAGGAAATCAAAGCACGAAAATTTAACTATGAAATCCGGTGTAACAAGATATAAGTAGCCCAAAACTACTATTCGAAAATCAAAATACGAAACTTTAAAAATTTATACCAGTCTTAGCATGATACTAATAGTCTGAAGCAAGATCGAGACAAGCAACTTTACTATAGGGATAGCTATGGTGATGCGTCATTAGCCTGAAACCATTTAACAGACTCATCACTCGAGTCTTAACCAGCATATAGAGTGAGAATATTAGATTGGAACTTAATTCACAACATTATTTTGGCCACACAATAGGCTAGAAAGAACCATTCATAGATAAAGTTAGTGGATTTTAGGACACTTTTGACGAAGAAGAATGCCTTTAAAAGTACCAAGCAGCAGCATGAATCATATTTACTCAAATATCACCATAGCAATGTCTATCATGAACAAATCCTACGGCAACTGAAGCCATCTATCAACAAAAAAATCCAGCGTACAACGTTACTAAAAATTTACCCGAAGTTATAGAAGGTCAAGATGAAGACAGAGCACTCGAGAACTCAAAGGGATAGGAGGTTACCTTTTAAGGAGCAACAAACGGGACTCGAGCTATCAGCAAAATTGTCCCCACCAGGAGCAAATATTGTCGCCTCGAGAAACTTCCCATTGATCGACTAGCTTTCCCAAACATAGTGGATGAGAAATTCTTCGCGACAATAAACTCCTTAATTTCAGAGTGACCAACCTAAATTTTCAAAAAAATCTTTTCTAACCAGCCTAAAATTTCTTTCTCAATTTCTTTTGAAAACTTTGTCTCTAGCCCAAGTTCTCCCTCTTGAAAGAAGACCCTAGAATTTCCTCCACCAGAATTTCGGACCCTTCCAAGAAGAGAAAAAAAAAAAGACCCCCTCATTAGTGACCCCAGGAACCCTTTTATAGGAGTCGAATTAGGGTTTCCCTAGGGATTTCAAAAAGAGGGAGAAACTCTAAATTTCCACTTGGATCCCACTACCCTCCAGCAGTCCGTACCTCCTTTGTACCAAATTCTTTGGATTTTTCCCAAAAATGGCAACTGGTGGACCAATAAAAATGTGGGATACCGAATCCCCTTTTCCAACCAATGAAAGACGCCCAAGTACGTACCTAATCCATACTAAAATCCTGAAATCGCGGAATAGAGCCGTTATACGAGCCAACTCACACTCTTTCTAGCAGTTTCTTGGATCTCCCAGGGTACAACATCACATAGGATGCATGGAGAGAATTAAGACGAGCAAGTTACGAGTTGATTCGGGTCTGGTCGAGAAGGTTTCAGATTCTGGATTGATTAGTTGCTGCCGTTAATGTTGAGCATCGAGTGTTTGGGTGAAGAAGGGGAGATAAATGAGAATTATTGATATGGGTTGGGTAAGGGGTTTTTGTTAGGATGATATTGGATTAGTTTTGGGCTAATGTTATTAAGTGAGTTGGGTCAATATTGGTGGGTATGGTCTATTGGTCTTGGATTTAATTGAAAAATTGTTGGGTTGTCTGAAGTTCTGGGCTAACGGCCCAATTGAAAAGGAGAAAAGATTGAAATCGAGTTTAAATTAATTGGCTCAAGGTTGGGGTTATTTAATAACCCAATTAAATTTGATTGGATCAAAATGATCCTAATTAGGAAATATTAATTTTTGGAGATTAAGATTGGATTAAAATTCAAACGACTTATTTAAATTATAACCAAATTGAATATCTATTGATCAATTGCATTACGATTGGGGCTAATTTGATTTCAATTGAGGTCATATTTAATTCGTTCACTAAATTGAATCACAATCTGGCACGAATCAAGTAACAAATTAAACTCGAGTTTCTTAATTTGATAAAAATCCAATAAATATTTTTCCAAAATAAAAATATTTTGAGAGAAAATCATATTTAAAACCAAGTTTTATCCATTTGAATTAATTTTCAATTTTAATCAATAAAAATCTAATTTTAATGAAAAAGATCACTCAAATAACAAAATTTATACACCCTCGTATGCGAAAAATGTATAATCGTTAATTAAATGATAAAATTGAATTGAATAAGTAATTTAAACTAGCATTTATTTGAACAAAATAATTGTTGTGATTTTATTTTAAAATTGAAGAAACTCGAAATTAAATTGGATTGTCGAGGGCAAAAATTAGGTGTCAACATTGATAATGGTAAAGTTCAATCAAGATGACCCCAAATTAGTATTTTAGTGATTTCAATTGATTTGGAACATACTTTTTACTCAAGTAAAATATCTAATTTATTTCTATGGGGTTGTGAACACATTTTGAGGAATTATTAAAAGTTTTGAGTATTAAATAATTAATATAATTAGAAGTAGTGAGTCAAAACTACAACTATTTTCTTCTCATATAACCCACGTTATTGAAGTCAATAGGTTAAACTTTTCAATCAAAGGAGAGTTTATGCATAGTGGAGTTGGGATGAGGAAGTTCTCAATAACTTGAGGTTAGTTTAAATAAAACTAATCGATACGCAATAGCAATATCATGTCAATTGTGAATTTGGGATGCCATATGTTTCAGTTACTTTGAAAAAAATCACAGAGCAAGTGGAAAGATTCTCCACTTTAATCATTACTATAATCAATACTTATAAATTAATTCAAAAGAAAATAATAAACAAACAAATTTTTGGCCAATTGTTTAATAATTAATCAAGGGAAAGTTTGCCTACTACTATTTTGGGTTTTCGGCATGGTACTCCTATTTCTTCTTTGATTAAGTTGTTTTACGTACTTTATAGGGTATTAACGACTACTATATTGATAGATTTAGGTTTAGATTTTGAGTTGTTTAATACCACACATTTTTGAGCTAGAAATCAAACCGTCATTCCTACGTGTGTAAACTCTAATCCCATTATTTATATTTAAATTCATGTGTCATGATCTTTATTCTCCTGTTTGAAGTGATTTCTAGATGAAAAATTTTCATAGGAATCACTTAGAGCGAAGTTAAGCTAAGAGCATTTGATTCGGCTAGATCTTTGTATTCGATTCTCCAAGGGTCTACTTTGAATGTGTTTAACTTTTGATTTACGTATAATTTTCTATATCAAGACCCACCATATTGTAGATAATTGAGTTAGCTTTTTAACGATACCAATTTCTCCTTAATCTGATACCCGAGTAATAAATTATGGCATTTTTCATGAGAGATAGTAAGCCGACGCGATAGCAAAGCGATGCATTGCTGTCTCCAACGCTATATCCAATGTGATACAAAGCTATTTCACACGCTGCTTCAGTTCCTAAAGGGCTAGGGTCACTTTGGTCAATTCCTCTCACCCAAAACCGTCCATAACACATAATTTCAGCCCCCTAAATGCATTAGATACATTATTATTCATTCTTTTCTCTCCAATAAAACCTTAGCCTCTTCAAGAACACCAAGAACTTCATCAATTTTTTTTCACGAAAATCAAGAACCCAAGCTTCCTAATTCAAGAACTTCAAGAAGAGGCTTCAAGAACACCATTAGAGATTCAAAGTTAATACTTTTACATCCAATTAATCAAATAAGGTATGTAGGGTTATGAACAAGGATACTCCCTTCATCCTTGTGCCCCAAACCGTTTTTTAAAGATGAAGTTTCATAAATTTCAATTAGGGTTCATACCCAAAGTATCTTGTTTTGAGTTTTGGATTTATAAAGTGATTGAAGTATGAAAGTCTGTATTTGTCTTGATTTAAAGAATTTTTTTTTATGATTTGACCACCATGAGTATGATTTGAGACATTGATTATAGATTTTCAACCAAGTCTAAGCATGATATTGGGATTTTGATTTTATTATCTTGATATTGTTGAAGTATTTCAAGAAATATATTGAGCATGATGTTTTTCTATGAATTTGCATGAGCTTAAAGCATGGGGTTTAATCCCTAAGATTGAGTATTGATATTTTAAGAAGATCATGATTTTAAGCCTCTTTGATGATTGTTTACTAAGGTTTAAGAAAGAATTAATCTTTTGATCCTCAGCTAAGATAAGGAATCCACATTATTCATATAGTTGGTAATTAAAATAAAGAAGCATAATTGATTTTCATTATAAAACCTTATGTTATTTTAAGGTGGATTTCCTAAAGTTCTAAGCAAAAGAATGGGAGTAGTATTTAGCACTGAGTTGGGTATATTTCCGAGGTCTCATGCCTCAGAACTACGTGCCACCGTAGGATTAATATTAAGTGCCCATAGTGGGCTAAGTCAGTGATTACTTAAGAGAAGGTTATACTCCTTGGCAAGAGTATAACACTTCTCCCCAGCATGAGGTTTTCTCCTTAGAGGAATAAGACGTTGGACTCCATAACGGCTCACATGGTTTATGTCGGTTAGAAGAACCTCCTAAAGTCCCTAAGTCCTAAAATAGAATAAAAGAAAAGCTTTTAGAAATTAAGTGTAAATTCTTACAATTTTACTTAGATATTGTTTTACTTAAGACATTAGCTATGAGATTTCCAGCTCTCAGTTTACAGATGTTAAAGGTGAGTCCTTTTACACTTAGCTTGCATGATTTGAAAAATAACTAGACTTTAGTCCTACTTATTCCACTAATAGAAAGACTAAAAGTACAACTTTTAGAACTAAGTGTTATGACTCGCAAGATTTATACAGTATGCTTTATTATTCATGATTTTCATCTTTCAATTATACAAGACAATGTGAGTCATTAACACTTAACATGGATTTTTTATAAGTTATATGTAAAATTAATTACAATTTTTACTTATGCATTCACCCCCACATGCTCAGTACATTTCAAAAGTACTGATCCACATATACGTCTATGTAATACCTGTGTTTTTTTTTAGGTTGAAAATCATCACAAGGATGTTAGAACTTGCTTCGAAATAAGAATTTATTATTATACACATGGTATTCCCATAATTTTCAATTCCTATCACATCGGAAATTGAATAAGCTTTCCATATATATATATAATTAACCCAAATCCGACACCCGGGCTAAGAGTTAGGTCCTTTTTAGTGAGACAATGTTTGACCTGAGCCTTCAGCGCGACGCAGATATAGCTCAAATGGAAATTGTCAATTTCCAGTGTTGCTCCGTGATACTGGTGTGTCACGTAAAACTTCCAGGTCATAGAAAAGGAGGTAACGCAATAGATCCACGTCGCTCCACCATGTAGTTTCCTAATTGTCAATTTCCAAGGACACGGCGTGATAACGCCACGTCGCGCCAAGGGCCCCATTCAGGAAATTTTACTGAAAATTAAATTACGTCTCTAGGGTTAAAAGGGTTAATTTTCCCTTCCTATATAAGCTTCCAAACACTGGATTTAGCCCTTATTCATCCAAAATATTGATGTTTTTCTCAAATACTCTCAAGAACTCAAGCTAGGGTTTTCATAAAAGGTCCAGTTTCAAGAAGGTTTCACCATCAATCTTCACAAAATCACGATCTAAGGTATGCATACTTTTCATTCATGGGCTCCTTTTGTCCATGAAGTCCAATAATCCCTTTTAGACTACAAGTTATGGATTTTCTTCATGTGTTCATGCTTTGTATGTTCTCTTTCATGTTGATAAATAAGGAATTGATTTCTATTCCATGATTTGATGATAAATTCTATGTGGGTTGATTAGTATAGATAAAGATTTATGTAATATCATGACTAAAACCTTATATGATGAAATTGGAAGTGAACCATGATGTTTAATTGCTATGCCATGATGTTTACATGTACTATGCCTGCCATATGTGTGATAAAATGCCTAGATGAAGGAAATTTGCCTAACTAGCATGATATCATGAAAATCCCCATAAATGAACAAGCTTATGCCTATTATATGTTTGATTAAATGCTTCAATAAACATATTGTGGTGATTATCATATATTTAAGAATATCAAGTCATGTCAGTTTCCTTCTATCGAGTCCTGGGGTACTTGTACCCAAAATATTAGCTATGCCTAGATTCATGTCATGTTTTAACGATACTCTCAGTCAAGCTATGAACTCTTAGACTACAAATAGTATTATGACTCAGGAAAAATCTCCATGATCTAATGACTCAGTCAGTTGTCAGATATCAGTAGTATTCCATCAGCCATGAAAATTTAGTAACTCAGTCCATGCTCAGTTCAGTTCAGTAAATCATGTTCAGTATCCATTCAGATGTGAGTAGGAATTACCATCGAGTGAAATCAAGAATGGAGACTCACCTGTTATACAAGGGTGTGATTCCTAAAATCAATCCTTGCGTTCCAGAACTATGTAGCCAGCATAGGTTGAGACATCGTAGCCTACTATATGAGGGTAGATGATGTGGATCAACCTATTATCTGGGGGTTCCCACCATTATTGCTAGAGCTACCTGTTATATGAGAGTTACTCACATATTGTCCTTACTAGTGGTGCAGTATTGACCCCAGCTCAGTTATTATAGCACTTTTGGGGCATGTCGGTTAGATACTACTTCCCATAGTTTCATGTTATAGAATTAGGACTGTCAGATACAGTCAATCAGTCTCAGTTATAGAACTTTAATAGTTCTTCATATTTCAGGACTGTTAGATACAGTCAACTCAAACATAGTACGAAACTCAGATAGTTCCATCAGATTCAAGACTGTCAGACAAAGTCACCCATGTTATCAGTTATATTCAAATACAATTATTCATGCTATCAGTATCCAGACCCAGTAGTCATGCTACCACAGTATCAGTATCAAAAAATCACGTTGTCAGTTATAGTTACATATTTATGCATGTATTCTCATGTTCATGTTAGACAACCAGTAAGCATTATTCATGCATGTGAACCATTGCATATAGCCTACCTTACATGTATACTCGGTACATATGTACTGACGCATTCATTCTATGGTCCTTTCTTTTTATGTTACACCATAGGTTCAGAGACACGAGTTATAGATCAACAGTAGATTCCAGATTCAGCAGTCAGAGTAGAAGTGAGTCCTCATCCTTCTAGGACATAATGATTTTCTAGTATCTCATTGATATGCTTATTAGTTAGAGTTAGTTGGGTAAATTTCCCATTAACTCCTTATTCAAATTCTTCAGATAGTAGAGGCTTTTAGACTAGATGAAGACTAGATATAGACTATCATGTTCAGACTTTAGTATTTTTAGTTTTGTTTTGGGTATTGTATTACCCCACACAGATGTTATATCATTCAGTTATGTTCATGATCGAACGTTATGGCCTTTCAATGCATGTTTCTACAATATTATGTTATCTTATGCAGTATATAGGTATAAATATCAGTCATGGGTTAGCTTGTGGTATTTTAGGGTCATGAGCACCGTGTAGCATTCCAATTCAGCAAATCGGGCCATTAAAAACATGGTATCAGAGCCTAAGGTTCAATAGAGTCCTACGAAGTCTGAAAGCCACATCTAGCATAGTCTTGTGCATGGGTATGTTACACGCCACATTTATGTGCAAGAGGCTATGAGATGTTTAAGAACAGTTTCCCTTCTTTCAGTATTCATGTCGTTCATGTGAGCATAATCACAAGTCATTCTCTTAGTCTAATCATTTTCTCCCTTTCTTCTTCAGAACATGCCTCCTAAAAGAAGTAATGGTAATCAGTCAGCCCCATAGCCCGAAGAACCTTTGGGTGATCATGTTTCTAATGTGGAGTTCAGGACCGTATTTACCACTCTTGCTCAATCAGTTACTGCTCATAATGAACGGCCAACAGTCATTCCATCCAATACAGTGGCTAACTCAGCCACAGCTAGAATTTAGGACTTCACCCAAATGAATCCTCCAACCTTTCTCGGGTCTAAGGTAGATGAACACCCTTAGGAATTCTTAGATCAAGTTCAAAAAGTGACAGATGCCATGGGGGTGGATATTGTTGAGAGTGCTGAGCTAGCTGCATACCAGTTGCAGGATGTGGATCATGCTTCGTTCAAATAGTGGAAGTCCAAAAGATCAGATGATACAGGTCCTATAGAGTGGGAGCAGTTTGCCACTATTTTCTTAGACAGATTCTTTCCCCAAGATCTTAGAGAAGCTAAGGTACTAGAGTTCATCAACCTCAGGTAGCGCAATATGATAATGAAAGATTATTCTCTAAAGTTTACTCAATTATCCAGGTATGCCCCTCATGTGGTTGCAGATAGTATATCTAAGATGAGTAAGTTCGCTTCAGGGGTGAACAACAGCGTGGTTAATGAGTGCAGATCCGCCATGCTGAATAGTGACATAACCTTTGTAGACTTATGAACCATACTCAGTAGATAGAAGAGTAGAAAATTAAGTAGAGGGAAAAAACAGAATAAGAGAGTGAAAACAAGTAGTTTTAACTTCGCTCAGCCTAAATCAGAAGGTGAAAACCATTCACAGCGTCAGGCTCTAAGACCCAGGGCAGTATTAGCAGTGCCCGCACCTATCCTCTTTTCCAGGCTTGGGGTAAGCATCATCAGGGTATGTGTAGAGCAGGTAGTGTCATTTATTTTGGTTGTGGAAAGCTAGGCCATAGAGTTGCAGACTATCCGTAGCCAGGTCCTCATGGTCAATAGAATGGCTCCTCAGCTTAGTACGATCGCTCAAATCAGCAGGGTACCACTTTCAGTGCTACTAGCAGGCAATGCTCAAATTGTCTCTATGCTCTTCAGACTCGACACGATCAGGAAAATTCTTCTAATGCAGCTACTGGTATGTTACAGATATTTTATGTACATGTTTATGCTTTGCGAGATCTAGGAGCTTCCTTGCCTTTTGTTACTCCTTATATAGCAGTTGATTTCGGAGTCAGTCCTGAAATTCTAGAAGAGCCCTTTTCAGTCTCTACCCAAGTGGGTAAAACCATCATAGCCCAGCGGGTATACAGGAACTTTCCGATTATGAAATTTCAGAAAGTCACTTCAGCACACTTAGTCAAATTAGGGATGACTGATTTTGATGTCATTCTCGGCATGGATTGGCTTTATTTCTACTATTCCATAGTCGACTGTAGAAATAGAATAGTTTAGTTTCAGTTCCCAAATAAACCTATCCTAGAGTGGAAGGGTAGCGTATCCACTTTTAGGGGTCAAATTATTTCCTACCTTCGGGAAAGGAAAATGATATCTAAGGGGTGTGTTTATCATCTAGTTAATGTTAGAGATTCCAGTTCCGAGGCTCCCAGTCTCAAATCAGTCTCAGTAGTAAATGAACATTCAGATGTCTTTATCAAAGATCTTCCAGGAATTCCTCCCGAAAGGGAAATAGACTTCGATATTGATCTTCTTTCAGATACTCAGCCTATCTCTATTCCGCCATAAAAAATGGCATTAGCAGAACTTAAGGAACTGAAATAATAGTTGAAGGATCTCTTAGATAAGGGATTCATTACACCCAGCATTTTCCCGAGGGGTGCACCGGTCTTATTCATGCACAAAAAAGATGATTCACTTAGAATGTGTATAGATTACCGTCAACTCAATAAAGTCATGATCAAGAACAAGTATCCTCTTCCCAGAATTGATGATTTATTTGACCAACTTCAAGGTGCCAGTTATTTCTCTAAGATAGACCTCAGATCCAACTATCATTAACTTAGAGTTAGCGAATGTGACATCCCAAAGACAACTTTCCATACGTGGTATGGTCACTTTGAATTTCTAGTCATTTTATATGGTCTTACCAATGCCCTAGCCACTTTCATAGATTTGATAAACCGTGTGTTCAAGCAGTACTTAGACATGTTCGTTATAGTCTTCATAGATGATATTCTGTTCTGTTTCTGTAATGAGCGAGATCATGTAGACCATCTCAAAATAGCACTTTAGACTCTCAAAAATCATCAGTTATTTGCCAAATTCAGTAAGTGCGACTTTTGTCTAAGGTTAGTAGCATTCCTTAGCCATATTATTTTCGGTGATGGCATTAGAGTAGATCCTTAAAAGACCAAAACGGTAAGAAATTGGCCTCGCCCTATCTGACCATCATACATTAGAAGTTTCTTGGGTTTGGTTGGCTATTACAGATGATTTGTTGAAGGATTTTAATTCATTACATCCCCTATTCCAGATTGACTCAGAAGAAAGTTAAGTTCCAGTGGTTAAATCCTTGCGAGAAGAGTTTTCTGGAATTGAAGACTCAACTTACCTCAGGTCCAGTCTTAGCTATTCCAGGCGGTTCAGATGGTTTCGTAATGTATTGTGATGCATCTAGAGTGGGTTTAGGTTGTGTCCTCATACAGTATGGTATGGTCTTAGCCTACGCCTCCAGACAGCTTAAACCTCATGAGAAGAATTATCCTACTCATGATCTTAAATTAGCAACCGTAGTATTTGCCTTGAATATTTGGAGGCATTATTTATACGGTGTTTATATAGATGTCTTCACAGATCATAAAAGCCTTTAACATGTCTTTTCTTAGAAAGTTCTCAATCTTTGTCGGAGAAGGTGGTTAAAGCTCTTGAAAGATTATGAAATGAGTGTCCTCTATCATCCGGGCAAGGCCAATGTAGTGGACGACGCTCTTAGTAGACTATCTATGGGTAGTATTTCTCATGTTGATGATAGTAAGAAGAAGTTAGCTTAGCAAGTCCTTCAGCTTGCTAGACTAGGCATTCTCTTAGTCGACTCTTTAGAGGGCAGTGTATGTGTTCAAAGTAGTTTAGAAACATCTCAAGTTTCCGAGGTGAAAGAAAAGAAAGATAAGGATCCTAGCCTTGTTAAGCTAAAAGAGTCAGTTCAGAATCAGAAAATAGAGGTTTTCTCCCAAAGGGGAGATGGTGTTCTTCGTTGTCAGGGTCATCTCTGTGTTCCAGACATAGATGACTTAAGGTAGAGAATTCTTATAGAAGCGCATGATGCGCGTTACTCTATTCATCCAGGGGCCACTAAGATGTACCACAATTTGCGGGAAATCTATTGGTAGAATAGGATGAAAAGAGATATTGCAGAGTTTGTGGCTAAGTGCTCTACATTTTAGCAAGTTAAGATAGAGCATCAGAAGCCTAGTGGTCCTATACAGGAGTTCAGTATTCCTACTTGGAAGTGGGAAGTTGTGAACATGGACTTTGTGATGGGTTTGCCTCGAACTCGTCATCAGCATGATTCAGTCTGGGTCATTATTTACAGAATAACCAAATCAGCTCATTTCCTTCTGGTTCATACCTTTTATTTAGCCGAGGATTACGCCAAGCTCTAAATTAAGGAGCTGGTCTGATTTTATGGTGTTCCATTGACTATTATCTCATACAGAGGTACCTAGTTCACCTCTCATTTTTGGAAAGTATTCCAAAAGGGTATTGGTACCCAAGTTTATCTCAGTACAGCCTTTCATCCTTAGATAGACGGTAAAGTAGAAAGTACCATTCAGACTTTCGAAGATATGCTAAGGGCGTGTGTAATTGACTTCAAGGGTAGTTGGGATAACCACTTGCCTTTGATTGAATTTGCATACAACAATAACTATCATTCCAGTATTCATATGGCTCTATTAGAAGCTCTCTATGGTAAGAGATGTAGATCCCCAATTGGTTGGTTCAAAGTTAGTGAGGCCTCAATCATAGGTCCTAACTTAGTATTCGACGCCTTAAAGAAAATTCAGTTAATTAGAGAAAGACTCCGGGCTACTCAGAGTCGACAGAAGTCTTATACATATGTTCATAGAAATGATCTTGAGTTTGAGATTGGTGATCATGTCTACCTCAAGATCTCTTTCATGATGGGAGTGAATGGATTCGGTAAGAAGGGAAAGATCAGTCCCGATATGTTGGTCCCTTAAAGATTTTCAGTCGATTTGGAAAGGTAGTTTATGAGATCGAATCGCCTTCAGATCTAGCCTCAGTTCATCCAGTCTTTCATGTCTCTTTGATCAAGAAGCGTATAGGTGACCCATCAGTCATAGTCCCTATTCAGAGCATTGATGTTCAGAACAACCTCTCTTATAAAGAGATTTCAGTTAAAATCTTAGACTATCAGACTCATAGATTGAGGAACAAAGAAGTCCCTTTAGTTAAAGTTCTTTGGCGAAATCAGTCTATCAAGGGAGATACTTGGGAAGAAGAAGAAGATATGCATACCAAGTACCCTCACCTCTTCCCTACCAACTCAGATCAAGCTCAAGGTAATTGTTTTCCTTAAGCTTACTCAGTTTCATGATTAGCGTACATCACTAACTTAGTATTCAGTCATATGTTCATATTCCCATGATAAACTTAGTATAAACTACCACCTCATATTCAGTCATGCATTCATGAATTAGATCAGTTATATAGTTATGCATCAGACATGTATTCTCATTGTGAGAAAACTTAGTTCATCAGAACTTTTAGTTATGCATTTATGAATTAGTTACGCATGTATTAGATATGCATGTTCGGTATATTATGTTCAGCTTGTCAGTCACATCCGTCATGAGATCATATTCCAGTTACTCATGTTCAGTTCATGTTCATCTCATTGTTTCCCCTCTCAGTCAGTCTCATTCGATGATTAATGTTCTCAAGGGTAAGATATTGTAATACTTGTGCTTTTTCTTAGGTTGAAAATCATCTCAAGGATGTTAGAACTTTCTTTGAAATAAGAATTTATTCTTATACACGTGGTATTTCCATAATTTTCACTGCCTATCATGTGGTAAATTGAATAAGCTTTCCATCGATATATAATTCGCCCAAATCCGACACCCGGGCAAAGAGTTAGGTCCTTTTTAGTGACACAGTGTTTGACGTGAGCCTTTAGCACGTCGCGGAGATAGCTCGAATGAAAATTATCAATTTCCAGTGTTGCTCTTTGATACTGGCGTGTCACACTAAACTTCTAGGTCGTAGACAAGGTGGCAACGTGATAGGTCCGCATCGCGCCACCGTGCAGTTTCCAATCGTCAATTTCCAGTGACACAGAGCGATAATGTTGCGTCGTGCCAAGGGCCCAATTCGGGAAATTTTACTAAAAATTAAATTATATGTCTAGGGTAAATTCCTCCCCCCCCCCCCATATATAAGTTTCCAAACACGGGATTTAGCCCTTATTCATCCAAAATATTGATGTTTTTCTCAAATACTCTCAAGAACTCAAGCTAGGGTTTTCATAGAAAGTCCAATTTCAAGAAGGTTTCGCTATCAATATTCACGAAATTACAATCTATGGTATGCATAGTGTTCATTCATGGGCTCCTTTCGTCCATGAAGTCCAAGAATCTCTTTTCAACTGCAAGTTATGGATTTTCTTCATGTGTTCATGCTTTGTATGTTCTCTTTTATGTTGATAAATGAGGAATTGATTTCTATTCCCTGATTTGATGATAAATTCCATGTGGGTTGATTAGTATAGATAAAGATTTATGAAATCTCATGGCTAAAACCTTGTATGATGAAATTGGAAGTGAACCATGATGTTTAATTGTTATACCGTGATGTTTACATGTACTATACCTACCATATGTTTGATAAAATTCCTAGATGAAGGAAATTTGCCTAACTTGCATGATATCATGAAAATCTCCATAAATGTACAAGCTTATGCCTATTAGACGTTTGATGAAATTCTTCAATAAACTTATTATGGTGATTATCATATATTCAAGAATATCAGGTCATATCAGTTTCCTTTCATCGAGTCTTGGGGCTACTTATAACCAAAATATTAGCTGTGTGCCTAGATTCATGTCATGTTTTCACGATACTCTCAGTAAAGCTATGAACTCTTAGATTTCAGATAGTCTTATGACTCATGAAAAATCTCCATATTCTCATGACTTAGTCATTTATCAGATATCAGTAGTATTTCTTCAGCCACAAAAATTCAGTAACTCAGTCCATGCTCAGTTCAGTTCAGTAAATCATGTTCAGTGTCCATTCAGATGGGAGTAGGAATTAGCACCGAGTGAACCTAAGGATCGGGACTCACCAGTTATATGAGGGTGCAATTTCTAGTTGCAATCCTTGCATTCCAGAACTATGTAGCCAGCATAGGTTGAGACATTGTAGCCTGCTATATGAAGATAGATGAGGTTGCTTAACCTGTCATGTGAGAGTTCCCACCGTTCTCGCTAGAGTTACCTGTTATATGAGGGATACTCACATGTTTTCCTTACTAGTGGTGCGGTATTGACACCCTTCCAATTAGGGTATAGATTGGACCCCAGCTCAGCTATTATAGCACCTTTTGGGCATGTTGGTTAGATACTACTTCCCACAATTTTATGTTACAGAATTAGGACTGTCAGATACAGTCAATCATTCTCAGTAATAGAACTCAGATAGTTTTTCAGATTTGAGGACTGTCTGATACAGTCAACTCAGACATAGTACAGAACTTAGATAGTTCCATCAGATTCAGGCTTGTCAGACACAGTCACCCATATTATTAGTTATATTCAGATACAGTCATTCAGGTTATTAGTTATATTAAGTTATTAGTATCCAGACTCAGTAGTCATGCTTTCACGGTATCAGTATCACAAAATTATGTTGTCAGTTACTGTTATGTATCTATACATGTATTCTCATGTTCATGTTGGAAAGTCAATTTTCATTATTCATGCATGTGAACCATTGCATATATCCTACCTCACATGTATACTCAGTACATATGTGCTGACACATTCGTGCTATGGTTATTTCTTTTTATGTTACACCGTAGGTTCAGAGACATGAGTTCCAGATCAGCAGTAGATTCTAGATTCAGCAGTCAGAGTAGAAGTGAGTCCTCATCCTTCGAGGACATAATGATTTTCTAGTATCTCATTGATATGCTTATTAGTTAGAGTTAGTTGGGGACATGTCCTATTAACTTCTTATTCAAATTCTTCAGACAGTAAAGGTTTTCACACTAGATGCAAACTAGATACAAACTATCATGTTCAGACTTTAGTATTTTCAATTTTGTTTTGGGTATTCTATTACCCTACATAGATGTTATATCATTCAGTTATGTTCATGATCAAACCTTATGGCCTTTCAGTGCATGTTTCCGCATTATTATGTTATCTTATGCAGTATACAGGTACAAATATCAGTCATAGGTTAGCTTGTAGTCCATTGGGTTCATGAGCACCGTGTAGCATTCCAGTTCAGCAAATCGGGTTGTTACAGTCTATGTGTTACATTATTTAATAATGTAGGTACCAGCTGTAGTACACTATCATAATCAAATAGTTGCAATTTCCCGTCAACAGGTGATGAGCCCTTTTGATTCAAGGGTTCGAGTCAGTCATAGTTTGAGTAGAATTTTAATTTCTTTAGTCAGTCATATTGATTTGGAATATTTGGGGGTCATGTCCCGACTACCTATAGTCAATACTAGTAGAAACTTCATAGACAATAAGTAGAAGTTGATGTATTTGATTCAAATTTTGTCTTGTATAATCAGAGTTGTAATCACTTTAACATAGTTTGTTTTAACCATATTCAGAAAAGATGTATCTTCCACTTATTTCTTTCAGACTTATGTATTTTATTCAGTTGCTCACAAGTTATGAAGTACAAGGTTAGCTTGGGATCACTTGTGGTCCTAAGCACCTGTGACGACTGGGGTAGTATCGGGTCATTATAAGTTTTTAGAGTAAGGATTTATTAATTTGGGGATCAAATAATAATTCGTTGTACTTGGAATTTGACATAATTGTTCATACTCTTATGAGAATTATATATTGAAATAGATTTGAAATATTTTGAAGCTTTACTGAGGGAAAAACCCTTGCAAGGTAGCCTGTATTTGAGTTCTTCGGTTGATGTAGGTTATGGTTTGATTGAAGTTTAGACTCAATTTAATCATGTGTATCTCCTAAATTGGATACTTATTGATTGATATTCGAACATGCTTGAATTTAATGATATTTGAATTGTTGAGACATGTATAAATAATTATTGAAAGTTTACTTGATGGAATTGTCTTATGACTTAAAGAGTACTTATAAACTTAGTACATCGTATTGTATCCTGAGATGTAGTGTGAATTTAATAAAATGTACCTTATTTGGTTATGGAGGACTAGTTACCACATAGGTACGAATATGATATTGATGTTACTTGTTTATGGAGGATTGGGTACCACGTTGGTATGAATATGATATTGATGTTACTTGTTTATGGAGTATTGGGTGCCACGTCGGTATGAATATGATATTGATGTTACTTTTTATGGAGGATCGGGTACTATGCTAGAACAAATATGATATTGATGTTACTTATTTATTGAGGATCAAGTACCATTCCGGTACAAATATGATATTGATATTACTTGTTGAGGATCGGGTACCATGTTGGTACGGTACATGAACATAGATTATTCCCTGCAGGTTGTGACTAGTTGAAAAAAATAAGTCTCATAGCACGTGTGTACATATTTGTGCTGAATTTGAGAGGTTGTATGGGTTATTAAGCAGATAA
This sequence comes from Capsicum baccatum var. pendulum, assembly GCA_030864225.1. Taxonomy (NCBI): domain Eukaryota; kingdom Viridiplantae; phylum Streptophyta; class Magnoliopsida; order Solanales; family Solanaceae; genus Capsicum; species Capsicum baccatum. The sequence goes on from CM061557.1 coordinate 53,316,573, forward strand.
CGAGCTAATGTCATTCTAATTACAAGGTTTAAAAGGATGTAGTTGTTATTTATGATATAGTTGTTGATTCTGTGGATATTTATAGTATGGTTGATACTTTTGATGGTTATGACGTTTGTTTGTAAGCACTGTTTGATCTATTATTATTATATTGTTGATTTATTAAATATTTTTATGTGACGATGCTTGTCTACTTGTTATTTGATTTATATTGTGTACATTCTATTAAGTTGAGTTGTCAGATGATACCTACCAGTACATAGTGGTTTGTACTGATACTATCCGGTACTCTTCTTTTGTTGAGTGCAGAAAGTGTTCCCGAGGCTCAGACATGACCTCACCTCTAGAATTTGTATAGAGATCTCGATCCAAGGGTGAGCACTCCGTCTCTAGGATTCCATGGATCATCCTATTTGTTCTTTTCCATTTTTCGGGCAATGAAACATTCTTTATTTTCTTTATTCTTGTATATCTCTTTTAGTCATAATCTTTATTTAGAAGTTCTTGTACGATTACTTTTGAGTGTTGGGGATTTTAAAAGTACTTTGTTTGATTTCCGTCTTACTAATGATTAGCTCTGAATTATTGTCATTAAGTTAGTTTTATGATACTCTCATTTTAATATTGACTTACTGATTGAGTAATGGTTTGATTTAGATGGTTCTCCCATAGGAAGATTAGTATGGGTGTCACTCATGACCATTTGGGTCATGACAATAACAGATATTGAATTTAATGAGGAGTAAATTATGCTACTTAACGTTAAAAAAACAATCAAAAATTCCCAAAAATTCGAAATCAGCTATTTTGTTGATGTTTGAAAATATTCTTCTCCCTGTTCATCTTCTAGATTCTTTCTTCGAATTTTTAAAAATACTCTTCTCCATATTCATATTCCGGATTCTTTACCCATATTCATTTTTCATATTCTTTCTCCATATTTTTTGAAAATATTGTTCTAATACTATGCATATGATGCATACCTTTTCAATTTGTTTGACGTTTATCACGTATTTTGTATTTTTAGTGTCGGGGCTAATTATCTATGTACATCTGACAACCTTCTAAAAAATAATTCAATTAAAGCTTGTATTCTAAAAAATAATTCAATTAAAGCTTGAATACACCTGTGTAATAAAAGAGCAACGGATCTGTATTTCAATGAAACACAACTGAAGAGGTTGCTCCTCCTGCATCGCCTGTTTATCAGAAATCATGTTCCATTGACTTGGATCAACTAACCCAGTGTCAGAATCCTTAATACCTATGGTAAATTAATAAGATATTGGAAATGTGCAACGAAGAAACACAAGGTTCAACTAAATCAAATAGAAGATACTTTTCAAAATTAAATACAAAATCAACAAGTGACATAACAAACATACCAGTGTTATGTATTAGAAAGATTGTAATTGCTGAGATACATGTCAATTATATGTATCTGGTGTTTAATGTATTAGAAAGAATTATGTATCTCTTATTTATTTATTAAGTATCTCTTGTATGTTACAATAAATTTGATTTACTTAATCTATAACAGTAATTAATAAGAGATATATGTTAATTAGATGTATCTGATAATTAATCTATTAAAAAATTTGTTGAATCTCTTGTTTATTCATTGTGTATCTCATGTATGTTTATCGTTTATCTAGAGATATCATAGAATATTTAATAAAGTAGGAAGAATACATAAAAAAACATAATTTGATCAACAATAAAAACCAGTCACCAATTTCTTTAGACAAATACTTAAAAGTGTTTACTTATTTGCACCTAAAACAACATAACTAAATCTACTAAATTGGAATCACTTTGTTTTCATCTGAAGTAATGAAGCTGGGTTTAGGTTTTGGTGGCTCTTTATTGTCACTGACATAGCTATTCTCAGCCTTGACATGTCCATAATTGCACAAGAGCAAAGCGAATCTCATTCAAAGAAATTCAACATCAATCCTAGAATGACACTTTGTAACATTATAAGATTTTATATTTACACCCCAAGAGTTAGATAATTGAATTAGCTCGTCAATGCCACCTATCTCACCTTCAACTGAAGTAGGGGTAAAAATTTATGGATAAATTACTGGAGTGCTGTCAAAGCAGCCCTGTGGTAACGATCCTGATAACGGCTCGTTATTAGACACAACAAATCATTAGAGAGATTCGTTACCATGGCAGTGAGAAAGACAATCTTTGGTACCATGACAACGAGTCTAGGATATGACTCAATGTGTGACATAATGAGTCGTTATAAGGGACTTGTTGTCACAACAAAAGGTTACCCAAGATTTTGATCCTTGACCATGACTCCTCTTGACGACTCGTTATTAGTGATCATGATTCGTTATGAGTATCCGTTATCATAACAGTGAAAAAGCTGATCATGGATCCTTAGGTCATGACTTCAGGCTGCGACTCATGGTCAGGCGTAATGAGTCGTAGCCTGAGTCGTTACGACTATTTTTAGATAATTTTTGTGTGTTTAAATTAAGGAATTTTTTTGTCTTTCTCACTTTAAACTCCCTATCCACGAATTCAATCATTAAATAGGCATAACTTGCCCTTTCTTAGTCAGTTATCAAACGTATTCTTCTCTTCACTCTCAAGAGATAAGGGTTAGGGTTGCTTCCAAGAATTTAATTCCCAAGGATCCAAAATCTAAGCTCTCTTCAAGAAGTCAATAAAATCCAAGTATGTGGGGTTTGAGCAAGGACAACCTTCCATACTTGTGCCTAAAATTTTTATTTTTAATTTGATTTTTGAAGAAAGTAACTTACTAGGGTTGGTACCCACTTTCGTATGCTTTGAGATTTTGATGCTTATTCATGAGTGAAACATTATTTTGCATATTATTTCATGTTTACTTAAATTGTATCCATGAAAGTGATATTAATTATTGAGTTTGATATTTTGATACAAAGTTTCTATGATATAATAAATAATTTCAAGTTTAAGCATGAATTAATGAGTTTACAAGAAGTTTAAGCTTATAAGTTCAATTTACAAGTATTACATCAGGATTAAAGTTCAGTTTTGGACCCTATGATCTCAGATAAGATATGAAATCCACAAGTTTCCTCATGAATATGATTTAAGCAAGAGAAACACATTTTGGTTTTCAATTTTTAAACACTTATGCTATTTTAAGGTGGATTCCATAAGTATGAGCATATAAGTATATGTTTTGAGAGTAGTATTTAGCACCGAGAAGGAAATTTGGAATTAGTACATCTTATTTTTTAGAAACTACGTGCTCCCGTAGGTTTAAAGGACCTCGCTAGAGAGTTTTTCCTCACCCCACTTGGTCTAAGTGTAGTGATCACTCTAAGTTAAGGTTCTATTATGATAGTAAGGAAAGAACAACTCTCCCCAATGCGAGTAAGTGTAATGATTCGAGACTACTCCAAGGTCATTACACGGTGCTTTGGACCACAAGTGATCCCAAGCTAACCCTTATACTAACATAGCCATAAGCAACTGAAAAAAAATACATAAGTCTATAAGAAATAAGTGCAAGATACATATTTTATGAGTATGATCAAAACAAATTATATTAAAATGATTACAACTCTGATTATATAAAACAAGACTAAAATAAAATACACAACTCTACTAACTGTTTATGAAGCCTCTACTAGTATTGACTATAGGTAGTAGGGACAGAACCCCAAACTATACCAAATCAATGCAATTGAAAGAATAAATAATACAAGATACTACTTCAAACTAAAGTTGACTCAGGTCCTTGAATAAAAAGAACCCATCATCTGCTAACTGGAAGATGTAAGCTGTCTAATTATGATGTGTGTGCTACAAGTGGTACCTACATTATGAGACAACATAGCACATAGACGTATATGTGGATCAGTACTTTTGGAATGTACTGAGCACATGGGGTGAATAAATAAGTGAAACAATAACTGAATATATTCATAAACTTTAAAATAATGCATGCTATGTGTAAATGACTTACCTTGGCTTGAATAAAATATGTACTGCAAAATAATAAAGCATGAGTATCTAAAGCATAGATAATCTTTGTGAGTCATAATACTTAGTTCTAAAAGTTATACCTTTACTCTTTCTATTAGGAAGTTCTTCTAACCGACATAAACCATGTGAGCTATCATGGAGTCTAATATCTTACCCACGTTGGAGAGAGTCCAATGTGTTACCCATGTTGGGGAGAGCTCTTCTACCCTTGCCATCGGAATAGAACCTTATCTTAAGTGATCAGTATCTTAGCCCACTATGGGAACTTAATCTCAATTCTATAGTGGCACGTAGTTATGGGGTATGAGACCTTGGAATCATACCCAACTCGGTGCTAAATACTACTCCCATTCTTTTGGTCAGAACTTTAGAAAATTCACCTTAAAATAGCACAAGGTTTTGTAATGAAAACCAATTATGCTTCTCTTTCTTTAAATCTCAAAATGTATGAACAATGTGGATTCCTTATCTTAGCTTAGGATTAAAGATCAAATTTCTTTCTTGAATCTTGGAAAACAGTCACCAAAGAGGCTAAAAATCATAATCTTTTTGAAATATCAATACTCAATCTTAGGGGTTAAAGCCCGTGCTTTAAATCTCATGCAAATTCACAGCAAAACATCATGATCAATATACTTCTTAAAATACTTCAACAATATCAAGCTAATGAAATCAAGAATCACAATATCATGCTCAAAGCTCGATTGGAAATCTTTAAATCAACATCTCAAATCATACTCATAATATTTAAATCATGAAAGAGAATTCTTTAAATCAAGAAAACTATGCATTTTCATACTTCAATCACTTTATAAATCCATAAACTGAAAACAATATCCTTTGGGTATGAACCCTATTTGCAAATTATGAAATCTTAAATAAAAATCAAGTTTTAAGAACAAGGATGAAAGAAGTATCCTTGTTTATAACCCCACATACCTTAATAGACTTTAGAGAATTTTAATTTGAAACCCTAGGAGATGATCTTGAATGCTTTCTTGAGATTCTTGAATTGTGATGCTTAATTCTCAATTTCTTTCTTGAAGAGGATGACTTAAATTTGATGTTCTGGGGAACGTTCTAAAACTTCTTGGATTATAAAGCTTAAATTCTTGCTTATCTTGAAGAAGGTTTAATGGAGTTTTGAAGTTCTTGGGATATAATCTTAAGGGGAAACCCTAATCTTGTTCTTGTGAATGGGAGAAGATATAGTGTGTTATGTAGTTGAATATCAGGACAATAACGCCTTATGATGCTTTAAATTGTGGGAGGGGTAGGGTTTGAGGTAAGGAAAAGACCAAAATACACCTACGAAAACTGAATTAAATTGCTGAATTTTTATGGGTGACAACCTTGGTTGATAGGCCATCAGACATGTGATAACCTATCATACCAAGTCATCACATCAGAGGCTGATTTCATAAGGTTCTAGTCTTGGGTGATGACTTGGATGATAAGTCGTCACATATTTGACGGCCTATCAGCTCAGGTCATCACTTAGGAGCTTAATTTGATGGGTTGATGGTTTGGGCTGACGACTTGGCTGATAAGTCATCACATAGTTGATAGCTTACCAGCTCAGGTCGTCACTTAGTTGACAGACGGATATGCCGAAGTAAAATGAATATAAATTTTTTCTCCAATATTGGATTAAGGTGAAACCAAGTGCGTTGGAAAGAAAACTCAAAGAAATTTTATTTGATATATAGTAGGACCTCTAACTCAATATATACAAGATGTTAAGGTCGATGGAAGTTAACCCAAGCTGAAATATTTGGTTAAACTTAATCAATAGAAGCATCCTGAAATCGTCTTTGTGTTAGGAGATATTTGTGACCTCAATTCATATTCAAATGTATTCCCACACTAGATAATTGATCATCATACATATATTAACAAGGAATAATTGGGTTCAAGTCCGTACGCATAGGAACAATAATTTAAATTCTAGCCCGAAAAATGTGGGGTGTTACATTATCTTCCCCTTAAATTCATTCGTCCTCGAATGATGAGTAGGAACTTATTGAAACATTAAAAGTATGGAATAATGTAGACATGACATGTATGCTAATGAAGGATATAGCTGAGCTGAAATTTTAAAACTTCTATCATGAAGCTGATTTCTGAGCTGACTTGACTTTACTGACTACAAGGAACTAATTCATGCTGGGAGTTCAGATCTCACTTGAAGTTTATATGATACAATCATTAATATAGAACTGTGAGGTTCTAACTGATATATTAAAATTTCCAAGAGTTACTAGGGATGGAATAAAGGTATTTCAATATCTGAGATGGAATACATGGAAAGTTGAGATCATGTACTGAATACTTATAAACTGGGTCATGACTAAATATCTGAATCTTTAACATGATGCATGGATTAAACTAAATTCAAAATTTTCATAAATGCGAGAATTTTACCTCATGGAATGGCCATACTCAGGAAAATTTGGGTAGTAAGACTAAATGGAAAGTTGAAAAACTATAGGGGCTTACCTACATGATTGCTAAACTAGATTGCAGGTTATACAGACTAAATCATACTGAAAGCTCATTCTCAACTGGAGTATTTCTTCAACGCTCTTTCTAATAAGTTCTAATAACATTAGGGAGCAAAGAATTCTTGGGCATGATCTGAATAAGATATCTGAATAAGGAGTCGTAACATGGCTATAATGCTGTAACATGGGACATAGACATATAACTCCTAAGTTAGGATAAAATTACTAGGCCTTAGGAAATGCAACTTCTTACTTTCAAGCTTAGCAACACTTCTCAAATACTCCCCCAACTATACTATTCCCCTTAAATATCATACTCATTTGATTCAACTTATAATTCTCACATGGTCATTGATAAATCCATCTACTAAATTCTAAACTAAACTAAATCCTCTCACCATGATCAAGCCTAACTCAAAATCACGAGGTGCAAAATGCCACACCCTAATACTAGTCTAAACCACATGATTCAATCTTCTATATCTTTTTAGCGATTACACCCTAAGTATAACATGCCTTACCACCTCAATGACTAACTCTGAACTCTTACTATGGATTCACTAGCGCATATCATATTCCTCAACTTACATTCCAACATGACATTCAAGCTTATCATTATAACCATACATGAACTTTAATACAACCACCCATAAAGGAACATTTCTCATATCCTCTAAACCTTTATCAACAGCGACACTCTTGCATTATGCATTAAGAAGACATACCCAGAATTCTCAACTTACTATGACATATACCAAAAATTTGCCTCAATATTCACTCATTCTCTAGCCTTAGATGGAAAAGCATAAATAATCTTTCTTAATGAGGGTCATCAACTCCCTCTCATCTAAACCATTGCTTATCCATTATCATCACCACTATCTTAACATAACAAGAGGTCACTGAAGGGATAACACATGAGGACTTGAAGCACGAAAGAATACTATACGTAATTTTGACACTTAGTTGAGGCTTGAGGAATAGAACTTCAAAGGCATGGATTTATTAAAGAGATCTAAACTGAGTGTTGCATGAGTGTTGGAACTAAACATACTGTAAAGCATAAGTACATGAGTTATGAGCTACATGACCTAAATTTGGAGTTCATATTTAGGGAATATGACTCCGACTGATGAGTGAAATAGAGTTCCTTATACTGGGATTGGAAGCCTAAATGATTTTTCTATAAGGTACATAAATATAAATTATGGTCATGGAGCTGACACATAAGGCCTGATTAGATATCGTGATAACTGAAATATAGGACTTTGTATTGAGATGAGACTGGGTCGGGCATCATTCTCCCTTATTTCTTTTCTACATTACACTGGCATCACTACTAGAATATGGAAGCATCACTTTTTACTCATTCTACCATCTCCCCTTTAGCTTTAAGCCATCACTCTAAGTCTATGGGACCTTTTTACTAAACTACAATCTAAATTGAAATCACTTAACTCTAGAGTCTGGGGTATAACAATACACATAAAAATTAAACTTACCCTGAAAAAGTATTTGCAATGCACACTTCTACTATCTCCTTTTAAGATTCAACTCTTTGGACATTTATAGCCTTAAAAATCATCATGTGATAACTTTATCACTTACTAGCTTAGAATCTCCATGAGTATCACTATACCCTAAGTTCACACCATCTAAAGCTTCAACTCTTATTTTTATTAGCTCAACCCAAACCTTTAATGAACCATACTAACTTTATTCTTGGCCACTCTCTTAGTACATACCACCCTTAACTTCCTTTAGAGTCAATAGTCATCATCATAGACTTACTCTCTAATAACCCCAAAAACATACTTGCCTCACTAAACACATAATCATAGTCTACAAGATCACATCTCAAAATTTTATATCCTTCCCAAACCATAAGAATCAAAATTATACTTAAAAGACTCACCAACAACTATCTATAACTCCTCAACTTATCTACTTCGAACATTATGAATGCTATAGCTAGCCTTCCCCTACTTAACCACTCAAGGGTACTATTAACCACACACAATACTTAGTTAACTTCAAAAATAATGCAACCCCATATCACCTTGGGAATACCTCTACACCATACTTAATTACAAATACATGAACTTACACTCTTGGATACATTGTTCAAGACTACTAGATCACTTCCATATAACTAGCATCACTAACTACGCAATTATTACTTACACCTTGATGATCATCCACTGTTCAAACTTAACGTTTAGTGTTAAACATGATTTACAACCCAACCACACATACTATTCTCACTTGGAAGCTATAAAACAAAGCATCAAGAAACACTAGTACACTAGAACCTCATAATAACAACAATAGATCATAATCCTATGACATACCTTATTAAAATCTGTTAATGCATCCTCCTTCTACACATTATGATTATTCACCCATCTATACACCAAAATATCTTTCTTAGCTCTATAAGCCTAAATTCACAATACTCAACCACCCAATACCTCATCAATAACCTATACTTTTCTAACAAAACAAACACCATCAATAACTCTTGTCATACTTCAAGCAAACAACAATTCACCTTAGCTAATAAGTCATTCTCTACCTTTCACTAAACTAACATACAAGGATATATCACTTCACTATTAACTCAATCGTATTCAAAAGTTCAGCTATATACATTTAATAAATCGCCCTTACAACCTTTCTTGTCACTACACTTCTAAACCCATAATTTTAACTATAAATGGTTTTACTACTTATGAATCATAACACTCTAGGTTTTAATATCTCTTGAATACAAACTCTATTCAGCAATCTAGGTTCATACTATATCCTTTTATGAGATCTATCTATATCAAAGGAATGGGGAATCTGAATACATATCTTATTTCGACTTAACTGAATAACTCATAAAGGTGAGGACATAAGTTTTCAACTTGAGGAACTTATAACACACTAGCGAGCTCCTCTCAAGCCCCTTGTATGACTTTTGAAGTTACCGATAGTAAATCTGAGAGTGTTATCTTGGGAGGAATTGGAACTTACTAATCATATTATCTCAAGAATAATTCATAGAAGAGAAATTTTGGGGTAAAATACGAAGAGACAGAAGATTCTAAGAGAACAACTTTATAGTACGATCTAAAGCATGAAGAAGGAAAACTTTTCTTAAATGCCCTATGGCCACTCAAAGAAAGGTATACACGCCTCCATACCATTCCACAAAAATCTACAAGACACGACTTCACAGACACCCTAGGACACTTGAACTCTGTGCTCTGATACCTAGTTTGTAACGACTCAAGACTACCCCCAAGTCGTCACACAGTGCTTAAGACCACAAGTGATCCCAAACAAACCTTTATACTGGAATAACTCATGAGCGACTAAATAAAATACATAAGTCTGTAGGAAATAAAAAAAAAAGAAACATCTTCTCTGAGTATGATCAAAACAAACTATATTAAAATGATTACAACTCTGATTATATAAAACAAGACTGACATAAAATACACAACTCTATTGACTGTCTATGAAGCCTATACTAGTATTAATTGTAGGTAGTCGGGACATGACCCCCAACTATCCCGAATCAATACTACTGAAAGAATAAAGAATACAACATACTACTTCAAACTAAAGTTGACTCGAGTCCTTGAATCAAAAAAATCCATCATCTACTGACTGGAAGCTGCAAGCTATCTGATTATGATGTGTGTGCTACAACTGGTACCTACATTATGAGATAATGTAACACATAGATGTATATGTGGATCAGTACTTTTGAAATGTACTGAGTATGTGGGGGAGAATGCATAAGTGAAACAATAACTAAATATATTCATAAACTTTAAAATAATGCATGCTAATTGTAAATGACTCTCCTTGGCTTAAATAAAATATGTACAATGAAATAATAAAGCATGAGTATGTAAAGTACAGATAATCTTTGTGATTCATAACACTTAGTTCTAAAATCTATACTTTTACTCTTTCTATTAGAAGGTTCTTCTAACCGACATAAACCATATGAGTTATCATGGAGTTTAATGTCTTACCCACATTAGGGAGAATCCAATATCTTACCCACATTGGGGAGAGCTATTCTACCCTTGCCATCAGAACAAAACCTTATCTTAAGTGATCACTATCTTAGCCCACTATGGGCAATTAATCTCAATTCTATGGTAGAATGTAGTCCTGGGGTACGAGACCTTGGAATCATACCCAACTCGGTGCTAAATACTAATCCTATTCTCTTGCTCGAAACTTTAGGAATTCCACCTTAAAATAGCACAAGGGTTTGTAATAAAAACCAATTATACTTCTCTTTCTTTAAATCTCAAACTATATGAACAATGTGGATTCCTTATCTTAGCTTAGGATTAAAGATCAAATTTCTTTCTTAAATCTTGGAAAACAATCACCAAAGAGGCTAAAAATCATAATCTTCTTGAAATATCAATACTCAATCTTAGGGTTTAAAGCCCATGCTTTAAATATCATGTAAATTCTTAGAAAAATGGTATGATCAATATGCTTCTTAAAATACTTCAATAATATCAAGATAATTATATCAAGAATCACAATATCATGCTTAAAGCTCCATTGGAAATCTTTAAATCAATGTCTCAAATCATACTCATAATTTTCAAATCATGAAAGAGAATTCTTTAAATCAAGAAAACTATGCACTTTCATACTTTAATCACTTTATAAATCCATAAACTAAAAACAAGATCCTTTGGGTATGAACTTGTAATGCCTCGAGTCTGGTACCCCGACGCTACACGGTGCTCATAATTCCGGAGGACCACAAGCTAACCTTGATTGATATTTGTAACTGAGCACTAAATAATACACTATAAAAATACGGAAAACTGAAGAAAAACTTATCATAAGGTTCAAACATCTGAAATACTAATTAATCCTAATACAACTATTTAAATATCTCATCTGAAAAACTCTAGTCGAAAATCCTCTAACCATCTGAATGAGGATTTGAATAGGACAATCCCCGAACTAAATCCATTTACTGAATCTAATGCAATAAAGTAAAATAAGAACCATCCTCGAATAATGAGGTCTTACTGCTATCTACTACTGCTAGTTGAATCAGACTGCTAAGGGTGCTTTAAAGCTCGTGCTTCTGAACCTGTGGCATAAAACACCATAGCGCAGAAAAGTATGCATCAGTACGTGATAATGTACTGGTATGCTAGATAAGGTAAGGCTAAATGCAAAGGCTCATATGCATGAAATATAGCTGACTGAATAAGATGAGTATGCTGAATAAGGAATTACATGCATGAATGCATAAACTATAATTGAAATCGTAGTAACACTGAATACTGAGTTCAATAAATTGGATTACTGATAACTGGGTTTACTGATGCTGAATTATAAATACTAATTTACTGACATTTGAGTTTACTAACACTGGAATACTGAATAACTGAGTCTACTGATATTGATCTTAGAGTTTTTCTAATACTTATTGACTATATCTAAGATCAATCCTATCTAGAGGGTGATCTTTGAATCTACTAATTCTAATTTTGATTAATTGTACCTGAGATCAATCCTATCTAGCGGGTGATCTCTGAATCTCTAAATGATAAAAATGATTGACTGTATTTGAGATCTGTCCTATCTAGTTGGTGATATCGAAATTTTATGGAACTATCTAAGTTCCTTACTGAGCTGAGTGACTGTATCTAACAGTCTTGATTTCTATAATACTGCACTGAATCTGAAACTGAGACTGTGGGAGGTAGTCATCTAACTGACATGCCCCAAATCTGAACTGGTGGGGTCCAAACTATAACCCCAGCTAGAAGGGTGCTAGTACCGTACCATGAGTAAAGACAACTATTATGGAGTCACTCCTAATCAAGCGGGTGACCCCTGAGATCAGTCCTATATTAATGGGTGATCCCCGAGTATCTTAGTCCTTTATAACGGGTGAGATCTCATGCCTACACTAGCTACGTAGTTCTAGAACTTAGGGATTGCTTCTAAGGATCTCATCCTATCTAGCGGGTGAGCCCCCATCCCTAGGCTCGCTCGGTGTTGAATCCTATTCCTAATTGAAAGACACTGAATTGATTTCCTAATCGATACTAGGCTTGACTGAACTGTTACTGATCGTACTGATTAACTAAACTGAAGTGATCTTACTGAGTTTTATTAACTGATGGAATACTACTGAATTCTATTATCAAACTGAATGCTACTGAGTTTTTGGACTGAATACTTGAATACTACTGGGGTCTGAATTGAATACTGGACTGGAATAGACTGATACTGAGATTACTGAGTCTCTCTAAGTTCTATAACTGACTGAGTTTTACTGATCATGGTACGCCTGAGATTATCTTGAAAACTGACACTGTCGCTAGGTAATCAGCTAAATTATTGAGTATTAAATACCTCCAGGGCTCGATAACATAAATAAATAAGGCATAACAATTCTTGAATAGCATAACAATAGTCTTTCATTCACAATAAAATCAAGGAGGCATCTCTTCAAGCACTTGGAAGTCTTAAACATGTAAATGTATAGGGATGCATACCAATGTCTCATAATTCATTCATTAAGGAATGTACGTAAATGGGAGTGAATGCAACATATCATAATTCATTCACTAAGGCCTTCCAACAAATACTTGGCATGCATTAACTTATACATAGCTAGGGATTTCATGCTAACATACTATAATGACTCTAGTTCCTTTACATAAGCATTTTATCAAACATATGGGGAACATACTTTTGTTATACAACAATAAATACATCCAATTAACATGGATACATCAATAAACTTGCAACTTAAAGGGGTTTGTCATGAACATTATGCAAATCATCACATGCTAGGACTAAATCATGAAACTTGTAATCTATAACATGAATCACAACTCAACAATAACATAAACATGAACTTCAACCCACATAAATCATGAAAAATCATAAATATTCAATCTTTATAATTTGAAAAGGGTTCTTGAACTTCTTGGGTGGAATGAACCCAAGAATCAACATCTGACATACCTTAGTTCTTGATTTTAGGAAGATTGGAGGAGAGAATCTTGAATTTGGATCTTCAATTGGAAACCCTAACTTATTCTTGAGAGAAATTAAGAGAAGAGAGTATATTTTAGGGAAAAATAGGTCTGAATCTCGTGTTATAGGGTTATATAGGGGTGGGAAATTGACCCAAATACCCCTCTGGATGCAGTTTTTAAAAAGATGAAAACTGGGCACCGATGCAGTTGTCGACGCGGTGCGTCGATGGCATTAACACGATACTCGATGCGTCATGCCATGATCGCGCCAAGCCTCAGTACTTTTTACTGGCAAATCCTGCACATTATTAACCAATGCGATAGGCAACACAAAACGCCTAGATCACGTTGGTCCACTATTTTGGGACACCAAACGTGGTCTAAATATGGTTCAAAAAAATCTAAAACTCATCTGGGAACACCTACTGACATAGCTAATCATGAATCAACTTAAAGATCGACATTTAAGGGTCGTATAGGTCGATAAATAAGATTTCCAACTTATGAAAGCTAAAGAGATTCTAAGTGTAAACACTTAGCTGAAGTTTCGAAGTCTGGGACCTCTTTTTAAGCTTTAATGGATTGAGTAAAGCTTGGAATTCTATGGAGTCTTACAATATCTCTCCCTTGGGATCATTCGTCCTCAAATGGCACTGACTAGCCCAAAAATACAGATAGACTAAACTTACTTACTCGACATGAATATCTGAAACATGACTATATGACTGGAACTACTGATATACTAAAATTTCATACTGAACATGCATATCTGATGCATGGATACTTGACTGAGCTATTCTCATGAAAGCATGACTGAAATTACTAATAAGCTGAGCTTCTTCTACTGAACATGCCTATCTATTGCACGAATATCTAACTGAGCTGACTCTCGAATGCATGACTGAATATGTAATAATAACTAATACTAACTTTGTAAGGAACATTTGAGCATGCAACCGAATAGGCTTAAGGACATGAAAGCATTGGTGAATTGTAGAATATCTCCCCCTTGAGACACTATGTCCCTTTAAGAATGTTTACTTTACTGAGATACTGGGAAAACTGAGGCGATGCACAAGGCACCTACGAATTGGATCATGACTGAATATCTGGGATTTGAAGCTAATGCATCATACATGAACTGAGCTGATCTTACAACTACTGGGACTTTCTATCTTGGAATAGTTTCATTACTGAGATTTCTAATAGTATGACTAAATGGAAAGATGGGAAACAAACTATACGAATCTGACTGCCTGACTGTTAAACTGAATTTCTGGCTTTACTAACTAACTCATGCTGAAAACTTAAGCTCAAATGGGAGAAAAAGATCTAATAATGCATATCATAAAAATGAAGGACATAGAACGTACCCAAATCTATGTTAGGGGAACTTCCCTGATCATGGAGAGTTGGAGTGCATAAAATCTATTTTGATGCTGACCACTAGTGGTATTAGAAGTGGCTCCCTGTTGATGTAAATCTTTACCTCTCTGAGTCAAAACTCTACACTCTCGTAACCTGTGGTCTGGATTTCCATAAATAAAACATACCTCGATGCCTGCTCTACATGCACCTAGGTGGTTCTTACCACATTCTTTACAAAGCAGATAGTACGCTCACTTCTCACACTACCCTAGGCTTTGGAGCCTGGCGCCCCATCAAGATTGCCATCTCTAAACTTTGTTACTGGTGCATTAGCTGAGGATGGAGCTAGGACTGAAAACTTCTGACTATGCTGAGAACAGTTACCACCCTGAGACCCTGGCTGAGAAAAACTATAACTACCTGTTCTGGCTTTTTTACTCACTCTCTTTCTCTCCTTAGATTTTTCTTTCTCAATCTAATGAGCATGTATTATTAGTCTAGAAAGATCTATGTATCTATTGAGCATAGCAGTCCTACACTCCTTACACACTGGTCACAAACTTACCTATGCTAGCCCTAGAGTCATCCATCTGATCAGGGACATACTTAGATAATTGGTTGAACTTGAGGCAATACTCCTTCACATACATAGAGCCTTGCCTTAGGTTCATGAACTCTTCTACCTTAGTTTCCCTTATCTCGAGTGGGAAAAACTTATCTAAGAATGCATCCTGAAATACCTGTCAAGTCATGGAAGCTGCATCCTCCCCTGTACTATTCTTCCACATTACTACCCAATCGTGAGCCACATCCTTCAACCTATAGGATGCTAATTCTATACTATCCTCTTTAGACACATGCATATTTTGGGTTATCTTCTTTACTTCCTCAAGATAAAGTTGTGGGTCCTCACCTTCTATTAACCTAAAGAATTATGGAGGTTTTATTCTCATGAAATTTTTTATCCTGGCTGTGGCTAAATCCCCATCATACTGAGGTTGGGCTGCAGCCTGAAAGTTACCCTGAACACTAGTTGTCACATCTTGGGCTAGCGCCTTTAAAGCTGCCTAAAACTCTGCATATGACACATTCTTATTCCAAGGATCTATGGGCTGAGGTGGATGGTTATCATTTCTAAGGGTATTATCTCTACGAGGAGGCATATTCTAGAAATGAAAGAAAGAATGGATTAGACGAGAATCTTAACTTTAGCTCATGCTCAGTCGCACGACATGAATACTGAAAGAAAGAAAATTGTTCCTAAAACATCTTATAGCCTCCTGTACATAAATATGGCGTGCAACACACCCATGCACAAAACTCTACTAGATACGACTTTCAGACTTCCTATGACACTGTTCAACCTTAGGCTCTGATACCAAGTTTGTAACGCCCCAAGTCTGGTACCCTAGATGCTACACGGTGCTCATAATACTGAAGGAGCACAAGCTAACCCTTGACTGATATATGTAACTAAGCACTGAATAATACACTATAAAAACATAAAAAACTAACGAAAAACATGCCTTGAGGTTCAAACATCTGAAATACAACTGAATACTAATACAACTATCTAAACATCTAGTCTGAAAAACTCTAGTCTGAAAGCCTCTAACTGTCTGAATAATGAGTTGAATGGGATAATCCCCCAACTAACTCCATCTACTAAAAATACTAAATCTAATGCAATAAAGTAAAATAAGAAACATCCCTGAATAATAAGGACTCACTGCTATCTATTGCTGCTGGCTGAATCTGGACTACTAAGGGTAATTTGGAGCTCATGCTTCTGAACCTATGGTATAAAACACCATAGAGTAGAAAAGTATGCGTCAGTACGTGAGAATACACTAGTATACTAGATGAGGTAAGGCTAAATGCAAAGGCTCATATGCATGAACTATAGATGACTGAATAACATGAGTATACTAAATTAGGAATTACATACATGAATGCATAAACTATAAATGAAATCATAGTAACACAGAATACTAAGTTCAACTACTGATAACTGGGTTTACTGATGCTAAATTCTAAATACTAATTTACTGACATTTGAGTTTACTATCACTAGAATACTAAATAACTGAGTCTACTAATATTGATCTCAGAGTTTTTCTAATACTGATTGACTGTATCTGAGATCAGTCCTATCTACTGGGTGATCTATGAATCTACTGATATTGATATTAATTAATTGTACCTGAGATCAGTCCTATCTAGTGGGTGATCTCTGAATCTCTGGATGATGAAAATAATTAATTGTATTTGAGATCAGTCCTATCTAGCGGGTGATATCTAAATTCTATGGAACTACCTAAGTTCGTTGCTGAGCTTAGTGACTGTATTTAACAGTCCTGATTTCTATAACACTACACTAAGTTTTATTACTAAGAATAAATGTGAAACTAAGACTGTGGGAGCTATTCAGTACCGTGCCATGGGTAAAGACAACTGCTATGGAGTCGGTCCTAATCTAGCGGATGATCCCTGAGATTCCTGTACTAGTGGGTGATCCCCGAGTATGTAGTACTATCTAACGGGTGACATATTATGCATACGCTGGCTACGTAGTTTTGAAACTTAGGGATTGCTTCAAGGGATCTCAGTTCTATCTAGCAGGTGAGCCCCCATCCCTAGGCTCGATCGATGCTGAATCCTACTCCCAACTGAAACACACTGAACTGATTTCCTAGTCCATACTAGGCTTGACTGAACTGTTACTAATCGTACTAATTAACTAAATTGAAATGATCTCACTGAGTTTGTTGACTGATAGAATACTACTAAATTCTATTATCGGACTGAATGCTACTAAGTTTCTAGACTGAATAGTTGAATACTACTGAGTTCTGAACTGAATACTAAACTGGAATAGACTTATAATGACATTACTGAGTCTCTCTAAGTTCTATAACTGACTGAGTTCTACTAATCATGGAATGACTGAGATTATCTTGAAAACTAACACTAGCTCTAGACAATCAGCTAAATTATCGGGTATTAAATACCCCTAGGACTCGATAACATAAATAAATAAGGCCTGACAATTCTTGAATAGCATAACAATAGTCTATCATTCATAATAAAATAAAGGAGGCATCTCTTCAAGCACTTGAAAGTCTTAAGCATGTACACGTATAGGGATACATACCAATGTCTCATAATTCATTTATTAAGGAATGCACGTAAATGTGGGTGCATGCAACATATCATACTTTATTCACTAAGGCCTTCCAACAAATACTTGGCATGCATTAACTTATACATAACTAGGGATTTCATGCTAACATGCTATAATGACTCTATTTCCTTCACATAAGTATTTTATCAAACATATGGGGAGCATACTTTGGTTATACAACAATAAATACATCCAATTAACATGGCTACATCAATAAACTTGTAAATTAAAGGGGTTTATCATGAACATTATGTAAAACATCACATGCTAGGACTAAATCTTGAAACTTGTAATCTAGAACATGAATCACAACTCAACAATAACATAAACATGAACTTCAACTCACATAAATCATAAAAAATCATAAATATTCAATCTTTATAATTTGAAAAGGGTTCTTGAACTCCTTGGATGTAAGGGACCCAAGAATCAACATCTAACATACGTTAATTCTTGATTTTAGGAATATTAGCGGAGAGACTCTTGAATTTGGATCTTCAATTGGAAAGCCCTAACTTGTTCTTGAGAGAAATTGAGAGAAGCGAGTATAGTTTGGGAAAAAATATGGCTGAATCTCATGTTATAAGGTTATATAGGGGTGGTAAATTGATCCAAATACCCCTCTGCATGTGGATTTTAAATAGATAAAAACTGGGCACCGATGCGGTTGGCGACATGGTGTGTCGATGGAATCAACACGATACTTAATGCATCGTGCCATTATCGTGCTAAGCCTTAGTACTTTTGACTAGTAAATCCTGCACAATATTAACTAACGCGATAGGCGATACGGTGCGCCTGGATCGCGTTGGTCCACTATTTTAGGACACCAAACATGTTATAAATATTGTCTGAAAAATCCAAAAATCATCCGAAAACACCTACTAACATAGCTGATCATGAATCAACTTAAAGATCGACATTTAAGGGTCGTATGGGTCGAGAAATAAGATTGCCAACTTATGAAGGCTAAATATATTCTAAGCGTAAACACTTAGATGAAGTTTCTTATTTTGGGAACTCTTTTTAAACTTTAATAGACTGAATAAAGCTTGGAATTTTGCGGGGTCTTACAGAATCCTAATTGCATATTATGGAATTTAATGGACTAAGTAAAGTTTGGAGTTTTGGGCACAAGTATGAAAGAAGTATCCTTGTTCATAACCCCACATAACTTAATAGACTTGGTTGGATGTAGAAAATTTGACTTTGAAACCCTAGGAGATGATCTTGAATGCTCTCTTGAGATTCTTGAATTGTGATGCTTACTTCTTGATTTCTTTCTTGAAGAGGATGACTTGAATTTGATGTTCTTGGGAATGTTCTAAAACTTCTTGGATTAGAAAGCTTATATTCTTGCTTATCTTGAAGAAGGTTTAATTGAGT
Organism: Capsicum baccatum var. pendulum; assembly: GCA_030864225.1. Lineage (NCBI taxonomy): Eukaryota > Viridiplantae > Streptophyta > Magnoliopsida > Solanales > Solanaceae > Capsicum > Capsicum baccatum. The sequence continues at coordinate 53,336,048 of CM061557.1, forward strand.
TTTGAAGTTCTTGGGAGATGATCTTAAGAGAAAACCCTAATCTTGTTCTTGTGAATGGGAGAATATATAGCGTGTTATGTAGTTGAATATTAGGAAAATAATTCCTTATGGTTCTTTAAATTGTGGGAGGGGTAGGGTTTAAGGTGAGAAAAAGACCAAAATACCCCTATGAAAACTGAATTAAATTGCTGAATTTTTAAGGAAGACGACCTTGGTTGATAGGCCATCACACATGTGATAACCTATCACACCAGGTCGTCACATCAGAGGCTGATTTCATGAGGTTTTGGTCTTGGGTAACAACCTGGCTGATAAGTCGTCACATAGTTAACGGCCCATCAGCTCAGGTCGTCATTTAGGAGCTTAATTTTATGTTTTTATGGTTTGGTTTGACGACTTGGCTGATAAGTCATAGTTGACGGCTTATCAGCTCAGGTCGTCACTTAGTTGATAGACGGACATGCTAAAGTAAAATGAGTATAACTTTTTTCTCCGATATTGGATTAAGGTGAAACCAAGTGCATTGGAAAGAAGACTCAAAGACCTATCATTTGATATATATTAGGACCTATAAATCATTATATACAAGATTTTATTGTTAATGGAATTTGACCTAAGCTGAAATTTTTGCTAAAACTTAATCAATAGAAGTGTCCTCAACTCGTCTTTGAGTTAGGAGATATTTATGACCTTAATTCATATTCAAAGGTATTCTCACACTCGATAATTTATCATCATACATATATTAACAAGGAATAATTGGGTTCAAGTCCATACGCATAAGAAAAATGATTTAAATTCTAGCCCCAAAAATGTGGGGTGTTACAGTAAGACAATGGACTCCATAGTAGCTCACATGGTTTATGTTGGTTACAAGAATCTCCCACAAAGAAAAAGTAAAAAGTAAATACTTTGGAATCTAAGTGCAGTGACTCGCAAGCCTTATTAATGTGTTGTTTTATGACTATATTTATATTGCAGTAATTTCTAATTTTATTCTTAATCAAGGAGGTTTCATGTACACTCAGCATGCATGTTTTAAGATTTTGCATTTATCTATTTTTACTTATTTATTCACCATCATATACTTAGTATATTCTAGAAATACTGACCACATATATGTCTAGGTGCTACATTGTTTCATAACGTAGATTCTAGTGTTCATCCCAAGCAGTTCGATTGACGGCAGGCACCATTTTCTACATCCCGGCAGTTGATGAATGCTCATAGTTTGAGGGCCAAATTTATGATGATTTCATATTTGTAGTGCAATTCTTACAGTTATTTAGTTTCAATTTGGGTCAGCAGGGGTTTGTACCAGTGGCTCTTCAGTCATCAGATTAGAGACTTGTTGAGACTAGTTAGATTATGTTTATTTTAGTTTCTATAGATTTCTAAGTTACAAAGTTTCAATTGAGATTATTCATTTGTTTGGTTTCTGCTTAAAGTTTTTTCTTCCGTTTTGTGCATGTTTTGAATTTATAGTTATGAAATTTCAGTGCTAAGTAGGTATCATAGGTTAGCTTGGGACTATTCGTAGTCTTAAGCATTGTGTGATGTCTAGGGCGTTACATACTTGTATTCCATTACTTAGAAACTCAGCAAACAAAAGCAAAAAAAAAAAAGACCACAATTACTGCATAATTTGTCATCTATTAATAAGCTAAAACATTGACGTGGTAAATGAATTTCTAATGTTAAATACAAACGAAACAAGAAAACTACAGTATAACATAACTAAAAATAATAGATACAAATGTCTGCATCTGTAAAAGAGTTAAATGAAAAGAGATATTGTATGATCATGCAAAATCTAACGCAAAATCCTAAGCTTAATTCAGTCCTTTAGGCTTGTCAAGGGGTCCCAAACTTAGAATATTTTTAGCTAAGTACTCAGACTTAGTGTCATTTTAACGTACGAAGGTTGGAAATCTTATTTCGTGATCTTTACATACATTAAATGTTGATGTTTAGGTTGATTAATGATTAGAAATATCCGTAGGTGTTTTCAGACAAGTTTTGAATTTTTTAAACTTTGTTTAAGGCCCCTTTGGAATCTTAAAATAGTGGATCAACGCGATCTTAGTGTGCCACATCGACTATCGCGGTGATTAATATTTTCTCCAGCTACCAGCATCCAATTCCAGTGAATCGATGTGAACATGGCGCGACGCTTTGGCTATCAAGTCGATGCCATCAAAGCGCTGCGTCGACCTGCGCATCGATAGCCTAGTTTTTAGTCATTAAAAGAGCACATTCTTGGGAGTATTTGGGTCTTTTTCCCACGTCCTTCATACCCCAAAATGCGAAATTAAGCCCTTTGGAGAGAAAATATACCCATTCATTCTCCAATTTGCTCAACAACAAAACCCTAGGTGCTCAAGTTTCAAATCAAGAACTCAAGATTCAACCATAAACTTTCAGAGAATTCTTCAAGAAGGTATGTGAAGTGTTCATCCAAGGGTCTCTTCCACCCTTGGAGTCCAAGAATCAGTTTTCAAATTTCAAGTATATGAATTTCAGGAATACCATGATGGGTATGATAATATTCATATTTATAATGATTACTTGAGTTTCAAATCCATGTGTTATGCTATGTTTCATAGGGAGTTTATTGATTTATATGTCTTACTATGTGAGATCATGTTAAAGCCTTCAAATTGTGAATTTGATGATTGAATTGTGTGCTCACATGTTGATTAGTGTTATGCTCATGTTCTATGCCTTCCAAGTGTTTGATAAATTGTTCATGTGAACTATTAAGAGAATAAAATGATGCAAGTGTTTGTTAAAATGCCCCAATGAATAAATGATGGTCAAGTTTATAGTTTACATGTATCATGTTTATGCCATGTTTCTTAATTTATTCTATCGAGTCCTGGGGGTACTTGTACCCAACAATTTGCTGATTACCTAGAGCCATGGTCAGTCATAGAACAGTATCATTCACATCACGATTAAGTAGTACTCTCAGTCAGTTACAAAACTCAAAAAAAACTCAGTAGAGTTAGTAATATTTTAATCTAACTCAGTATTCAGTTTAGACCTTAGTGAACTCTATCAGTTTAGAGAACTCAGTAGTATTCAGTCAGCCAATAAAATTTAGTAAACTCAGTTTCAGTTCAGTTAAATAGTAATCTTAGTGATCATTCAGTCCAGCCTCGGACAGACTAGAAATCAGTTCAGTGTCTATTCAGTTGGGAGTAGGATTCAGCACCGAGTTAACCCAGGGATGGGGGCATTCCTTTTAGAAGAGGTTTTGACCCTTAGCAGCAATCACTGCATTACAGAACTATATAGCCAGCGTAGGTTGAGGTATCTTCCTACTAGACATTATGAGGGTTGATACTTCTTATCTAAGTTATCCTACCAACGAGGGTTGATGAAAGAGCTTCCTGTCAGAGAGGGTTAACTCACAGTGTGTCTCTACCAGTGGCATGGTATTGACACTCTTCCAACTGGAGTTACAGGTTGGACCCCAATAAGTTTAGAGAGGGGAATATTCGTTAGATGATTACTTCCCATAATCTCAGTTTTAGTCGTACTCTCAGAATAGAACTCAGTTCAGTTCTACAAATTCAGGACTATCAGATATAGTCACCCAACTCACCTCAGTATGGAACTCAGTATAGTTCCTCGAAATTTATGACTGTCAAATAGAGTAATCCAGTTATGTATTGTACAATATCAGTCATCCAGTTAATTAGTTGATCAGTATTCAGACTCAGTGTTCAGTGCTATCACGATTTCAGTTACAGTATACATATTTATTTATGTACTCTTATTCAGTCATACTCATGTTATTCAGTTATTATTATTTATGCATATGAACCCATGCATTTTAGCTTACCTCACTGAGCATACCAATACATTCAAAGTACTGACGCATGCTTTTTGCACTATGATGTCTTATGTCATAGGTTCCGACACACGAGCTCCAGATCACCCTTAGTACACCAGACTTTTAGCATTCAGCGTAATGGTGAGTCCTCGTAGTTTAAGGACATAATTACTATTTATAGTATTACAGCTTATGATATTAGACAGAGTTAGTTGAGGACTTGTCCCATCAACTCCATAGTTCAGACAGTTAGAGGCTTTCCAAACTAGAGTGTTTTCAGATAGTTATTTAAATCTCAGTACTTTATTCAGCTTTGGTATATACCATATTAAGTGTTATTCAGTATTATTTACAAATTGAATTATGGAATGTTTTTGCCTAATTTTGCATATTATTTAGTATTATTGTTCAGTTATTGCAGCAGGTACCAGTCATGGTTTAGCTTGTGGTCCTTCAGGATTATAAGTGTCGTGTAGCATCCGGGGTACAGACTCGGGGTGTTACAAACTTGGTATCAGAGCCTAACATTCAAGAGAGTCCTAGGAAGTCTAGAAGCTGCATCTCGTAGAGTCTTGTGCATGAGTGTGTTGCGCACCACACTTATGAACAGGAGGGTACAAGATATTTTAGGAATAGTTTCCCTTCTTTCAGTATCCTTATCGTGCGAGTGAGCATGAGCTCTAGTTATACTCTCTTTCTAATCCTAGTTTCCCTTCCGTTTATAGAATATGCCTCCAAAGAGGACTCAGGGAAGAGGAATGGGAGATCAGTCAGCCCTTCAGCCCATCCATTCAGATTCTTTAGGTGAGTATGTCTCCCACGCAGAGTTTAAAGAAGCATTCACCACCTTAGCTCATTCTGTGGTAGCCCAGAATGAACGTCCAACTGTGGTTTCATCCAACCCAGTGGCCAATACTGCTACTGCCAGATTTAAGACTTCACCTGAATGAACCCTCCATCTTTTACTGGGTCTAAGTCAGATGAGGACCCTCAAGAATTTCTTGATCAGGTACAGAATGTTACCGATATCATATAGGTGACTGCTGTTGAGAGCACTGAGTTAGCTGAATATCAGTTATAGGATGTGGCTCATTCATGGTTCAAATAGTGGAAGGTAGAGAGGGTCACAGATGTAGGGTCCATAGAATGGGAGGAGTTTACAGTTGTTTTCCTTGATAGGTTCTTCTCGCTAGAGTTGAGGGAAGCAAACGTTTTGGAGTTTATAAACCTGAAGCAGGGCAATATGACAATGTAGGAGTATTCTCTCAAGTTTACTCAGTTAGCCAGATATGCCCCGCATATTGTAGCAGATAACAGAGTGAAGATGAGTAGCTCATGTTAGGAGTGTCGAGCAGCATGCTCAAAGAGTGTAGGACCGCAATGCTTATTAAGGAGATGGACATAGCCAGGCTCATGGTCCATTCTCAGTATATAGAGGAGGCCAAGAATAAAGATAAAGAGAGGAAGAATAAGAGAGCGAGAATAGCTAGTTTTAATTTTGCTTATCCTAAGTCAGAGCGTGAGAATCATTATCAGTTCCTCCCAAAATACTCAGTTCCAACTCCTTCCTTAGCCAATGCTCCAGTGCCAAAATTCATAGATGGCAATCGATACAGGGCATCAGGCCCTAAGCCCCAGGGCAGTGTTAACAATTCTCGAACTAATCCCCTTTGCCAGACATATGGCAGAAACCACCAGGGTATCTGTAGAGCTAGCAGTTATGTGTGTTTCAGATGTGGCAAGCCAGGCCATATAGTCAGACAGTGTCCTTAGATGGGTTCGCAGAGTCAGCATAACCATCCCCCAACTTAGTCTGGTTGCCCAAATCAGTAAAGTGCCTTTTTAGTGCCACAGTAGGCAGCACCAAAATAGGATCTATGCTCTTCAGTCTAAATAGGATCAGGAAAGTTCTCCTAATATGGTCACTGGTATGTTACAAGTTTATCATATGCATATTTACGTTTTGCTAGATCTAGGAGCTTCTTTGTCCTTTGTTACTCCATATATAGCAGTTGATTTCAGAGTCAGTCCCAAAATTCTAGCAGAGCCCTTCTCAGTTTTTACCCCAGTGGGTAAATCTATCATAGCTCAATAGGTATATAGGAATTGTCTGATTATGATATCTCAGAAAGTCACTTTAGCAGACTTAGTTGAATTAGAGATGACTGATTTTAATGTCATTCTCGGCATGGATTGGCTTCATTCCTACTATGCCTCAGTCGACTGCAGAAATAGAATTGTCTAGTTTCAGTTTTTGAATGAACTCATCCTAGAGTAGAAGGGTAGTACTTCAACACTTAGGGGTTAACTTGTTTCTTACCTTCGAGCTAGAAAGATGATATCTAAGGGATATGTGTACCATCTCATTCGATTCCAGGACTCTAGATCAAAAACCCCTAATCTTGAATCAGTATCAGTAGTATGTGAATTCCCAAATGTGTTTCCTGAAGATCTTCCTAGAGTTCCTCCCGAAAGGGAAATTGATTTCTGAATTAATCTTTACCTAGATACTCAGCCCATCTTTATTCCTCTATATAAAATGGCTCCAGCAGAACTCAGAGAATTAAAGAAGTAGTTAAAGGATCTCTTAGATAAGGGATTTATCAGACCCAGTATGTTTTCGTGGGGCGCACCAGTGTTATTCGTGCATAAAAAATATAGTTCTATCAGAGTGTGTATAGACTACCTTCATTTAAATAAAGTTACAGTCAAGAACAAGTATCCTCTCCCCAAAATTGATGACTTGTTTAACCAATTTCAGGGTGCCAATTATTTCTCTAAGATAGACCTCAGATTAGCCTATCATCAATTCAGAGTTAGGGAAAATGACATCCCAAAAATAGCTTTCAGAACTCGGTATGGCCACTTTAAATTCTTAATCATGTCCTTTGGTCTTACCAATGCCCCCAAAAACTTTCAAGGACTTGATGAACCGTGTGTTTAAGCAGTACTTGGACATGTTTGTCATAGTCTTCATAGATGATATCTTTTTTTACTCTGATAGTGAACATGATCAAGAAGACCATCTAGAATAGTACTCCATATCTCAGAAACCATCAGCTATCCACCTGATTCAATAAGTGCAAATTTTGGCTAAGGTCAGTAGCATTCCTTATCCATATAATTTTTGGTGATAGCATTAGAGTTGATCTCCAAAAGACTAAAGCAGTGAGAAACTGGCCCCGATCCATCTCTCTATTAGATATTAGGAGTTTCTTAGGTTTGGTTGGCTATTACCGATGTTTAGTTGAGGGATTTTTATTTATTGAATCCTCTATTTCCAGATTGACTCAGAAGAATGTCTAGTTCTAGTGGTCAGATTCTTGTGAGAAGAGTTTTCAGGAGTTGAAGACTCAACTCACTACAGCTTCAGTGTTGACCCTACCAGATGGTTTCGATGGCTTTGTTATGTATTGTGATGCTTCCAGAGTTAGATTGGGTTGTGTAAGGCCATAGCCTATGCCTTTAGATAGCTTAATCCCCAAGAGAAAAACTATCCTACTTATAACCTTGAGTTAGAAGCAGTAGTTTTTACCTTAAAGATTTAGAGGAATTACTTGTATGGTGTGCACGTTGATGTTTTCACTAATCATAAAAGCCTGCAGTATGTGTTCTCTCAAAAAGACCTCAACCTTCATCAGAGAAGGTGGTTGGATTTGTTGAAACACTATGACATGAGTGTCTGTATCATCTAGGAAAGGCCAATGTAGTGGATGACGCTCTCAGTAGAATATCTATGGGTAGTGTTGTCCATGTTGAGAACAATAAGAAGAAGTTAGCCTAGGAATTTTATCAGTTAGTCCGACTAGGTGTTCATTTAGTCAATTCAGTAGAAGGTAGTGTGTGGGTGCAGAGTAGCTCAGAATCATTCCTAGTTTCTGAAGTGAATAAAAAGCGGGATAGGGATCCAAGTTTAGTCCAGTTAAAGGAATCAGTCAGAAATCAGAAGGTAGAGGTTTTCTCCCAAGGGAGAGATAGTGTATTACGTTATCAGGGTCGTCTGTATGTGCCAAGTGTAGATGACTTGAGGCAGCGAATTCATGTAGAATGACATAATGCATGCTACTCTATTCATCCAGGGGCCACTAAGATGTACCACATTTTTGGGAATCTATTGGTAGAGTGGGATGAAAATAAATATTGTAGATTTTATGGTTAAGTGTTCAACATGTCAGTAGGTTGAGATTAAGCATCAGAAGCCTAGTGGGTCCATGTAGGAGTTCAGTATTCCCACCTGGAAATGGGAAAAAGTGAACATGGACTTTGTGATGGGTTTGCCTCATACTCGTCGTCAGCGTGATTCAGTTTGGGTCATTGTAGATAGAATGACCAAATCAGCTCATTTCCTTCCAGTTCATACCTCCTATTCAGTCGAGGATTATGCCAAACTATATATTAAGAAGTTGGTCAGATTGCACGGTGTTCTATTTTCTATTATCTCAAATAGAGGTACCTAGTTCACCTCTCATGTATGGAAAGCATTCCAAAAGGGTCTTAGAACCCGAGTTCATCTCAGTACAGCATTTTATCCTCAGACAGATGATTAAGCAGAAAGGACCATTCAGACCTTCGAATATATGCTGCAAGCATGTACGATAGACTTTAAAGATAGTTGGGAGAACCATTTGCCTTGGATTGAATTCGCATACAATAACAGCTATCACTCCAGTATTCAGATGGCTCCGTTTGAGTCGCTTTATATGAGGAGGTTTACATCTCTCGTTGGTTGGTTTGAAGTGGGTGAGGCCACAGTGGTAGGTCCTGACTTGGTATTTAATATCTTAGAGAAGGTCCAGTTAATTAGGGAAAGGTTTAAGATAAATCAGAGCCGGCAAAAATCATACAGAGATGTGCGCAGAAAGAATCTCGAGTCTCTTATAAAAGGAGTGAAACATTTTGGCAAGAAAGGGAAACTCAGTCCCTAATAGGTCGGTCCTTATCGAATCCTCAGCCGTTTCGGAAAGATAACTTATGATCTTGAGTTATCTTTAGATTTATCTTCTGTTCATCTAGTGCTCCATGTCTCCTTACTAAAGAAATGCATAAGTGACCCAGCAGTTGTAGTCCCTACTGAGGGCATAGATATTCAGAACGTCCTCTCTTACAAAGAGATCCTAGTCAAAATCCTTGACTATCAGATTTACAGACTGAGGAACAAAGAAGTTCTTCTAGTCAAATTCTTTGGCAGAATCAGTCCGTTAAGGGAGCTACTTGGGAAGAAGAAGCAGACATGCGAACGAAGTATCCCCATTTATTCTCCACTAATCCAGACTCATCTCAAGGTAATAATTTTCCCTAAGCTTATTCATTTTCATATTTAGATTTTAGTTACAAACTTGGTATTAGTTACCATTTCATGTTCAGTTATACGTTCATGAGCCAGTTCAGTCACGTATCCATGCATCAAGATATGCATTTTCAGTGTATAGAGTCAGTTTATCAGTAATCCCAGTCATGCATTCATGAATCATGTTCAGCTATAATTATGCATCATATATGAATGTTTAGTATGATAATTCAGAATACCAGTAATATCAGTCATATAGTCATGTTCCAGATGTTCACGCCTAGTAAGTAAGTCAGTCTCTCAGTATTCTCAGTCTCATTTGAGGATGAATGTTCCCAAGGGGGAGATAATGTAAGATCCTGCAAAATACTAAGCTTAATTCAATCCTTTAGGCTTGTCAAGGGGTCCCAAACTTAGAATATTCTTAGCTAAATACTCAGAATTAGTGTCATTTTAACCTATAAAGTTTGGCAATCTTTAAAATAGTGGATCTATGCGATCTTGGTGCGCCGCATCGACTATCGTGTTGATTAATATTTCCCCCAGCTACCAACATCCAATTTTAGTGAATCGATACAAATATGGCATGACGCATTGGCTATCACGTCGATGCCTTCGATGCACCGCATCGACCTGCGCGTTCCAGTTTTCAGTCATTAAATGATTGCATTCTTGGGGGTATTTGGGTTTTTTCCCCACATTCTTCATCCCTAAAACACAAAAGTAAGTCCTTTGGAGAGCAAATAGACCCATTCATTCTGCAATTTGCTCAATAACAAAATCCTAGGTGCTCAAGTTTCAAATCAAGAACTCAAGATTCAACCATAAAATTTTAGAAAATTCTTCAACAAGGTATGTGAAGTGTTCATCCAAGGGTATCTTCCACCCTTGGAGTGTGAAGTGTTCATCCAAGGGTATCTTCCACCCTTGGAGTGTGAAGTGTTCATCCAAGGGTATCTTCCACCCTTGGAGTTCAAGATTCGGTTTTCAAACTTCAAATATATGAATTTCATGAATACTGTGATGGGTTTGATCATATTCATGTTTATAATGATTATTTGAGTTTTAACTCCATGTGTTTTTCTAAGTTTCATGGGGAGTCTATTAATTTATATGTCTTACCATATGAGATCATGTTAAAGCCTTCAAATTATAAATTTGATGATTGAATTGTGTGCTCACATGTTGATTAGTGTTATGCGCATGTTCTATGCCTTCCAAGTGTTTGATAAATTATTCATGTGAACTATTAAGAGAATGAAACCATGCAAGTGTTTGTTAAAATACCCCAATAAATGATGATCAAGTTTATAGTTTACATATTTCATGTTTATGCCATATTTCTTAATTTATGCTATCAAGTCCTGGGGTAATTGTACTTGACAATTTAGCTGATAACCTAGAGCCATGGTCAGTCATAGAACAATATCAGTCACGTCACGATTAGTAGTACTCTCAGTCAGTTACAGAACTCAAGAAAACTCAGTAGAGTCAGTAATATTTCAATCTAACTCAGTATTCAGTTTAGACCTCAGTAAACTCTATCAGTTAACATAACTCAGTAGTATTCCGTTAGTCAACGAAATTCAGTAAACTCAGTTTCATCCCAGTTAAATAGTAATCTCAGTGACCATTCAGTCCAGCCTAGTACAGGCTAGAAATCAGTTCAGTGTTTATTCAGTTGGAAGTAGGATTCAACACCGAGTTAACCTAAGGATGGGGGTATTCCTGTCAACAGAGGGTTTTACCCTTAGCAGCAATCCCTGTATTATAGAACTACGTAGCCAGTTTAGGTTGAGGTATCTTCCTGCTAGACATTATAAGGGTTGATACTTCTCATTCGAGTTATCCTGCTAGCGAGGGTTAACGAAAGAGCTTCCTGTCAGAGAGGGTTAACTCAAAATTTATCTCTACCTGTGGCACGGTATTGGCACCTTTCCAACTGGGTTATAGGTTGGACCCTAATCAGTTTAGAGAGGGGCATGTCAGTTAGATGATTACTTCTCACAGTCTCAGTTTCATTCTTAGTCTCAGAATAGAACTTAGTTAAGTTCTACAGATTCAGGACTATCATATATAGTCACCCAACTCAGTCAGTACGGAACTCAGTATAGTTTCTCAGAATTCAGGACTGCCAGATACAGTTATCCATAGTACAGTATCAGTTATCCAGTTAATCAGTTGATCAATATTCAAACTCAGTGTTCAGTGCTACCACGATTTCAGTTATAGTATACGTATTCATGCATGTACTCTTATTCAGTCATACTCATGTTATTCAGTTATTATTGTTCATGCATACAAACCCATGCATTTCAACCTACCTCACTAAGCATACTAATACATTCAAAGTACTGGCATATACTTTTTGTGCTATGATATCTTATATCATAGGTTCCAATGCACGAGCTCCAGAGCACCCTCGATATACCAGACTTTTAGCATTCAGCGTAGTGGTGAGTCCTTATAGTTCAAGGACATTAATACTATTTACAGTAGTACAATTTATGTTAGTAGATGGAGTTAGTTGGGGACTTGTCCCATCAACTCCACAGTTCAGACAGTTAGAGGCTTCCCAGACTTGAGTGTTTTTAGATAGTTATTCAGATTTTAGTACTTTGTTCAGTTTTGGTATTTAATACCATATTCAGTATTATTGAATATTATTTACAAATTAAACCTTATGGCATATTTCTGCCTAATTCCACATATTATTCAGTATTATTATTCAGTTATTGCAGCAGGTACTAGTTATGGGTTAGCTTGTGGTCCCTCCGAATTATGAGCACAGTGTAGCGTCCGGGGTACAGACTGGGGCGTTACAGATACAAAAATAGCATATGTAGCAGAACTAAAAATAAAAAGTGATACATAATTTTGCATATGTAACAGAACTAAAATTAATAAGAGATACATAATTTTGCATATTTAAAAATTAAAATTAACAAGAGATACAAATGATGTATATGTAACTGATTAAAACTAACAATAGATACATAATTGTGAACTTGTAATTGACTAAAAATAACAAGAGATACAAAATTGTCCTTATATAACAGTCTTAAGGTAAAAAGAGATACGTTAATTTCCTCTTCTCCATCAGAATGAACAAAATCACTGCAATCAATATGTAATTTTTATGTATTAGTAACACATATCTCATTTCAACACATAAGTCATATACATGATTTTTGTCATATTTTCAAATAGATCCATTATTATAATGTATATCCTTTGAATAAATCTCAAGTATATCAATGTATCTGATTATAATGTATCTCATCTATCCGCCTTGATGCATCGAAAGATGAATCAATTTCCACCATTGATGGTGGTGATGTCTTAGCGTTATTGATTGTTTAGATGCTGTAGAGATTTATGTTGTTGATGGTGAAAAATTGGATGGATAAAATTTGACGGAGAAAAAAGATGAAAAAATCATTAATGCTGGTGGTTTCATGGTGGTAGTGATTGGGGAAACTATTACATCTTGTTTAGAAGGTGGCTATCTGTATTTCACTTTTCCAGTCTATGAAGATTGAGAAATTGAAGATGAAGTGAGGGTGGGGGTTGGATTGAGGAAGAATCGTATATCTACTAATTAGTAGATATTTTAACTATAAAATAGGAGCAACCGAGAAAGGGGGAGAGTGAGGTGTTGTATCAGACTCTTTTAGAAAGAGAAAGAGAAATCAGAGATTTTCATAATTTTTATTAAGTGAAAGGATTTTTCGTAATTCAGATATCTTAAGTTATGATTTTGTAAAAAAATTTCTACTTTTAGAACTTAAAAACGTTGAGTGCATTTTAAATCCAATGGAGAGCATTTTTAAACCATTCATGTTATATTAAGGACATTTTGAACTTCTTTCCTTAAAATCATTTCCTTTGATAGTTTTTTAAAAAGAAACAAAATTCAAGGTAGCAATAGTTTAAAAATCTTTTCATATCCTTTGAGAAAATAAATAAAACCTACAACATCAATTAAGTGTCAAATGAACAATAACTTTTTATATAATCCAAATTGTGTTGGTATAAAATAATTAGCTACTGTGGATGTTCCCTATTTTAGATAAATCATCCATTGCTTCTCAATCATTATGATAATTTTTTGTGTGCCTTTATGTATTTACCCAATTTATGTCTAATGCTAACATGATGTTTTTCAGAATAGATTAGGCGATTTACTTTCATGCAAACATGATTACTTCTAATTAGCTCTAAAGAATAATAATGTGACAGATCTGTCATGATTCAAATCGAGGCCCTGATCGTGACGGGGATCCCAAGCCAATAAAGATATGAGAGTTTTAACCTCACATTATAAGTACAGCATAATAAGAAGTTTGCGGAAGTCAACCCATTAAATAAGAAATTTTGTAAATCATAGGATAAAATTCAGAAGTCAAATCAAATCCAGAAAATAATAACTCAATATCTTCTACAAAGGATCTATTCTTAAACATCTAATAAGTCAGGACATGACCTCGATTGTGCCCAAAAAAAATCAAAAGTATGAAAATGAAGAGTGACTGAAAAGTAACAATGTCTTTTGAATAAAGAAGGGCTCACCAACTGTCTAATGAAGGAAACGAACATCCTAATGCTGCACAAGATCACAAGAAAAGGTCTCCAAATCTATAACATAAAATGATGTAGTGTCCAGAGATAGACAGTATGAAGAGTATTTTCATGCAATTCAGGAAAAGAGATAAAATCATTCGTCTACCAAAATTAGTCATAAAACACAAGTTCATCTTTCATAATAACATTAAAGGAACGAAGGATGAGGAATATAAAGATGATCATTTAAAATTTAGTCCTGAACTATGTAGCTTCTCACCGACCTCCAGTAACCCATAGGCTCTATGAATTCGGTACCCCCAACCGGCAGAGACCCAGTCCATGTTAGCTGCATGGACCGAGGTTTAGGCTAAAGTCACCAATAGAAAATAGTCTCCCTAAAACAACTGTATCCTACTGTGCAAAGCAAGTACACAACGGTAATTCATACTTCAATATAAAACCCTTCAGCAAGTACACAACGGTAATCCATACTTCAATATAAAATACTTCAATGTCGGCAAATGTGATTTCAAGTGTTGGTCACAAGGACAACACCTTCTCGATGAAGCTATATAATTTCCTTTAAAACCAAATTAAAATATTTTTGTAAACCTTTAACTATGGAGTCTTTCACATTAATATATTTTCATATTGATATCCTCATACCAAGACTTGCAAGTCATCCATATTATGTCATACCATTTCATTAAATTATTTAAGCTCCAAATTTATCCATAACCGTAGCCCCCAAGGGTGTTTCAAGAGTCGTTCAAGTCTTTTAACACTTTATCACTTACAATATTTCAAGAAAAGGTATAAACACCATAAAATCTTTATTTAAAAATCAAATTATAAAATGGGTTGAGGTTCATATCACTAACATGCAAATTTGTAATTTTGTTGTTAAACCATAATACCAACTCCACCATTTATACGCGACGCATTTAACCTTGAAATAGCATCATTCATACATATAAATCCATTAAGACAAAAAAAAATCAATTTAAGCATTCACAATCAAATTTCCTCAACCCTAGTATTATGTATAAAAGAGAATGAGAGATTTTGGTAGTCCTCACATCACAAAATGATGGTGTAAGATTTTACATGTGACTATTACTTTGTCATTATTTTGCTTTTTAACAATTCACATGCATATAGATCTAATTGGTCAATGTCACTTTTTTATTTATATTATATTATTTTTTTATTCATCTTAAATTATTTATCACATTTCATTTTTCATGGATAAATAATGAACTTTAACCAATATTAAAAAAATACTAACTTCAAATTTCCCTATACTTTTTGAATATCTAATTTCTAATTTTAAAATACTGAATTATTAATTAAACATAATTAACTTAATTAATTTGAGAATTAATTATAAATATGTAAATAATAATTTTATCATTCAATTTATATCTTAATATAGATTTAGTTATCGAAATAAAATATTATTCTAATAGAAAAATATGACATTTTAAATATTTATTTGTTGATTAGATATACAGTTTATTATTTTTTCTTGCTGTAATTTATGACATACATGCATACAAACATAAATAATTAACAAAATTTTAATTAAGGTAGGATTAAATTATAACTTAGAAGAGTAAACACAACTAATACTCTCATTGTTAAATAATTTTAAAAGGTGTTAAAGTAAAATTATAGTTATTCCATCTCAATCGAAAAAATAAATTTTAGAATTAATTAATGAATCTAATTTTATGTGTGTGCACTTTTGAAATAAAATTTACCTAATAAATAACTATATTAAAATTTATATATAAAATATATTTGATCTTCAAAAAAATTATGATAAAGATTAATTTAAATCATCAGAGATTATAAAAGTGTAAAGACACTTAGAAAAGTGATTTGAACTTTTTGCCCTTTATCAAAACACTCCGCAATAGACAAAATTATATTTTTACTATTTAATATATGGTAAGTGAAAAATATATTTTATAAACTAAAAAATCCTAAAATATATGGTAAGAGAAAAATATATGATAAAAATATATTAGGAAAATTAATAAAAGGTGTCCTCAAATTTATAGTAAGTGAAAAATATATTTTACTACTACTTCAAATGTATTTAATTAAAGAAATATTGAATACTTTTATTTGTAATTTGATAAACAAAAATACGAAACAATTTGTGGCCAAAATTTTGTGTTCCCTTTTCCCCTAAAATATTAGAAAGGAATAATTATACCTAATGATATTCCATAAATAATATTTTATATACACGTGTATTTTCACAAAGTATACAAAAGTGCATAACATGTTTTTTTAAAAAAATAAAAATAAATATACTAGTTACTCTATATTTTAAAATTCCCTTTTCCCGAAAAATATTAGAAAGGAATAATTATACCTAATTATATTTCATATATAATATTTTACGTAAACGAGTATTTCCACAAAGTATACAAAAGCGCATAACATGTTTTTTTTTAAAAAAAAAAAACAAAACAAATATACTATTTACTCTACATTTTAAAATTCTAAATTTTAGAAAACATATATTTTAGGAGTCAATTTCAATTAATACGATATATAATTTGATAAATACAACTTTACTTGAGTTTTTCGTGATTTTGGTGTAGGTATGCTGCTGGGAAGAACCAAAGCAGGCAATGTTGAGCTTTTTTATGTATGTATGGGAAAAACATCTTTAGGTATAGAATTTTCTATCAAATAAAATTTTGATAGTATCTACAATTAAAGAAATAAATTTATTTGTGATTTGAGGTGAATTTTTTTTAAAATTTTAGTATGTTTTTTTAGTTTACAATATATAAATTTGAGAGCATTATACATTACCCCTCTGAACCTGTCGAGTTTTATTCATGGTACACCTGAACTTTCACCAGTCCTAAGTACCCCCCGAACTTGTTTTTTCAGTACGTTGCGAGGCCCTTTTTACTGATGTGGCGAAATGTTTGGGTTTCACACTCCATCACGCGCGTGATGGAGTATTTTTAAGTCAAATCATCCTTTTAAATGATTAAAAAATGAAAAAAAAATATTTTTCTTTAATTTTTTCAACAAAATTCAACTATCCCTCTCACTATTTATTATACCTCTTCAACCATTACTTCCAATCTAAAAAAATTTTCATCCATTTATTAATTTTGTAAAACTCATGTTTATCTCTTAATTAGTGTATGAAATAAAACTTTCATTCATTTATTAGTTTTGTAAAATTTTTGTTTATTAATCTAAAAAAAAATTCATCCGTTTATTAATTCAATCTAAAACTCCAGTTTTCATTTTTATGAAACTCCTTCAATTTTGTAATCTTAATTATATATATCATATGAGTTATTGTAACTAAAAAAAATACTAACTATCGAAGCAGGTATTTTAAAAGGTAATGCAAAACAAATACAAAAGAAAATAAGATACATACTTATAAAAAAGAGAATGTATTTATAGTGATTATCGATTTTTAGTCCCTAACGATTTGATTTTTGATTTAATCAAAATCCTAATCCAAACACTAATTGAAAACTACTATGAAATACTAATCGAAAAAAATAATTTCATATTTTTAACACAAAAAAATATAATTTTTTTGATGAATTGAAAAGATTTCTTTATATGAGTGTTGGGTACACGAACGAAATCCCACATTAGTATCTGAAAAGAAAAAGAAGCTACATATAAGGTGTAGAATATTCATAATGGTGTAAAATTTTTTGATAAAAATAGTGCGGACATGATCTTAAACGAACAATATCAATGAGAATGTTATAATTTTCTGAATTAATTTTCATCGATCAGTCAAATTCAATTTTTTCGTAGGTGTAATAAATACAACAATATCTTTCATTTCGATAGTGAATTTATTTCTTGAACAAAAATGGAAAAGGAGTTAATACTACTATTCAACTAATATTTGACTGGTTGCAATTGCAGTATAAAGAACTTCAAAATCCTAATCGAAACACTAATCGAAAACTACTATGAAACGCTAACCGAAAAAAAATTTCATATTATGAAACACTAATCAGAAAAAAAAAATTCATATCTTTAACACACAAAAAAATATAAATTTTAAATAATAGCTTACTTGATCGACGAAAATTATACCTTTCACTATTTTGGAGTTGAGAAGAATTGAAAAATATTTTTTTTTTTAGAGAGAAATCGAATAATTAAAGGTAGAAATGGGTTATTTTTTAATATAGGGTAAATATAAGGGAAGTGAATGGTATTATCCACGTGTATAGTCACATCAACATTTTTATCCACGTGTCCGCGCGTGTGTTACACACAGTGGACAGTGGGCCGAACAGGGTGGCGCGACATGCTAAAAGAACAAGTTCGGGGGGGGGGGGGGGGGGGGGTTACTTAGGACTAGTGAAAGTTCAGATGTACCATGAATAAAACATGACAAGTTCAGGGGGGTAATTGATATTTTTCTCTATAAATTATTATGTATTATTGATAGACAATTGCTAATTGAGAAGTTTAATTTTGTAGATTTTTGATATATCTTATGATTGAAAGAGACTTTGCGTATATTGTGAGGTAAGTTTTCTTAAATTTTAGTATGTTCTTGATGTTTACAATCTCGATAGTATCAATCTATAGATAAATTTGTTTGTGCAATATTGAGCTTTTTTCTGTATGTATGGGGAAAACATCCTTAGGTATAGAATTTTCTATCAAATAAAATTTTGATGGTCTCTATGGTTGAAGAAATAAATTTGTTTGTGATTTGAAGTGAGTTTCTTAAAATTTTAGTATATTTTTTAGTTTACAATATATAAATTATTATGTATTCTTGATAGACAATTGTTAATTGAGAAGTTTAATTTTTTAGATTTTTTATATATCTTATAATTGAAATAGACTTTGCGTGTGGTGTGAGGTAAGTTATCTTAAATTTTAGTATGTTCTTGATGTTTACAATTTCGATAGCATCAATCTATAGATAAATTTGTTTGTGATTTAAGGTAAGTTTTCTAAAATTTTAGTATATTCATGAAATTTATAATAAATAACTTTTACGTATTCTTAATAGACAATTGCTAATTGACAAAGTTTTTTTTTTTTGAAATCTTGACATATCTTATGATTAAATACAGAAATTTGTTTGTGATTTGAGGTAATTTTTTTTTTTTAAAAAAAATCGTATTTTCTTGAAATTTACAATGATAAATTATCACGTATTCTTGATAGAAATTATTATTTGATAAGTTTTTTTTTGAAATATTGATAATAATGAGTCATATATATTACTAATTTCAAATTAACTTATTTACAATTTTTCCACTTTTTTTTTGGATTTTTACCTTCCATCACAAGAGATCAGTTAGTCATTTTAATTTTATATAAATTTTTTTTTAAAATTTATTTATATGCAATTGTTTCAACTGAGTAAATTATGAGATTTGACATATTATTATTATTATTATTATTTTTAATTATAGTCTCTAACGATTGCCTTCTTTTTTTTTTTTTTTGGAAGGAGGGGGGCCGGGGGTCTGATTGATTATCATATTTTCTTTAGTGTTTTTTTTTTTTTGCACGTGGATTTATTATAGTTTAGCTAAAGAGTCTTTCAAAAACATCTTTACCTCTCTTAGGTAATGGTAAGATCTGTATACACTTTATCCTCTCCAGACCTCACTTGTGAGATTTTACTGGGTATATTATTGTTGTTGGTACAAGCTATATCATTTAAATAGATGAAAAATTTATTATGACGTAAATTTCTGCTTTTTAATAACTGTACTCTCGCATATATAATTTTATTGATTGACGAGAGATACATATACAAAGCACGTATACTAAACTAGTGTATATATATACAAAGAGATAGAGATAGAATTATATTCATATTTATCCATATAGTAGTATTTTCTAGTTTACCGAACATAGCAGGATTTTTATTTAAAAACATACAGAAAATCGGGCTTTGAATCTCACTCAGGGATTCTCTATATATATATCTTATATTATAAAAGGGAATGTGATTTTCTCATAGGCACCTCTCCGTCAATGTGTCTGTTCTCCTGCTTTATTAGCTGCTTTTTCATAATTTTATTATCTCATCTCTAATTAATTATTAAAAAATTATTATAAAGTAGTCTAAGTATTAAAAAGTTAAAAATATTTGATGTTAAATTTACTTAATGTTTTATATGAGATTTATTTAATTTTTTTCGCAAGTATTTTTATATATTAATTTTGTTATATCATTTTTAATTAGACGTGCCTGCGGGGCTGTTTTAATCATGATTTTACTATGTCACTCCTAATTAATTATTGTGACGATTTAAACATTGTATCAATTAATAATTTAACAAAAAAGGTAAAATAGATATAAAATGATAAGTTAATCAAAAAAATTTCACAGGTATTTTTTATAGTAATTTTGCTGTATCACTTTTAATTAGTTGTTGTGAATCATTTGGACACCTAACGTTACTATATCATCCATAATTAATTATTATGTTCATCTAAGCATCATAACACTTAAATTGAAATAGAAGAAAAAATATTATACATAACAGTAATGTAAAACTTAAATTATTTAAAAAATATAATTGACTATCAATGTCACAAAAGTTTGGACAACGACATCAACATATATTATTTGAAAATTACATAAATAGTATTATAAATTACAATAGTTAACGACTTAAATATCTATTAAAAAAATTGTTATATATTTTAAAAAATATTATAAATTACAATAATTAAAATAACTTTTTAAAAAATAATAGTTAACAGTTTAAAATATCTATTAAAAAATTATTATATATTTTAGAAAATATTATAAATTATAATAAGTAAAATAAATTTTTAAAAAATATTCGTTGGGCCAGTGCCTTGCATGGGCTATATATATATATATATATATATATATATATATATATATATATATATATATATATATATATATATATATATATATATATATATATATATACATGAAACTAGTATTTTCTAGTTTACCAAACATATCTGGAGTTTTATTTAAAAACATATATAAAATGGGGCTTTGAATCTCACTCAGGGATTCAAAATTTTTCTCATGATTTCTTGTATAAATTTTATATGAAATATGTACATAACTATATAAGTTTGTATAAAATTCATGTTGGTATATGAAAAAAAAAATGTATTAAATTATTTATGAAATACATATATGTATTTGACTATAAATTTTGTTTCTAAATGTATACATAATATAATAAAATATGTATAAAATCTGTATAAAAATGTTTTAAAATTAAATTCTTCAAATATCCCCAACAATATACATCTTAAAAACAAATTTAGTAGAGCTAATTAAACTAAGTATAATTTATTTAGATTTTTCATACAGTATTGTACAAATTCAATATAACTACAAAAACATACAAACTTGAACATATAATTTTCATATAAATTCAATACAGTTATAATATAACTTTAATTAATACAATTTTGATACTATTCAATATACAACGCATGCTGATGGACTAATTAGTGGACTAATTAATATATTTAGTCCTCGAAGAAAAGCTAGTAATATCACTAGAATATGGTGTATGTGCTTATTGCCAGCATATACCAACTACACAATTTCCATTTGCATTCCTTCTTTAGGAACAAAGCTAGAATACAAGTTGAAGTTAGTGGCAGAGTTTGAGTACTAGTTACGCAGTTGTTTTGATTCAAATTTAATATTCTTTTCATTCCATATTAGTTGGCTTGTTGGTAAAAGTTTTCATACTTTTTTTTAAGGAGTACATTAGTAAAATTATCCTCTTATTTATAATTTTTTAACATGCATCTGAAAAAAAAATGACCAATTAATATAAAAAGGAAAAAGTATCTGTGACGAACTCAAAAACTTGATGTGACCCACATATTTGATGATTAAATATTACCTTGTCTCACAAGTAAAAGAATAAATCAGACTATTAATTTTTCTACAAGTTATGTATATATGATATTTCTTTGATAACAAGAAATAATTATGTAACGTCCCTAGAGTTAAAGTTATTTGTGTAAGAGGTTCTAGCTTATCTATAAATAGGTTTGTGTATTCATCAGTCTGACATATTCCTCAATAGGCATAGACTAAAAGATTCTTAAGGTTTAATTTCTCCTTATACGTTCTTGTTAAAATTCTTGACAATGCGAAGATAATCATCCATACATACTTGAACAATAATGATTGAAGGTATGTTTCTGTTTAACTTTTTCGTTGCATTTAATTTTGTGATGTGTTGAAATTCAATATGTGGTATGAAGAACCTTCCTTTAGCCAATATTATTTGGTGCTCTAAATAATTTTACTTCTGTGTTGAAATATCTTGTGCTTATCGGATTCGGGTTTGCTTTAACGGTTATATTTTAAACTTGCCATGCGATTAAGTTAAACCAGTCAGTGGCCTTTAATGATTTTGTGTCTTTAATTGTCAAAATTCCATAGAAACTTTAAAAGTAAAGAAAATATGGGGTTCTATATTTTAATATTGTTATCATGTGAATTTTAGATAAAAATATTGTGACAATTTCAGATACAGTAATGACAATCGTTTATCGGTGAAGTTTATCTAATTGCTCCACGTTATTTGTTGTGTTTGATGCAGGTGCTGCTTATTCAATTCAATTTTAGTATTGTGATTTATTAATTATATGTTTAAGTTAATTATTAAAGTTAAATATTTTGAGATGCTTTATACAATAAATTACTTTAATGTAGGCTTTTACCTATTCAATTTGTTTTGACATTTGATAATTAAACCTTTATTTAAGCCAATCATTAAAGTTAACTATGGTAAGAAATCATTGTGAGTTCTTTTATCATATGTTAGGATTGGTCATAGCATTCTGTGTATATAATATAAAGAAAATTAAGTTCTTAATTACATAAAGTTAAGTAATTAAAATAAAATAATGACATATAATAAATTTTAATTATTTTATCAGAATAGTAATCTTATCCCCACAGGAAAGTAACTAGTTTTGTTAGATAAATTGAAATAAGATAGTAAACCCTTTAGTTGAAAATATCTTATGCTCAAAGATACGAATTATTTTTCAGATTTATTTGATTTATTAGTTTGATAAAGTTAAGTAAATTTTATGCATAGGTTGCAATCTCTATTCTTAGGAAGATTAAAAATTTACTTAGAATATGTGTTTTACGTGTTTTACTTTGATGATTATGTATTTCATAGCTTATGTATGTGCATCCTTTATTTGCAGTTCAAACAGTTTTAAATGCTTGAATTGCAGTGTTTTCTGGTGACAACTTTATTGAATGCAAGGAAAATATGTCTTTCTTAATTTTGGATGTTTGGATTTGAATTTGATACTTAGTGTAGAAGAAACATCTAAACTCGCAGAATCAAGTACACCAGAATGTAAGGTGTTTTTAGGAGTGGTGGAAGAGATCGAATCGCTTGAGCTTAATGCTCATGAAAGCTCATATAAGTCAAATCATTAGGAGTTCCATCCCTAACAAAGACAATGTCAAATCTTCTATAAAGATAATTGAAGAAAAATTTGTAAACTCTAACAAGGCGTTGGCCAACACCATTATGAAGAGGCTCTCAAGTATGATATTAATAGAAGTCATACAATGCACAAGCACACTATGAGGAGATGTGAGATATTGTTGCTAAATTCAAGTACCTTGAGGTTGATATGTCTGCACCTTTTTTGTGCATTTTATTCTCAACTCTCTTCCGACGAAATATAATTCGTTCCAAATATCTCACAACAAGCATAAAGATAAATGGTCAATCAATGAAATTTTGACCATGTGCATTCAAGAATAAGAGATGTTGAAACATGAGATGTTTAAAAGTACTAATTTGATAACTCGTGATAGGAGAAATGCAATGAAGGACAAAAGTGTTCCTACAAAGAAGAAACATAATCTTGATAAAGATTCTTACCATTTATGTAGAAAGAAGCGATACTGAAAGAAAGATTGCCTGAAATATAAAAAGTGGCATGAAATGAAAGGTAATTTTACCTTTGTATGTTATGAATCTAATTTCAGTAGAATTTCTAATAATACGTAGTGGACCAATTCTGATTTCACAACTTATATTGACAAAATCATGGCGGACTAAGTCTAAGAAAATGGATGAAAAAGTGAACACAATATTTATTGTGACAATAGGAAGGAATTACATCTGGACGACATGGGGACTTATATGCTCATTTTAAAAGAGGAGGTGATGTGGCACCCCTCTTTGGTCTCCATTGACATTTATCTTTTTTTTTTTAAATTTTTTTGAATTTTTTTTCACAATTTAATCTAATAAAATTTAGTATTTATTTCATATTTATATCCTCTTAATTGCTCATTTCTTTTTCAATTTTTTTGGGTTTTTTTTTTCCAGTTTTAGAAGTGTAAAAGCCCGGAGGATATTTGACTAATATATATTATTATTTTATTTTCAATAAAGTGAAGATCTTTGAGGGGTTCCCTTTCTCCTCTTTCTCAATAAAAGTACAAGGCCAGGAAAAAAATCACTGCCTTTTTTCTTATTTTTGCCCATATGATCATAGTGTGAAATACCGAAATTGCTTATGACATTATTTGAGCAAGATGAACCTTTACATTCTAATAGATCTTCTAAGATGGAGTTAGGAGTAATTTGACTTTCTTCGTCGATCAAATTAGAGGTGTCCTAATTACTAATATTATTGTGTCGATTCGTATCTCCACTAGACTGAGCGCATATATGCTCCGTTTTCTTTGCTGCCACCAAAGATTCACTCCTCTTTTTTTATTTTACTACTACTATAATTTACTATAATATATTACTAAACTATTTTTTTTCTTTTTTATTTCTTATTGTAGGAATTGTGTCAAAGCAAATGGTATGTAGAAGAGTGAGAAATCAAGTTCAATGTCAAAGTCGATTATTCTGAACTTTTTTTAGTGTAATCGTTTCTTCTATTTGGTCTAAGTATCAATTTCTTTTGTTGTAAATTTTGTGATTTTTATATATGTTTTGGATGTAAACAGAAGCAAAACAGAGAAGTATATACAGAAACTAAAAGACTACAGATTGAGTCAACACACTGAAATTTAATGGAACTATCTTGACTGTTATTCAGTTTGTGACTGCTGATTTTATAGGAAGAAAGACGTAACAAAATTAAACTAAAAAACTGAAACGACTAGCTAATATAACTCCTAAAAAATAGGAAATAAATTCAGATAAACTACTCACCTAAACATTAGGACAAAGCTGGAAATAGGACTTTATTGCTAACACTCTCCCTTAAACTGAAAGCTCTCAAGCTTCAGGTCAACATTAGCTAGTTGAACTCTTCCATCGTGCCAATATCCATCGACCTACTCAGCTTTTGGAAAGGGAGAAACCCGAGAGGTTTAGTAAAAATGTTCGCCAACTAATCTTCACTTCGGCAATACTTAAGCTCTATTGTTCCTTCATTGTTGAGATCTCGCAGGAAATAATACATCACATCAATGTTCTTGCTTCTTCCATGGTTCACAAGATTCTTTGACAACTTGATTGCAGAATTGTTGTCACAAAATATTATAGTAGCACTTTCCATCTTAAATTGCAGCTCTTTAAGGATTCTCCTAAGTCAAATAGCTTGACAAGCACAAGATATAACAACTACAAATTCAACTTCTGTACTTGATAATGTGACAACTTTTTGCTTTTTAAAGGACAATGATACAACCCCTATGCCTAGAATAAAGGCATAACCTGAAGTACTCTTTCTACCATCTTGAACTCCTAAATAATCGATAACAGTAAAGCCAATCAAATCTGCCTTTTCTCCCTTCCTGTAGAAAATTTCAAAATCCTTGGTTCCTTGTAAGTAATGAAGAATTCTCTTTACAGCTAAGAGATGCATTTCAGTTGGAAACTTCATATATCTATTTACAAGACTAACAGAATACATGATGTCTAGCCTTGTAGAAGTTAGGTACATTAAACTACCCACAATTTTCTTGTAAAAAGTGTTATCCGTCTTCTTTCCGCTCCTAGCTTTGGTTAGTTTCAAGCCAAACTCAATTGGAATGTTGGTTGGATTACAATTCTGTATCTTAAACCTATTTAAAATTTCTCGCAAGTACTTCTTTTGGGAAATAAATATGCCATCATCAGATTGCACTACTTCTAAACCAATAAAGTAATGCATCTTACTAAGATCAGACATCTTAAATTCATCCATCATAGATCTCTTGAAATCAGAATACATGCCACTATTATTCCCCATGAATATGAGATCATCGACATACAAGAACGCATGAGCATTTTCCCATTCTCCTTAATTTTCACAAAAAGTGTAGGCTCATATGGACGCTTTTGAAAACCCATTTTCTGAAGGTTCAGAAGCACGTAGTCCAGAGTATCAGTAGTATTCTAGTTTAAGCAGTCAGAGTCAGTAGTGAGTCCTCATTATTTGAGGATGTAAAACTTAGTTTATTTCAGCAGATGGAGTTAGTTGGGGGATTGTCCCATCAACTCTTTATTCAGTCAGTTAGGTTTTCAAGGCTTTCATACTACAACATATTTAGACAGTTATTTTAGTTGTTTTTGTATTGTTATACCATATTTTTAGTTATGTATCAATATTGAGCCTTATGGCCTTTCAGTTCATGTTTCTGCATTTACAATATTATTATTATTATTCAATGCTCAGTTACAGATATCAGTCATGGGTTAGCTTGTGGTCCTTTGGATTAAGAGCATCGTGTAGCATTCTGGATACTAGATTCGGGGCATTACAAATGTGGTATCAGAGCCTAAGGTTCAACAGTGTCCTAGGAAATCTGAAAAGCCACATCTAGTAGAGTCTTGTACATGGGTATGTTGAGCACCACACTTATGTGAAGGAGGCTATGAGATGTTTTAGGAATAGTTTCCCTTCTTTCAGTATTCATGTCATGCGAGTGAACATAAGCTCTAGCAAAACTCTAAGTTTAATCCCTTCTTCTCTTCTATTTATAGAACATGCCTCCAAAGAGGACTCAAGAAAGAGAAATGAGAGATCAGCCAGCCCCTCAGCCCGACAGGTATTCAGTAACTGTCTGGTTATGATATCTCAGAAATTCAGGCCTTCGAATTCTAGTAGTAATGCCAGTATATGCAGAAAATCAATAAGGAAAGATGATTCCCGACCCATTTCTACCTCAGTGTAAATTTTTATACTTCAACCCTCCTGATACTTACACATTCTTTACATTTCAATCCCATGAATATAGCTTATATCCATGCACTTTTCATAGAATAGTGTGTGTTTCAAGTTCCTCGTATGAGGAGTCCAAGTTCATCCAATGTTGCGGATCATGTTCCATGAATTCAAAAATTCCAAACCTAGTTCGTGAAACACATGACTCATGCACTCATGTCATGCTTTACAGTATGCTTAGCCCACACGATTCATGACTTCACTCTTAGTGTTTAGTCAAACTCAGATTATGCCACATATACCCTCAGTTTTGATCCTTCGGTGAATCCATAGTGTTAGTGCTCCATCCCGTAGGCCTCAGTTATAGTGTCAGTTTAGTAATCAATATTTAGTAAAGGACACAGATAGTCCTACAGAATCGTGGCTTTCAGCTATCAGTTACTTAGCCATCAGAATTCATTACTCCGGTACTAGTGTAACCCTCATTTATAAAAACTAGCACTCAGTCTCAGTTATAGTCTTAGTTAGGATTACAGTCTTAATTACCGTCTTAACTATAATCTCACTCCCAGTCCTAGTCCAGTCAGATCAGAAACTCAATCCAGTTTCAAGATTTCCTGAACATAGCACATGGCCATAGTTACTAAGATATTAGTATTTCAGTACCTTAGTTTACAGAATATTCCCAAATCATGTTAGACGCCTGGTCTTGCATTCCTAAGGTAATACAATTTTCCCTCACTTATGCTTAGTTACCTCATGTTACCTAGTCAGTCATTACCTTCTATGTATAACACTCTATAGTTTCAGTCCAGCTATCCTAAATTAAGTGCAGTTCAGTTTTACATGTCCAGTATTTAGC
This sequence comes from Capsicum baccatum var. pendulum, assembly GCA_030864225.1. Taxonomy (NCBI): domain Eukaryota; kingdom Viridiplantae; phylum Streptophyta; class Magnoliopsida; order Solanales; family Solanaceae; genus Capsicum; species Capsicum baccatum. The sequence goes on from CM061557.1 coordinate 53,363,762, forward strand.
TATTAGTCATTCAGTTAATCAGATAAATTAGTATATCCATGCATTTGTTCTCAACGCCCATATGAATCTCTTCAGTAGTTTTAGTTGTAGTGCATAAGGTTTAGTCATCTTATCTTAGATGAGTTTCATAGGCCTTTCCTCCTAATATGATAAATCCCAGCCATGTAGTGATCTCCTATTCAGATGTCCTGCTCAGGCCAGACCAAGATTCATTTTCTCCCTACCATCACTAGAACTCTGTAGAAAGAATGTCATAGAAATGCTCCAGTCGAGTATAAGTTTTTAGCGTGAGTTAGTCCGTAAAGCCAGTAATTTAGTTTAGCAATCAAACAAAAAATTCGTATGGTGTAGTTTCCTATCTTTCCACCTAGTCCTACCATCAAATATCTCATAAATGTACCTGTTCCAAGATAAAAAGTCCTAGTAGTTTCAAGATCAACTCTGTTCATATATCATGTCTTAGCTTCAGATCCCAGATATTCAGCCGCGATTCAGTTCGTAGGTGCCCTGTGCATCGTCCTAGTTTTTTTCAGTATCTCAGTCAAGTTAGTATTATTTTAGGGACATAATGTCCCAAGGCGGAGATACACGATAATTCCCCAAAATCTTATGACATAAAACATGCCATTATCTCTTCTAGTAATGATCTAGTTTGGAGTAAGGATGTACTTATAAGTTGATCCTCAATCTCTGACCTCAGCCATAAGCCATGTATTCAAGGTGCTCAATTCAGATCACGGTAATCAAGATCATGTATCATATTCCAGACTTAGTTACGTTCTCATGTTTCCACTCATGCATAATTAGTAATTAATCTCAGAATCATCAGTATTTTTAGTTTAAGGTAACAGTCTTTCTTGAACTCATTTAGTTTTATGTTCAGATTTCAGTTTCAAACTCAGCATTCAGTTCCATGTTTAGATTCTCATCATAAACTTGGTATCAAATATCATTGCCTATTCAGTCATGCATTCATGTATCGGTTAAGTCATATAATCATGCATCAGACATGCATTCTCATCATGAGAAACTCAGCTTATCAGAAATCTCATTCATGCATTCATAAACCAGTTACTCATGCATCAGATATGCATGTTCATTATGATACATTTGGTTTATCAGTCATGCTATTCATGAAGTCATGTCTCAATTGTTCATTTTCAATATGTACTTCAGTTTATCATTTCTCCCCTCTCTGTTAGTCTCATTCGAGGAAGAATGATCCTAAGGGGGAGATATTTTAAGACTCCGCAAAATTTCAAAGCTTAATTTAGTCCTTTAAGCTTGTTAAGGGGTCCCAGACTTAGAAAAAAAAATTCTAACTAAGTTCCCAGACTTAGCCTTTTATTGGCCTTCGAAAGTTGGCAATCTCCTTTATCCACCTTAGCATTCTTTAATGGTCTGTATTTTTTTTAATTCATGATCAAAGAGGTCCATAGGTGGTCCCGAACAAGTTTTGAGTTTTTTCAGACCACATTTGAAAGCCCAAAACAGTGGACCAATGCGATCTTGGCCACTACGTCATCAATTGCGTTGGTTGATATTGTTGCAGGTTGCCAGGGTCAAAGTACTAAAACTCGACGTGATAATGGTACGCCATATCGACTATTGCGTCGATGCCATCGATGCACCGTGTCGATAATAGTATCGATGCCTAGTTTCAGTCATTAAATGTCTGTATTTTTAAGGGCAGAAGGGTCAACTTCCCACCCCTATATAAGTCTAAAACATGGGATTTAGCCCCAATTCAACCAAAATATAGTGTCTCTCTCAAGTTTCTCTCAAGAACAAGTTAGGGTTTTCAATTAAAGATTCAAATTCAATACTTAAATTCAATAATCTCTCTATCAATCTTTGTAAAATCAAGAACTAAGGTATGTCAAGTGTTGATTTATGGATTCCTTTCATCCATGAAGTCCAATAACCCTCTTTCAAATTATAAAACATGATATTTATGTTGTGGGTTGTTTGTAACCATGTTTATCTTGTTGTATGGTTCCCAAGTTGGACTCTTTATGTGTTTTTTTATGAAACAACATTAGTATGCAAGTTTAAATCCATGAAATTGAGTTGTTTATAATGTGTAAGTTTATGATTGCACCTATGCCCTAAGTTGTCCATGTAAGGTGTTTGACAAAATGCCTAAGAGGATAAAAATTGTGTATTATAGCTCAATTGTTACTCAAATAATAAATGCATGCTTTACCCTTATGACTAAGAATGACTTCCATGATATTGTGTGCATTATGAGTATTTGATGGATTGTTCATGAGATTAGATTGATGAAAGTATGATGAAAGTATGACATGTCTATATGAAATTCCATCCATGTACAACATTATGATAACCATGTGCTTCATGAAATCCCCAACTTATTGTATTATGAATTGTTGATATTGGTCACGTGTTCAAGAAGTGTCAAGTCTTGTCAGTTTCATTCTATCGATTTCGGGGGGTACTTGTACCCAAAAATTTAGCTGTGTGCCTAGAGCCAGTGTCAGTTTTCATGATACTCTCAGTCAAGCCATGATTATTAGAATTCAGTCAGTTACATGACTCAAGAAGACTCAGTAATCTTAGTACTCTTGGTAATCTCAGTTACCTCAGTAATCTAAGTAATCTTAATCAGTTATTAGATCTCAGTAGTATTCCATCAGTTAATGGAAATTTAGTGAACTCTATTCAAATCAACTAAACAATACTATCAGTAATAGTTTAGTTTAGTTTAAATTAGTAAGGTGTCTCTTTAGTTGGGAGTAGGATTCAGCACTGAGTGAACCTAAGAATGGGGACTCACCTGTTACCCTGTAGAGGGAGTGACCTTAGAAGAAATCCTTGTGTTCCAGAACTACGTAGCTAGCGTAGGTTGAGATGTAATCTACGAGTTTAGGGATTATACACCTCATCCGAGTTTTCCTACTAGGAGGGGTTGACATAAGAGCTCTCTATCAGAGAGGGTTACTCACAGCTTGTCTTTACCTGTGGCACGGTACTAACACCCTTCCATATAGGGTTACAAGTTGGACCCCACCAGTTCAGTTTTAGAGCATGTCGGTTAGATTATTACCTCCCACAGTCTCAGTAATAGAACTAAGTTTAGTTCTATAATTTCAAGACTGTCAGATACAATCGGTCTACTTAGTACGAAACTCAACTAGTTCCATCAGAATCAGGACTGTCATACATAGTCACCCAGTTAATAGTATATTAGTTATAAGAAATTTATGTTACCAGTATTCAGATTTCAGGACTGTTAAATGCAGTCAATCAGACCAGTTCTTTATAATCAGAACTGTTAAAAACAGTCATTCCTTTATCAGTAATAGGACATCAGTTCCTCAGTACTAAATAGACTTAGTCAATTAGTATCCCAGTATATGTACTCAGATATCAGTAAATCCATGTTATCAGAATTCATGGGTCATTGTTATCATGATCTCAGTTATAGTTATGCATTTATGCATGTATTCTCACGTTTATGTTATTCATTTAGTTAGTATTAGTCATGCATATGAACCATTGTATTCAACCTACCTCACTTGCATAACAGTATATTCTATCATACTAACATATTTGCGCTATGGTGTTTTATACCATAGGTTCAGAAGAACGCGCTCCAGAGTATAAGGATCATTCCAGTTTCAGTAGTCAGAGTCAACAGTGAGTCCTCATTATTCGAGGATGTTGTTATTTGATTATTTTATTGTTTTCAGTACTTAGTTTATTTCAGCAGATAGAGTTAGTTGGGGAATTGTCCTTTTTATTCAGACGATTCAGTTTTAGAGGCTTTCAAACTACAACACGTTTAGACAGTTATTTTAGTTGTTTTGGTATTGTTATACCATATTTTCAGTTATGTATCAGTATTGAATCTTATGGCCTTTCAGTTCATGTTTCCGTATTTATGATATTATTATTATTATTCAGTGCTCAGTTATAGATATCAGTCATGGGTTAGCTTGTGGTCCTTCGGGGTTATGAGCACCGTGTTGTGTTTCGGGTACCAAATTCAGGGTGTTATAATTTTCACCGCTATAACTTTTACTTTCTTCTTCATTTTACCCTTCGCTTTTCCCTTCACTATCCTCAACATCGTCACTATTATGTGCACTAATTTCGTCATATTCAGAAATATTAGTAAGGATTTTTATTCAGTTTTTGACTCAGATTCCTTGACTACAACTTTTTTCCTCTTTGATGTTTTGGAAACTTCTTCGGCTTTTTGCTTCGTACTGCTAGAAGCAATCGAAGCAGGACTTTTAACTGCTCTATGAATTCTCACCATTTATGATCTACAACCATAAACAAATTTGTAGTGGTCGATTTATCAATCACTGGTCTATTAATAAAAACAGAAAATATAGCAAAAACAAATCTATAGTGGTCGATCTATCGATCACTGGTCTATTAGGAAAATGCCTCGGATCAAACATGCAAATCAAGTTGCAACTTCTCCATATATTGGTAGTGCAATTCACAACAACAAGAACACCATTAAAATGGGTCCAATTTAGTACAACAAATTCACTTAAATTTTGACTAATTCAATGAGGAATAGTGAAATTTTCATCAAAATTAAAGAACCCCAACACAAACAGAAAACAAAAAAATATTCTAAAATGGATCTAAACTGATCGGGGAAGAAGATTAAACTTACCCGAGCAAGAGAAACTAAAATTTTTTGACTTGGGAAGCAAGAGTCGACCAAAACTTTTCTTTTTCTCAAAAAATATGAAGAAAAATCTAGAGAATAAGAGGATTTGAGGAGAGAGAAAAGCTTTTGAATTTATTAAATGATTTTATTAAATGTTTGAAAATTAATAAATATAAAACGGGACCATATTGTATTTTTTATAAAGTTGTATTCTCCAAATTAAGTTTTCAAAGAGAGCTGGTAGAAATTCACAACAGACATTTGCATTTGTTATGACAGATGACTGAGCTATTGGAAATTTTCAAATAGATATCTGATTTAATTATCAAATAGACATTTGCATTTGTTGTGATAGATGACTAAGCTATTAGAAATTTTCAAATAGATACTAATATCTATTGCAACAGAAGACATATCTGATTTAATTATCAAATAGACATGTGCATCTGCTGTGATAGATGACTGAGTTGTTTAAAATTTTCAAAGAGATATTATTATCTGTTGCAACAGATGACATAGTTAGTTGAAAATATTTTGTTTTTTAAATTTTAAAGAAATCTTCTATCCAAAAGAAGAAAGATAGATAAAATAGTACTACTAAGGCGGTAAAAAATATTTCTTGGATAACTTTAAAATCTCATCGTTGAGTAGTTTTATCTTGTCTTTTCAATTTCACCTGTCTTCCTCATTCCCCTCAAGTTATTAATGAATATTAATGAATATTTAAACTCATGTCTAGAATTATCTCTTCTTTAGCCCTAAATTTATTTATCTCTTTTTTTTCTTTCTCTCATCTTTAGGGTTATCACAGTCATCTTCTTTTTTTCTCTCTTTTCTCTCCTCTTTCTCATAATGATCCTTTAGATATAAACGGATCTATATCTTTCCTCGACTGAAATTATTTTTTTGATCCGTTTGATTTTGATATTGCAGGTATGGTTCACTATTGCTCTTTTATTGTCGTCTTCTTCTTTGCAAGTTGTTTAAATTAGTTATTTACATCTAATTTTTTTTATTTAATTACCCTTTACCCATATTATATTTATTTAAATAATTTAAAGGAAAGGTTATTTTTAAGTCTTGAATGAATAAATTGTTGTTTTTATTAAAATATGTGAAAAAAATCATCTGCTGGGAGAAGTTTAAAAGCATTATTGGCAGTATCATTTTTTTGTATGTATTTTTTTTTATTGTTGATGTTGTTATTGATGTTGTTGATGGAGTTGGTGTTGTTGGAACTTGTGGTGTGGTGTTGTTGATGGTATTGGAACAAATGATATTGCTTTTTTTTTTTGGTTGATGTTGTTGTTGATAGTGTTAGAACAAATGATTTTGTTTCTTTGTTGTTGATGTTGTTGTTGATGTCGCAACAGATGAAGCAACTGTTGAAACAAATCAAACCACTAGCAAGGCTGGTTTGATGTATTCTAACAAACTCCACATCTGTTGTAACAGACTCCATATCTATTGTAACATGTCCACATTTGTTATAACATATTAATAATTTGTTGAATGAATGGGAAGCCATTGCAACAGATGGGTAATCTGTTGCAACAGATGGATAATGTTCTTTCTATTCTTCTCTTGTTTGACATCAATTTTTTCCTCTTCTTTGTAGATATAAGTAATTGAAAGTTGAGCAACTTTGTTCGACCAACACAAGAGGCTACAGTAAAGATTAGTTCGGAGGAATAAGCTGTTTGCAGATGGAACCACTTCATATGTGGGAGGTATGTATTACTGATAATGTTATCATGAAAACACATAAAGTATATACGAATTTTGTGAATATTATTTTTTATCGATTAGTCATTGATCATTTAAACAAGATATCTGTAATTTTTTACAGTTAAATTTGATTGGTCCAACTGATAAGACAAAGGGACCATGAATATGGTTCTGATACCCTGTTAAGATTTAATGTCGGTTGTTGCTCATGTTTATGTGTCAAGATTGTGAAAGGATCAAGTTTTAGTGGCATTGTGAAAAGATTCGATAGTGATTAGACTAACCTTTAGGGTGCATTGGACTTTAAGAGGGCCTTCGAATCCTCTCATTGTTTCAACCAAGAACGGAAATCAATTTAGTTATTGCCCTAGCCTAAATTTATATGGTTGGCTTGCTCAGGGTGATGATTATATGCCAGAAGGTGCGGTAGGAGAATATCTTTGAGGGAAAATAGGGGGTTGGTAAAATACTATATCATCCGAGAGATAATTGAAGAGAAAACTTAGGATAGAAGGGGAGGACATAGCGAATCTAGCCAATGAAACTGACTTAGGACATGAGAAATCTAAAATCAAGTGCAAATATGAAAGTGTATCCAGTAATGAAAAATTCATTTGTTGTCTATCTCAAAGAAAAACAGTGCAGATGGGCACTTTGCTAGGGAGCTGCGACTAGGTAGCATGGTTGGAATGATCACCTATATAAAAAATAGTATAACACCAAGAAAGCAGCTTTACAAACATTGAGGGTTGAAATGATGTACAGTAAGTCGAGAAAACTTGCACCAAGAACAACTGCAGTAAAAATAAGGAATCTAAGCAAAAACGGCAATTTCAAAATTTTAAATTGCTTCCCATACCTTTTTTTATGGTTTTGATTAGGTCCACTACCATTGACCCGATCGAAACCACAAGCAAGATTGAAAGGCAGATTGAGTATCATTACTTCCTTAGCAATATGCAATATGGATATAATTTATTGTGTTTTCTTGACTTATCATGCTTTCAACATATCTTGGAGAAGATTAGATGCTTTTTGTAGTATGTGAATCCTCATAATTTTCATGCTTGCCTCCAGCTTGCTGATTCGGTATTCAAGCTTATCCTTGTCGTCGTTGAGGTTAATACAGAATTCTTGGTATTTGTGATCTTGTCAATGAGGAACACTTCCTTCAAAGTTATGTCATTGGAAAAGGCCTTCATAAGGCTTCTAGAACACTTTCTTTAGAAGGCTTTAATGATACGTGATTGGTCTCTATGTTTGATTTAGGTCAATGCATTGATGAACACTCAAGAAATGGTCCCAACGGTTGAACAACTCACTTTCTCGAGCATTGTTCAATGCAACTTCTTCTCGAAAAAAACAAAAATTATTTTAAAATAAATCTAACAGATGGCTAATTTGTTGCAAAATATATTCTATTTGTTTGATAATTTACAACATATTGACAATCTGTTGCAACGGGTGGATATATCTATTTGATTTTTCCAACAGATAAATCATATGTTGCAATAGATTGATCATCTGTCGTAATAGATATCTATAATTATTTTATAATTTTAATAGATTTGTCATCTATTGCAATAGGTTAGTCATCTGCTTATTCAAAAAGTAACCAGTTTATTTAATTTATATATTCAAAAAGTTACCAGTTCATTCGAATAGGTCCCTTCTTACTCGTTCGAATTCAACTCACTGTATCTAACTAACCCATTCGAATTCAATCCTTTGTAAATAGGTCCCTCTTTACCCGTTCATTCTACTCCACTTCTAGATATGACTAATCCATATTTTTACAAGGTGATTCATGTCGAGTCCTTACGGGAACTTAAAAGGCAGATTCATGAACTCTAGAGGGAGTTGGGCGACTTCAGAGCAAGGCTGAGGAGGCCCTGCTGCTGCCGGATAACTATTGACCGGTTGACAATACTACTACTACTATTACTAATAATGATGATGATGATGATGATGATGATGATAATAATAATAATAATAGTAATAATAATTAGGTTATGTTTTTTCTTTTAGCATATGTATTTTCTTTTTTTTTATATCGGATCTACCCAAGGGTATGTTTTCTTATTGTATATATTTGTATATAATGGATTGAAAAATCTATATTTGGTCGACTTTGAATTTTTAATTCTTATTTAATAGTTAATTTTTATTCTGTCTATTTCTTATTCTCAATATATCGATGGTTGGAGGTAGGGATTAAGCGTTTGTGGTAACGGATGAACCATATGTTGCAACAGATGGTAAATTTGTTACGACAGATGGATCATATGTTGCAACAGGTGGTTATTAATAAGAAAAGGGTTATTGTTATTGAGAGGGTGAAAAGTCATGGCTTTTTTATTATTTAATATGAAAAATGATTCATAAATAAATAATAAGGAAATAAATGATAAACACAATTTATAACCGTAAAAGAACGGTTATTTAATTTTAATAACTGATCGTGACTTTTCACCTTTTTTGTTTTTAAATCTATTTTTAAAATTATTTATTTAAATATAATAAAAAAGTCACAACATTGGATTAATTAAGGTATATGTTGATTGTAAAAAAAAGGTGAACAGTCGTGACTTTTTGTCTAACACATTCAATGTTGCTGATGCATCAAATTCCCCATCTGTTACAACTGATGAATCAGCTGTTAGAAGAAATCAAAAAAGCTCCTAAAGTAGATAGTCAATTTATTACAACAGATGGTAAATGTATGGCCACAGATGGGTTATCTAATACAACAGATATACAATCTGTTGCCACAACTCAATAGAAATGGTTATTATTTTATTAAAGAAATGGTTATTGAAAAGATGTCTTCGAATTATTAATTGAGAAAAATGTTATTTAAATTTAATAACTAATTAATAATAATAATAAGATGAAAAGTCATGACTTATCACAATAATAAAAAACTCACCAGCTTTATTTAATTGAGTCATTTCTTTTCACAAAAAACAACAAGGAAATAAATGATAAAAATAATTTAGAATAGTAAAAAAATGGTTATTTAATTTGAATTATTGATGTTAATATTAAATAGGCGACAAGTAGTGACTTTTCGCCATTTTTATTTTTAAATATGTTTTTTTAATTTATATAATAAAAAGGTCACCAAATTTGAATTAATGATATGATGATTATTAAAAAAAGATAGATTATACATTGCAACAAATAGATTATCTGATGCAATAGGTTGTCGATTTGTTGCAACAGATGATATATCTGTTGTCGTAGATGGGTTATCTGATGCAACAAATATAGAATTCATTGTCACAACTCAATAAAAATGGTTATTGCAAAGAACTAATTAATAATAATAAGCTAAAAAGTCATGACTTAGCACAATATTCAAAAAGTTAGTCAACAACTTGATTTAATTAGGTCATAACTTTTCATAGTAAACAAATATGTAATTAATAAATGGAGGTGAACACTCACACCTTTTTTCCTAACTCATTCAAATTTAATCCTCTATAAATAGGTCCTTCCTTACTCACTCGTTTATTCTACTACACTTTATTTATTTCTTGCATCTAGTCTTTCATACTATACCTTCAACCACTTTCTCTTCCTTGACTCAGATAAGTTTTTTTCTTGCTTTGTGTGTAAAATACCCAATTTATAGTATACATTATATTACATTCGAATTCTTTTCTTTACTTTTCTTTTCACATTTTTGTCTATTCATGTGTGTTCTATATATGGATGATCTAGTGTAGGATGTTGCTTTTCTGTAAGACGCCGTGCATGAACTTCGGAGGTAGGTTCATGACCTGCAGTGGGAGTTGGGAGCCGTGAGAGCAAGGATGCTCCGGGAGATCTGCAATCTGAGGAGGGTCCTGCTGCTGCCGGTTGAAAATTGGCTGGCTGGCAATAATAATAATAATAATAATAATAATAATGACAATAATAATAATTAGATTATTTTTTCTTCTAGACTATGTTTCTTTGACGTTTTAATTCTTTTTTTTTATTTAACGTTTTAATTCTTAGTTAATTTTCATTATGTCTTTCTTCTTCTCATCAAACATATCGACGATTAAGGAATAATTTGAATCTAGTAGCAATAGCAAGATTACTCATCTGTTGGGTTTGTGGCGGGAGCTGTATTGTGCTATTCCAAATAGGTTACTTAAATGTTGCAATAGATAAATATTTTGTTGCAACAGATAAATATTCTGTTGCAACGAAAAACTAGTCTATTGTAATAGATAAGTAATATGTTGCAACAGAGTTGCAACAGATAACTAGTCTGTTGCAACAATTTTGTTGCAATAGATTACCCATCTGCTCAATTCATGTTGCGAGCACTATAGGAACATAAACATGAATCCAGTATATAAGTCTTATGTTGCAATAGAATATTTATCTGTTGCAACAGATTGAGTGATTTGTTTAAATTGCAGGCTCATATGTTGTATTCATGAACGGGTTTTATCTATTGTTGAAAAAAAGCAGTAGCAGTGTCATCTAAAATCATAATTTTACTTTCCAAAGTCACCTATGAATTAATGAAAAAGTGGAAAGTGATGTACGAAACAAAATTTCACCTAAAAATGGTCAAGTAGCAGTAGTAGCGGTAAAAAAAACAATAATGGTCAACAAGAAGAAGAGGAAGATGATAATGAAGTAGAAGATGATGATAATGAAGCAAAAGATGATGAATAAATCACCTGGAACAATGAACAACAAAAATCACGAAGAGAGAGAAAAAACAATAGATGAGAAAAGAGAGACACACGCCTTTTTCCCTCCGTTTTCCATTATATTAACAAACATTTGGATCAACGTATAAATTTAAAAACTTGTGGGTTATTTTCATATTCCTCCAACTTTATTAATCCATAATAAAGTAATGATCACCTCAACTCAATTATTAAGACTTGAGTCACCTACACGTCATTGTTAAACTCTTTTGCCATTTTAGCTCAAAGACCCTATTCTGTGTTCGACAATCATATTGGAGATAATTAATCTTGATTTTCATTGAAAAGTTTTATTATGGAGATAAAATGCTCCCTACGAACAGCGACCTTGTAATGCCCTTAGTCTGTACCCCAGATGCTACATAGTGCTCAAAATCCCAAGGGACCACAAGCTAACTTATGACTGGTACCTGCTGCAATAACTGAATAATAATACTATAATTATTTGGAAATTAGGAAGAAATCTACCATAAGGTTCAAATTTGAAATAAATACTGAGTATGGTACATCAATACCAAAACTGAACATCTGTCTATAAATACTCTAATCTAAAAAGCCTCTACTATCTGAACAAAGAGTTGATGGGACAAGTCCCAACTAACTTCGACAACAGAAATAAACTGAGTATTGAAATACTAGAATAATAAATCTTTCCTCGAACAATGAGGACTCACCACTAGTCTGCTGCTGATGGATTAGGCTGCTAAGTATAATCGAGAGCCCGTGCGTTTGAACCTATGATCTAAGACATCATAGTGCAAAAGAAAGGTATGCGTTAGTACTTTGAATGTATTAGTATGCTAAGTGAGGTAGTTGAGATGCATGGGTTCATATGCATGAACAATACTGACTGAATGACATGAGTATAACTGATACATAAACTGTAACGGAGATCATGATAACACTAGATACTGAGTTCTGAATTATTGATTTACTAATATCTAAGTTTACTGATACTGTATTACTATTAACTGAGTGAACGTATCTGACTGTTCTAATTCTTGTGGAACTACTCTGAGTTCCATACTAAACTGAGTCACTGTTTCTAATAGTCCTGATTTCTATAGAAATAAACTGAGTTCTATTCTGAAGACTGAAACTAAGACTGTAAGAGGTAATCGTCTAACCGATATGCCCCTTTTCTGAAGAGATTAGGGGTCTAACCTGCAATCCGAGTTAGAAGGGTCTCAGTACCATGCCACGAGTAAAGACAAGCTGAGTCACCCTCATCAAGCAGGTGCTCTAAATGAGAATGGTAGTACCCTCAACTGGCAAATAGGATACCTCATCAACCCTCAAAAGGCAGGTTGATGTCTCAACCTGCGCTAGCTACGTAGTTCTGGAACACAAGGACTGCTTCAAAGGATCACCCCCTCTACTGGAAGGTGAGTCCCCATCCTTGGATTCACTCAATGCTGAATCCTACTCTCAACTGAATAGACACTAGAATGAATTCTAAACTGTGCTAGGATGGACTGATCTATAATTGATTCATACTGTCTAACTAAACTGAACTGAGTTCTCTGGATTTTGCTAATTGATAGAATACTAGTGAATTCTGTTAACTGACTAAACTCTACTAGGTTCTGTACTGATTACTAAACTACTAATCATGATACTATGAGTTTATTCTATAGCTACTATAACTCTAGGTAAACAACTAGATTTTCGGGTATTAAATACCCCCAGGAATGGATAGAATGAAAGTTAAATCATAGCATAATTTTAAAAGGAATAACCATATGCACTTGATCATAACTCATTCATAGATACATTCTATCTAAAACTTGCATGATATTACTCGCACATAGCTAACATGACATGACTTTATTCCTTTTTCTTTGTTCACATGAGCAATTTATCTAACACTTGGGGAACATAATCCATGCACGTGACACTAACCACATATAGGCACTATAATTCAAATACCCATTTACAATTTCAAGGGTTTAGCATGGATTCACATTATTCTATACATATACCAAATAACTCCACATGAATCTTGTAACAAAACATGGATCAGAAACCCAATTAATCATTATAATCATGAATATGATCAAACCCAACATGAAATTCATAAAAATAATACACTTGAGGTTTTAAAATAGATTCTTGAACTCCAAGGGTGAAAGGGACCCTTGGATGAACACTTGACATACGTTAACAATTAAATTCTGAAAGGTTGATGGTATGTTCTTGAGCCTTGGGTTGAATTTAAAATCTTCTAGGGTTTGTTCTTGAGAGAAACTCATGAAGAATGAATAGTTTTTGCTCTTAGAAGGGTTTAATTTCATGTTTTAGGGCTGATAGATATGGGAAAAAGACCCAAATACCCCTGAGGACGCAACTTTTTAATGACTGAAAACTGACCTAGCAATGCACTCGCCGGGTCGAGTCCATGTTAGTTCACTAAAATTTGCACTGGGAGCTGGAGAAAACTATTCATCAATGTGATGGGCAATGCAGCACATCGAGATCGCATCGATCCACCTATTTGAGCTTTTAAATATGTTTCAAATGAAGTTTGAAAAATCCAAAACTTGTTCGGGAACACCCACTGACATTCCTGACCATGATTCAACCTAAAAATTATTACTTTAAGGTCATGCGGGTCATGAAATAGAGTCACTAACCTCTAAAGGCTTAAATAACACTAAGTCTAAATACTTAGCTAAAATTGTCTAAGTTCGGGACCCCTTAAGAAGCTTTAAAGGACTGATTTAAGCTTAGGATTTTGCGGGGTCTTACAATATCTTCCCCTTGGGAACATTCATCCTCAAATAAGGCTAACTAAGCTGAGAATACTGATAGACTGGACATGCACAATTGTAACATGATTTCATGACTGACGCTACTGATATTCAGAAACTTTGTATCGAACATGCATATCTGATGCATGAGTACATGGCTGAACATAATTAATGAATGCATGCTGGAATTGCTGATAAGCTGAGTTTCTCATGCTGAACATGCATATCTGATGCATGAATACATAACTAGAAAAAATGCAATGGTAACTGATACCAAGTCCATAAGGGAAATCTGAGCATGGAATTTAGTATGTTCAAGGTAAAACTGTTACCTTGGGCTGAGTCTGAGTTACAGAGAAGAGGTGAGGGTACTTGGTCCGCATATATACCTCTGCTTCTTAAGTAGCTCACTCAACTGACTAGTTCTGCCAAAGAACTTTGACTAGAGGGATTTCTTTGTTCCTCAATCTATGAATCTGATAATCAAGGATTTTGACTGGAATCTCTTCATAATCGAGGATATTCTGAATGTCTATACCCTCTACAGGTACTACCACTATTGGGTCACCTATGCATTTCTTTAGCAAGGAGACATGGAACACTGGATGAACTGAAGCTAAATCTGAAGTCAACTCAAGCTCGTAAGCTACCTTTCCAAAATAGCTGAGAATTCAGTAAGGACCAATATATCGGGGACTGAGCTTTCCCTTCTTGCCAAACCTCTTCACTCCTTTCATAGGAGAGATCTTCAAATACACATAGTCACTAATATCGAACTTGAGATCCTTTCTTTGAATATCTGCCTACAATTTTTGTCGGCTTTGAGCTATCTTAAGCCTTTTCCTGATCAGCTGAACCTTCTCTAAGGTGTCAAACACCAAGTCAGGCCCTACCACTGCGGCCTCTCCCACTTCAAACCAACAAATGGGAGACCTACATCTTCTCCTATAGAGCACCTTAAACGGAGCCATCTAAATGCTGGAATGGTAACTGTTGTTAAATGTGAACTCAATCAAAGGTAAGTGGTCATCCCAACAACCTTTAAAGTCTATCGCACATGCTCGCAGCATATACTCTAGAGTTTTAATGGTCCTTTCTGCTTGATAATCTATCTAAGGGTGAAAAGTTGTACTAAGCTGGACTTGGGTTCCAAGACCCTTTGGGAAGGCTTTCCAGAAATGAGAGGTCAACTGCGTACCTCTATCTGAGATAATGGACAAAGAAACTCTGTGTAATCTGACCAACTCTCTGACATAGAGCTTGGGATAGTCCTTGGCTGAATAAGATGTATGGACTAGTAGAAAATGAGTTGATTTGGTCATCCTGTATACAATGACCCAACTAAATCGTACTGACGACGAGTACGAGGCAAACCCATCACAAAATCCATTTCTAAGTGGGAATACTGGACTCCTGCATAGACCCACTAGGCTTTTGATGCTTGATCTTAACCTGCTAATATGTTGAGCACTTGGCCACAAACTCTACAATGTCTCTTTTTATCCCTCTCAAACAGTATATCTCCCGCAAACCACGGTATATCTTAGTGGCCCCTGGATGAATAGAGTAACGCACACCATGCACTTCTGCAAGAAGCCACTATCTTAGGTCATCTATACCTGGCACACATAGCTGACCCTGAAAACGCAATACCCCATCTCCCCTTTGGGAGAAAACCTTTATTGACTGATTCTTTCAACTTAACTAGGCTGGGATCCCTGTCCTACTTTTCCTTCACTTTGGACATTAGAGATGATTTTGAACTATTCTGCACCCATACACTACCTTCTGCTGAATCCACTAAGTGAACACCTAGTCAGGCAAGCTGATGAACTTCCTGAGCTAACTTCTTCTTACTATAATCCATATGAGCAATACTACCCATAGACAGCCTACTAAGAGCATCAACCATTACATTGTCCTTGCCCGAATGATACAGAACACTCATATCGTAGTCTTTCAATAAATCTAACCACCTTCTTTGACGAAGGTTTAGGTATTTCTGAGAGAACACATACTGTAAGCTCTTGTGGTCAGTGAACTCATCAACGTGCACACCATACAAGTAATGTGTCCAAATCTTTAAGGCAAATACTACTACTGCTAACTCAAGATTATTAGGAGAATAGTTCTTTTCATAGGGTTTGAGCTGTCTAGAGGCGTAGTCTATGACCTTACCTCTCTGCATCAAAACACACCCAAAACCAACACTGGAAGTATCACAATATACCACAAATCCATCTGAACCATCTAGTAGAGTCAAAACTGGGGTTGTAGTAAGTCATGTCTTCAACTCCTGAAAACTCTTCTCAGAAGAATCTAACCACTGGAATTTGACCTTTTTATGAGTAAATCTGGACATAGGGGATGCAACAGAGGAAATTTCCTCAACAAACCATCTATAATAGCCATCCAAACCCAATAAACTTTAGATAGTTGATAGAGAGATGGGTCTAGGCCAATTTCTCACTGCTTTGGTCTTTTGGGGATCAACTCTAATGCCATTATCGGAAACTATTTAGCCGAGAAAGGCTACTGGCCTTAGCTAAAATTCGCACTTATTGAATTTGGCAAATAGCTAATAGTTTCTTAGAGTCTGCAATACTATTTTGAGATGGTCTGCATGATCATGCTCACTGCTGGAGTAGACAACGATGTCATCTATGAAGACTATGGCAAACATGTCCAAGTACTTCTTGAACACATGGTTCATCAAGTCCATGAAAGCTGTTGAAGCACTTGTAAGGTCAAATGACATAACTAGGAATTTAAAGTGACCATATTGAGTTCTAAAAGCTGTTTTCAAAATGTCACATTCTCTGACTTTGAGTTGATGATATCCTGATCTGAGGTCTATCTTAGAGAAGCAACTGGCACCCTGAAGTTGGTCAAATAAGTCATCGATTCTAGAAAGTGGATACTTATTCTTGATCGTGACTTTATTTAGCTGACGGTAGTCTATACACATTCTGAGAGAACCGTCATTCTTACGCACGATAGTACTAATGCACCTCACGGGGACATACTAGGTCTGATGAATTCCTTATCTAGGATATCTTTCGACTGTTCTTTTAATTCTTTGAGTTCTGCTGGAGCAATTCTATATGGCGGAATAGATATAGACTAAGTATCTGGAAGAAGGTCTAGTTCAAAGTTGATTTTCCTTTCAGGCAAAACTCCGAGATAATCTTTGGGAAACACGTCTGGGAATTCATATGCTACTGATACTGACTCAAGAGTATGGGTTTCATAGCTAGAGTCCTGGACTCAAACGAGATTGTAGACACATCCCTTAGAAGCATTTTCCTTGCCCTCAGGTTAGAAATAAGCTGACCCCTAAGGGCTAAAGTACTACCCCTCCATTCTAGGATAGGCTCATTTAGAAATTGAAATAGGACAATTCTATTTTTGCATTTGAACTAAGGCATAGCAGGAATGAAGCCAATCCATGTCGAGAATGACATCAAAATTGGTCATCTCTAATTCGACTGTCTGTTGAAGTGACTTTCTAAGATACCATAATCGGACAGTTCCTGTATACCCATTGGGCTATGATAGATTTATCCACTGGGGTAGAGACTGCGAAAGGCTCTGCTAGAATCTTGGGACTGACTCCAAAGTCCACAGCTATATATGGAGTTAAAAAGAATAAAGAAGCTCCTAGATCTAGTAAAGCATAAGCATGTAAATGATAAAGTTGTAATGTACCAGTGACCACATAAGGAGAAATTTCCTGATCCTGTATGGACTGAAGGGCATAGAGTCTATTTGGGCATTGCCCACTGGTAGCACTGGAAGCGGCACCCTGCTGATTCGGGCAAACGAGTTGAGATAAGGGATTATTATGCTGACCTGGGAACCAAACTGGGTACAATCTCTAACTATGTGACCTGACTTGCCACACCCAAAACACACATCACTGCCAGCTATGCAAATACCTTGGTGGTTTCTGCCACATTTCTGGCAAAGGGGATTGGTTCAGGCACTGCTGACACTACCCTTAGGCTTAGGGCCTGGCGCCCTATCTCTGTTGCCGTCTCTAAATTTTGTCACTAGAACACTAGCTTAGGATGGAGCTGGAATTGAGGATTTTGGGTGGAACTAAGAATAATTCCCACCCTCTGACTTAGGCTGAGCGAAGTTGAAACTACCTGTTCTCACTCTTTGGTTCTCCTTCTCCTTCTCCCTATTCTTAGCCTCTTCAATCTGCTGAGCGTACACCTTGTGCCTATATATGTCCATCTCCTTAATCAGCATTGTTGTTCTACACTCTTTGACCATACTGCTAGAAACCCTAGACACAAACTTACTTATCCTGGATTTGCTATCTGCCACCACATGAGGAGTGTATCTATGTAATTGAGTAAACCTGAGACAATAATGTTTCACTGTTATGTTGCCCTTCTTTAGATTAATAAATTCTATAACCTTTTCTTCCCTTAACTCCAATGGGAAGAACCTATCCAGAAAAGCAGTGGCAAACTCCTCCAAGTCTATGGGCCCTGCATCTTCGGCACTCTCTGCTTTCCACTGTTTGAACCATGAGTAAGCCACATCCTACAACTGATATGCGCCCAACACAACACTCTCAATAGCAGTCACCCTCATAATATTTATAATTTTTTGCACCTAATCAAAAAATTCATGAGGGTGCTCATCTGACTTAGACCCAATAAAAGATGGAAGGTTCATTCGGGAAAGGTCGCAAATCCTGGATCCAGTAGTATTGTCCACTGGGTTGGCTGGAATGATAGTTTGAAATTCATTCTAGGCTACCATAGAATGAGATAGGGTTGTGAAAGCTACTCTGAATTCAACATGTGAGACATGCTCGTCCAGGGGATCTGGATGGACGGGATGAGGTGCTGACTAGTCCCCCATTCCTCTTCTCTTAGTGCTCTTTTAAGCCATATTTAGTAAATGGAAGAGAAACTTGGATTAAACAAAGTTTAACTTGAGCTTGTGCTCACCTACACGACATGATTACAGAAAGAAGGGAAACTTTTCCTAAAACATCTACAGCCTTGTCCATAAGTGTGGCCAGCTACACACCCATGCACAAGACTCTACTAGGTGTGACTTTTAAACTTTCTAGGACTCTGTTGAATCTTAGGTTCTGATAATAAGTTTGTAATACCCCTAGTCTGTACCCTGAATGGTACATGGTGCTCACAATCCTGAGGGACCACAAGCTAACCCATGAATGGTACCTGCTACAATAACTGAATAATAATACTATAATTATTCAGAAATGACGCAAAAATATGCCATGAGGTTCAAATCTGAAATAAATACTGAGTACGATACATCAATACCAAAACTGAACATCTGTCTATAAATACTCTAGTCTGAAAAATCTCTACTGTTTGAACAAGCAGTTGATGGGACAAGTCCCCAACTAACTTCGACTACTGAAATAAATTGAGTACTAAAATACTGGAATAATAAATCTATCCTTGAATAATGACGACTCACCACTAGTTTGATGCTGATGGATCGGGCTAATAAGTATGATTGGGAGCCCATGTATCTGAACCTATGATATAAGACATCATAGCACAAAATAAAGGTTTGCATCAGTACTTTGAATGTACTGGTATGCTAAGTGATGTAGGCTGAGATGCATGGGTTCATATGCATGAACAATACTGACTAAATAACATAAGTATAACTGAATAAGAGTACATGTATGAATACATAAATTGTAACTGAGATCATGATAACACTTGATACTGAGTTCTGAATTACTAATTTACTGATATCTAAGTTTACTGATATTGTATTACTGTTAACTGAGTGACTGTATCTGACAGTCCTGATTCTTATGGAACTATTCTGAGTTCTGTATTGAATTGAGTAACTATGTATGACAGTCCTAATTTCTATAGAACTAAACTGAGTGCTATTCTAAAAACTGAAACTGAGACTATGGGAAGTAATTATCTAACCGATATGCCCCTTTCTTAATAGATTAGGGTCCAACCTGTAACCCCAGTTGGAAGGGTGTCGGTACCGTTCCACGAGTAAAGACAAGCTAAGTCACTCTCATCTGGAAGGTGCTTAGAATGAGAATGGGGGTACCCTCATCTGAATTCTGCTAACTGACAGAATACAACTGAATTCTGTTAACTGACCGAACTCTACTGGGTTCTGAACTGACTACTAAACTACTGATCATGATACTACTGAATCTATTATGTAGCTACTATAGCTCTAGGTAAATAACTAGATTTTTGGGTAGTAAATACTCCCAAGACTCGATAGCATGAAAGTTAAATCATAGCATATATTTAAAAGGCATAACTATATGCACTTGATCATGACTCATTCATAGAGACATTCTATCTAACACTTGCATGATATAAGTCGCACATAGCTAACATGACATGACTTTGTTCCTTTTTCTTTGTTCACATGAGAAATATATCAAACACTTGGAGAACATAATCCATGCACATGACACTAACTACATATAGGAGTCATAATTCAAATACCCATTTACAATTTCAAGGGTTTAGCATGGATTCACTTTATTCTATAAATATACCAAATAACTCCATATGAAACTTGTAACAAAACATGGATTAGAAACCCAATTAATCATTATAATCATGAATATGATCAAACCTAACATGAAATTCATGAAATCAATACACTTGAGGTTTTAAAAATAAATTCTTGAACTCCAAGGGTGGAAGGGACCCTTGAATGAACACTTGACATACCCTAACAATTAAATTCTTAAAGATTGATGGTAAGTTCTTGAGCCTTGAGTTGAATTTAAAATCATCTAGAGATTGTTCTTGAGAGCAACTTGTGAAGAATGAGTAGTTTTTGCGCTTAGAAGGGTCTAATTTCATGTTTTGGGGCTGATAGACGTGGGAAAAAGACCCAAACACCCCTGAGGATGAGCATTTTTAATGACAGAAAATTAACCTAGTGACGCACAGACCGACGCGCCCGTCGTTGGCATCAATGCTATGTCCAGCACACCTCATCGAGTCCACATCGGTTCATTGGAATTTGCACTGGGATCCAAAGGAAAATATTCATCGACGCGATGGGTGCCGCGGCGCATTGAGATCGCATTGATCCACTGGTTTGAGCTTTCAAATGTATTTCAAATGATGTTCAAAAAATCCTAAACTTGTCCGAGAACACCCACTGACATTGTTGATCATGATTCAACCTAAAAATTATTACTTTAAGGTCATGAGGGTCGTGAAATAGAGTTGGTAACCTACGAAGGATAAAATAACACTAAGTCTGAATACTTATCTAACATTTTCTAAGTCTGGGACCCCTTAACAAGCTTTAAAGGACTGAGTTAAGCTTAAGATTTTGCGGGGTCTTATAGACCTCATACTCAAGGCTATTCGTGAAAAATGATGGAGAAATTTTCCATTCCACCCTAACCTTTAATTGTGAAGTTGCCCAAGCTCACGTAGTTGCCTTTTTGACTTCATGCATGCCAAGCAACAGTTACACATTTTTTATGATGTCTCTATGTATTTAAATCTTTTTATGATACTCCCTTATGTTTTATGTTTGTTTACTTGAATTAATGAAGTTTAATTTAAACAATTTAGGACTTTTATCTAAAATATTCTAAGTTAAATGTTGTATACATCATAAAACTTCAAGATTGAATTCGAAACGTTTTTGAAAAAAATTAGTGAAAAGAAACTAAATATCTTATTTTATTTTATTTTTTAGAAGCTAATTTATTTCTGATAGCAAACAAAAGTTATAAAGACAGTGAAGACCAAGATAAACAATGAATTTCATTTAGGTCGTACACATAAACAACTTTTTAAATTTTTTTGAATTTTTTATTTAGACCCCCAAATTAAAAGTTATACTATCTATTAAATAAACTATCACAACCCAAGTCGAGGCCCTGGCCGTGAAGGGCATCCCGAGCTACAGAGGCCTGAGAGACCCCATAACACGCTATCATGAACATAATCCATAGCTGAATCAAATGCGAAAGATATAATGAAATTCAAGGGAATTTATAATACAAACTGTGTCTACAAAATATGACAATACAATGCTCAACTTATGTCTACAAAGCCTCTAATGAGAACTAACTATCTAGATCGGGACAAAGCCCCCGAATGGCCCATACACTGAAAGGCTCAACATATAAATTAATTCCTTCTGAAAGATAGATGGCTCACCATTTTTTTCAAATCCAAAGTGTTCTACTGGTGTGATGGACCATGGGACTATAACGCATAACCTTAAATATAGGGGGTCAATACACAAAGGTACTGGTACGTAGAATAATCCAAAAATAAAATATATTTTTACACAACATAGGTGAGATCATTTCATAAAGATATGTCAACAAAAAAATTTGAAAACAAATGGGCATAAACAATAGGCTTCAAAATCATTTTTGTAAATCTCAACTTAATCTCTTTGTCTTACTTCTGAGTTAGGTTGTACACCCTACAATTCTACAATCCCACGGACGATATGAATCCGTCCTTGACTCGACGGCCAATCCCCTAACCTAAGTTTTCTGCAAGGGTTGGAGTTTCTAATTCTGATAAGCCAAAGGGCACAAGGCTAGCATGTAATCCCAAACATGGGACATAATGAAACTCGTATCGGCAAAACACGGTTTCAGGTATGAGTTATATGAAATCATGTCTTTTTTGGGTAACCACCTAACTCTCTTTAAGCCCACTTTTAACCTTTTAAACATGCACCTTACTGAAATCATGATCTGAAGTCTAAGAAAAAAACTATATTCTATTTTGTTCTAAGTCTGTCATGGCATTATCTGTTTTGGTATCATCATAGCAAGACTTGCAAGTCATATATATAATTCATATCATATTATGCTTTTGTTTCTTCAGTTAAAACATGTTATTTGACCACCCAAAAACATTTACACAAAGCATGAGAGAGCCTTAGATTCAAAACACTTGAAAACTCATGAAAGTACGCTCTTTTCGATTCTTTGGCAAGGTGTGATCATCTCTTTCATCCATTTAATGCAAGACCTTTGTTAGGAAATATGATCATTTATAAACAGTGACAAACCACCTCTCAACTTTTTCATAAAACGATAACAATCCATCTAAGTTGGCAAAATGTTTAAATCAACTTTTGACCATACATATAAACAGTCCATAACATTGTCAAAACAAGGGGTTTCTCAACAAGAGAGGGAATTTACTTTAATCTTGCCCTCATATAACTTCCAAATCCATATATATATATATATATATATATATATATATATATATATATATATGCTAGGCAATAACCAAATTCTTGGGAAAACACATTATATTTTGTGGAAGATATTATCATAAAACGAGTTTACAATACATGCTCTTCAGCCATTTTAAAATTTCAACTACTGTAGGAAATTATATACATTAAAAACTCATTTGAACAATATACTTTAAGCCCATGAAGTTTAGGATAGCCCCACGTACCTTAATTTTCTTAACTTGAGGGATAAAACCCTAATATTGATGCTTTCTTAAAGGATCTTGATCTTGGAAAGCTTGAATTCTAGATTACTTAGGAAAAAAGGAATGAATTTTAGTTCTTGGGAAAGAGGAGGGTTTTTCTTGAGAGTTAATTGGAGAAGAAGGGCAAATAATGGCCTAACTGATGCCCTAAGTCGTGTTATGAACGATTGGATTGAGGGAGAAAAGACCCAATTGCCCTTCTAACATAATCGTGTTTTGAATGCTCACTGCGATGCAGTTTTATCGTGGTGGCATACTGGTTCGGACGAAAATGGTCAAAATTTTTCGCTCGAGTATCGGATTAATGCAAAATTGGTATCGTTGGAAAGCTAACTCAATTATTTACAATTTTGTCGGTCTGGAGTTGGAAAAATCCACATATAATAAAAGTCATACCCGTTAAAAGTTGACCCTTGTAGAATCGAATACCAAACATTGGATGAATCAAAGGCTCTTAGCTCAACTTTGCTCTAAGTGATTTCTATGAACACTTTTCACCTAATAAGCATTTCACACACTAGGATAAATATCATGACACATACATTCAAATATAAATCAAGAACTGGATAAAAAAACCTTCACTACGATGCGATGTATGTGCCAAAGGGAATGCCACCGTGGCGCGGCCCTATCGCGGTGACTTGCTGGATTCATGATCTAAACGTGACCTAAATCTTGATGAAAAATCCAAAACTTCTATGAGACATTCTTCTTAAATTCATGAACATGAATTAACTCAAAAACTATGATCTTGGGGTCGGGAAGGTCAAAATATAAATCCTCGAAGTTTAGGGGTCTTGAAGATGACTAAACCCCCAACACTTAGTGAAAATTTCAAGCCTTAAGCCCCGTAAGCATGCAACTAAAAGCTAAATTAAGCTATGAATAGTATGGAGTATTATAGTTTGGGTTCATAATTATAGGAAAGATGGTTTAACTTTATCCGAAAGTGTTACATAAATACTTGAACTAGAATCAAATAATGTCTGTTGAACTCACATTGTTTTCTTTCAACTAACTCAAAAAATAGAATTTAGTCAACTAATAGAACTAAAATTATAAAGGGTATTTTTAAATAATTAACTAATTTATTTTAAAATCGCACAAAGTGTGGCAAGTTTCACTTGCTGACACTAAGCGATGTATTATCAATAAGAAATCATAAAGCCTTTGCCACAAGAGATTGGGACATATCTATATTGAAAGAATCAATGGTTAGTTAGTGGTGGAGATCTTAAAGCTCTTGATTTTCTAAATTCAAGACTTGTGTGGACTGCATAAAAGATAAGGAGATCAACAAATTCACTAAAGATGTCTAAAGGAGCTCTCAATTACTTGAGGTCATATATAAAAATATTTATGGGTTTTTTTCTACCGCTTGTTTGAATGGTGAGAGATATTTTATGTTATTGTTTGTCTATTCAGGATATATATATATATATATATATATATATATATATATATATATATATATATATATATATATATATATATATATATATATATATATATATATATATATATATATATATATATATATATATATATATATATATATATATATATATATTATTTCAAAAATAAAAAATTGTAAGGTCAGAAAGGGGTGGAGAATCTTATAGTAGGAACACAGATAAGGGATGAGTTAAAGGTACATTTGTCGAGTTCGTTAAAAGGAAAAGATATTATTCTTCACTATATCATGCCTAGAACACCACAATAAAATGGTATGCCAAAAACAGAACCCATGCATTAAGAGACATGGTATGAAACATGATTATAAGATCGAGATTGTATTTATCTGTATGGAGTGAAGCCCTAAAAATCATTGTGTATATTTATTTTTAAAAAAATCCCATACGAGGTTGTCCCCAAGACGCCTTTTGAATTATGAAAAGAATAGAAACCTAGTTTAATCTATTTAAACATTTGAGGATGTCTAATTGAGGTGAGGATTTGCAATCCACATTTACAAAGGTTGCATAATAGAATAATAAGCGAATTTTTTATAGGAAATACGTTTAACTGTAAAGAATTTAGATTTTATTATCTTTTTCATTCTCCTAAAATTATTGAGACTAGAAATACTAAATTTCTTGAGGAACATGGAGTAAGTGAGAGAGGTTCAACTCAAGCAGTGGAATTAGAAATAGATAAGGACACCATTATTAGTCCCTTTATATGATGGGAACTTGAATGCTAATCAGAAAAATTCTCATGAATATCCAAAGATCAACAAGTTCAAGATTCACCACCACGTGATCAGCCACATAAAGAACAATCCACTTTACCTGAACCCATTATTGAAGAAGTGGGAGTAAGAAAATCCTTAAGTATTTGTAAAATTAATAACTTCTAGTGACTATGTTGTATATTTCCAAGAGTCTTATTATGATATTGGACTAAAATATTATCCATATGTCATGACCAAATATTCAAGGGCCACCTCTGTTCCCACTTCCACTCGGGAATGGGTAACCTCTGTAGCAAACTACCAGGTCTTATATGCTCGACCTTCACATGCTAACAACATAGGCTACGAGATATAAAATTCGCTACATCTCACCTCATGCCACCCCACCATTAGTGTTGTCTCAAGTCACGATACATTTTAGTCATACCTAGATGGATGGAATATCAAGAACAATGGGCCTCCTTAAAGATCAACCTAATCCAGTCACCTACTCTTGGCATACAAACTCAGCCTCCAATCTACAAAACTTCATCTGAATCAAGTGAGGCTTTCTTAGCCTCGCCACTCAACACCTTATCTCAAATCGACCTCAATCCCGTATCATCAAACTTATGAACTAGAATCTTCTCCGTCAAAGAAGATCTAGCTTTCATATATGCCAAAACACGCCTAGGTGTTGAAATATCAAGCCTAACCATAAGGTTAGAAAAAGACTGAACCTCTAAGGTGAAAGGCCTCTCTTTGGTCAAATTATGTGCCAAGCTACCATGCTACTCAACTTTTGACTCAAGGAATCCGCAACCATATTAATCTTGCCCGGATGATAGAGAATAGTCAATTCATAATCCTTGAGAAACTCAAAACAATGACGCTTCCTCATAATAATGAAGTCAAGTCATAGAAACATTATAAGTAACAAAACGCTGAAGGAATGTCATAAACTCTCAAAGACTAGTGTCACAAATGTAAGAGTGTTTAAGTACAACATCTATAATTAAAATACAAAATGGACCGCTGATCCAAAATAAATACAAGTATATGATGAGATCTAGAATCTGCCTCAAACTAGAGCATTTAAATATCTCAAATCTGATCAACGTTGTCAGAAACTCAACTTTCATGGTAGTACTCGAACTGGGATCTGCACCAAAAGGAAAAGTAGGGGTGAGTACCATCCACTTGTACTCAGTAGGTATCATAGGCCAACTAAGTACAGTAAAAAATAAAATAAATAAAATATACTATAAGCACGCAACAGCAAAAAAATCTTCAAACAATAGCTCACACTGTCTCCACTAATAGTTCTATAATGTACATATAAACATTAAAAAGGACATGCATCATGTAGAATATAATTGCACGTCAATTAATACGTTAAAATAACTCATGATATGCAAATGCAATGCAATAAAATGAATGATAAAGTGAATAGTTAAAATTCATCACATGACTTTATGTATACATCCATCACGCCTCAATGCTCCCAAAATAAGACCATGGAGGGTTTACAACCCATATACAATCTCAAATTTCAACCAATCTCAATCTCATAACTCAATCTACCTGATCAACACATCCCTCAAATCTAGGCATTCCTAAAAATGTATTATTTTCTTTCAAAAATTAATGTTCCTCAATGATATTGATATCACATGATGTGTGCATATGTAATGAGTCTATAATTCTCATAATCAAATCAGTATGAAAATAATAAATCCATACAATACATGTATAAGTGAGACCAGAAATCAACTCAGTAATGTCAACATTTCATAATATCAGTTTTAATTTGGCATCATTGAAATACATATGCATGTATGACATTATTAATATTATATCAAGGCATAACTCAGGAATTTCAATCATAATAAAGGCAAGAAATACTCAATAAAGCCTATAATATCTATTCAAGCCCCTGCAAGAATATCATATTAACGATAAAGGCCATTAAATGCACAAATAAGACTAATGATGTCAAATAAAACCCCCACATAGGCAACACACAAAATATAATATCACAAGTCAACAACAACATATTATAAGCCCTCGCTCGGGCATCACGCAATATATAATAGCTCAAAAATATGTTCCATATTTAGTTTTCTCAACCCATAACATGTTTTACTTATTCATTAACTACTCAACCTAGTCTGGAGAAAATTAAGCCATAACCTACCTTGAAGTATCAAAATTCAAGCAAAAACTCCTTCAATACAGAGACTTTTCCTTTCGAATAGCCTCGAAATCATCTACAACAATCAAATATAGCATCTACACATTAAAAAAAGCTAATAATACTCATATTATCCATATTAAAGTTTGGTTTAAAATGAGTTCAAAAAACGAACTCATATATGAAAGGGGTAAAAATGAAATTTTCTTTTAAAAATATATTTTCCAATGTTAAAGGAATCTATCATTGAAAACTGACATAAAGATTAGATAAAATTGAGGTTTAGATTGAAGAAAATCATTTTTACGCTTTATCAAATAAACCCAAAAAAATCATTTCAAAATCAAGGTGAAAAGGTGTGTTTAAAGACATAATCAATAGGAATCAATGAAAATAAGATTTTGGAGCTTACCCAAGTTCAAATGGTGAAGGAAACACTTAAAAATGCTAAACTTTGCTGCTTTGAGGTCTAAAAATGGTAGAATTTGCAAAAATGAAGCATTTATATTGTTCTGTGAATAGTACCTCTTAAAATGTGGCCAACCCTTTAGGTTTGTGAGGATCACTTTAACCAACCAATTAGGTTGGCCTTCACATTCAAGGATAGGTTTTAGCATTTGCAAACAGTAATAAATCGGACCTTTACATTTGTGATGGAGAGAACATCCCAATCCAGACTAGCTTACCTTTCGTGAACGTCGACACACACCTTGTGTTTGAGATAAAGGATCATTTTCTTCTCCACATTCATAGACAAAGGCCCATGTTTGTGAAAAGGTTTGCTGCATTAGATATTAGCTATGCACTAGCTGACTTTCAAGCCAAAAATGTCTCTGAACGGGGCCATGCGATTTACTCGGGATCCCATAGAAATAAATCATATATGCTCCTAGGCTATTTTCAACATTCAGACCCAAATGCAATATCAAATTTTTAAAAATAGGTCATTTTAAGTGCCGTTGAGATCTCACTTAGAAAATTTTTACTAGTTTTTCAAATGGTGGATCAAAATACAAACTAAAAATTCCAAATCTAAACCAACCCCGCTACTAACCCAAATTTAATATTTTGAATATAATGGAATTGTCTAAATTAATATCCAGCATTTAAAACATCAAATATTCATCGAAGTCAACTATAGGACTTCTAAAGCCCCTAAAATCTTTGAACTCTTCTGAATGCATCGACAACTATGCCAACCATCACCCCACTCCACCATCAATATATAGAAATTACAGAAAGGAAAATGATGAAATCATATTTCAAGCAAACTTTTACAAATTAGGTTATTACAAAGGGTTTCACTCAAAATAAAGATATTGATTATTATGAAATCTTCTTCTATATCAAATGTAACACCCCGAGCCTGCACTCCAAATGTCACACGGTGCTCATAATCTCAAAAGACCACAAGCTAACCAATGACTGGTACCTGCTGTAATTATTAAATAAGATAACTCTGTAATAAATGCGGAAATTAGGTTGAATTTACCATAAGGTTCAGAACTGAAATCAGACACTGAATACTGATAAATTAATACTGAAAATTGAAAAAATGTATAAAATAATATAGTCTAAAGAGCCTCTAACAAAACTATCTGAATATGGAGTTGATGGGATAAGCGCCCAACTAACTTTGACTATTGAAGTACTGATAATTGAAATAGTACTCTACCCTTAAACTACGAGGACTCATCACCACTAAATCTGCTACTAATAATCTGGGTTGGTAGGTATGGTCAGGAACCCGTGCATCTGAACCTATGATATAAGACATCATAGCTAAAAAAAAGGTATGCGTCAGTACTTTAAATATACTAGAATGCTAGATAAGGTAAGGCTGAATGCATGGGTTCATGTGCATGAACAATATCTGACTAAATGATATGAGTATAACTAAATAAGAGTACATGTATATCTAAAGCTGCTGTAAATATTGATTATTCAATGCAATGCATATAACTACGTACAATGTAACTGAGATCACATTAACACTGGATAATGAGTTTTGAAAACTGAATGACTGATATCTGAGTTTACTGATACTGTATAACTATTAACTGAGTGATTATTTCTGACATTCCTGATTCTGTGGAACTGAACTGAGTGACTGTGTCTGATAGTCCTAATTCTGAGACTGAACTGAGGTCTTATACTGAGTCTAAAACTAAAACTGAAACAGTGGGAGTGTTCATCTAACCGACATACCCCGATTCAAAATTGAGTTGGGGTCCAACCTGTGACCTCAGTTGGAAGGGTGTTAGCACCTTGCCAAGGGATACTAACAAGGGCTATAAGTTAACCCTCTTTGACAGGAAGCCCTTTTGTCAACCCTCACTGGTAGGAAAACCATGCGAGATGTATCAACGCTAAACTGGCAGGAAAACGTCTCAACCTATGGTGGCTACATAGTTCTATAATACAGGAATTGCTACTAAGGGTCAAACCCTTTACTAACAGGAATGCCCCCATCCCTGGGTTCACTCGGTGATAATTCCTACTACCAACTGAATAGACACTGAACTGATTTCTAAACTATACTATGCTTGATTGAACTATTACTAATAATGTTGTCTATCTGAACTGGACAGAGTTCACTGAATTCTACTAACTGAATGAATACACTAATTTCTGTTAACTAGCAGAATATACTGAGTTCTATTATCTGAATGAGTACTACAGAATGTGATATCACCAAGACTATTCTAAATCTACTATAAATCTAGGGAAACAGCTAGATTGTCGGTTATTAGATACCCCCAGGACTCGATAGCATAGATAGTAATAACATAGCATAATCTTGAAAATGTGATAACTAGTCACTTTATCATAATTCATCCATTTAGGCATATCATCAAACACTTGCTACATGTTATGATTTCACTATTCAATTAACATGAACATTTAATTAAACACTTAGAGGGAATATTTTATGCACATATTACTAATCAATATGCAAACATCATGATCACAATTCCAAACTCTCATATTCAAGGGTTTTTAACATGAAACCATATGACAACACACATATGCTATTTATTTCTCATGAAACTTGTAATTAATCGTGGATTATAAACCCAACTAACATCATAATCATGAAGACAATCAAATTCTACATGAAATTCACGAAGGAAATCAACTTGTAATTTAAAAAGGGTTCTTACACTCCAAGGGTGGAAGAAAACCCTTGGATGAACACCTAACATACCTTGATAAGTAAATTCGTGAAGATTGATGGTGTTTTCTTAAAGCTTGAATTTGAAATTGAATTCCTCTAGGGTGTGTTCTTGAGAAACTTTAAGGAAGAATGAGGGATTTTGCCTTTAGAGAGGCTTAATATTGTGTTTTGGGTGCTGATATAAGGTAGGAAAAGACCCAACTACCCCTCTGGACGTGAAATTAAAAGAGCAAAAATCATGCCCAGTGACGCGCAGACCAATGTGCTGCATCGATGGCATCAACATGATGACCTACGCGCCGCATTGAGTTTGAATTAGTTTACTAGAATTACACTGAAAGCTGGGAAAAAATTATCCCTCGATGTGATGGGCGACGTGATGTGTCGAGATTGCGTCAACCCACTATTTTGGTCACCTGAATATGATTCAAACGAGGTCCAAAAATTTCAAAATCACCCAAAGGGACCTGCTAACATACCTGATCATGATTCAATCCAAGGATTGACATTTTAATGTCATAAGGGTCATAAAATAAGATCGCCAAATTATGAAGGCTAAAATAAATTCTAAGTATAAATACTTCACTGAAATTTCTATGTCTGAGACCACTTTTTAAGCTTTAATGGACTGATTTAATCTTAGGATTTTGCAGGGTCTTACAATATCTCCCCCTTGGGAACATTCATCCTCAAATTAGACTGACTAAGCTGAGAATACTGATAGGCTGAATTTATAAGATGAACATGCACAACTGAAACATGATATCATGACTGAATCTACTGATATAGTGAACTATCATACTGACATGCATAACTAAAACATTACTGTGTTTTGAAGACATAACACATGACTGAGTTGTTTCATCAAGTTAGGCATGATATGAGAATGCTATGTAATTGAATCGATAGAGAGTTGTAAAGGTATTCTGAGCATGGAACTGAGTAAATTCAAGAAAAACTATTACCTTGAGCTGAGTTTGAGTTTGCAAAGAAGAGGTGAGGATACTTGATCTGCATATCTATTTCTTCTTCCCAAGTAGCTCACTCAACGTACTGATTTTGCTAAAGAACTTTGACTAGAGGAACCGTTTTTCTCCTTAGTCTGCGAACCTGAAAATCGAAAATTTTGAATGGGATTTTCTTATAATAGAGGTTGTTCTGGACATCAATTCCCTCAATCAAGACTACAACTGCTGGGTCACCTATGGACTTCTTTAGCAAGGAGACATGAAACACTGGGTGCACTGAAGCTATGTCTGAACCCATCTCAAGCTCGTAAGCTACTTTTCCAAATAGGCTGAGAATTCAATAAGGATCGAGACATCGGGGACTGAGTTTCCCCTTCTTTCCAAATCTCTTCACTACCTTCATAGGAGAGATTTTCAAATACCCAAAGTAACCAATCTCAAACTCGAGATCCTTTCTTCGCACATCGGCATACGATTTCTATCGGGTTTGAGATGTCTTGAGCTTTTCCTTGATCAACTAAAATTTTTCTAAGGAATCAAATACCAAGTCAGGCCCTACTACTGTGGCCTCACCCACTTCAAACAAACCAATGGGGGATCTTTATCTCCTCCCATAGAGCACCTCAAACGAAGCCATCTAAATACTGGAATGATAACTGTTATTATATGCGAACTCAATCAAAGGCAAGTGGTAATCCTAAATACCCTTAAAGTCAATGGTGCACGCTCTTAACATATCTTCCAAAGTCTGAATCGTCCTTTCTTCTTATCCATTTGGCTGAGGGTGGAAGGTTGTCCTGAGGTAAACTTGGGTACCCAGACCCTTTAGGAAGGCTTTCCATAAATGAGAGGTGAACTGCGTACCTTTATCTAAAATGATAGAAAACGAAACTCCATGAAATCTAACTAAGTCTCTAACATAGAGATTGGCATAATCCTCAGCTGAATAAGAGGTATGTACTGGTAAGAAATAAGTTAATTTGGTCATCCTATCTACTATGACCCAAATCGAATCATGTTGGCGGCAAGTATAGGGAAAACCCATCACAAAATCCATGTTCTATTCCTCCCACTTCCACGTGGGAATATGAACTCTTGCATAGACCCACTAGGATTCTGATGCTCAATCTTGAACTGCTGATATGTATAGCACTTAGCCACAAATTCTTCAATATCTCTCTTTATCCCACTCTACCAATAGACCTCCTACAAATCACATTACATATTAGGGTCCCCTAGGTGAATCAAGTAACGTGATCCATGCATCTCTACAAGAAACCTTTGTCTCACGCCATCCAGACAAGGCACACATAGTCTACCCTGGCAGCGTAACATACCATCTCCTCCTTGGGAGAAAACCTCTACTTTATGATTTCTGACTGACTATTTTAGTTTAGCTAAACTGGGATCTGTGTTCTATTTTGCACCCATACACTACCTCTCCTGAATCGACTAAGCTGGCATCTAGTCAGGCAAGCTAATGAACTTCCCGAACTAACTTCTTCTTACCATACTTCACGTGAGAAACACTACCCATAGACATCCTACTGAGAGCATTAGCCATTACATTGTCCTTGTCCAAATGATAAAGAATACTCATGTCATAGTCTTTCAATAACTCTAACCACTTTCTCTGACATAGGTCCAGGTCTTTCTGAGAAAATACATATTGCAGGCTTTTGTAGTCTATGAACATGTCAACATGTACCCCATACAAATAAAGCCTCAAAATCTTTAAGGCAAACATGATAGCTACTAACTTAAGATCATTAGTGGGGTAGTTCTTTTCATGGGGCTTAAGTTATCTAGAGGCATAGGCTATGACCTTACCTCTCTGCATCAAAACACACCCCAAACCAACTCTGAAAGCATCATAATACACAACAAATCCAACTGAACCATCTTGGAAAGTCAAAACTGGGGTTGTAGTGAGTCGAGTGTTTAACTCCCAGAAACTCTTCTTACAAGAATCTGACCACTGAAACTTGAGTTTCTTCTGAGTCAATCTAGACATGAGGGATGCAATGGATGAAAAACCTTCAACAAACCATTGGTAATAGCCAGCCAAACCGAAGAAACTCTTAATATCTAATAGAGAGATGGGTCTGGGCCAGTTTCTCACTACTTCAGTCTTTTAAGGATCAACTCTAATGCCATCACCAAAATCTACATGAGCAAGGAAAGCTACTGACCTTAGCCAAACTTTGCACTTACTAAATTTGGCAAACAACTGATGGGCTTAGAGAGTTTGTAATACTATTTTGAGATGGTCTGCATGATCATGTACACTAACAGAATAGACGAGAATGTCATCAATGAAAAGTATGACGAACATATCCAAATACTACTTGAACATGCGGTTCGTCAAGTCCATGAAGGCTGCGGGAGCATTGGTAAGACCAAATGACATGACTAGGAATTTGAAGTGACCATACCAAGTTCTGAAAGCTGTTTTCAGAATATCACATTCTCTGACTTTAAGCTGGTGATAGCCTGATCTGAGGTCTATCTTAAAAAAGTAGTTGGAACCCTGAAGTTGGTCAAACAAATCATCAATTCTAGGAAGTGGATACTTGTTCTTAACTGTGACTTTATTTAGCTGACGGTAGACTATACACATTCCTGGATAACCATCTTTCTTATATATGAATAAAAATGGTGCACCCCAAGGGGATATGTTTGGTCTGATGAATCCCTTATCTAGGAGATCCTTCAATTATTCCTTTAACACTTTGAGTTTTACTGCGGCCATTCTGTATGGAGGGATAGAGATAGGCTGAATATCAGGAAGAATGTCTATTCTAAAGTTAATTTCCTGCTCGGGAGAGACTCTAGGAAGATCTTTGGGAAATATATCTGGGAATTCATATACTACTAGAACTGACTCAAGATTAGGGGTCTCTAAACTAGAGTTTTTAACTCAAACAAGATGATAGACACACTCTTTAGATATCATTTTTCTTGCCCTTAGGTAGGAAAAAAGTTGACCTCTAAGTGCTAAAGTACTACCCCTCCACTCTAGGACAGGTTCATTCAGAAATTAAAAATGCACAACTCTGTTTCTGCAGTCAACTGAAGCATAGCATGAATGAAGCCAGTCCATGCCGAGAATGACATCAAAATCGATCATCTCTAATTCTTCTAAGTCTGCTGAAGTGACTTTCTGAGATACCATAATTGGACAGTTCCTGTATACCCGCTGGGCTATGATAGATTTACCCATTAGGATAGAGACTGATAAGGACTCTGCTAGCATTTCAGGACTGACTCCAAAGTTAACCGCTATATAAGGAGTTACAAAGACAAAGAAGCTCCTGGATTTAGAAAAGCATAAATGTGCAAATGATAAACTTGTAACGTACCAGTGACCACATCAGGAAAACTTTTCTGATCCTGTTGGGACTGAAGTTTATAAATCCTATTTGGGAAGTTCCCACTGGTGGCACTAGAAGTGGCACCCTGCTGATTCGGGTGACCAGATTGAGTTGAAAGACGATTACACTGACTCTGCAAACCCAATTGAGGACACTCTCTAACCCTGTGGTCAGGCGTGTTACATCTGAAACATATATCACTATCAGCTCTACAGATACCCTAGTGGTTTCTACCATACTTCTAGCAAAGGGGATTTGTTCGGGAACTTATACACTACCCTAAGGTTTAGGTCTGGTGCCCTATCTTTATTGCTCTCTCTGAATATCGGCACTACAGCACTAGCTAAGGATGGAGATAGAACTAAAGATCTAGATCTCTTATTTTCCTCTGTCTCCTTATTCTTAGCCTCCTCTATTTATTGAGTATGGACCATGAGCCTGTATATGTCCATATCCTTGATCAGCATTATGGTCCTACACTTTGACCATATTATTAGACATCCTAGACATAAACTTACTCATCTTAGATCTGCTATCAGCTACCACATGAGGGGCATATCTGACTAACTAAGTAAACATGTGAGAATATTCTTTCACTATCATGTTACCCTACTTCAGATTAATGAACTCCAATACCTTTACTTCCCTCAACTCCAGTGGGAAGAACCTACCCAAACAAATAGTGGCAAACTCCTTCTATTCTACGGGCCCTGCATCTGTGGCCCTCTCTGCCTTCCACTGCTTGAACCATGAGTAAGACACATTCTATAACTGATATGCATCCAACTCAACACTCTCACTAGTAGTTACCCCCATAATATCTATGACTTTCTGCACCTGATCAAGGAATTCTTCAGGGTCCTTATCTGACTTAGACCCGGTTAAGGCTGAAGGGTTCATTTAGGTAAAGTCTCAAATTCTAGCTGTAGCAGTATTTTCCACTGGGTTTGATGGAACGACAGCTGGTCATTCATTTTGGTCTACCACAGAATGAGCTAGAGTAGTAAAAGCTGCTCTGAATTTTGTGTAGGAGACATGCTCGTCTAGGGGATCTGCCTGATCGGATAGAGGTGCTGGTTGATTTTCTATTCTCCTTCTGTTGTTACTTTTGGGAGGCATATTCTCTAAATGGAAGGGAAAAGAATTATACTAGAGTTTAACCTGAGCTCATGCTCACTCGCACAATATGAATACTGAAATTCTTAAAATGCCTCATAGCCTCTTGTTCATAAGTGTGGCGCGCTACATACCCATGTATAAGACCCTACTTGATGTGGCTTTCATACTTTCTAGGACTTTGTTGAACCTTGAAATCTAATACCAAGTTTGTAACACCTTAATTCTGTACCCTAGATGTCACACGGTGCTCATAATCTCGAAGGGCTATAAGCTAACCCATGACTGGTACCTGCTGTAATTTCTAAATAAGATAACTCTGTAATAAATGCAGAATTAGGGTGAATTTGCCATAAGGTTCATAACTAAAATCAAACACTGAATACAGATAAATAAATACTAAAAACTAAACAACTGTCTAAAATAATCTAGTCTGAAGAGCCTCTAACTGAACTATCTAATAATGGAGTTGATAGGACCATCCGCCAACTAACTCCAACTATTGAAGTACTGATAACTAAAATAGTACTCTATCGTTGAACTATGAGGACTCACCACTAAATTTGCTGCTGATAATCTTGGCTTCTTGGTACGGTCAGGAGCCTGTGCATTTGAACCTATAATATAAAACATCATAGTGCAAAAGAAGGGTGTGCATCAGTACTTTAAATATACTGGTATGGTAGATGAGGTAAGGCTGAATGAATGGGTTCATATGCATGAACAATATCTGACTGAATGATTTGAGTATAGCTGAATAAGAGTACATGTATATCTGAAGCTGCTGTAAATACTGATTATTCAATGCTATGCATATAACTATGTATACTACAACTGAGATCAAATTAACTCTGGATAATGAGTTCTGAAAACTAAATGACTGATATTTGAGTTTACTGATACTGTATTACTGTTAATTGAGTGACTATTTCTGACAGCCTGATTCTGTAGAACCGAATAGAGTTCCGTGCAGAGCTGGGTGACTATATCTGACAGTCCTAATTTTAAGACTGAACTGAGGTTTTATACTGAGTCTAAAACTGAAACTGAAATTGTGGGAGTGTTCATCCAATCGATATACCCCGATTCAGAACTAAGTTAGGGTCCAAGCTGTGACCTAGTTGGAAGGGTGTTAGCACTTTGCCAAGGGATACTAAAAATGGATATGAGTTAACCCTCTCTGAAAGCGAGCCTTTTCATCAACCCTCGCTACCAGGAAAACTCGTACGAGATGTATCAAGCCTAAACTAGAAGGAAGAAATCTCAACCTACGATGGCTACGTAGTTCTGTAATGCAGGGATTGCTACTAACTGTCAAACCCTTTACTGACAGGAATGCCCCCATCCCTGGGTTCACTTGGTGTTAATTCCTACTCCCAACTGAATAGACACTAAACTGATTTCTAGACTGTACTAGGCTTGACTAAACTGTTACTGATCGTGCTATCTATCTAAGCTGGACTGAGTTAACTTAGTTCTGATAACTGACTGAATACACTGAGTTCTGTTAGTTAGCTGAATATACTGATTTCTATTATTTGATTGAGTACTACTGAGCGTGATATCACTGAAACTATTCTGAATCTACTGTAAATCTAGGGAAACAGCTAGATTGTCGGGTATTAGATACCCCTATGACTCAATAGCATAAATAGTAACAACATTGCACAACTTGAAAATGTGATAACTAGTCACTTTATCACAATTCATCCATTTAGGAATATTATCAAACACTTGCATGCTCTAAACTTATATACATACCAATGTGTTATGATTTAACTATTCAACTAATATGAACATTTAATCAAACACTTACGGGGCATAGTTTACGCACATAATACTAATCAACATGCAAGCTTCATGATCACAATTCCAAACTTACAAATTCAAGGGTTTTTAACATGAAACTATAAAATAACACATACATGCTATTTATTTCTCATGAAACTTGTAATTAATCGTAGATTATAAACCCAACTAACATCATAATCATGGATACAATCAAATTCAACATGAAATAATAAAAGAAATCAACTTATAATTTAAAATAGGTTCTTGAACTCCAAGGTTTGAAGTGAACCCTTGGATGAACACCTAACATACCTTGGTAAGTAAATTTGGGAAGATTGATGGTGTATTCTTGAAGCTTGAATTTGAAATTGAAGTCCCCTAGTATTTTTTATTGAGAAACTTTGAGGAAGAATAAGGAATTTTTCCTTTAGAAAGGCTTAATCTCATGTTTTAGGGGCTGACATAAGGTGGAAAAAGACCTAATTAGCCCTTTGGACGCGGAATAAAAGGAGCAAAAATCGTGCCCAGTGACAAGCAGACTGACACGCCGCTTCGATGGCATCAATGCAATGACCAACGCACCGCGTTGAGTTTGCGTTATTTCACTGGAATTGCACTAAAAGCTGGGGAACAATTATTTGGCGACGCGACACGTTGAGATCACGTTGACCCAATATTTTGGTCACCTGAATATGATTCAAACGAAGTCTAAAATTTTTGAAACTCAACTGGAGTGACCTATTAACATACCTAATCATGATTCAATCTAAGGATTGACAGTTTAAGGTCATGAGGGTCGTAAAATAAGATCGCCAAATTATGAAGGCTAAAATAAATTCTAAGTTTAAGCACTTGGCTAAAATTTCTAAGTCTGGAACCTCTTTTCAAGCTTTAACAGACTGAGTTAAGCTTAGGATTTTGCAGGATCTTACATCAAAGAAGGATTTATTAAGAATAATCAAGGCATTAGTATCTCACTTTAATTTAGAGTTACATCAAATGGATGTGAAAATGACTTTCTTGAATGTAGATCCTAAAGAGAAGGTATACATGTATCACATAGAAGGATTTTGTGATAAGGATAAAATTCATCCTATTTATTGAATAAATTTATTTAAGAACTAAAAATGGTCTTCATGTTGAAGGTATCATAATGTTGGTTCTTTATTTGAATTTATGAAAACGTCATTGATCAATGTATTTATCTTAAGATAAGTGTGAGCAAATGTATTTTCCTTTTCCTTTATATAGATGGTATTTTACTTGCTAGTAGTGATTTAGGGTTGTTGTGTGAGATGAACAGCTTCTTATTCAAATTTTTGAAATGAAGGATAAGAGTGAAGCCTCTTATGTCATAGGCATAGAGATTCATAGAGACAAATGATATCGATTACTTAGACTATCTCAAAAGGCCTACATTGAAAGAATTCTAGAATATATGTAATGAAACATTGTTCACTTATGGAAACACATATCATTAAAGCTGACAAATTCTTATTGAATAAATGTCCACAGAATATATTAAAACAATAGCAAATGAAAGACATTTCATATGCTTTACGTGTTGGAAGCCTTATGCATTCGCAATTCTGTAGTAGACCTAATATTCTCTTTGTAGTAAGAATGTTTGACAAATATCAAAGTAACCCTGGTTTAGATCATTGGAAAATTGGTAAAGGAGTTTTGAGATATTTGTAAGAAATCCAGGATCTTACGCTTACATACAAATATTCTAACTCACCAGGAGTCATAGGGTATTCAGACTCTATTTTGGGTGGATGCAAAAATAGTGGTGAATCTACTTCTCAATATATTTTCATTCTTGATGGAGGTTTTGTGTCATGGACAAGTGTTAAGTAAATCATTGTTGCAAAATCCATAATAAAAAAATAAACTTATATCATGCTATGAAGCTACATCATAGGCATTATGGTTGAAGAGTTTCACTTTGGGCCTTAAAGTTGTTGATTCTATTGCAAGGCTATTGAGAATATTTTTTGATAATTAAGTTGGGATATTCTTTTTAAAAAATAATTAGAGTGGCAACCAAAGTAAGAGCATTGACATAAAATATTTTATGGTTAGAAACTATGTCAAGAAGATAGATGTGAGTTTTGAACATGTTAGTACTACTATGATAGTTGTTGATTCTAGGACTAAAGGTTATACAACTAATATTTTAAGGATCATGTAGCCCGTATAGGGCTTAGTAACTCATTGTATCTCGTTTTATTCTTTAACACTTTATCTTATTAACTCATTGTATCTTGCTTTGTTCTCTAATACTTTGTCTAGACACTATTGTTATACATAACTATGCATATTTTGGTTACATGTATTATATTGTGATTATTGGATCAAATAAACTTGAACTCCGAATGAACTATATAGAGTCCATTCATAAAGTTGTTAGACACTATCATGATCCAAAAATGAGGTCATGATGGCACTTATTGGGGGCTTGTATTGATAAGTAAACCGATCATCCAAAAATAAAGAAAAACTAAAAATAATAATAAAACAAAATAAGGCAAGACTTCTCGAACGAATTCAAACCATAATATAGATAAATATGAAAGTCTAAGAAAATACATAACCATTTCAAAACCTAATGTCATGGGTATAAAAGCATCTAATACATAATCGAATCTGAAAAGACAAAGTTTGTCTCTGAAACTTAAATAAAGACCTAACAATAGATAGGATGCTGCCTGGAGTCGACTCTGAAAAGCCTAGAGTATGTCAGTACCTCTAAACCACCAAATACTCACACACAGGATCATCCATAATGTGCCATACTCGTACTATGATCTACATCAAACGGGCATATTAGGAATGTGCATTATCCACTTTTACTCAGTAGGTATTATAGGTTGATTGAGCAAAGTAGAAAATAAGATAAGTAAAGAAAATACTATGAGAACGCAACCTGCAAGCAGAAATATTTTAAAAGGTAGCTCACACCATCTCCATTAAAATTTCTAATATATTTAAAACATCAAAAGGTCAAGCATATATGCAAGTATAGATATAATCTAAATAGACGACAATAGCACATAAAATCAACACATGATGTGAAAGGCAATAGATAATGAAGTGAATATTTAAAATTCATCACATGCTTTTTTATATATACCTATCAAGACTCAATTCTCTCAAAATAGGACCCATGGGGGTTCGCACACCATATACTATCTCAAACTCAGTCTCATGTCTCAATCTACCTGATCGACATATCCCTCAGTCTAGGCATTTTCAAAAGTATCTTTTTTTTAAAAAAATCAATATTCCTCATGGTACCAATGTCTCTTGAATATGTATGTGTTCAATGAGGATATAATGCTCGCAGTTAAAAAGTATGGAGATATTCAGTCTATTTAATACATATACAAGTGAGCTTAGAAATCAACTTAATATGTCAATGATTCATGCTATCAGTTCTAGTTGGACACCATTGGAATAAACATGCATGTAAGACATTATTAATATTATATAAATCCATGACTCAGAAATTTCTATCATTATAAAGGAAAACAGTGCTAAATAAGGCCTATATTATCTATTTAAGATTCTGCACGAACATCACATTAAATGAACAAATAAAGCTAATGGTGTCAAATAAAGCCCTCGCACAGACTACATGCAATATATAATATAATAATTCATCGATAACAAAATATAAGCCTCCACACGAGCATCATGGAATATATGATAGCTAAAAAATCATATTCCATAGTGTTTTTTTTAATCCATAACATGTTTTACATATTCATTAACTACCCAACCTAGTCTGAAGAAAGTTAAGCCATAACCTACCTCGAACTGATCAAATCCAAGCCTAAAGTCCTTCAACATGGACTTTTCCCTTTTGAACGGATTCAGAATCAACGACATTATTCAAGTATAGCATTTACACATCAAAAAATAGCTAATGATACTCATATTGCTCATATTTGAGTGGGGTCCAAAATGAATTCAAAAAATAAGATTGAAAATGAAAGGAGTAGAATCAAAAATTTTCTTAGAAATACATTTTTCAAGGTTAAAATCTATAGTTGAAAACCCACACAAAAATGAGTTTAAAATGTGGTCCAAATCGAAGATAATTTATTCTTAAGCTTTTTCAGAAAAATCCTCAAAAACCTATTTTAATGTCAAGATTAAAGAGTTTTTTGATGATATAAATGAATGTAAAGTAATGGATTCATGATTTTTAAGATTGCTCAAGATCAAATGATGATAAAAATTCTAAAAATCACCCAAAGTCCAAAATTGAAGAAAAATTGTGAAAATTAGGTTTATATATTATTTTGTGAACAATGCCTCACGATCGTATACCTCACCTTGCAATCACGAGGGCCAATGTTAATCAGCCAAAAGATTAGCCTTGTATTCTCAGTCAAGGTTTCACATTCGTGAAGGCGGATGAATCAGGCCTTGGAATTCGCGATAGCATCGTTGCCTTGCGATAAAGGACAAACTGATCCAGACCCAACTACCCTTCGCAATTGAAACCACCATCCTAACAATTGCGATAAATAAATAATTCCTTCTCTGCATTTACAGACTGTGTCTCACATTTGCAAAGAAGGTTCCATACACCAAATATTAGATGTGTACCAACTGAATTTGCATGTTATAATATTTTTGAACGAATCCTCAAAATTCATTCAAAGCCCCACAAAAATAAAACCATATATGATACCAAGATAGTTTCAACATTTCAGAATCATCTACAATGTTAGATATTTTTAAAAAATTATTTTAAATAAATTAGCCTTTGAGATCCCTTTTTAGGAAAATTTTCAAACAAAGAGTTGAAATGCAAAATGAAGGTTCTAATTTAGAACCAACCTCACTACTAACACAAATTCAATAGTCCGGAGTTAATAAAATAGATCAAATCATCATTTGGTACTCAGAACAACAAATGTTGACTGATGTCAATTATATGGCTTTTAAAGCCCCTAAAAATCACAAACTCTCCTAAATCATTCTCGATCACATCAGGAACTGTGCCAACTATCCCCACATTCTAAAATTAATACATTTTGACTACGGATAAGGACAAAATGGTTAAATCACATCGAAAACAAAAATTTAACAAATCAGGTTATTACAGACACTTTGTTTAGGACATATTACACATTATAATACATGAAAGGATGTATTTAATTAAGAGCATGACCATCATGATTCTTTTATTACATATTCTTGACAAATGATTGTTGCATAATTATAAAGTAGAGTGACTATACATTTGTGGCTATACTTCTTACTTTCATTCATAAAGGATTGTCTGATTTTGCTATGTGAGCCAAGTGGGAGAATGTTAGAAAAATACACGACACATCTCTTTTGAGACTTGATGTGACCCATTTTTCAGTATTTGGAGATTACCTTGTCTATCGAGTAAAGTAAAAAATCAAGCAATTAATTTTCCTCCAAGTTATGTATATATGTATTTCTTTGATGGCAAAAAATAACTATGTGAAGTACCTAGGGTTAAAGTTATTTGCTTAAGAGTCCTAATCTACCTAAAAATATGTCTATGACTCCATCAGTCTGGTATATTCTTCAATAGACATAAGCTAGAAGATTCTTAAGGTTTCTCCTTTATACGTTCTTATTAAAGTTCTTGACAAGGAAAAGACAATCCTCTACAATACTTGAACAATAATAGTTGAAGGTACATTTCTATTTTTTTGCTACATTTTGGCTCTATCTATGTGTTAAAATTCAACACGCAGAGCATAATATTACCTTTGTAGGGTAGAGAGATTATTTTCGATAGACCCTCGGCTCAAAAAGCGTGCCATTACGAACTATAACGATTGTTTCCAGTAGACCCTCGGCTCAAAAAGCTTGTCATTACAAACTATAAGTTAAATACCATTTATAAAAATGCATATAGTTTATATAGTAGGTGAAACTAGCAATATGTTGTTTTGGCCCAATTCCTACTAACTCCAATTTATTTAAGTTGTTTTTGGTCTTGACTAATGTCCATGGTGCCCCATATGATCAGCATAGCAACCACA
Source organism: Capsicum baccatum var. pendulum (assembly GCA_030864225.1). Taxonomy (NCBI): domain Eukaryota; kingdom Viridiplantae; phylum Streptophyta; class Magnoliopsida; order Solanales; family Solanaceae; genus Capsicum; species Capsicum baccatum. The sequence goes on from CM061557.1 coordinate 53,407,944, forward strand.
GTCGTCCTATAATGGGCAATGGTGCAACCCGAGTATGTTGTTTTGGTGTTATTATAGGGAGCAAGTGTTCTAAAGAATACATGCTTTTATTACAATACTACCACCCCATCCGTTTTAAATAAAAAAATCATATTTTGACTTGACATGAAATTTAAGAAAATAAAAAAGAATTTTGAAGCTTGTGGTCTTAAATTAATGTCAAATGTACCAGAATTACCTTTAATCTAATGACCTTCAACATGTCACATACGAAACCGAAATTAAAGTGTTGGCAAGAAAAGAAACAGTCTTTTTTTAAACAGAATAAAAAGAAAAATAGATCATTCTTTTTTAATAGAGACACTACTAAAAAAATAATATTTGCAATCATAGAATTGCGACCACAGTTTGTGATCGCTTTCATATTTTAAAATTTTAAAGTTATAATTTAAAAAATTTCATAATTGTTTATATTAAGTATTGTGATTTTTTAAGTAAAAATTCTTTGGTCATTTTTTGAGTAAAAATTCTTTTAAAAGTCACGACTTTGACAAAAATAAATTAAAAATATTATGCAAAAAAACACCACTTGGGGTAGGTTTTATATTAACACAAAGAAAAAGAAAATATTTACAAGAAGCGACCACCTATGGTTGCTTTTTCATTAAAAAAATTGGAAAAGAAATTTTTTTGAAAAAGCGACCACAAGTGGTCGTTTTTCAAAAAAAAAAAACTAAAAATATTATGCAGAAAGCGATCACTTATGGTCAGTTTATAATTTAAAAAAAAATATTTACAAAAAGCGATCACTTGTGGTCGATTTTCAATTAATAAAACTTAAAAATAAAATATTTTTAAAGAAGTGACCACAAGTGGTCTTTTCTTATTAAAAATAATAAATAAAAATATTTTGCAAAAAGCAATCACTTGTGGTCAGTTTATGCTTAAAAAAAGAAAAAGAAAATATTTTAATAAAACGACCACTTGTTGTCGATTTTCAACTAAAAAAGAACATATTTTTCAAAAAAAGCGACCACAAGTGATTGGGTTTAATCAAAAATAAATAAATTAAAAATATTATGCAAAAAGCAACCAGTTTTGGTCGCTTTCTGATTAAAAATATAAAAAATAAAATATTTTCGACCACAAGTAGCCGGTTTTCTTTAAAATATAAATTAAAAATAGTATGCTTTATCAACAATAATTTGTTTATTATTATATGTAAAACCAAATATATTTTTGACTAATAAATTTTATTATTTTTATAATAAAAATAAAAATTAATTAATATTTAATGATGTTGATCTTGTTAATCTCGATGATGTTGCAACACGTATATATATATATATATATACGCACACACATGCGTATATCTTGTGTTGTATACGTATTTACATAGTATTCAAAAGCTAACTAAATACACACAAGTATATTGAAAACGTTGATACCATATGGTTGAGATAATAATATGCTTTTGAGGTTATAATACTATTAGAGACTTAACCGATAATTCATCATAGAGTAAAATGAATAAGTTGTATTATGAGGTAATATACTCATGCATATGATGTATATAGTGTGTATTCTAAAGTTGATAAATGTTTGTGTGTGTATATATATATGTGTGTGTGTGTGTGATGCAGTGATCGATGCACGGAGTAATGAAAAACTAATTGAACGTATCTAAACATAGTGAATAGTGTGTTAATATCATACAATCACAGTATTAATACTATACGGCAAATTAAATAATATATATAATACCGTTAATTCATCCAAATATATGTATATATACACACACATGTGTTGTGTATGGGGTAATTAAATACTCATGAATATGTTGAGTAGAGTCTTGTGCATAGGGGTGAAGCGTGCCACATTTATGGACAAGAGGCTACAAGACGTTTTAGGAAAAGTTTCTCTTCTTTCAGTGTTTATGTCATGCGAAAGAGCATGAGCTCAACTTAAACACTTCATCTAATTAATCTTCCTTCCATTTACAGAACATGCCTCCTAGAAAGACTAACGGAAGAAGAAGCAAAGATCAGCTAGCACCTCCCCCCCATTCAAGAAGAACCCCTGAATGAGCATGTTTTGCATGCTGAGTTGAGAGTTGCATTCACTACTCTGGCTCACTCTGTAGCATCTTAGAATATTCATCCAGCTTTAGTCCCTGCCAACCCAGTGGTCAATACCACCGCATCTAGGATTCAGGACTTCACCCAAATGAATCCTCCTCTATTTCAGGATCCAAGTCTGAAGAGGATCCACAGAAATTCCTCGACATGGTTCAAAAGGAAACAAATATTATAGGAGTGACTTCTAGTTAGAGTGTTGAATTGGATGGTTACTAACTACAGGATGTAGCTCACACCTAGTTTAAGTAGTGGAGAAGGGGTAGAGTCACGGATGCAGGGCCTATAGAGTAGGAGGAGTTTGTTCCAGCCTTCTTAGATAGATTCTTCCATTTGGAGATAAGAGAAACAAAGGTGTTAGATTTTAATAATTTGAAGTAGGGCAACATGAATGTGAATGAATATTCCCTTAAGTTTACTCAGCTAGCCAGTTATGCTTCTCATGTGGTGGCTGATAACAGGTCTAGGATGAGCAAGTTCATGTTTGGTGTATCTGATAGTGTGGTCAAAAAGTGTAAGACCGTAATGTTGATCAAAGAGATGGACTTGTCTAGGTTGATGGTGCATGCTTAATAGATTGAAGAAAAGAAGGGTAAAAAGAGAGAGATGGAGAATAAAAGGGCTAGAATAGGTACCTTTAATTTTGCTCAGCCGAGGTTAGAAGGTGGTAATCAGCCTTAGTTCTACCTGAAATCTTTAGTTCCATCTCCATCCTTAGCTTGTGTAACTATGCCAAAGTTTAGAAATGACAATCGGGATAGGGCACAAGGATCTATATCCCAAGGCATTGTAAGGAATGCCCGCGCTAATCCTCTCTACCAGAAGTATGGAAAAAATCATTAAGGTGTGTGCAGGGCTAGCAGCGATGTGTGTTTTGGATGTGGAAAGTCAGGCCACAGGTTAAAGAAATGTTCGATAGGTATATGGAAAGGTAGGAATGATCATCAACAGGGTCAGGCTAACTCTTCAACAGCATCCACAGGTCGCCCAACTCATTAGGGCACCACATCGAGTTCCACCAGTGAGCAGAGCCCAAACAGACCTTATGACTTCAGTCCCGACAAGATCAGGAAAGTTCTCCTGATGTGGTCACTGGTATGTTACAGGTCTTTCATTTACATGTATATGCTTTATTAGATCCTGTAGCTTCTCTTTATTTTGTAACCCCTTATATATCTATCAACTTCAGAGTCAGTCCCAAAAACTTAGTAGAGCCAGTCAGTCCCAAAAACTTAGTAGAGCCTTTCTTAGTGTCTACTCCAGTGGGTAAGTCTATCATATCCCGGAGGGTAGACAAGAACTTCCCGGTTACAGTGTCTCAGAAAGTTACTTTAGTAGACATTGTAGAGTTAGAGATGACAGATTTTGATATCATTCTCGACATGAATATGCTCCATTCATGCTATCCTTTAGTTGTTGTAGAACCTGAGTTGTCCATTTTTAGTTGCCAAATGAACCAGACCCTGAATGGAGGGATAGTACTACAGCTCTTAGAGGTCATTTTATTTCATACCTTAGAGTGAGAAAAATGATATCAAAGGGGTGTATTTATCATCTTGTTTAATCAAAACTTTAATTTAGATACTCCTAATCTCGAGTTAGTTTTAGCAGTAAGGCGATTTCGAGATGTGTTCCTAGAAGATCTTCCTGGAGTTCCTCCCAAAAGAAAAATTAACTTCGAAATAGACCTTCTTCCGAATACCCAGCCTATCTCTATTCTTCCATACAAAATGGTTCCAACTATACTTAAAGAGTTGAAAGAACAGTTGAAATACCTCCTTGATAAGGGATTCATCAGGCCTAATATTTCCCCGTGAGGTGCACTAGTTCTTTTCGTGCATATGAAAGATGGTTCCCTTAGAATGTGCATTGATTATCATCAGTTAAACAAAGTCCCCATCAAGAATAAATATCCACTCCCTAGGATCGATGACTTGTTCTACCAACTTTAGGGTGCTAATTATTTCTCCAAGATAAAACACAGATCAGGCTATCATTAGCTTAGATTCATGGAATGTGACATTCTACAAACAAATTTTAGAACTTGGTATGGTCACTTCGAGTTTCTAGTCATGTCCTTTGGTATCACAAATGCCCTAACAACCTTTATGGACTTGATAAACCAAGTGTTTAAGTATTATTTGGACATGTTTGTCATAATCTTCATCGATGATATTCTTGTCTACTCCTGCAATGAAAATGATCATGCAGACCACCTCAGAATTGTAGTGTAGACTCTTAGTGCTCATCAGTTATTTGCCAAGTAAAGTAAGTGTGAGTTTTTACTAAGGTCAGTAGCTTTCCTTGGCCATATTATTTCCGGTATTGGCATTAGAGTTGATCCTCAAAAGACTGAAGCTATAAGAAACTAGCCCAGGCCTATCTCTCCATCAGATATCAGGAGTTTCTTGGGTTTGACTAGATATTACCGATGGTTTGTTTAAGGGTTTTCATCTATTGCGTCTCCCATGTTTAGATTGACTCAAAAGAAAGTTAAGTTTCAGTGGTCAGATTCTTGTGAGAAGAATTTTCAAGAGTTTAAGACTCGACTCACCACAGCCCCAGTTTTGACTTTGCCTGATGTTTCAGAGGGTTTTCTTGTGTACTCTGATTTTTTGGTAGTTTTATGAGTAAGGTTAATGTATATTAAGGCCTCAAATAACTCCTAGTTATTAGACGAATCAAAATATCCCTTACCGATTGAGTTCTCGAGAAGGAGGATACTATAGTCAACTTTAAATGAGTATTTATTTTTTTACTGTGAATTTTTTATCTCATGACCCACCAACAGATAGATAATTCAATTAGCTATCCAACGATACCAATTTCACCTTAATACGATAAAGGAATGAAATTTTTTAGAATTTTTCATGTGAGGCTGTGGGCTGCCACAATAACACTGCTCGACGGTGCGATACCGGTGAAGCCAATACCGCTCAGTGGTAAACCTTCAAATTAGAGTCATACCAAGGTAGTATATCACCTATACTAGTCCTCTCAGCAGTGCTATAGTGGTGGGACCAGTACCGCTCAGCGGTAAGCCTCAAAATCGGGATTTTTAATATCTAGGGACCGTTTGGTCTTTTTTCCATAGCTCCATATCCATCCCAACATGGGATTTAAGTCCCAATAAAGCCTTATTTCTCATTATTTCACCAATTACTTAAATTAAAGTAGCCCTTTTTCAAGAACAAGATCCCTAGCCTCCACAAATCAAGAACAAATCTCAAGAATTCACCATCAACTCTCACGAATTCATCAACCCAAGTATGTTAAATGTTCATCCATGGATTCCTTCCACCCATGGAGTCCAAGAATATAATTTCAAATTCAATGTTTTGATTTTTACAATCTATTTTGATTTTAAATTGTGATTTTAACCATGAACTTCCATGAATTGTAATTCTATACCATGTTTAAATGAATTTGTTGTTGTAATCAAACCCTAGATGTTTTAATGTTGTTATTCACTGATTTAAATCATAATTAGTGTTGTTGAGGTTGAATTCATGCTATTACTACAAGATTTAAGATATTTCCATGCTTAGCTTGAACTATGCATATCAAGTGTTTGATGAAATGACTACAAGAATGGATATTGCATAAATAGTTCTATGTTATGTCCCCAAAGTTTAGTACTATTTTTCTATTATTGCTATCGAGTCCTAGGGGTTGTGAATATTCAAAAACTTAGCTATTTAATTAGTATCAGTATCTTCAAAATAGTTTTAGAATATGTTATGAGCATTATCAGTTCATTCAGTCATCAGAATCAGTTGAACTTAGATCAGTTAAGAATTCAGCGTCCTTCAGTTGGGAGTAGGATTTAGCACCGAGCGAATGCAGGGATGATGGGTTTCACATCAGTTAGGTAGATTCGTTAGTAGCAGTCACTGTATTCTATAACTGTGTAGCCAACATAGGATGAGGAGCCACCCATCAGATTAGGCTTGACTACCTCCCAGGGGTCACCCATCAGATTAGGCATAACTCTACCCAAGTGTTACTTGTCAGTTTAGGCTTGACACCCTAGTTTTTTAGTAGCTTAGTTGATCCACATAGCCATTGTTAGTACCCGTGGTACGATATTCATACCCATTCAACGGGTGTTACAGGTTGAACTCCAATCAGTTCAGAGTGAGGCATGTCGATTAGATGATACCTCCCACAGTCTTAGTCCAGTAATCATCTTAGTAATCTAGCTTCAATGTTGTTTTACCATAGCATACAGATATCAAATATTCAGTCATTAGATTTTAGTAACTTAACTTACAAATTATATTCAGAACATGTTTTATGCTTGGACATGCACACTCAGTATTTACAAATTTCATGCACACTCAATATTTATAGATTTCATGAACACTCAGTATTTATAGATTTCATACATACTTAGTACTTACAGATTCCATACATTTCTATTTAGTACTTCATGCTATTCAATTAGTTATTATTCATACACATAAAACCATGCATATAATCCTACCTCATTTAGCATACTAGTACATTCAAAGTACTGATCGCATACTCTTTTCTTATGTTATGATATAACATATCATAGGTTTGGATGCTCAGTACCTGAATCGCATATAGACTTTCCAGATTATCAGTCGTAGTAGTGGTGAGTCCTCATATTTTGAGGACAGACTATATTTATTTTCATGTTTTTAGTTTTGTAGTCAGTTGGAGTTAGTTGGGGCTTGTCCCATCAACTTTTGTTCAGTTAGTAAAGGCTTTTCAGACTAGTACAAACAGTTAGTCAGTTTTCAGTTGTTATTATCAGTATTTTTAGCAATTTTGCTAAGTATTGATTACAGAATTTAAAACCTTATGGCATTTTATTTAAATTCCGCATATGTTTTCTTTAAGATTTTATTTAGTGCTCACAACAGGTATCAGTCATGGGTTAGCTTGTGGTCTTTTGAGACCATAAGCACCATGTGATGCCCAGGATATGCTCTCAGGGCATTAAAAACTTAGTATCAGATCCCAAGGTTTTAAAGTGTCCTAGGAAGTCTAAAAGTTGCATGTAGTAGAGTCTTGTGTATGTGTGTAAAGAGTGCCACATTTATGGACAAGAGGCTATGAGACGTTTTAGGAAAAGTTTCCCTTCTTTCATATCTCAGCTCGTGCTATAGAAATGTATTCTAAGAAAGTTATATATTTTTTTATCTTGCTCAATTTATGTCAGCTCTACCTTGTTTTTGAGGTAACAAAAATAGTCAAGATCAAATCCCTACAGATAGAGCTTTCTCAGACAGTCTCCACACGGTTATGGGATTGCATGTGGGATTAACATGATCTCATCAGTTCCCTTATGTTCTATACTTTGAAAGTGTTCATGTCGTGTGAATGAGCACGAGCTCAATTTAAACTCTCCTTTAAATCCATCCTTCATTCCACTACAGACCATGTCTCCCAAAAAGAATAACGAAAAAAGAAATGGGAATCAGCCCGTACCTCCACCTATTCAAGAAGATTCCCTAAATTAGCATGTCTCTCACGCCAAATTCAGAGCTTCTTTTACTACCTTAGATGATTCAGTAGCTTCTCAGAGCAATCTTTAGTCTATTTTCCTATCTAGGCTTTTGATTCATGATCAGCTAAGTGATAAGGAGGAGCATAAGAAGAAGAAGAGAAAGAATAAGAGGGCCAAAATAGGTAGTTTTAAGTAAAAGTCAAAGAGTTGTCATACTAACCCTCTCTGTGAGAAGTGTCGTAGGAATCATCAGGGTTTGTAGAACAATACTAAGGAAGAAGATGCCCGACCCATTCTCATCTCAGTACAGAGTTTTGTACTTCAATCATCACGATATCTACTCATGCCTTACATACCAGCTCTATGATCGTAGCTCATATTCGTGCACATTATACAAACTTATGTACTCTCCCAGTCCCTTGAATAAGAAGGTCCAGTTCACCCAGCAGTATGAATCGTGTTTCGTGAATTTAGAAACTCCAAACTCAGGTCATGTAGTTTATGACTCATATATTCATGTTTTACTGTATGCTCAGTTCCCATAACTCCTGCTAACTCCTAATGATCAGCAAAATTCATACTATGTCATGTATATCCTCAGTTAAGGTTCCTTGATGAATCCATGGTGTCGATATTCTATTCCTCAGGCCTCTTTTTAGTATCAAGTTCTATATAGTGTTCATTCATGCTTCAGGATCTCATGTTCTAACTTTTTAGTGACCTTCCTTTATGAAATGATGGTGATGATGAGTAATTTGCTTAGATCTAAGAAAAAATATATTTTATGTTAAGGAAATATTATTTCATGCTTGTTTTACATGAGGTGGTAGTTATAAAGATAGGCTTGAATGTCATGTTGGTGTGTGAGTGGATAAATGCATTACGTGTTAGTGAATTATTAGTAAGAGTTGTATTTATTTTTTGAAGGGGTACTCAAATTTATTTAGGAGATGGAAATTTATGAAAATGTAGAGTGTATTGAATTCATGACATAGACTAGTATTAAATGTTATGTGTGGATTTTGTAGGTTTGAGTAGACTTAAACACAGTTGGGGGAATTCTGTCCAGCTCAGACTTTAGTAGGTAGAGTTATCAACGCCCATGTGAATATTTTCAGCCGCCTCAAGTGAAGTGCGGTGTTGAAGTAGAAAGTATAGTTGAGATAGTATTTGAGAAGTGTGGTTATGATTTACAGTTAGTAGTTGCAATGCATAAGCCATAGTAAATCTATCCTAGCTTATGTTCCGTAGGCATATGTTCCATGTCACTGAACTATTGCCATGTTGGTAATCCTTATACAGATGTCTTATTCAGACCATGTCCAAGAGTCCCTACTCTCTAACGTTATTGATAAATTTTTCAGAAAGAGCGTTGAAGAAATTCTCCACTTGGGTGTAGCCATTTCAAAAGGTAATCTGTTCCCATCCATATAAACTATTAATTCAGTTTAGTTCATACATCAGACATCAGTTTTAGATTTTATATATTCGATCATGATTCAGTTCAAAAGTTTCTCATGCATAATCTCAGTCTCTCCTTAGTATCTCAACTACGTCAGTATCTTTCGGGTGACATAATAAGATCCATCTTGTCTTCACTTAATAAGATCCAGCTTGAAGTAATGGGTACACATAAGTTGACTCTCTCATTTCAATCTCAATCTTATAACCATTTTCATGACATTCCATGCATTCATGAATCAGTTTAGTCAGTCACCAGGTTTTAGACTCAATCATGTTATTGTGTTCTTAGTCAAGCATGTTCAGTATGTGATCTCAGTTTCCTTAGTTCAGTACTCTTAGTCTAGCAAATCACATTCGAGGACAAATGTTCCCAAGGGGAGTTATTATATTACTGCAAAAATCCAAATAAATGTTAGGGTCATGCTACAAGATCATGAGAAATAAATTATGGTGTTTTTTATAGTTTTATGAGTGAGGTTTACGTATATTATGGCCTCAAATAACTCCTAGCTATTAGATGAATCAAAATATCCCTTACCGATTGAGTTCTTGAGAAAGATGATGCTATAGTCAACTTCAAATAAGCATATCTTTCGTTTTAGTAAGATTTTTTAAGCTCATGACCAACTAACAGATAGATAATTGAATTAAATTTCCAACAATACCAATTTTCCCTAAATCTGATAACCGAGTGAAAAGTTATAGCATTTTTCATGTAAGGCAGTGGGATGCAGTGATAAAACCGCTCGGCAGTGCAATAGCAATGAATCCAATACCGCTCAGCAGTAAACCTTCAAATCAGAGACATCCTAAGTCAGTATTTCACCACTATTAGCCCGCTCAATGGTGCTATAGCAGTGGGACCAATACCGCTTAGCATTAAGCCTCAAAATCAGGATTTTTAATGTCCAGGGACCATTTGGTCTTTTCCCATAGCTCCAAATCCATCCAATCACGTGATTTAAGTACCAATGGAGCCTTATTTAATCATTATTTCACCAATTACTCAAATTAAAGTAGCCCTCTTTCAATAATAAGAACCCTAGCCTCCACAAATCAAGAACAAATCTCAAGAATTCACCATCAGCTCTCTCAAATTTATCAACGCAGGTAAGTTAAATGTTCATCCATGGATCCCTTCCACCCATGGAGTACAAGAATCTAATTTCAAATTCAAAGTTGTGATTTTTACAAGTTATTGTGATTTTAACCCTGAACTCCCATGAATTGTAATTCTATACCATATTTACATGAAATTGTTATTGTTATCAAACCCCACATGTTTTAATATTGTTATTCACTGATTTAAATCATAATTAGCGTTGTTGGGGTTGAATTTATTCTATTACTACAAGCTTTAAGCCATTTCCATGCTTAGCTTGAACTATACATAACAAGAGTTTGATGAAATGCATACAAGAATGGATTTTGAATAAATGTTTCTATGTTATGTCCCCAAAGTTTAGTACTATTATTGCTATCAAGTCCTGGAGGTTCTGAATAACTAAAAATTTAGCTATTTAATTAATCTCAGTATCTTCAAAATAGTTTTAGAATATGTTATGAGCATTAAAACTTCAGTCAATCATCATAATCAGTTAAACTTAGATCAGTTTAGAATTCAGCTTCTTTCAGTTGGAGGTAAGATTTAGCACCGAGAAAAAGTAGGGATGACAACTTCCCCGTTAGTTATGAAGAGTTATTAGTTGTAGTCTCTATGTTCCAGAACTATATATCCAGTGTAGGATGAGGAGTCACCCATCAGATTAGGTTTGACTACCTCCCAGGGGTCACCCATCAGATTAGTCTTAACTCCGCCCAAGTGTTACATGCCAGTTTAGGCTTGACATCTTGGTTTTTCAGTAGCTTAGTGGATCCACATAGCCATTGTTAGTATCCGTGACACGGTATTAACACTCTTTCAACTGGGGTTACAGGTTGAACCCCAATTAGTTTAGAGCGGGGCATGTCGGTTAGATGATATCTCCCACAATCTCAGTCTAGTAATTAGCTCAGTAATTCAAACTTAGTGTTGTTTGACCATAGCATATAGATATTAGATATTCAGTCATCAAATTTTAGTAACTCAACTTACAGATTAAATTCAGAACATGTTTTATTCTTGGTCATGCACACTTAGTATTTACAAATTTTATGCACACTAAGTATTTATAGATTTCATGCACACTTAATATTTACAGATTTCATGAACACTTAGTATTTATAGATTTCATACATACTCAGTACTTACAGATTCCATGTATTTTTATTCAGTACTTCATGCTATTCAGTCAGTTATTATTCATGCACATGAAACCTTGCATATCAGCCTACCTCATTTAGCATACCAGTATATTCAAAGTACTAATTGCAACTCTTTTCTTGCGCTATGATGTATCATATCATAGGTTCGAATTCTAAGTTCCCGAATTATGCATAGACTTTTCATATTATCAGTCGTAGAAGTGGTGAGTCCTCATATTTTGAGGAAAGACTATATTTATTTTCATGATTTTAGTTCAGTAGTCATTTAGAGATAGTTGGGGCCTATCCCATCAACTCTTATTCCGTCAGTCAAGGGTTTTCAGACTAGTTCAGATAGTTAGTAAGTTTCCAGTTGTTATTATCATCCGTTTTAGCAGTTTTCCTAAGTTTTGATTACAAAATTTAAAACGTTATGGCATTTCAGTTAAATTATTCTCATATTTTCTTTGATATTATATTTATTGCTCACAGCAAGTACCAGTCATGGGTTAGCTTATTTCTTTCATGACCATCAGCACCATATGACCCCTAAGGTGTACTCTCAAGGTGTTACAAACTTGGTATCAGAGCCTAAGGTTTTAAACTTTCCTAGAAAGTCTGTAAGTCGTGTCAAGTAGAGTCTTGTGCAAGGGTGTGAAGTGCGCCACACTTAATTTAGGAAAAGTTCCCTTCTTTCATATCTCAGATTATTCTATAGAAATGTATTCTAAGAAAGTTATACATATTTTCATCTTGCTCAATTCATGATAGCTCTACCTTGTTTTTGAGGTAACAAAAATAGGCAAGCTCAAATCTCTACACATAGAGCTTTCTCAACAATCCCCACACGGTTATGGGATTGTATGCGGGATTAACACGATCTCATCAGTTCTCTTATGTTCTATTCATTGAAAGTGTTCGTGTCCTATGAATGAGAATGATCTCAATTTAAGCTCTCCTTCTAATCCATCCTTTATTCCACTATAGACCATGCCTTCTAGAAAGAATAACGAAATAAGAAATGGGAATCAGCCCACACCTCCGCCTATTCAAGAAGATTCCCTAAATGAGCATGTCTCTCATGACGAATTCAAAGCTCCTTTTACTAACTTAGCTTATTCAGTAGTTGCTCAGAGAAATTTGTAGGCTATTTTCCCATCAAGGCTTTTAATTCATGATCAGCTGAGTGATAAGGGGGAGCATAAGAAGAAGAAGAAGAGAAAGAATAAGAGGGCCAAAACAGGTAGTTTTAAGTAAAAGTCAAAGAGTGGTCATACTAACCATCTCTACGGGAAGTGTGGTAGGAATCATCAGGGTGTTGTAGAAAAAAATTAGAGAAGAAGATGCCTGACCCATTCTCATCTCAGTATAGAGTTTTGTACTTTAATCATCACGATACCTACTCATGCTTTACATGTCAGCTCTATGATCGTAGCTCATATTCGTGCATATTATACCAAGTCATGTACTCTTTCAGTCCCTAGTATAAGAAGGTACATTTCACCCAGCAGTATGAATCATCTTCCATGAATTTAGAAACTCCAAACTCAGGTCATTTAGTTTATGACTCATGTATTCATGTTTTACTATATGCTCAGTTCCCATGACTCATGCAACGCTCCTAATGATTAGCAAAATTCAGATTATGTCATATATATCCTCAGTTTAGGTTCCTTGATGAATCCATGGTTTTGATATTCTACTCCTCAGGCCTATTTTAAGTGTCAAGTTCTACATATTGTTCATTCATGCTTCACGATCTCATGTTCTAACTTTTCAATGACCTTCCTTTATGAAATGATGGTGATGATGAGTAATTTTCTTAGATCTGAGAAAGTAAATGTTTCATGTTAAGGAAAAATTATTGCATGCTTATTTTACATGAGGCGGTAGTTATAAAGATAGGCTTGAATGTCATGTTGGTGTGTGAGTGGATAAATGTAGTATGTGTTAGTGAATGGCTAGTAAGAGTTGTATTTAGTTGTTGAAGGGGTAATCAAATTTATTTAGGAGATGGGAATTTATGAAAATGTAAAGTGTCTTGAATTCATGACTCAGACTAGTATTACAGTGTTATGTGTGCATTTTTAAGGTTTGAGTAGGCTTAAACATGATGGGAGAATTCAATCCAACTTAGACTTCAGTCGGTAGAGTTATCTACGCCGAAGTGAATATTTTCAGTAGCCTCAAGTGAAGTGTGGTACTGAAGTAGAAAGTATAGTTGAGGTAGTATTTGGGAATTGTGTCTAAGATTGAAAGTTAATAGTTGCAGTGCATAAGGCATAGTAACTCTATCCTATCTTATATTTCGTAGGCGTATGCTTCATGTCAAAAAACTATAGCAATGTTGGGAATCCTGATACAGATGGCCTATTCAGACCATGTCCAAGATTTCCTGATCTCTAACATTATTAATATTTTTTTAGAAAATGCATTGAACAAATGCTCCAGTTGGGAGTAGCTATTAAAAAAGGTAATATGTTCTCATCCCGTAAACTACAAATTCAGTTTAGTTCATATATTAGGCATTAGTTTCAGATTCCATATATTTTGTCATAATTCAGTTCGTGTCTTGTGCATCATCTCAGTCTCTCCTCAATATCTTAGGCACGTTAGTATCTTTCGGGTGACATAATGTCCAAAGGGGGAGATGTACAATAATCCCCCGAGCTTTCATTTCCAAAAACCTTCCATCTTCTCTTAATGTAATAAGATCCAGCTTGAAGTAATGGGTACACATAAGTTGATTCTCTCATTTTTATCTAAGAATTATAACCATTTTCGTGTCATTGCATGCATTCACGAATCAGTTCAGTTAGTCACAAGGTTTCAGAATCAGTCATGTAATCATGTTCCAAGTCAAGCTTGTTCAGTATATGATCTCAGTTGTCTTAGTTCATTACTCTCAATCTAGCGAACCTCATTTGAGGACGAATGTTCCCGAGAGGGAGATATTGTAATACTCAAAAAATCCAAACCAATGTTAGGGCCATGCTACAATCTCGTGAGAAATAAATTATGGTATTTTATTAGTTTTATGAGTGAGGTTAATGTATATTAAGTCCTCAAATAACTCCTAGTTGTTAGACGAATCAAAATATCCCTTACCGATTGAGTTCTCTAGAAGGATGATGGTATAGTAAAGTTCAAATGAGCATATCTTTCGTTTTACTTAGAATTTTTTAGCTCATGACCTACCAACATATAGATAATTGAATTATCTTTCTAACAATACAAATTTCATCTAAATCTGATAACTGAGTGAAAAGTTATAGTATTTTTTGTATGAGGTAGTAGGATGCCGCGATAACACCGCTAGACTGTGCAATAGCAGTGAAGCCAATACCGCTCAGCGGTAAGACTTCAAATTGGAGTCATCCCAAGGCATTATTTCACTGCTATTAGCCCGCTCAGCGGTGCTATACGGGTGGGACTAATACCACTTAGCGGTAAGCCTCAAAATTGAGATTTTTAATGTCCTGGACCAATTGGTCTTTTCCCATAGCTCAAATTCTATCCACACACAGGATTTAAGTCCCAATAGAGCCTTATTTCTCATTATTTCACCAATTACTGAAATTAAAGTAGCTCTCTTTAAAGAACAAGAACCCTCGCCTCCATAAATCAAGAACAAATCTCAAGAATTCACCATTAACTCACACGAATTTATCAACCCAGGTATGTTAAATGTTCATCCATGGATCCCTTCCACCCATGGAGTCCATGAATCTAATTTCAAATTCAAAGTCGTGATTTTTAAAAACTATTATGATTTTAACCATGAACTCCCATGAATTGTAATTCTATACCATGTTTACATGAAATTGTTGTTGTTATCAAACCCCACATGTTTTAATGTAGTTATTCACTGATTTAATTTATAATTAGTGTTGTTGAGATTGAATTCATGCTATTACTAAAAGCTCTAAGCTATTTTCATGCTTAACTTGAACTATGCATATCAAGTGTTTGATGAAATACCTATAGGAATGGATTTTGAATAAATATTTCTATGTTATATCCCTAAAGTTTAGTACTATTATTTATGCTATCGAGTACTGGGGTTATGAATACTTAAAAACTTAGTTGTTTAATTAGTCTCAGTTTCTTCAAAATAGTTTCAGAATATATTATGAGTATTATCAGTTCAGTCAGTCATCATAATTAGTTAAACTTAGATAAGTTCAGAAAACAGCGTCCTTCAGTTGGGAGTTGGATTTAGCACCGAGCGAATGTAGGGACGACGGCTTCCCCATTAGTTAGGCAGAGTCGTTAGTAGCAGTCCCTGTGTTCCATAACTTCATAGCCAGTGTAAGATGAGGAGTCACCTATCCGATTAGGCTTAACTGCCTCCCAGGGGTCTCCCATCAGATTAGGCTTGACTCCGCCCAGGTGTTACCAGTTAGTTTAGGCTTGACATCCTGGTTTTTCAGTAGCTTAGTTGGCCGCATAGACATTGTTAGTACCCATGGAACGGTATTAACACCCTTTCAATTGGGGTTACTGTAACGCCCCAAGAACCTATCCTGAGACGTCACATGGTGCTCAAGGCAACACGTGGCCTCAAGCTATCCCTCTAAACTTGTTATCATTTTCAAAACTCATTATAGTGCAAATCATGCTAAGATAAAGAGGAATAACCACGTCATAAACATACTAAAACATGAAATAATGCTGCCCTATACAAACAAAATACTGAAATCTCTGTACACGCTGGTACACAATTCTGACAAAGCTTCTACTACATAGGACTGAGGAGCCATTGGGACAGATCCCCAACAGAATCGTACTAAACTGAAAGTAAACAACCATCTATTAACAATACAAAATGAGAGATACAGGTCCTTCAACCATGAGGACTCACCAGCTGTAGAGATGTAGAAGAAGGTACTCGAAGATCACTATCACTGCTGAGACTGACCACCTGAAACTATATCACGATGAAATATAGAATACAAAAGAGTATGGGAGTCAGTACTTGGGAATGTACTGAGTATGCGGGGGTGGATGCAACATTTGAATAATATCATGAATGTATAAGAAAATCATGCATGCTGACCATAATAATTCTCTTCGCTTGAATTATCTGAAACATTTTTCTCATAAGTCATCAGTAGTAAAACATGCTTCATAAATCTCGTAAATCATTTATCTCAACTCAAACTCTTTAAATTATGACTTAGAGTGACTTGGTAACTCAAGAGAATTAAATCATTATGGACGTGGGAGTTTCTTATAACCGACACAACTACTCCATAAGAGCCACATAGAATCCAACGTTTTGCCCTCCTAAGGAGAGAACCCCACATTGGTAGGGGTGTGGTACTGTTGCCAGGGAGTATAACCTCAATATCATCTTCACAATCTCATACCCGGCCTTTAGACCACAATCATCAACATCAATCCTACGATGGCACGTAGTTCTAGGGAAATACCATATTTCCCACTCGGTGCTAAATACTCCTCCCAGACTTAGCTCAGAACGCATTAGGAAATCCACCTCAATCATATCAAATCATGGTTCTATTATAAAGACCAAAACATAAATATATATATCATCTGAAAATCATAAACATCTTGTGGATTCCTAACTCAACTCAACCCAACACAAGCTTTCTCAATATCAAGTGTATTGTTTATCAAATTATTTTAAATATCAAACACTTCATGGAAACATCATAAGACTCATTCTTGCCTCTCAATTTCACATATCAATATACATTCAATAGTCGAATTTCTCATGAAAAGGCATAACTCATGACACTTGTCTCAAATCATCCAAAAATCATCAATTTGTAATAAAAATATTCAACTCATGGAACTTGACTTAAATTGCTTAGAAATCATCAATACATAATGATAATATACGGCTCTAGGAATAACTTCTCAATTTAAGGAACATGATGGTGAAGTAATCATAAATATCAAACTTATTCAAGTCAAACCTCATAAATCATTAATAGAGAAATTTGGATGTAAACCCACTTGCAATATTATGTAAATCAATAATAGAAAGTAAATCCTTAGGCACAAGAACGAAAAGAGTGTTCTTGTTCAAACCCCACATACCTTAGATTTTGATTTTGAAGATGTAGAAACTTGTTTGGAACTTCTTCTTAACACTTTTGAGCCAAGATCCTTGATGCCTTTGACTTGGGGAACTCAGTTTTTGAATCACTATGGAGGATTCTTGAATTTATTTGGAAGAAGATTGGATTTTGGATCTTGGAAGAAACCCTAGGTTTCTAGATATTTCTTGGAAGATTAGAGAGAAAAGAGAGAAAAATGATCTTCTCTTCTATACATAGATATATATATAGGGCTTAAAAGGAGTAGAAATGATCTTCACTGACGGTCCACAAAGTCGTCCGTCACTCGAACACCAAAACAGGAACGTTCTGCCTCAACATGATGGCTGACCTGATGGTCCGTCAGAAAAGTGACGGTCCACCAAGTCGTCCGTCACCTGAGGACCTGAAATGAGACATTCTATCTTGGTCTGACGGACACCTTGACGGTCCATCAACTTTGTGACGGTCCACCACTTTAACCATCACCCAACATCCCAAAAAGGAAGCTACTGCCTTGTATTGAAGGGACACTTGACGGTCCACCACGGACCTGACCGTCCACCAGGTCGACCTTCAAACCTGGGCGTTCTGATACCATTTAGTAAAACGACCATAACTCCTTCGTTCGATGTCAGATTTTGATGAAATTGTTATCGATAGAAATCTTGTTCAATGTTCTACATGAAAAAAGTGTAAATTAGAGAAATACAACATGGTTTAAACATCAATCACTTTGGAAGTCATACATATCCATTCAAAAGGACAGATTTAGGCTTAAGGAATGATAGAGGTATTACAATATCTCCCCCTTGGAAACATTCGTCCTCGAATGTTGCTAGATAGTCCAAGAACAAGAGAATGAGGACGCACAACTAGAACTACTCACATAGAAGGGCTCACTTTACTCTGATACTCTTGAGTACTTCACCAAATCCATGAATCGTAGAGGGAATAACCATATAGCGAAATACATTAGATTAGAAGGAAACTGAATTAAGGAAATAGTACCTTAATCTTGATTTGAACTCGTGGAGAAAAGATAAGGGTAACTGGATCGCATATCCTCTTCTGTTTCCCAAGTGGCACCCTCTACTAATTGATTTTGCCATAGAACTTTAACCAGGGGAACTTCCTTGTTCCTCAGTATACAGACTTGATAATCTAGGATTTCAACTGGGATTTCATCATACGAAAGGCTATCCTGAACATCACAACCTTTCGAAGGATCAACAACAACAGAGTCTCCAATATGCTTCTTGAGCATAGAAAAGTGAAACACAGGATGGAAAGCTGACTATTCTGCAGGCAACTCAACCTCATAAGCTGCTTTCCCAACATGATCCAAAACTCTATAGGGGACAACATATCTGGGACTCAGCTTCCCTTTCTTTCCAAATCTTTTCAACCCTTTCATGGGTGAGATTTTCAAATACACCATTTCATAGACTTCAAACTTAAGAGCTCTTCTTCTCACATCAGCATACGAATTCTGATGACTTTGGGCTGTCTTCAACCTCTCTCAAATTAACTTAACTTTTTCCATGGCCTCGAACACAGCATCAGGTCCAATCACAGCAGCTTTACCCACTTCGAACCATCCTATGGGCGATCTACATCTTCTTTTATACAAGGCTTCAAACGGAGCTATTCCAATACTAGCATGAAAACTATTATTGTAAGCAATCAATGTCAAGTGTTCATCCCAACTTCCTTTGAAATCAAGAACACATTACCTCAACATATCCTCCAAAGTTTGAATAGTCCTCTCAGCCTGGCCGTCTGTCTGCGGATGAAAAGCGGAGCTAAGATGAACTTGGGTGCCAGGACCCTTCTGAAAGGTTCTCAAAAATTGAGAAGTAAAATGAGTACCTCTATCAGAGATGATAGATAAAGGAACTCCATGCAACCTGACTAACTCTCGGATATACAGCTTAGCATAATCCTCAGCGGTAAAAGATGTATGTACTAGCAAAAAATGTGCTGACTTAGTCAACCTGTCTACAACAACCCATATAGAATCATGATGACGACGAGAAGGAGGTAAACCAGTCATAAAGTCCATATTCACTTCCTCCTACTTCCAAGTAGGGATACTAAGTTCTTGCATCATTCCACTGGGTCTCTGGTGTTTTATCTTCACCTGCTGGCAAGTTGCACACTTCTCTACGAACTTCGCTATATCCTTCTTCATACCATTCCACCAATAAATCTCCCGCAAATCGTGGTACATCTTAATAGCACCGAGATGAATAGAATACCGCGTGCTATGTGGCTCGCCATAATCCTCTCCCTCAGATCATCAACATCAGTCACACAAAACTTATTCTGAAATCTCAATACACCATCTCCCCCTTAGGAGAAAACCTCCACCTTTTGGACTTTAACTGATTCTTTAAGTTCGACCAAACGAGAATCTATATCCTGCTTCTCCTTTACTTCCGAAACTAGGGAAGATTCGGAACTACTCTGAACCCAAACACTACCCTTAGCTGAATTGAGTTATATAATGCCCAACCTAGCCAAACGATGCACTTCACAGACCAACTCCTTCTTATCTTCCTCTACATGCGCTACACTACCCATGGACGACCTGTTAAGAGCATCTGCCACTACATTGGCCTTGCCCAGGTGATATAACACACTCATATCATAACCTTTAGCAATTCTAACCATCACCTTTTCTGAATATTCAATTCTCTTCGAGTAAACACATACTGCAAACTCTTGTGATCTGTAAAGACATTAACATGAAAACCGTACAAGTAGTGTCTCTACATTTTCAAAGCAAAAACAACTGTAGCTAACTTAAGGTCATGGGTCAGATAATTCTTCTCATGAGGTTTCAACTGTCGGGAGGCATAAGCTATAACCTTACCCTTCTGCATCAACACACAACCTAAACCAACTTTGGAAGCATCACAATATACCACAAAATCATCGACGCCATTAGATAGGGTTATCACGGGGGATGAAGTGAGTCGAGTCTTCAATTCCTGAAAACTCTTCTCGCAAGGATCTGACCACTAGAATTTAACCTTCTTTTGGGTTAACCAGGTCAAAAGAGCAGCAATGGAAGAGAAACCTTTGACAAAACTATGGTAGTATCCAGCTAGACCCAAGAAACTCCTAATATCAAATGGGGAATAGGTCTAGGACAACTTTTCACAGCTTCTACCTTTAGAGGATCAACTCAAATACCTTTAAAAAAAAATATGACCTAGAAAAGCAACTGACCAAAGCCAAAATTCACACTTGTTAAATTTGGCAAACAACTGCTGATCTCTAAGGGTTTGCAAAACAATTTGGAGATGATTTTCATGGTCGTTCTTACTTTGGGAGTACACAAGATTATCATCTATGAACACAATAACGAACATATCCAAGTATGGTCTGAACACCCAATCCATGAGGTCCATAAAAGCTGCTGGGGCATTAGTTAATCCGAAGGACATGACCAAGAATTCAAAATGACCATAACGAGTGCGGAAAGCTGTCTTTGAAATGTCACACTCTCTGACTTTAAGTTGGTGATAACCGAACCTCAAATCTATTTTTGAGAAGTAGCTGGCACCTTGTAGCTGATCAAATAGGTCATCAATTCTAGGAAGAGGGTACTTGTTCTTAACTGTGACCTTGTTGAGCTGATGATAATCAATGCACATGTGCATGAACTATCTTTCTTTCGCATGAATAGAACGGGTGCACCCCAGGGAGACACACTGGGCCATATAAAACCCTTATCAAGAAGATCTTTGATTTGCTCTTTCAACTCCCTAAGTTCTGTGGGGGCCATACGATACGGAGGAATAGAAATTAACTATGTATCAGGGAGAAGATCAATTCTGAATTCTATCTTTCTATCGGTAGGTACCCCTGGGAGATCTTCTGGGAAAACATCAGGAAACTCATTGACAACACTAAGAGACTGAATAGTTGGAGTCTCAGACTTAGTGTCCTTAACTCAAACTAAATGATAGATACAACCTTTGAAAATCAACTTCCTAGCTTTAAGATAGGATATGAAATGACTTTTAGGAGATAGAATTTTTAGACCACTTAAAAGTTGGCTCATTAGGAAACTAAAATTTGACTACACGGGTACGACAATTTATAGACGCATAATAAGAGTGTAGCCAATCCATACCCAGAATAATATCAAAATCAACCATGTCTAGCTCAATTAAATCTGCAATCATGACTCTATGAAGGATAGTGATAGGACACTTTTTATATTCTTGCTTGGCAACAACAGATTCTCCCACGGGTGTAGAGACTAGAAAAGGCTCGGGGATCTTTTCAGCAAAAATTTCAAAATTCACAGCGACCAACTGAGTCACATAAGAAAGACTTGACCCAGGGTCCATTAACACATACACATCGAAATAAAATACACGGAGCATACCAGTAACAATATATGGTAAATCCTCCTGCTCCTGGTGGGGTGGTATAGCATAAAAGCGATTCTGGCACTGACCACCAGCAATAATAGATGAGGCACCTTGAGGAGGAATAGGAATAACTATAGGGGATGGAGTATTAACAGTCTGACTCTGGGGACGAACATCGTGACTCCCCTGTCTAGCATAAGGGCAATCCCTGAACTTATGGCCCAACTTACTGCAACCAAAAAAACCCCACTAGCTGACTAAGCACTCACCGGGATGGTCTCTACCGCACTTCGAACATGGTGAAGGATGAGGTCTGTTACTCACACTATCCTGGGACCGGGTCATAGAAGGCCTACTACCCTGCTCCGACCTAATTCTAAATGCAGGAGTACTGGATGATGAAGGCGCTTGCACATGAGAATGGCTCTCGAATTGAGGGTGGATCCCTCCAAAAAATCTAGCTTGATTATACCCCTGCTGCTCAGATCTAACTCTCTTATTCCCTCTTATTCTCTCTCTCTCCTTCACTTTGTCTTCTTCAATCTGCTGAGCATGGATCATCAATCTACAAAGATCCATGTCCCTATTAAGCATAGCGGACCTACATTCTTTCAAGACATTACCAGATATAGTGGACAAGAACTTTCTCATACTAGTTCTAGAATCGGCCATCATACCGGGAGCATATTTAGATAACTGGTTAAACTTATAGCAATATTCCTTAACTATCATCGGGCCATGTCTCAAGTTCATAAATTCTTCTAATTTTTCTTCTCTCAGCTCCAGGGGAAAGAATCTATCTAAGAAGGCATCCTGAAATAATTGCCAAGTCACAGGAGGATCATTCTCCCTCCTACTCTTTCTCCATATCCCTACCCAATCATAAGTAACATCTTTCATTCGATAGGCAGCCAATTCAACATTCTTCTCCTCAGTCACATGCATAATCTGAGTGATTTTTCTCACTTTATCTAAGTACATTTGTGAGTCCTCACCTACTTTCGACCCATATAATCAGGTGGATTCATTCGCATAAAGTCACGAACCTGGGTTGCAGTAGAATTATTCCCTTACAGAGGTGGAACAGTAGCCTGGGTGTTGGCTTGGGCGTTGGCAGTGACCGCCTGGTCTAGCGCTTGGAAAGCTGCCCAAAATTCGGCATGGGACACTGTCTCACCTAAAGGATCAACGGGTTAAGGTCATTCATTGTTTCTGCGAGCTCTATGAGGAGGCATTTTCTATTGTAAGAGCGCACGAATTAACTGCAGAGAGAAATAGTCATAGGCACGATAGACTCTTGAAAGAAAGAAACAACTTTTCCTAAAATGTCCCGTAGCCTCTTGCTCATAGATGTGGTGCGCTACACACCGATGATCAAGACTCTACGTAATGCGTCTTGTCAGACTCCCTAGGACTCCTTCAAAATTAGGCTCTAATACCAACCTTAGGAAAATCATGCATGCTGACCATAATAATTCTCTTCGCTTGAATTATCTGAAACATTTTTCTCATAAATCATCAGTAGTAATACATGCTTCATATATCTCATAAATCATTTATCTCAACTCAAACTCTTTAACTCATGACTTAGAGTGACTCGGTAACTCAAGAGACTTAAATCATTATGGACGTGGGAGTTTCTTATAACCGACATAACTACTCCATGGGAGCCGCGTAGAGTCCAATGTTTTGCCCTCCGAAGGAGAGAACCCTACATTGGCAGGGGTGTTGTACTCTTGCCAGGGAGTACAACCTCAATCTCATACTCGGCCTTTGACCCACAATCATCAACATCAATCCTACGATGGCACGTAGTTCCAGGGAAATGCCATATTTCCTACATGGTGCTAAATACTCCTCCCAGACTCATCTTAGAACACGTTAGAAAATCCACCTCAATCAATATCAACTCATGGGTCTATTATAAAGGCCAAAACATAAATATATATCTCATATAAAAATCATAAACATCTTGTGGATTCCTAACTATACTCAACTCAACACAAGCCTTCTCAATATCAAGTATATTGTTTATCATGTCATTTCAAATATCAAAAACTTCATGGAAACATCATAAGACTTATTCTTGCCTCTCAATTTCATATATCAATATACATTCAATAGTCGAATTTCTCATGAAAAGGCATAACTCATGACACTTGTCTCAAATCATCCAAAGATCATCAATTCGTAATAAAAATATTCAACTCATGGAACTTGACTTAAATTGCTTAGAAATCATCTACATAATGATAATATATGGCTCATGGTATAAATTCTCAATTTAAGAAACATGATAGTGAAGTAATCATAAATATCAAACTTATTCGATTCAAATATCATAAATCATTAATAGAGAAATTTGGGTGTAAACCCACTTGCAATATCATGTAAATCAATAATAGAAAGTAAATCTTTAGGCACAACAACGAAAGAAGTGTTATTTTTCAAACCCCACATACCTTGGCTTTTGATTTTGAAGATATAGAAACTTGTTTGGAACTTCTTCTTAACACTTTTGAGCCAAGATCCTTGATGCCTTTGACTTGGGGAACTCAGTTTTTTAATCACTATGGAGGATTCTTGAATTTATTTGGAAGAAGATTGGATTTTGGATCTTGGAAGAAACCCTAGGTTTCTAGATATTTCTTGGAAAATTAGAGAGAAAAGAGAGAAAAATGATCTTCTCTTCTATACATACATATATATATATAGGGCTTAAAAGGGGCAGAAATGAACAAAATACCCTTTTGAAAAGAGTTGAAAATTGCTGATCGGGGCCTGTGGCGATTGACCTGACGGTCCACCAAGTCGTCTGTCACTCGAACACCAAAACTGAAATGTTTTACCTCAACGTGACGGCTAACCTATCGGTCCATCAGAAAAGTGACGGTCCAGCAAGTCATCTGTCACCTGAGGGCCAGAAATGAGATATTCTATCTTGGTCTGACGGACACCTTGACGGTCCATCAACTTTGTGACAGTCCACCACTTTAACCGTCACACAACATCCCAAAAAGGGAGCTACTGCCTTGTCTTGATGGGACACTTGACAGTCTACCACATACCTGACGGTCCACCAGGTCGACCATCAAACCTTGGCGTTCTGATACCGTTTTGTAAAACGGCCATAACTCCTTCGTCCGATGTTAAATTTTGATGAAATTAATATCGATGGAAAACTTATTCAATTATCTACATGAAAAAAAGTGTAAATTAGAGAAATACAATATGGTTTAAACATCAATCACTTTGGAAGTCATACATATCCATTCAAAACGACAGATTTAGGCTTAAGGAATGATCGGGGTATTACAGTTACAGGTTAAACCCAAATCTATTCAGAGTAGGGCAATATTGGTTAGATAATACCTCCCACAGTCTCGGTACAGTAATCAACTCAGTAATTTAGCTTCAGTGTTGTTTTACCATAACATACAAATATCAAATATTTAGTCATCAGATTTTAGTAACTCAACTTATAGATTATATTCAGAACATATTTTATGTTTACTCATGCACACTCAGTATTTACAGATTTCATGCACACTCAGTATTTACAAATTTTATGCATTCTCAGTACTTATAGATTCCATGCATTTTTATTCAGTACTTCATGCGATTTAGTCAGTTATTATTCATGCACATGAAACCATGCATATCAGCCTACCTCATTTAGCATACTAGTACATTCAAAGTACTGATCCCATGCTCTTTTATTGAGCTATGATGTATCATATAATAGGTTTGGATGCTCATTTCCCAAATTACACATAGACTTTCCAGATTATCATTTATACTAGTGGGGAGTCCTCATATTTTCAGGACAGACTATATTTATTTTTATACTTTTAGTTCTGTAGGCAGTTAGAGTTAGTTGGGGCCTATCCCATCAACTCTTATTCAGTCAGTAGAGGCTTTTTAGACTAGTACAGACAGTTAGTCAGTTTTCAATTGTTATTATCTGCCTTTTTAGCAGTTTTGCTAAGTGTTAATTACAGAATTTAAAACCTTATGGCATTTCAATTGTAGTCCGCACATGTTTTCTTTGAGATCTTATTCAGTGCTCACAATAGGTACCAGTCATGGGTTAGCATGTGGTTATTTAGGATTGTATACACCGTGTCATGCCCAAGGGGTTCTCTGGGGGTGTTACAGCCAAATTCGTAGACTGAGGAACAAAGAAGTTCCCTTGGTCAAAGTTCTTTGATAGAACCAGTTCGTTGACCAAGTACCCTCATCGTTTCTCCACAAACTCATACTCACTATAAGGTAACAATTTTTTCTTGAATTTCTTTTTTCCATGCTCAGTTCCAGCTGCATATCATTTTCATGTCATTTATGCATTTATGAAACCAGTTTAGTCATGTGTCATGATTCACACTCAGTCATATAATGACATTTTCAGTATATATATTCAGCATGTAACCTCAATTCCTCAGTATTCTCAGCTTAACCAACCTCATTCGAGGATGAATATTCCCAAGGGGGAGATATTGTAATACCTCGAGAATCCCAAGTAATAGTAGAACCATGTTTCAATCTCATGAGAAATAAATTGTAGTGCTTTGGTAGTTTTATAATCGAGTTTGATGTGTATTAAGGCCTCAAATAAGTCCTAGCTATTAGATGAATCAAAATGTCCCTTACCGATTGAATTCTTGAGAAGGATGTTGCTATAGTCAACCACAAATGAGAATATCTTTTATTATACTAAGAATTTTTTATCTCATGACCCACCAACAGATAGATAATTGAATTATATCTCCAACGATACTAATTTTTCCTTATTCCGATATCGAGGTAAAAAGTTATACCCGTTTTACCAGAGATCTGTCCGACTGCTGAGGTGCGACGGGATAGCTGACGGATCGTCAAGCCAGTGATGGACCATCACTCTGACCGTTGTAACTCAGGTACTGAACCCATTTTCTGGCCATAAAATAATGGTTTGAGTGATGGTTAGTCACCACAGTCACCCAGACCGTCAACCACATTCGTTCAAGCGATTTAAAGACATTTTAATGAGCTTTTTAGGTCTTTTTCCACCCTATTTAACCCCTAATTCCATCAAACTAAAGAACATAACTCCTCATTCATCCTTAATATCAAAATTAGGGTTTCTTTCAAGATCATTCCCCAAGAACAAAAGTCAAATCCTTCCTTAAGAAAACTCAAGAATCAAAGCGCCATCATTCAAGAACCGTAAAGAAAAGTTACTCTCTTTCAAGATTCAAGCTTTCGAGGTATGTTAGATGTTCATCCACAAGTCCTTTTTACCCATCGAGTCCAACAACCCAATGTCAAATTCAAAGTTATAATTTTTACATGATTATTATGATTTTTAACTATGAATTACCATGAATTTTGATTTTATACCATGTTTACACGTAATTGTTGTTTTTGTTAAACCCCACCTATTTGAATGTTGTTGTTTGTTTATTTAAACCATAATTGGTGATTCTGTTATTGAAATCATGCTATTACTACAATCTTTAAAACTAATCTCATGCTTAGGTTAAACCATGCATTGCAAGTGTTTGATGAAATGCCTACAAGAAAGAGTTTTGAATAAATGCTTGCATATCATGTCCTCAAAGTTTTAGTATGATATTTATATTATTTCTTTCAGGCTCTAGACCATACTTAGATAGATCATCCTATCAGTAGCAGTCAATAGTGGTAAGTTTAAATACCATGTATTTTCCTAACTTAGTTTAAATCTCAGTATACAAGTATTCCTATATAAATTTTTTTAGAATACTTCGAATTTTTCATTTTGGAGCATACCATTGCATAGGAAATTGATTTAGATTTCCAATGATATAAAATTCGCCCAAATCCAATAAATGGATGAGAAGTTATAGTATATTTTGTAAGACAGTGTGCCACCTGGTGAGATAGGCCAAATGGCAATTGTCAGTTTCCAGTGGGACAATGCGATAAGCCCGCAACGGGGAGCAGTGTCAGTTCCCAATCGACATTTTCTAGTGAAGCTCCACGATAGTGCCGCGTTGCGCCATCAGCCCAATTCCCAGTTATCCCTTTTCCAGTGGCTCACCATGATGCCACCCCATCGTGGTGAAGCCAAAAAAATTGGGATTTTTAGTTTTTAAGTTCCGGGTATTTAAATTACTCTAGGGGTATTTGATCTTTTTCCACGGCCCTAATCAGTCCTAAACACAAAATTAAGCCCTAAAAGAACACTAATTGCTCATTATTTCATTATTCACACACTTTCTTTCAAGATTAAAACATTCTCTCACAAAAAGGGCAAAACCCTAGCATCAAGAATCAAGAACAAATCTTAAGAAATCCTCTAAGAACCTTTAAGAATTATTCTTCTCAGGTATGTTAGGTGTTCATTAATAGGTTCCTTTCACCCATGGAGTCCAAGAACCCTATTTAAATATATAAGTTTATAGATTTATGATTTTCATACTTGAAATTGATTGTATTCATGTTCGTGATATTAATTGGGTTTCAATTCATGATTTAATTATAAGTCTCATGAATGTAATATAGTTTGTATGGGGAATTATATGAATTGCATGCTAAACTCTTGAATTTACAATTGATTATTGTATTAATGATGTTCATGTGTTGACTAGTATTATGTGAAATAGCCATGCTCCCCATGTATTTGACAAAATGCTTATATGAATTGGATAGTGAATTTATGACATGTTATTATCTGGTCCCATTCATGTACAAGTTCATGAATATCAAGTGTTTTACAAAATGCTAAATGAGTGCATTGTTGTGCTTTTTTGATCATGTTATGCTATAATTTTAATGCTATCAAGTCCTGGGAGTATTCTATACCTGAAAATCTAGCAGTTTACATAAAGCTATTGTAGTTATAGAATAGTCTCAGAAATGTCACAATCAGTAGTACTCAGTCAGTTATAGAACTTAGTGAAACTCAGTATCAGTCCAGTATAATAATCAGTGTCCTTTAAATGGGAGTAGGATTCAGCACCGAGTGAACCCAAGGATGGGGGCTCGCCTGCCAGTAGAGGATGTGACCCGTAGTAGCAGTCCTTGCATTCCAGAACTATGTATCCAGTGTAGGTTGATACATCAGCATGCCAATCGAGGGTTGATGAGGTGCTTTACCTACCAGTTGAGGGTACCACCGTTCTCGTTTAGGGCACCTTCCAGATGAGGGTGACTCTTCAGCTTGTCTTTAACCGTGGAACGGTACTAATACCCTTCCAACTAGGGCTATAAGTTGGACCCCAGTTATCTTATTTGGGGCATGCCAATTAGATGATTACCTACCACATTTTTAGTTTGAATATCAGTATAGAACTCAGTTTATTTCTATAGAATCAGGACTACCAGACATAGTCAATCAGCATCAGAAACTCAGTTATCAGTACATCCCAGATATGAGTTACTTAGTTATCATAAATTAGTACTCAGATTTAGTAAAAGTTCAGATACAGTATACGTGTATAGGCACAGTATTGCATACTCAGTATTTACAATAGTTTTAGTTATCCATGTATTATTCAGTTTCTACATATTATTCAGTCAGTTGTTGTTCATGTATATGGAACTTTGCATTCTTCCTTACCTCATCTAGCATATCAGTATATTTCACGTACTGACGCATACTCTTTCTTTGTGCTATGATGTCTCATATCTTAGGTTCGGACACTTAGGTTCTCAATCGTACTTAGATAAATTTAGATAGTAGCAGCAGATTTAGTAGTGAGTCCTCATCTATCAAGGATATAACTTCTTTTAGTATTTTCAGTACCTTCAGTATTTTAGTAGTCAGATTTCGTTGGGGGTTTGTCCTATTAACTCCACATTCAGATAGTTTAGTTAGAGGCTTTTTAGACTAGACTAGTTCTAACAGTATTCAGTTTTTAGATATTATTATTATTAGTATTTAGATTATGAACCTTATAGCATTTTAGCCTATGTTCCGCATTATTATAGTATTATTATTCAGTGCTCACAGCAGGTATTAGTTATGGATTAGCTTGTGGTCCTTCGGGGTCGTAAGCATCATGTAGCGTCCAGAGTGTAGAATCAAGACATTACAAATATGGTATTAGAGCCTAAGGTTCAACCTAGTCCTGGGGAGCCTAAAAGTCGAGTCAAGTAGAGTCTTGTTAATGAGTATGTAGCGCACCACACTTATGGGCAAGAGGCTACAAGATGTCCTTAGGAAAGTTTCCCTTCTTTCAGTATTTATGCCGTACGAATTAGCATGAGCTCAAGGTAAACTCTCAGTCTAATTCATTTCTTCCTTCTGTTTATAGAACATGCCTCCCAAAAAGAAAAATGGAAGAAGGACCAAAAATCAGTCAGCACCTTAGCTCGTTCATGCAGATCCCCTGGATAAGCATGTCTCCCATACTGAATTTAGAGCTGCGTTCACCATTCTAGCCCATTCAGTAGCAGCTTAGAATGAATATACAACTACTATTCAGGTCTACCAGTGGCGAATACTACTATAATCAAGATTCGGGACATCACCCAAATGAATCCTCCCCTAATTTCAGGATCTAAGTCTAAAGAGGATCCATAGGAGTTCCTCGATCAGATGCAAAAAGTCACAGATATTATGGGAGTGACATCCAGTGAGAGTGCTGAGTTAGCTACCTGTCATCTATAATATATAGGTCATACATGGTTTAAGTAGTGGAAGGTAGACAGGGGCACAGATGCAAATCCCATAGAGTGGGAAGAGTTTGCTACTGCTTTTCTTAATAGATTCTTTCCCTTAGAGCTGAGAGAAGTAAGGTGTTAGAATTCATCAATCTCAGGAAAGGGAGCATGAGTGTGAAAGAGTATTCCCTCAAGTTTACTCAGTTATTCAGGTATGTTCCCCATGTAGTAGCAGACAATAAGTCCAGAATAAGAAAGTTCATGCCTGGGGTATCAAAGAGTGTGGTCAAGGAGTGCAGGACTGTGATATTGATTTAGGAGATGGACATATCCAGGCTCATGGTCCATGCTCAGTAGATATAGGAGTCTAAGAATAAGAAGGGGAGAGGGAAAATAAGAGAGCTAAAATAAGTAGCTTCAATTTCACTCAACCTAAGTTAGAAGGTGGTAACCACTCCCAGTTTCATCCAAAGTCTTTAGTTCTAGCTCTGTCCTCAGCTAGTTCTCTAGTCCCTAAGTTTAGAAATAATAACAAAGATAGGGTGCTAGGCTCTAAATCTCAGGTTAGTATCAGCAGTGCTCGAACAAATGCTCTTTGTTAGAAATGGGGCAGAAACCATAAGAGTGTCTGTAGGGCTCGCCGTGATGTATGTTTTGGGTATGGCAAGCCAGGACATAGAGTCAAAGATTGTCCTCAGTCAGTTTCCCAGGGTTAGTACAATTGTCCTTCAGCTAAGTACAGTTGCTCGAATCAACAGGGTGCTGTTTCCAGCTCCATCAGTGGGCAATGCCCAAATAGGCTTTATGCACTTCAGTACAAACAAGATTAGGAAAGTTCTCCTGATGTGATCACTGGTATGTTACAGATCTTTCATTTACATGTTTATGCTTTATTAGATCCAGGAGATTTCTGTATTTTGTTACTACTTATATAGAAGTTGACTTCAAGTTCAAACATAAAATCTTAACAGAACCTTTCTCAGTCTCTACCCCAGTGGGTCGGTCTATCATAGCCCAATGGGTATACAGGAACTGTCTGATTATGATATCTCAAAAAGTCACTTCAACAGACTTAGTAGAGTTAGATATGATAGATTTCGACATTATTTTTGGCATGGATTGGCTCCATTCATGCTATGCCTCAGTTGACTGTAGAAATAAAATTGTTTATTTTTAGTTTCCAAATGAACCAGTCCTTGAATGAAGGGGTAGTACTATAGCGCTTAAGGGTCAGTTTATTTCATACCTTAGAGTGAGAAAAATGATATCCAAGGGATGTGTCTATTATCTTGTGTGAGTCAAAGAATCTAGTTCAGAGACTCCTAGTTTTGAGTCAGTTCCAGTAGTAAATGAATTCTCAGATAAATTTCTCGAGGATCTTCCCGGAGTTCCTCCCAAAAGGGAAATTGTCTTCGGAATAGACCTTCTTTGAGATTCTTAGCCCATATCTATTCCACCATACAGAATGGCTCCAGCTAAACTCAGAGAGTTAAAAGAATAGTTAAAGGACCTTTTAGATAAGGGGTTCATCAGGACCACTATTTCCTCGTGGGGCACACCAGTCTTATTTTTGGGTAAGAAAGATGGTTCTCTTAGTATGTGTATAGACTACCATCAGTTGAACAAATTCACAGTCAATAATAAATACCTACTTCATAGAATTGATGAATTTTTTGACCAACTTAAGGGCGCCAATTACTTTTCTAAGATAGACCTTAGATCAGGCTATCATCAGCTCAGGTCAGAGAATGTGACATTCCAAAAATAGTTTTTCGAACCCGATATGGTCACTTTGAATTTCTAGTCATGTCGTTGGTCTCAAAAATGCCCCAGCAGCTTTCATGGACTTGATGAATCATGTGTTTAAGAAATACTTGGACATGTTCATCATAGTCTTTATCGATGATATTCTTGTCTACTCCCGTAGCAAGAATAATTACACAGATCACCTCAGAATCATACTTTAGACTCTCAGAGCCCATCAGTTGTTCTCCAAACTCAGTAAGTGCGAATTTTGGCTAAGGTGAGTACCATTCCTTGGTTATATTATTTTCGGTGATAGCATTAGAGTTGATCCTCAAAATACCGAGGTGGTGAGAAACTATCCTTGACCTATTTACTCGTCAGATATCAAGATTTCTTGTGTTTAGCTGGCTATTACTGTTGTTTTGTTGAAGGGTTTTCATCTATTCAATCCCTTATTTCCATATTGACTCAGAAAAAAGTTAAGTTTCAGTAGTCGGATTCTTATGAGAAGAGTTTTCAGGAGTTGAAGACTCGACTCACTATAACCCCAGTTCTAATGTTACCAGATGGTTCATATGGGTTTGTTGTTTACTGTGATGCATCCAGAGTAGGTTTGAGTTATGTCCTCATATAGAGAGGTAAGGTCACAGCCTATTCCTCTAGACAACTTAAGCCTCATGAAAAGAATTACCCTACTCATGATCTTAAATTAGTAGCTATTGTGTTTTCCTTAAAGATTTAGACACATTATTTGTATGGGGTGTATGTTGATGTTTTCACAGATCATAAAAGCTTGCAGTATGTGTTTTCTCAAAAAGATTTGAATTTGCATCAGATAAGGTAATTAGAATTGTTGAAAGATTATGACATGAGTTTTCTGTATCATTCGGGCAAGGCCAATGTAGTGGCAGATGCTTTTAGTAGGTTATCTATGGGTAGTTTTGCTCATGTTGAGGATGGTAAGAAGATGTTAGTTCAGAAAGTTCATCATCTTGCCTGACTAGGTGTCCGCTTAGTCGATTCAGCAGAAGGTAGTGTATGGGTGCCGAATAGTTCAGAATTATCTCTAGTTTCTGAAGTAAATGAAAAGCAGGATAGAGATCCCAGTCTAGTTAAGTTGAAAAAGTCAGTCAGAGATCAGAAAGTAGAGCTTTTATCCCAAGGGGAAGATAGTGTGTTGCATTACCTGGGTCTGCTATGTGTGCCAGGTGTAGATGACTTGAGGTAACGAATTCCTGCATAAGAGAATGGTGCGCATTACTCGATTTATCCAGGGCCACTAAGAAGTACCGTCATTTATGGGAGATCTATTGGTGGAGTGGGATGAAGGGGGATATCGCAGAGTTTGTAGTTAGGTTCTCTATGTGCCAGTAGGTTAAGATTGAACACCAAAAGCCTAGTAGGTCCATACAGGAGTTCAGTATTCCTACATGGAAATGGAAAGAAGTGAACATAGACTTTGTGATGGGTTTGCCTCATACCTGCCATCAGTATGATTCTATTTGGTCATTGTAGGCAAATGAACAAATTAACTTATTTCTTACTAGTTCATACCTCTTATTCTGTCGAGGATTATGCCAAACTTTATATTAGAGAGTTGGTCAGGTTACACGGAGTCCCAGTATCTATTATTTAAAATAGAGGTACACAGTTCACCTCTCATTTTTGGAAAGCATTCCATAAGGGTTTTGGTACCCAATTTCACCTCAGTACAGCTTTTCATCCTCAGATAGATGGTCAAGCAGAAAGGGCCATTCAAACTCTAGAAGATATGTTAAGAGCATGTGTTGTTGATTTTAAAGGTAGTTGGGATGACCACTTGCCTTTATTAAATTTTCATATAATAACAGCTATCATTCTAGTATTCAGATGGATCCATTTAAGGATTTTTATGGTAGGTGATGGGGCCTGACTTAGTGTTAGATGCCTTAGAGAAGGTTCAGTTGATCAGGAAAAGGCTTAGGATAGCCCAAAGCTGACAAAAATAGTATGTAGATGTCAGGAGAAAAGATCTCAACTTTGAGGTCGGTGATTTTCTATTCTTGAAAGTTTCTCTGGTGGAGAGAGTGAAGAGGTTCGGCAAGAAGGGAAAGCTCAGTCCTCGATATGTTGGTCCTTACAGAATTCTCAGCCATTTCAGAAAGGTACCTTACGAGCTTGAGCTGCCTTTAGATCTAGCTTTAGTACACCCAGTATTCCATGTCTCCTTGCTAAAGAAATGCATCGGAGACCCATCAGTTATAGTTCCTTTTGAGGGTGTAGATATCAAAAATTATCTTTCTTTCAAAGAGGTCCCAGTCCAAATCCTCGATCGTTAAATTCACAGACTGGGGAACAAAGAAGTTCCCTTGGTCAAAGTTTATTGGTGGAATCAGTCCAAACGGAGCTACTTGGGAAGCAGGAGGGGATATTTGGACCAAGTATTCTCAACTCTTCTCTACAAACTCAAATTCAGCCTAAGGTAATACTCTTCCTTAGACTTACTTAGTTACATGTTCATTTACAATTACAAACTTGGCATTCATTATCGTTGCATATCATCTACATGACAGTCATGCATTCATGAATCAGTTAAATCATGCACTTATGCATTAGATATACATGTTTAGTATATATAAACTCAGTCTATTAGTAGCCCTCATCTTACTCATCCTCAGGAAGATATTTTAATACCCCATATTTTCCTAGCTCAGTTTAACTCTCAGTATATGAGTATTACTATATAAAAACTTTTAGAATACTCTAAATTTTTCAGTTTAGAACTTACCATTGCGTAGGAAATTTAGACAGCTTTCCAACAATATAAAATACACCAAAATTTGATAACTGGATGAGAAGCTATAGCATATTTTGTAAAACAGTATGACACCTGGTGCAGCACAGCGTCACGGAGATCAGCCAAATGGAAATTGTCTATTTCCAGTGAGCCAACATCATAAGCCCGCATCGCAGAGCAGTGCCAGCTCCCAATTGGAATTTCAAGTGAAGCTCCACAATAGCGCCGCATCGTGCCAAGGACCAGATTAGCATCTACTGAGGCACTGCGATGGCACCGCATCGCGCCATCAACCCAGTTCCTAGTTGTTCCTTTTACAATGGCTCACCACAATGCCACTGCATCGCGGTGAGGTCAAAAAATCTGGATTTTTAGTTCTAAGTTCTGAGTTTTTAAATCATTCCAGGGGTATTTGGGTCTTTTTCTACGGTCCTAAACAGGAAATTAAGCCCTAAAAGAGCACTAATTGCTCATTATTTCATTATTCACTCACTTTTTCTCAAGATTAAAATATTCTCTCTCAAAAAGGGCAAAACCCTAGCTTCAAGAATCAAGAAAAAAACTCAAGAAATCCTCCAAGATCCTTCAAGAATTAATCTTGTCAGGTATGTTAGGTGTTCATTCATAGGTTCCTTTCACCCATGGAGTCCAAAAACTCTATTTAAACATAAAAGTTTATAGATTTATGATTTTCATGCTTCAAATTGATTGTATTCATGTTCATGATATTAATTGGGGTTCAACTCATGATTTAATTGTAAGTCTCATGAAATTAAAATAGTTTGTATGGGGAATTATATGAATTGCATGCTAAACCCTTGACTTTACAATTGATTATTGTATTCATGATGTCTATGAGTTGACTAGTATTATGTGAAATAACCATGCTCCCCAAGTATTTGACAAAATGTTTATGTGAGTTGGATAGTGAATTTATGACATGTTATTATGTGGTCCCATTCATGTACAAGTTAATGAATATCAAGTCTTTGACAAAATGTCTAAATGAGTGCATTGTTGTGCTTTTATGATCATGTTATGCTTTACTTTTAATTCTATCGAGTCCTGGGGGTATTCTATACCCGAAAATCTAGCGGTTTACATAGAGCTACAGTAGTTATAGAATAGTCTCAGAAATGTCACAATCAGTAGTACTTAGTCAGTTATAGAACTCAGTGAAAATCAGTATCAGTCTAGTTCAGTCCAGTATAATAATCAATGTCCTTCAGATGAGAGTAGGATTCAGCACCGAGTGAACCCAAGGATGGGGGCTCACATGCCAGAAGAGGGTGTGATCCTTAGTAGTAGTCCTTTTGTTCCAAGACTATGTAGCCAGCATAGGTTGAGACATCAACCTTCCAGTCAAGGGTTGATGAGGTGCTTTACCTGCCAGTTGAGGGTACCACCATTCTCGTTTAGGGTATATTCTAGATGAGGGTGACTCTTTAGCTTGTCTTTACCCGTGGTACGGTAATGACACCCTTCCAACTAGGGTTACAGGTTGGACCCCAGTTATCTTATTTGGGATATGTCGATTAGATGATTACCTCCCATAGTTTTAGTTTCAGTTTTAGTATAGAACTCAGTTCAGTTCTACAAAATCAGGACTGTCAGATATAATCAATCAGTATCAGCAACTCAGTTATCAGTAAATCTCAAAAATCAATTACTTAATTATCAAAAATCAGTACTCAGCTTCAGTAAAAGCTCAGATACAGTATATGTGTATATGCACAGTATTGCATACTCAGTATTTATAGCAGTTTCAGTTATCCATGTACTCTTATTTAGTTTTTACATATCATTCAATCAGTTATTGTTCATGCATATGAACCCTTGCATTCAGCCTTACCTTATCTGGTATACTAGTATATTCCACATATTGGCGCATACTCTTTATTTGTACTATGATGTCTCATATCATAGGTTCGGACGCTCAGGTTCCTGAACGCGCTTAGATAGATTCAGATAGCAACAGCAGATTCAGTAGTGATTCCTTATCTATCGAGGATATACATTATTTTAGTATTTTTAGTAGCTTCAGTATTTTAGTAGTTGGAGTTAGTTGGGGGCTTTTCCCATCAACTCCACATTCAGACAGTTCAGTTAGAGGTTTTTTAGACTAGACTATTTCAGACATTATTCAATTTTCAAATATTATTGTCAGATGTTATTATTATCATTATTCAAATTATGAACCTTATTGCATTTCAGCCTGTGTTCTGTATTATTATAGTATTATTATTTAGTGCTCACAGTAGGTACCATTCATGGGTTAACTTGTGGTCCTTCGAAGACGTAAGCATTGTATGGCGTTCGGGGTACAGACTCGGGGTGTTACATGAGCCCTCATCGTTCGAGGATGAATTATCTTAAATTCAGTATATCAGTAGTTCAGTTATTTAGTCAGTCAGAGTTAGTTGGGGGCTTGTCCCAGCAACTCCATAGTTAGTCAGTTTAGAGGCTTTCAAACTAGTATAGACAGTTGATTAGTTTTTCTGTTGTTATTGTTAGTTGTTTATCAGTATTACCAGTTTGTTCTCAGACGTTTGAAACTATGAGTCACTATTAATTTCAGTAGCTAGAACCTTATGGCTTTTTATTTATTCTTTTGGATATGTTATTATTTTATTCACTGCTCACAGCAGATACCAGCTCATGGGTTAGCTTGTGGTCACTTATGATCATAAGCACCGTGTGGCATCCAGGATGTACTCTCGGGGCATTACAATACATCAGATTAATTATGTATATGGTGTAATATACTCATGATTATGATGTATATAGTACTTATTTAGAACCTGATAGTTGATACAGTGTATGTGTGTGTATAGTTATATATAGTATATAGTATGTAGTGATGTACGTCGGACGTAGTCCGAAGCTTACATTTATATATATGTATGTATATCTCATGTGTAGTGTGATGTACATAGTACGTAGTCAAAATTAAAGGTAACTAAATAATGTATCTAGTGCTATATTGAATACGATGATATCATACGATTGATCGATCGAGGTAATAATATACTGTTGAAGGTTTAGTTTTGATGCAAAAATTCAACGCTTGAGATATACAGTCCTATTATGAAATTATAGAGTGTTCAAGGATAAAAAAGGATAAGTTAGTAACAGTGATGATCCTCCAAAACCAAGGTCGTGTTATGTACCACCTCTCGATGAATCAAGGATTATTAGTTTAGAATAGTTTGAAAGTTAACTTTTCTTCAGAACAATTTGATTAAAACTATGTTTTCAAAAGAATGGTGAAGAAGTCATGTTTTTTAGATGTATGGTGAACATATTTATTTTAGTTTATGAATAAATTAATTTTAATGTATGATGTTTTAACAAAGTCAATGATGTATAAGCTTTTTGTGCTTGTGCTATGTGCATTATGTCATTAACATGTATGTGTGTTGATTTAACATTAAGAAATGTGAAGTGTGTTCAATGCATGTAAGTTGAAGTGGGTTAGTTGAGAGATACATTACAATGTTTCTAATACATTGAAACATTTACACTACTAATGTGTATCCTTCTCTTATGCTATGAAGAAAATATGAATACAAAACAATTTTTCAAACTCATACATATCACACAAAATTAGATATGTCATTTCTATTACAATTTTAATTTTTTTTGTGTAAATGTATAAAGTAACATATGCATTTGAACTTCACGTGTCACAACTCACACATTATACTAGTAATGTATAAAGTAAGTATCTTTAGGTAATGTATCATATACATAATGTATGTATCAAATAGATTATTTTATATTAAAATGATTGATATGTTATTAATCACATTGTACCATATATATACCATATCATCAAATACAATGAGATACATAAGGATGTGAATGTATAAAGTACCGTATATATATGAACTTCACATGTCATAACTAACACATTATATTAGTAATGTATGTGTCATTTTTAACGTGAGAAAATACATCATTTCACCCCTGAACTTGTCCGCACAACTAACTTTACACCCTTAATTTCATGAGCAATTATATACCCCTATACAACTTTCGAATTAATAAATTTCACCCCTAATGCTGACGTGCCATAAAAAAATTAAAAGTGCATAATTTTTTTAAAAAAATAATTCTACTACTAATATAAATATTATATAATTATAAAAAAATAAAAATTACCATCTACCCCACCATTTTTCATCTTCTTAAAACCCACCCACCCTCACCCTCTTCTTCATCTTCAAATACCTCAATCTTATGCTTCAAACTCATCCACCACACCCATATTCTTCTACAAAACCTCATTCCTTCTCCTTCAAACATAGTCTCAAACCTCCATGACACCCCCACCCTCACTGTCTTCTTCTTATTCTTCAAACACCCTCCATCCCCACCTCTTTCTTCTTCTTCAAACCTCTTTATTCATTTATTCTTATGCAAAATGTCAATCCCCTTCCTCCTTCAATCCCAACCTCCAATGAACCTCAATTCTCATTTTTTTATTTTTCTTTAAATTGTTTCTTTTGTCTAGATAAACTAAAGAAATTAAACTCATGAATGATAATAAAAGGGGGTTGTATTTTATAAAGATTAGGATCTTAGCAAAAATGAATTTAATCAATGGAGAAGATATTAATGGGGATGGAGAGTACCTTTGTGAAAGAGAGAGGGGAAGAAAAAAATTAAAATTTAAATAATTTTTGACGTAGAAATAATGTGGCATTGATGTGGCGTTGATGTAGCGGCGTGTGTGATACACCTTTTGTAGTTAGACTGATATAATAATCTTAGGAAAAAATTTAATTCAATTTAAGGGTTTTAAGGGGTATATAATTGTCCGTAAAATTAAGGGTCTAAAGTAAGTTACGTGGACAAGTTTACGAGTGAAATGATGTATTTTTATCTTTTTAACATCGCAAAATTAATTAGGATACATAGCATAATCACAAACACCTATGAGTCAAACACATGAGTTGGGATGCATTAAGTAGCTATATATAATGCATGTATTAAATTTACATTAACAAATGTAAAGTATGTTCAATACATGTAAGTGAGTG
The DNA here is from genome assembly GCA_030864225.1 of Capsicum baccatum var. pendulum. Taxonomy (NCBI): domain Eukaryota; kingdom Viridiplantae; phylum Streptophyta; class Magnoliopsida; order Solanales; family Solanaceae; genus Capsicum; species Capsicum baccatum. The sequence continues at coordinate 53,447,899 of CM061557.1, forward strand.
GTTGATTATCAGATACATTACAATATTTCTGATACATACATGTAATAGTTATAACAATATGTATTATGTTAATGTGTTATAACAATGTATAATATACATAACATATGTATCAGGTATATAAGAAAGTGTCTTAAAATGTTTAGTCCATTATTGATCACATTGTACCATATAAATAACATATGCAGAAGATACAATGTGATACATATGGGTGAGAATGTATATTGTATCATATACATAACATCTTCATATGTTACCAAGAACACATTATATTAGTAATGTGTATTTGTAGAGGTGTATTTGGTAGCTACACAATATGAATGTATTAAATATATTATTTTTTATTATCTATTTATTACGTATATGTAATGAATGAGCTATGTCAAATTATATGATTATAGCGCAACTTAATTGTATGTAACAATCAAACATTATTTAAAGGAAATTGGAAACATTGCAAATGTATATAAGAAGTTAAATTAATAAAATTCATGTAGGAGAAGTTATACTCATTATGATGACATCAAATTATAGATGATTTTACAGTGTTCAAATAAATAAAAATGAAATTGATGATGATACATCATTGGTTAACTAGGTTATGTATCTTCCAACCCAAAGTTTAATTCTCCTTTAAAAAAAATCACAAGTTTATTTGTTTTGCCCTATATGTCTGCATCTTCCACAACAGCTTGTGCTTTATGACAGAGTTTCACTTAATTTCTTACGCCTCACTTCCTTTGACCTTCTAGGTGATCTTTTTTATTTTGATGGTAATACTTCTTCCTCGTCTAAACATTTAGCCACATTTTGGTCCTTCATATCTGGCATCGGAATAATTAAAACTTCATACGTCTTCACTAAAGTGCTAGGCTTATAGTAATCAGAGCAGTGTGGACTAAAGTCATCAACTTTTTCTCTTCAGAACTATAATTGCTTGAGGACATGGTATTTCATTAATTTGAAACCATCGACTGTTGCATGTTTCATTCTCAAGGTCAACATTATAAATTCTACCAAATTCTTATACAAAGTAAACATAGTTTGAGGAAGCCTTAACCTGACGAACATACAAACAACATTACATATGATAAATTAATGAAATCTAGATTTAAATAAAATTAGAAAATAAATAACATTTAATTAAGCAAAAATATGTATACTTTAGAACATACTGTTATCCGAGAAACCTTCTCACCTTAAGAGTTAGTATTTTCTCGAACCTTTTTTCTAATATCCTCTTTGTACATGATGCTATTTCCATATTTTTACCATTTCAAGACTCAAATAAAATTCTTGCTTTTTCTAGAAATCCTAATATAGGCAATTCACATGCCTATATCAAACAACCATTCTTTCAAAGATGTCGAGTGCATGCAAGATGGGGGACATTAAGATATACTATACTTATACTTTTGATAATACTTTCGTTCCCATCCAATACAACACACATTTTGTTCTATTCTCCAAATGCACATCTAAACTGCTGAAAAAATCATGTCAATGAACAGTCATTCTCAATATCTACAACCCCATGTGCTATTGGCAAAATACGTCCTACGTCATGAAAAATCAAAAAGTGATTTATGAAAACAATAGTTTTCAACGATCTAAATGTATAAGTAAAATATACAATACATAAAAACATGAGGATATTGAATATTTTGAGAACATATCATTAAAATAATGTATAACAATAATATTCTACATATATGGATATAATTTCAATAAAATTTGATTAAAGAAAGCTATGTAATGTATAGGTCACTGTTACATACAAAATACACTACCTAGGATAATAGAATCATGTACATAACAACTTTTATTTTCTGAATTTTGTTGTACTATATCAGACAACTCATTCAAATACATAGCATGGACATGTATCTGCATAATATTAATGTATATGGTGAATAAGAGAATTGCAAAGAATGCATTAAGTATTAAACATAGTTTCACTACATAAAATATAATGACCACTTGCTCTAATAGCGTTAAAGCTACATTGAGAATTTATGAGAGTGCACGACTAGTATTAGTATGAAACATTAATATACTTAGACCGTAAAAAAATATATACATAAATATTAATGTATATGGATATACAGGAGTTAATATATCTGGGATAGACCAACAACAATGTGTTAACTTATTCATAAAGACATAATACACAACAAATCGTATGCATAGAAAGTAATGTATCATGACGATTGAAAATTTCACAATTATACGATGTGATGTAACATAAATAAGTTTTGCAATCATACCTCTTTTTTGGATCATTTATCTCTGAAATTAAAGTCACGACATAATGCATACTTAGTCATTACAAATACACGCATCGATTTATTCTTATACAATTTTTTTACCTTGAATTCTATATTTTTACTATCACAAATAAAGTTTTTAACTTCCAACACAGGTATGTACAATGAGTACTGATTTTGTGACTCAACAAAGAAAGAGAAAATGCATCTGTTTTAATTCTTTCAACACAAACGACGGCTCCAGTTTCTCAGCCGAACTCTAATTTCTCCATAGACCTATCTGTTGTCATTATACACAAGGGATACATTACAAATCCAAAAAAAACTTTTCTTCAAATTCATATAAAGATTCACTCCATTATCGTTCCTTATAATAACTGGTGAAGAACTAACTTCAATGACATGCCGGATATTAATTTTTTTAGATTGCTCAATGTCTATTGGTGCTGCAATTGCCGAAATCAATCTGAAATAAGAAATACTCCCTGCAACAATAATTTCATCACTTTTGTGTCTGTCGTATTGTATTTCGGATGGCCATAAAACCGAATGCCTCAAGAGAATCGCAATATTCATCTTTTTGAAAACAATTGTTGAAAAATAGAGCTTTGAGAATTTTGAATAGAAGAAATTCAAAGAACAAAGCTTAAACAATACGAATTGAGTTTCTTGATCGTACTAATTGATTTGATGTTTTAAATTTTTAAAATTGAAAAATTGTTACTGAATTTAAAAGATTCATTAACCACATATTAATAGATATGGCGTTAATTGCATCCTATATTAAAGTAATATACATTATTTTCCTTAATTAACGGTATAATAGTTACTTCAGATACATAAGTTACTAATATATATCGTTGTTGACTTATATGAATAATTAAAATTCGGAAGAGAGAAATCTTAATTAAAAAAATGAAAGAGAAGGTAATTAGGTAGCAAAATAGTGGGATTTATGTTATTTATACTTCAATTAATGGTCATTCTAAATCAGTTTCTCCCTTCAGTTTCTCAGTCGCATTACATCCCAAGGCTCATTCCCTTCTTGGGCCATTTCGGCCTATAGATACAATATTTTTTCAAGACATATTTTTAAAGTGAAAATTATCCTAAGTATATTTTTAAGAAGATTTATTGCATGTTATAGCTTTACTTTTTCATAATTATAAAATTAAGTATTTAATTGTAAGTTGTAGCAGTTTTACTAAATTATAAGATACTTATTAAAAGAATAAAAAGTGGGCACAAAAATATCCTAAATTATTCATTTTCTCCCTCCTAAAACATCCTAAATTATAGAAATCAAATCTTTTATCCTCTCTCCTCTTTTTCTCCTCTCTATGACTTCTCTCTTCTCTTTTTCTCCTCTCTATGACTCCATATCTCCTCTTTTTACTCCTGTTCATCTCTCATCTTTTAACTCTTATACAAGAATATACAAGTGCAATCTTCACCAATTCTTCTTCATTTTGTGACTTTTATCGTATGAATTATTTTAATTAATGAAATGAGTATACAAACTAATATCTATTGAAATTCAAGGGAGGGAGGTGAATTGAAAACTTTTCCTGAGTTAACTGATCATTCTTGACAATCAAATCACCTGTAGATTAGTATACTAAATAAAATATATTAAACTTAAATGCGTAAATAAATAAGCAAGTAAGAGAATAACATATAGATTTATCATGGTTCAGAACACCAATGTGGTGCCTACTTCCAGTCCCCTTGGTTAGCAGGGTTTTCTTTAGAACTTTCAAAGTAGAGTTGGAGTACAGATGGAGTGAACCATTTCTTAATCTTATTTTGTTATTAAGATTTTGTGACACATCCTCAACTGGTATGACTAAGTTAACTCGATCTCTCTCTTTTGTAACTATTGTAATCTTAAAAATACAAAGCTTTATGAAGATTAAGATTGAGTACACTAATAAGTTCTTGTGAAGTTGTGTGGTGTCTTTGGTATTTAGTCTTCTCTTTTATAATCTTCAACTGATTCAGCTTCTTTGCTATATAAGAAAAATTCAAGGGATTTCTTCTCAATCAAGGATTTGAATTGATTCCTTGATTGAGGAATTACACCATATGATACGTATATATCATCTATTTTCATATGTGTGATGCAACCTTTCTTTCTCAAACATAAACTTACAACCATACACGTTCATATAAGATATGTCCAGGTAGAGGGTGTTATCTTTCTTCCTTTTATGACTCCATATAAGATGATGTTGCAATTTGATTGTCAATCATCTTTCTTATAATTTAGAATCTAATGAGATTTTTTACTGATGTGATTCCAAATCCAGCCTAACTTTCTTATAGGTGGGATCACGCGAGATGCTCTACCATATTTATCTCCTGGAAGATATATCTTGGTACATCTTTAGTATATCCTACATATATTTATTTATTAGTTTGTCATTATTGTAACTATGGGGCTAACAATCTCCCCCTTTTTGACAACGACAAACAATAAACATCATTTGACTTCCCTGTTCTTGTAGTCTCCTTGCTCCTCTTTCTTGCTCATTGTTTTGCCTTTGTCATCATTGAGTCGAGTTGAGCATTAGTAGGCATCTCCCCCTTACTTTGAGACCTATTTGATGTTTCATATTCTCTACCTTTTGACATAATCAAAAAGAACAAAATACACAAGAAGAGGCATAACAAATAATAAAGCAGGAAGAGGCACTATAGCAAATACACAGACAATGTATCATGCAAAAAAAAGAGTATGGCTGGACAAGTTAAAATACCAGTTACAACCAAAAAGAAAAAAAATAGGATCCATTTTTGAATAGAAGTCATCATATCAATGTTTGGCCAGAAAACAGGTAAGAGTGTTATGCATATTGTAATAGAATTGCTCATAGGACTTTTTGACATTTCTGGAGAAATTGGAGTGGGAATTATGGACTGATATGGCAATCTCGTTATTAGAGGAGTTGGTCTTGAAATTGATGGATTCCATGCGGACAAATACTTTATTAAATAGCTTGACACGCTACTTCTTAAATCCATCAATAGTTAGTTACACCTTGCCTACATCGGTATTGGTTTCCTTACCCAACTGCAGCAGTCTGGTAGTCGACTCCCTAAGAAGTAGTAAGCCTTCCTTAATTGCCTTGATCCAACCCTTGATTTCTATAATTTCATTACAGTGAGTCTTTCAACTGAGATATTAACTACTCGGTTAGGCACAACTGAGCAGTTTTTAAAGGAAACAAACTTCTCCCATTATGATATAGTCCAAAATTTATGCATGTCCTCCGGTGGAAAAAACCAGAGGGAAAGGACAAGATATCTTTATAGATGAATTTGGGCTCGGGGTTAAGCATTCTTTAGTAGTAGTTGAATACAAGGAGAGTGAAAAGGCTTCCTTAGAGGAGCCGGAGATGAGGACAGGATCATGGTTGTCATAGTGGCAATTTGGAGTGGTTTTTGAGAGATTAGCCTTTGATCTTATTCTTGTCATTAGGTAAGGATAGGTTTAGAGAGGCTTTAAAAAGATAGAGAAGGAGATGGAAAGGTGGTAAGTTGGAGAGGGTTGAAGTGAATAAAGGGGAAGTTAAAGAGGGGTGAAGTGAATAAAGGGGAAGTTGAAGAGGGGTGAAGTGAATAAAGGGGAAGTTGAAGAGGGGTGAAGTGAATGGAGGTGACTTGTGAAGTTAAAGAATGGCAGAATTCTGCAGAAAAAAAGGGTAATTGTAAGACCCCGCAAAATCCTAATCTTAACTCAGTCCCTAAAATCTTGTTAAGGGGTCCCAGACTTAGAAAATTTTAGCTAAGTATTTAGACTTTGTACTATTTTAGCCTTCGTAAGTTGGAAACTTTATTTCATGACTCTTATAACCTTAAAATGTCAATCTTTAGGTTAATTCATGATCAAGAATATCAGTAGGTGTTCCCAAACGAGTTTCATATTTTTTGGACCTCGTTTGAACCACGTTTGGGAATACAAAATAGTGTTTCGACGTAATCTCAACGCGGTGCGGCAACCATCGCATTGATCAATATTTTTCCTTGGATCCCAGTGGCAATTTCCAATGAACCAATGCAGAATCGACGCAGTGCGTTGGCCATCACGTTGATGCCAATGATGTGGCGCGTCAACCTGCGTGTCGACAGTTCGATTTTCAGTCATTAAAAAGACGCATCCATATAGGTATTTGGGTCTTTTCCACACCATTATTCATCCCTAAAACACGAGAATCAGCCTTCATTGAGGAAAATATAGTTACTTTCTCTCAAATTGCTCTCAAGAACAAAACCCTAGGACATCAATGTAAAGATCAAATCTCAAGAACCCTCTATTAATCATCAAGAATTTAATTGTTAAGTATTCCAAGTGTTCATCGAAGGGTCCCTTCCACCCTTGGAGTCCAAGAAACTCTTTTTAAACTTTAAATAAAGTGATTTCAGGATTTCCATGATTTGGATTCAAGTGTATTCATGATTATAATGTTGATTGGGTTTCTATTCTATGATTAAGTGCAAGATTTACGTAAAATCAATTATTATATATGTAGTATCATATGAATTCTTATTAAAGCCTTGAAATCATGTTGCTCATGTGTTGAATAGTACTATGTGCATTTACAATGCCTTCCGAGTGTTTGATGAGTTGTTCATGTGAATTAAATAGTGAAATTTTATCATGTTAACATGTATACTAGTTCATGCCATTCAAGTGTTTGATAAAATACCTCTATAGATGTATTATGAACAAGTGTGCATTTCTATGCTATGCAAGGTCATATGATTCTTTACTTTTCATGCTATCGAGTCCTGAGATATTTAATACCCGATAATTAAGTTGTTTATCTAGATCCAGTGTCAGTTATAGAATTATCTCAGTCATGTCATGATCAGTAGCACTCTCAGTCAGTTACAGAACTCAGAAAAAATTCAGTAGACTCAGTATCAGTCCATTTTAGTATTCAGTTTCGACCTCAGTAAATTTAGCCAGTTAATAAAATTAAGTAGTATTCTATCAGTCAATGGAAATCAGTGAACTCAATTCAGGTCAGCTAGATAGTATAATTAGTAACAGTTTATTCAAGCCTAGTATGAACTAGAAATCAGTTCAGTGTCTATTCAATTAGGAGTAGGATTTTGCACCGAGCGAGCCTAGGGATGAGGGCTAACCCGTTAGCTAGGACTGGGTCCCTAAAAGCAATCCCTAAGTTCCAAAACTATATAGCCAGTGTAGGTTATGAGATGTCACCTGTTAGATAGGACTAACATACTCAGGGATCACCCGCTAGTTAGGACTGACCTTAGAGGTCACCCACTAGACTAGGACTGACCTTACAATCAGTTGTCTTTACCCATGGCACGATACTGACACCTTTATAATTGGGGTTATAGATTAGACCCCAACTCAGTTATATTATTTGGGGTATGTCGGTTAGATAATTACTTACCATAGTCTCAGTTTCAGATTCAGTCTCGTATAGAACTCAGTTCAGTGCTACATATTCAGGACTGACAGTTATAGTCACTCAGCTCAGTATAGAACTCAGTATAGTTCCATAAAATCAAGACTGTCAGGTATAGTCATTCAGTTTTCAGTAATACAGATCACGATCTCAGTTACAGTTAATGTATTCATGCATGTACTCTCATTCAGTCCTACTCATGTTATTCAGTTAGTATTGTTCATGCATATGAACCTATTCATTTCAGCCTACATCACTGACCATACAGTACATTCAAAGTACTGATGCAATTTTTTCTTTTGCACTATGATGTCTTATACCATAGGTTCAGATGTACGGGCTCCATAGCACCCTTAGTAGTTCAGATTCTCACCAGACAGAGTTAGTGGTGAGTCCTCATAGTTCGAGGAGATGATTGTTTTTCAGCATTTCAATTTATTTTTAGTAGTCAAAGTTAGCTGGGGGCTTGTCCCATCAACTTTATAGTTCAGACAGTTTAGAGGTTTTTTAGACTAGAGTGTTTCAATTAGATGTATCAGTATTTATTTTTCAGTATTTAGTATTTCTTTTCAGTTTAAACCTTATGGCAAGTTTCTGCCAAATTTTTGCGTAATTATAGAATTATTATTCAGTTAGTGCAGAAGGTACCAGTCATGGGTTAGCTTGTGATCCCTTGGGATTATAAGCACTGTGTAGCATCCGAGGTAAAGACTCGGGGTGTTACAAACTTGGTATCAAAGGCTAAGGTTCAAAAGAGTCCTAGGAAGTCTTAAAGTCGCATCTCTAGAGTCTTGTGCATTGGTGTGTAGCACGCCACACTTATGGACAGGAGGCTATGAAATGTTTTAGGAAAAGTTTCTCTTCTTTCAATATTCAAATGATATGAGTGAGCATGAGCTCAAGCTAAATTCTCAGTCTAATATTTTTCTTTATTTCGGTTATAGAACATGCCTCCCAAAAAAACTAACAGAAGAAGAACAGAAAACCAGTCAGCATCTCAGCCCGTCCAGGCAGATCCCCTGGATGAGCATGTATCTTATTCAGAATTCAGGGTTGCATTTACTACTCTAGCCAATTTAGTATAAGCTCAGAACGAACGACCAGCTATTATGGACCAACCCAGTGGCCAATACTGCTGCAGCCAGGATTCGGGACTTTATTCGAATGAACCCTCCTTTTTTCATGGGATCTATGACAAAAGAGGATCCACAAGAGTTCCTCAACCAGGTTCAGAAAGTCAAAGATATTATAAGAGCGACTTCCAGTGAGAGTGCTGAGTTAGCTGCCTATCAGCTATAAGATGTAGCCCATACGTGGTTTAAGTAGTGGAAGGTAGATAGGGGTACATATGTAGAGCCCAAATAGTGGGAAGAGTTTTCTACCACTTTTCTAGATAGATTCTTTTCTTTAGAGATAAGAGAAGCCAAGGTGTTAGAGTTCATTAATCTCAGGCAAGGCAGTATGAGTGTGAAAGAGTATTCCCTTAAATTTACTCAGTTAGTCAGGTATGCTCCCCATGTAGTAGAAGACAACAAGTCCAGAATAAGCAAGTTCATGTCTGGGGTGTCAGAGAGTGTGGTCAAAGAGTAAAGGACTACGATCTTTATTAAGGAGATGGACATATCTAGGCTTATTGTTTATGCTTAATAGATTGAGGAGTAGATTCTTAAGAAGAAAGAGAAAGAGAATAAGAGAGCCAGAATGGATAGCTTTAGATTTGCTCAGCAAGATTCATAGAAGGGGTAAACATCCTCAATTCAGTCAGAAGTTTTTAGTCCTAGCTCTATCTTCAGCTAGTGCACCAGTACCAAAGTTCAGGAGTGGCATTCATGATAGGGTACCAAGCTCCAAAAACTAGGGTAATGTGAGCAGTGGTCGTACCCATCCGCTTTGCGAAGAATATGGTAGACATCACCTAGGTACGTGTAAAGCTGGCAGTGATGTATATTTTGGATGTAGCAAGCCAGGCCACAAGATGCGGGAGTATAGAGTAATGGCTTACAGAGGAAAATATTTACGCCAACAGGGTTAGTATAACCATCCTTTATCTCAGTCTGGTTGCCTGCATCAGTAGGGTGCCACTTCTAGTTCCACCAGTGGGCAACACCCAAACAGACTCTATGTCCTTCAGTCCAGATGAGGTAAGGAAAATTTTCCTGATGCAGTCACTGGTACATTATAGATCTTCCATTTACATACTTTGTCTTATTAGATTCAGGATTTTTTCTGTCTTTTGTAGCTCTTTACAAAGCAGTCAATTTCAAAGCCAGAATGGAAACCTTAACTGAACCTTTCTCTATCTCCACCCTAGTGGGTCAGTCTACCATAGCTTGGTGGGTATATAGGAAATGTTCGGTTATGATATCTCAGAAAGTCAGGCCCTCAGATTCTAGCAGTAATATCAATATATATAGACAAGTAGTGGGAGGGGATGCCCAACCCGTCTTTACCTCAGTTCAAAGTTTTGTAATTCAGTTATCATGATGTCTACTCAAGCCTTATATGTCAGCTCTATGATCATAGCCCATATTTGTGCACGTTAACAAAAATCATGTATGCTTACAATTCCTAGTATAAGGAGTTCCAGTTCACTCAGTGTTACGAATCACGTTCCATAAATATAGAAACTCCAAATCACGGCATGTAGCTCATGACTCATGTACTCATGTCATGCTTTACAGTATTCTCAGTTCCCATGACTTATGCTATACTCCTAATGATAAACTAAATTTAGATTTTTGTCATGTAAATCCTTAGTTTAGATCTCCTGATAAAATCCAGGATATTAATGTCCTATTTCTCAAGCCTCAGTTAAGTGTCAAGTTTGGTATAATACCATTCATGCTTCAGGTCCTAATGTTTTGACCCTTTAGTAAACTCTCCTTATGAAATGATGTAGTGATGAGCAGTTGCTTAGAAGGGAGAAAGTAAATATTTTATGTTAAGAAAATATTATTGCATGCTAGTTTTACACGAGGCTGTAGTTATAAAGATAGGCTTGAATGTCATGTTGATATGTGAGTGGCTAAATGCATTTTGGAGATTTGAGTAGGCTTGAACATAGTGGGAGAATTCAGTACAGATTAGACCTTAGTAGGTAAAGTTATCAGAACCTCATATTCAGTTCTAGTACGGCCTCAGTTACGGTCTTAGTTACAGTCTCAGTCTCAGTCCCAGTCTATTAATCAGATCAGTAACTCAGTTCAGTTTCAGATTTGCTTGACCATAGCATACAGTCATTAGTTATTCAGTTATCAGTATTTCAGTACCTCAGTTTACAGACTATTTCAGAGTCATGTTATATGCTTGGTCTTGCCTTCTCAAATAATACAGTTTTCATGAATTTATGCTCAGTTATCTTATGTTACTCAGTCAGTCCTTACCTCGTATGCATGATACTCTACAGTTTTAGTACAATTATTCAGACTAAGTACAGTTCAATATTTATGCCAAACATTCAGTTAATAGCCATTCAGATAATCAGATAAGTTAGTAAGTTATGAACTCGTGCTCAGCACCCATGTAAATATTTTCTATAGTATTAGGTGATGTGTTGTACTAAGGTAGAGAGTATAGTTGAGAGAGTATTCAAGGGGCATGTCTAAGCTTGAAAATTTGTAGTTGCGGTGAATAAGGGTTAGTCACTTCATCTTAGATGATGCTTCGTAGGCCTTGACTCCTATTGCAGAACTTTAGCCAAGATGTGATATTCTTATTCAGTTGTTTTATTCAGCCTTGCCAATACTCCTTGCTCCCTAAAGCCATAAGAACTCAATAGAATGAGTGTTAAGGAAAGGCTAAAATCGAATATAAGTTTTCAGAATAAGTTAGTCCGCAAACCCAGTAATTAGTTTAGTAGTTAGGCGGACAATGTTTGTGTGGTTTGGTTTTCCATCTTCCCATTTAGTCGCACTATCCAAAGTCTCATGAATGTGACTATTCCAAGGTTGAGCAACCATATGGCTGCGAGTTCAAATTAGTTTAGGTGTCATTCCTCTGTTTCAGATCCCCAACATACAGTCACAATTCAGTTCGTAGGTGCCCTGTGCATCATCTCAATTTTTCCTTAGTATCTCAGCCAAGTCAGTATTCTTCAGGGTACATAATGTCCCAATAAGGAGATTCAATATAATCCCCCAAGCTTTAGTGACCTAAATTTTCCATCTTCTCTAAAAGTAACGAATTCAGTTTGGAGTAGTGGGTACTCATAGGTGGACCCTCAAGTTTCAATCGCAGTCGTAAGCCGTGTATTCAAGGGCTCAGTTCAGTTTATGATATTTGATTCATGTATCATGTTTCAATATCAATTTTGTTCTCATGTTCCCATTCATGCATATTGAGAAAATGATCTCAGATTCATCAGTATTCTCAGCGTAAGGTAATAGTCTTCCTTAGATTGGCTTAGTTCATGTTTAGTTATAGTTATAAACTTGTTATCCATTACCATTGCATATTCAGTCATGCATTCACGAATCAGTTCAGTTATGTACTCATGTATCAGATATGCATGTTCAGTTTGAAAACTCAACTTATTAGTAGTTTCAGTCAGGTGTTCCATGCATCAGACATGCATGTTCAGTGTATATGCTCAGTCTATCAGTATTCTCAGCTCAGTCAGCCTCATTCGAGGACAATTGTTCTCAGGGGGGAGATATTGTAAGACCCCATGAAATCCTAAGCTTAACTCAGTCCCTAAAACCATGTTAAGGGGTCCCAGACTTAGAAAATTTTACCTAAGTATTCAGACTTAGTACTATTTTAGTCTTTGTAGGTTGGCAACTCTATTTCATGACTCTTATGACCTTAAAATGTCAATCTTTAGGTTAATTCATAATCAGGAATGGCAGTAGGTGTTCTCGGAAGAGTTTTATATTTTTGGGACCTTATTTGAACCACGTTTGGGAATCCAAAATAGTGTATCGACGCACTCTCGGCGCAGCACGGCGGCCATCGCATCGATCAACATTTTTCCTTAGCTCCTAGTGGCAATTTCCAGTGAACCGACATGGCGCATTGGCTATCACGTCGATCCTAACGATTCCGCATGCCGTCCTGCGCATCGATAGTTTGGTTTTTTGTCTTTAAAAATTCGTGTCCATATGGGTATTTGGGTCTTTTTCCCACCCCTATTCATCCCTAAAATACGAGATTCGATCCTCATTGAGCAAAATATACTTAATTTCTCTCAAATTGCTCTCAGGAACAAAACCCTAGGACATCAATTTCAAGATCAAATCTCAAGAACCCTCTATCAGTCTTCAAGAATTTAATTGTTAAGGTATGTCAAGTGTTCATCCAAGGGTCCCTTCCACCCTTGGAGTCCAAGAAACTCTTTTTAAACATTAAATAAAGTGATTTCATGATTTCCATGATTTGTATTAAAGTGTATTGATGATTATAATGCTGATTGGGTTTCTATTCCATGATTAAGTGCAAGATTTATGTAAAATCAACTATTATGTATGTAGTATCATGTGAATTTATGCTAAAGCCCTGAAATCATGTTTCTCTTGTATTGATTAGTACTATGTGCATATATAATGCCTTCCAAGTGTTTGATGAGTTGTTTATGTGAATTAAATAGTGAGATTTTATCATGTTAGCATGAATACTAGTTCATACCATTCAAGTGTTTGATAAAATGCCTCTATAGATGCATTATGAACAAGTGTGCATTTGTATGCTATGCAAGGTCATGTGATGCTTTACTTTTCATGCTATCGAGTCCTTAGGGTATTTAATACCCAATAATTTAGCTATTTACCTAGAGCCAATGTTAGTTACAGAATAATATCAGTCATGTAACGATCAGTAGTACTCTCAGTCAGTTACAGAACTCAAGAAAAATTCAGTAGACTCAGTATCAATCCAGTTCAGTTTAGTAATCAGTTCAAACCTAAGTAAATTTAGTCAGTTAATAGAATTCAGTAGTATTCTGTCAGTCAATGGAACTCAGTGAACTTAGTTTAGTTTAAATCAATTAGATAGTATAATCAGTAATAGTTCAATCAAGCCTAGTATGAACTAGGAATCAATTTAGTGTCTATTCAGTTGGGAGTAGAATTGAGCACTGAGCGAGCCTAGGAATGGGGGCTCACCCATTAGCTAGGACTGGGTCCCTAAAAGCAATCACTAAGTTCCAGAACCACGTAGCCAGTGTAGGTTATGAGATGTCACCCGTTAGATAGGACTGACATACTCAGGGATCACCCGCTAGTTAGGACAGTTCTTGGGGTCACTCGCTAGACGAGGACTGACCCCACAGCCAGTTATCTTTACCAATGGCACGGTACTGACACCCTTCTAATTGGGGTTATAGATTGGACCCAAACTCAGTTATCTTATTTGGGGCATGTCAGTTAGATGATTACCTACCATAGTCTCAGTTTCAAATTTAGTCTCAGTATAGAACTCAACTCAGTTCTACATATTCAGGACTATCAGTTATAGTCGCTCAGCTCAGTACAGAACTCAGTATAGTTCCATAAAATCAAAAGTGTCAGATATAGTCATTCAGTTTTTAATAATACAGTATCAATAAACTTATATATCGGTTAATCAGTATTCAGGCTCAGTATTCAATGTTATCATGATCTCAGTTACAGTCTATGTATTCATGCATGTACTCTCATTCAATCATACTCATGTTATTCAGTTAGTATTGTTCATGTATATGAACCCATGTATTTTAGCCTACCTAACTGAGTATACCAATACATTCAAAGTCTTTTCTTTTGCGCTATGATGTCTTATATCATAGGTTCAAATGCACGGGATCCAGGGCACCCTTAGTAGTTTAGATTTTTAGTAGACAGAGTTAGTGGTGAGTCCTCATAGTTCGAGGACATGATTGTTTTTCAACATTTCAGTTCATTTTTAGTTGTCGGAGTTAGCTGGGGGCTTGTCCCATCAACTCCACAGTTCAAATAGTTTAGAGGCTTTTCAGACTAGAGTATTTCAAACAGATGTATCAGTATTTAGTTTTGAGTATTCAGTATTTACTTTCAGTTTGAACCTTAAGGCAAGTTTCTACCTAATTTTTGCATAATTACAAAATTATTATTCAGTTATTACAGTACGTATCAGTCATGGGTTATCTTATGATCCCTTGGGATTATGAGCACCGTATAGCATCTGGGGTACAGACTTGTGGCATTACAGTAAAGGGGTAGTAATTAAGGAGAGAGAGGACAAAAAGGCATGAAAGGATAGGTAAAAGAGATGATGATGTTGACTCAGAGAGAGGTTTAAATTATAAAATAGTATAGAAGATTCTCTTAACAAAAATAAAAGACTGTACAATTAAATATCATTAATGCAGGTTAAACCAAGGCCTTTTATTAAGGAATAAAAATTTTCTTCGAATAGGGGTTTCGTAAAAGTATCAGCCAACTAATTTTCCGAATCAATAAGTTTTAAAGAAAAATCTCCATTTTCTACAGGATCTCAAAAAAATGATTCTTGGTGTCAATATGCTTAGCTCTATAATTATGCATAGTATATTTGATAAACTAATTGCACTGGAGTTGTCACACATTATAAGCACAGATTCAAAAGAAAAATTGAAATCAAATAATTAATGCATAATCCATAAAATTTGAGTACTGCAACTTCCAATGGCTATGTATTCAGCTTCAATAGTTGATAGAGCAGCTGAGGATTGTTTATTATTATGCCATGAAATTGTGGCATCACCAAGAATCTAACATATTCTAGTAGTGCTCCTTCTATTATTTCTATCACTTCGATCACCTGTAAAAGTAGCATCTGAATAGCCAGATAAATCAAAATGTGAGAAAAAAAGGGTACCATAGTCCAATATATTGTGTTCCAATGAGTTATCGAATGATTCTTTTAACATCAGTCAGACGGAACTCTTTAGGAATCGACCAAAACCTTGAACACTTACATACGCAGAACATAATATCTGGTCAACTTGCGGTCAAGTACAGCAATGATCTAATCATGCCTCTGTATGTCTTCTCGTCAACATTCTTTCCTAATGTGTCTGACTAAAGATTTATGGAGGGACTCATTGGAGTTCCGAAAGCCTTTTCTTTTTCCTTGCCAAATATTTTGATGAGTTTCTTTGTATATTTGGCTTGACAGATAAATGTACCTTTGGGAGTTTGCTTGATTTGTAATCCTAAGAAAAATGTGAGATCTCCCATGAGACTCATTTCAAATTCTCTTTCATCAAATTTATAAAATTCTCACACAAGAATATATTAGAACTACCAAAGATAATATCATCAACATAAATTTACACAATGAGCAGATCAGAATCTAACTTTTGAGTAAAAAGAGCAGTATCTATTTTACCTCTTTGAAAATTATTGTTTAACAGGAAAGTACTTAACCTCTCATACAAAGCCTTTAGGGATTGCTTGAGGCTATAGAGTATTTTTGATAGTTTCAAAATATGGTTTGGATAAGATAGATTAACAAAACTAGCAGATTGTTTTACAAAAACTTTCTCATGAATAAATCCATTTAGAAAAGCACTTTTGATGTCCATTTGATATAATTTAAAATATTTGAAGGCAACAAAAGCTAACAAAATTTGAATCGATTCTAACCTTGCTACAGGAGAAAAAGTTCCATTGTAATCAATACCTTCCTGCTAGGAGTAATCTTGAGCTACAATTCTTGTTTTATTTTGGATAACCTTACCTTCTTCGTTCAATTTATTTTTGTAGACCCATATAGTTTCAACAACTTAGCAATATTTTGATCTTTCAGCTAGATCCCAAACTTAATTATGTTCAAATTGATCTAGTTTTTCCTCCATGGCTTCAATCCAAGATTCATTTTTTAGGACCTCGTCAACCTTTTTGGGTTTAGTTTAACGCAAAAGAAACAGATGCTTGATTTCTTAATGATACTCTTATCTACATCTGATCATCTGGGTTTCCAATGATGAAGTCACTTGGAAAGCTTAAATTGTGTCTCCATTCCCTAGGAATAATTGTTTTTGTTATTTCCATAATAGAAGTTGACTCTAGATGAGCTCTAGTCGACTCAGTGGTTGTTGGCTCAGGAGCTATGTCTAATCTCCCTCCTGGATATAGATCATTTACCTGCTCTTCATCAAGACTCAAGCTCATAAAGGAGTTGCTAGTTTTATCAAATACAATGTGCATAGATTTTTTGAGAAATATAGTGCA
The DNA here is from genome assembly GCA_030864225.1 of Capsicum baccatum var. pendulum. Taxonomy (NCBI): domain Eukaryota; kingdom Viridiplantae; phylum Streptophyta; class Magnoliopsida; order Solanales; family Solanaceae; genus Capsicum; species Capsicum baccatum. The sequence continues at coordinate 53,464,774 of CM061557.1, forward strand.
TTTATTATAAGCTCTGTAGGTGCGGCTGGTGGGAGACCTAAGAACAATACCTTCCTCACTTCGTGGGTCAAACTTTTCTAATTTATTTTTACCATTGTTGTGGATAAAGAATTTACATCCAAGAGGATAAAAATAACTAATGTTGGGCTTCTTTTCTCTCCATAACTCATAGGGCGTCTTCTTTAGGATGGGTCTGATGAGACATCTGTTGAGGATATGACATGTTGTGCTCATTACCTTTACCCGAAAGTGATATGGTAGATTTTTTTCTAGAAGCATTGTTCTTATTGTCTCTTGAAGAGGTTTATTCTTTCATTCCACTAAACTATTTTGTTGAGGAGATCGAGGAGATGAAAACTTCTGAGAATAGCTATTTTGGGAATAGTATTCCTCGAATGCTTTGTTCTTGAATTCGTCTCCACGATTGCTATGAACATATGTGTTAAAGTATCCTGCTTCTCTTTGTATTTTTCTACAAAAAATCTCATTCTACAAAAAATCTCAAAACTAATGAATATTTCATGCTTGTGAGCAAGAAACATTACAAAAGTAAAGTGAGAATAATCATCAACAATGAAAAAAACATATCTTTTTTCACTAATACTTGCAGTTTTGATGGGTCCAAACAAGTTAATATGGATTGTTTGAAGAGGCTTATTGGTACTGACAATATCTTTGACTTTCAAGGATGTTCAAGTCTATTTACGAAGTTGACAAGCATCACAGATGTGATCCTTTTCAAACTTTAGTTTTGGCAAACCTTTCACCAATTCAAGTCTAGAGAGTGTTTCGATGACATGCACGCTGGCATGTTTTAGTCTTGTGTGCCACAACCAAGTGTCATTGGTTTACAAAATAAGACATATCAGTGTGATAAAATTGAGATTGTTTAAAAGGTAAATATTGTCAACACGTTCACTGATAAAAGAAATATTCTTTTTTTCATGATTCAAGAGCAACTCTCAGCTTCGAAGGAAACTCTAAACCCTGCGTAACATAGCTGACTGATACTTAATAGATTGTGTTTGAGTCCATCCACAAGATATACATCAATGATCTCATAGAAGGATTTGAGTTTTACTGAGCCAACTTCGATAATGTCATCTTTGGCGTTATCTCCTAATCTGACTGATCCTCCTCTAATTTTTTTAGAGAACAAAAGCTTTCTTTCTTTCCAATCATATGTCTAGAACATCTGATGTTAATGACCCACATTCTTTTCCAGTACCTTTTGCGAATATGTTTCTGCAAAATAGAAAAATTAATTTTTTTAGGCACCTAAGTGATCTTGGGTTCTTAAAGGTTAGATGTACTCTCTTTGGGTCGTCAAACTCACACTCCTTTAGACATTTGTCTTTAGTTATGTGATTTGTGCCCTTTTCTACCACAGGTGTAGCATATTGGTATTTGAAAAAGAAAAAGAAGTTTTAGCAAACTCAAATAAACTTGATGAAGAGCCTGATTTAGATTTAAGAGAATTTGATTTTATGGAACTGTGACTTGGTGATTTTAATACTATTTAACAACAATTTTACATTATTAAGCTCCTCTTGAAGTAGGTCAATTTTGATTTGACATGCTTCAAGTTCAATTTGCCAGTTTCTTCTTTTCTCTTCACTCTTTCATTTTAACCGAGCTTGCTAATTTTTCTTTTCTTGAGCAATTTTATAGTATTCACCAATAATATTTTGAAGCTCGTCAGTGATCATATTAAAATTCATTTAAAGAAGGCTGAAATTATGACAATTGAAGGGTCTTACCTCACTTGGTTTACCTTTTTCCATGAAGCATATATTGGCTATTTTTGTATCATCCTCAGTTTTATCTTCATTACTCCATGCCCCAAAGTTTTTGTTTTTCTTGGATGATCTTGTCCTCAACTCTGGACAATTTTATTTAATGTGTCCAAGTTTACCACAAGAGTAACAATGATCATCATCCCTTGAGATTCATGATTCTTGTAGCATTGTGGTCTTAGCTGCCTTTGTCTTAATATTTACTTACTATGTTATTATGAGATCCATTCTCTTGTTGTTGTCTTTATCTAGGGATTGTTCTTCTCCAGTTGTTGCGTTAGTTAAAGCCACTGGTTTCTTCACTTCTTCTTTGTTGTACGTATTTATATGATTTTATTCATAAGCTATAAGGTTGCCTCTTAATTCATCGTATGTCATATTATGGAGATCCCCATCCCCTAAAATGTCAACTTTAGTTTCCCATGCTTTTGAGAGACTTCTTACAAGCTTTTGGAATTGCAAACTATTGGGATAGATCATTCCTAAGGACTTTACTTCACATAGAATTTTGTTGAATCATGCAAATATTAATTCCACGCTTTATTTTCTTCCATTTTGAAGAGTTCGTACTTATTGATCAGGATGTTGATTCTTTCCTTCTTTACTTTAGTGGTTCCTTCATAGGTTACTTTCAATTTATCCGACATCTCTTTTGTAGTTTTGTACGTTGATATCTTGCTATATTCAGCTCCGCTAAATACACAATTGTAACGACCTGATACTACCCCCTAGTCGTCACATGGTGCTTGGAACCACAAGTGATCCCAAGCTAACCCATGAACTGGCATATTGTTAAGCAATTAAAGTATAACATAATAAATAGTTGTTCTGCTATGCGGAAATATTATCATATTGAAAATCTAAAATAGATACAATACTAATAAAGCTTTACAATCTGATAAATCTAAAGAATGAAACTGAAATTACATGACTGACTCTGACTGACATCAATGAAGCCTCCACTATACTGACTATAGATAGCTGGGACATGCCTTCAACTACCACTAATCAATACACATGAAAGTAAATGAACTGTACGTGAACTAAAACTGTCTGGAGTTCTCAAAGTAGGAGAACCCATCACCTGCTGACTTGAATCTGCAACTATCTGATCATGATGTTTGGGCTACAATTGGTACTACATTATGAAACAATGTAGCTACAACAACGTATATGTGGATCAGTACTTCTGGAATATACTGAGTATGTACGGGTCAATGCAAAAAGTAAAATTGATTTCATACGCAATCGTAAAACATACATGCTAAGTGTAAGTAGACTTACCAATAGGATGGAATAAACTAAAAACTGAAATATCTTAAAGAATGAGTGACAAACATTCTCTGATAAGATGGTGAATCTCTACACTTCGTTTCTATAAACTATACTTTAATAATATAAGTATAACTAAAGCTGGGATATGATAAAACATGGATATTTTATGAATACTGAGTATTTAACTACATGATGGAGACTGACATAAATCAAGGATCTGAATATACAATCACACTGAGCACAAATGCATAAATCTACTAACTTATCTGATTAACTGAATGGCTGATAGATGAATGTTGGACATGTAAGATTGAACTGTACTTAGTCTAAATAACTAGACTGAAACTATAGAGTATTATACATATTAGGTAAGGACTGACTAGGTAACATGAGGTAAATAGGCATGAATTCATGAAAACTGTATTATTTGAGAATGCAAGACCAAGCGTATACATGATTCTGAAATAGTATGTAACCTAAGGTACTAAAATACTGATAATTAAGACTGTAACTAAGATTGTAAATGAGACTATAACTGAAACTGAATATTGAGTTTTGATGACTGAGTGACTGGTATCTGAGTTTATTGATAACTGTATTACTGATAACTGGGTGACTATTTCTATAGTCCTGATTCTGTAGAACTAAACTGAGTTCTATACTGAGCTGGGTGACTGTTTTTGACAGTCCTGATTTGTAGAACAGAACTGAATTCCATCTTGAGTCTAAAGCTGACACTGTAACTCTGGAAGGTATCATCTAACCGACATGCCCCAATCTGAGCTAATTGGGGTCCAACCTATAACCCCAGTTGGAAGGGTGTTAGTACTATGCCATGGGTACTAATGTTGGCTATGAGGATCTACTAAACTGGTGTCCCAAAGGACTAAGAAGTAATCCTATAATGGCAGGAAACTCATGACATATATATCAACCCTAAACTGGCAGAAAGACATCTCAAAACTATGTTGGCTACATAGTTCTGTAACTCAGAGATTGCTACTAAGGGTCAAACCCTCTACTAGCAAGAATGACACCATCCCTAGGTTCGCTCGGTGCTGAATCCTACTCCCAACTGAACTAACTCAAAATACTAACTAGTGCATACATTGTTAACTAATAACTGATAAGCTAAGGTTATGGTATTTTGAAAATAACAGTGCATACAGATTCTGAGTTAATTAATAATGATTAAACTGATACTTGGACTGAAACTGGACTGTACTAGGCTTGACTGAACCCACACTGATTCTGTTAACTGACCAAACTAGATTGAGTTCACTTAGTTTTGTAACTAACTGAGTACTACTATTTGTGATATTACTGAGACTATTTTGCAGCTACTAAAATTCTAGGTAAACAGCTAAATTGTCGGGTATTAAATACCCCTAGAACTCGATAGCATTGATAGTAAAGCATGGCGTGACCTTAAAAGCATTTCAAAAACTACTTATTCACCATGCATTCATTTAAACATTTTGTCAAAAACTTGAGGGGCATGGACTTGAACATAGGAATATCTTAAACATGGGAGCATAGCATGATTACATAACTAAAATCATGAATTGGAGAATTCACATGTAATTGTCTTGAAATAGGACTTGAGTGTTTTAACAAAACATATAAAGTTCATAACATGAATGTAAGAATGTCTTAAACATGAGGGAATAATAGAGTTACATGGCAAAACTTATAACTTAGGGATTCATCTTGAAATTAACTTAACATGATATGGGATTTTCATCAAACATGTGGAAGGCATGAATTTAAAACATGAGAATATTGTTAAACATCATGAATTTAGGATTCATCATGAAATTTACTTATATAAAGCATGGGAAATTCAAATTCATAGCATGAGGAATTTAAAATCTTGCATGAAATCACACATGGGCTAAATTAAATTAAAAACACCTTGAAAACATGAAATTCAATCTTTCTTGAACATACAAAATACCATAATAATGAAAAATTCGCTCTTTAATTAAACTAAAAGAGTTTTTGGACTCCATGGGTGAAAAAGGACCCATGGATGAACTCCCACATACCTTAAAGCTTTAATATGAAAAGAGAAATAAAATCTTGAAAGATTTCTTGAATTGGGAAACTTGAAACCTTGATTTTTCTTGAAGGGGATTTGATGGAGTTCTTGGTGTTCTTGAGGAGGCTAGGGTTTTATTTGGAGAGAAAAATATGAAAAATGATGTAAATAATTCTTTTGGGGATTTAGTTATATGTTATGGATAAGTTAGGGCGAAGTAAAGGACCTTTTTTCCCTTAAGAACGGAAAAATAGAACTTGGGAAATAGGTGTAGGCGATGGAGCGTGCGTTGTGGGCATATATACAATTTGGTGGGTCTTTATATGGAAAATTCTATGTATATAAAAATTTATACACTGTCAAAGTAGATCCTTATAGAATCGAATACCAACCTTTGGACGAATCAAAGGATCTTAGCTCAACTTGGCTCTAAATGATTTCTATGAACATTTTTAACCTCATGAGCATTTCACACACTAGTATAATTATCATGAAACTTATATTTTCATGGTAATCATTTAGATTATAGCTTATACATGTAGAAATGACGGTTCATAGACTAACCCAAAATGCGTAGGCTCATAGCTCTTACCTAGTTTCAATTACCTCTTGATGTTCCTTGGTGACTTCAAAATTGTTGAAGTCGTACAAGTCAATGATTCTTGAATATTTATTCTTCTATTTGTCCTTGTCCTTTTCCTTGATTCCTGGAATAGGCTTTGGTCCCTTTTTAATGACAACCCAAGCTTGGAAGTCATTTGACTAAACAAAAATCTTGAATCTATTCTACCAGTGAGAATAGTGTTGTCCATTTAAGTATGGTGGTCTAGTTGATGATTAACCATCTTGAAGAAGTTCTCCTAGAATCTGGTAGTTTTCTAATATATCTTTGCTCACTTATGTTTAAGAAACTTTTCGGTGAGACCTGCTATGACACCAATGGAAATTCAAGAGGGAAAAAGGGTGAATTGAAAACTTTTTCTGAGTTGACTGATCAGTCTTTACACTCAACTCACCTGCAGATTAGTATACTACAATAATATATGAAACTTAAATGCATAAATAAATAACCAAGAAAGTAAGAGAATAAAACAAAGATTTATTTTGGTTCGAAACACTGATATGGTGCCTACTTCCAGTCTCCTTTGGTTACAAGGGTTTGCTCTAGAGCTTTCAAAGTAGAGTTGGAGTACAGATGGAGTGAACAATTTCTGAATCATATTTTGTTATTCTTATCTTGTGACATAGCCTCAACTGGTATGACTAAGTTGACTCGACCTCTCTCTTTTGTAACTATTATAATCTTAAAAATACAAAGCTTTATGAAGATTAAGATTGAGGCTCACCAAGAATTTCCTGTGAAGTTGGGCGATGTCTTTGGTCTGTAATCTTCTTTTTTTATAACCTTTAATTGATTCAGCTTCTTTGCTTTGTAAGGAAAACCCAAGGGATTTCTTCTCAATCGAGGATTTGAATTGATTCCTTGATTAAGGAAATACACCATATGGTACTTCCATATTAGATATATCTGTACGTTTAATGAAGCCTTCCTTTCTCAAACATAAACTCACAACCATACACGTTCATATGATCTGAGGTGGATTTATCTACCTCAGTGTTGTTATCCAGGCTTATTTCGCTTAGTTTAGATGACTTCTCATGTTTCTAATGAGTAAATATTTTTATAATTGAGAATATAAGTTTTAAAATAATTGATTATAATGTGTAATGTGTGTTTCAAACAAATTTGGAATTAATTTGGTCACTAAGAGTTTAGACAAGAAAACTAGTGTTACTAGCTTGAGCTATGTGTTGTCCTAGTTCATCTCGATGGATTATAGTTTGTGTAATGAGTTACAAAGGGTATGATTGTCTAGTTATGTGTAATAAATTTTTATAGTGTTTAAGGTTTAAATGAAACAAGCCAAGATATAAAACACTAATTTAAAGATCAAAAGGACAAAACTATACACTTAGCTTAAGTTACTAGCTCATCATCTTGGATTGTATGTTGATTTGAGCTCTAATTCATGGTGTTTAATGTTTTAGGATTATTGGTGAGTTGATAATGATGATATATGTATAATAAAAAATCTTAAAATCAAGTGTAAATAACACCACAAGGCTTGTAAAGGATGGACAAATACATGGGACAAGATTTGACCAAACGGGCGTTTTGGGGTCATTGGCATGCCATGAATCTTAGGCATCATATTAGGGATGTGAAATGGACTTAGGGGATTAATAAAATACTAATTTCAGTATATCACCATAATTTTAGTGTGCCACATACCTTAGGCACCGCGATAAGGGCTTGGCACGCGGCTATGTCATAATCGGTGGCTTTGGTCCTACTATAAATAGGACACTTAAACATTATGTTACACATCTTGGAAGACCTTGGTACTTTGAGAGAGGATGTATAACACTTAAAATAGAGTTTTTATTCTATTACTATGGTTTATTTATGTATTTTAACATGTATTCAATCATTGTGATCGCGGTTATGTCCATGAGCGGCTAAACACCCTTTTCTGGGATTAAGTCTAAGAACATGAGTATTATTGTTATGAATTGATTTTTTAATGGATTTTTATCATTATTGTATGTTTATATATCCTTTTTATTACTATTTTAAGGATTCACGTCCCTTATAATATATGCATAATCATCTTATGAACCCGAAAGGATGAACAAGAGAATAGAACGTGGGATATATAGAATAAGATTGTAATCTTCTAATTTAGTGAAGTTATAATTTGTATTTAGGATATAAATATATACCTAAGTTCCCTATTTGGTTCATTTGCGGGATTAAGTATTAATATATGTAACTAAGTTCTTACATCCCCGCTCAATGATGTAGCTGTGGGGCTAAGTTAGACAAGTGACCAGAGATTCGGAAGGTCATAGTCATAGTATGAACCCCGTGAACTAGAAACCAAGATAATCAACCTAAACAATAAAGTTTATATCTTATTATGAATATTTTCAGTGTCTTAACCCTGGGTTTCTCCCCATTGATTGTTTAAGAACTTTACTTTACCACACCGATTTAGTTTATGATTACTTATAACTTACAAATTCTTGTGGTTTTCTTTGCACCAATTTAATCTTAATACTTGAACTTGAATTAGATAGTTTTTATCACAAGTACCTATGGGTTCTATATTCACATTTTTATAAAGCCACTATATTACTTGGTCGGACCACGTACACTCACGTATGCACTTGGGCACAAGAAGTTTTTGGTGTTGTTGCTAGTGGATTGTAATTTGGAAACCGTCATACTTAGTTTTACTTTTTTATTTCTTGGTTCTTTTCACTTGGTCTGGTTTTTTGAATTTCCAGGCAATAGGATACAAGCTAGTAAGCTGGCAAGGGACCGGGAATTGGTTGAGCCATACCCCGAGCTTGAGCAATTCTTGCATCAATAGAGGAGAGAAGTAGTCCTTCTTTAAAAAAATCCTACAGAGTCACGAGAAAAAAACTATTCCTTCTCCCATGACTGAGGATCCACCAGCCCATAGGACAGTTCGCGAAGTGGCAATCCCACTTGTGGCCAATGTGACCTCCGTCATTCGAAGACCAGCTCCTGGAGGTAGATTTGAATTGAAGCAAAATATGGTGTAGCTTCTTCACAGTAGTGGATAGTTTACCAAGATATCACATGAATATCCAAAAGCCCACTTACAAAAGTTTTTGGAGATTCGTGTACCATTTATCCCTACGGGTCTGTCAACTGATTATGTGAGGCTTACACTCTTTCCCCTTTCACTTTTGGGGGAAGCAAAAAAGTGGTTGGACGTTGAGTCAGTAGGTTCAATCATAACTTGGGATGACTTAGCTTGGAAGTTCCTCATTTGTTTTTCTTGGAATTTCCTCATTTGTTTTTTTCCATCTATCAAGACTGGGAGACTACACAGTGAAATTTGCTTCAAGCATAGGCCAAATGACAACCTATACCAGGCTTGGGAGAGATTAAAGTCTCTTCAACAGCACTGTCCTTATCACCAATAGTCCAATGAAGTACTAGCTCATACTTTTGTAGAGGCTCTTGACCATAACACAAAGATTTGACTAGATTCAACTATAGATGGTCAAGCTCTGGAAAAGACATATAATGAGATATACACCTTGTTGAACCAGATTGCACAAGGAAATCTGAATTGGCATGGTGATACCTTAAGGAGCTCAGTAAAAAAGTTCATTGGTATGATTGAAGTTAATATCATAATAGACTTAGCTACCCAACTGTCTTCTCTCCAAAATTAGATGATGACACAATTCAGTAAGTTGGGTGCGCAACAGACTCTGGCTTAGGTTAATACGATACAGCAGGCTTCGGTATGGTATGAGTCTTGTGGCAATAGTGGCCACTCTACAAACTTATGTAGTGCAAATCTTGAATCTGTTAACTCTGTCAGTAATGCACAAAAACTGACTTATGGTAATGCATACAATCAAAAGTGGCAAACTCAGCCAATGTATCCTTGGGGCAATAACCAGCAACAACAGCATAATACACAATCCATTAATATAGAGATAACCTGGAAAAAGATCTTCGCCAACCAAGAACTGATGGTTGTTGATATAATAAATTAAACAGTGGCTCAAAAGCAGTTAGAGCAGCAAATAGGGCAATTGTAGCAGGCACAGAATACCAGGTCGCGGAGTGGTTTGCCATGTGATAATGAACCTCCTAAATAAGTAATGTCAATCACTTTGAGGAGTGGTAAAGTGTTAAATGAGAGGCCTCTATTGATAAATAAGGAGGTATATGATGCATTGGTTCCTCAACGGGGTTGTAGACAAAGTTATTAAAAATTTAGTAAGTCTAAGTACCTAAACATGAAACTGTTGAGAATTAAAGACCACCACCACCATTACCATAGTGGTTCCATAAAGCAAAAGAGGATGCATGCTTCAAGAAGTTCTTTGACATGTTCAAAGAGCTTCACATTAACCTTCCTCTTCTAGAGGTTTTGCAGGAAATGCCCAAGTACACTTAGTACTAGAAGGATGTGGTAACTAATAAAGTAAATATGTAATACATTAAAATAGTGGCACTAATTGAGGATTGTAGCTCTATGGTAATGCAAAAGATGAGCAAAAAGCTTAAGGACCTGGGGAGTTTCACCCTCCCCATTCAGATTGGTGATGGTGAAGTAGTACATGCCTTGAGTGATTTAGGGGTAGGTATGAATGTGATGCGTCTGTTTATTTCAAAACTCTTGGTGTGGGTGATCCAAGACCAAGACTTTTGATAATCCAATTGGAGGACAGGATCATAGTTAAGCCCGAAGAAATAATTGAGGAAATCCTCATAAAGGTCAGTAAGTTTATTATCCCTGCTGACTTTATTATTTTGAATTATAATGCAGATGAAAGGGTACCGGGACATCCATTCTTAGCCACGGGAGGAGCATTGATAGATGTGAGAGAGTTCACTCTCATAATGAGATTGGATGATGAAGCTATAGTTTTTAGAATGTATAAGACACTTAATCCACCTTCCCACTACAAATATTTATGTATGATTATAGTGATGGAAGTATATAAGTGTGGGGTGGTAGAAATTTCACCACCAAAGATCTCTTCAGACAATCTCATTAAGTGGCCTCAGCCAGCACCTAAGCATGAGTTGAATAATGATTGATGAGCTTGAAAAGGCTAAACTTGAAAAAGTAATTGACCTTCAGTGTTCATACTCAAGAGGCCAAAGGAGAGTGAGAAAATTTCCTCCTAGTAGGAGGAAGAGGGTGACGGAATTCAAATAAGTAGTGATGTTGGGTCTTATCACGATACAAAATCAGGCGATGTTGGGGAGGCAACCCAAGAGAAGGTAGGTAATTTATTTTCAATATTTTAATTTTTACTTCACATAGTGTTTGTTTTTGTTGACTCACAGGTTGATGGAAAGTCTTAGTACCGAAAACTTAAGCTAAGGAGCATAACGAAGACTAAGTGTGGGGTCCCCAGACCCTCTTGATGTTAAACAATTTTACTAGCTAGTCCTAGAAGCCTCAGGGAGTATTTCTATTTTTTCTTTTAAATTCAACTTTGGGGACAAAGTAGATTCTTAAGTGTGGGGTGAGAAAATTTCCATATTTCGGGTGAAATGATGTTGTATGGTCTGTCTTAAGTCTTAAGTCTTAGTTGTTTCTTTAATTTTTGGGTTAAATTTGAAAATTTTAAAAAATCATAAAAATATTTTGTGTTTTAGTTTGTAGTTTGTGGGTGTCAGTTTAGCAGGTGAATGTTTCACCCATCCCGTGTTTATTCTTTTTGGTTCTTTTCCATGGAGACACCCTTTGAACCAGAATTCTTTTTCTTTTTAGGAGTAAATTTTAAAAAATTTATGTTAGGTAAGTAAAATGATCTTGTTGGTGTTATGGATGATTATGTGACTCAAGTTGTTTTGTTTATAAGAACATGTTGATGGTGTAAGTTATTACTTTTGAGACTCCTAAGCTCTAGTTTATGACTCTTGTATATTGTTGGCTTGATTCTGAATTCGTGTAATTATTTGGTTGAGAGTTTATGGTGATCCCACTTGTGTTGAGCATATGCCATATGTGTATAAGGTTTTTATGTATTCCTTATTGCATTTGATGCCTAGAACTTGCCTGGTCTGTGTGCAAAGTAAAATAAATAGTGTGGGTTTCGGAGATGATATAGGCATTTCTTTGATAGCCATGTTCTATACCCTCTTTTATCTACCTTGGTACATAATCCTAGTTAGCCTCGTTGAGTTGTTACCCTACTATTTGGTAGCCTCATAGGTAGCATGTTTCACTTCTTTATTTGACTTTGATTTAATCCAAAGCTCCTGAGCGCTTTAGTTAAAACTTAATGAGTTAAGGAGCATTAAAAACAAGTAGGGAAGAAGTGACAGTAAAGCCCCTAAGAAATAGCTATTGGTGTTGAAAATTGATATGTGTTGTGGTTGGGAGTTGTGTAATGAAAAGATTAAAGATTGTTCAATATTGAAAAATGTATGCATAGATAATACACCCACTACATTGGATGTGAATTAGCTTAATAAGATGGGTCAAGATAAAAGAAGTGTGCAGATGAATGTGGAGGAAATTGGTTGTTAATAGATTAATCTTAATATTCATGTGATGTATTAAAGCGCATGAGGAAGTTAGTTACTACTGTTATCCAAATAGTTCCTACCCACCCCTTAGCCTATATTACAACCCATAAAGACCTATTTGATCTTGAGCCTTAACATTCTGATATTAGTGGAGTACTACACTAAGGGCAAGCCTATGGTTCATCATATGCAACTTGTGAATTCTTTTTGAGACTGGGTGTAACTTGATTCTTATACCATTTTATGATAAATTTCATCTATGTTAGTGATAATGGGTAACTATTTTGTTGTGAGGGAACATGTTTGATAATAGTTAGGTGAGTTGTATGACCTCTTAGATTGAGTGATACAAATGAGTTTGTCAACTTAGTGAGTTGATTCTTGGGGTTGGGATGTTTTGAAGTAGTGTTCTTAAGCTTCCAATTGTGTGTATAACATGCTTAGTGTAACAACTTTCATTATGTGTAATCATTGTCATACCCTATTTTTACCTAAGGACAAAAGGTGTACGACATTGTGGACTTTAAAAGAATTGATTTTATACAGAGTCGCCACCTAATGTTTAAGGAAAATAAGAAATTTATTTATTTATTTAATAAGTATGACATTATTCTAATCTACGAAACCAATTTAGATTCTAGATAAGGGTTCAAATTATTCCAAAGAAAAAGAATTAGGCACCCTTCAGAATCCACAAATGTGGTTTCCAGCCAAACTTAGGTCTTGTACAAGACAAAGGGAAAAATCAATGTTTATAAATACATATCTAAAATATGCATTAAAATAATATCAACAATTTGCATATAAAGAATGTATAAATTACATAAATTATTGTATATAAAAAATGTGTGAAGATGATCAAAAGTATATAAGAATGTGTATGAAAAGAAAAGAAAAATTGAATAAAGAAAATTTATTTTAAAGAAAAAGATTATGCAATATCTTTTAATGTATAAGTATGAATTACTTAATTAAATTTTTAAATTAATTTAATTTTTTTTATAAATATTAACGGCCTAAATTTGCCTAAACGCACGGTAAAGATTGTATAAGTTAAAGCATTTCTGCCCAACACTCCAAAAAATAAAGTTTTCACTATGGTAATATTTGTACAAGTATAAGAATATAAAAATACAATACAAAATTTAAGGTCTTCTTTAAAGACCATTCCCGACGAGTATTCTCAATAACTTGTACAAAACACTTTCATAAAAATGTTAGTAATGAATAAATAATCAATAAATTAAAAAACTACGTATGCATATATGTATATTAAAATAGATTTTAATTAAAAGTGAGCTCAGAAAAAGTTTTAAAATACTATAAGAATTTCACCATCGCTCGAATCTATTTATTTTTATTACGTATATGGATACGTAATATACGTTTTTTTATTTGTGCAGGCCTTGAAAATCGATGGAGAATTACTTCATCGGCCAGATATTAGCAGTAGTTATACTGCAAAATTGTTCATAATCCCAAGAACAATTAATTGGCAACCAAAATATCGCAAGGCAACAGTAATGATGGAAACAATCCTAAGATTTGTCAAAAATGATATAAAAGAAATTAAAATTCAATGTAAAATGCAATCAAATAAAATCATAGTAATAAACAAAATTTGATAACCATAAAAAATTAAAAGCACATAATGAATGAGACAATGAGAGAAAACAATTAACTATAAATAAATCAAAATGCAAGAAAGCTATGGAAAAAAAAAATCAACTTATCAATAACAAATAATCAAAATATCCACAACAACTAAGCCTACATAAAACATAAAGGAGAAGAGGGTTACCAAAGAAGCTAACGGGGTTTCACTAGAGTATCACCGAAAAATACTCAAATTCTTTCGGAACAGTCCAAGAGAGCAACAAGATAATGCAAAAATAGTTTTTCTAAAATAAAAATCAGTAATCAATGTAATGAAGGTGAATCATAAAACTAGCAAGAAAAAATCAGGAAAAAATAGTCCAACAATCGGTGGAAAAACAACACAGTCATGACAATATGGGTCATCATCAACACAACTCGTCAGATATGGTATTTTCCAACCAAATATCAACCAAAGTTTGGCAACAAGAACAAACCTAAAAAATTTGAACAAGAAATTGATAAAATAATAACCACCATCAACCATTTTCTCCAGCGTGGCAGAGAATAACGAAAAGGAGGGGCATTGCTTCCACGGCTTTTGCCGGAGCAACACTAAAAAAACTCCTACCAGATCTGGCCTATAAATGGTGTGGCAATGATGAAGGGAATAAAAAAAACAAGGTCATATTTGTTGTGGTGGAGTTGGAGCTCGTCGGTCATCACTTTCGGCGAGCCATCAGCGGCAGCGGAGGAAATGAGGAGAAGGGGAGAGATGAGAAGAGAGAAAAGAGGGTGGAAATGGTGGTTTTCCAGCGGGAAGCTCGCCGTTAATTGCCGCTCATAGCAAACTAGTGGTGTTTTGGTGGTTCTGGAGTTTTTTAAAGAGAAAGGGGAAGAGAAAGAGACGTGAGTTTGAGAGAGAAGGGAAATAAAAATCTCATTTTGAATTGTGGGAGTATATTTTGTGTGCTACACTATTGACCTCCCTTTCTTTATATAAATAAAAGTAGTTATCTTTATTATCAAAAAAATAACAAGATGTCCCTTCTTCTCTCTTTAAAATATTTATTAGCCCGTAAGTTTTTAACCGAAGGATTATTTTATCCTTTTAACCAATAGATTGAGATCATTTATTTAAGAGATGAAAACATCAATTCGTCATCTCAAGTGTCAGCTTTTAAAAAGGTGATGAGATTTTGACTTGACTGATTTGTTGCTCTGTGTATTAAAATAATTAAGCCGACATTATCATTTGCAGACTATATTAAATAATGTATAAAAATATGAATGCCGATATATAATTATAGAAAAATACAAAAAATAAATATAATAAAATAATCTAAAAAATATATTATGCTATAAACAATTAAAATTATAATATACGATAAAAAAATTACAATGCTATGTGATGTACGGATGTAAATAACTGTGCAAAAATTTAAAATGATAATAAACTGATACAAAATTTAAAGTTTACAAAACTAAGGATAATTATTAATAAATTATGCACAATTAAAATATGACAATAAATTGACAAAACTTTCTAAAATAATAATGATAATCAATAATTTGTTAAAAAAATTTAAAATGTATGAAAATTACATTTTATATACTTTAATGATCAGGGAACCTAAATGAATTAATTTTAAGTTTGGAGAGCCAAAATTGGGTGTCAACAGTTTACCCTTTTTCATTTGAAGATAATGTAGAAGTCTTCAAACGAAAATATTGACGTGTAGCCAATTTTTCTCGACAAAAAATTATTTTAATTAAAAACAATCGAGTGAACTCCAATTTAGAGTCGCGTATATATTTCAAGTTGCATGCAGATCAGGTAGGGTATAGTTGAAAAGCTATTCTGACATGTCCTATTTTGGATTGAATAAATCCAATGTGTCCTCAAATTCTATGCTTGCAAAATTTGTAAAACTGAAAAACAATAGACAAACAAGTAACAAAGCTTGATTTTTTTTCCAGAAATTCAAAAAATAATAGCATGGAGTGCTTAACTAATGTAAAGCAAAGTAAAAAAACATTGCAAGATTTTATCTATAAAGACAAATAAAATATTCAATTGAAGACAGACATGCATAAAAGGTCTTATTAAAGAGCAAACTAACTCAAAATGTCCTATTTTAGGGTGGACGTACCCAATTTATCCACAAATTATATGCTTGCAAATGCATCAAACTAAGAAGTACTGCTCAATAACACAAGAACAAAAATCAAGCTTGATTTTTTTTCTTTTTTGTTGAGAAATTAAAGATAGCATGTAGTGCTTAACTAATTAAGAAAAATGATACAAGCAAAGAGAGCATCTAGTGCTTAAAAGGTAAATAAGTGCATTGCGATATGTGCAGGTAAAGACAAAGCATGCAGTGCTTAAATAACAAAATAAATGCATTGTGATGTGCAAATAAATGTAAAAATGACATGCGGTGCTTAAGTTATAAAACAAATATATTGTGATATATGCAAGAAAAAATCAAGATGGCATTTTGTGCTCAAATAATAAAATAAATGCATTGTGATATTTGCGAGGCGTGCAGTGCCTAAACGATACATAAATGCATTGTGATATATGTGTGAAGATCTTAAATAATAAAATAAATGCATTGCGATATTTGCAAGCAAAGGCAAAGATGACATACAGTACTTAAACAATAACATAAATGCATTGCAATATTTGTGAGGCATGCAGTACTTAAATGATAAAATAAATGCATTGCGATGTTTGCAAGGCGTGCAATGCTTAAAGGATAAAATAAATGCTTTGTGATATATGCGTGCAGTGCTTAAATGCATAGCAACATGCACCGATAGAGGCAAAAATGACTTTTGAGGCTTAAATGATAAAATAAATGCATTGCGATATTTGCGAGGCGTGCAGTGCCTAAAAGATAAAATAAATGCATTGTGGTATATGCGTGCAGTGCTTAAATGATAAATGAATTATGATATGTGCAGACAAATACAAAGATAACATGTGGTGCTTAAATGATAAAAAATGTATTACGGCATGTGCAAATAAATACAAAGATAAAATCCTGTGCATAGATGCATTGCGGATGAAAGTAGAGGCAAAGATAGAAATAAAGGCAAAGATAACATGCAGTGCTTAAAATAATGAAATAAGTGCATTGCAATGCGTGCAAGTAAAGACAAAAATAGACTATAGTTCTTAAACTATAAAATAATACATTGCGGTGCGTGTAAATAAAGACAAAGATAAAATATGATGCTTAAACCATAAAATAAATGCAATGTGATGCGTGCAAATAAAGAAAAAGATAAAATATAATGCATAAAAGATAAAATAAATGTATTGTGGTATGTGCAGGCAAAGGCAAAAACAAATGCTAGTGCTTCAATAATAAAATAAATGCATTGTGAGATGCGCAAATAAAGGCAAGAAAAACATACAATGCTTGCATAACAAATGATAAAATAAATACATTGCGATGTATGCAAGTAAAGACAAAGATAGCATACAGTGCAAAAAGAAATAAATGAACTATGATATGTGCAAAGAAAGAGCATAAACATTTAATTGAAAAAAACATGCATAACTGTCTTATTGGAGGGAAGACTGGCCCAATTGTCCTATTTTAGGATGGACAAACCCCTGTAAAAAATAATTATTGAGCAAAGAATTATTTGAGAATGAAAGTGTTTATATATTTTCTATGTTGCTTTAAAAATTGCCTCAATATCGAGTTTTGAGATGCTGGAGGATGCAGGATTGTGTACTTGCTGAGAGAAAGAGTGATTGTGGGGTTGTGATGACTGAACTCTGCATAGAGCTTCCTACATATCTCGTGTGTCACAAGAATCAGGTCAATGTAGTTTGAAATAAGAAAAATAGAGTAAATTTTGAGGCGGCTTTCAAAATTTTCCCCGATGTATGATTTATGCGAGCATTATCTCCTTAGAAAGAAGTTTTTTTAAAAAAACGTCTTTTTATTAAAAACAAAATGCATGACGTCCCTGATTATTTACGGAGACTTGAAAAGGAATGACGTCTTTGATTGTCTACGAAGACTGATGCATGACATCTCCAATAGTTTATGGAGATTGATATTTACTGTCGTCTTCGATTGTCTATGAAGACTGAGGTCCTCTAATAGCCTCTCAATTGGCGGGGCTATTGAAATGTAAAAGGTTCTAGATTGGCAGAACAAATGTAATAGCCTCTCAATTGGCAAGGCTATAAAAAAAACTCAAAAGTGAGCGCTTAACTGGAAAAAAAAATGTTAGTATTTAAAGGTATCTGCTTGAAAGAAAAAGTCAAATGCCTGTATTTCAAAATTAGGCGCCTTGGATGAAAAGTAAAAAATGCATGTACGTAAAGTGAACAACACCTTGAATGAAAGCTAAGAAAATATCTGTATGTGAAAATGGGCCACTTGAAAAAAGAAAGAAAATAGCTGTATTTTTTGGTAGAAAATGCGGAAAGATGAATAAGGCACAATCGTTTCTTGACTTCAATTGGTATAAATAATTAGTAGTGTGCATAAGAATTTTCCATCTCCTTCCCAGCTAACCAAGATCAACTTCAGGGTAACTCCTATAGTTTCAAGTAGTACCTCAGACATACCTAATCACCGACAAGACTTGTTCATCTTGCTTCAAACAAAGATTTGAGCTATGCTTATTCTCATGTTTCAAATGCCTTCTCCAGAAACAAAGTCTCATTTCGCACATATTTGAGTAATTTTCTTTTTGAATTTGGAGACGTCTAAAGAAATACACTCACACTCATAATGAAATTCAATACATGCAATTCTGATACCATAGGCTTGACGTTCATGTAAGTATCCACTAATTTAAGGACAACTTGAAATAGAATGTCATAGGACTTGCTATCTACTTGTAATGCAAGCTTGGGAACGGATAGAATAATATTTGGAAAAAAGTGACTAATTCCTCAATGAGCATTGGACTGCATTTGTGCTTTCAACATTTGTTGTGCTTTGACGTGTGATCTTCTTTGTTGTGCTTTGTTGCCCTTGTTTTGTATTTTTTTTGACTCGTTTGAATCTTGTAGCGGAGTTTTCACCTTTTTTTCAACAAAATATTTTTTTGTGTGTTTTTGTTTTGTTTTTTTTTTGTGTGGGGGGAGGGGGGTGTTTGCTCCTTTTAAAGTATTTTTTTCATTTTTTTTCTTCTGGGATAATATATCCTTTGCATTTTGCGTCTTGGATCATGAATCTTCGTCCATAATTTTCACATATTTAGTGCGCTCGGGGAGGTAGGGCCAAGAGAGGGATAGTGAAGGTAAGCACTCAAAAAGGTATAGGCACAGATGTGGTTATCCAAAGAAAAGTTTTTTAACCTCAAAAGAGGGAATACTAGGGATTAATGTCATTTGGTCGGCTGTGAAAGGAACAATCGGGTCAAAAAAGGCCTACAATCCTTTCCTAAACCAAGTATATCTCAAAATTTTACCTCAACAGACATTTAGGCCAAGTTCTAGATCAATAATGTAATACAATGAATTAAACTTAATCTCACCATAAAATGCACACGAAATGATGAGGTTGGCTTCGTTCTTGTCTTAGATGCATGCAAGAGAATTTTTTTTCAAGCGTTACTCAGGTGTGGTAAAAGGTACCAAAAGAATCTATGGTTTACCATGAAGTCGGTCCTTTTCATCAAACCAATTTGTTCTTTCTCATTCACACTCCTAACTATATTGGTGCCAATTAAGTCAATTTTATTTTTTATTTAAAAAAATAGGATGGAACCCAAATGAGGTTGCCTACGTATCTTGTGAATACAAGAATCAGATCTGGTAGTTCAAGAAAATTTACGAATTTCGATGCGACATGTATGATGATAAAAAAAATTATGGTTATCCTTGAAAATAATATGAAATACGATCAGGAAAGATTGCTTTTAACATCAAAATTGTTCTGATCAAATGATCAAGAGAATGGATATAAAGCATGGGGAGAGATTTGACACAACTTCAGTATGCTGACAAGATTGAAAAAGTCATACATTAATGGAATTATGATATTATTTTGCCGCAGTTGACAGAATTGTAATGATTGAAAGAATGTTGAACCCTTGATTTTGAAAGTGAGGATTGATACGCCATAAATTTAATGGTTTATGACATTCGAAAGAAGAAGATAGGAATTCTTGAATCAAAATCGAGTGAAGATTTGGAGATAGGCCGTTTAGGCACTAATGTCAATAGGATTTGGATTTGACAAGCTACTAAATTGCACTCTTGAAGGCTTTTGAAGAGCGTCTTTGAACTGTTCCCAAAAATTACCACAGTTTGAATACCGGAGAAATTATTTTGAAATAATTAAGAGACCGAACCCAAATGAGGATTGCCTACGTATCTTGTCAGGACAAGAATCAGGTCAAAACGTAGTTCAAACCTATTTTTTGCTAAAGGCGATGTTGCTAAGGTGCATTTCTTAACTGATCTGCTATGGAAAATGAAGATTAAACAACACCTTCTCACTAAAGAATAACCAATTTAGAACAAATAAATATGTACAAATACAATAATTCTTCGAATATGTACAAAGACTATAATAATGTGTTACTTGGGTCGTGAACCCTTCGGACATAAAGTTGTCTAATGATGCATGCACCTAAAAATGTGTTATTTGGCTATATCCCATGTTGACTAAGAGTGGGTAGATATGGACTTGAATTTTCTATATGAGAAGGCACGTAGTCCCACGGTAGTAAAACTCTCGCTCACCCCACGCATGCGCCGACTTTCTAAAGTACGGCGATTTGAAAAAATTTTGAGAAAGTACAATGTACAATCCGCATGTAAAATATGTGTGAGTGTCAGTATTCCAAAATGGAGGAAGTATGAAAGAAATTCCAATTTATATAAAGCGATAAACAAATAAACAATCTATGCAGAAAATAATAACAAATAATAATTTATTCCACATAAATAAGATAAATCAAGACAATTAGTATAAAACAAATAACAATGTATAAAAACATAAATATTTACCTAAATCTATAATAGTTAGAACCTTCTCCCCAGCAGAGTCATCAAACTATCATACACTATTTTTACCTAAGGTCAAAACAAGTACGACATTATGAACACTAAAGAATTGATTTTATACAGAGTCACCACCTAATTTTTAAGAAAAAATAGGAAGTCTATTTATTTATTTAACAAGTATGACTTAATTCTAATCTACGAAACCAATTTAGATTCTAGATAAGGGTTCAAATTATTCCAAAGAAAAAGGATTAGGCACCCTTCAGAATCCTCAAATGTGGTTCTCAAGCCAGAATTAGGTTTTTTACAAGACGAAGGAAACAATCAATGTTTATAAATACAAATCTAAAATATGCATTAAAATAATATAAACAATTTGCATATAAAGAATGTATAAATTACATAAATTATTGTATATAAAAAATGTGTGAAGGTGATTGAAAGTATATAAAAATATGTATGAAAAGAAAAGAAGAATTGAATAAAGAAAAAATTATTGTAAAGAAATAGATTATGCATTATCTTTTAATGTATAAGTATGAATTAATTGATTAAATATCTAAATTAATTTAATTTTTTCTATAAATATTAGGCCTAAATTTGCCTAAACGCATGGTAAATATTATATAAGTTAAAGCATTCCCTCCCAATGCCCCAAAAAATAAAGTTTTCACTATGATAATATTTGTACAATTATAAGAATATAAAAATACAATACAAAATTTAAGACGTTCTTTGATGACCATTTCCGATGAGTATTCCCAATAACCTATACAAAACACTTTCGTAAAAATACTAGTAACTAATAAATAATCAATAAATTAAAAAAGTGTGTATACATATATGTGTATAAAAATAGATTTTTGTTAAAAAGTGGGCTCAGATAATATTTTAAAATATTATAAGAATTTCGTCATTGCTCGAATCTATTTATTTTTATTATGTACTTGTATACATAATATTCGTATTTTTATTTGTGGAGGCCTCGAAAATAGACGGATAATTTCTTCATCGGCCAAATATTAGCATTAGTTATAATGTAAAATTGTTCACAATCCCAAGAACAATAAATTGGAAACCAAAATATCGCAAGACAACTGTAATGATGGAAACAATACTAAGATTTGTCAACAAATGATATAAAAGAAATCAAAAGTCAATGTACAACGCAATCAAATAAAATCATAGTAATAAACAAAATTTGATAACCATAAAACATTAAAAGCACATAATGAATGAGACAATTAGAGATAACAATTAACTAAAAATAAATCAAAATGCAAGAAAGCTACGGATAAAAAAAATTTAACTCATCAATAACGACAAAACAATCAACATATCCACAACAACTAAGCCTATGTAAAACATGAAAGAGAAGAGGGTCACCAAAGAAGCTAACGAATTTCACTAAAGTATCATCAAAAAACACTCAAATGCTTTTGGAACAGTCCAAGAGAGCAACAAGATAATGTAAAATTAATTTTTCTAAATAAAAATAAAAATTAGCAAGCAATGTAATGAAGGTGAATCATAAAACTAGCAAGAAAAGATCAGGGAAAAATAGTCCAACAATTAGTGGAAAAACCACACAGTCATAACAATACGGGTCATCATCAACACAGCCCGCTAGATATGGTATTTTCCAATCAAATCTCAATAAAAGTTTGGCAACAAGAACAAACCCAAAAAATTTGAAAAAGAAATTTATAGAATAATAGCCAGCATCAACCATTTTCTCCAGTGTGGCAAGAATAATGAAAAGAAGGAAGGGCATTGTGTAACGCCCCGAGTCTTTACCCCAGATGCTGCATAGTGCTAGCGACCCCGAAGGACCACCAGCTAACCCATGACTAGTACCTGATGCAATAACTGAATAGTAATACTGTAAATATGCAAAAATTAGGCGAAACCTCTCCATAAGATTCAATACTAAAATAAAAACTGAATACGGTATCACAATACCAAAACTGAAATATTTGTCTGAATAAACTCTAGTCTGAAAAAGCCTCTAAACTGTCTGAAAAGTGGAGTTGATGGGACAAGTCCCCAACCAACTCCGAACTGCTAAAATATGTTGAACTACTGAAATAATAATCATGTCCTCAAACTAAGAGGACCCACCACTAACTCTGTCAACTAAATATCTAAAATACTAAGTATGATCGGGAGCCAGTGCATCTGAACCTATGATATAAAACATCAAAGCACAAAAGTAAGGTATGCATCAGTACTTTTGAATGTACTAGTATACAAAGTGAGGTAAGCTGAAATGCATGGGTTCATATGCTTGAACAATACTAACTGAATGAGAGTACATGCATGAATACGTAAACTGTAACTGAGACCGTGATAACACTGGAATACTGACTATGAATACTGATTAACTGATATCTGAGTCAACTGATACTGAATAACTGATAACTGAGTGGCTATATCTGACAGTCTAGATTTTGTGGAACTATGTTGAGTTTCATACTTAGCTAAGTAACTGTATCTGACAGTCCTGATTCTGTAGAACTGAACTAAGTTCTATACTGAGACTGGAACTAGAACTGAGACTGTGGAAAGTAATCATCTAATTGACATGTCCCTCTCTGAATGGATTGGGGTCCAACCTGTAACCCCAGCTAGAAGGGTGTCAGTACCATGCCATGGGTAAAGACAAGATGAACAGTCACCCTTATTCTGGCAGGTGCTCTAAATGAGAACGGTGGTAGCCTCAACTGGCAGGTAGATCACCTCATCAACCCTCAACTAAAAGGTAGATGTCTCCACCTACGCTGGCTACGTAGTTCTGGAACACAAGGACTACTTCTAAGGATCACACCCTCTACTGGCAGGTGAGTCCCCATCCTTAGGTTCACTCGGTGCTGAATCCTACTCCCAACTAAACAGATACTAGACTAATTTCTAAATTGTTCTAGGCTGGACTGAACTGTTACTGATCATACTATTTAATTGAACTGAGTTCACTGAGTTTCGTGGTCTAACGGAGTACTATTGAATTTTGTTAACTACTGAGTACTGTTGAATTTTTCCTAGGTTCTATAACTGAATGAGTTCTACTGATCGTGACATTACTAAATACTATTCTGTGACTAACACTGGCTCTAGGCATATAGCTAAATTATTTTGTATTAAATACCCCCAGGACTCGATAGTATGAAAAGTAAATCACTGCATGACTTTAATAGCATAATGGTATTAGCATACTAACAATACATTCATTTTGGCATTTCTGTCAAAAACTTGATATACTTGGGCTTGTGCATTATTTAATTCACATAATAATTTGTTATGCTTGGGCTAGTCAATTCGCATGGGCATTTTGAAAAACACTTGAGAAGCATAGGTATTTCACATATCAATAAACATGTAATAATATCAGGGATTCTACGTTCAACATTAAAACTCAAGAATTCAACATGAAGTTCACAAAGTTCAATTCACAATTAACTAGTTTGCATGAAACTTGGGACAAATCATGGAATTAGATCACCATTAACATGATAATCATAACAACATTCAAGATCCAACAAGAAATCCATGAAATCAATTAACTTGCATTTGTAAAAGAGTTTCTTGAACCCTAAGAGTGGAAGTATACCCTTGGATGAACACTCCACATACCTTAGTACTCATATTTTTGGAGAATGATGGAGGGCTCTTGAAGGCTGAATCTTGAATTGGAGATCCTAGGGTTTGCTTCTTAATGAATTTTGAGAAGAATGAATGGAGTTTGCCTCTAAAGGGGCTTAATCTCGTGTTTTGGGGGCTGACATAAGGTGGAAAAAGACCTAAATACCCTTGAGGATGCAACCTTTTAATTACTGTAAAATTGAATCATCCGCGCGATGGCCAACACGCCTCGTAGAGTTTGCATTGGTTTTACTAGAATTTTCCACTGGGAGTCAACCAAAACATTAATCAATGAGATGGTCAATGTGGCGCATCGAGATCGTGTTGATACATTATTTTGGTTCCCAAAAGTGGTCCAAACGAGGTTTGAAAAATTCAAAAATTATCTGAGAAGTCCTATTGACATTCCTGATCATGATTCAACCAAAAGATTGATAATTTTAAGGTCATAGAGGTCGTGAAATAGAGTTGCCAACTTTCGAAGGCTAAAATGACACTAAGTTTGAATGCTTAGCTAAAATTTCTAAGTCTGGGACCCCTTAACAAGTTTTAAAAGGGTCGAGTTAAGCTAAGGATTTTGCGGGTCTTACAATATCTCCCCCTTGGGAACATTTATCCTCGAATGAGACTGATTAAATTGAGACTGGTGATAGATTGGATTTAGACACTGGACATGCACAACTGAAGAATGATTTCATGACTAAAATTACTGATACACTGAACTATCACACTGAACATGTATATCTGATGCATGAGTACATAGCTGAACATGATTTATGAATGCATGACTGGAATTACTGATAAGCTAAGTTTATATACTGTACATGCATATCTGATGCATGAATATCTGACTGAGCCAACTCATGAAGGTATGACTGGATAAGCAATGGAAACTGATACCCAGTTCATAAGGAAAATCTGAGCATGAAACCAAGTAAGTTTAGAGAGAACTATTACCTTGGGTTGAGTCTGAGTTTGCGGAAAATAGGTGGGGATACTTGGTTCGTATATCTGCTTCTTCCTCCCAAGTAGCTCCCTCCACGTACTTACTCTACCAAAGAACTTTGACTAGAGGGAGATATTTGTTTCTCAGTTTGCGGGTTTGGAAATAAAGAATTTCGATTGGAATCTCTTCATAAGAGAGGATGTTCTGAATATCTATGCCCTCTATATATACTACTACTGTTGGGTCACCTATGCATTTCTTTATCAAGGAGACATGGAACACTGGATGGACTGAAGCTAAGTCTTAAGGCAACTCAAGCTTATAAGCTATATTTCCGAAGCGGCTAAGAATTCGGTAAGGACAGATATATCGGGGACTGAGTTTCCCCTACTTGCCAAACCTCTTCACCCCTTTCGTAGGAGAGATTTTCAAATACACAAAATCCCTAATCTCAAACTCGAGATCCTTTCTGCACACATCCGCGTACGATTTCTATCGGTTCTAAGTTGTCTTAAGTCTTTCTCTGATCAACTGAACTTTCTCTAAGGTGTCAAAAACCAAGTTAGGCCCTACTAGTGTGGCCTCACCCACTTCTAACCAATCGATGAGAGATCTATACCTCCTTCTATAGAGCGCCTCAAACGGAGCCATCTGAATGTTGGTATGATAGATGTTGTTGTATGCAAACTCAATCAAAGGAAATTGGTCATCCCAACTACCTTTAAAGTCAGTCGGACATGCTCGTAGTATATCCTCTAGAGTTTGGATGGTCCTCTCTGCCTGACCGTCTGTATGGGGATAAAAAGTTATAATGAGGTAAACTTGGGTACCAAGACCCTTGGAATGCCTTCCAAAAATAAGAGGTAAACTGCGTAACTCTGTCTGAAATAATGGGCAAAAAAATACCGTGCAATCTGACCAACTCCCTGATATAGAGTTTGTTATAATCCTCAGCTAAATAAGAGGTATGGACTGGTAGAAAGTAAGTTGATTTGGTCATCCTGTCTACGATGACCCAAACTGAATCATGCTGGCAACGAGTACGAGGCAAACACATCACAATGTCTATTTTCACTTCTTCTCACTTCTAAGTGGACCCACTAGGCTTCTGATGCTCAATCTTAACCTGTTGATATGTTGAGCACTTAGCCATAAACTCTGCAATGTCTCTCTTCATCCCACTCCACCAATAGATCTCCCGCAAATCACAGTACATCTTAGTGGCCCCTGGATTAATGGAGTAGCGCGCACCATACACTTCTACATGGATTCGCAGCCTCAAGTCATCTACACCTGGCACACATAGCCGAACTTGGCAGCACAACACACTATCTCTCCCTTGGGAGAAAACCTTTACCTTCTGATCTCTAACTGATTTCTTTAATTTGACTAAACTGGGATCCCTATCCTTCTTTTCCTTTACCTCGGAAACCAGGGATAATTCTGAACTACTCTGCACCCATATACTACCTTCTGCTAAATCGACTAAGTGGACACCTAGTCGGGTAAGCTGATGAACTTCCTAAGCTAACTTCTTCTTACCAACCTCCATATGAGCAAAACTACCCATAGACATTCTACTGAGAGCATCAGCCAATACATTGGCTTTACCCAGATGATACAGGATGCTCATGTCATAGTATTTCAACAACTCCAACCACCTTCTCTGGTGGAGGTTTTCGTCTTTCTATGAAAATACATACTTCAGGCTTTTATGGTCTGTGAACACATCAACATGCATACCATACAAATAGTGTCTCCAAATCTTTAAGGCAAACACTACTACTGCCAACTCAAGGTCATAAGTAGGATAGTTCTTTTCATGGGGCTTAAGTTGTCTAGAGGCGTAGGCTATGACCTTACCTCTCTGCATTAAAACACACCCCATGCCAACTCTAGAAGCATCACAATACATAACAAAGCCATCTAAGCCATCTGGCAGGGTCAAAACTAGAGCGATAGTGAGTTGAGTCTTCAACTCTTGAAAACTCTTCTCAAAAGAATCTGACCACTGAAATTTGACTTTCTTCTGAGTCAATCTGGACATAGGGGATGCAATAGATGAAAATCAATTAACAAACCATCGGTAATAGCCGGACAATCCTAAAAACTCCTGATATCTGATGGAGATATGGGTCGGGGCTAATTTCTCACTGCTTCAGTCTTTTAGGAATCAACTCTAATGCCATCTCCGGAAATGATATGGCCGAGGAAAGCTACTGAACATATCCAAAATTACTTATTGAATTTGGCAAATAGCTGATTATTTTTGAGAGTCTGTAGTACTATTCTGAGATGGTCGTCATGATCATACTCACTTCGGGAGTAGACAAGAATATCATCTATGAAGATTATAACAAACATGTCCAAATACTTCTTGAACACACGATTCATCAAGTCCATAAAAGCTGCTCGGGCATTAGTAAAACCAAAGGACATGACTAAGAATTCAAAGTGACCATACCGAGTTCTAAAGGATGTCTTCAGGATGTCACATTCCTTGACCCTGAGCTGATGATAACCTAATCTGAGGTCTATCTTGAAGAAGTAACTAGCACCCTGAAGTTGGTCAATCATCAATTTTGGGAAGTGGATACTTGTTCTTGACCGTGACTTTATTTAGCTGACGGTAGTCAATACTCATTCTGAAAGAAGCCTATTTCCTACGCACGAATAAAACTGGTGCACCCCATGGGGACACACTGGGTCTGATGAATCCCTTATCTAAGAGATCCTTCAATAGTTTTTTTAATTTTTTGGTTTTTACAAGTACTATTCTATATGGCGGAATAGATATGGGTTGCATATCTGGAAGAAGGTCTATTCCGAAGTCGATTTCTCTTTCAGAAGGAACTCCAGGAATATCTTCAGAAAACACATCTGGGAATTCACATACTACTGATACTGATTCAAGATTAGGGGTTTCTGAACTAGAGTCCTGGACTCGAATGAGATGGTAGACACATCTCTTAGATATTATTTTCTTTACCCGAAGGTAAGAAACAAGTTGACCCTTAAGTGCTGAAGTACTACCTCTCCACTCTATGACGAGTTCCTTCGGAAACTAATGGACAATTTTGTTTCTGTAGTCAACTGAGGCATAGCAAGAATAAATCTAATCCATACTAAGAATGACATCAAAATCAATCATCTCTAATTCAACTAAGTCTGTTGAAGTGATATTTTGAGATATCAAAATCGGACAGTTCTTGTATACCCACTAGCTATGATAGATTTACCCACTGGGGTAGAGACTGAAAAAGGCTCTGCTAGAATTTTGGGACTGACTCCAAAATTGACAGCTATATATAGAGTAAAAAAGGACAAAGAATCTCCTAGATCTAGCAAAGCATAAACATATAAATGAAAAACTTGTAATGTACTAGTGACCATATCACGAGAACTTTCCTGATCCTGTCGAGACTAGAGTGCATAGAGCCGATTTGGGTGCTGCCCACTGGTGGCACTAAAACTGGCACCTTGCTGGTTTGGGCAATCGGACTGAGCTGGGGGACGGTTACACTGACCCTAACAACTTGACTAGGGACAATCTCTGACTCTGTGACCTGGCTTGCCATATCTGAAACATATATCACTGCTAGCTCTACAAATACCCTGGTGATTACTGCCATACTTTTGACAAAGGGGATTAGTTCGGGCACTGCTAAAACTACCATAAGGTTTAGTACCTGGTGCCCTATCCTTATTATTATCTCTGAATTTTGGAATTGGAGCACTGGCTGAGGACGGAGATGGAACTGAGGATTTTGAGTGAAACTAAGAATGATTCTCATCCTCTGACTTAGGTTGAGCGAAACTAAAATTACCTATTCTTGCTCTCTTTCCATCCCTTTCCTTCTCTCTATTCTTAGCCTCCTCTATCTATCGAGAATGGATTATAAGCCTGGATATGTCTATCTCCTTAATTAGCATTGCGGTCCTGCACTTCTTGACTACATTGCTAGAAACTCCTGACACAAACTTACTCATTTTGGATCTGTTATCTGCCACCGCATGAGGAGATTATCTATCTAATTGAGTAAACTTGATAGAATACTCTTTCACTGTCATGTTGCCCTACTTCGGATTAATAAATTCTAAAACCTTAGCTTCCCTCAACTCCAGTTGGAAGAACCTATCCAGAAAAGTAGTGGAAAACTCTTCTCATTCTATGGGCCCTGCATCGACAGCCCTCTCTGCGTTCCACTATTTAAACCATGAGTGAGCCACATCCTGTAACAGATATGCGGCCAACTCAGCGCTCTAAACAGCAGTCACCCCTATAATATCTGTAACTTTCTACACCTGATCAAGAAATTCCTAAGGGTCCTCATTTGATTTAGACCCAGTAAAATATGGAGGATTCATTTGAGTAAAGTCTCGAATCCTGGCATCACTAGTATTGGCCACTGGATTAGCTGGAACAGCAGTTGGACATTTATTCTGGGCTACCACAGAATGAGCTAGGGTGGTGAAAGTTGCTCTGAATTCAGCGTGGGAGACGTTTTCATCCAGAGAATCTGGCTGGACAGGTTGAGGTTCTAGATGGTCTCCCGTTCCTCTTCCCTTAGTACTCTTTGGAGGCATATTCTATAAATAGAATAGAAACTTGGATTAGATATAGAGTTTAACTGGAGCTGATGCTCACTCTCACGACATAAATAGTGAAAAAAGGGAAACTTTTCCTAAAACACCTCGCAACCACCTATCCATAAGTGTGGCGCTCTACACACCCATGTACAAGATTTTACTAGATTCAGCTTTCAGCCTTCCTAGGACTCTGTTGAACCTTAGACTCTGATACCAAGTTTGTAATGCCCCGATTTTGTACCCCGGATGCTACACGGTGTTAGCAACCTCGAAGGACAACCAACTAACCCATGACTGGTACCTGCTGCAATAACTGAATAGTAATACTATAAATATGCGGAAATTAGGCAAAAACTTGCCATAAGGTTTAATACTGAAATAAAAACTGAATACAGTATCACAATACCAAAACTGAAACATCTGTCTGAAAATACTCTAGTCTGAAAAAGCCTCTAAACTATCTGAAAAATGGAGTTGATGGGACAAGTCCCCAACTAACTTCGAACTACTGAAATAAGCTAAACTACTAAAAAATAATCATGTCCTCGAACTATAAGAACTTACCACTAACTCTATCAACTAAATATCTAACTGCTAAGTATGATCGGGAACTCGTGCGTCTGAACCTATGATATAAAACATCATTGCACCAAAAAAAGGTATGCGTCAGTACTTTTGAATCTACTAGTATGCAAAGTGAGGTAGGATAAAATGTATGAGTTCACATGTATGAACAATACTAACTTAATAATATGAGTATAACTGAATAAGAGTACTTGCATGAATACGTAAATGGTAACTGAGATCGTGATAACACTGGAATACTGACTCTGAATACTGATTAACTAATATCTGAGTCTACTGATACTGAATTACTGATAACTGAGTAACTGTATCTGACAGTTTGGATTCTGTGGAAATATGCTGAGCTTCATACTAAGCTGAGTAACTGTATCTGACAGTCTGGATTCTATGGAACTATGCTGAGTTTCGTACTGAGCTGAGTAACTGTATCTGACAGCCCTTATTCTGTAGAACTGAACTAAGTTCTATACTGATATTGGAACTTAAACTGAGACTATGAGAAGTAATCATCTAATTGGCATGCCACTCTTTGAATGGATTGGGGTCCAACCTATAACCCTAGCTGAAAGCGTATCAAAATCGTACCACAGGTAAAGAAAGGCTAAAAAGTCACCCTCAATCTGGCAGGTGCTCTGAATGAGAATGGTGATACCCTCAACTAGCAGGTATATCACCTTATCAACCCTCAACTGGCAGGTAGATGTATCCACTTACGATGGATACGCAGTTCTAGAACACAAAGAATATTTCTAAGGATCACACCCTCTACTGGCAGGTGGTCCCCATCCTTGGGTTCATTCAGTGCTGAATCCTACTCCCAAATGAATAGACACTAGACTAATTTCTAAACTATTCTAGGCTGGACTGAACTATTACTGATCATACTATTTAACTGAACTGAGTTCACTGAGTTCCGTGGACTAACGGAGTACTATTGAATTTTGTTAACTACTGAGTACTGTTGAATTTTTCCTAGGTTCTATAACTGAATGAATTCTACTGATCGTGACATTACTAAATACTATTCTGTGACTGACACTGGCTCTAGGCATACAGCTAAATTGTTGGGTATTAAATACCACCAGGACTCGATAGTATGAAAAGTAAATCACTGCATGACTTTAATAGCATAATGGTATTAGCATACTAACAATACATTCATTTTGGCATTTCTGTCAAAAACTTGATATACATGGGCTTGTGCATTATTTAATTCACATAATAATTTGTTATGCTTGGGCTAGTCAATTCGCATGGGCATTTTGAAAAACACTTGAGAAGCATAGGTATTTCACATATCAATAAACATGTAGTAATATCAGGGATTCTACGTTCAACATTAAAACTCAAGAATTCAACATGAAGTTCACAAAATTCAATTCATAATTAACTAGTTTGCATGAAACTTGGGACAAATCATGGAATTAGATCACCATTAACATCATAATCATGAAAACATTCAAGATCCAATAAGAAATCCATGAAAACAATTAACTTGCATTTGTAAAAGAGTTTCTTGAACTCCAAGAGTGGAAGGATACCCTTGGATGAACACTCCACGTACCTTAGTACTTAAATTTTTGAAGAATGATGGAGTATTCTTGAAGGCTGAATCTTGAATTGGAGGTCCTACGGTTTGATCCTTAATGAATTTTGAGAAGAATGAATGGATTTTGCCTCTAAAGGGGCTTAATCTCGTGTTTTGGGGGCTAACATAAGGTGAGAAAAGACCCAAATACCCTTGAGGATGCGTCCTTTTAATTAATGAAAAATTAAATCATTGACGCGCCGCGTCGTTGGCAACGATACGATGGCCAATGAGCCGCGTTGAGTCCATGTCGTTTTACTTGAATTTTCCACTGGGAGTCAACCAAAATATTAATCGACGCTATGGTCGATGCAGCGTCTCGAGATCGCATTGATACATTGTTTTGGGTTCCCAAACGTGGTGCAAACCCAATCCAAAAAATTCAAAACTCATTCGGAAACTCCTACTGACACTCCTAATCATGATTCAACCAAAAGATTTATAATTTTAAAGTCATAGAGGTCGTGAAATAGAGTTGCGAACTTTCGAAGGACAAAATGACACTAAGTTGGAATACTTAGCTAAAATTTCTAAGTTTGGGGCCCCTCAACAAGCTTTAAAGAGGTTGAGTTAAGCTTAGAATTTTGCGGGTCTTACACATTGCTTTCACGACTTTCGCCAGAGCAATACTAATAAAACTCCAGCTAGATCTAGTCTGTAAATGGCGTGGAAATAATAAAGGGTCGAAATAAAGGAAACAAGGTCATATCTGTTGTGGTAGAGTTGGAGCTCGCTGGTCATAACTTACGGTGAGCCACCGGCAGCGGTGGAGGAACTGGGAAGAGGAAGAGAGACGAGAAGGGAGAAAAGAGGGTGGAAATGGTAGGAAGCTCATTGTTAATGGATGCTCTTAGTAAACTAGTAGTGTTTTCGTGGTTTTGGAGTTTTTTTAGAGAGAAAGGGGATGAGAGAGAGACTTGAGTTTGAGAGAAAAGGGAAATAAAAATCTCATTTTGAATTATGGGAGTATATTTTGTGTGAAACACTATTGACCCCCCCTTTCCTTAAATATACAAAAGTAGTTATCTTTATTATCAAAAAAAATAACAAGATTCCCCTTTTTCTCTCTTTAAAATATTTATTAGCCTGTAAGTTATTAGACGAAGGATTATTTCATCCTTATAACCAATAAATCAAGATCATTTATTTAAGGGATGAAAACGTTAATCCGTCATCTCAAGTATCAGCTTTTAAAAAGGTGATGAGATTTTGACTTTACTGATTTGTTGCTCTGTGTATTAAAATAATCAAGTCGACATTATCGTTTGCAGACTATATTAAATAACACAAAAATATATGAATGCCGATATATAATTACAGGAAAATGCAAATAACAAATATAATAAAATTATCTAAAAAATATATTATGCTATAAAAAATTAAAATTATAATGTGCGATAAAAAAATTGCAGAGCTATGTTATGTACGGATGTAAATAACTGTGCAAAAATTTAAGATGATAATAAACTGATACAAATTTTAAAATTTACAAAACTAAGGATAATTATTAACAAATCATGCACAATTAAAATATGAAAATAAATTGACAAAACTTTCTAAAATACTAATGATTATCAATAATTTGTTAAAAATTGTAAAAATGTATGAAAAATTATATGTTGTGTACTTTAACTATCGGGGATCCTAAATGCGTTAGTTTTAAGTTTGGAGGGCCAAAATTGGGTGTCAACAATTATTGTAGTACTAGCTTGAGTGTCTTGCTTGTTATAGAAGTTTGAAGTCTTTTCTGATTATGATGCTTAGAGTAAAGAGTTGTTCAAGGACAAACAAGGCTTTAATTGTAGGATGATGATCTGAGGTTGATTTATGTACCTCAGTATTGTTATTCGGGCTTATTTAGCTTAGTTCAGAGGAATTATCTTGTGTTTAATGAGTAAATCTTTGTATAACTAAGCATATAAGTGTCAAACTACTTGATTATAATGTTTAATATATGTTTCAAATAAGTTTGGAATCAATTTGGTCACTTAGAGTTTAGACGAGAAAACTAGTATTACTAGCCTGAGCTATGTGTTGTTCTAGTTCATCTCGATGGATGCTAGTGTGTGTAATGAGTTACTGAGGGAATGATTGTGAAATTATGTGTGGAATAACTTATTTATAGTTTTTAAGTTTTAATGTAAATAATCCATGATACAAATCACTAAGTTAAAGATCAAAAGGAGAAAACTAGTACTCTTAGCTTAAGTTACTAGTTCATCATCTTAGATTGTATGTTGTTATGAGCTCTAATTCATGTTGTTTGATGCTATATGATACTTGGTGCAGTTATAATGATGATATATGGATGATACACAAGTTGTAAATCAAGTTGAAACAACACCACAAGGCTTGAAAAGGATGGACAAACACATGGGACAAGATTTGACCAAAAATGGACGTTTAGGAGTCATTAGCATGCCACAAAACTTAGGCACCACGTTAGG
Organism: Capsicum baccatum var. pendulum; assembly: GCA_030864225.1. NCBI lineage: Eukaryota > Viridiplantae > Streptophyta > Magnoliopsida > Solanales > Solanaceae > Capsicum > Capsicum baccatum. The sequence goes on from CM061557.1 coordinate 53,499,373, forward strand.
GACATTCCACAGACTTGGGGTCTTCCTAAATTAATAATTATAGTATATCACCTCAATTGTGGCATGCCACGGACCTTAGTCACCGCGATAAGGGCGTGGCACACTGCTCTGTCACAATCGGCAACTTTGGTCCTACAATAAATAGGACACTTAAACATTATATTACACATCTTGGACGAACTTGAGACTTAGAGAGAGGTTGTATAACACTTAAAATAGAGTTTTTATTCTATTGCTTTGGTTTGTTTATGTATTTTAACATTTATTCAATCATTGTGATCACGGTTATGTTCATGAGCAGCTAAACACCCTTTCTGGGGTTAAGGCCAAGAACATGAGTATTATTATTATGAATTGATTTGGTTATAATTTTTTATCATTATTGGATTTTTATTTATCCTTTTTATTACTATTTTAAGGATTCACATCTTTTAGAATACATGCATAATCATTTTATGAATCCGAAAGGATAAACAAGAGGATAGAACGTGGAATATATAGAATAAGATTGTAATCTTCTAATTGAGTGGTTATAATTTATATTAGTATAGTAATATACCTAACTTCCCTATTTGATTTACTTACGATATGAAATATTAACGTATTTAACTCAGTTCTTGCATCCTCGCTCAATGATGTAGTTGTGGGCTAAGTTAGATAAGTGACTAAAGGTTAGGAAGGTCATAGTCATAGTAGAAATCCCGTGAACCAACAACCAAGATAATCAACATAAACAATAAAGTTTATAGCTTAGTATAATTGTTTGCAGTGCCTTAACCCTGGATTTATCCCCATTGTTTGTTTAAGAACTTTACCACACTGATTAAGTTTACGATTACTTATAACTTATAAATTCTTGTGGTTTTTTTTGCACCAATTTAATCTTAATAGTTGAACTTGAACTAGATAGTTGTTAACACAAGTCCCTATTGGATCGATATTCGTCTTTTTATAATGCTACTGTATTACTTGGTGGGACCACGTACACTTGTGTGTGCACTTGGGCGCAACACCATATCAGATATATCCATGTAGAGGGTGTGATTTTCCTTTCTTTTGTGAATCTGTGTGAGATGCTATTGCTATTTGATTGTCAATCATCTTCTTTATAATTTGGGATCCAATAAGATCTTTTACTGATGTGATTCCAAATTAAGCGTTGATGTCCTTGTAGGAAGGGATCACGCGAGATGCCCCTTCATATTTAGTTCCTAGAAGATCTTCCTTGATTTGGCTACATCTTCAGTATATCCTACATATATTTATTTATTTATTAGTTTGTTGTTATTAAAACTTATTATGTAAATATGGGGTTAGTATCTATGAATTGTGATACAATTCAAGTGGTGAATCAAAATTGAATAGACTGAGTATAAAATATGTTGAATACAAATTGATTTTCTTATTTTCATAAAAAAAAAAAATCGAATTATGTAAATTCATATTTTCTTATATGGATTATGTATAAAATATGATATATTATTAATTCAATTCACATGTGTTTCTATTTTAGGGGCTAGAAATTTTAAAAATTGGTGTATCTTCATTTTAATATTCTCCTACCTTAGATCATTGATTAAAGTAATCATAGATAATAAATTGTATATCATTTTCATACATCAAAAATCATTAATAAAAGCACATCATTTGTGTACGACAACTCAAATATCAATTTTGTATGTTAAAAATTCAAAATTGAAAATCATTTAGTGTATGATATTATTATAAAAATTGATTTAAACTTGATTGATTAAGGTAACACAATAATACCATATTGTACACAAATGTTATAAACTAAAAATAAATTATTATCATACAATATTTGATAAATAATAAACGGAAAAGGCTTAAAAATACCCCTGAACTATCTGAAATAGCTCAAAAATACCCCTCGTTAGATTTTTGCCTCAAAAATATCCCTCCGTTAAATATTTGGCTCAAAAATACCCCTCTCTCTAACGGAATTCGGAAAAGGATAAAAAATACCCCTAAACTATCTGAAATAGATCAAAAATACCCCATGTTAGTTTTTTGGCTCAAAAACACCCCTCTGTTAAATATTTGGCTCAAAAATAGCCCTCCCCTTAACGAAATTTCACCAAGCATGCCACCTAGATAAAAAAAATACGTGGCTATGTCACATTACTATCCACATGTAAAATGTTATTATTTTTCAATTATATGACATTCCTTTCTTCTTTATTTTTATTTTTATTTTTATTTATTTGCAAAGCAATTTTATTGATCTGGAAAAAAATATGATCAACAAAATTAAAATTTTCTAAAAATATTTAAATAAAATAAAATAAATTAGTGTTTTTACTGAATTTAGTTTAACGTTTTTGGGATTTCTCGACATTGGGAAGGTACTAAATAAATTTTGTTAAAGGAATTCAAATTATTTAATTTTTTTCATTAGATGATAAACTTTTCACTTAGATTATTAAAGAAAATTATATCGATGTTTTTCTAATGATTAAAATATATTAAATGTCATTTACTTTTCTGAAAGTGAAATTTTCAAAAATTCTAAGAATACTTGATGAACATAAAATTAGAAAAACTATCAACATTCATTGAGTCCAGAAAAAATAAATCAACATCACCGAATATAATCTTTTTATTTAACTCTTTCATAAAGGAATGTCATATAATTAAAAAATCCTAACATTTTACATGTGGGTGGTAATGTGGCATAGTCACGTGGTTTTTTTTTTATCTAGGTGGCATGCTTGATGGAATTTCGTAAAGGGGAGGGATATTTTTGAGCCAAATATTTTACAGGGGGGTATTTTTGAGCCAAAAAACTAACGAGGGGTATTTTTGATCTATTTCAGATAGTTCAGGGTTATTTTTGATTCTTTTTCAAATTTCGTTAAAGGGAGGAGTATTTTTGAGCCAAATATTTAACGGAGGGGTATTTTTAAGCCAAAAAACTAACGAGGGGTATTTTTGATCCATTTCAGATAGTTCAGCGGTATTTTTTACCCTTTTATTTTAATGATGTTTTGAAGAAAGAATGAAACATAAAAAGGATATTTATAAGAGAAAATAAGATTTGATATATATATATATATATATATAAACATTGTTGGATAAACAAAAAGAAAGATGAGAAACAAAAGTGAAGAAACATGGGGGATTTGATATCTCCCATTAATTTTAAATTGATTGTGTGGAATAACTATTTCTTTAGCATTATTTATCTTTTTGTTATTAAAATCAAGTGATATAGAATGCAAACCAACAAATATTGCTATGACTTCTAATAATTAATCTAATGGTGTTTATATACTTTTCCCCCATTTTAAATAGTTTGTTTGTTTTTTTTTTGCTAAAAATTTGCTTTAATTTTTTTAAAAATAAAAACAATGGTATAAAAACTGTATAATTATTGTATATAATATATACATATATAAGATATATGTACAGAAACTAGATAGGATATGCATAAAAACTGTATAATTATTGTATAAAATATTTATAGATATTGTATAGAATGTGTATAAAATGTATAGTAGTTATATAAAACACATATCTGAACAATAATTGCAATTAAAGATTGTATATAACGTATATAAAAACTGTATAATTATTGAATAGAAAGTGCATATTTATCGTACAGAATATGTTTTTGTACATGATGTGTATAAAAACTGTATAAATATTATATATAATACGTATATAAATAATTATTGTAGCCAAAGATTGTATAGGATGTATAAAGAAACTATACAATTATTGTTATAATGTGTATATAAGTTGTGTTATTGTTTGCGTAAAATATGTATATATGCATTTGGTGTCAGATATGTATTTGACAAAAAACTCTTTTGTCAATAATAATACAATTTTTATAATTATTGATTGTTTTTTATTTTGGTAGAATTTATAAAAAGAATAGATCAATTGTTCTTTGAAATAAAGGAGAGGAAAAAAGTAAAACGGTGGCCACAAAAAACGAAAAAGAAGCATTGGCAAACCAAAAAATAACAAAGTAAAAAAAAAGACATGCATCGGCAGCTGATATCAGTCATGTGACTACAATATGAAAATGTGATTTCTTAGGCTATTTGAATGGATTTTGTTTCGGACGACAAACCATTAGCATCCTTTTCCCTATTGAATATCATATTTTTTCTTTTAATTAAATACATACTATTTTGATTTGTTTCACTTAAGTCAATGATTTCTTGGCTATATACCATCACAAGGTAGTGATAAGGCATGTGTACACTCTTTCTTCTCCAAACTCACTTTGTGGGAATTCACTATATATTTTTTTTGGCAAGCTGAATATAATATATAAAAAAAAAACTAAGAGGGATTACAACGAGAAGCACTGCTTGTATCAGTGTCAAGAATCATAGTTATTACAAACCATACTACTTATACTAGGCTTAGCATTCAAGGGGACATATAGACTAGCACTGATAGCTTCATTCCTAAAATATAAAATCATATTAAACATAGACCAACTAACTATTCTACTATATAGGACTCCACTAGTATCCCGTTGAAGCTGGACAACAACTTCAACTGGTGGAGATAATAAAATATGGTCATTGCCCGGATGTGGTAGATGTGACCCCATTCTTGACAAAATGTCGGCTACTTGGTTTCCTTCACGGAAACTATGTTGCACCACTAGATTCCCCATGTTCTTCAACATTAACCTGCAATTAGAGATAATATCAGTAAAGGGCAAGGATGGGTATTCAAGAAGATGGAGGATTTCCATTGAATTCGGTTTCCATAATAAGAGGGGTGAAATTCATGTTCTTATCTAGAGTTAGACCATGAAAACGGCCTTCCAACACAACCATAGTATGACAATGACTAGAACTTTTATTGTAAAAACCTGTTTTCCAAGTACCAGTGGAGTCTCGAATGCTGCTTCCTAATCCACAAAGATTATTATTGGTTGAAAACGAGCCATCAATGTTCAACTTAAAATGGTTAGCAGGGGGAGGGAACCACTGAACATTGATACTAATAGTGGTCGTGTGAGTAGTCCGAGCAGTAGCGTAGGAGTTATATTCCAAAAAATTTCCACCATTCATAGCAACATTTGGGAAACCGCGTTTCTTATAGAAAACATTATTATTTCTACTAATCCAGATATACCAAAGAGCAAAAGGAAGAAAAACCATCCGGTAAAATGAGGGGTACAAAAAAAGGAGAAAAAGATTTTTTAGGCTGGTAAGACAATGCTGAGTAGTATCCATAGAAAAGAGAATGAGACCCACATCTAACTAGAATTTTCATGCAACATAGCACCGGGTGAATATATGAGGAATTGTTTCTGGTTCTAATTGGCAAATCGGACAATATGGATCCCGAAGAATATCAATGAAGCTAAGATAATCAGGAGTAGGGATCCTACCGTGCAAACAAAGCCAAAGGAAGTGCTTAATCTTTTCTAAAGTCTTAAGTTTCCAGATCCAACTAAAGTCATACTTAGAAACGAGAGGGTCGCAAAGCACGTTATAGGCCGAATTAACCGAAAATAGGTTATTGCTATTATAAGCCTAATAGGGTTTATCCCAATTACCAATGTGGGGGTTCAGACGAATTGTATTGGCCTTAGTAACGAAAGCTTGGGGAATTTCAAAGGAATGTTTACCCTATTCCCAGTTATGGTAGGACCAAATATTAGGAAGTTGAAAAGTATCTTTTTTGTAGGTAACGGGTCCATGGAGGAGGTGCCGCAATGGAGGAAAACTCGGAACCTAAGGGTCCATAGATTGATAGATAAGTCTCTGGCTGGGACCCATGCAGTAGCTTGGATGCAAGTAGCACCCTCTTGCAGGGTATTATTCCAAATGAACGAAGTAGAGGGGCGAGTATGCTTATGGTTATATTTATGGAGTAACATGTGCACCCATAAAGAAGTGGGGTTAGTGAAGATTTGCCAAGACAAACTCGAAATAAGAGCTTGATTTTTTATGGAGGCTTTTTGAAGTCCCAATCCTCCGTGCTCCTTAGGAGTGGTAATCTTATCCCAGGACAGGTAATGGAGCTTACGCTTTTGGATTGTCAAGCCCCAAAGAAAGTCACGTTGAATTTTATCAATAATGTTGCAAATATTCTAAGGTAACTTGTGAAATTGCAAAATATAGGCCGGGATAGTATTAACAGTAGATTTAATAAGAACTAGGTGACCTGCTTGGAAAGGAAATTAGATTTCCAAGAAGAGAGTTTATTTCTCATATTATTATTGATAAGGAATTGGTAGTCAACACTTTTGGGCTTTCCATTTAAAATGGGAAAGCCTAAGTATTTACCAAAAAAATGTGGATGGGAAGATATTAAACAGATGGGCAATAAGATTCGTACAATCGGTTGGCAGTGTTTGGAGTATATAGCTTTAGATTTAGCAGGGGGTCCATGCCGACTTAAAGTAACGAGATCCCAGGTGAGAGTATCTACTTGATGGTTAATATAAGAAGAAATCAACTCAATACACAGAATAAATATATAGGGTAACATAGGATTACCTTATCTAATACACCGTAAAGGGGAGAAGTAATTAGTTTGGGTACTATTTACAAGAACAACAATATTACTGGAGATATACAAGTCATGATGAGGGTAACAATATTAGGGGAAACTTAAAAAATAGCGAAGTGTGATAGACAAAAGACCATTCAAGACGATCAAATGTCTTTTCAAGATCTAGCTTGAGATAAGACAACCAGTCTTACTATTAGTCTTTGTAATATGGATCATAAGTTCTTAAATTAAGATGGCATTATCACAGGCTCGACGACCTTTTAAAAAACTAGTTTGGTAGGGACTAATAAGATTTTCTAAATAGTCTTGATTTGATTAGCAATGATTTTTTTAATGACTTTATAAATAGTATTACAAAGACAAATAGGTTGGAAATTCTAGTTATTTACATTAGGGAATTTAGGAATAAGACAAAGAAAAGTGCTATTGACATTTTTTGGGAGGACTTGGATTGAGAATACTTCATGACACAGATTTTTTACTGAATTTCTCACAATGTGCCATTGGGATTGGAAAAAGTAAGTGTAAAGGCCATCTGGACCAGGGGCCTTAAAGGGCTTAAAGGAGAATAAGGCTTGAGTAATCTCAAAGTCTTGAAGTGGATTATCAAGGGCGGAGAGATCAATATTATGAAAACTGATGGTGGATTTTTTTATATGAGCCCAATCTGGAGAAACATGGGCTGCAGTAAAGCAGGTGGGGTAGTAAGAAAAAGCATGATGAGAGATTTTAACCGAATCGGTGATCCAGTTATCATTCTTATCCTTAAAGTAGGAGATCTTATTTTTCCTTTGTCTATTAATAACAGAAAGGTGAGGGAATTTAGTATTGGCATCTCCTTGACTAAGCCAGGTAATACGAGACCTCAGTTTTCAATAGTCTTCCTCATGTTTAAGAATGTCATTATAATCTTGCTTAAGCTTACGCTCTAGATTCTAAAGGAAAATATTAGTGGAATAGGAACTGGCATTTTGAATTCTTGCTAGTCTTGCATGAAGGCATTTTTTAGTTCTAAAAATATTACCAAAAGTGTGATGACTCCACGTTTGGACAGCTTTCGTGAAAGTTGGAATAACATGTATAAGGTCGTTATCAGTCCAATTATGATGAACGACAGTATTAAACTCTGAGTGTTCGAAAAAAGGGGTTTTTTACAATTAGCCGAGTAATTATTAAATAAGGTGACAAGCAGTGGGTTCTGATCTGAATGAGTTTTCAGAAGATGAGTAACATGTGCCTTAGGCCAAATATCAAGCCAACTATTTGAAACAAAAACTCTATCTAATCTTTCCATGATAAGATTTCTAAGTTTTTTTCCTACGATTAGACCAAGTGTATTTACAACCTTTGTAACCTAGGTCCATAAGATTACAAAAAATAATACAATTCCAAAATTTCATACTTCGATTAGTATTAATAGAGCGACCACCAAATTTATCATTTTCGGTAAGAATATCATTGAAATCCCCAGTAACTAACCAAGGGCCAGTTATGGAATGAGCTAAGTTCTTAAGATTATGCCAAAGCACTTTCCTTTTATCATAATCAATACTAGCATATATTGCAGAGAAAAACTAGGAATGAGTATTAGGAAGTACCTTGATCATGGCATGCAGTTCCTGGGCAGTCTGTTTCTTACGAGTAACACTGACAAAATTCGTATGCCAAAGAAGAACAATACCACCCGAACGACCCGTAGCAGAAACTTCCCAATAATCATCAAAACCAAACTCGTACATGAAACCCAGATGATCACATAACTTAGTTTCCAGAAGGGCAACAAAACACGGATTGTGAAATTTAAGGAGATCCCTGAAATTCCTACAAAAGTTTTCATTATTCACGCCCCTAATATACCAGACAATAAAACACGTGGATTTATTCATGAGAGAAAAAAAAGTTGAGAGAAGTTTGAAAACTTTCACCAGCCATAGACTGACTACAACGAAGAGTTGGAGTCATCACAACTACAAATTTTGCTAAGGCACTGATCGAACGAACTCTTGAGAAGGGAGACTGGGCACAGGTGAATGTACTTTTTGTCCTCGTCTTCGAGAAAGATCATGAGAGCTGCATTTTTAAAATTTAAGATTTTCGTGAAGGATTTCCTCCTCACTGATGTAGCCTCTTGTGACGCCCCGCGTCACTACCCATTAAATTCATCCCGTTTTTGGCACAATTCCGAGCGTTTCGGGTACGTTTCGGGGTCCAACGGAGCTTCCACATCGTCTATTGACAAGGCCAACGTGGGGGCATATTTGGGAGGTCAAAATACAAGCTCGGGTCAACATGCATTGGTCTTTGAAGCCTTGACCAGCAGCTGGAAAACAGACTGCACAACAAAATCAGCAAACTAGACAAGGTCCTTTCCACTAGTTCATAAATGGCATGGCCAAAAATAGTAATGTTGACTTAGCATTAATTGTATCCCTTGACTAAGGGCATTATAAATACCTTGTAAAGCCCTCTTGGGTAGATCATCATATAGTATTTTCATACTTGTTTTACTCATTAATATAATCAGAAAATTGGGTCTTCGGGCCTCCCAAAATCGAGTGTCTTTCTTTTCGATTTTCCTTAAGTGTGTGTGTGCATGTTAAAAGGGTCTTGGGGACGATTTTAGAGAAGGTTAGGACTGAAGTTTAGCACTGATATTGAGAGTGTTAAGTTGTCCGCACGTGGCTAAAAATAGGCCCGTGACAAGTGGTATCAAAGCAGCACTTTGAACATGGCATACGACGGCGACGAGGAGGTTCACGGTGGAGACAATTTGGGCAAAACCAAGACCCGAAAATGTGATAAGAGTAGAAACAAGGATGAGGCCCAACTTCCAGTTAGTGAGGCTGTCACTAACGTGGAAGATGGTGAAGGTTCAGCTTCCGGATCTCTCGACGAGAGAATCGTTAGCACGGAGGCTGGTTTAGCGGTTTTGGGCCATCGCTTCAAAACCCTTGAGTCCAACGTTGGTACCCTTGAGGCTGCCGCTCTTGAAGGGCTGGACAAAGTCAAGGCCGACTTGTCCGAGCAAAATGAAGAGCACAAGGAGGGGCTGACCAGCTTGGAACTCAAGCTTACGGAAGCGTTATCGGCGCTACACGAGGAGTTTGCGTCAAAGCTGTCTGAGGTGATGTTGGGGCAGTCCGCTTTGCAGCAGGAAGTTACTGATTTGAAGCAACAGCTGGAAGCAGCCCGTGTTGGTGGAAGTCACGGTTCCGTGGCTTACTATGATGCTCGTATTGAGGCTCCTAAACCCAACGTGTTTAAGGGTGAAAGGAACGCTCAAAGATGTAGAAAATTTTATATGGAAACTAGAGTCATATTTTGAGCACGTCAGGATTGTTGACGGGGCAGCAAGGATCCGGATTGCAACCATGTACTTTAGTGACGTCGCAATGTTGTGGTGGCGTAGAAAAAAAGTGGACATGGAGAGGAGTCTTTGTACCATAGCCGATTGGGATCAATTTAAGGACGAGTTGAAAGAGCAATTTTACCCTCAAAACGTCGTAGATGAAGCTCGACGAAAGTTGAGGGATCTTAAGCAAACTTCTTCCATTCATAATTACGTGAGGGAGTTTACGAAGCTCTCACTTCTTGTGACGAGTTTCAGCAGTGAAGACTTGCTCTTCTTCTTTCTTGATGGCCTCCAAAATTGGGCCAAACAAGAGTTGAGGAGGCGTAACGTCAAGACCGTGGATGAGGCCATTAAAGTGGCGGAATCCTTGACCGATTTTCATGCCGATTATGCCAAGGCGAAGGATAATCGGAACAAGCAAGTTGCTGCCAAAGGAGACCGTGGGGACAAGGGCAAAGACAAGTTTATTCCCAACAAAAATTGTGAGTTCAAAGGCGAATGCAACCAGCAGCCATCATTCCGCAAGAACTACGAGGAGAAGAAGAAAAGTGTAGCTAACCGCGATAGCGGCTGCTACCTTTGCCGAGATACATCTCACTTTGCGAGGTCGTGTCCTTCGTTGAGTAAGCTGGGAGCTATGATTGAAGCAACACGGAAGGACCAAGCTAGTGCACAAGCCAGAACTTCCGGGGAGCAAGAAGCACAAGCTGCCAATTCGGAGAAAGGAAAGGGACATGTCGTTCGTTTGTGCAACCATATGGCTTTGTTCAACCACATGACGCTTGCTGCTCTTGCCACAAAGAAGCACAGAGTTAGAGCTCGAGAGTCATTATTTGTTGATGGACAAGTGAATGGCCGAGCAGTCCGCATTATGGTGGACACCGGAGCAACGCATAACTTTATTACGGAGGAAAAGGCTAAAGAACTTGGCCTTGCTTTCGTGACCAGCGATTCCATGTTGAAGACCGTTAATTGTCTCCCTACCAATGTCAATGGCCTCACTCCTCGGGTGAGTCTCACCTTGGGAGGTTGGAAGGGAGAAACGGATTTTTCGGTTGTCCCGATGGACGTTTTTGACATTATATTAGGGCTGGATTTTCGGTATGAGATTAACGCGTTTATTTCGCCACGTCTCAACCAGCTAACCATTTGTGATAAAGGTGGTTCTTGCATTGTTCCACTTGTTCGTGTCGCTCAAAGTGGCACACGTTTGTCGGCGATACAGCTTATTGAAGGTTTCAAGAAAGGAGAACCAATCTTTCTTGCGACATTGATAGAGATCGTGGGCTGCCAAGAAGCTGAATTAGTGCCCCCATGTGTCCAACGTATTCTTGATGAGAACAAGGACGTAATGCCGGAGGAGCTGCCCAAACGGTTACCTCCGCGAAGAGAAGTTGATCATGAAATTGAGCTAGTTCCCGGGGCAAAGGCTTGGGAGGAACAAGTCGATATGGCAAGGTCGTGTCTTGATAAAGCAACCCGCAAAATGAAGAAATTCGCTGATCGAAGTCGACGTCCAGTCCACTATCGGATTGGAGACAAAGTGATGGTCAAGCTTAATCCGAGGCAATTCAAGTCATTAAGGAGCGTGAATCAAAGTTTGATCCGAAGGTACGAGGGTCCATTCGAGATTGTTGCCAAGGTTGGCAAGATCTCATATAAGCTGGACATGCCATCACATTTAAAGATCTATCCCGTCTTCCATGCAAGCAAATTGAAACCGTATTTTGAAGACAAGGAAGACGTGGAGCGGGGAAAGTCTAATCGGGCCCAAATCTTCATGACGTCCGCTGCCACGGACAAGCAAATTAAAGAGATAATTGATCATTAATTGATTCGAGGGAAAGGTTGGGGCAATTCAAGTGCCCAATTCTTAGTCCATTGGAAAGGGCAATCGCCCGAGGAGGCGTCGTGGGAAAAATACGAGGATTTGTGGCCGTTCAAGGAGAAAGTCCACAAATACTTGCAGCTATGTGGTGCCGCAGTCGTCGCCAAATCAGGTGGGGGAGAGTGTGACGCCCCGCGTCACTACCCATTAAATTCATCCCGTTTTTGGCACAATTCTGAACGTTTCGGGTACGTTTCGGGGTCCAACGGAGCTTCCACATCGTCTATTGACAAGGCCAACGTGGGGCATATTTGGGAGGTCAAAATACAAGCTCGGGTCAACATGCATTGGTCTTTGAAGCCTTGACCAGCAGCTGGAAAACAGACTGCACAACAAAATCAGCAAACTAGACAAGGTCCTTTCCACTAGTTCATAAATGGCATGGCCAAAAATAGTAATGTTAGCATTAATTGTATCCCTTGACTAAGGGCATTATAAATACCTTGTAAAGCCCTCTTGGGCAGATCATCATATAGTATTTTTATACTTGTTTTACTCATTAATATAATCAGAAAATTGGGTCTTCGGGCCTCCCAAAATCAAGTGTCTTTCTTTCCGATTTTCCTTAAGCGTGTGTGTGCGTGTTAAAAGGGTCTTGGGGACGATTTTAGAGAAGGTTAGGACTGAAGTTTAGCACTGATATTGAGAGTGTTAAGCTGTCCGCACGTGGCTAAAAATAGGCCCGTGACACTCTAGTTCTCCTGGAACCCGAGCTTGTGTTGGGTAGAGAGAGTCCAAGTTCACAAGCTGTCCTTGTTGAAGTGGGGTTAGGTTTCAAGGGAAGAAAAGAGGGTTGGCATTGACTATCTCTTGCGGAGTAAAGAACGGAGTTTGAGAAATCTCGTTCCTGTTGGCGAATTGGTTGAGGAGATGTTGGAGATTCCACAGAGATTGCATCGTGTGGATGAACTGAGGAGCCGAGGACTGTACTAATGGATCCATAACGTTGGACAGCCACATCTGATTTACGAAATATTCGATAGCCTTTATCATTCCTTCCGAAATGAGCTGAACCAGGAAGTTTTGGTTTTGGAGAATGACGAGTGTTTCCACCCTGTTGATGTTCATTGTAAAAAGTGTTGCATGACCTTGAAGGGATTTTTCGATCAAAGTTAGTGGTTGGTGGAAGGGATGGACTGGTTGAGTCGCATATAGTAAAGGATGTTGAGTCATTGGAGGAGGAAATGAGGGAGAGTTGTTCATGTTGGATGATAGGTATGGACGAGAGAGCGGAGAAAGCCAGACTCATGGACGTACTAATAGGACTAGAAACTTCTTGTTCATTGTTGGAGTTGGCATTAATATTTAAATTAACAGAGGAAGGATGTGATAGTAGAATTGATGGTGGAGAAGTTAATGCAAGGAGTGAAGTAGATGCAAAACGACTGCAATGATTAGAAGAATTTAAAGAAGGAAGATCAGTAGAGAGATTTTGCAGGTCATGCATGTTACCATGGATGGACAAGTGTCCTGACAAAAGTTTTTCTTTGTCGTTAAGTTGGGGAAGGGGGTAGGGAATGTTGACAGCTCAGCCGTAGTTAGATCTAGTGGGATTGTAAAATTAGGAGAGTTAATATTAGGGGTTTGTTGTGGGTCGTCCACGTTAGATAGAGGGCAAATATGTGTAGAAATTTGGGATTGAAGACCACAAGTAACTTTATTTGCAAAAGTAGGGTCAGAATTTTTTTCACTAGAGGGGCCTACAATTGAGTTGGTAGGACAAATTGGATGTGGCAGAGTAGGCTTCACTTTTAGCTGATGGCTTCACTTTTATAAAAATGTATAACTTACTTTTTTTTTTTTTTTTGTAAGTGATCCTTTTTTATTTTTGATTTTTCATCCGTTATTTGGTGTTTGTATTGGAATCCCGACTAATCTGAATTGCACGTTGCAGGGCCTATTTGGTATCCGTATTGGAGCCCTGACTAATCTGAATTGTGCGTTGCAAGGCCCATTAAGGTGGCAGCGCTCCCAACAGAGTTTTCTCCATACCCAGGGTCGAACCCTCGACCTATGGTTAAGGGTGGAGCAGCTCCATCCACTGCACCACAACCCATGTTGGTGTGAGCTATCCTTTTTCTTTGTGCATAACTCACAAAAAAAGTAAGTTATACATATAACACACTTTTTGTGAGTTATATCAATGAAAGTTATATAACTCAATGAGTTATGCTTTTTTGTTTTAACATAACTCACAAAAAAAAAAAGTGAGTTATATATTGAATATAAAAAAAAAAATTCCCCTTTTCTCGGTTGACCCATTTTATTTATACCTTTTCACATGTTTTTTTTTCAAAATCTATTTTAACTTTATAAAGCTCACTAATTATGTGAGTTATGCAACCTCTATTTTTATCTTATAAAACTACTATATGCCTCTATTTTTATCATATAAAGCTCACTAACTATGTGAGTTATTCAAATATAAATAAGTAACTCACTCTTTTAGTGTGTTATCCTTTTTACACATGTCAATGTGAAATATGAATATATCTTTACAAATACGTGAGTTATGTGCACAACTTTATTAATGAGTAAAATATTAATATGGTGCTAAGAATATATGAGTTATGCAAAATAAATTATATACTATACAACTAGATGTGAGGATGGAGTATATACAAATTAATTGTTATATACTATACAATTAAAATCTCTATATTTATATTGGCACTTATAATCCATTCTCCATAATTTATCAATCCTTATGATGAGAAGGAATTTGAATACTGTCCAATTATAAATAAATCAAAATCATCACTTTTTATTTTCATTCTTCTAAAAGTTTATTCTACAAATTTCTTGTAAATTGGATACTTGGCGTCGGACTTTGAGGAGGGAGAGGGGGGGATATACTATGATATAGTCTATTTTCCTCGTGAATAATTTTATCATCCCAAAAAAGTACAACTTTAACACGTTTAGAATTCATTCTTTAAGATTTGATAAAGTTTTGAAAAGAATAATTGAATTTGAAGAAGAATTGAATTTCAATAGAAGAGTTGAGTGAACAAAGAATGAATGTATATATCTGTTTAAATAGGAGAACTTTGAAAGCTAGTGGAAAAAGTTATTTACACATAACTCGTATATTTTTAGAGTTATATTCACATAATGGATAACTCACTTAAATAGTGAGCTACTTATTTTCTATTTTGCATAACTCACATAATTAGTGAGTTTTATATGATAGAAATATAGGCATATGATAATAGAGGTTGGATAACTCACATAATTAGTGAGCTTTATAAAATAAAAATGGATAACTCATTTAAAATGTGAGTTTTATAACAATAATATATATATATATATATATATATATATATATATATATATATATGCATTTTACACTTTTCTAATGGTTATAATTTTTTTGACTAACTGACATTTTTTATGGACAACTCAACTTAGTATGATATATTTTTAAAGTAGATGTAACAAGTTTCTC
Source organism: Capsicum baccatum var. pendulum (assembly GCA_030864225.1). Classification (NCBI taxonomy): domain Eukaryota; kingdom Viridiplantae; phylum Streptophyta; class Magnoliopsida; order Solanales; family Solanaceae; genus Capsicum; species Capsicum baccatum. Next base: position 53,514,577 of record CM061557.1, read on the forward strand.
TGTGTCCTTTTTTTTTTTTTGAAAAAAAAAAGATTTTAATTTTATAGTATATAACAATTAATTTGCATATACTCCATCTTCACGTCTAGTTGTATAGTATATAACTCATATATTTGTAGCACCATATTAATATTTCACATCACTAATAAAGTTGTGCACAGAACTCACATATTTTTAAAGATATATTCATATTTCACATTGACATGTGTAAAATAGATAACACACTTAACAAGTGAGTTACTTATTTTATATTTGAATAACTCACATAATTAGTGGGTTTTATATAATAAAAATAGAGGCATATAATAATTTTATAAGATAAAAGTAGAGGTTGCATAACTCACATAATTAGTGAGCTTTATAAAATTAAAACAAATTTTAAAAAAAAATATGTGAAAAAAAAAATATGTGAAAAGGTATAAATAAAAAAGGTAAATCCAGAAAAGGGAAAAGTCTTTTTATATTCAATATATAAGTCACTTTTTTGTGAGTTATGTTAAAACAAAAAAGGATAACTCACTAAAAGGTGAGTGATATAACTTTCATGATATAACTCACAAAAAAGTGAGTTATATATGTGTATAACTCACTTTTTTTGTGAGTTATGTACAAATAAAAAGGATAACTCATAAAAAAAGTGAGTTATACACTTTTTATAAAAGTGACGCCGTCAGCTAACTGTCGTTAAAAAGATAAGGCATAACTCACTTTTCTAGTGAGTTAAGTCTATTTTGGTAACTCTTTAAAATCATAGCATATTTTGGTATTTTTTTTAAAGAAAAAAGGCTCAAATATGCCACTGAACTATCAGAAATGGTTCATTTATGTCATCCGTTAAAAGTTGGGCTCATTTATGTCATCGTAGTTACAAAACTGGTCCATCCATGTCATTACTTTTAACAGCCAGTTTTTAGAAAACGGCTTTTCCATGTGGCGGCATATTAGAGGTCCACGTCATTTTTAAAATTTTTTTTTTTTAAATAATAATAATTTTTTTCTTTTTGATGCATTAAAAAGAATCCAACCAACTTTTTGATCCATTAAAAATTAGTTTGATCTATAACGATTAGGTTAATAGTAGAGTCAAAATTTTCATTAAAATTTTTTAAGATAACATAAAAATATATATGAAGAAATCAATGAACATATATATATATATATATATATACATTAATTTATTTTATACTCCCACACAAATATATACTCCCATGTTATCTACCTTATCAAAAATATATTGAATTTACTTTTATTTTTATATATGCCAACTGGCCTTAGACTATATTATACAAATTTCATGTCATCTTTATTTTATTCTTTCTTCTTAGATATTTTATTTCATTAAAGAGAAAAGAACAATAAAATTTTGGAATTAATCAATTCATTGAATTAAGTATATTATGAAATGATAAAGACTATACATACATAATACTTGTGAGTTGTAACTTGCATGAATGGCTTATATATTGTTTTTATTCAATTTCTAATTAAGATTGGACCACTTAAAATTAATTATATAAGGATATAAAACTATGACGTCTCACCAATTTTTATGTAACTATATCATTAGATGAAATTGTAATTTAAGAAAAACATAATTGTAATTTAGACAAATATTCTACTTCCAATGATTAATGATGATTGTCAAATAATTATCTTAATATATAATTGTGTCAAAACATAAAACTACATATTAAAAAAGATGAAAGGGAGCAGTATAATGAGTATTTGAGAGAACAATGTCCCACGTGAAAAGTAAAAAAGAAATGAAATTATTTATAAAATGTTGGATATTTAAGGTCTCTTGAAAAAAATGTCAATTTGGTTCAAAGCGAATGATATCATATAATATTAAAAGTATTTTATGGTAATTTAGCACAATAATTGATATCAACGCCACTGTACTGAAATTTTTTCAGGATGGATATGAGGATGATAAAGTGACTGCATGAGATGTATTGTCTTATTGTCTTTGCTTGTCTATGGATCAATTTGCTATATTTGACCACAATTTTAAGCCGCATACAACCCAGAAAAAAGTCGATGAGCTTGGTAATTATAAATACTCAAATGATATGAGGCGATACACAAATATCGGCTGCCTCATTAAAAACCTTATAAGGAAAACCCAATGGTACAAAACCTCGTAAGAAAAAAATAGTACAGCGCGTATTAACTCCCCCTAATGAGAACATCATTAAACCTTTGCATCCCGATCTTGTGCACCATCTTCTTAAAAGTTGTAATTGGAGAAGACTTGGTGAATAAATCAGCCACATTTTTACTTGAACGAATCTGTTGCACATTGATATCACCATTCTTTTGTAGCTCATGTATGTAGAAAAGCTTTGATGAAGTGTACTTCGTTCTATCTCCTTTTATAAATCTTCCATTGAGATGTGCTATGCATGATGCATTATCTCCGTATAAAATTAAGGGTAGATTATCATATTTCACACCACATTTTTCTCGAATGAGATGTATCATGGAACTCAACCATACACATTCTGGGCTTGCTTCATGAATAGCTATTATTTCAGCATAATTCGATGAAGTCGCTACGATAGACTGCTTTGTATATCTCCAAGATATTGCAGTACCACCATATATGAACACATAGCCTATTTGAGACCGAGTTTTATGTAGTTCAGATAAGTACCCAAAATCAGTATGACCAATAAGATTGGGACTGCAAACTTGCTAACAAATTAACTAAAAAAAGGTTATATCAGGCCTTGTAGTATTTGCAAGATACATTAGTGCATCAACTGCACTAAGATATGGCACTTCATAACCAAGGAGTTCCTCATACTTTTCTTGAGGTCGGAATGGATTGTTATTCAATTTTCGCATATTTCTCATTTAAGCAAATACTCTCTTGCTTTTGAAAACTCTCCAAGAGTTTCAATGATACTCAAATCATCAAATTATATCTTATGAGTATAATAAAAAGTTTCTCAGAAACTTTATATGCTTCAGGCATTTTGAATCCTTTTGGGATTTTCATATGGATGTTTGTCAAGTAACAATATCCAACATGTCAAGTGTGACATCTTCAAGTGTCAAGACTGCAAATCAAATAAGCTTTGCACTTACCAAAATGCATCCTTTCAAGTCACTTGATAAATATTTCTACATCAGCATGCTTAAATTAATGTAGAATTCAGATCCTCATAATCTTTTACAATATTGTGCTAATATTGTATCAAAGATATTATCGATGATTTCTTATTTTATATCGGTTCACAATGCAACATAATATTTTGAGAATTCATCACTTCATTATTTTCAGGTACCTAAACCTCTCATAAGGTTTCATGAAGTGTTATGTCGTAGGCTCTTCAAGAGCACATTGTCTTCTTATCATGATTATTTGCTCCTTATCATTTTCAAGGATTATTTCATTTGGAACCGATTAGTCTATCATGTTTCATGCATGCATAGACTTTGTCCTTCAAGGACACAAAATAGAAGCACTTGCAGCATAAATATGAGATGCTTTCGGCATATGACTTGAATTATCTTATGAATGAGGATTTTATGATAATTCTTAACATACTTCATAGTTGCTTATAATCTCTCCTTTATGTTAGGAAAACTAACATACATCCTCCATCTTCTTTGAGGAATCCATCTTTGTGCATCATGGTATATTCATTAATTGTACACTGCACATCAACTATTAGATGAACAACGTGTGGTTCTTAACTTAGAACCAATTGAGAGGGAAGAAATAATCATAATTTATTGGTCTAATGTATACAAGTGTTATTGTATGCAATATATCATATTTTAGACCAACACATGAAGCTTTATTCTCATTAGCAATGGTTTAGCTATTTATCGAAGGCATTCAATGACAAACCATCATTATCAAGATAAATTGTCTTGATTACACAATCTGAAAATTATGTTCTTAATTTAATTTTATTGAGAAAGCAACATTATGAATGTCAAACTGGAGGTTGACAATATATGTACATGTGATTATCTTATATCGATGCATTTTAATAGATCACATGACTGGTAAACGAGCCCATATTCACCTTTTATACTTTTCAGATTTTAAGGGATCCAATTCCAATATTTGTTGGTCTAACCAACTTATTATGAGAATAAGCAACATTAAAAGTAATGAAGAATTTTCTAATTCTTCAATATATGTACATACTTAGTATGCACATTTTTTGGATGTCGCAATCGTTTATGTCAATTTATGAACTTTTAATCTAATAAACTCCAAGTTTTCCATGACATGTACTTTTTTCTTTAGTAAATTTCAGATTTACTATTACATGAATAAATTTCAGATTTACTACTTTAGAAGAAGATTTTGAAATAACTCTTCTCAGTTATTCTGCCTCATTTGGAGGTGAGTTGTCATACCATCACAATCAAGTGCACGTAATATAATCATGCCTTAAGCGTATCAAATTATGATAGCTACTACAAAAGCAAATTGAGGTATACATATGTTTATTGCTACCACATTCAATTCAGGAAATAAAGCATATCAATGGGATATATTTCATGACTTTTCATCAAATACTCATTATTTTGCCTTAGCCATCATAATATCATCAATACATGCATTGAGATCCAAACTCAACGTCTTATCCATATAAAGACATCTTAGGCATAAATTAGTGGGACTTGAACCTAGCATATTATCATCCCTTTTGATAATATTGTTCTTGAGGAATAAATTTAAAACATAAATGGTTCCAAACCAATTATTTTTCCTCAAATTCAAAAATAATTATATTATTAGTAGCAAAAAATAAATAACATAAGAAATTACTAACCTTGAAATCCTTAAGATTTATAATCTCATCTTGTTTGGTATAATCTCACCTTGTTTGACAGTCTCATGCTGATAACGTGATATAAAACAATAAACAAAAAAAAAGAATAGAGAGAACAGAGAGAGTAATTCTTAGTTCTTCTCTTGAGGGATGATTTACAATGAAGGAAGCCCTTCTATTTATAGGGGAATTTGCCCCTAGTTTCACACTAAAAGACAAATACATCAAATCCTAATAGACATCAAATAGATCTTGATGGACATTCACTACAATTGATATATATCATAACATTCTAAATTTCTTATAATAATTTTATATTTCTATGAGGTGTGTTCATTAAGCTGGAAAGATCTGAACACTTGCCTCGGATCGACTTCTAGATCATAATTGCTCTAGTAAATAACTAAAGAAAATAGATAGATGGGAGATAGAAAAATAGAAGAGAAACGAACTAATCATAGAAATATCTCTCTATCTCTAAGGTTCACTAATTATTTGACTGTTGGCGGGTCTCTTTGTATGTGTTGTTTGGAAAGAGGAGAACTCAATAATTATTCGTTCGCCGGAACCAAAAGTTAAAATTTTTGTAGATAGGGATCCCGTAAAAACTTCTTTTGAGGAATGG